>JARVTJ010000006.1:0-2400000 GCA_030556085.1 Aspergillus tamarii
GATGTCCAGATCCATATTATAATCATCAGCTAGTGTAGAAGGGGGCATCACTACTGGATGATCGCGCAAGCGGTCCCCTAGCTGTAGACACCACCCACAACAAGGGCGCGGAGAGTGCCCTGGCGGTAAGTATTCGTACATAATGTTGACCCTAATGTTGACCCTAATGTTGACCCTAATGTTGACCCTAATGTTGACCCTAATGTTGACCCTAATGTTGACCCTAATGTTGACCCTAATGTTGACCCTAATGTTGACCCTAATGTTGACCCTAATGTTGACCCTAATGTTGACCCTAATGTTGACCCTAATCGGGCACTACATTACCCTACTCCTCCCTACCCCTAACAACCCTAACAACCCAAACACCCAAAAACCCAAACACCCAAAAACCCAAACACCCAAAAACCCAAACACCCTAACCCCTAACCCCTAACCCCTAATCCCTAACCGCGCCCTAACCCTCATACCTCTACCGCTGTACTGTGCAACACTCTATATCTGTATAATATTGTAAATCCGAAAATCCCAACACTCTAAACCCTGATGTGAACCTATTTATCTCTTTCTTTAAAATTCCGAAATTCCCAATATTCAAAACCCTTATATTGATCTATTTTTTAAAATTCCGAAATTCCCAATATTCAAAACCCTTATATTGATCTATTTCTTAAAATTCGAAAATTTCCAATATTCAAAACCCTTATATTGATCTATTTTTTAAAATTCCGAAATTCCCAATATTCAAAACCCTTATGTTGATCTATTTCTTAAAATTCGAAAATTTCCAATATTCAAAATCCTTACGTTGGTTTATTCCTCAAAATTCGAAAATTCTCAATATTCAAAATCCTTATATTGGTCTATTACTTAAAATTCGGAAATTCTCAATATTCAAAATATTTATATATATCTATTAATAAAAATCTCGTAAATTCTAAATTTCTTAATTCTTAATACTCGTAATTCTTATATTCATCTATTGCTTAAAATTCAAAAATCTTTTGTTTTTACTATTTAAAATCTTATATTTTACTACCAAAAACTCCCATATTTTACTATTAAAAATCCTAATGTTTACTGCCAAATACTCCCATATTTTAATATTAAAAATCTGAGTATTTGATTCTTAAAAACTCTTATCTTTTGCCATCAAAAATCTGTATATTATACTACCGAAAATCTTTATATTTTACTACTAAAATTCTTATCTTTAAATCCTAAAATTCGGAAATTCTCAATATTCAAAATCTTGATATTGATCTATTTATTGAATTTCGGAAATTCTTAATTTTCAATATTTTTATATTAATCTATTTTCTTCTTTTTTGACTTTATTATTCTATAAACTGTAATTTTGCTTAATCTTTTTATTTTTATATATTTTAATCTTTTATATTTCTATTTTCATAACTATTCTATATTTCTTTAATAATAATCTTGATACTCTCTGTATCAATACTAATATAATTATTTATATTAATAAAATCCAATTCTTATATTGTACTACTGATCCTTTCGATATTTTAATATTAATAATCCTGATATTTCAATATCAATAATTCTTATGTTTCAATATTAATAACCCTTATATTTCAATATTAATAATTCTGATATCTCAATATTAATAATCCTAATGTCTCAATATTTATATTCCTTATATTTTAATTATATTGAATCGAATCTAATATTTATAAATAATCTAACTATTTTTACTATTTATATAACTCTGACTATTCTAATCTAACTAATTAAATCGGACTAATGTAATTAATACAATTCTTGGAAATTTTTTTTAATTACTTTATACTAATCTAACTTAATATATAAAATCTCTCTAATTAATATATTATACAAATCTAGCTTTAAAATTCTAATAATTGAATTGAAATATATATATCTATATTTCTATATAATCTAAATATCTGTTCTCTATTAACTATATTATCTTGGGTCTCTACTATCTGATTTTACTATATTAAATAGTTTCTGGTC
Organism: Aspergillus tamarii; assembly: GCA_030556085.1. Taxonomy (NCBI): domain Eukaryota; kingdom Fungi; phylum Ascomycota; class Eurotiomycetes; order Eurotiales; family Aspergillaceae; genus Aspergillus; species Aspergillus tamarii. Next base: position 1,996 of record JARVTJ010000006.1, read on the forward strand.
TCTGGTCTCTATAAAATATCTGATCTCTGTAAATTAATTGATTTCTGTAATCTGCCTGATTTCTGTAAACTGAATAATCTTTGCTCTCTGTAAAATATCTAATTTCGGATTTCTATAATCTGACTGTTTTTCGCTCTCTGTATTTTGGATCTATTAATTCTTTTTATATTGTATATTACTTGTACTAGCTTATACTCTATTACTATATATATATATATACTATATCTTTCTATACTATAAAATATATATATTTCTAATCGATTTGAAATACTGCCAATACTGTACAATATTTATATATATTTACTGTAACTAATAAAATTATATAAATAACTGACTATATTAATTCTTGACTCTGGTCTCTGTAAATTGATTACTCTCTGCTTTTCGGTCTCTGGTCTCTACTAACTGACTGACCTTTGGTCTCCGCGAATTGACTGACCTTTGGCCTCCGCAAAACGTCTGGTATCTGTATACTGACTGACTTTTGGTCTCCGTGAAATATCTGGTCTTCGCAAGCTAACTGGTCTTTGTTAACAAATTGGTCTTCGGTCTCTGGTCTCCGTAAGCTCAATGAGCTTTGGCCTCCACAAAATATCTGATCTCCGCGGGATATCTGGTCTCCGCGAAATATCTGGTCTCCGTGAACTGACTGGTCTCTGGCCTGTGGTCTTCGCGAAATATCTGGTTTTTGTACACTAACTGGTCTCCGCAAGCTGACTGGCCTCTGGTCTCCGCGAAATATCTGGTCTCTGTAAACCAACTGGTCTTCGGTCTTTGGTCTCCGCAAACTAACTGGTCTCCGCAAGCTGACTGGTCTTTGGTCTCTGGTCTCCGCAAGCTGACTGGCCTCCGCAAAATACTTGGTCTCCGCGAAATATCTGGTCTCCGCAAACTAACTGATCTCTGCCAGCTGACTGATCTTCGATCTTTGGTCTCCGGAAGCTGAATGGTCTCTGCGAGCTGATTGGTCTCTGGTCTCTGGTCTCCGCAAGCTGAATGGTCCCTGCTAACTAAATGGTCTTCGGTCTCTACCAACTGACTGGTCTCTGGCCTCCGCGAGCTGAATGGACTCTGGACTCTGGTCTCTGGTCTCTGGTCTCCGCAAGCTGAATGGTCCCTGCTAACTAAATGGTCTTCGGTCTCTACCAACTGACTGGTCTCTGGCCTCCACGAGCTGAATGGACTCTGGACTCTGGTCTCCGCGGGATATCTGGTCTTCGCACACTGACTGGTCTTTGGTCTCCGCGAAATATCTGGCCTCCGCGAAATATCTGGTCTCTGTGAACTAACTGACCTTCGGTTTTTGGTCTCCGCGGGATTTCTGGTCTCTGGCCTCTGGTCTCCGCGAAATATCTGGTCTTCGCACACTGACTGGTCTCTGCAAGCTGACTGGCCTCTGGTCTCTGGTCTCCGCGGGATTTCTGGTCTCTGGCCTCTGGTCTTCGCGAAACATCTTGTCTCCGCAAACTGACTGACCTTTGGTCTCCGCCAACTGACTGGTCTCCGCCAACTGACTGGTCTCCGCAAGCTGAATGGTCTCCGCAAGCTAACTGGCCTCTGCTCTCCGCCAACTGAATAATCTTTGGTCTCCGCGGGATTTCTGGTCTCTGGCCTCTGGTCTTCACGAAACATCTGGTCACCGCGAACTGACCTTTGGTCTCCGCGAATTGACTGGTCTCCGCGAACTAATTAACCTTTGGTCTCCGCAAGCTGACTGGTATCCGTAAGCTGAATGGTCTCCGCGAAACGTCTGGTCTCCGCAAGCTCACTGGTCTCCGCGAACTATCTGGTCTTTGGTCTCCGCGGGATATCTGGTCTCTACAAGCTTACTGGTCTCCGCAAGCTCACTGGTCTCTGCGAACTATCTGGTCTTCGGTCTCCGCGGGATATCTGGTCTCTGGTCTTTGGTCTCTGTGAACTGACTGGTCTTCGCAAGCTGACTGGTCTCTGGCCTCTGGTCTTCGCGAACTGACTGTTCTCCGCCAGCTGACTGGTTCCTGGACTCTGGTCTCCGTAAGCTCAATGAGCTTTGGTCTCCGCGAAATATCTGGTCTTCGCAAGCTGACTGGCCTCTGGTCTCTGGTCTCCGCGGGATATCTGGTCTCCGCGAAATATCTGGTCTCCGCGAACTAACTGATCTTTGGTCTCTGCCAACTGACTGGTCTCTGTGAACTGACTGACCTTTGGTCTCCGCGGGATATCTGGTCTCTGCTAACTAACTGGCCTCTGGTCTCCGGAAGCTAAATGGTCTCTGGTCTCCGCGAAATATCTGGTCTTCGCAAGCTGACTGGCCTCTGGTCTCTGGTCTCCGCGGGATATCTGGTCTCCGCGAAATATCTGGTCTCCGCGAACTAACTGATCTTTGGTCTCTGCCAACTGACTGGTCTCTGTGAACTGACTGACCTTTGGTCTCCGCGGGATATCTGGTCTCTGCTAACTAACTGGCCTCTGGTCTCCGGAAGCTAAATGGTCTCTGGTCTCCGCAAAATATCTGGTCTCCGCGAACTAACTGATCTTTGGTCTCCGCCAACTGACTGGTCTCTGTGAACTGACTGACCTTTGGTCTCCGCGGGATATCTGGTCTCTGCTAACTAACTGGCCTCTGGTCTCCGGAAGCTAAATGGTCTCTGGTCTCCGCGGGATATCTGGTCTCCGCGAAATATCTGGTCTCCGTGAACTAACTGATCTTTGGTCTCCGCCAACTGACTGGTCTCTGTGAACTGACTGACCTTTGGTCTCCGCGAAATATCTGGTCTCCGCGAACTAGCTGACCTTTGATCTCTACAAAACGTCTGGTTTCCGCGAACTAACTTATCTTTGGTCTCCGCAAGCTGAATGGTCTCCGCTGAATATCTGGTCTCTGGTCTTTTGTCTCCGTGAACTGACTGGTCTTCGCAAGCTAACTGGTCTCTGCTAACTGACTGGTCCCCGCGAGCCGAATGACCTCTGGTCTCCGCGAAATATCTGGTCTCTGCGAACTGACTGCTCTCTGGCCTGTACAATCTTATATATTATATATATTTGCTATCTTATACCCTGTACACATATATATATATATATATATATTTCTATCTATTTGGAATGCCGCTGGCGCTGCTCGATCTCGACATATATCCGGCGCAACCAGCAAAACGATGCAAATAACTGACTGTGCTGGCCCTTGGCCCCGGTGGTGGCCTGGCCCAAAAACTGTTTCACCTGCGGTAAATTCTGCCAGTCGACCCCGAATCCCTGCAGCCGGCGCGCCCACAGTGGCTGTATCTGTGACGCCCACGGCCCGTACAGCATCGCGGCCGTCATCGGGATTATGACATCGCGATATTCACAGTTCCGCCAGTCCCGCGTCTTCCACTGCGGGTATATACTCTGCGGCATCCCACACCCTCAGCATGCGCAGTATGCGGCGTACTGGATCCGGGGGGACCGCATCGCCAGTATCCATTGCCGTGCCGCCTGGCTGGCTGGACCTCGACATGAATACAAATCGTGCTCGTTCCAGTCGTGGCCCTGAATTGTGCAAATATAACATGTCTGCCGCCACTGGGGGCAATCCTGCTCGACCAGCTCCTCGTCCAGCCACTGATCGGTATCCTGTATCCGCTGCTGGATATCGGGGGCAGCCTGCCGTTGCGCCTGGACCCGCTGCCGCTGCCGTTCCGCGATGGGAATCAACGGGGCCTGGGATACAATGGATTCATCACTGGGGGAATCACGATCTGCATAGTCTGTATGGTTTGAATGCCCTGTATATTCTGAATGCTCTGAATGCTCTGAATGCTCTGAATGCTCTGAATGCTCTGAATGCTCTGAATGCTCTGAATGCTCTGAATGCTCTGAATGCTCTGAATGCTCTGAATACTCTGAATGAGCTGAATGAGCTGAATGAGCTGCACGAGCTGCACGAGCTGCACGAGCTGAATGAGCTGAATGAGCTGGATCCCCTGAATGAGCTGGATCCCCTGAATGAGCTGAATGAGCTGAGCTGGATGGTGACTGCCACTCGGGATCGCATCCATCGCACCGTATCTCCTCCGGGTCCTCATCCCGGCAATATCGTCGCTCGTACCCGTTCACCGGCCCGTCCAAGTACCTATCCAATATATATCGCCGGCATCCCACCCCCGGAACCACGTCCATGTACTCCTGCACCGGCTTGTCCCCCTCCACCGGCCCATGCGGCTGGATGATGATCGCCTCGCTGGGCTGCCCGTCCCGTCCAGCGCGTCCGCTTTCCTGCGCGTAATCCAGCAACGTCCGCGGCATCCCAATATGGATAATATATCGGACATCGGGGATATCGACCCCCATACCCAATGCACTCGTGGCCGTGATCACCTGCGTCTGACCCTGCGTGAACCGCTGTAAAATCGATGGCTTGTCAATCTGCTGGCTGTAGTACATCTCGCACTGCAGTTCCTGGGCCAGCTCCATCACCTGCCGAATGGTATTGGCATAAATAATTACCTTACCACTCTGTTGTGCCGCCCGCCGGATGTGCTGCCGGATGAATACCAGTACGGGCTCGCTGGTAAACCACATCAACCCACTGGGGATATGCCACACACGGTATGCTACGTTGGGGCGGCTGGTGCGGTCCCGCAGTATCCGGACCTGATCTGCCTGGTATTCCATACGCTGCAATAATGTCCCCTCCAAGGTGGGGGGTAACGTGGCGGTCAGCAACACCATCTGCGTCCGCGCGTGGTTCAACCGTCCCAGCTGCCGCAGTTCGGGTCGGAAATTCCGCTGGTTATTCAATATAATATGGCACTCGTCGATTACAATCCGATCCAGCCGCCGCGTCTGCTTCAGCCGGTTGATAAACGTGTGGAAATCCTCTGTAACTGCAGACTCCGGCGTCACCAGCACGATCGTGGCCTCGTCCGGCGGCCGACAGCTCTCCCACGATACGCACGAAATGCCTAACATCTGACACCGTCGCATCATATCCCCGCGTAGTGACAGCAGCGGTACGACCACGATTGTGGTCCCTCCGGGCTCTGCGAACGCGGGCAGCATAAACAGCATACTCTTTCCCCCACCCGTCCGCATCACCGCTAGCACGGGGCTCTCGCCGTCCTGAATCGCCTGCAGCGCGGCCGCCTGTACCCCGCGGAACTGTATGGTCTCCTGGCCGGTCATCTGCCGCAGCGCCTGTGTCATATCTATTGTGTTCAATCGGTGCTGCCGTATAATCTGGCTGTCGTCCGCCTCCTCCTCCCACGGCGCGCGTTTGCGTTTGTGGGGATTGGGGCTAGTCTCTGGACCATCGTCCGCCGATGCAAATCCCAAAAACCGATGCCAGTCGGTGCTGGACAGCCGGAACATGTGCTGGCGGTGAGCCGTGGTCCCCGCCTGCTCCATGATCCCCCGCCCGTACACCATCCCGGCCACGTGCGATGAATGCGCCGCCTGCAAGTCTGCAATATGTCCTAACCACTGCGCCTCGTTCATATGCTCCTCGGCGTCCGCGTCCAACGCCGCCTGGGCCGTCTCCCGCTCCTCGCGGACATCGCTGGCGAACTGACTGCTCGGCCGCATCCACCGGCGGCTAATTCCGATGGCGATATCGCGATACGCCTGGATACCGATCGGATAATGCAGCCGCATCTTGGTCTCGCGCTTCAACGCCTCCCGCAGCCGATCGGATGTCCATGCGCGCTGCGTACCGGGATCGGGCCCCCATATATACGGCGACATTGACCCTAATGTCGCTCGGGGGGCTGACCCTGATGTTGACCCTGATGTTGACCCTGATGGGGGATTGCGGGACGGCTGCGTGGTCTGATAATACCACGTCTCCAGCTGCTGGACGAACGGCAATACCAGCCACAAGTACCACACCAGCAGCTCCCCCACCTCCCGCGGCACGTAGCGGTGGATCACCTTGATGTCGTTGCTCGCGTAAAATCCTTTGTGGTACGCCGATACCAGCGTGACCATCCCGTCCTCGATGAAGATATTCCGCCGCCGGTTGGTCTCGGTATTGACATGCTGCAAGCTCAGCAGCTCGGGAGCCCGACTCGGCTGACCCCCAACGATATGGACCAGTACGGCTAGTTTCTCCCGGAATCGGGCTACCCGCTGCAGATACTGTATCACCAGCTTGGGCTGGAACCGCGTGGGCTGGCGGCGGTGGATCAACTGCTTCTGTACGTCCGGCTCGGCCCGCACCCGCTCCAGCAGCCATGTGGGTCCGTCCACAGGCCACTGTGTCCGCGAGTCCTTTAAAAAGCTCCATCCCACGGCACCCTGCGTGGGATCGTCGTACAGCGCGTGCCACGGGATTACTGGGGTCTGCCCAAACAGCAGCTCCTGACTCAAAATCTGCCGCGTGGCCGCTGTCATCCCGTGGACAAAGCCGCGGAAATCGCCCATAGTAAATTGAATATGCTTGTACAGCAAGCAATCCGGCTGCATCCATGTCACATGGCCCGGGGCGGTGGTATTGTAATGGATCTTGAGCCTGTACGTCCGCCAGTCCTGCAGTGTCTCCATCGGGGTATGCGTCCCGCGGATTATCAAATGGCTAACCATGTATGTTACCTGCTCCTGGAATGTCTTCCGCGACGGATTCTGGCTCCACTGGATCCGGGACGGGGGATCCTGACTGCGTATGGGGGATGTGGGGGGTGATATCGACGCCAATCGGACTGAGTCGGGCTCGTTGTCGCTGTCGCCGCTGTCGCTACCGTACGCGGAATCGATATCGGGAATGGCACTCCGCAGTACCCACTCCGCGCACCTCTGCGGCTGCTGCCAGGTCTCGATAATCTGAACCGCATTGGGATCCAGCCACAGCGTCTGCTGGACGATCATAAACCGCGCCACCTTGATCACCCGCGATAAAATCGGGGGATAGCTCTCCGGGTCGCGCCAGCCGAATTCCCCGCGGCCCAATACCGCCATGGCGCAAATCAGCACACTCTCGTACTCCTGCGCATGATATGTCTGGTTCAGCAGCTCGATACAAAACCCTAAACATGCCTGTTCCAGCTCGCTCATCCGCCACTGCTCAATGGGGTCCTCCCTCTCCCTCTCCCTGTCCTCGTCTATCGGATCGGGGCTGCCAGCTCGGGTGGGTCCTGCCGATTCGATCTGCGCCATCTGCCACAGCTGCCGCCATTTCTTGCGCTGCCGGGGGGTCATCCCGTACGCGGGACGCTTCCTCTCCTGCTCGCCGCCGCGGGCTATCTGCGTGCGCGCGATAAATGTCACAATCTGCTGCCACGGCTGCACGTGTTTGGCCACGCCGTCCGCGTCCATATACGCCTGCAACGGACGATATGGTGTCTGCCCTTTCTCGGAGCGAACCGCCTCTACGCGGATAGCCTGGCCCGTGTGCTGGACAGTCCGCTGGCTTTTCCGGACCACTTCCTCCATTGCCTCCCAGATCCTTCGTATCCCTTGCTCCACGGGATCGTTGCTGTCGGCTAGGGGCGTCTCTACCAGCTTCCGCAGCCGGCTGAAATCCTCCGGTGTGGTGAAGTCCTGCAGATACTGCGTCCAGCGGGTCACCCGCAGCCACGGATTGGCATCGTGGATATCCTCTCCGCTGCTTGACTGTGCGTGGGCCTGCTGCGTCGCCTCTACCGCCTGCTGTACAGCCGCAATGGCCTCGTCCACCTGGTCGGTTGGAACGGGGATATACGGCTCTGTCTCGCCGCCGCGGATATGGATGTAATGGGATCCTTTGCGCGTCGGGAAGATCTGCTGGCAGTTGACCAGGATATACGACTGCCGCAGCTCCGCCTCTCCCTGAATCCGCTGCTCACGGGTTATCCGTTCCCGACGGGGATTCTGCGACCAGCTATGGACCTGCCGCCAATGCTGCCGTATACTCTCAATTGTCCGACCAATATATTGGTATCGGGAATAGTCACGACGGCACATCAGCCCATCGGGGTAGATAGGTAATCCAGCCAGCGCCTGATCTATCCCGTGGGGAATCTCAGCCTCCTCTGCCTGCTGAGCAATACCCTCCCATTGCTGGATAGCTATCTGAATCTGAACCGCCTCGGCATAGGATTTTCGATGGATTTGGCCGGTTAAATGACGGACAATCTCGCTGGGCCATACTCCGTGTTGGCATACTTTACAAATAATAATGGGCAGTCTATCGAGTTTCTGAAAAATAGGATGATCTATAATTCTAAAAATTATTAAATAGTAATACAACTGGGCTAGTTATAACAGAATTCTATCAGTTTAGTGATATACGGAGATTTTCCCCCCTGAATACTAGATACTATGAAACCCTAAACTATAGTTGGTCGGGGCGGTGAAGATGGGGGCGGTCGGGAATTCTGCCAGTTGCAGCCGACCCCAACTAAAATTTAAATAATAAAATATAAAACTTATACTGACTATAATATATTTTTCTAAAGCGATTGACACGCTGCAAAATGGACAGTCGATACAAGGAATAGATCCAAGTAATCTGGCCAATTCTGAGCCTGATCAAATCGGGGGGGGAATTACAAGTCCACGTGGACAATTTTAAAACGAATCCACGTCGACCCTAAACGCGCCCGCCCGCCAAACGGGGCCCCACCCCAAACCGAATACACTGCATTCCTCCACCCCTTCTAGGTTAGGCAGCTCGGATAATGGCTGATCAATCTGGTAGGAAATAGTAATCTGTTCAGGATCGGATACAATCTGTCTCTATTGCTGAACTGTTTGCTGGATCTGTACAGCCTCCGCGTAGGATTTTCGATATGTATTACTTTTTAAATGGCGGGCAATTTTATTGGGCCATACCCTGTGCTGGCATATTTTACAGATAACAATGGGAAATCTATCCAGTTTCTTAAAAATAGGGTTGTCCATCGTCGCAGAAATTATAGAATAGTAATAATAATAATTATCCCTGAATACAACAGCTGATCGTTGGATAAATTAATCCTAATTCTAATACTACTATTTGGGATGGGTCTCTGGGCGGTCACAAATTCTGCCAGGTACTGTACCCCATCAAAATTATACCAATAATTCTGGATAACTTTGAACCAATATTAATTGCCTATATATATCGAATTTTGTATTGAAAATTGGCTATCTTATAAACAATTACTGATTATATATCTGGTCCAAATCTCAGCTCGATTTATCGCGCGTAGCAGCTACGACCCTATTGCGCGTCTAACCCAACCGTACGCGATCGAGAATTGACCCTAAACGATTTCAGCCAATCAGCGGCCGACCTCCGCCCCAGTTCAATCGACCCAACCTTCATCCGCCCACCCCTTCTGGGTTAGGCCGGAAATTCCGCTGGTCATTCAATATTACATGGCATTTGTCGATAACAATCCGGTCTAACTGCCGTGTCTGCTTCAGCCGGTTGATAAATGTGTGGAAATCCTCCGTGACTGCGGATTCCGGGGTCACCAGCACGATCGTGGCCTCGTCCGGTGGCCGACGGCTCTCCCACAACACACACGAAATGCCCAACGTCTGGCACCGTCGCATCATATCTCCACGTAATGATATCAACGGTACTACTACAATTGTTGTCCCGCTGGGCTCTGCAAACACCGGCAATATAAACAGTATACTCTTTCCCCCACCTGTCCGCATCACCGCCATCACGGGGCTCTCACTGTCTTGAATAGTCTGTAATACCGCGGCCTGCACTCCACGAAGCTGCATAGTCTCTTTACCGATTATCTGCCGCAACACCTGTGTCATATCTATCGTGTTCAACCGGTGCCGCCGCATGATCTGCCTCTTGTCCGCCTCCTCTTCCCACAGTATCTGTTTACGTTTATGGTTATTGACATGCGCATCGACACCACCATCCGCCGATCGGAATCCCAAAAACTGATGCCAGTCTGTGCTGGACAACCGGAACATCTGCTGGCGGTGGGCCGTTGTCCCCGCTTGTTCCATGATCCTCCGTCCGTACACCATCCCCGCAATGTGCGACGAATGTGCCGTCTGCAAATCCGCAATATGTCCTAACCACTGCGTCTCGTCTATCTGCTCCTCGGTGTCCGCGTCCAACACTGCTTAGGCTGTCTCCCGCTTCTCCCGGACGTCACTGGTGAACTGACTGCTCGGCTGTATCTACCGCCGACTGATCCCGATAGCAATATCGCGGTATGCCTGGACACCAATCGTATAATGCAACTGTATCTTGGTCTCGCGCTTCAACGCCTTCTGCAACTGATCGGATGTCCATGCCCGCTGTGTGCCGGGATCGGGATTCTACATGTACAGCGACATTGTCCCTAATATAGGTTGGTATATTGATCTTGATATAAACTCTGATGTTGGCCCTAATGGCTGTGTTGTCCGGTGATACTACATCTCCAGCTACTGAACAAACGGCAATATCAATTACAAATACTATATAATAAGTTCCCCTATCTCCTGCGGCACATATCGATGGATTATCTTGACGTCGTTGCTCGCGTAAAACTTTTTGTAGTATGCCGATACCAACGTAATCATTCTGTTCTCAATAAATATATTTCGCCGCTGATTGGTTTCGGTGTTGATATACTGCAAACTGAGCAGTTCTGGAGCTCGACTCGGTTGGCTCCCGACCACGTGTGTCAGTACAGTTAGTTTTTCCTTAAATCGGGCCACCCGCTGCAAATACTGCATTACCAACTTGGGCTGAAATTGCGTGGGCTGGCGGCAGTGAATAAAAATTTTTTGCATGTCCGGCTCGGCCTGCACTCGCTCCAGCAGCTATGTGGATCTATCTACCGGTTATTGCGTCCGGGAGTTCTTTAAAAAGCTCTATTCTACGGCATCCTGTGTGGGGTCATTATACAATGTATGCCACGGAATGGCTGGGGTCTGACCGAACAGCAGTTCCTGACTCAAAATCTGCCGCGTGGCCGCTGTCATCCTATGTACAAAACCCCGGAAATTGCCTATAGTAAACTGAATATACTTGTACAGCAACTGATCAGGCTGTATCCATGTTACATGGCCGGGAGCAGTTGTATTGTAATGGATCTGCAAGCTGTATGTCCGCCAGTTCTGCAATGTCTCCATGGGGGTATGTGTCCTGCGGATCATCAACTGGCTGACTATATATATCACCTGCTCCTGAAATGTCTTCCGCGACGGATTCTGGCTCCACTGAATCCGCGACGGGGGATCCTGACTGTGTATGGGAGATATGGGGGGTGATATCGATACCAATCGGACTGAGTCGGGCTCGTCGTCGCCGCTACTGTACGCGGAATCGATATCGGGAATAGTACTCCGCAGTGCCCACTCCGCGCACTTCTGCGGCTGCTGCTATGTTTCAATAATCTGGAGTATATCTGGATTCAACCACAATGTCTGTTGGACAACTATAAACCGTGCCATCTTGATCACCCGCGACAAAATCGGTGGATAGCTCTCGGGATCGCGCCAGCCGAATTTTCTATATTTTAATATTGCTATGGCGCATATCAATACACTCTTGTATTTCTGCGTGTGGTATATCTGGTTCAGCAGCTCAATACAAAATGCCAAATATGCCTGTTTGATCTTGCTCATCCACCATTGCTGAATAGAATTTTCTGTATTATTATCGGTATTCTTGTCTATATTCGCATCCACTTCTTTATTGACGGGATACTGGCTGACAACCGGGTCCAACATAGTCTACTACAGCTGCCGCTATTTCTTCCGTTGCTGGAAAGTTATTCTGTACACGGGATACTTTCCCTCTTGCAGTACCTGCGTGCGGGTAATAAATGCCAAAATCTGCTGCCATAGCTGAACATGTTTGGCTACACTATCCGCATCTATGTATGCCTGCAACAGACGATACAGTGTCTGTTCTTTCTCGGACCGAACAGTCTCTATACAAATGGCTTGATCTGTGTATTGGACAGTCTGCTGGCTTTTCCGAATTATATCTTCTATTATCTTTCAAATCTGTCGCACCCGCTGCTCCACGGGATCGGTACTGTCGGGCAACAGTGTCTCGACCAGTATCCGCAAAATATTGAAATTATCCGGTGTGGTAAAGTCCTGCAAATACTGTGTCTAGCGGGTCATCCGCAGCCACGGGTTGGCATCGTGGATATCCTTTCTATGATTTGATTGAGCGTGGATCTGGGTTTTTTCAACAGCCTGCTGCACAGCAGCAATGGCCATGTCTACCTGCTCAGTCTGAACGGGAATATATGGCTCCGTCTCGCCCCCGCGGATGTGGATGTAATGGGACCCTTTGCAGGACGGGAAAATCTGCTGACAGTTGACTAATATATATGACTGCCGCAGCTCGGTCTCTCCCTGAATCCGCTGCTCACGGGTCACCCGCCCCCGACGGGGATTTTGGGTCCAGCTGTGGATCTGGCGCCAATGCTTCCGTATACTCTTGATTGTTCGACTAATATATTGGTATCGGGGATAGTCACGGCTAGACTGCGGCACTAACCGCAAAGACCGTGGTTAACCGCAACCATATCCAAAACCATTTGGTTTTGGTCTTCGGATCAAGACCGCAAATTTGTGCGGTTTGGTTGCGGTCTTCAACTCAAGACTGCAATGCGGTTTTGGTTAATCAATAGTTAAATAAACATGGCAAACAGACTAAGCCTCGTAACCATTTGGTCAGATAATTTTTTATGCAGTTTTTTTGGTATTTTTTCAGTATCTAGTCAATATAGAGTATTATACCAAAGTCAACATTTTTTGGTAAATAATTTATTTAATATATAATACATTTTATTGATTTATTATATATTTATAAAATTCCAATTTCAAATCCTTCTGGCATCCTGGTCTTTTTCTGTACTCGACTAGGTTGTTGTATATTCTTCAGATCAGCCGATTTATATATAACTTTATTCTCCTGGGATTGAGTGTTTCTACTCCGAGATCTCTTGGATCTAGTATTTTTACTCTGAGTCTGGAGCTGTAGTAGCTGAGAGAGATTCTTAATTACTGTATTTTTATTTTCGGTCTTCTTATTATCACTGATAGAATCTAGAAAAAAAAGAAATAATAGTAAATCTCTCTTTTGTTTAAAAAGAGCTGACTTCCCGACTGAAATAAGCTGATTAGTAAAATCAATCTTTCTTTGTTCAATCTCGAATTTTGTTGTATATATATGAAGTATCAGTACTTTAATTGTCTCCGGTTTTAATTGTCTATATTGATAATAACAGATATCACGCGCACAATTAAACAGATGCTCAATACCAGTACTATTAGCAGAAATAGACAAGATATCCCGTGCAAGAGCTGCAAGAATTGGAAACTCTTGTTGATACTTTTTCCAGAATATACAAAAATATTAAGATATTAGTCCTAGCTTATTAGTTTCAATCACTCGAAGTTTCTTTGCGGATAGATCAGGGCTTATCTTTAGTAAAATAGCGATTAAGCTCGTTATTATTGTTTTCTTGGGACTCCTCCGGTTAGAGAGTATTCTGGGAGTCACAAAGTATTTCAATCTTATCCACGGTATTAAGTAAACCAGCTAAAACCCTAGATAATAGAGGGCTATTGTAATCTAAAAGCTGTTTTTTATAATATCAGAATTCTTTTTTTAATCGACTACGGTATCGTCTAGCGTAGTCAATATTACTTTGCTAATTCTTAGTTTTAAAAAAACGAAGTTTCTTTGAAAATACCAGGATTGTTGCAATTGCGTAAATATTATTATAGTATTTATAATCAGTTATCTTATAGTACTCTGAAAACTTTTTTTTTGCTGCTTAAAATACTTGAAGTATAGTTTATTTTCAGAGAATCCTCTTCCGGTGAAGCTGCTTTTCGGAGATTTCAAGATAACTAAAGAGCTTATTGTAGATACTAAAAATAAGATAAATAGTAATATCTTTTGATTTTGAAAAAATAATAATAAATTTGAAGAACAGTTGGGTAATACAAAATAGATAATCGATCTGGCACTACTTCTCTTTGTCAAATTGGAATTGGAGATATCTATAGATTTGACAATATTTTTTAAAGGTTTCCTGTAGTCGCTTTGCACAGCCGAGTATTAGAAAAATAGAATTTTATCATGTACAGATATCCTGAATAGAAAATAGATAAAACTCTTCGGTCTGAAAATCTAAAAAAACTTCGCGATACTGTGGGCTTGTATTAATAAAGATAACAAAATTCTGAATCTAGATATACAGTAAAAGATCAGTGATTTTGTAGTAAAAGAAAAAAAGAAAGATTTATTTTGTTTAGAATATTAACTATCTCTTTGTTTGTATACTTAGGATATATTGAGTATATATATTTATCCGACCACTTAATCTCAGTTTTATTATTAATAGATACTGCTTTTATTTTATCTAGTAATTGATTAAAACTCAGCTGAATTATATAGACAAAATATAGAATCCGAAAAATCTCTGTATTACTAATTTTTTGTATCTTGATCTTTTTTTGAATATTATTAATTATAGTATTATTATTTATTATATTATCTGTCGTGATAGATAATATCCGATTAGTAATCTGGTAGTTCTCAAGAATATTGATAACAACAAAATTTAAATTGCTTTCAGTATATAAACTATATAGTAGTTTAAATTTCAGAAAAATCTTACAATACTTCCAGTTATTATTAACAAAATAGCCAGTAATTGCTATAAATATCTGCGAAAAGAGTAATATCCAGTAGTCTAATACAATTGAAAGTCTATTTTCTTGTAGTAATTTATCGAGTATACTCTGTTATTTTTGTTGAATCTTAAGATCTAGCCGACAATAAATAGACCGAGCAGAGGATAGCTTAATTTTAGAAAAAGATAGTTGAATAATATTACAAAGCTGTTGAAACTCAGAATATTTAAATATATAAAATAAAAATCGGGCAATAATAATAAGCTGGAGAAGATAATAGATAAAAAGATTTTCAGAAAAAAACTGTAGCGATTGAATCTGAAACTGAATAAAAAAAAAATTAGTAAATAGTAGTAGATAAATAAAATAATATTTAAATTAATTGATTAAAATAGTAGCTGATCAATTTTTTTTTTTTGCAGCCTAGGCTTGCAAATAATATTTTTAAAATATATATTTATCGGGCTTGTTCCCCCGCGGTGTAACTGAAGATAAGTAAGGATAGTATAGCAGTATTTATATATAATCTTTGGCTCGCCAGTCTTCTCGTACACAATCTGATCGAATTTATCTCAAATATTTGATCTTTTTTTATTATTCCAGCTGATCAAAATTCTAGTATTTTTCTTTACTCCAAACTCGGTCTGCAGCTACTATTCTATAAATTGTAAGCAAAATTGCTTTATCTCAGGATTTGTATTGTAGAGTATTCAGATCTGGTGGAACCGAAGGTCAACATATTTTAATGAGAATGGCGCTAGCTGTTGGAAAAATTGGCGAGAATCAAACAGGGCAACCGAAATAGCTGTTCAGCAGATATTGCTAAGAATAGATAGATTGTCTGACTATAGAAAGTCAGTCTCAGAAAACTGATCAGTAAAACCAGATACTTGGGAATAAGCCATAATAAAAAAAGGCCGAAGTAGAAAAAATCTGGTAGAGAGAAAAAAAAACTTACTAGAGATTTGCTTTGAAATAAAAAGAAATAAATTGTGACCAGGGGAAATCAACAGATATTAAAAATAATTATAGTCTGTTGGTTAATCTTGTAAGCTAATTGGATCCCACTATCTAGTAGTGCAGTTATATCTTGATTAATCAATAGATAATTGCTGAATAACTGTAAGGTTATTACCAAAATTACAAACTAACTGTAGACTAACCGCAGACTAACCGCAGACTAACTATATACTATTTTAACTGATTATTAAAACTTATTATTTATTTCTATTTTTTATAGGATTATATTCAATTAAAAATCATTAAAAAACTTAATTTTGGCTAACTTTAAATTATATTTAGGATAAATTATCGTTAAAGATAAATTAGAAGAAATCGAGATTCAAATATCAGTTTATTTAGAAATAGAATAAGTTCTTTAAAGTGTTTAATATATATTTCTACAACAAAGCCGACTAAGTTTCAAAAGTATCCATAACCATATATTTACTATTATCTATTTATTTTTCTGGATAAATCTAATACTAATATTTATTTAATATATCTTAATCAGACTTGAATACAAATCGATTTCAAAAATTTTCCAAAGGCAATTAGTAGTATTAATGTAATCTGCCTGTAAGAACCAAAACATAGTATAAAAATATATTATTAGATAGCTGCATAAAGATCACGAGACTAATAAAATAGGAAGGATTTTCGAAAATTATATATTTGCGGTTAACCAATAGTTAACTGTACTATGGTTTTGGTTAACCGCAAGTTTGCGGTTTTGGTTGCGGTTTTCACCCTGCTAACCGCAACCGCAGGCTTTTGGTTTTGGTCTTCAACCTAAGACCGCAAACCAAACCGTGCCGCAGTCTAGTCACGGCGGCACATCAGCCCATCGGGGTGGATGGGTAATCCAGCCAACGTCTGGTCTATTCCGTGGGGGATCACAGTCTCGTCTATCTGTCCAGCAATTCCCTTCTATTGCTGGATTGCTTTTTGGATCTGAACCGTCTCGGTATAGGATTTTCGATGGATCTGACCGGTTAAATAGCGGACAATCTCGTTGGGCCATATTCCGTGTTGGCATACTTTACAAATAATAATGGGCAGTCTATCGAGCTTCTGAAAAATGGGATTGTCTATAATTTTGAAAATAATTCAATAATTATAAAATCGGGTAATTACAATAAAATTCTATCAATTTTGCAATATATAGAAATTACCCCTGAGCACTGCAGTAAACAATAAATAAATACTATAAATTCTAAACATATAGTCGGGGCGGTGAATATAGATGATCGGAAATTCTGCCAGTAGCAGCCGACCCCAACTAAATTTTATAATAAAACTTATACTGATCATAATATATTTTTCCAAGCGATTGATATACTGCAAAATTGACAGTCGATACAAAAAATATAATCAAGTAATCTTGCCAAAATTAAGCCCAATTCGACCCGGGAATCTATTGGCAGTCTACATGGGAAGTTTAATTCCAACGTATATTGATTCTAAACCGGCCCGCCCGCTAAACGGGCTGTATCCCAATTTCAATGTACTATTTTGTTTCAACCCTTCTGGACTAGGGTCACGGGCCCTGAAATTGTTCTGGCGGTTGGGAAGTGGTGGAAAAGTAACAAAACGAGAAAAAAAATGATAGAAAGCTGGTGGTGAACCAGATGGACATTGATATACTTCGGATATGACAGATGGAGCCGCTGGGCGGATTGTCAAATCTTATCGGTCCGCCAGCGGGTGCTAAGCCGGGTTGGAATTAGTTTCAAGGATTTCGGCCTGTTCAGCAACAGGATTGAATATAGCTAGTTGTTGTAGTCGGGGCTCGATATTCTGAAATTGCTATTGATACAGCTTAGATACTTGATATTTTTTCCGGTCCACTGCAATTATATTATACCATTTCGGCTTCAGTGTCTGGATCCGAGTCTGGAGTTGTTTCTTTCGGCTTTTCAGTAATTCTTTGTCCGATATTATCTTCTTCTCGTCCAGGAGAAAAAATAAAGAAGAAATACAGTGTTTGAAATAGCGGCGGTGAGAGTAGAGAAGAGAATACTGTAGTATATTATATTTATCGAGCACTGTAATCAATTGTTGCAAAAGATTTAAAGCAGAATCCCGGGGTAGAGAGATATAGATCAGAGATTTGTTATCAATTTCTAACAGCTCAAATACAGCAGGAGCTGGACGGCGGTGTATGGCAATTCCGCGGGGTGGATGGCAACTGGTTTCCGCGGAGATCTGCCGGAGTTAATTATAGAGCTTCCCCTCGGACAGACCGACAAGTGTTATTTCCGGTGCTATTGTATACTCTATATACAGAGTCAGTCCACGGCCATGTTGCCAGAGTTGCGTGGGATGATGCCGGTAATAGTCTGCAGAAAATTTCTGTTTCGGTAGATAGTACCGGCGGTAATAGCAATTGAATCTACTATAATAGCTGGACTATCAGATCTCCTGGCCATTTTTCTTGCATTTCTGCATAAACTCCCGGCTGTAGAAATAAGAGAGCAGCCAGTAGCTCTGAATAAAAGCTGTCTACACGGCTTGCTTCCATATACATGTCTGAGCCTGGCCGCGGATCTGCTGGATAATCTCATAGCCCTGTCGGTACACTATTCAATATGGTTTATCTTTCTATCCGTGTCGATTATACTGGCTATTCTTCCATTCCCACAGCCAGGCGTAGAGTGTATCAATATTTTTGACAGTGATCCGGTTTCTCTGGAGCAGTACCGATAGCTGGGCCGATTCAATAAGAATCGGCTCTACGCTGTTCCAGTACAGAGACACCTCGCCGGCAAGGACACAGACCACATATTCCGGACGAAGAAGGTGTTGAACGTGGATAAAAATATTTTTCCGGAAGATACAGAGACAGAGCTGCTGAAGAAGATTTTCGAGAAGTTCCAGACAGCGGGGTACCGCGCTGAACTCCTCCATCTATCGGTAGATTTGATTGATCCGTAGAAAGTCCTGCCGGATATCGCGTATCTGTATATATCGCGTCCGGTAGGCAGCCTGGAGGGAGAGATTGTCGAATATTATATACAGCGCGAAGGGGTAGCGGAAGGTCATGGTGTCCCAGTCGAGCTTATCCAGCAGTCAGGTATATCTGTACCGTTCTATGCTCTGCTGGAATTCCAGACTTTTCCGACACCGCAGTCCGTCCGGTTGCCGAGGGTCCGGCTGGAACCAGACATTCCGCCAGCAGCCGGACATCCGCTGGAGAAGGCCTCCCGTGTACAAGAACTGCAGGCAACAGAGAAATATCAATATAACGCGCGTGTACTTCTACATAACAAAGTGGCGATTATTGAGGCTGTAGATCATCTCAAATCCGATACAGAATTTGTTGATGTTCCAATAGAGCCAGAAAAACAGTGTAGGGGTGGGAAACAAGTAGAAAGGCATCTCCGCGCTGGGCGTCCCGGGAATTCGGGTTCAATACAGATACTGTCCACGCATCGCCGTGTAAATTGTCCGGAAAAGATCCCACAAGACGCGATATTTCTTCCTGAGACCGAAAATCTTCTGGAAAAACTTTTGCAGGGCTGTATAATACCGCCGCTTTATATAAAGATAGACTCGTGTTAATGCCACTGGATCATGGCTCAGGCCGCCTCCGACGTGCTGCCAGATCTTGCAGAATTGTAGATCCAGCGCCAAGGTCTCCAGAGCGGAATTGGTAAAGAGATAGATATTCTCCGCCGCAAACATCTTCTTAACACTCGAGTAGAACTGGCTATATAGAAGACCGGTCTGCCGCTGAGGCGCAGTTCAGTGCGTCTCGAGAATCAGGCTCCCTGTATCCTGCAGTAGACTGGTCGGGTAGAACTGCACACGCGGTAGAGGGGAGCCCCGAGGCTGCTGTTGTTGAATCTATTCGCTATAGGATTCCAGGCAGTATTGCCGCTACAGGACAGTCCGGAGCCCAGTGTCATCTGCAGAGAAAAACGCAGAACCAGAATTAGGGCTCAGCGCAGAAAATTGCGCGGTGCTACCAATCCGGGAGAGCTCAGCAGGGCAGATTTTTTTGCCAATATCAAAATACAACCGGTCGGATTGATAGATCTGGTTATTGATATAATTCCAGTGCCGCTGGAAGAGCTGTACTATTTCCTCCCAGATAGAAACTTTGGTCAAGATTTTCAGATTTTTTTCTTGGAGAAGAATAGTAATATTCTGGAACTGCTGCTGCCCAGACTGTTAGACAGTCTCCAGAATACTGGCCCAGATCTGCGGCAGTATATCAGGCGGGAGAAAATAACATAGCTGCTGCTGCCGCGCCGTAGACTCGATCCGTTGTGTCCGGGATTCGACTCTGCGGACTGTACTGTTCAATCGGCTATGTTCAAAGCTAAAGAAATAATACTGTACAAGAAATCTATTGTAGTATTGATAGATTGCAGACAGCAAGATTTGATCTATTCAAATCTAAAAATTCTGGTTCCGGAAGCGGCTGGACTGCTGCTTCTTCCGGTAGAGCCGGAAAAACAATAAAATAAAAAAAATATTCTCAAACCCAGTCAGCTGTTTAAAAATATAATACAGAATCTCGTGAACAGCGTAAAAAGCCCGGTAGAATCAGTTCTGTGAATCCAGATACTGTACAGGCAGAGAATCGAGATAAAAACTGGACTGAAAATCAGACACAGCTATCTGGGTCGGATTCTACTGTATTTTTTGTTTAGCTACGGCAAAACTCGATATAAATCCAACAATACTGTCAATATTAAAGGTCACCTCCGTTACTGTATCGCTGCGATGATCGGTCGCGAGACAGACATAGACAGAATTAGTATAGGATAGCTCTGCGGAGATACTACAGTATATCTGTTGCCTCCGCTTACTACTGATCTGATAGACAAGATAGTTCTTTCTCTGCGCCATTGTCGGGATCTGCAGAATATCTGGAAATCTGTTCTCGGTCAGTACCCGTTTCAGGTAATTTTTCAGACCCGAATAATCTGTATACTGAATAGAATACTGAGTCTTCTGTTGATAATAGCAATATATACAGCAGCTATAGTAGATATACAGTTGATCGGTTAGGATCTGTCCAAGGATTTGTACAGTTGGAAGAATCTCGGAATCAGGCGAGTCCAAGTAATTCAGTAAAATACTATACAGAACAATAATTTCTACAGAGACAATCGGGAGAGACGTGGCAGACAATACCACAGTCTCGGGCACGATCAAGGATATATTATCGGAAATAGAATCAACAGATAGTATCGGGGGACTAAGAGATGGCAGCAGCGGTTCTAGTTCCGCAGGAAATATTGGTTTGTCCGGGGGGAAGTAAGTTGCAGTAGAAGAATCAGACTCAGACAGCACAGCAGCTGTGGATATATAATACTGATAGTATTCAGTATTTTGCTCAGCAACACAGGCAGACTGTTACTTTCTCCGCTGCTGGGCAATATTGAATACTTGTTTCTGTGCAGTGGATAAATAGATACGCAGTCGCTCTTGTTTATGTACAGAAGAAATAGATGATAAAGATACTATAGAGATAGAACAATTGGTAGACAGCTATATATTGCAGAAAAAATAATTGAGGAAATTAGGGGCTGAAATACCGTGTACAGAGAATAAAAATAATAGATTATAATATCTAGAGTAGTATTCGGGTCGGTTTCGGGTCCTAGATCTAGAAACCGCCCCCAACTCGCTGCGGTTTCGGGTTCTAGATCTAAAACCCGCCCCCGACCCGAACCCGGGCCAATCTAGATCAACCCAACTCGTCGGGGGCCCGCCAAGACATGGACTAAGCCTAATTAGGTCAGAGCTTACCTAAATAAGTAAGATGGCGGGTTCAGCCGGGTTCCCGGGTTCAACCCCTTGTATTGTCATTTATTTTTACCGCTTTCATACCAAAATTACTGCTACTATAGAGACAAATTAAATCGATTTTTTATATATAGATATATCAATTTTTTTATATATATAGTTTTCTATATATATTAAATATATAAATTACCTATTAAAAATTTCTAAAAATGCCTAGTTCCTGAAAAACCTTAATTTTCAAAAATTTTGAAAAGGTGCCCTATATATATATATATATATAATTGAATATATATATATATTCAATCTAAATCTAATACATTGAATTTCTCACCCATTTTTATAGATATCTATATATTTTTTAAAATATATATATAGATATATACTATATATATCTAAATACAATTAGAAATTTAAGAATTTCGCTTAAATTAAGCGAGCGGTTTTTTTGGGTGCACCCAAACCGGAAAACCCGCCCCGCCCTAACCCGCGCGGGTTTCTGGATTCGGTGTGGGTTTTGGCCCTAGAACCCGAAACCGGGAGCGGTTCCTAGATCTAGAAACCGCCCCCAACCCGGAGCCGAGTTGGGGCGGGTTCGGGTCGGGTTTACCGGTTAAACCGTACTACTCTAATAATATCAATATACCTAGTCTGAAAACAGTAAACATAGCGGTCACAACTTAAATAGACTTAGTTTTGACCACGAAAATCCAAACAGATTTAGTTTTGACTATAAAATTCCAGCAGTATATTTAGATAATCTCCGTTTACAAAAACTATCAAAATTCCGAATTTTGATTAGGGATATTTTAATAACCACAAGAACTATTTTAAATCTGATGGAAGATTTGTACTCTGGAGGGCCTTATTTATTATTCCTGAAAGTTTGGTACTCACCAGTTGTGGTTGAAGCCCAAGTCGAAGGCGGGTTTTGGCTAGTGGATAGGGCGGGGCGGGTTTTCCGGTTTGGGTACATCCAAAAAAACCGCTCGCTTAATTTAGCAAAATTTTTAAATTTCTAATTATATTTAGATATATATAGTATATATCTATATATATATTTTAAAAAATATATAGATATATATAAAAATAGGTAAGAAATTCAATGTATTAGATTTAGATTGAATATATATATATATATATAGGGCACCTTTTCAAAATTTTTAAAAATTAAGGTTTTTCAGGAACTAGGCATTTTTAGAAATTTTTAATAGATAATTTATATATTTAATATATATAGAAAACTATATATATAAAAAAATTGATATATCTATATATAAAAAATCGATTTAATTTGTCTCTATAGTAGCAGTAATTTTGGTATAAAAGCGGTAAAAATAAATAACAATACAAAGGGTTGAACCCGGGAACCCGGCTGAACCCGCCATCTTATTTATTTAGGTAAGATCTGACCTAATTAGACTTAGTCCATGTCTTGGCGGGCCCCCGACGAGTTGGGTTGATCTAGATTGGCCCGGGTTCGGGTCGGGGGCGGTTTCTAGATCTAGGACCCGAAACCGACCCGAATACTACTCTATTTGGCAGAAATAAATAATTTCTTTTTGTAGAGTCTTATTCTGGAATTGCAGCTGGCAGTTCTATTTCTTAAATTTAATTACTATTGATTCAGTAATTACAATATATTTATTAATTAGCTTACAGTAATTGAATTATTCAGTTCTGTATTTTGCAATATAATCTATAAACTTGTCCAGATTATTTGGCAGAAACAGCAGTCAGAAGACAGCAGATATAGTAATAGATATATCAGTTCTGTAAAAGGAAGCTATATAATATCAGAATACAGACTCGGACAGACAGGCTTAGAGTAGTACGGTTTAACCGGTAAACCCGACCCGAACCCGCACCAAACCGGCTCCGGGTTGGTTTCGGTTTCTAGATCTAGGAACCGCTCCGGTTTCCGGGTTCTAGGGTCAAACCCCGCACCGAACTCGGAAAACCGCGCGGTTTTTCTTGGCAGTCACGTGCCTTAAAAATCTAGATTTTCTAGATTTTTTCTAGATTTCTATATAGATCTAGATTATATATATATATATATAAAATATCAATTTAATATATATAGAAATGGTAGAGATATACAGCTTTAAAAATCACTATACTAGGCCTAATTAGGTAAAGTGCTTGATTAATAAGCCGCGTCTTACCTAGCTAGGTTTAGCGTGTGGCTTGGCGGGGACCCGACGAGTTGGTTGGATCTAGATTGGCCCGGGTTCGGGTCGGTTGCGGGTCCTAGATCTAGAACCCGAAACCGCAGCGAGTCGGGGGCGGTTCCTAGATCTGGGAACCGAAACCGACCCGAATACTACTCTAGACAGGCTAGCAGAGCTAATACGCAGGTATACTACTGGTCAGGCTATCTACAGACAGATAGACAAGACATAGCTTGAAAAGCTACAACAGGATCATGATTAGGCGGGAAGATAAACAGTTGGAATCACATGACAAGGCGGTGGGGTCAGGCAGAACAAGCGGCTCAGGCTGACACCGTGACAATAATCTACTAGTACATTTATTCTGTAGCCCGTTGATCTACAGCGCCCCGCCGGCTTGCCGCTAGCCTATGTGTACACCTAAAGGGCCCCTTACACCAACAAGATCAATACATACGTGAGGTATTGGATTTTACGTTACCCGTCCCCCACCTGAGCGGGATCGACAACTAAGACGGAGTCCTCGGGCGCCGGCGCTGGATGTGGGTCTACACCGATGCATCGGATGCCGAGAGGTCCGCTCCAATGCTTACAGTTTCGGTGATAGTCCGGTTGTTCCGGCTGCGCGCTAGGCCACATATAGCTAGTCTAGTTATCTGACCCACAGATCGGCTGCATTCCTAGTAGACAGTCTGCCTGGAGATAGAGATGTTCCAGCGTTTCTGTCCCCATTTTTCTAGTCACACTGAGCTTAGTTCATCATAATCCACAAGGAGCCCGAGGGCACCGATGGCAGTTCCTCTCCACGTTCTAAGTGCGCGTAGATAAGGATGATGATCTCATGGTGATCTCACCATCTCTTAAGGCGCTTTGATTAGATAGGTTGCCATGCAGCCCGCTATAGTCCATCAGATGTAGAGGATAGTGGCCTATATATATGAACTATCTCTTCGCGTTAATTGTTTTATCCAACTTACCTGCAAGTTTGACCTACCTCGCCAAGTAATTACAAATTAGCTCTTGACTTTTCACTATGCCTGTCTACGAGTGTAACCGACAATACAAAGAGAAGATTCTCTATCCCGGTACCCCGGACTACGAGACATGCAGACGGAACAATCCCAGTGGAGATGCTCCTGATAAATATCCTGCAGAAATTCACGTGGTTCATGATGTTGAAGACGTTGTGTTTGCAGTGCGGCGGGCGAATGAGTTGAAGAAAGATATTGGTATTCGATCAGGCGGCCATACACTGTCTAACGGAGCCCTCTTCACCGGCATTCTCATCGATACCACTCACCTCAACCGAAACGTGGAATACGATTCAGGCACTCATGATATCACTTTCGGCCCTTCGGTGCGGGTTCAGGAAATTGCTGAAAAGCTACGCGAAATCAATCGTTTCTACCCTCATGGCCACTGTCCTACTGTCGCAGCTGGTGGCTTCCACCTCGGTGGTGGGCAGGGCGTAGGCATGCGAGGCACGGGCCCAACTTATCGCGACTGGTTAACCCAACTGGAAATCGTCGTGGCTGACGGTCGCGTTGTGCTTGCAAGCGAGAAGGAAAATTCCGATTTATTCTGGGCTGCAAGAGGATGTGGTCCTGCCTTCTTCGGTGTCATCACAAAATTTTGGGGAAAAACTACTGCGCGAACAAAATGGTGGGGCCAGCATACTGCTTTCGACTTAGGGAACAACTACAAACCTCTTATGAAATGGTTTATTGAGCAGTCGAAGAAGACACCGAAAAAGGTAACCGAACTCAACGCTGGCGTCTTCTATCCCGAAAAGGCAGCTGCGAAGAGTCTTCCAGACAAGCCTCCCGCTGGGGCGAAACTCACCTTCATCATCACAAATATTGCCCTGGCTGATACCGAGAGCGAAGCGAAGGGAATGCTAGCTGCTTATGAAGACATTCCAACTGAGCTAAGGTCGTCCGTACTGGAGTCATCCTTTAAAGAATTGGCCTTGGAGGATATGTGGGCCGAACAGGACATGCTGTGGTCTAGCGACAATAGTGAGCATTGGAGGTTTCAGAGCCTTTGCACGGACGAATCGGTGGATTTAAATAAAGTAGGTCCTCTAGATCTCCAGGGAGTGTTCCATCTTACTGATTATCAAGTTACTTGATGCTACCGAACCAATCCAAACGGACATCCCCACGCTAAGATCGGTTTCCCTTGTCGTCATCCCTAACTGGGAACCAAACGAGGAAGCTTGCGCATATAGCGTGCCAATTCAGCTGTACCTTTGCTCATTCGCGGGTTGGGCTGACCCAAATCTGACACCCTTAATGAAAGAGCACTGGCGATCTCGATACAAGAAGTTGTTGCCGTTCTCGTCCGGGATGTTTCCCGCAGACTACGATGTGACTAATGATGAAGGAAATGTAAGCTATTCAAAACAGATTTCCCCCGACTCATGGCACCATTACCTAGATTCAAAAAACTGACAGCCGCACTCTCACAGTCCACACCATTATCCAACACCGCTCTAACACGCTTCATGGATGTTGGTAAGAAGTGGGACCCGCAACAGTTATTCCCGGCAAGGAATAAATATGTCTCGACTTCTGAGAAAATGAAACATTTATGGCAGAAGTCTGACTTGGGAGAACTGTGATGTCGCTTCTGTAACGAGCACTTGTTGACATCATGCATCCCAAGGATGGACAAATGTATACCATATAACTATGTACTATACAGGCCTGGACGAGAAATTTGTGGCAGCTTTGAAGGAAGTAAAGAGAAGGTATCTTGGCTCAAATCGGCATGCTTTGACTACCTTAATGGTGAAAGAAATATACAAAGATGTACTTTTCGAAGTTACATTGTATGCATATGTTATGAAATAAACGGGGAAAAAGTGACAGCGGGTGAGCCCGGCCCAACTCAGTATAGTACTTATACGGCGGGTTGGATAGTGGAACCCCTACAAAATTCTGAATAGTCTTTTTGGCTTAATAAAGGATTGCTACTATACTGTATTTTTTTCATGTTAGAATTTTATCCGGTTAAGGTATCCTCTAGAGTTACTAGTGTAAATGAGGTAGCAGGTCTTAGAGTGGTTATACCTGACTGTTATATCTTAACCTTAACCTGACTGTAACCTGGCAGTCAGGGTAAGGTAGAATAATTTCTTAACTGTCAGATATAACGGTTAACCGCAGTTAACTGTTAAACCTGATCTGGCAGAAATCAAACAGAAATTAGATTTATTTTAGAAGATAGTCAAAATAGCAGTAAATCTCTGTCTGATTTTTCTCTAGTTTCTGTCTAGACTAATTTAATTAAAATAATTAAGCAAAAAACAGTTAACTGTCCAGATTAACAGTTAGATATATATATATTTATATCTGACTATTAATCTGACAGCAGGTACAAAATTTTCAATTAACCTGACCTGACCTGGCCGTTTACCACTCTAATCTGACCGCCAGGTTACAGTCAGATTAAGGTTAAGGTATAATGGTCAGGTATAACCACTCTATTCTGTCTTCTTATTTGCTGTTCATGGCCGCCTTCAATCCAGTAGTTTGCAGGTTCTGTAACACGGTGGTACAGGTGATGGTATTACTGAATAAGGATACATTAGGGAGGTTAGTAGCCTTAATTCACATAGGCGGCACATGAAAGCTATAAATTAGCAATTTCTGCAGAAGAATAGCTTGTACAGTGGATATTCACTGCGAAACCTTTTGCTTACGACTGATTTATGTGGAAGCCGAAGTATGAGCACACGGGGAATCGGGGAGGAAATCAACCAATTATAACTGATTGATTAATTCTAGTGATTTAATAAGAGAGCATACCGGATAGGATCTGATGCTTATTGTTTTAATGGTATACTTCAATTCAGATGTAAGAGTTTGTACATATTCGTATTTCCAGCTATGATGCATAGACGTAGCAAGACAACTTAGACAACCAATAAACAAAATCCTCTAAGAAGCCAATCTACTGGCAGCAGCGGTAGCATTGGTTGTTGTTGAACTATCAACATGGTTAGTATTCACAAAAGAAATTGAGCCGTCGGTACGTACACCTTTCAGATGCTAAACAAAACGTTAGTGACAAATAATACAATCACAAACTATAAGGGATGACTCACTAATCCACTAGGACATTTATGGTCTTTAGAGAAGCACACATGTCCGCAATTACTCTTGCCCGCCTCTGCAGGAGCGGCGCTGACTGCAACAGCTAGAAGAGCGGTAATAGCAAAAATGATAGAGGAAAACTGCATCTTGAAGGCACTAGGTTAAAAACTAAGGGTTGATAGGCCGATTTGCGAAATTGGTAGAGAATACAATGTAAAAATCCGAGCGGCATTTGAGGCCTTTTAAAAAGACCCCAAAAATAAAAAGCAACATCCAGATTCTGCAAGGTTACATCGTGTCTATTTTCGTATCTGACTGTACCTACATATACGAAGTGCACCTCGTAAATCCATTGGCTGCCTGTTTGTTTGGGCATTGGGTGGTACACTGGGTGTAAGTCTAGATTCCAACCGCATTGCTTGGCTAAGCAGTCAGCATTTGGTCAATTGGCATTGAGCAAAATCTGCTCGACAACAAAAAATGCTCGCCCTCTAGAAGAGTCACAATAGTAGATCATATAGTCCATTTTTAATTGACAATCGGTAATAATACAATCTTAGATCGAGTATGGGTGTCAGAGAACTATCTACTATTCGCAATGGGTTACTAACCTGAAGTCACTTCATTGACTTGCGTTGTACAGAGTTGCGGTTTTAGCGAGACAGGAGCCGTTACTGGACTGCCGTCGACACTAGACTCGAGTCTAAAGAGCCAGTCTGGCCAAGGCTGGGTTCTCTTATTCGGCCATATAAATGACCATCAATGACTAATATTGTTGTCCTGCATTCTAGTCACTGGTCGAGCTTCCGTAGCGTTCGCGGTAAGGCTTAATAGGTCTGGCCGAGAGTAATGGCCGACAACATCCAAGCTCTGCTGCGCCTGTCTCTTGAGGTCGAGATCAACATCAGCGTAAAGGATTCCTTCTTCCCCTGGCGGGAGCGCCTTGACTAGGGGTTTCCCAAAGGCATTGAATATCATGCTGAATCCACCGCCGGGACATTGGGCAAATTTGAAATCCTCCAAGTTGTTCTTCCTTTTGCTTTCTTCACTCATCACCTGCGTGCAAATCAACACAAAACAAGTCCCCTCGACAGCCATTGTTTGACAAATCTTTGTACTCATTTCCGCCGTCATATGGTCCGCCCATTCGATCCCTTCCCGTTTATCCCAGATCGGAGGCCAGCTGGCCACATGGATCTCAACATCTTGCGAGTATTCGAGATATTTCAGTAAAGGCTGGAGATGCTCCCAGCAGTTGAGAGCTCCAATGTTTCCAAAGGATGTGTTAGCGACAGGTCGAATGGACTCTCCTTGTCCATCGCCCCAATAGCCGCGCTCGATATGGGTGGGTTTCATTTTGCGACGATGGTGAATAATATCGCCATTTTCATCGATGAAAGACTGCTCATGGTCAGGAAGGTAAATGTATTGTGGGATTGAAGATCATCGCACCTGAGCCATATACAGACTGCCTCTATTGCGCTCGGAATACCCCAAAACACAGAATATTCCAGCCTCCTTCACTGCCAATCTAATTCGATCCATCTCTGGCGACTCCCTCTCTAGCGAATTCTTAAAATACTCATTCATATATGGTGTGTTTTCCACCGCGCCGCGAGACCAGATGCTCCTGGACTAGGTTAAATTATGATGTATAAACGCTGGGTGTAGCCACTTACCAAGGAAACCCGGGAATCCATACCTCTGGGAAGCCAATAACCTTGGCTCCTTCGTTCGCAGCACTTTGAATAATCGATATTGTTTTGTCCACTGTGCCTTGCAAATTGTTCCACACGGGCTCTGCTTGGACAGCCGCCACTCTGATAATCCGGCCCATGCTGATATATAAAGCGGAAGCAGAATGACTTTAGAGACGGTATTCTTTGAGATTGTCAAAGCCAAAGCCTCTAAGCTATGTAGAACGGGGCCAAACGGTTCTATATATTTTTTATACTCCGACCACCAACACCCCCCCGGCAAAGGGTAAGCATTATCCGAGCTAGCCTCCTCATACTTTCAAGTCTGATTGCTGGAATATTCTGACGGAGATCACACTGGTGACTGGACCGCGGTCAGTTCGGGACAACCTGTGATATTCTACCAGGACATATCGGCCGTTCATGGCCTTCCACACGCCGTATTCTCTTATAGAAGGAGTAAACGGTGCCAAAGCTATACCTGGTAGTCAATCTTAGAATAGGAAATCTTAATATGGGACGTCTGGACATACTAACTGACGTGAAATGTATTAGCATTTGAATTACGTTTGAACTTATATCTTTTAGTAGTCTTGTATCCCATCGACCATTCTGCCTTTGGTCTGGCCATGGCCTGTAGCACTACATTTTCTACCGATGGAGATAGCGGCAGCGGGGCATTTATGGACCAACGCGGGTAAGTAGTATTTGTGCGTTAAAACTAGATAGGAGCGAGCAACGTTCTGTTCATTCTGCGAACTTACCCCCCCTAGTCCACGTTGCCAAATATTACCCAAAATCTTGATGAGCTGCCTAACGTTGTAATTGGTGGATGTTTAGGCATGGCGCATGAGGAACCAGCCCTCCGAAGTAGATCATCATGTTGTAACTCATTACACCCCGCTCCTCTTCTACTTAATACATCTTATCAACTGCATAGTACGTGTACTGATCTGGAGAAGTATAAATAACAAATGCTGCCTGGCTTTCTGAAGGCAATGGAAACGAGTTACTTCTCGGAGAATCTTCGGAGGCAATTTTTCAACATGACTAATTGTATAGGAAGCAGAGGGTCGCAATCCAGACATTCTGGCTAGGGATAGAGCAGAACAAGTCTAAGTCCACGAGAAAGTATTTGGTAAGAAACGAAAGACTGATCTTGCGGCTACAGGTACCGAGGAGGAACTGTTGAAAGCATTGACCAGGTCTTGATGGAGATGCCGTTAACAAATAAGTTGAGAATATCGAATTTTACGTTTCTTTAACGAGAGCTTGGATCCTAGACAGAGGGAGTATCAGGGCCAGAACCACTATACTAACCCAAGTGTTCAGCCACTGATCTAAATTGCTCACTGTATTTTACATGGTTGACAGAAGGATCTTCAGGATGTCAAACGGCCCAGATCGCTTACGTGATGTCATGACCTAGAGAGCAGATCCCGAAGTCCTTGGCGGGGCTTTACTAAATCCCCATACCTTTGCCCATGATGGGAGACGTTCGTATGCAGTCTGTGGAACTCATGGACCTGTACAATCGCAGAAGAACATCACGATCATAACTCACACCATGTCCACTGCGGATGGACGTCCCCCAGCGTCCCGCCAGTCGAAAATCCGGCAAAGGGTGTCTGTGGCATGTGTGCTTTGCCGGATGAAACGTATTCGCGTGAGCGACGTACTGGGCGAGCATTCTGTGCGTATGAAGCCTGACAGTTGATTCTAGTGCGATGGAGCCGAGCCGTGCTGTGGCCCTTGTCAGCAGCGAAACTTAACATGCGAATACCAACACACAGAGAACAAGCGCAAGTGAGTTTGCCTGTACCCCGACTCTTTATAGATCATGGCTAAGGGCGATGGACAAGGCCTCCCAGCAAGAAGTTCGTGCGGTCGCTTCAAGCTCGTATAGAGTTGCTGGAGCAAGAATTATCGGCTCTCGGGAGGCCAGTTCCCTGTGTCCCTGAAACCTCTGTCGAAGCCGTGGTAGAAAGTGATACAGAGACCGAAGATGGTGTCAATCAACCTCGCCGGATTAACCCACTAGAGGAAATCAGCGGCATGACTGCGCGTCTCAACGTCTCCACTAATGGGGAGTTATGGTATTTTGGGACCCTGAGTAATTATAATCTGCTTCATGGCCGTCTGCATGAAGTCTCGGCTGAACCGTTGGCTCTCGGGCGCGCTGGTGACTTCAGTCCTATCACGCGGTTCAACAACGGCCAGGGTATCTCCCAAGAGCTGCAGAACCACCTATTGGACCTGTATTGGAAGTGGCAGAATCCATGGAATTACGTTATACACAAGGATGCTTTCATGCAGGATTACGCCTTTCATCGGTCGGGAAAGTATTGTACACCCTTGCTTCTTCTCGCAATCTTTGCTTTGGCGGCTCGCTACTCTGATCGCCGCGAGGTTCGAGCCGTTTTAACTAATCCTAAAACTGCCGGAGAGAGCTTTGCACGCGAGGCAAAAATATTATTGCAGCAAGGAATGGAAACCCCGACAGTCCCCACTGTTCAAGCCGCAGTGCTGCTGGGTTTAAATGCTATGGCCGAGGATCGCGAATCTCTCGGGTGGCTCTTTGTAGGTTAGGGCACCCGTGGACATAGAAATGTCGGTATATTACTGAACTCCACTGAGGTATGGCGATGAGAATGGCGTTCAATCTTGGACTCAATCTTGATTGCTCAAATTGGGTAACAACAGCACATATCTCCGAGCTCGATGCTGAGGTTCGAAAGGTTGCATGGTGGGGATGTTATACTTTAGATAAGTACGTGGATCGAATTGAAACCCATCACCCTGATCAAACAAATTGTGGGCAATTAACAAGCTTGCCTCTGTCTAGACTATTCAGTCTCGGCCATGGACGACCAGGAATGACTCGAAAATACGATATAAGCTGTCCAAAGCCAAACAAATGCCAAACCGCTGAGTTCGGTCCTTGGATCCCATGGTCGGCAAGCGATCAAACATTGGCAAATGCTCCTATACGGATTGTGTCCACATCAAGCTATGTCATTGAGCTTCTAGGCATTGCGACAGAGGCATTAGATGTAGTGTACGGGATCCAAGGCTGGACTATGAAGATCCATCTGCGTGTTAACGCTCTCGATACAGGTATGCGCCCAACAGCGAACTCAGACGACCCGAACTAGAGGGGATAATTACCCGAACCGATATTGCATTGCATCAGTTCTACCGTGACATCCCAAGCTTTCTTCGGCTCCCTGTTTCGATTCGAATGCCGTGCCTTCCACACATATACCAGCTCCAGTGAGCCCTGATCCAGCGTCATAAGCTTTGTAAATATACTAAAGGTGTGCACAGTATTCAGTACCATGTCATTCAGATTCTTCTTCATCGCCCACTCATTGCAAAGCGTCGGATTTCGTCTCGAGTATTGTTGGATTCACAAGAGCCCAACACGCACTTACAGACCTGCAGACACTCCGCTTTGGAAGTCACAAAGCTGCTGCGTACATACCAGGATCATTACACCTTGGTAGGGTTCATGTACTGCATATTGTCCATGTACTGACTTGCGTTTCTGGGTAGCGCCTCACTCCCATTGTTACCGTGCATAGCACCTTTACGGCTGCTATCATACACCTGATGGACGCAACATCGACCACTCCTCTGATTCGTCGTCGGGGAATCTCCAACCTCCGTATCTGTCTAGACGCCCTCGAAACCATGAGCCTAGCGTGGTGTTGGAGCTGTCGTGCTATCCGCGCCCTCGGGATCCTAGCATACGAATGGTTAACACCAGAGGCAGTTCGGGATGAGAATCTCGCCAGAAGCATACCATCAGCCACTGAATGCCACCTTAAATTGCAGCCCTTGGAGCCTGCCTCAGTCGAACAAGTAGCTCCCACCGAATCCATGGGGGCTGTGGAATCCAGTGATCCTACAGGTCCTATGGATATGGAGGCAATTCGATACGAAGCCGATACTAGCTTCGCAATGGATCCCCTTCCCGAGGACAACTTGGATTGGCTGCTACGAACTCATCATGACTACGAAAGAGAAGATACCGAGCAGGGAGCTGCAAGCACTGAATTGAATTCGTGGATTATGAGTGCTGCGCAGAGCACTTTCGCGGTTCCCAGGTGGGACGAGTTTACGGCTTTTAGTAACGTTTGGCATCATCTAGATATGCAGCCACCATTTTAGACATTCCTTTGCCCTCACTCTTGTTCTGACTTTAGAAATCCAGTTGCCTTGTATTTTTGGAGGGGGGCGTGTTCTGTTAATGCTTCGGTATTATCTATATAGACAACGATTTTTCTCTCCTTCATGCTTCTGTGTAGTAAAACACGCCGTTCCTATATAGTAGTTCTAATTGGGTCTAGCCTGCCCTCTCGGCCGAGTTCAGCTTCACCCAGACTAGAGACCCTCTGGATGTCCTAAACGTATCACGGAACATGGGAAGACCGCACTAACATAACCCCGACTAAAACAATAACCTACAGACAGTAACTTTCAAGCGGCATATCCTGACTCAAAAACACCATGACAAAGCCACCGCTGGTTACCATTCTTGCCTCACACGCGGCACACTACCTACTAGGGGCAGATGCCGTACGGGTAAGCAGTATCCAGGCCCACAGCTTGGAATAGTACTTGTCAAGTGCAAGCATGCGAGACAAGTTTTGTCGGTACCGTTACATATCAGGGTAAGCATTATCCGGGCAGCGTAGGTAATCTACAACAGTGGAAAGGTAGCTCTGATGTCCCGGGTAGTGCTTATCCGGGTTCGACCGTGGGCTCCACTTTCACCAGATAGGATTTCCACAGTTACTCGGACTCGGGCAATGAATTAGTCATCGACCTCATCAGGGAAAGGGTGTTTTTGATCTGGAGAAATTATGGTGGATTAACTAAACCAGAAATACTATGTTAGGGTGACCAAAGAAACTAGCATGGTATGTGAGGTAATTAAATTTACGCTTTGACAGCCAGGTTGCAGTCTTAGCGGCTGGTGAAAGTAGCATGAGAAAGGCGCAGTGTTCACACTATATGTGTATTGCGAGGGAATCGATGTTAGAGACTATATGTAAAGAAAGCAAGTTCCATTCTCTAAACCAACAATAGAAGTCTATACATGAGATGATGCAAGTTCACCACGATCCACACGTATCCATAGAAGAGTCTTTGAATATACCAACCACCACGGGCGTAAGTCATCTAAACACTCAATTCTACGTAGCCTACCGCCATTATTAGTAAAAGCCGACTGATTAATAGACGCATAAAACGCACCACAGTCATCTTACTCCTGGCACGAATGGCGGGACCATAAAGCACTAGCACCCAAGGCACAAGGGTTAGAACGGCAGCCTATGTTTTGTCAGAGCCTGTGGCATGTAGGAACCATGAGATAAAGCGTACTATTCCCCCGAGGAGACTCGAGGCAGCTGGGTATCCAAGGTTTGTGAACATGACATCCGTAATCAATGGAAATATCCCGCCTAAGATATTGCGACCTAATGTCATTATATTAGTTATATGGCCGCTCCCTTGAATATCAAATACAAACAGAAGGACTGGGCCGCAATGGCGGAGCTTGCTTGCGGACCATATGCGTCCGCTAGGTAATTGAAAACTGCCAGGTACACGGAAAAAATCCCCATAGCTAAACATCCGATGGCTATAGTAGGAAGGATCCAATGTACAGAAGGGAAGGAAGTCCACCCAAACCAAAACAAACCAACAGGTACTAGTGGTGCTTGTATGCATGCGAAGTAGAGTCGTGCTTCGGGAGTCTTGGGAAGGAGGCCAAAGTGATTAGCCATCCTCTCCTGGTATATGCTCACAACTGTTATAAGAATTATACCGCAGCACATAGCTTTCTGGCTGTTAGTAAGTGATGATCAAAGATGGGACGAGAACTTCATGTAAGTAGCTTACAAGTGAAGACAGCGCCAATTTGCTCCGTATTGAAGTTGTGGTTCATCCTAAACACCAGCGGCACGGCACTGAACTGGAGATAGAGCACGGCCCAGCTGAATGATAACCAGAGCGAAAAGAAAAATACCACCGGTTCTGTGACAAGCATATCTAACAATGGTTAGGGTTTGTCGATATCCGTTGGGGTCCTTCTGACACTCACGGAATGGACGATAGCATGAAGCCTTGATCATTTCTCCGACCGAGTCGTGCTTCTCCCCATCTCTCTGTGTCCACCGGATTCTCCTCACCTCGTCCTGGTCTGCCAAGATGACTCCATAGTAGCCTAGCTGTTCGAGCTTCTCGTAATACTTGTTTAATGCATCTGCCTTCCGCTGGAGAAGCACGGTGTTGCGCGTTTCTTGAAAAAACAGAATCATCACCACTACGCAGAAGCCTGAAACAATACCTTGAGAGTAGTACACCCAGCGCCAGGTACTATGATATACAACAACGCTGCTAATAAGCGGTGCAAGTCCTGTTCCCAGCAAAGCAGCGCTCGAAAACAGCGCCATTGGGACATTTCGCTCTTCGGGGCTATAGATGTCGCTAATAACGCCCCCGACCATGGTCGAGAAGGTAGCTGCAAAGGTTCAAGTTAAAGGGGTGTCCCACATAAAATCAGGGAAGGAAGCCCTGAACGTACATGCGCCGATGCCCTGTAAAAGCCGAGCGACCAGCAGACCAGCGAATACATGCGTACCGCCACAGGCGACAGTGCAGGCTTTCCACACCATTAGCCTAGATACGTATAGAACAAAGAAAGGTTGCATGTACCACAGAATAGAACTCCACTCCCGATGAACACCGGTTTCCTGCCGTTGATCTCAGAGAAGGTTGCAAGAACCATTGGTGCTAGGCCGAACCCAATGCAAAACAGCGTAACCCCAGAATTGTATGCTGTCAACGTAATGTCCCACTCTGATGTTAGCTCTTCTGATGCTGGGCTCATCTCACCAGCAGAGTAACACGCTACGGTTGTCACCACACATGAAATCCATGTCACTATCCACTTTCGCTGTGTAGACCATTGGAGGGGGGAAGCGTATTTTTGGACGTTTGGTGGGCAGGGGAGGTGCGACTGGCTCGCATTCTGGGATATGAGAGCCGTTGGAAGAGGTAGCGGCGTGTCTAACCCGAGGTCTAACCATTTGATCTCGCTCTTAGAGAGATACAGTTCTCCTTCGACCACCTTGGCATGAGATACTCCCCTTGCATAAACAGAAGAGCCAGTTGACCCTGGCTCAGGCGCATTCGAGGACGGTAGGTTGGGCATGGTTGTTATTTGTGTTGGCCTAGCATCTGCCATCATTCGCAGCTTAAAGGGGGTTGTATAATTCTGATTCTATGTTTATTTTGGCCAGGAATAAGACAGGGAAGCATGGGGTGTGCCATTTTTAAACTGACCTGACGATATTTAACTGGTTCAAATCGGCAATAAAAGACATCGGAATGGCTACTCTACCTGTACAAGGCCTACGTTTCTCCGATTTGGAGAGAATTCTCTCCTGAGTGGGCCCCTTCATCCCACGCTCACCCTAACCTGCTACCAGATTTATCTAAACGGTGTGGTTCATTTATTTGGAGTGTACCATTTACATTCCGGAGAGTGGTATGTACTACTACAATCGTCAATAGAGCATGTAGATTCTCATTTCAATATCACGACTCTCTTCACCTCTCCTTATCTCCAAGATGCAGTTTCTCGGAGTTGATGGCAAATAGGGCACATGCTAATGCTACAATGCGCCCCGGCGCAGTCTCCGGTCACAGCCGAATGCTCCTAACATATTTAATCCTGATCGAAATCCAATCAGCTTTTTTCCAGACCTACTATTGGGACTTACTCGGGCATCTTCATGCATCTACAAGCCGGTGACATGTGAGAGTCCCTCAGGACACCCCTATATATAAATGCCATGGCGAAAATCGAAGTCAAGGAGCCCACAGTGTAGCCAGTTTACTGATTATGAGCCTAATACCGTAGCTCTTTGTACACACTGGCGAATTTATGTTCTTATGATGTAGAATAATACAATAGGCCCTTGGAAAATAATCTGGTAGCGACAATATACCATAATCCAAAAGACATTTTGCATTAAGTACAAATGAATCGTAGTTCACATTTGGGATAAAGACTTCACTCTGTTGCATCAACCCTTTCCAGGAGCAATATACTCGCCAGTGCTTCACCCAATGCTGATGACAACCTTACCTGTGTGCTTCTGATCGTACTGATATTGGAAGGCCGATGGAAGGTCCTCAAGTGGGAATACGGTAGGATCAATGACAGGATGAATGTCGTTAGCCTCAATAGCCCTGATCATTTCTTCGAACTGCGTCCGATTGCCAACTTCAATACCCCGCACGATACACATACGGGAGAATGGCTCTAGGAACGAAGGGTGATCTTCATCTTTTTCAAAGCCTGTCAGAAATCCAATGATGGCAATGTGACCACCAGGTGCTACCGCTTGCAATGACTGCTTAATTGTCTTCGGCCCACCAACTTCGATGATCCGCTGGCAACCAAGCCCTTTCGGAGAGAGCTCCTTTGCCTTCGCACCCCAGTTCGGCTCCTCCCGATAGTTAATGATGTGATGGACACCAAGGGCCTTCAACTTCTCAGCTTTAGTATTCGAGGAGGTGGTGGCAATAACAGTGGCGCCGGTCGCCAACGCAAACTGAATTGCAAACAGGGAAACGCCGCCTGTGCCTTGGGTCAGGATGCAGTCTCCAGGCTTCAGGTATTGTAGGCCGTTCAAGCTGTTCCACGCCGTGAGACCGGCGCATGAGAGTGTCGCACCCTCAAGATAGTTGAGATTGGCTGGGAGGGGCAACAGCCCATGCTCATCGAAAATACCATATTGACGAAAGGTACCATGGGCGGAGCCTCCTAGGGCCTTCTCTGCATTGGTCTCTGTCGGAGCTGGTCCTCCGAAAAAGTCCTGATAGAATGTGGTCACAACACTGTCCCCTTTTTTGAAGCGCGAGACCGCGGACCCAACAGCAACAACCTCTCCAGCCCCATCACTACCGGGAACAACGCCTTCGATCAATTTGCGGGGATAGATGCCTTGGCAAACTGTTTGATCGACAGGTCAGCGGGACCAACCAGGGAGAAACGGGAGGAAGCATATATTGACTTACTGACAATATCACGATAGTTCAACGATCCAGCACGCAGCTTCACCAATACTTCGCTAGGATGGAGTTCGGGGATGTCCTGGTCATTCTTCCACTTCAATGCGCCAGTTCCAGCTCCTGGGGCACTGCCATGCACCGTCCAGAGATTGGTGGTTTTAGGGAGAGACATGTTCGCAAATAGTACTATTCTCGTTTACTGACACCAGCTAACTCAAGACTGGTTTCTATGCTACGAGCTCAAGAAGAGGTCGGTAGAGACTATTTATCATACACTTGTAGTACATTCGCAAGCATGGGAATTTTGTTAGTTATGATATCATCATTTTGGTATTCCTCGAGCTCGGGGAGTTTTATCCCAGGTTCGACTTTACTAATCGCGCCGAAAGATGGCAGCCTCCGTCATCCTTTCTCCATAATACTCTATTTTCGGTGCATGCCACTTTCGTGCTGGACAGTGGGTTGATTGCAAACACAACGTCCACGGCCTTTGCAACGGGATTTGAAGCCCACCCGGAACCACAAGTGACGGACTCGTTCCTTCAGTCAGGGATCCACTCCAGCCGCGATCTATTCACATGATTACCATTGCTCTCATAGCTAGGTTGATGGCGAAAGCTTCATACCTAGAGCACATGTTAGCCATGGAAAGATCTCGGGTAAACATGGCGCCATGATCTGGAATGACGGATACTGTTCCGATATTATTATACTCTTGTATCCTTTTTTTTTTTTTTCGGGGGGTTTGTTCATTTTCAGAGGCCCCTTCGACAGCTGCTCGCACCAGGTTTCTCGCATTTCTCTCTCTCAAACAGCAACCAAGATACCGGCCGAAAGGAAATGAAAGAGGAAAGGTATGTATATGCTGCAGCACACATTGCATAATTCAAATTCTATCGTGGTATAGAGTAACTGCCTTATGAACAGCATACATCACAGGATATAATGAACCAAGAATTCCGGATGCCGGTTGTGCTTGTATGAACATTATCACTAGCAGGCTCCCCACCTAGATCGTTGCGAGTTTGGGTAGGTTGTTGGAATTCCCTGAAGTAAAACCCTGCGGAAATCCATATTTTCTCTCCAAAATAATCTATTAGTGGAATATTACCTCAACAATTGCCTCCGTATCATGGTATCATCCCCACTAGGATGTCAAAGCCAGGTTTTACACACGGGAGAAATCATCATAAAATGCTGGTTTAGATGAATCACGAATAATGGTGGCCCAATCTTAGGATTCTCCCGATTCTCCTTCCCGACGAATACAGACAGGTGAG
Organism: Aspergillus tamarii; assembly: GCA_030556085.1. Taxonomy (NCBI): domain Eukaryota; kingdom Fungi; phylum Ascomycota; class Eurotiomycetes; order Eurotiales; family Aspergillaceae; genus Aspergillus; species Aspergillus tamarii. The sequence continues at coordinate 41,640 of JARVTJ010000006.1, forward strand.
TGAGAAACATGTCCACATACTGAGTTTCGGTGCCTACAAAGGGATTTCGATCAACCATAACACATCCTCATATTGGTGAAGATGCCTCCAGACCTTCGGCATGAAAGAACTATCGTCCCGTGAAATGCTGAAGTTGTCAGCTAAAAGGTTATGGATAGCTTCGCCAGCCTCTTCATTGAAGTAAAATCGTGCACAGGCTAGTAGCCTATATATAACCCCAAGTGCTTGCATGACAGCATGGCATATTTCGCCCTTAGCATCGTCGCAGGATATCTAAGAGACTCCGTTGATCCTTATATAATACTTGCTTACTGGTAAGACAGGAAGTTGAGGAGCTCAATACAGGACCAGTTTCCAGCTTTTTATCCTTACACTTTATGCCGTAGGGGCTCTCACACATTGGGTCCAATATGGCAGTGCCAGAAATAGCCAGCATACCAAAGCACAGTCGGATATTTCCCTGGCGGATGGGGTACAAGCCTGAAGCACAGAGGCCCTTGATATCAAATGTTTACTAGTGAATATAGACCAGCTACGATTGAGAGGTTTCAACAGCAGTAGGACTAGGTGGAGCAGTGTCTTTAGCCCTCTTATGAGTTGTAGAGCATGTTTTGGCGTCAAGTTTGGAGGGTTGTCAACGTTCTTTCACGGAGCATGTAGAAGGCAATACATTTTATATTTGTCTCGAGCGCAAGGCTGATTATAAGGCTAAATTACCCAGAATAGCCTTTCACTGTCCGAACAATTGTTGATCAACTCGTCTTATCCTTGGAGCACTATCCGCTCCTCTCAAACATAAAGAATCACGGACAAAAATGCTAAGAATGGCTCGTACCAGAAGAGTTTTGTGTGCAACTAGGAGCCATTCCAATTCCTTACTACATGATACAATATGCTAGAAGCACATGGGCCACTATGTAAGTATCATCCTCGGTTTCATTCCTAAATTTGCCCGTAAGGAGAGTTGATAAATGCCTCAAACTTGATTATCAAGCAAATATTGAGCAAATCCCGCTAGCTGGCCTATATCCTTTTCCAATACTAATGTTATAGTAGATTTGTAATCAAACCCAGCCCTCCTTCAGTATTCTCCAAGCCTTGCCAAGCCCATCCACAGACACCAAGTCTTCAGAGAATGACTAGAGGCAGAAGATCATGTCTCCTCGGTGAAGCTGTGATTTTCGGTAGCGTGCTGTTTACAACAAGTGGCCCGTTGTTTGTATCATTACGTTGCTATCCATGCGCCTTCTTTCGGCCGACATCAGGTCTCTAGTACTATCTATATATACCCCTCAGTGCTCCTACAAGACATGGAGCAAGGTTTCGTTTCGCCAGATCCATCATGCTTCACGATAAGCTACTCCCGATAGCTGCGCTAGGCCTCTTTATGCAGGCTGCTACCGCAGCTCAAACCAGGAATTGTTCGTCAGATGTTATCCCTCATCCGTCGATACCTGAGGCACAAATCCTTGAGCTTAGTGCTATCCCTGTCCTGAATTACCGTCAAGATGAGGACTCGGCAATAAACTTTTGCAACGTCACAGTCACATACACCCATCCTGAACGGAAAGATGCCATCCACGTCACGATCTGGCTTCCCTTGGAAGACTGGAATCACCGATTACAAGGCTCGGGTGGTAGCGGGTACGCAGCGAGATCAGAAGATGCAGTTCTTGCAGCAGCAGTGGCTCAGAAATACACCGTGCTCGCGACCGATGGAGGACATGAAGTGAATGGATTCAGCTCGGAATCATGGTCATTGGATAAAGCGGGAAATTTGAATATGGCATTGCTCGAAGACTTTGCGTATATCGCTCTTAACGATGCCGCTATAATTGGGAAGCAGGTAGCGAGTAGTTTCTACGGCCAGGCACCGCGATTTTCATACTGGAATGGGTGTTCAACAGGTGGCAGGCAGGGCTTAATGTTGGCGCAAAGATATCCAACTGCATATAATGGAATCTTAGCAGCTGCGCCTGGAGTTAATTGGCCTAGCTTTGTTGTTTCTCAGTTCTGGCCGCAGTTTGTGATGAATCAGCTTCGTACCTGGCCTGCTCCTTGTGCTACCGATGCTATTACAGCTGCAGCAATCACGGAGTGTGACGGGATTGATGGGGTTCTCGATGGAGTTATCTCCTTACCAGATCATTGTGACTTTGATCCTTATAGCTTGGTTAACACCGTGATCGATTGCGAAGGTGAAAATGTAACCATCACAAAGAACGATGTTCTCGTGGTACAAAGAACTTGGGAAGGACCTGTCGCCTCCAATGGCTCATTCCTCTGGTATGGACTTGAAAAGGGCACTCCTCTCTCGATGGAGGATTCAAGTCTCGTCTATACCAAGTGCTCAGGACTCAATTGCACCGGTGCGCCTTTTCCTATATCCGCAGACTGGATTAGCCGGTTTGTCCTGCGCAATCCATCCGCCAACCTGGCCGACTTAGATCACGAAATGTTCGATGAAATATTTGCTCGTTCTAAGCAGGAATTTGATGCAATTATGGGTACAAACAATCCAGATCTTTCATCATTCAAACGTGCCGGTGGGAAAATAATCACTTGGCATGGGTTATCGGACCAACTAATTCCTCCGAAAGGGACGGAACAGTACTACAAAGAGGTGCAAAGAAAGGACCCTTCTGTCTCAGATTTCTATCGTCTGTTTAAGGCTCCCGGTGTTCATCATTGCGAGGGTGGGGATGGCCCTGTCCCTATTGATCCATTAGCACGCGTGGTGGATTGGGTGGAAAGGGGTATTGTGCCTAACACGTTGGATGCGGTCTCTGCATCAGGGCTGAGAAGGAAATTGTGCCCGTACCCACTTTCCCCAATGTATAAAAGTTGTGATATCAATGGTGCAGAGGGCTACAAGTGTGAAGAGACTTGCGAGTGATCTAGCCTATTTGTCCGGTCCCGGGTTATAAAGATATGACCAGGCTTCTATCGTGCCGCTTTGTTTGTTTTTGATATGACCGTGCTCTCTTACTATTCTTTTATCACTTGTTGACTATATAGGCTGGTATATGACTACCAACTATGCAGTTGTGTGACCTAGGAACAAATGCAGAGTCCTGATATGTAATAGACCCATACTCCTTTACCCTGTATTGAGGATTCGCGGGCCGTAGCTTTATCGCGTCAAGCACTGCAATTCCATTTCTTGGCTGCTCAAGCCCGGGTTCCATTGTTACGCCGACGCAGACTCTCCATTATCTTAAAAAAAACAGGGAATGCAACACTACAGAAGCCCTCCGGCCTCTTCGCGGCGGCATGTTCCTTTACACCGCGGATGTCCGGCTAATCGGAATAATAATAATTGACCCCATGATTGAGGTGCATAGCGTAGCATGCAGAATAGACAATATGTTTCGGAAAGCCCCTGGTGCCTGACTCAAGTGGGCTCGTCGATGATACGGAGAAAATCACTACTCCGCGATTGGTCTAGTGCTTATCCCTTCACGTGCTGGTTATTGATGCCGTCGTGTACTTTTGTACATGAGACCACCTTTCATGAAAGCGTGGGGGTGCGCACTTCCTTTCAACTCATTCAAGTACCGGCTTAAAAGGATGACCACCAGAGAAACTGCAAAAAAAGCGGTGGAAGCAATTGCTGCGAAGCTCGGATATGTTGATTTGGCGAGCTTGGATCGCATTGGGGAACTGTTTCCTGAGGAGCGACGCATAATTGAAGAGGGCCTGCGTATCAAGGACGAGAATATAGGGCATTCAATCAAAGCGTTTGTCACCTACTCAACGTGTTTACCGGCGAGCCAAGGTGTTGTGTGCTAACTTGAGCTGCTTAGACTTGCAAGAAACCTATATAACAGTAATGCTCGGTTTGTCTTTGAGCTCCTGCAAAATGCAGACGATAATCGCTTTACGCTCGCCCGGGAACACGATGAAATACCGTTTATTTCATTTAGCATCCATCCCGATCGTATAATTGTAGACTGCAATGAGGATGGATTCAGGACTGAAGATCTGGCGGCGATCTGCTCTGTTGGCGAGAGCACCAAAGCCGGTTCTCACGGCTACATGGGAGCAAAGGGCATTGGGTTTAAGTCCGTTTTCACCGCCGCGTGGAAGGTTCATATTCAGTCGGGCAATTTTTCGTTTTCCTTTAACCATAGGATAGGTGATCTTGGTCTTGGAATGGTTCTACCAGTGTGGGAGGACCCTGACTACGGATGTCCCGATTGCTTAACCCGAATGACTCTTTATCTTCACACGGAAGGAGACCCGCACGCGCTCGAGCACCTCCGCCAAACCATTTTCTGGCAACTCAGTGAGCTTGAGCAAACTTCATTGCTTTTTTTACGGAACCTCAAGCACATAAGAATCTTCTACCACGATGATAATGGTGCGGTAACGCAATCTAAGTGTTTTTGTATTCGAGATGCGCCTGGCCACAATGTCTTCCTCAAGACTATTTTCATTGGAGATGCGAATTATACCACGGCTGAGCAACGCTACCACGTCACCAGGCACAATGCCACCGGGCTTCCGACGAGCGAGAGTCGCTACATCCTGGATACACAGGAAACCGATATGACATTTTCAGAGGCAGAGGTCGTCTTGGCGTTCCCTCTCACAATGGATTCAAAGCCTTTTTTCCAGGAACAAGAGATATTTGACTTTTCACCAGTCAGCGAGTCGGGCTTCAAAGTGAGGCTTCCTCCATTCCATGCAATAGTAACGTTCCAGTACATACATGTACTAACTGGAAAAAATAGTTCCTGATAAAATCCGACTTTGACACTGCCGCAAATCGGCAAGATATCTCTACGACCTCGAGAAGGAACCTTTGCCTATTGCCTCATATTGCCTCGGCATTTGTAAAGGCAGTTTTGGAATTTTGCGATGACCCGGAGTTGTGTTACTTATGGCCAAGCTTCCTTCCTTCGTTACAAGATGACATGGATAGCTTCTGGTCTCCCCTGGTTCCATTGATTAGGGATTTGATTGCCGTGACCCCGGTTTGCAGGTCGAGGCACGGCAACGGCCTTCATGTGATAAACTCCATTGTAATTCTTCCAGACGAATTTATGGATAGCGACGGGAATCCATTGCTGGACGACTCGAGCTTGGATCCGTTCATATCCAGCGCCTATCCAGCCGCGCTACAAGAGATTATGGAAGAGTACGGACTCCGGAGGGGGACTTTTGAACTAATTCTCAGAATGCTGAAAAGCGATCTTGAGAGCTCTACCTCTAGAGTCAAGTCGGATATTACCAGCGCAGACTTCCACTCCCGAATTTCGCAACTTTTGTCGAGGATTGAACACGAGGACGAGGATGAAATGCATAATCTCAATGAGCTTGCTATTCTTCCTCTACGAAATGGTGAATGGGTGTCCGCTAATAGCGGCCCGGTATACTTACCGAAGACAGGTGAAATAGACATCCCGGCCGACGTGGGTATTCGCATTTTGGACCCAGCAGCGGTTGCCAATGAAGACCGTAGAGCTTTCTTCGTACACTTGGGGGCTGTGGAACCGTCGGTCAGTGCTGTTCGATCTGGAATACTGGCGAATTATAGTCCCTCGTATAGCGAGATATGCATCGAAGATTCGAAAGCGCATCTTCATTACCTATATCTGACTCACGACTGCGATCAAATTGAAGATAACTTTGGCGATATTGATATTTACTGCGATGATGGGTGTATGTATAATCCACACGACGAAGAGATATATCTGCCAAGCAACCATCCATATGGACCAGAGGCTCTCCTAGGCGAAACGGAGTACTCCCCGGGCATGGAAGTATTGCTCATGCATTCAACATATCTTGAGAATATTCCAACAGGGCCTCATTCAAACCACCCATCGTGGCGCGTCTGGCTAATTACTTCACTTGGAATTCGGGAACGACTGAGTCTTGTATCATCCGATGATGATTCTCTTTCAGACACGTGGACCTATGTCGCGGAGTCTTGCCCGGGAAAACTTCTTGGGCTGTTGGAACACCTCTGGAAATACCAAAGGTCCGAACTGCATCATAATGCTGATCTCATCATGGATATTCAAAACACAAATGCAACAAGACTTTGCAATATGGAGCTGCCCGTTGACTGCTGGCTTGACGAGACATATCTACCTCTACCCAATCTTCATGCCCTTTGTCAACGTTTTATGGAGGAAGATGAACCATTTCCGTTCCTATACCTTGGAGAAGGACTGTCGGATGACGAACTCTACTCCAAGTGGATTTTTCTTCACAACGATTTCTCGGTCGGGAAGGACGATGACATAGATTTCCTTCTGACTGTGCTGTATTGGATCCAGAGCGCCAATCCCGATGAATGCACCCTTACGTCGTACGAGCGACTGTGGGATTTATATATTGCAATTGAGGCAAAGCAACTTGCTGCCGAGGACAGAGTGGCCGCCAGGGACAGCATTAAGTAAGTCCAATGCTCGCGAGTCTCCAAACTAGCTGCTCACGTTCTACTCGAGGTCTTTTTTTGAAGATGGTGACTACATTTTTGTTCCTGAACTCCAGGAGGATGATCCGTATGACCCAGCATGGGCTGGTCTTGAGCACTGCCTGTGGGACGCACCGCCAAATATGATGTCGAAGTATTCTCTCAAATACGTCTTTCAGCAAATTCTCGAAGAAGGCCAACTCGAACATCTTTCACGATTCTTCAGACATACGTTGAGTATTCCAGATGCCTCTTGGTCAGATCTGACAGAGGAACTGGTAGAGCGGAGCCAGAACCACTGCGTGGACTTCGACCAAATCTTCGACATGTACAGATACCTCTCTGAAATGGAATTGCTCTTCACTGATGATTTGCGGTATGTATCAACCTCTTCTTATTCTCATCTAGGGCTGCATCACAGAACTTAACCTCTATTATTAGGCGTGAATTCGAGGATGAAAGTCTGATCTTTGTCAACACAAACGGTGATCCCGGCTGGTACAAAATCTCCGAGTGTTTGTGGTCGAGTACCACAGATATAAGTGGGAAGGTCACCCTGAATGATCATTACGAGGACCTGAAAGATTTCTTTGTCGATACTTTGGGGGTGCACACGCTGACCCTGCAGATGGTATATGATGAGCTATTGGAAACACGCCTAGAATTAACAATGGACGAGACAAAAAGTAAGATTTGGTCTCTCAATGGTTTCCTTCAAACAGAAGGAGGTTATGCCGATCCAGAACCGCTTTTGGAAAAAAAGATGTTTCCCATTGTTTTCCCAGATGGAACGAAGGGGCTCACGGCTGCTTCTACGGAGTTCGCCATTCCTGACCGGGAACACCTGGCATCACTATTCAGAGGCAGGATCAAGATGCTTGACTTCAGTCCGGAAGAAGTCCGTCGTCTAAAATGCTTTTTCGAGTGGACAAATCTCACACATCGCTATCTATCTGCATCTATCCAGGAGGTAACTTCCTTCTCTGGCGAGACAGCACAATTAGTTTCCGCGCCACACCGAGACTTGAAAAGAAAAGCGCATGCATTTCTCCGGTAGGCATCATGGATTTATAAACTTGGGTCCTGTCGCTCATGTCCCTTCTACTTGCCAGAGTCGCGGCCACGTTCAATAGCCCGAGATATCACGCAAATCCATCGGGGCTTTACGAGCTGCTTCGCACGGCCAAGGTAGAAGCCACGGATGGGGTTTCCTCGATTCTGAGAATCTCCCAAGATGGCGTAGTGGTGGACGTTGAAGAATTGGTTGGTAAGTTGCACATCAGTGAAGAACCATCTGGCCTCACTGTTTATGTGCCGAAAGACAAAAAGGCCCAAGAACTTTGCTTTTGTGACCTTTTGCCTAAGCGACTAATCGATTGGCTCATGCGGGATCCGGCCACACAAATTCCCCACAAAATAGAAAGCGATGCTGTAACTGTAATCTCCATGATCTTGAGTATCGATCCTTCCGCTACCAATCTTATTTTGGAACGACAGGGTATCATCGAAATTGGCGTACTGAACGAAGACCACGACATCGATGATGATAGCATTGATGATTATATACCATCCCAACGGTCACAAAGTCAGGACCGAGCCACTGGTGAGGTTCCACTGGACTCACCGGGTGTTCCCACCCTGTCTACACATCAGAATTGCTGACCCTCGATCAATACCATAGACCAAGTGATTTTTCGACAAACCCAGATGATAAGCCGGCCGCCCAGCCGCGATCATAATTGCCCAACACTAATGTACTCGCCGCGTGACCATACATCGGAGGATACCGTGCAGTACCGTGCGCTCCTCAACAGTGTGCTGTTGGCTGCGAGGAGAGCCACATTTCCCTCGAGTGGACCTTTCAACATGAGCCAGCTGAATGAAGCGCTATCGGAAGAAGGGATTCTCCATCAATTCGATGGTTTCGATGGCATTGACGTAAGGAATGCGTTCCGCTCAGACAGCCAGCTTGAAAGAGACAAGAAAATTGGCGCCGCAGGAGAGCTCTATGTGCGTTACATTTGCGTAATTTTTTTAAGGTATAATTTTAACGTGTGAATAATCTTGTTGCAGGTTTTTGAATTACTTACACAACTGGACCCAGCTCTAAGAGGCTGGAGTACTCTGAATTGGCAGAGCACAATTCGTCGATATGTCAGGATCCACCCAGACTACGCCAACATGGCACCTTGGTATGGGAGAGAGAGTGCAGATATTACATATGATGATTACGAGGGCGATTTCACAGCCATGCTCATCAATCGCGGGTACCTTGAGGCTGAAGAATGGAGAAATAAACGGCCGAAATACTACCTGGAAGTCAAGACAACCACAGGGCCTTCGAAAACTCCTTTCTACTTGAGCAAGCATCAATATGAAAGAGTGAGTGTGTTGACAACCATCGGTACCATATATCCGCTAACCAAACCCAGATACGTGCTGTGCATAACAGGAGAGATTACTCAGAGGTTTACATGATTCTGCGCGTGTTTGATATAAGTGGGAATAACATTGGAATGAATGTATATTTTGACCCGGAACAGTTTAGGTTGGATGGAGAACTTGTATTTACTGGGGAGACTTGGTCAGTCATTCCCGGCTAGTAGGTCGCCATAGTCAGAATCAACGGAATGGACTTTGTCTACAATACATATATCGAAAGTAAATATCTTTTTTTTTTTTTTGTTCCCTTCATTGTCGCTCTGTTGTCTGATTGGACGTTGGGTCTGTCCACTAGCCAAAACCTCCTTCGACTTGGGCTTCAACCACCACTGCTGAGTATTAACTTTGAGGACTGATAAATAAGGTCTTCCGGAGTACAAATCAATTTTCAGTCAGATTCTACATACCTCTTGTGGTTGTTGAGATATCCATGGTCAAGTGTGGGGATTTTGATGGGTTGTGAACAGAGCTTTTAAGTATGCCGCTGGAATTTCATGGTCAAAACTAAGCCCTATACTAGGTGATACCAGCTCAAGGACCTGGCATAATATTGCGCAGCGAAAGAATTATATAATCTTCTATTACACTACCTAAGTTGCTTAGATTTCGTAAACCAATTATCTACCTGGATTGTCTGTCTAGATTGTCTACTCTATCTAAATAGGCTGGCATTACAGTATATATATAATTTAGAAATCAAGATATTGCAGCGTGTTCAAAAGCTCTAGAAATCTAGGTATATAATGTATTTACTTAAATCATTCTAAGGATCTATCTCAAATATTGTAGTATAAGCAAGCGGTAAGTAATATCACGTACTGGTCAATTCTCGCTCAATCAGAACCCAGATCCGATCGCGCAGTCTCCTATATTGCTTGCTACGCTTCGCTCCGCTACGCAATTAAGATAAGAGTTTCCGCGACGATGGACCCACTTCTCCGCGCCATACTATTGAGATCACTAATTAATGATGCGAAGGACATTTGTTGACATCCACACAAAATTTCGAAAAAAAAAAAAAAAAAAAAAGGACAAAGAGTGGTCGATCTGAACGACAATTGAAGTATTTTTCAGCAAAGCTCCGGACATTGCATGATGGATTGACATCTGATAGAGAAGCGCAGAGACTCTGTCCCCTTGAGCGATCGACTGCGGCTTTGAAAAGACCTCACTTGTCTCAATGAAGCTTAACAGTTGCACAGCGATCAAACATTTGTATCTTTCATATCTCCCATATTAGTACATAATCAGGGCTATCACAGCATGAATCGATCAGCCCTCACTTTACCCCACCCAACTATCATCAGGACCCAGTACGGCTCCAAGATCAGCAGTTCATTGACAAATTCCGAAGGAAGCTACCACGATGCTCAAGGCAATCCTAGGAACGCGAATCCCCCTGACATCCCTCAACTTGCGTCTTTAAAGCAGAGCAAGCAGCCCACCAACGCGCAATGTTAGTCCCTCAGAAACCCAGCATCGAGAATTCGTTCTGAAATGCGCGTCGCCCTATCTTGGATGGCCTGTTTGGCCTTTATTGAATTGGTATCTTCTTCAGTTCTACATCGCAAATGAATGCTTTGATCGGTGATCTCCGGCTGCGGGCGCAGCCGTCGCCGAACATGCTGGACGCCATTTGAAGAAAGTCGTCCTTGAATTCGGCGGATCTGACTCGTTTATTGTTCTTGAAGATGTGGACCTAGGGGCGGCAATTTCCCGGGCTAGTACTGGTCGCATGATGGGTATGTGGCAGACTTGTGCCTCGCCTAAGCGTTTCATCGTCGTTGGCAAAGAACGCGGGGGACTCTTTTCTCAAGGGTGTCGAGGAGCAGTTCAGAACCCTGAAAGCTGGGGATCCGATGGAATCTGGCACGGCGATTGCCCCAGTATCTTCTGATAATGTTTTTGCAAACGTTGCTCGAACAAATACAGCGTGCCAAAGATAACGGTGCGGTGGCTGATAGAATTGCTGCAGGAATGTTTGTTATAAATTCATTCGTTGTCACGGTCCTCTTGGGCCGTAGAATCCCACGGTTGTTCACTACCAAAAGGGTCCTCAAGGGTTGACCAATGCTCGGCCCGGGACTCCATGGTTGCGTTTAGTTTGTACGCCTCGGACAAGTAGTTTTCAGCTTCAAGGGATTCTAGCAGTGATTTCCACACCGTTTCTCCCATCAGTCCAAGGTCATTGTACTCAGTGTTAGCTAATCCATCTGAATGGAAGCCAATGGAATACATAACACTATTAGAAACAGTGAGACTGGGTTTAGCATGTGTAGTCAAAGTCCGAGATCTTTGATTGCCTTGGGTTGGACTTACGTGTTGTAGGACTGCAATATATACCACTCTGGTGTCTGCTTTGATAGGATTCCTGGAGCGATGCGTCCGGCCTTGTACAATCCCCAGTAGAGCGCTGAGACATGGACGTAATGGTAGGCTCGGGTAAGCAAATCCGACGCCTCCTTCTTCCAGGCTGAGCCCCAGCCCAGGGACTGATCATACGGATTTTGGGGGGGGGGGGGGGGGGGGATGGCTTCCAAGTCATGATAAAAACACGTACATGCATGTACCATTGGTAAGCTGCAACAGCACCAAAACGGTGCTGTTAACGTATTCTTGGAGCTGCTCTACTTTATCCTTGGCAGGTTGAATAATCTATTTTATAGCAACTACAACAAACGAACCAGCTCCCCCGTCGTCGCTGAGGCCAGCAATCCAGGTCCGGTTTTCCTGTGTGACAAAATCGTTTGCTTCACGATCATAGGATAAAATAGACGGTGCTCCCAGGAATGGATCGTTGTAGTTGGTGTAAACACTGATTGTCCATTACTCAACATTAAAACACCTGCGTACGGCGTGATGAGTTAAACTAGTTCAACCGTCTGTATTGAATCATCAGGTGCCCGCTTGGAGTGATTACTATACATTCCCAGCTTAAGTCAACCAGCTCTCTAACTCACTACGGAGTAGATGCGATGACTAGCAGGGCTTGATTGCTGGAGCCCCGTGGAATGGACAGTTGGACAGACTAATCAATCACATTCATTGCGATCTACGATGAGCGAACGACTAGAATTAATTCAGTGTATCAATGGAAACCGACTTAGCCCAATTATCCTTAATAGTTATATATATTTCCGAGTGGCGCAGCATTAAAGTTGATGTCATCAGTCAAAACCTTAGTTATCTTTTTGGTCCCCGGCTGCATCGCCACTAATCATAACGTTCTGACTTTGCATGCAGATATGCTATAGTCCGCCTCAATGTCAAGTTAAGCCTTCAGGGAAAGAATTGTCGGGAGAGAATGCTGACTAGAAAATGGAGAGCAGCGTAATTCTTGGAGCACGGCGGGCCTGAGATTTCCGCCTAGGCCAATAGCATGCCACTATACATAATAGAAACCTCCACTTTTCTCGACAGATCTCAGTATGATGAATAAACAGGTAAAGACTGATTAACCTTCGACCCCACACCCTAACTGACTATTGGTTCGCGGTCGGGGCTTGAGGTTATCCATCGACAATGATTTTTAATCACAGCGTAAAGACACGACACTCAATTACGAGTATACAGAGGCATAAGTAGAACAGACGCCGTGCACCCAAATGGCATTTACTTCCCTGTGTAGTCAATAGTTTCTGACCACTCTGTACTATTCCTATTTTCTACCCTCTTTATCACTATCACTCCAGAGCGAGCCCCTTGAACTTTCCCCACAGTAAACCACCACCTCATAGCTATGACGAGTCCTATCAACATTGATCCCAAGGATATTCAAGCATACTGGGCCAAATATCAGGACGATAAGTATGTTGAGGGCTGGGCCTCCCTCTGGGACAAAGGTGATAATCTGCCCTGGGATCGTGGCTTCCCCAACCCCGCGCTAGAAGACACCCTGATCCAGCGAGCTGACACCATTGGCGGGCCCCTCGCCTTGGACGGTCACAGACGGAAGGCCCTGGTACCGGGCTGTGGACGTGGAGTCGATGTACTCTTACTGGCGAGCTTTGGGTATGATGCCTATGGCCTGGAGTGCAGCGCCACGGCTGTCGATGCGTGCAAGAAGGAGGAGAAGGAGAACCATAGCCGGTACCGCGTGCGAGACGAGAAAGTTGGGAAAGGGAAGGTCACTTTCGTCCAGGGGGATTTCTTTGATGATACCTGGTTGAAGGAAATTGGAGTACCTCGGAATGGATTTGATGTTATTTATGATTACACGGTATGTATACTCACTACCGCTGTTGGGCTCCATTCCGTCATTGCTATTATTTTCTCTCCACTTGTACTCTGCGTTCTACAGGGGGACCTGCAAGATGCTTCGCTCTCTGTCTTTGAGCTTTTGATGTGCCATTTCCAACTCACCCTGGTCCTTTCCAGTCATTCCTTCTAATAATCATCTAGTTTTTCTGTGCTCTGAACCCAAAGCTCCGTCCCAAATGGGCTCTCCGACACACCGAGCTCCTTGCTCCGTCACCTGGAGGCAATCTGATCTGTCTAGAATCTCCTCGTCATAAGAACCCCTTGGCCCCCGGTCCTCCATTTGCCTCTCCCTCCGAGGCCTACATGGAGCACCTGAGCCGCGCAGGTGAGGAGATCTCCTACAACGACAAGGGTCTTGTCAATGCGGACCCGTTGCGAGAGCCCAGTAAGGGGGGCCTGGAGAGAGTAGCGCACTGGCAGCCAGAGCGCACGCACACTGTGGGCCAGGGTGAGAATGGGGTGATTCATGACAGAGTCTCAATTTGGCGTCGACGTGACTAGAAATGTGCCTGCGCATTTGTGTGACCCAAAAAGGGAGGGAATATAAATGGAAAATGTTGACATGCCTAGCCGCATGCGGTACTTTCGTGGTGTACCTGCGAGCTTCGTTTATAGACTGGGCTGGAAACCTGAGCCCTATTGTACCCGAAAGGGTTGATAACGTTGGGATTCAGAAAACAGTATCTTCTAGATGCACATACAAGGTCATGAGGCTGGCGAAACCGATGTCAGTTGAACACATGCACTAGAAGGATTTTCTCGACTCCACATCGGGATCCTGCTTGTAATCATCACATCATGCAAAGTAAGCGGAGACTATATCTTTTAAGAAAATTATTGGTATTATACATAATTCATGGTATTTCGCACACAGCATTAAACGCCCAAGGACCATCAAGACTTGCAAGGCGAATGGCATTCTCAACATCGCGCTTTCGAAACGCTGGTCCGCGACCGAGACAGATAGCCTCGAGGGAAAGATATACGACAAGGTCAGTATATACATGGACAAGAAGACACAAAGAACCATTGATCTCGATATTACTCACATTTAATGAAGCTCGCTGCGTTGAGCTGCGGTGCCGAATTGGACCGGGGACTGGAGCAGGGCGAGCTCGGGTCATGAATACGAATCCCTCGCTCTTGTAGCAGCCTTTGCACACCACTCGCATCCATCCACTCATCAGCACCCGATTCAATAACAATTTGCCACGTTCGAGAGGAAACGGCGAGTTGTTCAGGCGAGTAGCTCTTCCTTCTTGAATTGAGAACTGTTGTCCTCAACTCGATCGTGTCTCCTATTTTGTCGTGCATGACGGCGAAGAATCCGGAGATCAAGCGGTTGCGCTCGTCGACGGTCAATCGTTTGCCGAAGATTGCTTTGACCCTTGGATCGTCTCCAGACGAGCTTGTTAATAGATGGTATCCAATGTCGCAGCATTGTTGGACCAGACGGTGTGAGAGTGTCCAGCTCCCTTGCTTTAAGAGATCCTCGGGCGATACTGTGGTCGGGAAATTCAAGCTGGGACCGGGGATGGATGAGAAGGAGATATTCGGAGGCGACAAGCCTATTCCGAACGGTAGAATTGCTTGTCCTTGGTAGGGTGGCGTGGGGGGTAGTTGCGATAGTCCAGGCCATTGAGCTGCGAGATCCGACGAGTACCGGAAAGCGTCACCGATTATTGGCAATGAATCAAGTTGTGCTGGGAGCGGATTGTAATTTGAGATTATATCTTGTGTATTGCTGAGCGTGGGAGATGTCGATGGCGATACGTCCGCCGGGGCTGCAGATGCTTGTTCGGCCTCGTCGCAGCAACTTTTGGCAAGCGACACGCATTGCTGTGTAATATTTTGCAGAGCAGCTGTGACACGAGGCTGATTTTCGAGAATCCCAGCCTCGAACAGAAGATTACTGAAGGAAAGGAACGACTCGCTGAGCTCCTCGATGCCCGACTCGAGTTCCTGTACGCGAGCTTGCAGATTGACAATCGTGGTCTCTTTTCTCTTGCGATATGCTTGCTGCGCGATGCGAAGCTGCTTTCGACGTCTCTGGATTCCTCGAATCAGTTCCACCTTGCTCTGTAGTTGCTCGGGATGCACCCACCTCGGGAACTTGCTGATCGTCCGTCACAGTTCGTGGGCGGCCTCTCTTGCGAGGCGCGGGCGTGTCAGTCATTGCTTCGACCATTATGTATTGCTTTTAAGGCCTTTTCCTTATCTTGAAGACATGCAGTGATGTAATGGATAACCTAAGAACGCGGAAAGGACGTGACAACGTTGCTTTACTCATCGGGGTCGGGGGTGTCGGGACTGTTGAATAATCGGAAAATCGGTGACTTGCCATGATTGGCCTGAACCCCTTAATAAAGTTTTATTCTTAACGGTGCTGAGTTCGCTAGTCAAATCTAGACTAGTGTACTTACTATTAGTATTGGGGTTTGGGAAACAATCTACATGTTGATTTCGAATCTAGCAGTAATTATATAATGCTACAGTGACGACGGTACTCTGAAAAAAGATAGTCTACTAGCCAGCTGGGGTTATATATTTCTTCGTTATTCCGCGTGAGCCGGGTGATCGCTTATAATTTAGGGAACAATGCGCGGCGTTATGTAGAAGGCCATATCTGTGGATGTATATGAAAAGCTGTACAAAATGTGTCTCGGGCTATGGGCCAAGAATAAAATCTTGAAAGTGACCGGGAGGCTTTATTATGCTTACTGGAATGCTGCCCTAGACGGAAAATGACCGGAATGAACTTACTTCCTTGATCAAATTCTCTGAAGATACGGGTGCTTTTTGGTTTTATATATATCTGTCCAGCGGCTTTTTTTGACCCGATTAACTTTGTATGTATGTCGCTGCGAAAGCACAGGATATACAGTGGTGGGACAAGCGTATAAAGGACTATAGAGACATAGTAGAGATCGAGATATTTGTAGTTGACAAGCTGAAGGACCTCTCAGTTTATGATAAGGTCAAGGAAAAGGTCGGCTATTACAGGGTTTTTATGGGCAACGGAGAAATGACGGCAAAGGACTAGAGTAGTACGGTTTAACCGGTAAACCCGACCCGAACCCGCACCAAACCGGCTCCGGGTTGGTTTCGGTTTCTAGATCTAGGAACCGCTCCGGTTTCCGGGTTCTAGGGTCAAACCCCGCACCGAACTCGGAAAACCGCGCGGTTTTTCTTGGCAGTCACGTGTCTTAAAAATCTAGATTTTCTAGATTTTTTTTAGATTTCTATATAGATCTAGATTATATATATATATATATAAAATATCAATTTAATATATATAGAAATGGTAGAGATATAGAGCTTTAAAAATCACTATACTAGGCCTAATTAGGTAAAGTGCTTGATTAATAAGCCGCATCTTACCTAGCTAGGTTTAGCGTGTGGCTTGGCGGGGACCCGACGAGTTGGGTTGATCTAGATTGGCCCGGGTTCGGGTCGGGGGCGGGTTTTAGATCTAGAACCCGAAACCGCAGCGAGTTGGGGGCGGTTTCTAGATCTAGGACCCGAAACCGACCCGAATACTACTCTACAAAGGACTTTATTTCTGAGATTGATAACTATTATAATACATTTTTTAAGTAATTGATACACTGTAAAGTAAATAGCTAATGTAATAGATCCATGTAAGTAAATAGATAAAACTTAAATCATTAGGCTAGGGATATAATTGCTAGTCTATATTGTAAGAATTAATTCTAATATAGAGAGAGAAAGAGAGAGAGAGTAGAGTGGTAAACGGCCAGGTCAGGTCAGGTATAAAATATATATATATCTAACTGTTAACCTGGACGGTTAACCGTTCTTTGCTTAATTAACTATCCTAATTAGATTAGTGTAGACAGAAACTAGGGACAGAAACTAGGCATAAATCAGGCAGCAATTTACTGCTACCTTGACCGCCTTCTATAATAAATCTAATTTCTGCCTGATTTCTGCCTGATCATGTTAAACGGTTAACCGCGGTTAACCGTTATACCTGACGGTTAAGAGATTTTTCTACCTTAACCTGACTGCCAGGTTACGGTCAGGTTAAGGTTAAGGTATAACGGTCAGGTATAACCACTGGAAGAGAGAAAGATATGCATTATACCTGAATACAGCTCCCAGCTTTGAGGCTCTTCTCGGGTTGACAACGGCTCTTCAGTATATATACTACGCAGCTCTCATTGACAATTGTGTCATAAATATGTATATTTTTATGTATATTGAGAATCAAAGGGTCTGAAAATAGCGGCAGTTTAGTAGACTGTTTTCCCTTTCTGTGGCCTTATACTATGAATTATAAGATTAATCTACTAACTCAGAGTAGTAGACAGAAAAATACAGTTTTATTGAATATGTCAATAAATATTGTATACAAATATAGAATTCAGCAGCAGAAATATATATTGGAAAGGTATTCTACCTCATTTTCTAACCTTACAAGCTGAGTCGTGATTGCAAGCAGATAAGACAGATTTTATGCGTTTGCAGCCATCAAAGCGTAAACCTCTTGCGCGGCCTTTGGGATCTTGCCCTTGTCGCTACCCTCCTCGATATCGATCATCTCATTGACAAAGTCACAAAGTGTGGCTACCAGGTAGTCCACCTCTTTCTCTGTATTCTCAGCATGAATCATGACCCTGACTCGAGCCTTGCCTTTGGGAACCTGGGGATAGTCAATGGGAACGACCGCAATCTTCGCCAGTTGTAGGTGAAAGAAGAGCCACCAATTGTACTTTTGCCGGGTCCAGATTGGTACAATATGCGTCACAAAGTCCAGCGACTCATAATCCTCCGCCACAGGGATAGATAAGATACCCATATCGCTGGCTTTGTCCCAGACCTCACTGGAGGTGATGGATTTGAAAAAGTATTTGACGAGATGTTGTATGTTGTCTTGGGCCTAGGCTTTTCGTTATCATGAATACCTCCGACAATTGAGCCGATCATTGCATACCTTCTGCGTGGCACCAGTTCTCATCAAATTATAGGCTGCGCGAATCACTGCGACTGATGGGAAGGATGGGGCTGTGGTGTTCACCAATGACCCAGCATAGTTCAGCATCATGTTTCGGACCGTGGCGTTTCCAAGAACGACAGCTTTTGAAGGTTGCGTCAGCTATACCGTTTGAGCGACTGTGAGGAGGTACAGCGAGGTCTAGTGATCTTACATCCAGTGCAGGCCAAGGCCTTGC
The DNA here is from genome assembly GCA_030556085.1 of Aspergillus tamarii. NCBI lineage: Eukaryota > Fungi > Ascomycota > Eurotiomycetes > Eurotiales > Aspergillaceae > Aspergillus > Aspergillus tamarii. The sequence goes on from JARVTJ010000006.1 coordinate 59,967, forward strand.
CGCAGGTATTCAGTCGAATTGCAACTTCATTCTCCAGACCTAGTAATTTGACGAGACCGACACCTTTAGGGCCCACGACCCCAGTCGCGTGGGCCTCATCAGCAATGAAAGCAAAGTTCCCCTTCGGACAGATCTCTCGAGCAATCTCCAGCATCTCCACCAGAGGGCAAACATCTCCATCCATACTGTACACCGACTCTACAGATACGAGGATCGAGCGTGAGCCATCCTGAAGCATGGGTTGGGAGTCCATGGTGGAGGACATGACCTCTCGAAAGGCGTCGAGGTCATTGTGGCGGAAAGCAACCTTGGTCGTGGCTAACGAGGCGGCCATACCGGTGTGCGTGCTGAAGTGCACCAGCTCATCGTATACAATGGCATCTCCGGGCCGAGGGATAGAGGTGTAAATGGCAATGTTTCCATTAGACCCGGAGTTAAACATGAGCGCCGTTTCGGACCCGAGGAAGTCGGCGATCTCCTGCTCCACCTCCTCAATATAGTCGTAGTTGCCGCCCATAACGCGGGATCCCCCAGAATGCAGCGAGAAATCCGGGTGTCTGGCTAGCTCTGCCAGGAACTCCCTTCGTAGTGCTCCCGTGAGTCCGAGAGAGAGAAGATCGTTGGAGCAGAAGTCAATCGCGTCTCCTGTTTTCCATGTGCTTTGGCCGCGGGTCATCAAAGATTGGGTCGACCGTCGAATATCTAAAGCCTCCTCGAGATTTCGGTAGAATGTGGGGGCATCTTTCATACGGGGAGCGACCAGCTTCTGGCTCTTGATCCAGGAGACCATCTCCGAGACGATTGTGCCGTTAGCTGCCATGGTGCTGAGGGTGTGGAAGGAGAAATCTTCAACGGATGTGCAGCGGACAGCGTTGTATCACCAAACCAAAGAGGAAAGGAAGGAAGACAGAAAGAAAGAACGCTCAAGCATACCCCAACTCAATCTGCCCAGTCTCTTAATAAGCCTATTCCATGAGCATAGTTCCTCATCGGCATACCGGCCCGAGATGCTGCGGCTCCTCGCCAGGACGGGTTCCGGCGTGCGAGAAGACGGCGCGCATGGCCGTGGCGGAACCCAGCACATGGTTGACGCATGGAACGTTGTTGACAAGCACCACGTTAACAGTCATTTTAAGCTCAAAAGCACAAATGGCTCGCCGGATCGCTGCAAAATAGGCAACTTTCTTTTTCTCCCGCCACAATTCACATCAATGACTATGGACGAAAGTAACGGCATCAATGGCCATGGGGCGACGGTGGGTTCGAATATCATCAATGGGATCACTCTCAATGGACATACTACCAATGGTGTGCACACGAACGGTACAAATGGTACTTCGACCCACAAGGCCCATGGTAGTAGCCAGACTCCCATCGCCATCTGTGGTATGGCATGTCGTCTCCCAGGAGGATTGACGACGCCTGATGAGCTTTGGGATTTCCTCCTCGCAAAGAAAGATGGACGATGCCGGGTCCCCGAATCTCGCTACAACATTGACTCCTATTACTCAGATACAAGAAAGCCCGGGACAGTCTCAACCGAGTATGGATATTTCCTTGACCAGAGCGTCGACGTCGGCGCGTTGGATACGACCTTCTTTAGCATGACGCGAACAGAGGTAGAGCGAGCCGACCCTCAGCAGAGACTCATGCTGGAAGTCGCACGCGAGGCTTTTGAAGATGCCGGTGTGACAAACTGGAGAGGCAAGACGATTGGCACATATATTGGTAATTTCGGAGAGGACTGGCTGGAGATGTTTGGAAAGGAGACCCAGCCATGGGGGATCCATCGTATTTCCGGTTCAGGGGACTTTGTTGTCGCTAATCGGCTTTCATATGAGTTTGATCTACAAGGGCCAAGGTATACTGTCCCTTTAGAAGGTTTGTTCCGAATAACGACCTTGTACTAATACTGTTAAATAGTATGACAATTCGTACAGCTTGTTCATCCGCCCTGGTAGCTCTCAACGAGGCCTGCGCTGCTATTAGCAGAGGCGACTGTGAATCCGCTCTAGTGGGTGGTGTCAATCTGATCCTCGCACCCGGAATGTCGCTGGCGATGCAGGAACAAGGAGTTTTATCCAGTGACGGCTCATGTAAGACCTTCTCTGCTGACGCTAATGGGTATGCCCGTGGAGAGGCGGTTACAGCAATTTTTATTAAGCCATTGGAAGACGCCCTGAGAGATGGCAACCCAGTTCGTGCGGTCGTGAGAGCAACATCCCACAACGCGGACGGAAAGACACCTACACTCTCGCAACCTAGCACAGACGCACAGGAGGCTCTAATGAGGAGGGCATATGAGCTGGGAGGTATTACTGACTACACGGAAACCGCCATGGTTGAATGCCACGGCACAGGTACGCCAACTGGGGACCCTATCGAGGCGAGAGCTGTGGCGCGCGTCTTTGGAGACAAAGGCGTCTATATAGGCTCTGTCAAGCCCAATCTCGGACACACAGAAGCTGCATCCGGCCTTGTATCACTATTGAAGATGGTGAAAGCACTCGAGCATCGCACCATCCCCCCAAACATTAAATTCACTAGCCCAAACCCGAATATTCCGTTCATGGACGGCAAGCTCACGGTTCCTACCGAGGCACTTCCTTGGCCGAAAGATAGACTCGAACGGGTCAGTGTGAATTCATTTGGGATTGGCGGCGCAAACGCCCATGTCATTCTAGAATCTGCTGCCACCTATAACGTTCCGGCTACAGTCCAAGAAACGCCGGAGACGCAGCAACTTTTGTTGTTTACAGCCAACTCGTCAAAGTCAATCACAAGAATGATCGACAACTACAAGGAATGGGTTGAAAAAAATCCGGATAAGGTCAGTGATCTGGCCTATACCTTGGCAAGAAGAAGGGAACACTTGCCTTATCGCGCTTTTGCTATTGTTAGTAATGGTGTGGTTGAAAGCGTTTCACAACCCGCAAACTCCAAGTCCGCAAAGCCACCAAGCTTGGTTATGGTCTTCACTGGCCAGGGTGCACAATGGCCTCAGATGGGACGGGAGCTGTTGCGGTCGAATGAGGTATTCAGATCTAGGATCCGATCTCTCGATCAACACCTACAGACCATTGCCGGGGAAAAACCTCAGTACTCGATCGAAGAGGAGCTCAAGAAGACAGCTAAAAAGAGCCGTCTGTCATCGGCAGAGTTCTCTCAACCCCTTTGCACTGCTATTCAGATTGCACTGGTCGATACTCTCAAGTCCGCAGGGATCCGCCCAGACGCGGTCGTGGGCCATTCCAGTGGTGAGATTGCTGCAGCATACGCCGCCGGGGCTCTCACAGCTGGGGAGGCTATCACCGCTGCCCATCACCGTGGGGCAATTACAAGCAGACAGAAGAGAGCAGGGACAATGGCGGCTGTTGGAATGAGTTGGGTAGAAACCGAGAAGTACCTCGTCCCGAATGTGACCATTGCCTGTGACAACTCACCCAAAAGTGTAACAATCTCAGGTGATGTCGACGCTGTCAAATCCGTTGTTGCTGCTATTAAAGAGCAACAGCCACAGGTACTGGCTAGACAGCTCCAGGTTGACAAAGCTTATCATTCATTCCATATGAAAGAGATCGGAGAGGATTACCAATCGTTGATTGGCGAGGAAGTGGTCGGCAGAGACCCTTCGGTGCTCTTCTTCTCAAGTGTGACGGGAAATGTTCTTGGCCACCAGCACCAAATCAATGCAAAATACTGGCGGGACAATTTGGAATCACCGGTTCGGTTTCGTGAGGCTATTACTGCCATTTTGAAACATGACGTAGGAAGGAATGCAGTCTTTGTTGAGGTTGGGCCTCATGGTGCTCTCGCAGGTCCGCTGAGACAAATATTTACTCAGGCTTCTTCTCCTGCTCCCTATGTCTCTGTTATGGCGCGCAACCAGGACTCTAGCGCATCTTTCTTATCTGCGATTGGAGCCCTACATTCGCTCAATGTTGATGTTGACCTTAAGGCCCTGTATCCCGCAGGTTCCTGCCTTCCAGATCTTCCGCGGTACCCATGGAATCACGAAAGTAGCTACTGGTACGAATCTCGTCTCAGTAAGGAATGGCGCAGCCGCAGATTCCCATACCATGATCTCCTTGGTGTAAGGGTGGCTGAGAGCAGTGATAGTGAGCCTGTCTGGCGTAACATGCTCCACGTTACAAACACACCGTGGATTCGTGACCACAAGGTCGGGGATAATATTGTCTTCCCGTTCTGTGGCTACATTGCCTTGGCAGGAGAGGCCATCAGACAGTTGACCAATATTAACGAAGGATTCAGCGTCCGAAATATTATTGTCAGCACTGCACTGGTGCTCAGCGAGGGGAAGCCGACAGAGATAATGGCGACCTTCCGGCCACACCGATTGACGAACTCCCTGAACAGCGCATGGTGGGAATTTGCCGTGTCAGCATACAATGGGCGCAATTGGACAAGGCACTGTACAGGGGAGGCCTGCGCTCAGTCATCGGCACCAGGAAAGGCCGAGGATCCTGCTGTCCTGCCCCGGAAGCTCAATACGAGAAAATGGTATGAAAAAATGAGCAAAGGTGGCCTAAACCTGGGAGCATCATTCCAGACTCTTGAAACGATGACGACCTCGACTTTGGAGCAGCGGGCTGTTGGCAATGTTGCCAATGGAAGGCAGGGGGATGAAGCCAACTACTATATCCATCCTACCGTCCTCGATGCAACCCTACAGATCCTGGGTGCTGCAGCAGTCAAGGGCTACGCACGCAAAACCAAAACCTGGCTCCCGACCAGCATCGATAAAGTAACCGTCTATGAGTGCCCCTCAGATATGATTACTAGCGTTTCTGCTAAGCTGTCGAGCAATCTTTCGGTCGTTGGACATGGCGTTTGTATATCTGAAGGCACGACAGTCGTTGAAGCAGCTGGTATCCGGATGTCACTTGCCGATGGTGCTGGTGTAACAGACATTTCAGACACACACGCCGCGTCGAGGTGTGAGTGGAGACCCGATATTGACTTCCTAGATATCCAGGAGCTCTTTCACGCACCAGTAAGCCGAACGGACCACTTGCGTCTCCTGGAGGAACTAGGGGACATCTACTTGCTCCTGTCTCAGTGGAACATTTCAGAATTTGGAAGCAATTCAACTCTGCCACATATGCAGAAATACATGGCTTGGATCAAGTCTCAATCCAGCTCGATTCCATTCAGATTACCTTCAACTTGGACAGGCCTGGACAACGAGGCTATCTCGGCAAGGATCGACAATATAATGGACCAGCTCGCAAATACTACGGCAGCCCCGGTCGCCAGTGCTATCCGTGAAGTCTGCACACATATGGATTCCCTCTTGTCCAGCAAAGGCTTAGAGAGTCTCCTCCCAGAAGGAACTCTAACGCACGTTCATGAATTTCTCGGACAGCTAGACCGAATGGAATTTATTCAAAAGTTGAGCCATTCCAAGCCGAACATCAAAATCCTTGAGATTGGAGCTGGAAATGGCGTGTCGTTGCATCGTGATATCCTCGCCGAATTGACGCGAACTAACGGGGAGATTCTGTGCGCCAAGTACACTTTGACCACCCCGGGCTACGTTGTGGCGACAACCCAAGAGAAAGTATTCCCAAATATGGAATTTGCCAGCCTGAACATCAACGAGGATCCTTTCGAGCAAGGATTTGACGAAGTCGGGTATGATCTTATTATAGCAGTCAACGCTCTCCATGAGACAAAGGATGTCCAGGGAAGCTTGACCAACCTGAGGAAGCTTTTACGTCCCGACGGTAGACTACTACTGCAAGAGCTTTGCCCGTCATCGAGATGGGTCCCGTATGTGCTCGGCGTGCTACCGACGTGGTGGTCGGGCCCTGCCGACAGGCCAATTGATGCGGCCTATCTGCGCAAAGAAGAGTGGGAGACGGAGCTTTCCGCTGCAGGCTTTGGCGATGTCGAGGCCGTGGCTCTGGATTCAGAAGAGCCTCACCAAACTACAATCACCATGGTCGTAAGGGCGGTGCGTGAGACGCCAATGAAGAATGTTACGGTTCTTTCCGAGGAGGAAGGGCCTGCTGTCACACACATCTTGACCCAGCTCGAGAAACAGGGCTACCAGGTGACCAGGTGCAAATTAGAGGATGAGCCACCAGCTGGACAAGATGTGATTTCGCTCTTGGACGTTGACCGGCCTTTTTTCCACGATCTTGATGAAGCACGCTTCCTGTCATTCAAGGGCTTCCTCCTCGGCCTGCAAAGCCGCGACGCCGGCATGCTGTGGGCGACCCATCTTATCGATATAGGGTGCCGTGATCCACGATATGCTCAGGTTCTCGGTCTCGCCAGGACTATCCGTACAGAGCAGCTGGCCGATTTGGCGACCTGTCAAGTCGACAGCTTTGACAATCCTAAATCCGTTGAGCAAGTACTCCAAGTGTTTTCCAAGTTTCAGGCCCGCCAAGGTGACGAGGAGCTCAACCCTGACTTCGAATGGGCCATTTTCAATGACCGTGTCCAGGTCGCACGCTTTCATCCCTTCATCTTGGCCGATGAGCTTTCAGTCCCGGAAGATTCGAACGAGATGGCCACACTGAATGTGCGTACGCCTGGGCGGGTCAACAGTCTACATTATGCGCGTCATCAACGAAAGCAGATCGAAAAGGACGAAGTGGAGGTCGAGGTGTACTCCGCCGGTTTAAACTTTCGCGTAAGTCAATGGACAAAGTTTTCCAGGTTATATGGCATGTCACTGATAGGAGAGATCAGGATATCCTCGTCGCACTGGGCATCGTTGAATTGCCAGTCCGCCTCTTCGGAATCGAAGCCGCAGGCATCGTCACGCGTGTTGGAGAAGATGTCAGCCCCGACGACCTTCAAGTGGGTGATCGGGTCGTTTGCTTTTGCCGGAAAGACGCCTTCTCGACATATACAACGACACTTGCTGCTGTTTGCGTGCGCATTCCTGACAGCCTCACCTTTGACCAAGCTGGAACGATGCTTATACCGTACTTTACTGCTATTCACTCCATGGTCAACGTCGGACGCGTCACAAAAGGCCAGGTAAGCGGCACAGAATGCCCAATGTTATTGTGTGCTATAGAAGTGAGGTGACTGACCAAACATCCCTGTATAGTCCGTCCTGATCCACAGTGCGTGTGGTGGAGTGGGCCTGGCAGCTATCCAGGTGGCCCAGATGCTGGAGGCCGATGTGTATGTCACGGTTGGCAGCGAAGAGAAGGTTAAGTATTTGATAGACAACTACAATATCCCGCCAAACAGGATCTTCCACTCTCGTGACAAGTCCTTTGTGGACGGTGTGATGCGGGAAACAGAAGGCCGTGGCATGGACTTCATTCTCAACTCACTCTCCGGCGAGCTCTTGCACGCGACGTGGGACTGCGTTGCTGAGTTTGGAACTCTACTGGAGATTGGAAAACGTGATCTGATCGGCGATGGTAAACTCGACATGAAGCCTTTCCTGGCAAACCGCAACTATTGTTGTGTCGACATCGATGGGCTTTGGAAGAGAATCCATGTGGCAAGAGCATTAATTTTTTCCATCTTAGATTTTTACAGCAAAGGATACATTTCGCCACTACCGACAAAAATCTTTCCCGCAGCCCAGACCCAAGATGCATTCCGATTTATGGAGAAGGGTCAACACATTGGCCGTGTCGGCGTTTCGTTCAGGCCGGCTGAGGGGGAGACCCACCTGGGATTAGAAACCATCAAGAGGACTTTGACGATTGATTTCGACGGGTCGGCCTCTTACCTCATGGTTGGTGGCTTGGGCGGTATTGGTCGAGCCGTATCCACCTGGATGGTCGATCACGGTGCTCGTGAGCTCGTCTACCTGTCCCGTAGTGCTGGCCTCACGCCCAAAGATGATGACTTTGTCGCCGAGCTTCACAGCATGGGCTGTGCCGTCAAGCTTGTGAGTGGGGATACAACGAAACTGGAGGACGTGAAGAAGGCCATTGGTGCAGCAACCTATCCCCTCAAAGGTATTGTACAGATGTCCATGGTCGTCGCCAACGAGAACTTTACGAGGATGAGCTTTGATGAATGGATGGCATCGACCGCACCCAAAGTTCAGGGAACCTGGAACCTTCACAATGCTTCCATGGACGCGGAGATCGATCTAGACTTCTTTGTGATGTTTAGCTCGGTCTCTGGAATCGTTGGACAAGCAGGCCAAGCTAATTATGCCAGTGGAAACAGCTTCCTAGATGCGTTTGCCCAGTACCGTAATGACCTGGGCCTGGCGGCGTCCGTCGTTGACATGGGAGCTGTCGAGGACGTTGGATGGATTTCGGAGCACCAAGGAATGATGGGGAAAATGTCCAGGAGTGGTTTCAAACCGGTACTGGAGCAGGAGGTCATCGACGCAATGGCGATATCCATGTTGGTCCATAACAAACCAGGTCAAGCCGTCGACGAAGCCCTTGCAGTTAATGCAAAGAATGCTTCTTTTTTCGTGCACAAAAATACGTTCCTCGTTGGGCTTGCTTTGCTCATTCCATTGCACGACCCCAGCAACTATGTGATCTGGAAGAAAGACCGTCGCATGGCCTCCTATCACAACAATTCTGCGGTTGCCACGACCACCGCATCGACAGATGTTCTCAAGTCATACCTAAGCAATGCTAAAGCAGATCCTTCTATTCTCCAGTCGACAGAAGCCGCAAAGCTCTTTGCGGTGGAGATCGGCAAGCGACTCTTCGATCTATTGCTGAAACCTCACGAGGAGCCTAATACGAGCTCGCCACTGCTCGACCTCGGTCTTGATTCTTTGGTGGCTCTGGAATTGCGTGCTTGGATCAAGCAGGTGTTCTCTTTCGACCTTCCCATGCTGGAAATGATGAGTATTGGCTCTCTTGACATTCTCGGTCAATATGCGGCAAACGAAGTTTATCGAATCGCCATAGAAAGCAACGAGAGCTAAACCGTTGCTCGTCCGGATTGCACTCGCAACGTGTACGTTGTGGCATCCTGGTACTTGCTGCAACCCAGGCTTCAGCGCGCCAAGGCCTAATCTCTACCAGTGCTCTACCGGAGAGTCACGTAAGAAATGGGTTAAAGTAATCCACACACCTATTCATTATTCCTCTACATTCTTCTTATCCTGCTCAGACGGTACATTTTCATTGTGAGATATGCTGTGTATGTAGTTGTTTTTCAAGGCTTCATAATACCATTTTCCGTTCATGATGAGTTTAAAAGGAGTTCCTCTGCGTAGTCCAAGGGTTGGATAGAACCAGGAGGCATTTGAATTGCAGGAATGCTGGTTTTGTCGATGATGTAGGAAAGGAATTCCCTCGCAAGGACCGTAGCTCTAGAGCCTCAGCTCAAGGCTATCCCATGGACTTTTGTACCTCTTGGATTATTATCTGCAGATTTGGACAACAGACCAAATATACGCCTGGGAGGCCATATGTCTCGCCTTCCGTAGCGACTTATGCACCCACGTCTATACCATTCCCAAACATACTCTTTGTCAGCAAGGGACCGAGTTGCATTGCACAACATAGGTCGATAGGAAGGACCGAGCAGGCTGCACATGTTGTCCGCATCAGCCGGGCGATCGGAATCCGGAAGCCCGGATGCATCAGGGAACGGGATCCGAGTCTGACGAGCGTGATCATGAAGTGAAATAACCCCTATAACACTATGAAAGTGGCTATTCATAAGATCGTATGCGGGAATCTGGGATATCAAAGTCATCTTAGCAACTCCTATATTCTCTACACTCGATACGTCCTTCTGAGCTTTCAGAACTCAGAATGTGGCGAGTACCAACAGACATCCCGCAGGTCGCCGTACCCAATGGATTGAAGCTCGCGGAAGTGACCGTCGACACCCCGTTGGATGACGTGTTCAAGCACTGGAAGGAAAGCGGCGGCGTCATCCTGAAACACATGCTCACCACCGCAGACGCGAACCAAATCACCACCGAACTTGAATCCCGTATCGACTCCGTCCAACGGGGGTCCCGAGTGCCGCATCCGGACCTAGCAGCCTTCCACGGCACCAAGACCAAGCGTGCAGGCGACCTCATCAATCACAGCGCCACGTTTCGAGAGCGGATCCTCGAGAACGACTTCATCCATGCCATCTGCAAGCGCTGCTACAGTGAAGGTGGACATAACGGAGACTACTGGCTCTCGGCGGCGACCACCCTCAATGCTTCCGGACCGCAGCCCGCGCAGGTCTTACACCGCGATCTGACCTCCTATCCTCCATACGCGCAACTCGGACCAGACTGCACAGAACCACAGATCAACTTCCTCTTCGCCTTCTCCGATTTCACGGATGACAATGGTGCCACACGCATCATACCAGGGAGCAACAAGTGGCCCTTTCACCAACGCGGGAATATGAAGCAGACGATCCCTGCCGAGATGCAGACGGGGGATTGTCTCCTGATCGGAGGAAAGGTCATCCATGCGATGGGCGAGAATAAAACGGAAATGGAACGGAAATGTATCCAGCTGACGGTCATCCCGAGCTTCCTGACCCCCGCGGAAGCACATCCATTCATTATCAAGCTGGAAACCGTGAAGAAGTTGTCCAAGCGTGCGCAGCGCTTCGTGGGGTTTCGATCGCAGTATCCGCGAGGTTCCCCCGGCCTGTGGACCAAGGATTATATTGAATTGGCATTGCACTTGGGTTTAGATGATCTTCAGGGGGCTATGGAGGATTTGCAAGATGTTCTCAACCAGCCCAAACAATGGGATACGATTGATTATGACAAGATTTGAGAGTTGTACATAATGCTACTTTGGACCGGGCTACTGGGAATGATATACTCTATTGAACAGTTTCGTACACGCTCTGTGCATCCAGTTCCCGATTATTCCTCAAAGCGCTGATTTCCGAGGTCCTGCGACTTGAGATCAATCTCATCCACGAAGAGCGAAGTCATCAATCCCAGTCCACTGAGTCCCGTCATCGTGTAAAAGATCGTCTGGAAGCACTTCAGATAAACCCTCAAGACCTGGTCAAGCGTTCCAACTGGAACGTCTAGTGACCTTAGCTTATCAATGAAGGCAACCGCGTTGGCAGCGTCCTGGAGAGGGGCCAGCGAACCGGTCAAGGGGACTGTTGTAGCGGACATAGAGGTTGAGAAGACCGTATTGAAAATGGTGGAAGAGATCGTGAGGCCGACGAGACCTCCGAACATACGGATGGTGAGAAGTTGCCCAATCGCCAGGCCGGTGTCGTCGACATTTTTAACGCTCGCTTGCATGGGCAGCAGATTGAGACGCAGCAAGGCAACGCCCGCTCCCCAGAGGATGGGCAGTCCGAGACGCATAGAGGACGATGATCCTACGTTGAACAGGGCCAGCAAGCCGGTTCCCAGCGTGAGGATGACCCATGCCAGCCGTAGAACCCACACATAGCCCCCGAACAACGGAACCATCATCATGGAGGCCGCTGCCACTACCACACTGATGATGACAGTGGGCAGGAGTGAGACAGCGGATAAGATGGCCGTTTCGAGTTGGACGGCTTGGTACAACAAGGGTAAGTACTGCAACAGCGATACCAGAACCGCGCCATGGAGGAAGCCTCCAGCTAATGTCATATTTCCCGTCTTCGAGTGAAAGAGTCGATGAGGAACAATAGGGGCTTCGGGTTTCGCTTCGTAGAATGCAAAGATGACCAGCACCGCAACCCCGAGGAACATTGGGACCAGAGTTTGCCAGGAAGCCCATGGAAATAAAGAGCCCGCCCAACTGAGTGGTAACACGAAGATCGTGATCCCGACGACGACCAACGCCATACCAATCCAATCGAGGCGATTCAGATTCTTGGTCAGCGATGCATCGAGCGGGACTGGTCGGAGCTTGAGGAAGAAAAACACCAACGGCGTACCGATCCCGAGCAACGGCAAGTTGACCCATCCAATCCATCTCCAGCTGGCATAGTTCGCGAACAGGGCGCCCACCGAGGGCCCCATGATGTTGCCAATCGCCATGGGAATAGCCATCAAGCCAAGGTATTTCGAGCGTTCCTCCAGAGTTGTCATATCCGCGAGAATCACCTCCGCCAGCACGTCAATTCCCCCACCGCCGAACCCTTGCAGTACACGGCCCACTATAATTGTTTTCATATTTTGGGCCACAGCAAAGACGATGGATCCGATGAAAAATAATGCCATGGATACGTACAGAGGCGGTTTCCGACCGAACGCGGTCGAGATGCTGGCCCACACCGGTTGCATGACCAGACCGCAGAGGGTATAGGACAAGTTCGCCCAGAAGGACTCTAAGCTCTCGCCCTTAAGATCCGCAGCTATGGTCTACCGACGAGATTAGTCTAAGAGCGATTCAGGACCGCAAGAAACAAGAGAGTATTGCTCACTGGAAGGGCAATCCCGAGGGCCGTTGCATCCAATTGGAACACAAACATGCTGGCAGCGAGGCCGATGAAGGCCAGTTTAAAGGCCAGCGATTTTTTGGAGGACCGCTCGACATCATCCTCGCCGCTTCCCTCCGCTGGAACTTCCGTCCCGCCCGTCTTTGTCTCTGTCGCTGTCACTGGAACTGTCTCTGGCTTGTCTTGCTTTTCTGAGATGGGCTCCAAAACTGAGTCTGGTCGAACTGTGGGCGTAGTACCCGTTCGGGCGCTACACTCGGCTTGTCCCATGCTTGGCTTAGGTTTTTTCCTTAGCTCTCAGGCCACTGTCGGCTTAGGGCTCCAGCTGACTCCAAGACACACACTCGAAAAAAATGGAAGTCGCACCTTCAATTATGAAAATGTGATGTTCGCCGACGGGACAATGTCAACAAGGGTATGCTGGAGCTAGAGGAATCTTCGAGTAGCCTGGAAAAGCTCGACCAGGAGAATTATTGGCCCCTGGGCTTGGTTTCTTTGTCCCAGTGGTCGGGTTCCGGATCAGATATTCTTCCGGATAGTTTTGTCGATCTGACTCAGCAGAATCCTGCAAGTCACCTGTCCTGGGGAATGCAGGGAGGCACATGAATGACGAGACGAATGAGTATGGAATATAGTAAGGTGGGTTGGTCTCTCCATGGAGAGATGGTCGATCATAGTGTTGAGGATGGAGCGACAAAGCACGCTAGAAAGTTGCGTCGGCCCACACGGGTTCCGTCGCCCGCTGCTTCGGCCCGCGTGTTGTGGGTACGGTGGGGCATACCCGCCTACTAGGTAGCGATTATCACCATCAACAATTAGAATCATCGTCTCTTGCTTCTCAAGTCCTGAACGTTCCATTCGAGGCAACTGGTCATGGTCAGTTTTCGTTCGGGGAGGAAGCCTACCTCTCCGCAGACCGTCCCAAGCGACACGATCATTCCCTTTCATTACTGGGATGACGACCATCATACACGAGGCCTGTCCTTCGATGTCACATTCCGCTTCGATGACATCCTGGACCCTGAGAAGCTGCGATGTGCCCTATCCCGGCTACTAGAATTGGGAGACTGGCGAAAACTTGGGGCTCGAATCAGAAGGAACGCAGAAGGAGGGCTGGAATACCATGTGCCACAATGGTTCGACGACAAACGGCCTGGCTTCGCATATTCCACGGTCGCACATGCTGACATGAACGTGGCCGACCATCCACAAGCGTCGCATTTAGCTCAACCTCACAATTTGGACGCAGCGGGTCGCCCGTGTGTGCTAGTCCTTACGGACACGACGACGCCCGAGTTCCGATCGTTTATCCGGACTCCCATGTTCCCCGATCGCTTAGAGGGTTGGCTGGCTTCAGACAGCCCCCAGCTAGGGGTTCGCATCATCAACTTCCAGGATGCAACTCTCGTGACCGTCTCTTTCCTTCACAGCCTTATGGATATGATGGGCCTGGATGCGGTTCTGACCGCTTGGTCTGCAGTCTTGCGCGGACGAGAGGATCAAGTGCAGCCGTTGGTGGGATTCGCTCACGATCCATTGGCCGGCCTCGCCGAGTCAAAGTCGGAACCACCGCCAAAGTACATCTTTACGGACACGCTGCTCATCGGATGGACATGGTTCTTGTTTGCAGTGCGGTATCTTCTTACGGTGGAGCTGTTTTGGCAGCGCCGGGAGGAGGAACGAGTCATTTTCTTACCCGCAAAACATCTGCAACGGATGCGAGATAAGGCGATAGGGGAGCTTGCATCGCACGACGCCAGCGACGGCGGTAAACCTCTTTTCCTTAGCGAAGGAGACATTCTCTTTGCTTGGTGGACCCGCGTCATTCTCCGTGCCGAACGGCCGAGCCTTAGTCGCACGGTGAACCTGCGGAATACATACTGTTGCCGGTCCATCTTAGCAGAGCTGGGCCACATACCATCCGCTACCTGTGCATTGGTGACGAACGCCGTCTTCGCGACCCTGACGTTTCTTTCTGTTCGCAAAATCCTCGAAGATCCTCTCAGCGTGACCGCATCAGAAATCCGCCGGTCTCTGATCCAACAACGCAACGCCGAACAACTTCACGCACTGGACACCATCCAAAGAAATACTTTGAACAACGCAAATCATCCAGCCTTATTCGGAAATCCGAGTATGTACATGGTAATGATCTCAAATTGGGTCAAAGCCAATCTGTTCCAGGTAGATTTCTCCTCCGCCGTCGAACGAGAAGGCATGGCACTGGACAAGCGCAGCAATCCGCTGGGCAGACCATCTTGTATCCAAGGAACTGGGACCAAAGGCTACGCAACACGAAACACGGGCGTGGTGATCGGAAAGGATGCAGCGGGTAATTTCTGGTTATTGTACAGTCTCCGGAAAGGCATCTGGCCGGCCGTCGAGCAACAGCTCCGGTCTATGTATGAAGCCGACGGAAAACTATAACCCTCGACGATCTGCGTTGGGGCTAGGCCATTTGTTTATATCTTACAAAACCCGAGGACATAATAACGTTTGACTTGGAGAAGTCTAGACCTCAATCTCAAGTGAGATGCCCCGTAGGATGCCTTGATACACATACAGATATATATATATATATATGTATATACTTCTTCTTATCGTAACTTGTGGCCACCATCTTCCCGACACATCCTCTCCCACCTCCTCCTCAACACCGGCACCACGAACCATCCCATCAGCACACTCAACAACGAATCGACGATCCCAAGCCCCCGCTTGGGACTCAATCCGATCATGTTCGTGAACAGAAGACTCGCCGACAGCGAATCCTCGCAGATAATGAAATCCCCTCGATCGACTCGCGCCACGATGCCTTGCGCCACTTCCTCCGAGGACGGAAATTTCTCCTCCAGCTCCGCGAACGTGGCGGCATTAGTGCCCTGGATCCGCTTCGTGAGGTCCGGTTTGGTGTCCTGCTCGAGGACGAACCCCGGGGAGATGAAGTCGGCCGGGAAGGCGATATGGACGGTGTAGGTGGTCTGGGCAGAGTTGTGTCGAAGGACTTCGAAACGGAGGGTGTCGGCGAGGGCCCGCACGGCGCTTTTGGCGGCTTCGACGGGGAAGACCATGTTAGCCAGAGGAGAATTGGAAATTCCACATCAGCAAAGGAAGATCATCAACTCACGCGTATAAGCCACACTCCCGGGTAATCCCAAGAAGGCCGCTGCACTGTTGACGAAAACAATCCTCCGGGTCTGGGGTCGAGTGGTGTTGTTGGAGAGATCAATACCCGCCGACTTCTGATCATGTTCCACCCAGATATCTAACATGGCTTTTGCTGCATACGCAGTGGAATAATAATTATTTTTCATGCAAGAATCAAGCTGCGTAGCTTGAAGATCGATGAAAAAGCCGTTCTCAGCGTGGTTTCCCCCTGCCGAACAATACAGGAAATCCGCGATTCGAGGTTGGGACCTGAATGCTTCTGCAACCTATGTGTTGGTTAAGGGGGAAAAGGCTCCTTTGCATGCTGCTCTCTGAGCGTGTGGGTGGTCTTGGGATTGAAATCACATACAGCAGAAGCATCCGCCAGATTCACCGCGACAGCATTGATCTCTTGCCGACTCGCATCCACACAGTTCCTGACTATCTCATCCTTTGCATCTGCCAGGGGACCGGGTCGTCGCGCGAATATGGTGACATGGGCACCTTTCCTTGGGATCAGTGAAAGTCGAGGTGCTCCAGCTGGAGGGTTCACACAAACCACGCGCGGCAAGTATGTTGGAAATCGCTTTTCCTAATCCACCGGAACCCCCCGTTACAAAGGCAGTCTGCGAATTTGTCAACTAGGCTCCGTATCTGCCGAAGACGTATGTACATACCTTGCCGATAAGATCCTGATCTAGTTTCATTTTGTCGTTCCACACCGTTCCCTGGAAGGTCGTGAGGAACGATCCCGTGAGGGCGCAATGTTAACTTCTCGCGACGTCCGGATGGAAAAACCTCGTTCGGTCGATCTTGGTCCAGCCGCATGAGAAATATGAATGAATCCTGACGCCGGAACCGCCGGCGAATAGAAGGAACCAGTCGGAGCCATCGCCGGCCTGACCAAGTGGGCGCTGATCTGGCGGGTCCCGTCCCCGGACACGAGGGAAAGACAAAATCTTACCCCGTCTTCAAATAAGCCCCTGTTCGCACCGTCGGGATCGTCGAGTGATAGCGCGTTGGCTTTTCCTTTCGGCCAAACCAACGTTGCATTCCAGAACCCCAACATATCGTCGGTCTGTCACCAATAGCGGCTATAGGAGTGGAGTAGTCTCTTCTGCAAGGAGACGACCCGCGTCAGAGTCTGTTTCCCCTCCTGGTCTAGGTCTGACTTATCCCTCCAGCCTCAATCTCACACGACACCGTCAACACCCCTTATACGCAGCAAGCATCCACCCCCTCCCCACCCAACCAACCAAATACCGAGGGCCAAGCATGTACCCGATATTTTAGCGCCTCTTGTTATTGGTTGTCTGAAAGTAGAATCCACAGATATCTGCATTGACAAGATCAGCATCATTCCGAACGACCAATTGGCTGAGGCATGGAAATCACGCCGAAGAACAATCATGACGCCAAAGGTGGGGGGGTTTGTAAGCCCTTGCTTGCGATGGAAAGATAGTCAGATAGCAATATACGTTGACACCCTCACTTCCACGGGAAGATGGGGAGAGGCTGACTCTGCTCGGAACGGAGTCATAAAAATTCTACCTTACAGCTAACCTAAAAATTTAATTATTACTTTAGCTTTTTATTATAAGTATAAACTTTCTGAAGGATTGACTATCGACTACTTAACGCTTTGAATATCTGAATCGATTTCCTGCCGTATTTGACCGTTTCCTAAATTTGAGGTACCTATTCTATCTAACCCTAACTTGAGGCATTACTACTAGGAGTATACGCTGTAGGCACTGCAACCCCTCATGTATGCCATCACCAAGTCGATACGTACCAGCCGTGGCTGAATGGGAAACGCCAAGGTTTCGGTAAAATAGAATAAAATAAAAGCGAAATGGTAGATTAACCGTAAGCGAAAATTAGTTGCGCCGTCAATCATCAGGGGGGAAGAATAGGAATGTGCGGGAGGCCTGATTTCTCCACTTTTCCCACTGCAAAAACACTGACCCAACTTATCATTGTAACGGCTGCATTGTCGCTCCAGGAGATAATGTATAAAAGCTACATTCGAGAATATTAATCGTTATGTTTACTAAAAGAGGATTCGATCCGCCATTGGTGGGATTTAGCCCAGACCCAAAAGCAATATATATATATGTGGAGGATTTATCCCGTTGTTCCTGATATAGTTTGGTAATCGTTCATCGCCTGCAGGTCCTAATATATTTCTGAACTTTCCTGACTGCTCTGCTCGGCCTGTATAGAACCAATGAATAAGTAGGAATCAAAAGAAAATACATATATGCCTGAAGTACAGAATACTGGAATGTAATATATCAGCAACATTCGTCATAACCCCCGGATATTATGCAGCAAGAACAGCAAGTCGAGAATGACAGTAGAGCCCATCCATCTTAACGTCTTATCAGGCTGATGCTTTCAAAACCGGGGTGGGCGCATCAAGTTGCTCTCCATTGGTGGACCCCGGTTGGTCCTGGTGCATGCTTAGCCTTGGAGGGCCCCTAGAAACAGGCTCAGTCGTAGGTGATGTCCACTAGCAATGCATGTCAGCATGCAGAAGGCAAAGGAACGGAGGGTACTCCCCACTGCGCATGGCGAAAGGAGCTTTATTCCCCTATAAATGCTCTTACCCGCGAGCATTGTAAAATGCCAAGTGGCACGTCTGACTCGATCCTGTTCTACCTTGAGGATAATCAACGATTGACCCAGTATACGGCTATTCTTGGGCAAAACGGTGGAAATGACGAAGGAGGTGAGTAGAGATGAGTACACAGGTAAGCGAGCCTCCGGTCCGCGACCCCAATAGCAAGCACAACATAGGTAATCAGTCCTTGTGGATTCAGTGTGTGACCAATGCCGGGCCAGGAAGATACGCTGCAGTCGAGAAAAGCCCTCTTGCAGCAATTGTGGCCGCCTGGGCCTGCAGTGTGAGTGGTCCGGCCAAGGCAAAAAGTGCAACCAGACAACTCTTTTGTAGGTACCGCGTCACCATGATCCCTGTGATTGATACGAGCTCACGGTTCATAGAAGCCAAACGATTCTGGGCATGGGTAGTCGCCTTCAACAGCTCGAGGTAAGCTGATCAGAGTTCCATAAATATCTGGAGACTGTTTCTAAATGACGGCGTCTTAAGACTTCATTGGCGGATACTCAAAGGTCCCTGAAGCGACTTTTCGAGGAGTCATCAACGGTCTCATCTTCTTCAAGACGCCTGGTCAGTCCATCCAGACCGACGCCGCAGTTAACTCCTCAGCGGTTCCCTGATTCATTGAAATCGCCCATCTTCACAAGGCCGCGGAGTCGACTTCTCTTGGACCAAAAGAGTGACGAAAGATGCTTTGGCCCGACGGCTCTGGAGTCGCTAATGCTCAACATCAAGGATGAGCTCTTGGAGAGTCCTGGTATGGACAGACACGCTGTGAAGGAATGCGTGTTGCAGGCACAACGCAAGATTGATCTCCTAGTCGGCCAAGGAGAAGAGATGTCCTTTGGGGAAAGGTCACCCCCCAAGACGCCTCCCTTTGCCATTTTGGATGCAATGATTGAACCATACTTTACAACAGTCAATGAACATTTTCCTATCTGGACAAAAAACGGGTTTACGCAAATGGCGACTACCTTGCGGCAATCAACACCGGCCCAAAGGGACCTGGCTTCAATCATCTGCTGCAACAACCTCATCCTCATGGCTATGTCCGCGGACTCCCTCAGCTGCCACCAGCGAGAGTCAATGCAGCCTAAGCCGACGCGCAAGTCGTCGTCGATCGACTTTGACCTCATTGCCGGCTTTTTGTCAAACGCAAAGCACGCGGTCAACAATATTGATCAACTGGTCTCGCCGCACCTCATCAATGTGCAGGCACTCCTATCTTTGGTATGGCTCTGACTAGTATACCACGGGCACGGAATCACTGACCATAAAAAGCACATAGTCGCACAAATGTACCTCTCGATAAGCCTCTCTGAGACGCTATTTGCTCTAGCCACCAGATGTGCGAAATCCATCGGCATTCATCAATGGCACTCCTTCCACGGGCAACTCAGCGATGAAAGAATCCAGGAAAGACAAAATATTTCGTACTGTTTATACGTTCTTGACAAGGCCGTTTGCTGGACGGCTGGTTCGTCTCCTAGTATATCAGTGTCCGAGGTCCATTTTGACCCATGCCTCTTGCCTTCTGAAAACGGTATCTCATCCGGCCTGGTTGCAAAAGCCGAGATGGCTAGGATCGAAGAGACCGTCTATTTGGAGATATACGCTGTCAACGTGCAGGGGAGAAGTGAGAAGCAGGTTCGAGAATTCGCTACAACGATCTCCTCAAGACTTCAAGAGTGTCTGACCGAATCGGGAGTTGACATGGACAAGATCCAGAAGTCTTCTGAGGGCTCCGTCTCGCATCTCCAGTTGGCAATCAGATATTTGTCTGTCCAGCTGCTCCTCATTTGGCCCCATAAGCACCATCCCGATCCGATGTTTCAGCGGGCCCTTGAGGTCGCTAGGATGTGTTTGAAGCTGTTGTTACGCTTGTGGCATTCCCCGCCGGATCAAGAGAGTCAGACTATTTTCTCATTGTGAGTAAATGATAAGTTTCTGGCGTTCCAGTCTAGGTGGTGATTCAAACTGACCAGTCCGCTCCAATATAGCTTTCTCGCCTCACTTCCATCAATATATCTTTATGAAGTTTTGTCCTCTATTCTCTGCGGTCAGGGGTCTCGTTGTGACAACAACATGCTTCAAGAATTTGTTGAGATGCTGCAGACCATTACCGACTCCCGGGCAGAGACCTCATACAATCGACGGCTGTACCAGCTGTCCCTCATTGTCACCGATGTGATAAAAGCCAGGGATACTCAACACAAACGGCAGAAGCCAACCTCGCAAGGTTCGGCAAATGCGTATTTGATGTCAGAGCTACTCTCGCCCCAAACAAGCGGTTATAACTACATGAATTCAGAAGTTCCAGAAACCTTTGATTCACGCTTCCACGGCGCGGTTTTCCCAGACCCAGATAGTTCCTTTGCCTCCATGAGCCCAATCACTTCGGCAAGCGGCGAGTTGGCTCGAGGCCCCGAGGAGCTTTTGCCGCAATTGAGGAGCTACGCCCAGATGACTCCCGAGGATGAAAACTTCAATCCTCTGGCCATAGAAGCCTTGGGAGAGTCTGCTCATTTCTGGAAGGGCGTCCACTAGGGTGTCAGATTAACACAATGTCAGTCCGGTGCGACTTTGGGGAGAGAACTAAAACTCTATATAAAGACAAATGCTTTGCCGTTCAACAGGGCTTGTAGGCGCCAAAGGCAGCTGGAAGCGAAGGGATACTAAACGACCATCAATATAGTCTATTACAAGAGAGTAATCACGTGCAATAGAATATGTGCCCACAGAAAGTCTGCCTAAAGTGGGCCTTAGCGCTCTTTTCCCATGGTTGTGAATATCCTGATGCCAAGTAACCCTCTAGCCATAGACCGCGGAGACGGCGCCCGAGCCCCGGTGGAGTATGGAGAGATCAAGGCTTGGCTGCGGTAGAAGTGACACTAGGAAAGGCAATCGTACTACTCCGAAGTTTCGGGCAAGGTTCAAGCGCTGGCCCAAACCCTCCGTTAGCGAGTTACTCTCTCCAGATAATTTGAAGTAAAGGTGACCTCCACCTGGGAAAAGGCAACATCAAATCTCCTATTCCAGTATCAATTCGAAGCCCAACAGCCAGTATGGGGCGTATGAACCACTGCTTTGGTGTCCTCTACCTTGGTATACCTGCCAGCATCTACTTCCGCCCAGAGTTTGCCATCTACGGCTCTAGAATTGTGACTATTGCTGTTCTAGTTACGGCCATTACTATAGCAAAGCTATTATATCAGCTATTCATCTACCCAGAGTTTTTAACGCCGTTGAAACACTTTCCCACCCCGTCGGTGAGCCATCGAATCCATGGTTGTCACCGTACACTCCGAATTAACAGCCTCTAGAATCGGCACTGGCTCACAGGGAATACGGGTAGTCTACTCGTCGACACCCCCCATGCGTTGATGAAGGAGTGGGCGAAGAGTATTCCTAATGATGGAATTCTGCGTTACTACATTGTAGGAAGCATGGAAAGAGTCACGATCACCAGCCCTGCTGTCCTAAGCGAAATTTTGGTGAGCAAGGCTTATGACTTCGCAAAGCCCGTCGTGATACAGCAAGCATTGAGGCGTGTGCTTGGCAATGGTATCCTGATTGCCGAAGGCGAGGTGCATAAGGTCAGAGACAGTTATTCACATTCAGTTCTTTATTTCAGTCTTTGTCTTGATTCTTACTATCGTTCGTGTAGTTTCAACGTAAAAATCTCAAGCCAGCTTTTGCGTACCGCCACGTCAAGGATCTCTATCCTGTCTTCTGGTCCAAGGGCAAGGAGATGGCCAAGTTGATTCGAAAGGATCTGCGGACCAGAAAAGCTCCCGAAGATAACACAATTCGAGTGAGAACCTGGGCGAGTCGAGCGTCGCTAGATATCATTGGCTTGGCGGGCATGGGCCGAGACTTTGACTCCTTGCGCAACCCTGAAAGTAGCCTCAGTCAATCGTACGAAATGGTCTTTGCCACGCCGGGTCTGGGAACTAAAGTTCTTTTTATACTTGGGATGCTCCTGGGGAATACGAAATGGCTAGCAAAGCTACCCACCAAGCAGAATAAGCTCATTGACACAGGCTGCCGCAATATCCATGATGCCACGCGGCGAATGATCCGCGAGCAGAAGGTAAAGATGAAAGATCCAAATGCAGAGACGCAGGTCGACATCATTTCCGTTGCAATGCGAAGTGGCAGCTTTGACGAAGAGAACCTTGTTGATCAACTCATGACGTTCCTAGGCGCCGGCCACGAGACGACCGCCGGGGCTCTCCAATGGGCTATATATGCGCTTTGCAAGCATCCAGATGTCCAGGTCCGCCTCCGCAGCGAGGTCCGCGCCAACCTGCCACCCATCAACGTAGAAAACCCCCGTCCCATCGACGCTGCTACCATTGATAGCCTCCAATATCTCAATGCGGTCTGCAATGAGGTCATTCGCTTCCATCCGTCCGTGCCAAACACCGTCCGTGTGGCACTAAAGGATACCACGCTAATGGGGAAGCCTATACCTAAGGGTACGCAAGTCGTTATTTCGCCGGAACTTGTGAATCATATGCCAGCACTGTGGGGCACGGATGCGGAACAGTTCAACCCAGATCGATGGATGGGGCCTGGTAAGGCCAATACAGGTGGCGCAACCAGCAACTACGCGTTCCTCAGCTTCCTTCATGGCCCGCGCAGTTGCATTGGACAGGGATTCGCCAAGGCAGAATTGGCATGTCTCCTCGCTGCGGTAGTTGGTAGCTTTTCGTTCGAATTAAGATACCCGGATGCTCCGCTAGAGGTTCGAGAGGGAGCGACTATTGCACCAAAGGATGGCGTCCTAGCCAAGTTCACTCCGTTGGAAGGATGGTGAAGTGGGCGGGGGACTCCTCTGTTGTTTTACTTCTCTTTGCATGCCTTTTGGCCCATCAGACTCGTGTTCACACGAGTCATGCGACTTTTATGAATATAGATGTCTAATAGTGAATTGAGACTGTAAAAGGCCATCCAATCATTCGTCATCAGATAATCAACATATAACCTACCGGCCTAGGCAAGAAGAGCACCGTTGAGGATCGTGGGCCAGAATGGTCCCTGCAAGACGGCGCACACGGCCGCGGTCTGATGCTAAGGGGAGCGGGATCCGGCGCCCC
Organism: Aspergillus tamarii; assembly: GCA_030556085.1. NCBI lineage: Eukaryota > Fungi > Ascomycota > Eurotiomycetes > Eurotiales > Aspergillaceae > Aspergillus > Aspergillus tamarii. Next base: position 83,181 of record JARVTJ010000006.1, read on the forward strand.
GGCTACGGAACATAAGCCTCACGTCTTTTGCACATGATGGATACGCTACAATGTCGCCAGCTCCAGTCAGTGGATCAGTTTCCTGAAAAGGTCTAAATGAGGGGCTTTAAGATTATAGATTGGCCATCTCCAAGACTCTCTGCGTGGGACTGTTGAACTTAATCCGAGATAAAACTGTGCTAGTTCTCGGACTGAGTCCATTCACAAGGACAAATGAAGCCCCTGGCTATTCTACACTAAGTTCTTTTGATTCGAGTTTCACACAGCATGGCGTGTGAATTGATCTTCATAACCGGCGCAACAGGTTTTGTTGGCAGTGCCACCGCTATTGCAGCAGTTAAAGGGGGATACCGATTGCGAATCTGTGTTCGAAAGCACTCGGACAGGTTACGGGTTCTGCTGTCCGAATATAGCGAACAGGTGGAATTCATTACTGTTTCCGATTGGACAGATGATGCCCAGTTCAGAGGGCATCTGGATGGAGCAGACTACGTGATCCATCTTGCCCATCCTCTTCCTAGTGGAACAGATAAGGAGTACTATTTCACTCCAGCTGTAAAAGTAACGACCGCCTTGCTCCAGGAGGCTGCTCGCGTGCCAAGCATCAAGAAGGTGATCCTCACCTCATCCATTGCGGCCTTGATGCCGCTTGACGGAATACCGTATGGTGGCGTCGTCAAAGGTGAGTTTTTGTGGGGTTCCTTTCCTATCTCGTCCCTGGTCTGACCTCATTCTAGAGGACAATGACTGGGACTTCAATGTCGATGAGACCGAAGACTTCACAGCCTCCAATGACCCACGAGGAATACCTATGCGGTTGTACCATGCATCCAAGTTGCTAGCCAACAAAACCGCATGGGAATTCCGGAAAGCCGCAAAGCCGAAGTATGCCTTGGTGACGCTCCATCCCGTGTTCGTGTATGGACGTAACCCCACGCAGACAGCTGCCAAGGAGATAGAGGAATCCTCAAACGGTCTTCTGTGGTATGCTATCATGGCAGGCATCCCTCATCATTCTTATTCCCAGGTCCCCGGTGTGCATATCGATGATGTTGTCGAGGCACACATCAAAGCCCTGGATCCAGCCATCCCGGACGGATCGAGGTATCTGCTTTCGGAGAAGGGCGGGAGCTGGAAAGAGGTAGCGAATCTAATTCACCGGGAATATCCAGACCTGGGGGCAAGGATCACAGCGGACATTGCGGAAGAGTTTCTCTCAACGGACAGTGGAAAAGCAGAAGCAGAGTTGGGAATGCGATGGCGCTCTTGGGACCAGATGGTGCGAGATGTAGTGGACCAGCAACTTGAGCTTATGAGAGGTGGCCAGAATACTAAATACTGAGCTTCGGAATGTATTGAGCTTTCTCAAGCTCAAAAGATTTTAATTATGCTGAGATATTGAGGCTTAAAAAGGGCACCTGGGAGGACAAAATCCAGCTGTTGCAATACTCTTGACAACATAATGTTCTCCAACTACGATAACCGATATGAAGCAATTCGACCACAAATACGTATTATTATTCCTCGATTTCTGGTGGTTTAAAGTATCTATTATGTAGTCTAATACCCACACCAACGAATTTCAATTTATAACGCAACGGACTGGACGAGTGTGGGAGGCATCACATCTTTCTTAGCTCTTATTCTTCTTCCAATGGCGGGAGTTGTCACAATGACAGACACACGTAGAGGCATATCTGCGTGGTATTGTTTGGTTCATTACCTTGCCTTGCCATGGGAATCGATCGAAATGCTACCACTTTCCTCTAGATGACATCCCAAGTGGTCTACTGAGCCATTCGTGCTCTCCTTTTTGCTACCAGGACAAAGGGATCGCCCATGGCAGCAAAGAGAAGGCTTGGGATGGAACGCTTGGAAAAGTTTCTATGAGTCTGGCAGGATTCTCCAAGGCATATTAACAGACCAAAGCCACTGTCGCCGAGTTACGACTAATTTAGTACGAATGCCGAGGCTGTGATGGCTTTTGTCTTCTGCACAACGACGCCAGCCCTCGCCAACTATGGCTCCAACCGGCATAGCATCTCAGTCTTGAGCTTCCAAATGGCTGGGAAAGCTAACCGGCACATTGGTATTCAGTATTGCGGCACATGGGAAACTTTCAATCGAGTGACCTCGAAGTGACCGCGAAGTGACAAGGCTTCTAGAAAATGAGGTAGGTCGCCTTTACTGGGACGATGAAGCAAAGAAGCGCATCCTGGTGACCTGACAGATATCATCCGGTTATTTTTGGGGAAAACGCTGCTTATAATAGAGTGCCTTTCTCGTAGAAGCTGTCTTGATTGGTAAGGGGTTACTGAATACACCTTTCACACCTAGAGAATGGGACAGCAGGTTCTGCACCAACATTCCTAGGCCTTTTCAATTGGGAATTTATCCTTCCCCAATAGGTTTCTACCGCTTTCCTTTCTTTCCTTTTCCCGTTTTCTCTTCTCTGACCTTTTTTTACTTCCTTGCTCTATATGGTAGTTAAGCTAGCTTTTCTACTCTGATTATAGCAAGACACCAACTCCTGTAGACTCAAGAGCCGGGTTGGGGGAACCATCTAGTCGCTGCCTCAGGCAACACCAGTTACAAGTTAGATATAACTGACCCCATTAACATAACCCAACCTAGCCACATACCAGTCGAGTCAAAAGAGACGTTGACCATATATATCAGTCAAAGGCTCAAGGCTAGTACGCCCGCTTTGACTATGGTATTGTATCAAGATAGTTTCTAGCTCTCGTGTTTCGAGATGATCAGATGCTCAACGGCATTCAACCCGAATGGTGTGGCGATTATTTTCATGAAATCTCAAATCGATCTTGATTCTCGAATAAACTTGTCAAGAATGTTCTAGCCTGTGAGGATATCTCAACCGAGTAGACAAATATCAACACCGTGCTGGCAAATACATATTGCTCCCAGTTCTAGACCTGTCTCCTCTAGATAGTATGCTACGCATTGCAATCACTTCAGGATATCTATTCGAAAGTCTAGATTCACTGGACCTTTCATGGGGTTTGTCCCTGTCGTCGCTACAATTCGAAGTGCATAACACAACCGTGGAGATAAAAGATATAAATGGTCCTACTACCTATCCGACAAAACCCTACTTCTAACTAGAAACACCATCAAATTAATCACAAACCGTAAACTTCACCATGAAACAACTACTGGAGTTGTCTGTTATGTTGGCTATGACAGGTGCGACCGTCTCAGCCGCCGCGATACCTGCGCAGAAGATTACCTTAACACGCACCAACCGAAATTGTGATGGCTCCCTTGCTTCTACTACTGAGTTAAATGAACCATTTGGCTTTGCCAACCTCGTTAAACCTGCATCCGGCAAGGTGGTCGCAGCTGTTGTACTACAGGGTGCAACTCCTAGCGCTACCTATAAGGTCCGGCTAGTTCAGGCTCCGAAGCCGTCGCCTTGCTATGATAATATCCCAAGCGACACATTTATCACGGACGGCTCAGGCAACGGGAATATAAACTTCCAAGAACCGGTGGATGCGAGTGCGACAGCCGTATTTGTTGCTCTCAACAACCTCGCCAATCCCAACGATGACTACTTCACCACTAATCCGAAGAACTTTCCGCTTTCTCCTCGAGCATAGAGGGGATTATTCTGACCTTTGACGAGAGCCTTCTGCGTGCCGTCTGTTCCTGTTTCCGCTCTACTTTATGTATTCGAGTTATCACAGTAGCACAAAAGTGACGATTTACGTGTAATTGATAAGTCCTACTGCACCTGCCTTGGATATTTAGCTATTTAGAAAAAAGAATGATTTCGTCGGTATCGTACTCGCAACTTGAAATGCAACCGAGACGTACGAAGATGTTGGGAAATTCGATGAGGCATGACGGACTCTTATAACTCCAATAGAAAGAAAGAGCGAGATGGAAGGGAAAGAGCTCGTTTCCGTACGTTTAGCATCGAAAAATATGAGAAACTTCTTCCGTGATCTGTCACTCGTGGTTGGTGAAGAACATTCTGTTCGTATTGAACATGCATTAAAGCTAACGTTGCTCCCTTGTCTCTGATTCCATTAAACAGCTGCGAATAAATTTTCATAGGAGTTTTCGGCATACACTGCTACGCCCGATAATAGTCAGGATCATGACCTACCAGAGAAGTACGATCGAAAACATCCGTTTTCTGTACTAACGGTTGAAGAGCCGGCCAAATATAAGCTGTTTCCCAATATATCCAGCTTAGTGTGCTTAGTAGCTGATATAATAGAAGTACTACTTACTGAATCGAAAGTTCTAATAGAATGGCTCCGATATTCTTTTATGAAAAGCCGGACGATTATTAAATTATAAGGCACCTGATCTAGGAGTCAGGTGACACAAGGCTATTTACTAGAAGACCAACATTTACCCGCGAGATAGATCTCGCGGACCCTAGAACCTATTAAATAGCGCAATGAACTTATAACTAAGCACAGCCAAATTCAAATGCATTTGTGGATGGACCCCATCATATTCCCATCCCAACCAAAGCCGGTCTAACAGCTGAACAATAGTCAGAGATCGACATAGCAGGGAAGCATAGCAGATATTTTAACAAATACAATACAAATTCCGGGGGACGCAACTTGATATCAAGTCTAGTCGCGCTGTTAGCGGCGGGGTAACTATTGCCTGAGGCACCAATCGCTACATTGGCGCCGGTTCCAAGGACGTGTGCAAAATAGCCTATCAAAAACCCGACCCGAACCAAACCCGAGTTCTGAAGGCAACCTTTACAATACCAGATAGTGATCGTGATTAGAACACAAGTCACACACCTGCCTTCAGGATGGCCGGGCTGCGCTGTAACGTAATCGAGTGAAATCATTATATACGGTGTCTTGCAAATACATGGATTTGTAGAGTGTTGTAATTTTATGAATGTGAATGCGAATGTCTCCAGAGTCCTACAGGTTTGTATTCGTGCTGGGCCGTTGGTTCAAGAATCATTATCGAAGGGTAAGACAACATAGCAAGTTAAGTCACCAACTCCCTCACTGGCATTGGTCCTCGGTATCCAGCTCATCAAAGGGGATCTAAGATTAGGCTAGAGGTTAGTGGTGCCCAATCAGAAGCATTCTTGGATGTTAGCGCAGATCCTCTCCAGCAGCCATGGTTTTGAGGTCTGCAGGACAAAGAGGAAAGTGCGGGGGCTTCGTAGGCTGAAATCGTTTCCCCCCCCCCCCCCTCCAAGTTATTCTGTTAGAATCAATGACCGTCATAGGTACATGTTAGATCTCCCGGTAATATTTCAAGAAAGCTCCTCTGTTCCATCCAACTTCCCACTAAGTAAATTCATATAAGATGGAGCCAGCAGGACTCGCACTTGGAGCCATGGGGCTCCTTGGACAGGCTTTCGGTGGAGCAATCAAAGGTATAGTCGTTCAGCCTCCAGAAAACAGCCGCTCTCAGTCACTCCCAAATCAAATAAAAGAATAGATCACCAGAGAATCGGACTAATGGCGGCTGAACTTCAGCAATTAAACTCATTCGTTTGATCCAAGATGCACCAAAAGACTTCGAACAAGTCCTGTTGGAGTTTCGACTGCAAGAAGGGCGGTTGAAGAGTTGGGGGCAAGGAGTCGGTCTGCTTCAAGCCCATGCAGCTGGGGACGAGTGTCGTATCTCCATCAGCCAACAAGACCGTTGGGTAGCCCAGGACCTTCTGGCAAGTCTCCGTTCTGCAATCTGGCAACTCCTCAAGCCCCAAAAGACCAAGACAAAAGAGGTGGCCCGTGCCACGGCCGAGCAAGAAATGGACGAGAACTTTTTGAACGACTGGTTGAAAGGAATAGAACTCGAGGAGAAAAGACTTAGCAACAAAATATCGTGGGCCACAATCAAAGCGGATCGTATGAGATGCTGCCTCCATAGCCTAACTACCACCATTGATGGCCTGATCAGTCTCACCAGTGAAAGGACGCAGCGGGAAATCCTCCGTAAAGTAAACTTAGTGTATGCGGAGCTCGTCCTGGTCCATAATAGCGTGGACAAGCTGGGACAGTTGTTCCACGCCCTCTCCAGTGCTGAGAAGGGGTTCACCTTGACTCGCTTGGCGCACTTCAAGGCTGCCATGAAGGAGCGCCAGGCAAAGCTGTCGCTTCATCCCAAATCACAATTGTCAAAGGATTCAGTTGTGTTACTTGATCTGATCGACCAGGATGAGCGTTGGATGGCCCGTTATGAAGGTGAGAACGGGTTTTGGGTGGAATGGAAGAATTATCCAACCGGGAACACCAGTCATGGACCCACGAAAGAGCAGATCGAGACATTTATCATCCAAGAGCTTGTGGGCCTTCTGGCGGAGGAAGATTCTCACGCGATCCAGGTCCCTCAGTGTATTGGATATGTGGATGACCACCCACGCTCTGAACGATTCTGCTTGCTGTACAAGTACCCCAAAGGCACCACAACGGACGCTCAGCTCCGGACACTTTTCAGCCTCCTCAGAGACTCTCAACGTCCAAACTTAGCCGACCGAATTGAACTGGCCCGCGCAGTGGCTCAAACATTGTATTATCTTCACACTGTAGGGTGGCTGCATAAGGCTCTTCGCTCGGACAACATTTTATTCTTTCAGGAACCGAATGCAGATGTGGACTACGGCAAACCCTATGTTTCGGGATTTGATAATGCCCGGCCATCCAGCCAGGACCAGATGAGCCAAGTGGCAGGGGCGAAAGAAGGCCTGGAGTACTATCAGCACCCAGACACGTCGACCGAATTCGATGGAGGTAGACAACCATTCCGCACCACCTTCGATGTGTATTCTCTCGGCATAATCTTGATCGAGATTGCGCACTGGAAACCCTTGCGAGAAATCCTCCGGGGTAGTGGGGTACGGTGTTGCGATGTTTATGCTGCCCTTTTCCGAGAACGTCGTTGGCTCCAAGATGTGGGCTTCGCCGTAGGTCGAGCGTACGAAGATGTCGTCTGGACTTGTCTTCAAGGGTGGAATAGCCTTGGAGCCAACGGTGTGGAAGAGACCAGTACTGAGGGAGCTCGTCGTCTGATGATCAACTTTGAAAGGAAGGTCCTCGAGAAGCTCGACAATATTCAGGTCTCGGTCTAAACCTGGTAGCAGGGTGTACAAAGGAGCGTAGGTTACTATCAATAATAGAATCACATTCTACCAATGATACAATCATAGTGTGACTAAATATAAGAAGAATACGAAATTCAATATCTAGGGACCACTGTAGGAGGAGAATCATCATCCTCTCTGTCCATCCCCTTAGGGCCAAACCACCACTCTCATACGATGATAGTACTGGTCGGCTCAAAATCCTTTATGTGCATCCCCTCCGGAAATGTGCAACCGGCGCCGCGTGAGAAGCCACAAGGATATTCCTTCTCAAGACAATGGTGACCAAACAAACAATCTTTATTACTGCACTGGGTGCCGTTGTCGCATTTCTTATTCCGATTCAGCATTCGAAGCATAAATAGCTCGTCATCTGTTGCCGAGTAATCTTCCTTGTGTTTAAAATCACAATTTGGATTACGGCAGCGATTGGGGTTGAGAAAGTCATATCGACACAAGTTTAGACTCTTAACGTAGTTATACCGTTCTTTTTGCGGTATATCCCAGGCCCGGCCATATTTGAGGGCCTCTATGTCCAATCGATTGCCGTATCGGTTCCGGAATATCTTGACTTCCGTCTTTGCGTAGGGATGCTGGGGAGTCTCTGGCGGAGGAGTTCCCACGCGTAGGCTTGACTTGCTTCGGACCATGGAGAGGCGTGTGGCGGTGTCGGGCGAGCGCCATGCGTTGGAGGGCTGCGGTGCACCAGCCTGGCATAGCTTCATTTTTTCCTTCAACTCCTCCCGCTCGGCGGCCATGCTCCTATTCTGACTCTGGCACTCTTCCAGGTCTCTTTCTTAACGATTATTACTACTAGTGCTCGATTCACAACGTCTAGTCCCAAGGGATCATCAATGATGGAGAACTTACTGAGCTCTTCGTTCTCGGCCTTCACGCTCTCATAGACTGAAGAGAGTTTGTCATACGCTTCTTCCAGTTGATCATACCTCTCCAAAAGGGCCTTAACGCCTGCACCGTCTTTGTAGCGGTGACAGCACTCTCCATGCAGTCGGCCCTCGGGATCCATCGTCGCGAGTTGGGAAGCGACTTCGTAGGCGCTCGGGCGATCAGCCGGGTTGAACGCTAACATACCTAGAATCAAGTCTCGGATCCCTAATATTTTACCTGCTGCGGTCGGCGGTACCACCATTGTCGCCCAAGCCAATCGCAAACAGGTGTAGGTCCGATGAAATCCGTCGCTCTCCACATTGATTTTCCACTTCTTCAGGTCGCTTATGGTACCGATGGTACCTTCCATTTCTTCCCGCGAACGACCCATAAGAAACGTGAAGACTTCCAGAAAGACCAGACCTAGGGAGTAGATGTCAGACTTGCGATTCCGATTACCCCCGCGCCATTCTTCGGGCGCCGCATAGATCTCGGTCCCATCAAACCGTGTCCCTGCGGTCACCGTTGAGTCCCCGTCCGCAAACTCCTTGGACACATTAAAGTCAGTAAGGTAGAAGGAGTTGGGGTCGACTAGAATGTTACTAGGTTTGATGTCCTTGTGTCGAATCTTTTTCTCGTGAATGTAGACCATAGCACTTGTAATACATCCATACATTTGTTCCAGGCGAGGACCGACCACTCTCGGGAGTGAGTTCAGATTGTCCCTGTCCCCCCTCTCGATCCATCCCAGCTCGTACAAATATTTGGGTGGGGATTGCCTTGTCTGACAGTTGTCTAACTCGCCTAGTAAGGCTGATAGGTCACACATAGCACAAGGGAATAGCAAGATATGCATGGTGTGGTCGTGATTGTAGGATCCCACAAATGTGACAATATGGTGATGATCCAGCTTCTTCAGCAATTCAATTTCTCCCTCGATATGCTTCGTGGTAAATGATGCCGAGGGCATGACACTCTTCCTGGCGAAAGCAATCTTTTTATCCCTCGTCGGATGGGTCCAGATCGCCTTCACCACTCTTCCTGCGCCACCGTGACCTATTGCGTCCTTCCCAATAGCCAAGGGAAGCTCTTCAGTAGGGGTGGAGGAGAGTTCGCGCCCCTTTCCAGACCAGTGACCCTCCACCTTCGCAAGCTCGTCCAGAAGTTGCTGTCCCCTGGAGGGCATGGGCCAGATTTCTGACCCCATGGGAATCCAAGGAGGATATCACGCGTCCGTTAGATAAAATGCGAAGAGTATGGCACACGTTGCAACTCTGTCGGAGTAGGATCTCACACGATGGTGATGAGGAACATTCGAAGGATGCCTTTCGGTTTGCCATGTCCTTTCTGCGCATCGACGACGATCGCAGCCTCGTCATCGTTCTACCCCGCCCTACTCTAGTGTATTTCCAAAAAAAGCAACATTACGCCTGGTGATCAGAGTATCAGGATGTGCTACGTTACTCGCTATTTGCGGCGCAGCTCCTCTTTTGATTGCAAACCAATGCGAAATCTGCTAACTGTGATCGACCAAGACCAAATCATGGTACGTCGAATCGCTACATATCTTTAGTAAATCCCAAACCGGAGCTTCGAACACGTATATAAGGTTCTAGACTAGCCCTCGATAGGTAAAGATCTCGCTGAGCACAAGAACTTGTATGGCGTGTCCGCTCCCAAGGGTCCAGGATTTAGTGGCTGGGGGCCCCGGGTTAGGGTCCGGGCGGGGGCGCCAAAAGGCAGCGCCTCCTCCTCGCGGGTGAGAGATAATTTTGTTTTTGTTTCACGTGATCTTTCTGATATCTGAACCCCTTAGAGCCTCTCTACGTGCTTAAGATTGGTTTTTTAATGTACTCTGGGGTATATATAATATTAAATTTTATATGTAGTTTAAGCTAACTCTAGTCATGTAATATGTTGGTAGGGGTTTCCGCCTGGCGGCCCGAAGGCCCGGAAATGGTTCTTCCAGGGCCGCTAAGCGGGCCCCACAAACCCCAGTAAAGTACGAATAGCTAGCTTAGCCAGAGAATTCAAGAATGCAAGGATGAATACGAAGAGGCCTCCCATCTCTTATTAACATAATATACTCTAGGAAAATCAGAAAAGACTCAAGTCTCTGACTCCTTTACCCCAACTCTCGATGCCATGCTAACCTTCTCTTTACTCGGTCGTGCGCAAGAAGCTCAAGGGTTCTTCTACTCAGCTCTCATGGATTTGGAAAACTCGGTGGAGATATGAGCTCATATTGTTCCTATTCGTGATTTCGATTCTGGGAAAGCAGAGTCATTGAGAGAGATGAGGAGCCTTGCGAGAAAGGTCGGTGATGTTTCGCTCGCTCGTGAATATATCTCCATAGAGGAGATGATGTACTCTCGTTTATAAACAGGGAAGATGAAGACGGAGCAAGGTGTCAGCGGACACCCCGTAACATCTCGGCCAATATTGCAGCCATCACCGATCGCAGCCTTCGGGAAAGGACAAGGAGCTTCGTCAAGCAGCTTTTAACCCAAGATACTGGAGAGCCTTGGGTTGAGCCCGAGAAAAGATCCGGTCAACTTCCTCTAATATTCCGTCGGGCCAGCTATGATTGGCTCGGTTCTTTCAACCACCATGAAAGTATGGCTTCGGGATTGGGAGCCGCGTGTTTGCGAGGCAGACGTGATAGCGTAAGTTGCCCAGGAGGGTAAATGATGGAGGTAGCCTGTTGTGCATCAAGGATGGCAGAGACTCGACCTGGTTACCAGCGGGGATCCAACCTGCGCCCACATTAAAGCAAGTCCTTGGTTTCGATATTTCAAGGTATACGATGGCCTCGAAGCATAAAAAGGGAAGTCCATCCACGTCCGTAAAGGAGATCTGCAGACAATCGTTCGCTGCCAGGAGCGCACGGGCCAAAGGCTCGATGGTGTCCCAGGAGTCCTGATGATTTTCGAAAACCCTAGTCGATATACTATTTGTATAGTTCGAACTGTGGACGCTAGGGTAGCAAGTCTTCTGGGGCAAACATAAGCGAAGCAGAGAAGTATATATCATCGACATATGTGCATCCGATATACAACGGACATAGATTCTTGCATCAAACATACATTCTGGGTACAATCTCTTAATTTAAGACGTCTTTATATGTTTCTTTCCAAGTCCACCTCGCCACCTGCCAGAAGGTTATTCTATATCCTACCATGGGGCTACAATAGCCTGGCTGCTGTTGATTGTACAACTTCGGGGGAAGCTAGATTTATGCAAATCGGCATTTGTATTCGATAGTCGATACAAATACATGAAGCATGAGGGTATGCATTAGGATTAAGATCATTTTGATCGTGATCTATCTCCACTTCAAGTTAGCACAAGGCAGGTTTACGAGGAAAAATTAACATAATGGCTATGGTCATTTGTACAGTTTGGGCGAGTGACGCAAATTCTACAGTCAATCCTAGAGAACAAACAGAGAAGAGGCAGGGTTTACTGTCCATAAGGCTGTTCGATCATGGAGTGAAATTCTCTATCCTGCGTTGAAATTTTACATGTTTCTCTAGGTTACAAACAAAATGGTAAGCTGCCTCTTAGGCCGGCCGACATTTCAAGTGCACCTGCTCTGCATCTTTCATCCGTAGAAGCAACTGCAGATCAACATCTCTTGTAGTAGCCAGAACCCTTTCGCGCGTCTGCTGGACTGTCTCTCCTGCGTTCGCGACGGGACTGATTCGGTGATTCCGGAAGATAGTCGCGATGACTGCGACAAACTCCACCTGCGAGAATTTATTCCCCGGGCAGTTCTGTGGCCCACCTGACCAGGGGAAGTATGTGCACCGCAGCGGAGTGATAAGCCGTTCATCCGCCATCGAAGTCTCTGTGTTCAACTCGGTCGGTGTGACCCATCGCGAAGGGGTCCATTCCAGCGGGTCCTCCCAGTGCTGAGGGTCGATGTGCATCGTGAGAAGACTGGGGTTAATCCCTACCTTTGGTGGGATCATTATAGTTCTCTCGCCGACTGTCAGTGGTTGGGGCTGGTCGTTGGTGCATTTGGGTAGGGAGGGGATCGGGGGGTAGAGGCGGAGGGTTTCAAGCTATTCCGGATGAGTTTTCAAATAACCTTCTATCAAGGAAAGGTAGCCATACCATGACAGCTCGGCAGCGATTGAGCTTGGGGAAAAGGTCAGCATATCGACCCTTGGGGTCGGTCAACAATAGGAGCTCCTCGGCCACCCAGTCTTGCACCTTGGGGTGCGCGGCCAAGAGCAGGAGTGCAAAGCTCAACGTATTAGCCGTTGTATCGTGTCCCGCAAAGTTGATTACGAAGATGTTGCCAAAGATCTCGTCGGTAGTCAGTCCTTGTGGCGGCACATCCTGGGTTTTTCCCCCTGAGTCGTGCTGCTTGAGATTCATGGCGCGCACAAACGACGTCATCAAACCACCCGAGCCAGCCTGGCCCTCATTCAACGCCTGTACCTCTTCGTCCAGCATACGTATCATGTGCTGTTTAAAGTCCGTCGCGGCTTTAGCCAACCGTTGCCACGATACGGGGGCAACCGAAAGAGCGAGGAATCGACGCGGCACGACCATCAACAAGATGGCATGATCAAGCACAGTCTGCAGGGCATCCCGATAGCTTCCCGTGTCCCCGTCTTCCCGGTAGCAGTTCTCACTAACACTCTGGAAAGGATACGATTTACGAAACCCGATAGCAGCGAGGACATTCAATGAGAGGGTGCGGGTATCTCTCGCGACGCTGGAGATCTTCTCGAGGTCTGGCGAGGCCCAGATGTCAAGCATCTGGCGGGTCTGTTCAATGCTTTGATCCCATACAAAGGACATAACACTCTCGTTGAAGGGGGTCGCAAGCACCTTTCGATGGCGTGGCCAGTCGGCTGTATTTGCGGTGGAGATGCATGGTCCATAGACTTCGAGGACCTCTACCATGCAGTACAAGGATTAGGTATCAGGGTCATAGATACGCCATGGTCGATAGAAAACGTACTATACAGTTCTACTGGGCGGATAAAATCTGTCCGCCGTTGGAAGATGTCATGGATGGCTTCTGAGTCGGCGACATTGATATAAATTTCCTTGGGAGTGACAAGCGCCCAGACCGGACCGTAGCGGCGATGCGACTCGCCCCGGTCGGCAAAGTACCATCCACGACGAGAGTAGCGGCCAAAATTACCCCAGTTGATGGGGAGTCGATCGAGCCAGGGCCACAGATGAGGCTCCAGAATGACCCAAAGGAGGTTCTGGGGGTCGATGTAGAGCCGCACGAGAGGAATCCGCATGGCGCACGCGCGGCGGTAGTTGAGCTCCATAGCTACCAAGCTCCAGGCCATATAGGCCAGAGTTAGGGTTTCAAGTAGCAGCAGAAACATTGTGATGGGTCAATACGGAGTAAGAATTACCTGGATAGTGTGAAATACAGAGAAAAGGAGGAATAAACACGGGGGGGAAACAAATAATAAAACAGAAAGAAAGAAAAGAGAACGACAAAGAGAAAGAAAAAGAGAAAGACAAAGAAAAGGCACAGGATCCTAGTCGCATTTCGTTCTTTTGCCCTAAGTCTTTACGCCGTCTGTTATTGGTTGTAGAGGACGGGGATGTTGGGTTGGGCCCGAATTGCTTACATCGTGGGAAAGACAGACTTGAATCCAACTTAACCTATGGGGACAGCGAAAGAGAAGAAGCAAAATGGTAAGGGACAGACGGACCACGATCATATTTTCTAGAAATTGTGAATTATATACAGAAAGTCCGAGATCTTCCACCCGAGGGTGTGCTCTAATCTCAACAGCTGACTGATATCGATACAACGCCAGTGACATACCAGACTCAAGCAGTTGCAGCGCAACTGTCACCCACCTCTGGGTTATTCGATGGAACTGCGCTTGTCGAAATGAGGTTCTTATTTGCTGGGGTGGCGGTCTTCAAAGGTGCAGCACTGGTCGAAGGATTGGCACTGCTCGATGAGGTTGCAGTGGAGGAAGAGTCGCCCGTGAGATCAATACAGGCAAAACTCATTTTCGTGGTGGTAGAAGCAGCCAATGCATATACAGCCTGCGAGAGATCCCAGTCCATGCTCACATATGGCCAGCAGATCCGACCATCGGCCATGGTCACCATGTCGCCGGCGACGAAAGTATCGGTGCTTTTCAACGGGCTGCCGACCTTTTTTCCGTCGGAATCAACCTGTTGAAAGAAGGTACCAGCAAACTGTCCGCGGCATCCCATAGCCACAAAGTCACAAATCGGATTCGAGATCTCCTCCCACGTCACCAGCGCGCTGTTGTTTCCGAAGGTCGCCGCATGCGCATTCGAACAGTCGTTTGCGCCGTCAGTCAGCCAGTTGATCTGCTTATCGCCGTCTTCGGCACCAACTTCCGAGGTGGCCTGCTCTCCCACCATGGTGTCTTTATCCGAGAACAGGGAGATGGCGACATTCCGATTGTTGGTGCGATTCAGGGCATGAGTATAGCCACTGCCCATCCACGTGTTTTCGGTGAGATCCATGGCACCGCGCGAAACCCAGGCGAAGATATACCGACTGCTGGCCGCAAACCGAGAGAGAGCACTGTAACTTCCGGACATGCCCCCCATAGGCTCTCCCGAGGCTCCGTTGGTCGTATTCTCGTTGGAGATTTTCACCCCGTCACTGGACATGCCTAGCGTTCGGGTATTCAGCCAAATCGCCCCCTGGTCTTCCGCACAGATGCTGGCGAACGGAGGTTCATCGGCCGACTCGAAAGCGATGCCTGTGTTATGGCTACAGCCCCAAGAGCTGCTAGCCCCGGCGATGGTGACCAGTGTTCCATTATCGGCCACGTATTGAATACTGTCACCGTAGTGTCCTGCCGCGTCGCCGGAGTAATCCGTGACGACAAAGTAGGCGCCGTATAAACCCGCCTGCTCCGAGTAGACAAGGTCGCCATTAAGATCAGGCGATGCGGAGAGACCGTCCGTCTCGTGGACACCAGGTCCACCCAGCCACGTCTTCCACGTTTCTTTCCCATCCGTGTATCGATAAAGGACGGGGACGGGCGTATCGCTGGGGGGTGCATTGGTCGTGCCAGATGGCATGGCCTCGTTTGTCAGGAGGGCGAAACCATCATTATGGGCAACCAGTCCGCCCGCTGCTCTTGGTCAGTAGCATCCACATGGTGATTGATTGTAAGGTAAGCACATACCTTCCTTGCCACCGGTAACCGTAACCGACGTCCCAGTCGCTTCAAATGTATCGACATCCACCTGCTGCACATGAATGTCTGTTTCGCTCGAGTCGAGATAGGCAATATAAGCCGACTTTCCATCGGGGGAGACCGCAAATGGTGTTCGTCGATGGTGAGGGTACCCAGTCCAGTAGGCCTCTTTGATGGGATTAAAAGAATTCTGGAGTGCCAGCACCTCAGGATATTTGTGCAAGTTGGATTCGGCCAATTCCGCCGTGACGCGCAGCGCCACAGAAAGCAAAGAAAGAGTGACAATCCCTCTCATGGTGAGTGGATGGATGGCAATGCCTTGGTGTAAGTCAGTGCATGTTGTTGGAGAGAGTCTCACGATAATATATACAAATTTGCAGTACATCAAGCCATGTCGGCCGGTACGACAGGGTGTTTCTTACTTCTGCTTCTTGCCATCCTCCAGGGGAATTACCGAGTTTCTCATTCTGAAACATATAATGTATTCCACCAATGAGCGCACCATCGTTAGGCTCTACTAAGCTCGATATGCCGAATTCTAATCACCGTCCACTGAAGGCCCGTCACAGGTGGATATGATGTTTCACTCTCATCACCGCACGGAGCAGACCCCCTTCCTGTTTACCAAGATATCATCCACCAAGCAGCAGTAGCTGAGACAGTGGCAACCGTTGGAGTGTGTCAAGCTAATAGTTTAATCAATCCGAGGGGACAAATCGATAGACTACACCTGTAGGGCAGAGGGAGCCTTCCCGGAGAACGCGATACCCGCTGGCAAGAGTGGGAAGAAGCCACAGACCTTCATGGCACTGCGAGCTATCCTGCAGGTGGGGCCCAATAGGTTGGATAGTACGGGGGCAAATATGGAATTTTATTCGCTGGCGATGTTCGCCCTGCTCTGAGAATCCCAAGGCGGGGGACCTGAAGACAGAATAGCAGAGTAAACGTTGCACAACAACGAGATATTTGCCGGTCTAGATCAATGCTTTTAGGTTTTTCGTTCAATCATAGGTGACAGCCTCAGTAAGGATCCTTCCGGTGCCTGTTCTAGAACTGGAGACCACTGTTTGACGCTCGCGGCAGGTGAAACAATAGTTCGAAGGGTAAAGCTCCCTTAATTTCAATAAATGCCGAAGATCCACCGAGGGAAAACACGGACTACCGCGATCACGCCAAGCCTTTCGTGGTTTTGGAATAATACTTTATGTCATCCAGTATTACTGCCGGTTTAGCAGTTTCTCCCGCAATCAGGCCGGTGTTGCGTTGACCCTGCGGTCTAGAACCAAGGCCAATTCCGAGACGTACACCACAAGTGGCTGAAGACACGTGCAGATGGAGAGATAGTACTTGTTTTATACCGGAAGAATGTGACAGGTGAAGGCCTATCGTCGGGCAGTGCTCGTAGATGCTTCTGACAGCCCTTGTGCGGGTGCAATCAACATCGAGCACACCCGGTCTAGAGCATTTGTGGTTCTCTTTCAGTATCATTCCCCCACTGCTCAGGAAATTTTCCAACCTCACACTCGATGATGCTTAGAAGTCCGTGCTGGTATGTTTAAGTTGATCGTCTTATGGGTCAGATCCTTCCTGTCCCTGACTTGTCGTGTTCACAGCATGATAATGAATTTAACTAAGTAAAGCTAGAATGTTCTCATCGGTATAACATCTGTACGCCATTTGTACCCATATGTCTCGCCAAACAGCTAGTGCAAACATTCTCCTAAATATGACTATCAATCGACAGTGCATCCTGTAGTTTTCGCCAGGAATGGCGACCGCGCTGTGCAGCGGTCTCTGGCTGAAACTCAGCCTCCCGCATTCTCCAATCGAAGACCTCCAGCGACACCCAGCCATTGAACCTTTTATCTACAATCCAGGACTTGGCGACTTCTGGTATGGGCATGTATCCCCCCATCTCGGTCTCCAGGGGAAATGGTCGAGCGTGGCGGGACCAGGTAAACTGTGGGGCCTCGCCTTCGAGATACCACGGGTGAGACGTTGAAAAGGGGGGATCGAATCGTTCCCCATCGGAGAGTTGCACATAGAAGATCTTGTCGAGCGGGCAGTGCTCTTGAAAATCACGTAGTGATTCTTGCAGATTACGATCCGCGTTGGGCAGCTTGCCCGAGGGGTCGAACGGACTGCCCCAGAGCTTCGTGAGCTCGTGGAAGGTATCCAAACACAGTCCAAAATTTGGTCGATCCACACGTTGGATAATGTGTAGCGCGCTTTGCCATGTCGAGCAATGTGTAGACCATGACATAGGCTCGTAAGCAATGGCAATAATCGGCTGCTGAGCACGGGCCAGATCCGCCAGCTGCTGCAACTCCATAACGATCACCGCCTCCTCCCCTGTGCAGTCACTGCTATACTGAGCCGGCACTTGTAGATACGTTGCCTTTAGTGTTCTCGCAATATCGATCCACTTGGTGGCAAGTTGGAGCCTTTCCTCGAGAGGCGAGTTATGTCCTTCGAAGTTCTCAAATGGAGCCAGAGACACGATCTCGATCCGGTGCGTTTCGCATATTTTCTGGATCGCTGCTGCTGCCTCCGACAGGGCAAGATTCTTTGCTCGTGCGTAGACTTCAATATCAGAGAATACGATCTCAATCCCCGCAAAACCGTGAGAAGCAGCGACCTCAACTTTGTGGTCTAAGAGGTGAGAAGGGTGCTGGCCTAATGACAAGCTGCCGATTGCTAATTTGTTGCCTAGCATGTTTCGTTTCGGACCGGATCCGGCGGTTTAGATTCAAAGGGGTTATGAGAATATGATTCATGATGCCGGTGGGCGAACTTGCGCTGGTTTAAATGTTGTATGGACGGAAATTGATTTCCGCAACGGAACCAAGCATGAAAACAGCGATTCCTCGCGATTTCCGAAATGAGGGAGACGAGAATGTTGGCAATATGAGCTCTGGTTCTTTCTGTTAACCTCCTCCGTGTAATATACATAGCGCTATAGTCCTGCCCTTTTCAAATCAACTTTCACTGCATGGACTGAGTTACGTCCAGTAGAAAACTAGCCGGCTCTTCCTTTCCACAACCTCCTTACTTTCTAAACTCCCGGCGCTGGTTCATACGTGAACCATGCATACCCAAAAGACTTGTGAATAGTAACTATACTGAAGAGGAACAGAAAATATGTTTGACTCACACTATTGCTCCCGTCTCCCCCTCATGTTGCACGTAAAAGTGCACATCTGGTAAGGGATAGGCCAGGAATATGCCCAAAATGTCACTAAATCACGTTGTAATGCCAGAAACGAGCCATTACTTTGGCAGATAATGACGCTGCAAGTATAGCGTTAACCTTACTACTTTAACATTTGAAAACAATGAGTGCCAAGTGCCAGGCATGTATCATTTGGAGCATAGCATAGTTCTTGGACGGAAACTTTATCTTGCCTCAACCACTGGGTCCACTGCCCACCCAAATTACTAATTATTGGTAATGGATGATAGATTTCTCGTATCTCCACTTGAATTATATGATTGGTATCTTATTCCTTCTCCTCTCATGATGTTGTTGACATGTTCTTGATGTCATTCACGGCAGCGGACACCATTAAATAGCGTTTGTATCAAATAGACTAGTTTTTGTCACTATCTTGCCAGAACCCTTCTATGCCCAGCGAGCTTGGACCTCAACTTTCGGATACACCGCCCGTCCTGAATTCGTTCCGTATATGAGGATCATGGAGTCTGTCAATAGAGCCGCTTGGAGTTTGGAGCCAAAGGGAGACTTGAAACCTTCCGCCGCACCCTATACACCCCCATCGGGGAATGAACTTGTGATCAAGGTCTGTCCGATATACGTCTCATGCAGGCGACACAGGTGGTGTTCTGCTGTGTGGAGTTTGCTTTGGGATCCCTGGTCTAACAGTTGTTGAACTTGGGATAGAACCACGCATTCGCGATACAACCGTTGGACGCAAATATACGTGGCCGTGCCTATGTCGACCTCCCATACCCCTTCATCTTAGGTAATGGCGTAGCTGGTGTGATTGAGGAGGTTGGCTCCTCCGTTACTAAATTTAAAAAAGGCGACCGTGTTGTCTCCGACACTCCTGCATATCACCAGAAGATCGCCAAATATGGCGGCTGGCAGAAGTATGTTGTTAGTGCGGAGGCAACAACAGCCAAGATCCCAGCTGCAACTACATTCGAGGATGCTGCCGCGATTCCATTTGCCCTCCTCACGGCTGTAGCAGCTCTGAACCTGAAATTGGGCATGAAAAAGCCTGGCAGCCATGAAGATGGGAGGGTTCTGATATGGAGCGCGAGCGGCTCCGTTGGGGGATACGCCGTTCAATATGCCTCTAGCGTGAGCAGAATCTCCTGGATGGGCTTTGTTCCTGGACAAGAAATAACAATATTCCCTAGGTTGGCTACGATGTTGTAGCAACGGCCTCACCTGGCAAGTTCGAGTACGTCCGTAGCCTTGGCGCACGCCAAGTGGTCGATTATAAAGATGAACAGGCGATCTCAAAATTGAAAGCCCTTGGTCCTTATGAGTTTGTTATGACGGCGTCTGGCGACGTGGCTGGTGCTCATGCCATCAGTGAGATCCTTCAACCAGAGGGGGGAGTGTTTGTGTCGACCCGCCCGCATAGCGAGGAGATGCATCTGGCTGAGAACGTCGAACTTCTGTATGATTTCTACAGTATGGCCACTCAGAAACCCGAAAATGCGGCTTTCTCCAAATGGTGGTATGAGGAATATCTTCCGGTCGCCCTCGCTGGGGGAGTAACTCCTACCCCTCTGGAAAAACGGGGTGGTGGTTTGTCTGGCATCCAGAATGCCTGCGAAGATGTACTCAATGGACGGAGCGCGAAGAAGCTGATCATAAACCCTCAGGAGGAGGAGGAGGAGTAATGGTGAGGTGAATACATTGTGTTGATCAATGTTTTGGGGTTTTCTTTCTACCTTTCTTCTTCGCCATTGCTTTACTGGATTCCTTTCCTTCTCTGTGGGCGATATACTATGCCATTTCTCAAACAAATGCCATTGAACTTGTGGAGTATTTATTTGCGTGTATCCTTTGGGCTTTGACATTCAGTCTACATATGCTAATCTCAAGTACGAGCTCTATTTCCATCCGTATTCTCTCCATTTCGGCCCGAGAAAGAGCATTGCAGTTCAATGTAGATGATTTGTCTCCATATCCCGCCAATAGAATGGTAATCTGGAGATGATAAAATACAGTACAGAAGCTCTGGATGCCACGGCTTCCATGCCACACATGGAACAGCCTACCAGCCAGCCACTCCTAGTGATACAGGAATCTCAAGCATGTAGGCATATAAGAGGGTATTCAGAATATTCAGTCATATTGAAACATCGCATTCCTCAGCGATATCCTCCAATCTTGGCTACCAACTGGTCTGACTAAACTCACTGTACGGCTCAAAAGAGTCCACTTTCTCTGATCAGGTTAACACGGGACGCGATCGATTCTCAGGGTCTTTTAGCCGTCGAACATGGCTGTGAATAAACGTCATGAAGAATGTCTCGGCCAAGATAAATTGATTTGAGAATTCTTAGCAATACATGACAAAGCTTCCACAACCACGGCTGGTGTGGGGGGATTTCTGGGGGAAGCTTAAGCTTAGTGATTGAGTCGACGACCCGCAGCAAGCAGATCAGTGGGACGCCAACGCCAATAAAGCCAATGAGCATGGCCTAATATTGTCAATTGGGTTTCGACCGGCGGAAAAGTTTATATTACGAAATCTACTTGAATTGCTTACGTAGTCTGCTTAGTCGCCTTGGTCAGCTTCATATAAGCGGTAAAAGGGCCCATGGCTCTCAATCAACGCAAAGTCCAGCTATTCCCATACAACATCAGTCCGAGGAGTTTGAATTACCCAACCTCAGGCAAGGGGCTGGGAGAGCCCTTGAGCTAGACGCTATCAACGGAAAGACAAGAAACATGCCACTGCACGCCAGTTTCTGGCGTGGTAATCGCTCCAATTTACCAGAGCCTACGAAAATTGTTCCATTTGCTGGCCGCATCGGTGCCAATCAAGAGTTCTCGGTGGACAAGAACAGCTGTGCCCAGAAGGAGTTATTGGTGAAGTTTCCCGATGCAGCCCCATGGATCCCCCTCCGCGATGCTCTTTCCCTCAGGAATATCCTACAGAGAGAGTTGTGGAAGGGCGCAGTTATCGAAGCGATAGGTTCGTTTTGCGTTGATATATATGGTCCAATATGTAGACGGCTGACAGTTATGAACCCAGGAACGTGTCTACTGGCATACCTGACCTGCTTCGTAGCCATTGGACTAGGCAATGTGGTAGAGTATGTCGTCCCTGACCTGCTGGCAGCGGACACCGTTAATTCGTACAGGACATTTCAGTCCGGTGCACTAGTTCCGAGCCTTCTAGGGAGTGTGGTTGCGATGTTCACTCTACCACTCTTCATCTTCGCAGCTGGCCCGGTGTCTGGGGCTCATCTAAACCCCACCATCACCATTGCTACATTTTTCGGTCGACTAGCGACCCTTTCACGATGTATCCTTTACATCGCGTTTCAGACGTTTGGTGGAGCACTCGCTGGCTGGCTGCTACGCGCCAGTTTTAACACGCGATCCGTGAGTTGTACCAAGCCCAAACTCCAGCAAAAATGTCCACATTCCAGAAACGCTCATGTCAATGCGTACACAGTTTATCGTCCCCGGCTGCTACGTGGACCTAAGCACGGTCTCCGTAGGTAGTGCCTTTGCCGTCGAGTTTACCACCGACTTCGCCTTGATTTTTCTTTCTTTCGGCGTTGGGCTAGATCCCCGGCAGCGAGAGGTTTTTGGACCGGCTCTGGGTCCTATTTTCGTAGGCATCGTGCTGGGAGTGTGTACATTTATGACAGGGTTCAGTATTCCCGGGTACACTGGATTCTGTATGGTACCCCAAGGCCCAGCTTCGGAAGAACCTGACTTGACTAACGATGGTCCTCACATTACAGCAGGCAATCCTGCTCGATGTTTTGCAGCTATGGTCGGTTCTCATTTCGTCTCATACCACTGGATCCACTGGATTGGGCCCTTGGCGGCAGCTATCGCCCACGGGGTTCTTTATCAGCTAGTCCCACCATATTCACGCGAGAGAATGGCTACGGATGGCGAATCTCTATCCTGATGCTCGAGACCACAATGGACACCGAACTAACAAAAGTTCCTTCACCAACATGGCCCTGCGTTTGCGAAGGAGCTGGGGTGGACCGGAATGTTGGTGCAAAAACACGGATGGTCGTTGCGTCCCCAGTAGCGATGCAGGAGGTAAGAAGGACACCACCAAGGGCAATGGAGGTGAACATTGACAAAAGATGAAGTTGGTTGAATTCCTTGATTAGATTATTCTGTTTCTTGGTTCTGTCAACATGACTGTGGCAAGATATCGCTTAGGAAGAACAACAGCGCTCGGCAACTAGGCAGCGTCAACAAACATTCCAACGTGGAGAGCGTCTGTACTGCAAGAATAATGATCACTAACCGGCCCTGTGAATACATCGGTTATGATATATCCACTCTTAGAACCTTTATTCCAGTTGTTCTGATTGGTCCCAGACTCGGTCCGAATAATGGAGCCACTCTTCACTGAAATCTCGAACCCGTTGCATAATTCGATCATACTCCCGGCGTTTACGGTTGCAAGCTCTAAGCTCTGTAGTCGATTATTAATTGATTCTAAAAAGCTTTTCACCATTGAGCGTATTGTGGGAAAGCAGGGCAGGCTAGTAGCCACTCGTTGGAGCATCTATATACGATTCCAGCCCACGGATAGAAACGGCTTTCTCTAGATTTATGAAGATTTCATTCCTGGGGGTTATCTGAGCGGGTCCGACACGATGAGCGGTACAGAAGGCTTGGAATTCAGTTTGGAAGATGCTCGGGACTGGAATACATCCCTCAAGGAAAAGCAGCCAAAAATGGTGGCTGTCTTCATTGGAGGCACCAGCGGTATTGGGAAGCATACCTCTGTCCTTTTCGAAGTATTAGCTACCAAACGCCCGATGAATATCGGGCTAAATTCGAGCGAGTGTTGATATATCATCCAAAACTAGTACAACAACTTCAAGACGTGCATGTCCAGGGCTGACAATGGCTTATCACTTCTGCCACAGACGGCATTGCTCGATCTTGTCTCGGCTCAATGTGATTTTTGGTGCTGAGTGGCCGGAACCGATTCCATCCGAAAAAGTATTCATCAAATTCGATGATTCTGGAAGTAACCAATTCTTCCGCAGAACCTATATCGACTTCATATGGGACACACATAAAAGCCTGGCGAACGGAAAAGATAATGATAGGCATCTACATCAAAGTCGTGGGTGTCATCTTGCGGGAGAAGAAGCAGTGTGCCAAGGTGGTTGGGAAACCGATAGCGTTGTCCGCGATGTAGATCCTTCCAAGCAGGGATTCTCAAATGATCATCCTTTAACTTTGATGCGATTCTCACTCGTTGCTCCATGGTCGCCATCAGCGGTGAATCTGCCGAATTCATTATGGACGATCCTTTGAATGGCCAAAATCTGGGGATGTTTAGTATTGATTGAGTCTAGATCATTAATGCGAAGAGTAGCTAAGAATGAATATTAGTTTATTATTTTCAGGCCTCGACTCTAAATAGCTCGTAGCTATATACCATAATTGTGAGAAGGGAAGTTCGACCTTAAAACTATAATACAGCCTGTTTCACTCTGAAAACGCCCTGAATAATTGTCACTAACTCCTAGATATTCCTAAAATGCTATGGTCTACCCCCAACGCATCATTATTGGTTTTGTTGTATGTAGGGCTTCTTACTGGGCTAAGAAGATAGCAGGCAGGAGAGTTTACGATAAAGCCTTGGGCAATGCTACCGGAATATTATCCGATTATCAACACTGCTAAATAATCAAGTCTGTAGGTCATTCGCAGCCGAGTAGAGACAACTCCGCGGTGATGTGTTGAATACAATCACCTTCACGAGATAGCTAGTTGAATAGCTGTCCACACCATTACCCAAAATCTTAAGCTCTTTCTTCCCTCTCTCTTTTTTTTTTTCATTTTTACAGCAGGAATTCACGTTCCCTCCATATATCGCTAGCAAACTTAAAATCAGTGGAGGCTGGAGATTGTCGACTCCGAGGGACATACCGAGGTGTATACAAGGCTATAGGGAGCTCAGTACCAGCAGGGCAGGTCACTGGGCTTGTCGAAGGTTGTCCAGAACACCAGGTCGAAGATCCACATCCATCTGGTGAAACATTGACACATCCAGGGAAATTACCCCCAATTGGATTGATGACATAGTTAAACGTGTCTTGATCACCGGAAACATAGCTCACTTCTACCTCTCCGTTAAATTTCACGTCCGCGACTTGTGCACCTGGAACCGATTGCTGCCGCCCAGGTGCAATATTGTAATGATATCCCTGTGGTTCTACATCCACGTACACATTGATTGGGACATAGTTGTTGATGTTGATGGTACCAGCATCAGCAGGACGGATTCGATGAGGGAAATACTGTCGCCAGAAGTAGGCTGGATTTCCCAGGGCAGGGGCGACAATGGCCGCAATTGAGAGCACCGAATACTTCATGTTATCAATTCGTGTGTAATAAATAATATAGGTCAAGATTCAAGGCGAGGATGGTCCTCAAAAGTTTAGCCGCTACGAAGCCTCTATGAAACCTCCGCAATTTATGTCTTTTCATCTATGCGCAAAGATTCTACAGGTGGCCAGTATAACCTTGACGAAACACTGTCATGATGTAATGTCTTATATTTTCGTCTATCAGTAACTTCCCTATTCAGTATACCTGTCAGCACCTTTATAGACTAGACGCCAAAATATAGGGAAATAAGTCGGTGTCAGATGCTAAGCTTGTCCAGTTCCATGGCTGAGTACACTTAATCTGTTATAGACTTTCAAGCCATTCCCCCGGAAGTCTCGGAAGAACAGTGAATTCACTGCAAACGGCTGTCGACCATCTAAATGAAGCGTCATGTACGACGGATAAAGAAGGAGTCCATATATTGTGTGGAGATCGCTGCCTGTCATACGACTTGATGCTAAGCCGCAATCGGTAGGCTGGCTCGGATATTAAACAAAAGTTCCATTTTATATGGAAGACAGAGATGGCCAAGCCGGGAATTGCACTAAACGTCTTCGGGACCCAAGAGTTCCACCCTCTGCGGTTTCACTGTGGATAAAGATCACAGTAATTGAATCAGATATGCCAGGATCGCACCTTATGTATCTTACCGTCGTTACACCTACGGAATACCTCGGTGCTATCAACGCGTATAACTATAAAAGTACCAACCGGTATTCCGGAGTATATATATATAAAAAAGAAGAGGGGAAAAGAGGACAAAAAGGAAAAGATACATCAGCATATGTTATGGCAATAGTCACCATGCACTGCGTGGGTAGTTTGCCTCCCATTCAGTCTTTCTTCACTATTCACCCACCTGAAAACTAAATACCTAAGCTAGACGAGATTATGTTCGCGCAACATTTGAGAGTGAAAGTGCCCATATAGCGCCTCCTAGGTGCCCCCATACCTGAACTATTTGGAAGGAAGTGGTACAGCTAAAGAGCGGCCAGATAAGAACTGACATACTCGGCCCGAGGCAGATATCATACTCAGCCTGCAGCTCATAGAGCACATCCATCCTACCCCACAAACATTACCTGGGTTACTAACAGATCTCACATGTTCGCTGTGTATCTGACCATATATCGGGCTTAGCCAGAACCAAGACCGAGTTGAATAATAAGTTTCCCCGCCATTATATACTCCGACCGAATGTACCAAAGGGATGGTAGATGGCCAAAGCGTCCAGAGGCTGGAGTCATTTATTTAGTGCTATTTATTCATATACCACTCGTAAGCATCTCTCGTCCATTGCAAAAAATCCCATATCTATTATCTTCCTTTCCAAATTTGGTCCAATCCCAATACTGTTATCATGGCACGAAAAGACATATCCTTCAATACTGCAGACAAACCAACCCCCGCGAGGATGGTTATACAAGCCATCATACCCTGGTTCCAGTGCTCTTCCTGGTCTAGTGATGACTCATGGATTCTCTGCAGTGAAAGACATGCTCATACCGAACTTTGTGGAGCACTGTTCTACCAATATTTCATGGCCTGCGTGGTCTAGGACCACCGTGGGCTTGGTGACAGCGATAACCAAGCATCGCAGCCTCAACAGGAGATAATGCCGGTCCACCAGATCAGCGACTATTCAGACGCTATCACATATCCCCAGACGCAGTCCGACATTAACCCAGACCGAATTGGAATTTGGGGAAGCTCCTACAGTGGTGACCATGTCCTGTGCGTGGGAGCCATAGATCGGAGAGTAAAGGCTGTTATTAGCCAAGTGCCGTTAGTTCGATGGATGGGAAAGCCTCCACCGCCTGATCCACCCAGACTTCGTTCCTTTGGTGAATGAGCTCATTCAGAAAGGTCAGGCCACGGACAGGACGCGTATATATCAGGAACGCTTTTAGTAATAGCTAAGCGTACAGACCGGTTGGGAGTAGCTGCGGGGGAGGCACCGAAATGCCTTCCAGTTGTGCATGAAAGCCCATTGGCGCAATCAGCCCTTCCGTCGGCGGACAGCTATCAGTTTTTCACAACCTATGCACGAGGCACGAAATGGGAGAACACCATCACAGTCAAATCGTACGTTCCGTTCTTCTCCTAAACGCTCGTCACTAATTTCGCGGTATACCGGAGGCTTTGAGGGGATACGTGCCCGCTACCCATATCAAACACATCTCTCCCACACCTCTCTTGATGGTTGTTGCCGATAATGAGCAGGTCACTCCAACTGATTTGGCCTTGAAGACATTCGTAAAGGCTCCTGAGCCTAAGTCTCTTCACATTCTGCTAGGGGGTCATTTCGACGTCTATGCTGGGAGTCATCTTGAACGGAATGTTGAGGCACAAGCGAGCTTTCGCCACCGCCACCTCTGGCTACTGAAGTAGTCTTACAGGACAAAAGCGCCGAAGAAACGTCGAGACTGTCGGATTAGTGACGTGAAATATACACTCTGGATAGATTACAATTGTTCTCAACGCATATTCACAATGAGTCTGCACCTAACAATATATCACTTGTGTTCGCCGGTGTGATTTGGCACTCTGCAAAGCAAAAACAGCTTTCGTAGGCACCACAATAGATAGTTGGTAATATCTCAGGCTAGCGCCATAAGTCCCCTTCCATGTGGCTTCGTTTCAATGAAGCATACAAACTTTAAACTGGCATCTTCGTAAACAAAACAAAAAGGAGGAAGAAGAAGAGGAAGAAGAAGAAGAAGAAGAAGAAGGAAAAAAAAGGAAAAGGAGATATCATTTGAAGGTACACAATTGAGGCTACATGTTTTGCAGCAAGATTCGTTTCTCTAACCTTAACGTGCTGAACACTAGTATTTCTTGTAAAGGGATGGAATCGCTCGGCCGATTCTTTTACTCATTTATCTGCATCAGCAGCAATCCCTCACGCTCTGCAATGCCTTCTCCTCATTATACCCACAAAAGGCTAAATTGGGCACATCTCATTCGAGGTTAAAGAACCCTCGAAAACCAATTTTATCCTAGGTATTTGGGATATTAGAATCATTGGGCTCAATCGAGTTATTGTCCGATGATGGTTCGGTCCGAACCAGTGGCGAGTTTTCTACGGAGCGGTCTATGAGTCTCCATAATGGTTCTAGCAAAATGTCTTCCAGGACTCAAATTGATGATCGAACACTGGCTGACTAGTTTTCCGTATCTACAATTCCACCCGATGCAACATCCTCCCGCTTAAACCCTTCCGTTCCCAGTATACGATCGTTAACCATTACTGGCTTGGCCGCTGAGAGGTCCTCACATCAGTACATTTCACTTAGCTCGAAGTATAAGGATGCATAACGTACCGGTTAATACAAAAAACACTCGTGCCGGTGCATTGGAATAGTTTGTCCATCCGTGCACGGTTCCCCTCTGGACACAGACATCTCCGGGTTTCATGTCAATGCGCTCGTCACCGTCAAGGTGGCTATGGAGTATTCCTAAGGATTAGCGATGATACTAAGCCACAATGGAGAAACGAACCATGTGATTTCTCCTGCATGCAAGATACCAAAATCGAGAGATTCGGTCCGATGAAACATCTGCGATCGAGGTTAATACTTCTCCGTCTACACCATTTGTGGATCCTACAGTTTTCGTACGGGGTGGAAAGTCCACCACACGCAATACAACCCCGTTCTTGTTGGCTAAGTCCGTAGTACGGGTCTTGGTTGGGTCAATCCATTTGTCATTCACTTCAGGAAACTGGTGAGTCTCGTAGAGAACGGCGAAGTTGCAGTTGATTTTGGTAGGCTCGCAGGGAATGAAACTGTCGGCTACGACAATCGCTTTGCCTTCATCGTCGTGGCCCGTGACAATCCGTCGCGGATGTGGAAAAAGGTTCTCCATGCCAACTGGATTGTTTGCTCACATAGAATGATATACATCTGGAGACCACCATCGAATGGTTGGTTTATATAACTAATGCATGCATGTTAATCATCTGGAAGATCGGGTTCGGGTTCGGATTCGGAGTATTTCATATTCTCCGAATGGTGTGGCTGTTCGGGCTCGACTTTACCACCATAAGATCGCCAAACCAGCGTTACTGGCAAAGGCAATCGGGTGTTGATGTCGAAATGACGACGATCCTTTCGAAAATTTGAGAACGCCCTATTTTCCCTCAGATCCCACGCAACCTGCCTTTGTGTATGAAGTCCTGGGCCTCCATAGTCGCTTCCAGGAACAACCAGTGCTGGGACAACGATTAATGTGCAAAATTCATCTACCGAGGCTTTGTCAAGTCATTTTTCTTTCGTCCATCTTTGATAAGCAAAAGTATTTTTTAAGGCATTATTCACAAGTCAGCCAGTCTTTTCAGCAAGGACGTAAAACATAATTAATTAAACACCCTCCAGCCTTGCTGAAACAGGGCTAAGGGCTCGAACCCCGAGTGTTCTTCAAGACATACGTCTCCAATAGGCAAGTTATACCATGTATCATCTAGGGACACATCGCGTTGCTCCATCAATAAGTCTTCAGGATCGACTGAGTCGACTTCCCCGACACCAGAGCAATTTTGTGTAAGAGCGACAGAGCTCCGTGAGTCAACACGAGGATTATTTGCCTCGTAAATCGAATGATTCATAGTTCCCAAATGTGGCGCTAGTGTAGGGGGGCCGTCACTTTCCTGGGCCGCAAGGCCAAGGTGTGTGGCCTCGGTGAAAGCCTGCGTACGATCTATTCCATCCATTCTGTTTCGCTCAGTACGCGCCTCTTGTGATGTGAAAGAAAGGAGTTGTTGATCCAGCGCAGAGGAAAGTTGTTCTGACTTGGTTTCCAACGTAAAAGTCAGCGCGAACTAGATATTCTACGAAGACCGTGGCATCAACTCACGAGATGACTCAAAGTTCTCCAATGACGACACAGGACGTTCAGGAGGCGTGAAATGGCCCGCACGGCACGTAATTTGCGACCCTCAGTCCGTCTTTCCGTAATAGTTTCCTGCAATCTTCTATCTTGGCAGGAGGTTTCTGCGGCCAGCAACACTATTCCTGTTATAAAGGCCCCATAACCCATGAGCGGGGGCAGGACTGTGATATCACCATTTCCATACAAAAAAGGATTGAGCAGCTTTTCATGCAATCCGGCATGGCGCATAACACTTTCGGCACTCCGTTTGACACTTTCCACATCTACCTCTGGCGCTGTAGAAGCACCTGAGAATAAGGGGACAAGCATTGAGTGTAGAATAATTTGACACTGATGGAAAAGAGATTCAGCAAGTAGTTTCATAGAGTGGGACGCAAGTTCTGTGTCGTTAGCGGTTATTGGATCCGTGACGGAATTTGCATCATTGAAAATTGACGTTGCCAAATCTGAGAGACTGTAGACAGACTTGATGTTAAGAGAGAGAGAAGAAGCATTCCAATCCTTGACCAGGAGCTGAACCTTTGCCCTGATATATCCAAAACATTAGAGAAAGAGAAAGAGCAGGTTGCATATTGCACACAAGATTTCCATACCAGACTCCCATTATTTTCACAAGAAATGCCGCTGCAGGTGTGGCATGGTGCCTCTTGTTAAGTTCAATAGGGCTCGACTCCCAATTCTGATTCATTTTTTCCCTCAGAATAATGTCATAGTGTGATCCGCAATCTTGAATGTACGCGGGAAGTGGGACCATGGCCACTTCTTTCCAGGCGGCTCTTATGCAAGGTTCCGGCTCCATGCTGATGCATGTGGAAATCCAGCAAGCCCAAAGACACCGACGATTAAGTTCAGACTCTAACGATAGATCCGAATCATTGCAGCTATCTATTGTCCTTCGATTGTATCCAAGGAGGTGGCACGAACGATAGGCGAGAGCTAAAAACCCCGCAACGGAGGTTTCTAATCAACAAGACTGTAACCACATACCCCAGTAGATGGAAAGGGGCTTACAAAGACACAGACTGCAAGACTGTAAATTTCCAATGCCAAACCAATACAGCTGCAGACATTCAAGTGCCTGTGTGGTCACCAGGGAAGGCTGTTCGATCGCGGATGGAGTGGCTTCCCGCACCGCAGACTTTGCCCAGCCAAGACCACACGAGCCATAATGTCGTAGCACATCTAACTCAGAAGCATTCACGGAGGTCACATCTTCGTGCTGGCGGTCCGGAGAAAGAAAACTATAATCACTGGTTGGCGCAGAACTTTGATTTTATGGAACGACATACAGCGTAGCTAACGCAAACATGGCCTTCGCAAGAATATTAGGAAGACTCCCCTTAAGATATTCTTGGAAGACTACACGTTTCTGGAACAACAAAGCCGCATTATAGACCCGTGAAAAGTATATTTCAAGTAAACCCAGGCCAAGGGCGCGAGGCGGCAAAGGTGGGTCATCTGAGGAGAAAGATATACCATGACGAGTTGACCCCGTCTGCCCTGTGCCTCCATTGGATCGAGGTAATTGGTGAGTCAATTCACGTTCGTTCACAATGTAGGGAGTCCGAGTCCCGGTGTGTCTTTCGGGAAGTGCTGGGGCTACTCTACTAGAACTGGTAGCTCTCTCGCTCTCTCGTGAGCCCTCATCTGGGGGGAGCACCACATCGTCAGGCAGTATTGTTGGGTGAACAATGCGGTCTGGCAGGTTTGTAACTGGGACACACCTGGTGGGTTCATAAGCCAGGTTCAGGATGTCCGTTTGTGGCGCCGGAAGGTCCAGGCAACGATGGTCAACTGCTGTGCGTGTTTCGCGGCAGTTACGCTGCGACTTTCGACCCCGGCGTTTCGAAGGGACGGGGTACACACAGGTCGCCTGGAGCCTTCGGCAGCGACTGCACAAGGGGCGTTCACGGCTGCATTTAAGCTGCTAGACTGTTTAGCATGAGTAGCGAGAGGAAGAGCAGATTGCGTCACTTTTTGGTTACGACATCTCTGACACGCGACAGTCGAGCGTTTTACAGCATCACTCAATTGGCACGGCTCATTTACAGAAACATGGCCATGCTCTTCTCTTAGCTGAGTATCCATAGATTCGAGTGTGTAGTTCGTCGATACGGATGACCGAAACGGCTCGCCGCACAGAGAGAAGGCAGAACAGCCTCTCACCGCCTACCTAAGTTATTCTGAATTCGGAGCGGTATGTTTTTGCCATCCAACCAATTAGTAGGGGAATCAATAGTGACATCCTGCTAGATTTATAGGTCTCCAAAAACTAACTAATTCGTCGTGATATTTTCTACAAGTTCCTCAATATGTATATATGGGCCATAATCATGACGTTCGTCAAATAATTTCTTGTTCGATCTTGCCTGCTCCAAGATGGTGGATAGAAACTCGGCCTCGGGGTTAGAATCAGACACAAATACTACTAGTATGTACCCCAGGTCCGAAGTGCCGACATGCCGGAACAAGGACACCATGATAGAACATGGCTCACAAGGACATCTCCTGATACCCACTACTATCAGGTGAATGCTAATCTGATTATATTCTTAATAAATAGAAGTTCAACCGTGCTGACTCACAGTGAATCCGTTACGCTGATTAGCTATATCATAGTTTCCATATATAGAGATTCACCTCCAATTGAATATAGCTACCGATACAAACATTCTTTACTGACAGGGTCCCATTATCAAAGGTAATCCTACGGCCGGTCGACTATCAGTTTTGCAAAGACGGCAAGATTTTTCCCCGGCATTCACCAAAGCCAATACGCTTTGTGCCATTGTCACACCAGGCCTCCAGAACTATCTCATCCGCGTCTTCCAAATACCTGACCGTGGTGCCATTGGGAAATTCAAGTGGGCGACTACCATCTTTAGTTGCCTCGAAAAGGCATCCCAGTTCACCTTCGTGCTATTGAGTAAATCTTCGTCAGATCTCATGCATGATTTACTCCCACGGACACTTCATTTACACACCTGGCCAGATATTGTTCCTGTACCCATCAAGTCACCTGTTTCGAGACCACAACCTGCGGAGGCATGGTGTGCGATTTGTTGATATGGCGTCCAGTAAAGAGAGCGTAGGTTACTCTCTGTAATGTTATACTTTTGCCCATTCCCTAGATAGAATCATTAATAAACGGTAACAGAAAGCGAACCAGTACCTTACTGATGAGCGACGCATTTAATCGGATGTCAAATGTGGCAGTTGCGCGTTCCACATAGCACTGATGGTCGAATTCAGTTGCAGAATGAACGTGTTCAGGCTCACAGGCAAAGGGTTTAAGTGCATCCAGTGTGATAACCCAGGGGGATATACTAGTTCCAAATCCTGAGAAGTCTCAAGATGTTAGGTTTTGCTGTAAATAATAAACCCCAAATATTCATATGTGTGATTATCTTATCTCACCTTTGGAATGAAAAGGACCCAATGGAGTCATTTCAAACTCCTGGAAATCTCGACTAGACCAATCATTCAAAAGAACAAATCCGAAAATATGTTCTGGCGCATCGGTCGCGTCAATAATCTGTCCTAAAGGAATGGGCTTCGAAACAAAGTATCCTATCTCCAGCTCAAAGTCCATCTTGGTTGTGGGTCCAAAGACCAGCTGACCAACGTCATGGTCATATTTTATACCTTTCGGTCGTCGGACCGGGTTGGGGGATGGCATGACGCTTGATGCTCTTCCATTGTAGACGGAGGGAGCGTAAAAGAAGTTCTGCGCGACCCTGCCACCAGTCAACGGAGCACACTAGCTCTGTCAGTTATCAGTCGTAGTGTCTGGATCCAATGCGTTGCCGTACATTCTGCGCGTGCTCCAGCGAGCAAAAGAAGTCTGAATACCCCCAAATCTTCATCGGAAGGTGCATATGAACTTGGTTGAGGGGGATAAAACATTTTTCCGGTACACATCCAGTTGATAAGTCATGGATGAGAATTTCTCTCACTTTAGACCTCGCTGTTGAGCTTAAGGCAGCAAATGCATTTAGTGAGGGCTATATATATGGATGAGCCTAGTCGATCTTTATTGACTTGTGGGACCACTTACTTGACTGAAAATATCGTAAAGGCTTTGATTGGGCTCGATACCATCCCTATCCTTCCACAGCAAAGAGAGGTCAATTGCATGATGTCCAAGGGCTGTGGCACATCGTCGTTTCGAGTCCAAGGCAGTTGAGATTACCCCAAATGGAATATTATCCAAAGTGAACGGTGAATCGGGGGGTATGATAGTTTCGCAGGGCATTGCTAGAAATTCGGATAGACTGATATATAAAGAAATCTGAGTCGCATAATCAGAAAAATGTGGGTGAGTTGGGATGGTTAAGTATTTATGAGTGGGGCATTATTGGGGTCTCAACTCACAAGTAGTGAACTTGGTCGGATTCGGGGAAAGCTCACCGGTCATAGTAAGTAGGATACCTCATTCTTTGTCCGCGTTAGAGGATGAGAGATTTCGGAGTGCCGCGGGTGACCAGCGTGGTATTTCCTGCATCGTTCGTCACCATCTCTCAGCCGTTGAACGCCCTTAGGGGCATGAGCTGAGCAGACAGGAATACAATCTGGGATATATATAAACCAGGGAGTACACCGAATTGTCACCCATGGGATATCTGGTAGGTACAATATAACTAAGGACGTCAAGCTGAGTAACAAATGCTAATCATAGACCAACGGATCCGGCGTGTAGACATGGGGCTCAAGTGACTACCTTAATAGCTGCAGTAAGGTGAAAGAAATCTAACAAGAGTTTAACCTATGTACTCATCATTATTAGCTTCAAAGCTTTAGTGGTTCTTCCAGAATGTGGTAGTATCGTACGGTTTGCAGAAGTCCGCGGGGATAGGATTTGCCCGGATAACTTTGATGACCTTCGCTGGTAAATCGGATTTGCGCAGCCTGGGTAAAGACGGATTGTATGATCGGCCTTTCGGTCTAAGAGGGCCTGTAATGGACCATTCTTGAACCAAGGGCTATTTGCAAACTGAAGCGTGTCGGCCCACTCGCCACATCATATTCTCGGGGAAACGTGGTAGAGTGTGGGATGTATGTATCTACTCATATTTTTGGGTCAGGCCTCATTGTCCTAAGCCACTTTCGGGTTGAACTCCCCTCGGTGATTTGAATTTGTCATTTGAGGTTGGAAAAAGTTACTACACACGCGATGCAACTATGTAAAGATTCGGGCCGAATGATAGACGGTGGTTTGTGGGGCTTGGCGGCGTGAGTCCGAATCCGACTCTCTCTTTCTCTCAATATCAATCTCTCTAGTCCACAGGGTGTGGTAATAACTACGTGCGTATTACATTAAGGACTAGGTATCAATGAATTTCCTGCCTTTGTTATAATCTGTTTAGTTATCGCAGACCATCACACCCTCAATACCAAATATATATATATATCTCCTCACTACTTAATTGTTGATGCGATAGTATATTTATCTAATACAGGAATATGTTTTGAGGATTACCAAAGACCAGGAGGTAAGTTACACCGGTGATATCAGGTTAAATATGGTAAGTATTAAGAGACTCGAATATACGAAACTTTTATATAACACACTCTCCCTCCAATCAACGAACAAAGAACATCAAATAGAGCATCTCCAAAGATTTAGTACAGTGTGAAACAATAATTGTGTAATAACCATAAATGATTTCATCTGAATATCGACCACTCTTTCGTGGCTTTCAACGGTTGTTCATTGACAAATAGCCTCTCTCCAATTTAGCAGAACCTGTCGAATGCCTGCGAATTTTGACAATCTAACCTATTAAATTGCAAATGGCTTTCCTTCCAGAAGGTTGGACATGACACTAAACATTGCACCCATTATGTTGATCTATATATTGAACCCTTTCATGCATTGCTGTTACGCATCCTGCAGACGGGAGCGGACAACTGAGACAGGGAACGACGGAATAGTACAGAGTGCCTGAAATTGCGACCGCATGCCTTGGCAACATATAAGACCCTTCGGGCGAGCCTTTTCGCAAAACGGCATCTTTGTCCTTCGCGAATCCCGGTGGTTTGGAATGGCCAAAGGCCTGTATTTTCAAGCCCTAATCACCCGACACAAGCACGAGAGTGTCTATTCTGCGTCCAATTACGGAACATCCTGAGAACAATAAGAAATATCGGATAGAATAGGCTAGAGCAGACACTACCAAGGAAGACAGGTGCAAATCTGTAAATTTGCTACTTCTGCACAGGGCGGATATAATCCCCGCCGCATCATATCACAACTCAATCTCAACCTTTCTCTTTTATTTGAGGTACTTGGTATGGGCGCAGGAATCGATTTGCCACGACAATGTTTCGTAGCCTCATATGATAATGTAGATGCAGATGGAGTTTGTATTATACGTCTATCGCTGGACCATCCGTGCTCCTTTCCGTTTCTCATCGATGTCATTTGGAAGGCCTTACTTATGATGAGCAGTATCACTACGATACGTTAGCTGATATAAACTCGATGAAAGCTAATTATGGGATCGGGTCTAGCCTGGCCTGTCGAAAGTTGGGCAATCAACAGAGCAATGCTTAGTACTACAGCAATTGTGTCAAGGACACCCACCTCATCATAGACAAATCCACGTCGAGCGCCGACCCCTGCGGAGTGCGAAGCTCTCCTCAGGTCGATGGCACGCGCTTGGAAGACTGAGCACCAGATCAAGTTTTTAGCCGTCAGCTAACACAGGCGACTGTGCGCATGACTATCAGTACTGCCAATAAATGACAAGAAAAGAAAGGATAAGAATAGGCGGAGTCAACAGTGAACAAGTGGTGGAAGACCATGCCAACATCAACTACCTGTCAGCAACGGAAGATAGCATAGGCAGCGAAGGCTCGGAAACCGTTGGAGAGTCTACAAGTCCAAAGGAGCAATTGAGAATGGTAAATGAACTGTCAGGTCTCTGTCCGAAGGTTGCACATATAGGAGGCCTGGTCTGTATTCTTCATGTTTATAGTGTTCCTGCTAGTGTTTTCTGTTCAGGCTAGTTCTGCAGCTGAATCACTTCGTAATCTTTTGGGATTTCTATTCACGTAATATTTGACTAGGAACGTTCGGCAAATGCACCAGCATCAGGCAGAGCAAAGGCTGGCTCTTGCTGAAGCGTTAGAACCTCCAAATGATTCCAGAATGAAGTTGCATCACCGGCTTCCCTATATATACATTGGTTCTTCGGCCATTCAGAACACAAGCAATGTACTACAACAGGGGAAGTACAAGTAAGAATTACGAGGTCTTGGAAGAGGATGAAAAGCCGTGATGGTGCTATAGGAACAAGTTTCAATTTAGGCTACCTACAAGTGGCCCATATCCACTTTGAAAATCAGGACAATTGCCTTCAGCTTTGATTCAGCTGCCGATGGGGATCGAAGCGCATAGCCAGGAATTGCCTCTTTGGTCACAAACATGTCATAAAGGAAAAGGAAATATTGCAGAGCCTATCGTCCGGAGTAGCTAAAAGCCAAAGTTCATCACCGGTGACGCCAGGAAGATTCGATGACTTCCGCCGCTGTCGTAATCCTGATGTCGGGAAATTGGGTGTCCAAAATATGATCGCTGGAAATAGTGTATCCACCAGTGCCAGATATAAAGTGAAATAATGCGAAAATGTACTCCGTTGACCGTCCAGTACCCTCGAGTCCAGTTTCCTCAAATTCAGGGAAAGATATTCGGCCGTTTCGAAGGTCTTCGAGGTACTCGTGTTTGACGGGAAACCGTTCACCTATTGCAAGGGTAAGTCAGAGTCCCCATCCACCACTTTCTGAGTATCGTACCTCGTGCTCTTTCAGCCAATTGAAGAATATCCTTGAAGGATGCAGTCTGACCGGCGATAAAACTCACGGGTGACCACTCGGATAAGTCCATGAGTCTTGCCACAAACCGTGCCATGTCTTGGGAAGTGATGAAACTCATCTTGGTGGTCCCATCGCCCGGAAGAACTGCCCATTTCCCTTCCACGTTGACAGCATTGACCCATGGCTTTAGATGGCTTCTCCAGTGCGGAAGACCATAATAATCCAGGAATAGCCCGTTGACTACCCGGGTATATTCGAGACTCGATTCCTCCGCCGCACGAGTCGCCGCCAAAGCCCACTTTGCAGTTGGTATCATGGGGATGTGCCTGAAGTTGCTGTCAGCCGCCTTCATTTCTCATCAAAGTAAATGGCAACCAACATACTCCTCCTTAAACAACATATCGTATCCACTCACTACAAAGCGCTTTGTCGACTCCGATATGTCTGCCGCACGGATAAGATTGACCTGGGCCTGACTGATAAAATCGGATTCCATGCCGAACGCACAGATTACGGTATCGACCTTCGCGGCCTCGAGAGTCTTTGCTGTAGCGCCAACATCACCGTAGTCTACCTCTAAGTAGGTGAGCTTGTTGACTGGGTTGGGCGGCTTACATCGTGCTGAACGTATCAGACTATCTTGCAAACAACCCCAGCGACCGTAACCCATAGGATACCGACTCACCTTGCGCGTGAGGATGAGAATATTGTGCTTGCCATGCGCCACAAGGGCTTCCACGATGGTCTGGCCAACGCTGCCGGTTCCCCCTGCGACTGCGATAATCCCCATGGTGTCAAAGCTTTCAAAGGGAGGTACACAGCTCGAAAGTTGGATGCCCTGGAATGATTTTTTTTATACAGTCCCTAATGTACAGGAGCAATGACCAGCAAGCAAGAGGACAATCCTCAAACCCCACACGCATTGGCAATACCGGGCTTGGCAAAATAAGCACTAGTGCTGACAATCTGACGCTGTGACTCACTTGACTGTGTGGATCCGTCCATGGATCGACAGGATGCTTCTGCGGACAACGTTGTCGTTCAAGGCTATGTTTTGTGTATCTTTACTCGATGCCGCATACTATCACTGTAGCCCTCACCTGGCTAACATGAATCCTAAAGGTGCAGTGCGAGCCTTGCGCACACAAACACAACCAATACATGGCATATGCCCCTCGCAATCGTTCCATATGATCCATTCGCCGAAAAGCATTCCCTGTCCCGTTTATGTTGGGAAGCTGGACTTTCAAGATGAATGAATCACAGTCGTCCGGATAGCTTGCAAGTAACCTATAACTCTAATTTCCCATGTTGACCCGGATGTTCCGCATAAAATCACGTCTCTGCGAGCTGTCCAGAACAGCCGATCTCCAGTGGCGACACTACTCTGCTTCGGTGTGAGCTGGAGGTACTGTATAGTACATCCCTCCCGTTATGAGTTACGAGCTGTGTCGAGTTCTTCGTCATTTGCGCCCTCACCACCCAGCCAACCCGGATTCTTAATCATGCATCATGGTGTCACGATCTCCACCAACCTAAGGTGGATTCCGGGGTGGGGTCTCAGTTGACAAGGATCTGGGGATTCCATGTCGTTGAGAGGCTGATGGGGTTGGTTGCCCAAGGCAGACAAGCCAGTGTTTTGCATCATTTGCACTGTTGGCATGGTTTACATTCCTAGCTGCCGGAAGGCGGCGATGGTCACGGGACTTCATTGCTCCAATTTACTTGATTTCTTTCAATCATTCATTCTTTCTTTCTTTCTTTCTTTCTTTCTTTCTCTTCTGGGGGTAATTTATAGACACGTTCCCTATGTTCACTTCTTCGCAAGTGCCGCAAGCTTGGCTTTGATCGCATCAGCCGACACCTGCTCGTCCCAGATATAATTTACACTGTCCTGCTGCACTGTTGCTTCCGCCCACCGCTTGAACCGCGGCGTGTCCTCCAGCAGGCTGGGGAGCTTCTCACTCAGCAACCCCTGTCTGTGGAAGGAGAGAATGCGCAGAAGGAATGAACCGGTCAGCACCTCGGCCAACGTCAGTTTCTCACTTCCGCCAAAGAACGGACCCTTGCCATCCGAACCCTCCGGCAATTGATGCTCCAGTTCCGATTTGATCGCAGCGACGAGTGCCTCACCGGCAGCGTCCCGCTCCTCTGTGGTGGAGGCCCGCAAGGATGTCTGGAAGTGAGGTTGGACCTTGCTGAAGAACGTGTCGACGAAAAAGGCGATACGAGCGCGTTGGAGGGCACCGTCCTGGCTGTTGGACGGAGGGAGGAGGTGCGACGGATGCGCGTCGGCCAGGAATTGGGCAACAACAGCGGACTCCGTAATGATGTGTTCACCGTAGGTAATGGAGGGGACAAGGCCGCGCTGCAAGAGGACTGCACGTCAATATGCGCATACTGGGAATGTCCGCCGGGCGTAGGCATAGTAGCAAAACACATACCGGGTTGATGTCCAGATACCATGGCTCTCGTGGCTTGGTCAGGTCAATGATGACTTCCTCGTAATCCAGTCCCAATTCTTTGAGGGCAATATGAGCACGGTGGGCCCAGGGACACCGGTGGTTGGTATACAGCGTGATCTTTGGAGAGGTCATTCTGAAGTTGTTCCTTGGTTGTTGTGAAATGGTCACAGTGGAAGGAGGGGATGAGGAAGACGGAGGCAACGGAGATTATTGATATACACCGTAGCGGGGGGTGGGGACGAGTGGATTTCTAATCCGACGGTGTGGTGCCAAACCCGAGCGAGATGACGATATCAACCATCCTCCGTCATCTGTCGAGGGTTATATGTATATCCGGCTGCCATGCACAACCCTCTTGTATGTCCCCTCCGCAAGAACGAATGTCTGTTCAATGTAGTGACCATGAGAGTCTAGGATGACTCTGTGTATCTATTATTATCTCGAGATCTCCAAACAGACAAATTCATATGTATGTTACATACACCCATACGACCGTTGCTGGAGGGCCTTCGGGTACAGCGTCGAGATATTGCCAATGCTGGCTTTTGCATTTGAATCGTGATTATTCAATAGCATTTATGCTCCCCCTAGTTTTGAGGGTTTTCTGGTGTGTATCTAAGCTAGCGGAACCAGGCAAGTTCAGCATGAATTCAGTTGTCGGGAGAACCACCATACAATATAAATATATATATATCCCTTCGACAGGGAGGGAGACATACGTAAAACCAGCAACGGAAGAACCAATACCTGCAAAATCCCAGAAAAATCATAACAAATAACAGAGATACATATTGAGTTCTATACCGATCGAAAAAAGAAAAAGCAAGCGAAAGGAAATGGAACCGAGTGAGGATGAAAAGATATGCTGTGTTCCGGTCGGATTTCGAACCCATAACCTCGAAGATGCCGAGGCAAAAATCATACCATGGAGTTAAAATGATACATAATGACAAAAGATGTTTAACTAGCTAGTTGTCAGTAGAGCTTACTCACGGGAGTGGTTCCGGTCGCCCCGATCGTTCTTTGACAAATGGCACGCCATCTTAGTTTGGCGAAACAAAATTATGATTCCCATATTTCTCACACAATACATGGTATCTATATCTGTATTGCAACATGGGCTTTGGGGACCGACTCGCCACAACCTCGGTGCTCGCCTTGAACATGGAGGCCAGACTTTCAACACAAGACCCTCCATTGGCTCCCGAATTCTTTTAAATCCGCGATATAGAAATGCTCTAGAGCTTCTTTACATTGCAATTGTTACAGTTGAAACCGCTATGGTATGTACAAAGGTGCATATATCTAAGCTTTCGAACAAGAAGAAAAGACATAGCAAACCCACACTCGAACTCGCACGAATCAATCAGCCGGATGAAGCCCCGTATACTTCTATCTCTGCCAGACCAACATTACGCGTGGATGGGCTAACAGAAGTCACTGTGAATAAGAGACTTTGCGTGGTTTTCTCTTCAAATTGAATCCGGTTGGGTTTGCCATAATTGTCCAATACATGAACGGTGGTGTTACTTCCATCATCAAATTGAAGAATGCCACCAGTAACTTGGTCATCGACATTGGGACGGTCATATATATAGACCTCGGAGATCGACTGGGGCTTGGCCCATGTAAGCCTCAAAGTACTCCCGGCTTTGCCGCCCACCGTTGCCCATTCTTTGGTTGCTGTTCCTGGATAACCGTCGATTATTCCGTCAATGGCCTTTTCCGCTGTCTGGCCACTATCAGCATTCTGTGAAGATGCAGTCGCTATTGCGTTACGGGCGATATTCTCCAGATTAGTTGCAAT
Organism: Aspergillus tamarii; assembly: GCA_030556085.1. NCBI lineage: Eukaryota > Fungi > Ascomycota > Eurotiomycetes > Eurotiales > Aspergillaceae > Aspergillus > Aspergillus tamarii. The sequence goes on from JARVTJ010000006.1 coordinate 124,930, forward strand.
CACTGTTACCTTTGCCGGCGTACTCCTTGTATTTCCATTCCCAACTACCAAGCTGAACACTAGTGTTTCCGAAGATTCAGGACTGGTGAATGACGGTCGCACAGCTGTGGCATTGGAGAGGATAACACTGGCTCCTCTAATCTGTGTCCACTGATAAGTAAGGGTGGCACCGTTGGGGTCTCGACTTTCCGTACCATCAAGCATAACCTTCTCCCCCAATCCAACCGTCCGACGAGTCCCAAGGAGACGGGCATTCGCTACTGGTTCTCCAGTGACAGCATACTGTCGCTGCAGCCATTGTGCCTCATTGCCGTTGCCACAACTGGCTAAGTCATGGCAAACTTTCGAATCGTGAGCAGCATATGTGAAGAAAGCCGATTGCTTGGCACTGAGATCATCTCCAAACACGTTCTGGGCCATTGATTGGATCGAATACCCAGTGTACCCAGTCAAAGTATGCGTGGTGGAGTATTGTTCGGCTGCCTGAGCCACATAATAAGCCGTGGTGTGGTGGTCACTATGGTCACCATCACCATACTCATGGGCGTAGTCCAGAGTATTAATTCGATCAGGGTTGAAATCACTCATCAAAGTAGTAAGTGTATCAAGAAGCTCGTCATTTGTGTAGCTGGTCGACCCATTCACCGTTTGGATGCTGCTGATTTCCGACTGCCAGAGTTTCTGGAGACTGGCACTTCCGGTACTCGGAAATCCATCTCCGAGGCCGTTACCGTCGGGCAATTGGAGGAAGACCAGTGATATATCTGGATTCCCATCGAGTGTGAAGACAGGAATGTTTTTCCCGTCAATGCCAGCGTCCGATTGCGACCAGATGTCACTTACATCGGCCATCTGCGCGTATGCGGCTTGAGAACCCGCCTGGCGTTGCTCCCAGTAGCCAGTAGAAGCTTCCCCTGCGTCGCCTGCAGTCAGGAAAACTGTGCGAACTCTGCGGCCCCCTTGAATTTCATGCAGAAGATCGGGGCTGATGAATAGTAGATCATCATCCTGATGCGCGACGACATTCAAGGTCTGTGCCGCTGAACAGGGTAGCCGGTATAAGAAGCCAATGGCTGCGAGAAGAAATGAAGTTCTCATTTTAAGGAGTCTGGGTTGTGCGTGCTATATGATCTGGAGATAGCTAACAAGTCTTATGCATTTGCTATGAAGCCATCACCAATATGATGAGGACACAAGCTCATTTCGTCGTACTTTGCTCGCCTTTTAAACATTAGGTTCACTGCACTTCTTCACTTGTTGCGTGGCCTGACATTCCAATGGAGCCGTGTTTGTTGTGTCGATTTTCTCAACCCCTTGCTTCTTACATTGCAGCCAAACCAGACTCATCGGAGCTTCGGTAAAAGATCAACCAATCTTCGCGGCCCACGCACATTCGCATTCTCAACTTTCAACGGGGAATTCTCCGACTGGAGGGGGTCGTCTTTTGCAGACAAGGCAGATAGCTTCACGTATCACAACAGCTGGACAACCTTCCGAGTGGTTTTCCCACTTTTGTCTACCATGTGCAACGTTCAATATAAAAAAAAACCGATGGGAAACATAGTCTCCAACTGCACTCTCTGCCGGTGCACAGTCAATTATTAATCTTTCAGATCAAGTGTTTCTAATTTCCTGTACCTAGCTACCTGAAGCTATATGGATATTGGAGACGAGGCATTTTCTGGAATGCTTATTCGCCGATAGACAAAACTTTCAATGTGTGGTTTCATACCTAAGGCACCTTGATGAGCTGCAAAAAAACAATGGCTAACGCCGGTGAGACCGATTCCTTCTTCGCTGTCGAATGACTAGTGTATCCTTCGGCGGCCGAGCAGACCCAAGGTTCAAAGCACATACCGAGAATCGCCTGCGCCAGCTAGACCAGGGGAATTGCCAAGCCAAAACAGATCCAGCATTTAGTTCGATCATTAGCCTGAAATTTGAACGCATTGCTATGCAGTATCTGACATGCGCTGCAGCCTTAGAGCGTTGTCAAAGTAAAAAGTACCTACCATGGCTACCCAGATCGTATTTACGAAGAACCTAATCTTCATATTCTCCCAGAATCCTTAGCCGGCCAAGAAGACCTCGGTGTTGTGCCTATCTGACTTACCGAGACAATCCCCATTGTAATAACCATCGGTTAGCCCTCGTCCAGCTTCTATGTCCGACACTAGGACACAGCTATTAGATCAGGGACGGTCTTCGAATGTTAATAGTTCAAGAGCACTCCAAGTTCCTTGGTTGTACTTTTTCCAGAGATTGAGAGACACCCAGGCTTTCCCCCAAGATTCTGCAATTTTGTATGGCATATGAGTTGAGATCCTCATAAGCGCGACAAAACTTCTCGTACACATGTGGTATGCATGAAGCAAGAGGGATATGGCTTTAGAATGCAGTGTATTGACTGAGCAAAAAACTTTGCCAAGTAGGTACTTCAGGCCTATATTAGTTAGCCTGTTCACAGAGATGGCAAGTTCCCCCCGAAACATACTTGCTTCTTAGGGTCGTCTTGGGCAACATTTCGCTCCTCAGCCACGCTACCGCATCACTAATTTAGTTCCTCCGACGCGGTTCATGCTGGGCATTCAGGCTATCTCGGGCCCTTATTGGTAGGAACGAACGGCCGTAGTTAATAGTGGATCCGTTCGTCTTGTAAATCGTCCGGGCCAGGCGGGTCTATTTGGTACTGGAGTGTGGGTCCTCAATATTATCTGATTGTCGTTCACTAGAAGCCCAAGGCAGGCATTGAGTGGGCTACTTGGATTTCGAAATCCTCACTAATGCTGTCGATTTGTTGGCACTGAAAACCTTGGACGGATCTGCGGTGGCATCATAGTCAAGATCGAGATGGTTGGGTAAAGGCACCTATCAATAATCATTCGAAATACTATTCGTAAAGAGTACGATTAAAGAGGCATTCTGCATACAGCGCATAGCGTGTTGAAACAAAAGAGACATTATAGGTCATTAGTATTAGATATTATTCTACTGAAAGCTCTGTATTCTAGCCCGAGCTCGACATATAATCATTGCTAGTGCTCTGCCACAGATACCTCGAATGTGTTCTGCACCATCACGGTCGGTGGGAGATATCTTGGGGAGAGACTCTCCTCACTGCTGTCACGCTTCGTCGTACGGCTTCCTAAGATTGTAGTTGAGGTGGGAATATTCTTATATCCGTCATTGGGAACATCTGCCCAGCAAGTGCCCGATTCGTGGTGGGACAGCTTTTGCCTCTCTTTACGAGCAAGACGTGACCGGGACAACGGGATGGATGATCCTGCGTTTCTTCCTTGACTTGGATTGGAGCTGCCGCCGCGCAGCATTCGCACCAGGGGTCGAAGGGTTGATAGACAACCCGCTGTGATTCCGAGACCGGCTTCGATATTCGCTAGGATAGAGAGGGTGGCGGTGGCATCTACAGCGCTGTTGGTGGAAAGTCACACAATCCTAGCTGCTTGCTGACACGGGATGAACTCACAAAGAAAGTCCGGATCTTTGAACTTTTCGTTGTATGGTAAACGAATCACAACCGCAGCTCCTGCCCTAAGCCCATGCATGATCAATCAGCACATGTCCTCTTTCGTTGAATCACGCGTGTCATGGCTGATGAAACTCACAAGCAACCCAGTCCAAGAATGACTCCGAGAGAGAACTTCGCACGTCTATTCATCTGTAGCTTCCAAATCATGAAAAGAGGTAGAATACCCAGGGTGAGGTCACACAAAGCGGCAATCACACTATGCGTATAGACGATGTCCAAAAGAAAGTCTTTGCTGACACAGTGCGAAGACATCATTCCATAATCCCAGACATAATGGATGGGGCGGCATTCGAGGAGGGTGGCGAAGAAAAAGAGTAGACCAACCGCAATACTCAAGGCGATCGTTGCATAGATAATGATCAGGTGTACGCGGACGACAGTGATACGCAGAAGTGAAATCGCAATAGAAGTCCTGCCGGCGGTGCCCGTCAGAGCGTAGAATATCTGGCCAACCCACCAGAACTAAAAGGGCATGAGTACGTTATGAATCCAAAACAGGTCATATGGGAGCACGGGGAGCGTACGCGCAGTGACTCCTTCAGGTCGTTCGGTTTATCTGCAAAATAATTCATTTTCTTTCCCAGTCCCGTGGAGGCACCGGCAATGCCGCAGATAGCGAATGCAATGTTGAAGGCCATCGCAAGGACCATCATATAGTCATCCGCGCCAAAAGCTCGGATGACATGTAGTCGGACGTAACTTCGAAGGCTGACTGTAAGCAAGGACAGCGCAAGAAAGATGGACGTCACGATGATAATCGCCTCACTCTTGTCATTGGCCATTTTTTTGACGTGATGGACGGCAATCTGTGTCGTGCCATGAGGCTAGAAATGATTCATGGCCTGCTACGCGACGTTTTAAGGAGAATCACAGAATAGGGTTCTCGCTAATCAATTGCTCAGGCGCAGGGACTGATCTTAGTCTGTGCCCTGGTCAACTTAATTGGTATACTATCCCTATTGCGTTTGGTGGATTATCGGACGGCTCCAGACTTGATGATCGTCACGCTCATCAGTCGGTAGATGAAGCCTTCATTGTTGAATGGGGGAGTTTCTTAATAATAAAAAAAAAAAGCCTTGGACTGACTTCGTAAGGGCGCTACCCACTGGTCATAGGAACCAATCCTGCCCAGCCAATGGCTTGGGTCGTCCGGCTTCTTGAACATAGAAAATTGGGATGTAGGCACGGTTCGTAATTGACCCACCGTGCCCATCATGGCATTTGGCTGTTGAGGCTCGTCTCTACGCAATGGATTGCTGTCTCTGTGCCAGCCCCACAATACTCGTGTGTGAGTTACCAAGGGGCAAGTTCAGAGAATCAACCTTTTGGGTGGAGATGCGCTATTCTTGTCAGTCCCGTCTCGTATCGTAGACAGTTCAAACCATTACCTCACAAGGATCACCAGTTAGTGCCGATTATTTCCTAATGCAGCTCCTGGTGATCGGCACATGGCCGCAGGATCTCGGCATCATAGAAAATTACGTCTCAGATAGGGGCCGGCAGTGCTGGTTTCCAATATTTGCTGGACTAGGGTTTGCTAGAACGCATGAGTTTATTTGGGTCATGCGGAGGACTAACCTGCTTGGGCTTAGCTAGGCCCTGAGTGTCGATCGCCATGTCCCATACAAGTAACCGATGCGAGCGAGAAAAGAAAATTATTGATTCAAAGTGGATCATTTCTTTCTCAAGAGAAACGTTTGTGGGCGTTATCGGTAAAGCCTCGGCGGCTACGCAAACGTGGAAAGTCGTGTACCATCGCCCAAATGGACATTCGACCTTTTAAATGCAACACGATTTTCCTAGTCAACGTTCTACTAGAAACTAATGCCTTGAGGTGAACGGTTTATTACCGATTTGATTCATAACGTTTAGCGGAAGAGTGAGCGCGGGATAAGAGAAACCCTTTGACGTGCATGATTGTCAAAATTGCCTTCTTCTAGTGTATAAAACTTCTAAGTCGGTTACGGAGCCGAACTTCCGTGTCTGTTCGGGCACATAGATTGAAAGCCCAGCTTTCAGTATGCGCTGGATTCATAGCTTTCTCATATCCATTATACTCTTTATGAATATGGTATGCTGCAGCAACGGTCACAGCGTATGAACTACTGTATGTAGCTCATATTCCTTGGCATGCCCACGGGTGATTGCCATGACCATGTCTCTTTCCAGGCAGACTGATCTACTAGAATATATGTCTAGTAGTACTTATGACGCAGAAAATTCAGCTCCGGGCAAAGGCTTTGTTGTCGGTTATTGAGCCTCTGTTCTTCACCGATTGGGTTCCCTTCCGATCACAGGGTGCGGTGCTCATCCACGCTTCGCTTTAACACACAATGATTTGGCTCGTGTATCATGACCAGACTCCAATTTCTCTTGCATTACTCTTAGAATGAGGGTGAAGACGAGGAGATGCTAGCTACCGGTGGTCTTTGTGTGCAATAAGGCATGTGCTGAGAGTTGTGGTATACAATATACGGTTATAGTCAAGTCTTCAATTCTTACTTCTTAACAGACGCAACTCGAGTCCACTGAAGGCTATTTGATCTCTCAATCTTGCCTTTGTGCGGATGCTGGAGCGTTTTAACAAAACATTGTTGAGTATTCTTGTGTCTCCTTTTGAGATATTCCGTACTCTTGTTCGTACCCCCCTTATACCCCATTCACCTTTGCAACCACCGTCCCTCTTTCTCTTCCCCTGGATTCCGTTCCTATTCTGTTTCGGTTGTAGACAAGAGTTTCTGATATCGAAGAGTACCAACTACACTGATATAAAAACACATTCACCTGAAATTCGATGGATTCTTGACCTTGTGTTGTCATCTAATTTTAGCTGGCAGGCATTCTCAATTATGTTCCTCAATGATTTAACGTATGTACGAGCAGTGAGCGTTAAATTGCCTACCCACCCTTGAGGGTTATTATACCTCCATTCTAAGCCCTAGCAGATGTGCCCCCTAACCCCCCGATCTCGCTAGTAGAGTATATGGCTTCTTTTGTTCTCTTTTCCTTTTCCTTTTCCTTTTCCTGTAACGTTACATTTGCATGTAAATTAATCTATGAAAGCTCGCACCGGCGCTCTGCAATTGCCGTACACAAATAAAGGAAGATTACTGGTAACAGAATGATTCATGCTGTAACAGGAGAAAGCGTTCGGACTTCGTCCACTGTGTAGGATGACGATGGAAGAATTGATGAGAAAATCTCTTTTTCTTTGCGACAACCCCTCCCAGGTTGTTATCTCCGAGTACTCTTTCATAGACCCGTGCAACTGTGACGTAGGATTTTATACTTCTAGTAGCTAGTTGCCGTCCACCCATAGATTTTGGTGCCAGCTGCTTTTTCGCGATAGAACAATTTAGCGGAAGCCTCCTTTCTAAATGGGACTATTGAGGTATATTATATAGAGATCACTCGTAGTAATGTAATGCTTGGCGACTGCGAAAGGGCTTGGGACATTATATTCTACCTTCCTCCTTTCTATCTGCTGGCCAGATAGCCGGGACTGCCATTAACCATATAATGATTAGGAGTGATGGGTCTCTCCCCCATGTTTCATCTTCTTTTCTTCCATTTGAGGAATGATACATACACTCGTGACAACATAAGGGATGGATCAATCCCCACATAGCACTATTGGCACGTAGGTTAACATGGTCTGGAAGGTGGATCTTTCCTCGGGCGTGAGAGAGACTGCCATGGAGAGTAATGGATTTGTTACTTTTGATACTAATAGTACTAGCGAATAGAGGCTAATATCTGCTCGGAATTTCTACCCACCGGGCAATCTCCACAGACTTGGGTGATTGGGGCGAACAGACCCATGACGCCGTGATTATCATATGAACGTCATAATCCTTGTAACCTGGAAACCGAGACTTACCCCCATGAAAGTCCTCGGCAGCCAATCCATCGAGAAGTTCCCAAATCCCCGATGCAATGACGCAAGAGGTAGGGCTCCGCCTACACGTGATTGGGTGCCACCCCGCAGATCCGGCTTGGCCTCAGGCCCCCCAAAGGCTTCGTGTTGCTTAGTTCATGACTACTTCGGAAGATCGGGACGGCCAAAGCCAGTCGGACAGTTAATTTCGACTGAACTTTTCCATGGTCTGAACTTGTGGTGTCTTCAGTGACCCACCACGCGTGCCCTCTCCACTTTTCCGTCGCTGACTGCCCTCCCCCATGGGGTTCCGCGTTGGGGAAATGGCATGTGTGGGGTCACTCGTCTGATCGGGGCATATCTCCATCGAAAAAGACATTAGATACGTCGAGACAGGGTGACGGTGCAACGGTGCCATGACTCGGGATGGTATGATGACAACCGAGACTTTTCCCATACTACATACTGTACATATGCCCCGGTCTGGTCTCGTTTGATTCGGTGATGCTGCGTAGCTGATTACTTTTTGACTCTGACTGGAGAGTCATAGCGTTGAGGAGATGCCATCAGAGAACAATAATTCCTGCCGTTGGCTTGCAACACTTCTGCCTAGTATAACCCGCATGGCTATGGTGGATGGAGCCTGAGTTTCTTACCCTGAAACCAGTGAGAAAACATGGTTCGTGGACTAAAACACCCGTACACACACTCTCCATCACCTGGTAGCGGCATGGGCCGCGTCTGACTACTGAGAGGATTTAGTGGTGACCTGCTTTCGTGTGATTGGCCATGATATGGTTGGCCGTGTGAAGCCATTCGCTGAGGCTGTTACCCAGTATGTCCTATAAAGCCGGACACGCAGCCCCGCACCTCACGGTGGACACCTTGTTCTTGTGAGGTATCATAGCTATTTCGGTCAAGCTATGCTAGCTAATAGAAAGCCACTAAGTGGCCGGCAAATTGGAATTACTGTCTTCCGATACCTGTAATCATCTGAAATCTCCTTCTGCCCCTGATAGATCTGCTATTCAGACTTTACACTTTCTATTCTTGTTCCTAAGTTTCATACAACCCCGACGATGAAGGACGAACGCGGGCCGGATGCCGGCCACCACAAGAAGATAGATGGCATAGATGAAGTGTCTCCGACAGCCGAACATTCAGAGAAGCCAAGGCGCTCGAGTATTTACGACATCGAGGGCCGACCCCCAAATAAGCTCAGCGCCGTCTTCAAGAACCCTCTGGACGGTATTCCCCGCCAGCAGCTCATGGAGGATGTGGACAGGTTTTGTGTTCAGTATGGTCTGGAGGCCCATCAAGAGCTCTTCCGTAAAGGAGCTCTGATTTCGCAGAATCCACAGGATGCCCACAATATCCCAGAGCTGACCGAGGATGAGAGGGAGGCCATTCGGCGCGAACACACACATAAATGGTCGCAGCCTTGGCAGCTTTACTTCATGGCGTGTACGTACTAAAAATCAGTCCCTGAGCGCGGCATGTTCTTTGACTGTTTTTAATTGATTGAACAGTGCTAATTGGGTTCTAGCCATGTGCTCGTTGGCCGCCGCGGTTCAAGGTATGGACGAAACCGTCAACAATGGCGCACAGGCCATTTACCTCAAGGTGAGATAGACACATTCCGGAGCACGGGAACCGCAGTACTAACCAGATGTGAAGGAACTCAATATTAAGAGCGAATATATCACTGGTCTCGTTGTTGGCGCCCCCTACCTGGCCTGTGCAGTTATCGGCTGTTGGCTCACGGAACCTATGAATAGATACTTGGCCCGGCGTGGTACTATCTGGGTGTCTTGCTTCATTGCTGCTGTGGCCTCAGTCTGGGAAGGTGTATGTAACTCCTGGGTCAACCTGTTTATCGCTCGCTTCGTTCTTGGTCTCGGCATCGGTTCCAAATCGTCTACGGTCCCCGTTTATGCCGCCGAGTGTTCGCCCGCTCCGATTCGAGGAGCGCTGGTCATGATGTGGCAGATGTGGACCGCTTTCGGTATCATGCTGGGAAATATCATGGGGGTTGCGTTCATGGGTTTGCCGGACAATCTATCGTGGCGTCTGATGCTGGGCTCGACGGTGGTTTTGCCATTGGTCGTCTGTGCGCAGGTCTACTTCTGCCCCGAATCCCCCCGTTGGTTGATTGAGCACAATAAGATCAACAAGGCCTACGAGGCTTTCCGCACCCTTCGCCCTACAGACCTTCAAGCAGCACGCGACTTGTACTATGCATACGTCGGTGTTGAGCTCGAAAGAGAGGTGAACAAGGGAAAGAACTTCTTCACTATGTTTCTGGAGCTCTTCACAATTCCCCGCAATGCACGAGCAACACTTGCCACCTGGATTGTCATGTTTTTGCAGCAGGTAAGTAGTCTCTTCATGAACGTTCGAGGTGAAATATGTCTGGGCAAGGGTCGATTGGCCAAGATCTTTATCTCATCTCCGGCACTCCGGATGATAACCCTAGAGCTCCTCGCTGGCTTTTACGCATGGAACAAGGGGCTAATTGAGCATATATCGTCCTAGTTTTGTGGGGTAAATGTCATCGCCTACTATTCAACTACAATTTTTACAGAATCAGGATATTCGATCCAGGAGGCGCTGTTAGCGTCGATGGGAACGGGGATCCTGAACTGGGTTTTCGCGCTGCCGGCATTTTTCACGATCGACACATGGGGCCGACGGAATCTCTTGCTCTTTACCTTTCCGTTCCTTGCCATCTGTCTTTTCTGGGCCGGCTTTTCGTTTTGGATCGAAGAAGGGATCAAATACAGCAGGAAACGCGTGGCCATGGTGACAACAGGCATGTACCTGTTCGAAGTATTCTACTCGCCTGGTGAAGGACCTGTGCCCTTCACATACTCTGCTGAAGCCTTCCCACTGCATGTACGGGAGGTCGGCATGTCCTGGGCTACCGCCACCACATGGTGTTTCAACTTCATCCTGTCATTCACCTGGCCGTCACTTCTGCGCGCCTTCCAGCCGCAAGGTGCCTTTAGTTGGTATGCTGCGTGGTGTTTGATTGGATGGGTGCTTGTCTTGCTATTCGTCCCGGAGACGAAATGTAAGTGATCCTGAGTGATACCTGGGGCACTGACCAATTATTGATATATGATAGCTCTCACCCTGGAGGAATTGGATCAGGTGTTCTCAGTCCCGACTAGGAAGCATGCGATGTACCAACTCAGGAATGCGGCCTGGCATTTCCGTGTCTGGGTTCTGCGGCAAAAGCTCGAGCCCTTGCCCAAGCTTTACGAAGGAGCGGAGCATCTTTCAGAAGCGGGAGAGAAGTAAAGCCTCGGTTCGGTCGAGATACTTTAGACGCGTGCATACATGATTCTCGGCTTGTCGTACGGCTTGCTGACAGTGAGCTCGCAGAGCTGTAGGTGAAACTAATACACGCGGTGGCAGTTCTTGCTTCAAGTCTATAGGTTTGTTTCTTTTTTCTTACGATGTAATACATGAAGTGGTTGTATCTCTTGGTGTTAGTTCGTTCCTTGAATCTAATATTATCAATAAGTCGCGTAATTCCATGAGTGAACAAAAAATGAGAAGAAGGAGTTCAAAGCTAATATCCCTTAGAGCCAACTGACTGCCGACTAGCATAGGTTACCTTGTCGAGGCTTCACGATGAAGACGACTACTGCCCATACTGGGTGGAGGGATATCTCAATCTAACGGGAAAACCACTAGGAAAAAATTCTTTCTTAGCTCAGGAACCGTCCGACTGGGAGAAGATGTCGCCACTTTTTCCACCGGTTTAGTGTCGGAGCTTAGCTAGTCTATTATTTGTGGGATGGACGGTAGGATCCGAGACAATCATTTAACTCCCAGCCAAGTTAGCAGCAACTGAAAAAACATGACCAATACTTACTCCGTTCTCCGATGGTTTACGACGGGGCAAGACAAGCACGCAATCTGGAAGTCTATGGAAGTTCAAGACAAGCCAAGAAACATGATCACTCCGGTGGATCTTATCCAGACCAGATCCTGACGGTCGGAACAGAGCGGATCGACAGGGACATGAGATAAGATTCTACTCGGAGACGGCATCCCGAAGGCCAGGTGAAGGGATTTATCATGCTCTCCTTCGAATTTATTTCTTTATTACTACGTTTTCCCCCTGGTTTTGTTTCAACACTTCCGTGGAGAAGAAAAAAGTTGAAAAGAAAGGGTTAGGGTTGAATGGCCGGATTAGGTCAAGTTGCCACTAGAACTAAATTAAGCGTGTCGGTCACGGGCCGCTTTTCTCGCCGTCCAGCCAATCACCGGCCAGGATTCAAGGCTTCATCCAAGTCTGTATACAGAAAAAGGACTAATCGACGATCACGAATGCGCTTCCTCCGATAACGCCATTTATGCCAAGCACATCCGGCGTATGAGAACTGGACCTACCACGTTGGCCCCGCTGCATTTGCTTGCGCCGAACTTGGCTACAGTCAAGCATTGTGGTCTTGCTGTTTCCATGTAAAAGTGGGACGTGTGTTGTCCACGTTACATTTAGCACCGCTTCCGGATCCGGTTGAGGTTTCGATGGCTTAATGAAAACTCGATCACGTCATTTGGCCTGACCGATGAGGATGAAGGAATCAATTTGATCTATAATTGCAGTGGCTCGCCGGTGGACACGATGTGTTTGTGTGTGTCTGTGTCAGGTTCAGCTCGTCCTCTTCGCGAAAGCCGTGGCCAGAAAGCCCTTTACGTGCGCTGAAGGTCAATCGAATCCAGTGACAAGGATTGACGCCATTCAGCATCAATGGTGCTGTCTGCGGTCTCTCGAAAGTTTTCGAGGGCAACAGAGGATCCCTTAGATACTCCCTCACATGTGACGGACAATGATAGCGATCGAATATCCAATGTGGACAAGAAATTGGCGTCCGTGGACGAGCGATCGTCCAGCGATGAGGAACATGTGAAGAAACTGAGTGACACAGATGCGATAGAGCAGGAGACCGAAGAGAATCCAGAGATCCCAGCGCTACCCCGTGAGGTCCGGCAGCTGGTCAGTCTCACCGATGATCCGACCTTACCCACGATTACCTTCCGATATTTCCTCCTGTCGATCATATTTATCGTCCCTGGGGCTTTTCTGTCTCAGATGAGCCACTTCCGTACGACTCAGGCACCGTATTCGATCTTCTTTGTCCAGATTGCAACCCACTACGTTGGAAACTTCTTTGCACGGGTGTTTCCAGCCTGGGAGGTCCGTATGCCCTTCACGAAATGGTCATTCAACCTTAATCCAGCGCCCTGGAGTGCTAAAGAACATGTGCTGGTTACATTGACCGCTGCATCTGGTGCCACATATAACCTGGGATATACTCCCATTGCGCTTGCGGAGCTCTTCTACGGTGAAAAGCTTAATCCGGCAGTTGCAATCTTCTTCATGTTTGCCATTGTTTGGGTTGGGTACGCATTTGCAGCCATTGCGCGCCAGTTACTTCTCTACGATCCTACATATGTCTGGCCACAGGCTCTCATGCAGACTACTCTCTTCGAGACCTTCCGGAAGCAAGATGTTTCGTCGCCCCTTGCTCGGCGTCAGCTGAAGATATTCTTTCTGTCTCTCGTGGGAATGACCTTGTGGCAATTCCTCCCCGAGTACGTGTTTCCTTTCACGTCTTCCCTGGCGTTTCTTTGCTGGGTCGCTCCCCACAACCCGGTAGCCAATTTTATTGGCTCAGGTCTCGGGGGAATGGGCTTTCTCAATCTAACCTTCGATTGGTCGAATATCAACTGGAACGGCTCATCGATTCTCCTCACACCGTGGTGGACACAGGTCATTCTGTTCCTGGCGTATGCCGTGAGCTGTTGGGTCCTTCTTCCAGCCGCCAAGTGGGGAAAATTGGGCTCATATAAGCACGGCCTGATGTCGAACTCGCTATTCATGGCAAACGGCACCAAGTATCCGGTCTTAGACGTTTTGACCCCTGACTTTCGCTTGAATCAAACGGCCTACGAAGAGCACGGTCTCATGTACATGGGACTACACAATGCTTGGGCCACATTCTTCGACTATGCCAAGGTGACCGCGGCCGTTACCTGGATTGCTACGTTCGGGTTCTATCAGCTCAAGTCGAACCTGAAGAAGGCTATTGCGTCCCGTAGGAAGTCGGAAAAGGCCAAGGGCCAAAATATCAACTATCAATATCATGATCGTCTCAACGTGCTCCAGAGACAATACAAGGAGGTGCCACTGTGGTGGTACGTGGCCCTCTTCCTGGCTGGGTTCATCATCCTTCTTGTGGCCACCGCATGCGGATACCTTTGGATCCCAGTCTGGACGCTGTTCGTCGGCCTGGCCACGGCCGGTGTTTTCGTCCTCCCTTTCGGCTGGTTGTACGCAATCTCCAACTATCAGCTCGCAGTGGGCACATTCAACGAGATGCTGTACGGGTACATGGTCCACACGAAAGCAGGCGCATCCCACCGTCACCCTTGTGGACCTTCCACTTACGGAGCGATCGCCGGCGACGCTTGGTATCGAGCTCAGTACATGCTTCAAGATCAGAAGATCGGACATTATATGCATATCCCACCACGCACAGTCTTTTTTTCTCAAATATTTGGAACTGTTCTCGGTATTCCAGTGAATTACGGTGTGATTCGCTGGGTCTTGAACACGAAGGGCAACATTCTCAAGGGTATTGAGAAGGACCCGCTGAACCAGTGGACTGGTCAATCAATCATTGGTTCTAATACTCTCGGAGTACAGTACGCTGTCATTGGACCTCAGAAAATGTTCGAAAATCCTGAACTGAGGATTCTCCCTTACTCTTTCCTCGTGGGAGCTGTGATCCCCCCAATGCTGTACATCCTTCACCGTTGCTTCCCACGATTACGGGTTGATCTGTGGAACGTTACTATCTTTTTCTCTGGTCTGTCGGTCTTCTACGGTAATATCAGCACAGGTTATACTTCAGCTATCATTGGGGGTTATGTGGTCATGTACTGGGCTTATCGGCGTCGGTTCGAGACCTGGAAACGGTACAGCTACATGGTTGCCGCCGCCTTCGATGCCGGCTTCAATCTGAACATGTTGTTGATCTTCCTGTTCTTTGGCTCCGGGAAGCAGATCAAGATGCCCAATTGGTGGGGCAATAATGCGGACTCTGTTGAGCGGTGCTTCGCATTGTGAATAAAGCCAAGCAGCATTACTCATACTAATGGTGTATAAAGCATACCTGTGTACATAGCTCGCATCTCTATAATGAACTACCCGTCTACTCTCTTAGCGTATCTGTTCTGGAGCACTCATATTTCATCGTAATCTGGTAATACGTAAGTCTCTTGTCGAGTCCTTGAAACCGGTTGTTGTGCCATATAATCATCCCCGGCGCTGGGAGACACATGTTTACAATGTTATGGTTGGCTTTCCAACTGAATTCCACCTTATGGTACACTTAGCACACATATTGTTCATTGTGAGGTTTATTCGGCTTCTAATCAACATGGATGTGGTGGTGGCTTCAGCCTGACGAAAGTGGCATGCGGGTCCATTCTTTCAGCACCTTCAATGCCGCTATCCGTGGTACTACATGTGGTATAATCCATCTAATAGAACTCCCATCCCATGACAGCGATAGAGCAACTACTTTACTCAAGCAGCTCGTTGGGTAGGTACAACGCCATCGAATCCTCCCAGATACTGTCGGTGATGATAGTCTTATTCGAACCGTCTGCATTCATGACAAAAATCTGACCGTACGGCTGGAAGGTGTTGTCATAGATGGCGGCTTCATCGCGGAAGCCATACATACCGCTTGCATAGAGAATACGGCCGTCCGCGGTCCATGTTGCATGGGCATCATTGGCTCCGCTCGATGTGAGCACCTTCAGGTCTGACCCATCCGGACGTATAGTGCACACGTCGAAGTTGGTGTAGCTCGTTCGGCGAGTGAAGACGATCCGCTGCCCATCAGGCGAATAGAAGGGAAGGTTGTCCCGCGCGGTAGTCAAAACGCGAACACTCCTATCGGTCAAATTCATGATGCGAAGCCCAAACTCAGCACCCCATACACGGTAGACCAAGTACCGCCCATCCAACGAGTAGCTGGGAAATCCCGCATTGATTGTACCGTTGGTGAGGATCTCGGAATACGACCCGTCTGCTTTGGCCCTCGCAATGTATCCCTTACCAGTCGCACGGGACTGGAACCAAGCTCCGATGCCAAAGGCAATCCATTCCCCATCGGGTGACCAAGTGGGCTGGAATGCGCCGGCCAGGCCCTGGCCGACCTCACTGGAGCTGATATTGCTTTGGGTCAATGGGTCGAAGACGAGCTTTTCGTCCATTCCGTCTGGTCTCATTGTGACGATGCTGGAGTTACCCAGTTGCTTCTGCGTGATAGCCAGTCGACCTTGTTGTGACAGGTCCGGGAACACGTCGGTAAACCGGTATTCCCACTCGGGATCCCAGCTGTAGAGTTTCTTTTCCATCGGGCGCGCCTCAAACTCTGACTTTTCATAGATAACAGACTTGCCATCCGGCGACCATGACGGCGAGCGCATCGTCCCGTTAATAACAGCGCGAGTGGAGCCCTCTGCGGTATAGTGAATGCCTTCGTTCGATCCGCCCTTGACCAGATAGCCAATATTGCTTGCCGTTACGTATTGCGGCGAGACCTTCACCCCCGTCCCATTCGTATGCTGGACCCGGTCCAGGCCAGTGGCGAAGTCGACGGATACAATCTGGGAAGTGGCACTGGCGACCGATTCGGGCCGATGTGCGTCCCATGTGTTTTCCGTCGTGATCTCGTAGAAGATGATCCGCGAGCCATCTGGCGACCATCTGGGAGACCCAAGACTCCATCCCGTCTTGGATGCGATTTTGCGAAAGCCTGTTCCGTCTGGCCGGATGACATACACCGACAACTCTTGTGTATGCTCCCAGCCAGTCCCGTTACCGTGTCCACGCCATTCCGTGTTACGATCCGAGGAGAACGCAATCCATTCGCCATCGGGCGACCAACTGGGACGGAAGTAACCATTGGGTTTGGTAGGGTCACCCTTGACTCCCCCTAAGTTGGTAAGGTTTCGTTGTTCGCCTGTCTTCAGATCCATCACCCAAACATTTGTCGTGTATCCGTTCGCTGTCGAGACCCATGCCACCTTGCTCGCGTCGGGAGACAGCACACCTGCATCCTCAACGGAGGAGGTTGCCACCAGTTTCTCCAGCCCGGAGCCGTCCGCACGACAACGGTAGAGGTCTGAGTTACCGTCGCCGTTGCGCTCCGAGGTAAAGGTAATCCATTGCCCATCGGGTGAGAAAGAGGCATGGTAGTCGAATCTCGAGTTGTTCCCCAGCAATTTCCGCTCGTTGCTACCATCAATGTTGGCCACGTACAGCTCCGACGACGATGGTCCAATTCGGTTCATGAGCATAACTCCCTTTTTGCCTGGAGCCGGTAGCCCACGAGCAGAATGGGTGCGAGGCATCATGTCGAAATTTTGCTCCATCGCAAAGTGCATTGCTTTGTGGACTGTTGCAAAGCTTGAGCCCACGACAAGGGCCCATACCGTAGAGGTAAGCCAGCGCATGATTGTGTCCTTGGGTCTTCCTCTGGTGATACCGACGATGGAATAATCCTTGAGCGAGGAGGATGGGGTATACTATTTATGCGAATGGACAGCCTTGTGCGAAACAGAAAGCCAGCGTTTGTGGATTCAGTGACCAACCAGCTAGTGGGAAACTGCATAATGCGTAATCAAGCGCTATGAAACGGTGGCACATCGGTTGAAGCTTGCTTTGCATGCCATGATAGGCAACATCTTGGGCGATCTGCGAAGCAGACTTCGTCTGTACAGACGTCGCCAAGACCGCGGAAAATTACTCGATATTAAGATGGGCACCCAAATTCACCAGCAAGCGCAAGTTTAGCGGTGTCACCCACTGGCTAGCTCACTCGAACAGACAAGGATCTGCATGGTCGTTTATAAATTTCTTCTCCTGATGGTGATTATCGGATAAGATTATGCTCTCAATCTCCGAGTCTATGCCCTACAAGACTACCTCGGCCGAGCATTGATGGGGGTCGGGACATTATCTCCGAGACAGACCAGTGGACCTGGTGGAGGTTTCAAGACTCAAAGAGGGACCGAGTGGCCCAATCTGATAAGATGAATGACCTGTTGAGTTCTTGGCAACCAGAGACAATTGATTGATAATTAATTTCCGGCGGCGAAATCCCGACAGATGCCAGGATTTGAGGCAGTTGAAGCTGGAAAGCTGCTACCGACGTGAATCCCAGTGGGACCGGCTCATCAGATAAATGGTAGCATTGTCGGTTCAAGCCGCCAGGTGGCCCTTTCATTAGTAGACAGTTTGATGGGGTAGTCGGCAATGGCTCGGAGAGGGAGGAGAGCGAGTGTAGTTTCTACTTTGGTTGTCATAGTAGATTTGTAAAGAGTTCTGACTCAACACAGGATGGATAACTTTCTCTCTTCGTCTGGGTACAAACCGTATGATGAACATGCTACAGCAAAGTCAAAGCCTATTGCGTGCATTGCCGCTAGTAGCTGCATAAACCACCACATATGCATTAGTTATGTTTTCTTCTGTGGGGCCCGTATTGACATCCTGAATGCTCTCAAGCTGCTAGCAAGCTGCTAATCCCTCCCAGAAACCCATCCCAATCGTTGATTCTAAGTAACAATCAAGCCATATTCGCCTTCCCCTTCCTCCCCATCATAACTGCTCCCTCACTGGCACAGCTCGTATCCAAAACACTCATTTCCAACCGCTTCTCGTATGCTTGCTTGCTCTTCTCCGCCGATGTCCGTAACATAAACCACCTCAAGTACGGCAGCGGTCGCATTAACTCATCCACGCAATCGATCAGCCAGCCTCCAAGACCGTGACCCTGATATTCCGGGAGGATGTACAAGTCGGTCAGATACGCGAATGTCACATTGTCCGTGATAAGCCGCGCGAATCCGATCTGATCTACATTTTCTTTTGAGTGTGTTGGACTACCACTTGAGGTACCGTTGCTTTCACCATTCTGGCTAGGGATAGTTGGCTTGGTCGTGTACACTCCGAAGCAAAAGGAACCCTCAATGATCTGTTTTAGGGTGTTCTCGGGGTAGCTTTTCGTCCAGTACAAGGTATCAGAGTCGAACGCGGTGTTGATGGCTGACACTGAGAGGAGGGTTTTATCCGTTGATATAATGAACGCATCTTTGGTCCAGGTCTGAGGTTCGATGGGTAATGACATGACTTGAGGATCACTGACGAGGTGGTAATTGCCCGTGAATTCAGTTGTGATGAGTATTTTCCGTTGTTTGGAGCCCGCCGCTCTTGGTATAATCTTGGCGCTCGGTTGTTCGGTGAGATTATCGTCTTGAACTGACAAAAACTTGGAGAATATGAGGATGTGTTAAAGCTCGGTATCATATGTGAGGAAGACATCGTTGTTATAGATCCTTATCGGCTTAAGTACGAGATGAGTCACCGAGTCTTGGCAGTCGATTGCGAATCTTCGAACGTTGAAGACGTGTATAAAATAGTCAACATGCATGAGTAGAAGTCAAAGGAACACATCCTTGTCACATTTCTTCACGTTGTATTATATGGGTGTATCGCTGGATTGAGCTTCTCACGTTATCCTAGGGAGCTATGCCTAATCATAACTGTGGAATGAAATCCCGTAGTTACTGTACACACCAACGAAATGAACTCATCGAAGAATTTTGCCAACTGATAGAGGTGGGGGATATACAGACACTCTCTCATTTAATAGGGTAGCTCCATGCTACAGGGTCCTAGAATTGAGGGCAGAGAACAGATCCTCCCCATTGGTAACAACATCTGAGTCTCCGAGGTCGACGAAGCTTTGCCACATCCCATCGAAATCCCCTATTCCTTTGAGATTATACTGCTCATTGCACGGAACCTTGGAGAAGATCCCTCGACATTAAAAAACATGAATAACAAAATGATTGTTGCCTGGACATCTTCTATCGAGCCATGAGTATTGCGATATGAGTATTCCAGGATATCGAGAGCCGCTTTCGTCCAGACAATAGCGCAACTTATAGCGTTTGCTTGATTGAGAAGGAGTGAGTCGGCAGTCTTTGGCTCCAGAATGTATGCGGTGGTAGCAAAGATGCTTAATAGGAGGGCGACATGGCAAGGCACAACGTTCAACCCGAACAACAGTTGTCCGTACGCATCCTCCAGGACAAGGCGAGTAGAGGGTATGTGCACAACATGATGCACAAATGCTATGTATTCTGTGTAGCGTTCAAGTAGCCAGGTGGCCTCATTTTTGGGCCGCAGCCAGACACTCATCTCCGTGTTTCCCGACCCTACGCCACTATTAGGCGAGTGTCCAGAGATTATGGTGGGCAACGCCTGCTCAAGGGATATGATGTTAAAAGAGGTTCTATTGGACAAACCTGATATCTAACCGTACAACAGTCACTACAGAAATGCGGCCGAGGGCTATTTATCACTCACGATTCAGGCCTCACGGCTGCCAACGCCTTCTAGCGACCTGGTATCACTCTCCCTCTCGGAAATACACGACGAAGCCATAGCCGTGACACTTGCCGAAGGAATGCTCTGTCTGTCATCAGCCGCATGGGATCAGAGAACAATGTCTTCCAGTCTCTGCAGGCGGGCCAAGACATCATTAGGGGTGTTATCTGTGAGAGCTGGTTGGACCGATGGAGGCACAGCATGTACTCGCATGTTCCTCCACGCGTCGAGCAATTTGAGCACGGCTGTTCCCGATCGCACTTTAGCTTCACGGTGCGACAAAGCTGGCAGGAGACAGGAGACTGCCGCCGTCGTCGACATTGTACGTTGGCGGCATGAACTGGGAGCTTCTCTTTCAAAATTTGGTTAGCATCTTAAGGAAACAAGAGTTCAGTTGTTGAATTGGGTGAGTCCATGAGATCTTATCTAAGATCTGTATCTCCCAAATCGGTTTAGCCCAGTCCCAAGCCCATCATTTCACATCAAGTTTATTGATGCGCTTCGAGAACAGGAGACAAATTCCAGCTGTAAACTTGGAATAAGCCGGGCGGGGATGACCGTCAGTCCGAAAAACCAATGTGGCAGATGTAGCAATTTGAAGGCGTCCGCCCTGAAACCCCAGCCGCTTCCGTGGTATGACTATCTATGGATAGTCATAACCCCAGCAGCACATCTAAGCAACGGAAGCAGGTTGTGAACGCCTTTTATAATGCTCCATCTGCGGGCCAGTCGATCAATTCCTTTGTAGAACTTATTAATGGGCTCGGAATCGTACATGGCCCTTTGCTAGAGCATACAGTATGCATTACTCATGACGAAGAATGTGGGGGGAACGGATGCTAAGGTGAAGATCACAACAACGCACTTACCAGGTAACGCTATTGGAGGGTACGCGGCTGGCTGAGGGGACTTCAAATTTCCAGACATCCGTATATAGGAGTGATCTTCGATCATTTGTTAATCTCAGTATATTGTAATGGGGCTTGTTTCTGTGACGTCACAGTATATCTTCGGGAAAGGTTGTCATGTATATAACTCTATGAAATTCAATCGTAAAAGTAATTGCTTTGGAGATCCTACTAATATGTAAGTAGTCTTGGTTCAGCACGCCGTATGCAATATCGTTTACGTACTTCAACCAGGAAATACACCCCATGTAAAGGAAACTCTCATGTCCGGACACCTCTGGGTAGTCTAATGGGATGATTTTCTATCACGCGTTTTTTCTGCTATCGGACAGAGTTCACAGCAAAAATTCGCACTTGAGCCCCATCAAGATACCTGGGGCGTCTGAAAACTTTTATTTTCTATTGGGTTTTAATTTTTGGTAATATACGTAATGGGATGATTTATGATTTTGCCCTTTAGCACGTACAGTACTTTCTGGCTACAGAGCGATGCGCATGTAAAACAGTATGCTTGATTGTCACGTAACTTATAACTCCACACGGCTACTAAGTCCCAGCACATATTAACTAAGGACGGTCTTTCACGACTATCGTTGGAAGGAGAGATACTGTGTAGTTATGTTGATCAAGGGTTTGAAGACAGTGGCGGAAGGATTTCCCAATCGGGAGATTTCCGACATTGCGTCACAGCCATTGGAATGCAGGTTTTTGTCAACAATTGTTTGTGGACTTCTCAAGGAGTTTGACCTTTCTTCTCTCTTAGGTACATTTACATTCGAGATAAACCATCCTCAGACCCTTGCTGCAAAATGTTCAGTTGGTAGGTCATTTCCCCCCTCAATTCGTTACCTGATACTGATGCGATGCGCGCAGGTATCAACGAAGCTTAATCCAGCGCCCTGTCCTGACCCAAAGTTTAACCACGGCGGTATGTAACGCTTCTCCAGTCTCTCAACTTAAGTTTTTGTTGACTAACTGAGCGTCCAAAGTGCCTCTTCGCCGTGGGAGACGGTCTAGCGCAGCAAGGGGTCGAGAAGAAAGGCCTTGCTCGTCATGATGTAACCCGTACTGCCCGTATGGCACTCTACGGTGGAGGTGAGCCTGGCTGGCCGAAGATCTAAGTTGTATTACTGAGTTTTGTTGCAGCTGTGTTCGGTCCGGTTGCCACAAAATGGTTTCAATTTCTGCAGAACCGTATCAATCTCGGCACCCCGGGGAAAACCCTCGTGGCTCGTGTCGCCACAGACCAGTTAGTCTGTGCTCCGACCATGATTGGTGTATTCCTCTCCAGCATGTCCCTCATGGAAGGAGGTGATCCGAGGGAGAAGCTGAACAAGACGTATTGGGAAGCACTTCGAACGAACTGGACGATCTGGCCCGCCTTGCAGACCGTGAATCTGTATCTTGTACCGTTGCAGTACCGAGTCCTGACGGTCAACGTATTCAATATTGGTATGTACCTTCGGAGTAGCCATTTTCTGAGATAAGTGTATACTAACCCCGTCAGGGTGGAATTGCTTCTTGAGCTTCTTGAACAATGCCGATAGTGGCCAGCTTCAAGAGCTACCTGTTGTCTGATTTCTCCTGGGCTACTTGACGACCAGAAGCCTATGAACTGGTCAACCAGGCTACGTAGACAGTACTCTGTACTGGGGCGAAAAAGGGTCGATCATCGTTCTCCACTTTTATTTTCCACCTCGACATTATAGAATGGCGGCAGGCTTCCCTTTTTGGGACAAAGCCGCCTATCGTCGGAGCTCCTAATCCGGTATTTCCGGCACCAACTATAAGGAATGACCCTCGCGTCAGAAGTTGTAAAATATTCGGTATATTAGTATCAGCGATCAATAGAATCAATTTCTAAAGCAATATTTGTTTGCACGATTTATATATATATTCCATGATTCCCCTTTACGGTTTAACGCTGCACGAGATAACCTATTCTCTATGGTCGATCTCGACTCACTAGTAGTCGGGATCGTGATGTGTATTGCTACTTCCATTCCTTCCGGCCTGGTAGCTTTGCGCGTTTATATCAAGGTCGGATGTAAAGGTGGCAGTTCCAGCTTTATATACAAAGGTTTTTCTAAAACTATATACATCTCCTACCTATGCCATTTACGCACACCACCGGCCCCTTGTAAACATCTCAGGCATAGGCCTAGTAGAAAATCGGAGAGAGTATTGCAACACCATATAGCAGCATCCCATATTATGGTAGTTGCGCCCATCTCCCGGGTCAAGGAGATGAAACTGAAGGTCCAGACGATCGACACAACTAAACAAGAAACAGTGTCGATGAACGGGCTGATCAAGAAAGGCTTGATAAATACAAGGCCAGTTTGGGACTCCATGACGCTTATCAATTTCGACAATGCACCGGGCAATGTGATCATCATAATCGAACCGGTGTAACCATTGTGAATCAAGGTCCAGATCACGCCCAATGGAGGGACTCGGGAGGCATCATGGATTTCCTCTGCTGCTTTGGGTTAGTTTAACTGGCATGGAGTGTGTCTATGTCGGGAGCAGGCTCAAAGTAAGACTTACATATTTGAAAAACTAAATTGGAAGCATCATAGAACCTGCAGCGTTAATATGGGTCGTGGAGGGGCTTCAATTATAACGGCGCATACTGATTAAGCAGTTTCTATACATGAAGCGTCCTCACTATACATGATTTGTTATCAGCCACTGCTGCCGAAGGCCACAGCGGAGATCCTATTATCGATTGGCTTTTCTTCCCATTATATTCTGTTAGCCCTGGTACTTGGATTGACAAGTCAGCTTCCTGTGCTGAAGCCTGAGTCTATATCCGACGGCAGTTTCCTAGCACACAGCGGATACATATCTGTGGTGGAATCTCGTGTAACTAAAATTCAACTGTACGAACAGGTCACCCGGTGCACTGAGGAGGAACACCAGTGGATACTTTTAGTCCTCCATTATATCTTATAAATGGCAGCCCAGAAATGATTTGATTGGAAGAGTGACACGGCCTTCTACTGCCAACCTTTAACTCTCCCAAGGAATCAACAGTGGGTCAGTAAGCTCGAATATCTCCATTTGATTGATCTCATCAATGGATAAGGGTGCCCATAGGGAGGAAGAGTAGTCTGGAAGTGGTGTTGGTTCCCCAGCTAATGAATGAGTGTTGGTGATTATTGGATTAGCCTGCGGAATTGTGTTTTCCATTGGGTGTCGGCTGAGCTGTGGCCAGGAGTACGATTCACCTTGGCCTTCCAATGTGCGCGTACAAAGATAGTGCAGATAGGACGATGCTTGTCGAAGAGATTTTATAGTGTCGGTCGTAGAGGGAGACCTTGGTCTTCCAGAGCCGGCGCTTTCGTCTAGGTGCGCAGCTGACTTCGATAGAAGAGTGATAGCAATATAAATGAATCGGGGGAGGGTATCTGGTTCTGTTGAAATACCAGGTGATTGAATTGGGTTTTGAAACCACCGGTCATAGAGAAGCATCAGTCCACTCTGGAAAACGAGATGATGACCTGATGGCCATATGCGGGGTACGAACGACGCCTCCGAGGCTAATTCAAATGCTAGGATGAGTTGTGTCGTTGCTTCCCTGCAAGCGCGCAGACTATCGGCGAATTGTGGCTCTTGTTGTCCAAAAGTCAATGCAGGACGATGAATGAGCATGGTGGCTAGTTCGCCTAGAATGAACAACCATAGAGAAATAAAATCAAGGCATTCAACAGAGTTGTAGGCAGTGGTAGTATTGTGTATGTTATGTAGTCTGGTCTGGACAAGCTCTCCAGTGCGTGCGATGTTGGGTATACTTGATTGAACGTTTTGTTTCCAGACATCGAGTTCACGTTGAAGTCGATAGATCTTGGCAACTCCACCTCTTCGATTGGTCGTCGTATACATTTGTTCAAGACACCTGGATAGAATTTGTGCGAGATGAACATACTGGAGAAATGGCTCGATATGGGTAGTTTCTCCAGGTAATGGATATGACAGCTGATCACTATGCATGTCGTCATAGTCGGTGTTGGTAGGGAGATCGGTATCTGTGTCTGCTGCTTGAATGTTTCTGGGTAGACCATATAGGATGCTTGATTGTCTAGAAAGGGATACTGTCAGTATCTTGTATATCCAACAGCAAAACCTGAAAGGGTCTTTCATACACGTCAAGCACATATACAGACCACCATATCCGCCTTCGCAACTCACTTTCACCGGGTGTGTGTTTGAACCGTCTAGTATGTCGATGAAGTCCGAGTGACTGCGCTAGCCGCACAATCATACCACAGATACGTATTGCTAACGAGTGCTGCGATGTCGTCTGGAGATAGAGAAGGTAAAGGATCAAACCTTGGAGACTGGCAATATCTCCTCGGCAAGGCATTTGACCAAGTAAATTGCTCAGTATGGTGTCCAGGTGATAAGACAAGGGCTCTGATTCAGTTGCGGTAATACTGCTATGAATGTTGTCAAGCGCTATCAAGGCGTATACCTGAAGGAGAAATGGTATCCTGAGATGCGATTCGATCGGGGTAGTCCACGGATCTTTGATTGTGTCATCAAAAGTGTCAAGGAACTGCTTTGACAACAATACAGGATATAGGATTCCCCAACATTGTTGGTACTTGTCAAACGCCTTGCGAACAGCAATGACTCCCAGAGTACGGAGATGATTACGTAGAGACTCAAAGATGTTGCCCGAAGTGAGTTGCCCGTCCACCAAACAACTTTCGGTGCTTTTGTTTCGTTCCCAAGCTACGGTCATTTCCTTAGACTGCAGGATATGCAGGCGAAACAAACATTCGGGAAAATGCTCTTGGGAAGAGAAGGTAGCCTGATACAGCTGCTGAGCCGAGAGGACAAAATGAACCCCTGTCGTAGAACCTGCAAAGAACTCGGAGTTGCCATCGCCTAAGACTAGTCGTCCAAGGTGGGCCACCACAGAGCCATTAGAGGCCTTCTCTCCTCCATGTTGCGTGTAGCCACCGGTGCGAGATGCTGCAAAAAGCTCCCTTAACTCTTTGATCTCTTTCTTCTGTGCTAGTATGGTCTCATGGAGCCCCTCTTCTCGTGCTGAAAGAAGTTTCAGCTGGTCTCGAGCTGATTGCAGCTCTTGCGTGAGTTGCTGGATGAGTTCTTCGGTTGGTTCAATGTACCTATAATATAATCAGAAGGAGTATTAAAGAATAACAATTGGGAAATGCACCCTCGCGGTGTGGTTCTCCGTCTCAGCTGGACAGACACCGAGCATTCAGCACCGGCCCTCTCGCATTTCCCACACTTGCATGAGTAAACAAGTGAGCCATGGTAGACGCAAACAGAGGCAACGAGAAACAGACCTTCGGTCGACGTCCATCACACTTGACTCTTTTACTAACAGTCTCGTCAGATTTTGCATGATACCTTTGGATTCTTCTATGTTGTGCTTACACGCGGCACCGATCGCTATGTGAAGGAAGGTCAGTGTTGGGGAGTACGTCGAGAGATTTCATCCTCTTGGGATGCTTGTGCATACAAAACAACCCCACTTACCAAACCTGGGCTGGCCGTCTTTCAGCCATTCTTTACAGCAGGTGTCACAAGGATGTTATAATATGACTGTGATCGTCAAATCACACGCACTGGCCGAGGAGCTGTACATAGGACGGTGGGGATGGCACGGAATTAAGGCCTCGGGATAACCGACTATTCCGGCGTGGAGTTTCTAGGGTGGACCCAGGCATCAATATCTTTCATGCCTGAGGCATCACAAAGGTTGGGAATGATCGTCCCATGACTTCTCGTCTATACAAACTGTTTGCATTTACATCTCTCTTCAAGAATTCTATCGTATGATATTTATGTCTTTGTTTACCACGCCAACCTCCGTGCCCTGTGATACATACCCATTAACCCGTTACACCTTCTCTTCGTGTGTGATCTCCGCTTTCTCTTGCGCCAAGTCTTGCTCGAGTTCCAGATGAGGATTTTCCCTCGCATACCGGACAGTCGAAAAGACCGACGGGCTTTTCTGAAAAATCAGGTCAATTTCTTCGAGCGATCGGCCCATGGTCTGTTTCCGTGTCAGTGGTACACCCTAGCGAAAGTGGGACAGAATTTATTCACCTCGGGATAAAAGAAGTAGACGGAGGCAGGGATACAGAATCCAATACAGGTAAACACAATGTAGTACTGATACCCGATTGTGTTGATCGCTACCGGGGTAATCATCGTAACAGCAAAGTTCCTCAAAGCATTGTCAGCGCCTGCAATACATCATATCAGAAGTATACATACCACAGCCAATGGTTAGCGGTCGAAATACTCGACATGGCTACTCGTAGCTTCGTCGGCGCAACCTCAGTACAGTAAAGGAAATTGGCACCCAAGAAGCCGATTGGAATGAAGAAATTGAAGAGGAAAACAAAGAAGACACTAGCGACCTGGGCGCCAAAGTTCGAATGTGGAAAGGAGGTCGCGATGGCGAGCCCCATCATGCAAGTCGCCATTCCCGTGCCACTCACCATAAGCACAAACCGTCGTCCAAAGCGATCGATGGCAAAGAAGCCAACAAAGCAGGAGAGGAGCTTCCAGGTCAAAGTACCTCCGGTTAGGATTCGAGATGTCTCCGAGTCCATGTGAAGACCTTCCTGGAAGATGACCGTTGAATAGACGGATATCAGATTCCCTCCAGACATTTGTTGAAAGAACTGCAACAAGATACACAAGCAGAACCGGTAGAGAAGTCGGTCCTGTCCCATCTTAAGCAGATCACCAAGCGATGCGGCGGCGCGGCCGGACTGTTCCAACGAGCGTTCGATTGCCGATAATTCATCAATTATGCCCGTGTCATCTTCTGGGAGCCCCTTTAGCGCAGCAAGGGTTTTCCGTGCTTCTTGCATGCGGCCTTGTTGAGACAGCCATCGTGGGGACTCTGGCATTGCCAAAACAACTAGACTTAGGATAAGCGAGAAGAAGATTGGGATGGCAATCGGTGGCCGCCAAGATGCTGAACCTGTTTTGATTTGGTAAAAGCCTAGGTTGATCCAAGCCTGCAGGACATATCCAATTGCGATAAAAAGCCCATCCAGAACGACGTGCTTTCCGCGGTTTGAGGAGCTGGAGCATTCGCTCTGCCACGTAGGCACTATACCACTCAACATCCCCACGCCAGCACCCAAGATCACTCGTCCGATGATGAGCTGGGCTAGACGGAATGAAGATGCTTCGAGCACCTCCCCCGCCAAGGTGAGGATTGCCCCTGCAAATATTACGATCCGACGCCCAAACCTGTCACTGGTATATGAACAGGAAAGGCATCCCATCATTGCTCCCAATGTAAATGTCGCTACTACAACACCTTGTATCGTAGCATTGGAGCTCTTCTGTTCTCCTTCCGTGTGTATGGTGTCGATCCGAGGGAAGTGATTCGTGAAATCCGTCACCGAAGCTAATCCGCCCAGGTTGGATTGATTGTATCCGAATAGAATAAAAGCAGGACAAACAACCAGAAGAAGCTGTGCTAATGTAAGAGCGCTTCCACGAAGTCCCATGAATGACGGTGGTCTCATAGTTCATGCAAGAAATCGGCAGAGCCGAATAGGGTCTGATCAAAAGTCTGGGGAGGAAGCTGCCTTCTTCAGGATTGATCCAATGTTCATACCTCTTTTATATTGTTTACTACACTTTGTTTTAGGCCTCGTGTCTGGGGTTGTGGAGATATCAGCTGATCCGGGGTACAGACTTTTCTGGGGTCGGAATTAAGCTCTAATCCGACGGCGTATCGGGACTGTGGGTGGAATAAGACCCTAACCCTTCTTATCGCGACAACAAAAGCAGTTTCGCTACACAACCATACGTCTCAGTACATGGCCATTTGAAGGCAATGCTTAAGCTACCCGAGATGACATCTTTACGCCATGGTATCTATATGCTATATGGGCATCTCTTGAGACGTCCATCTCCTGGCGATGCCTTTACTGTGTGGAGGTGCCATTCTTCACACCTTGTTACTAGCGACATCTACATTGGCCTCATACTGATACGCGAGAGTTTGATATAAATGAACTAGCTTCATTGTCTTTGACTACCTCTGCTTATATCGCTTTCAGACCCACCTTCCTCTCTGCGACTTTTTTCAAAACGTCATCCACCATCAGCTGACCGGAGCCGAGATAATTCAACGGATCACACAATGCGGTCAGTTTGGCTTCATTCAAATGCTCTGATACCTCTATATTCTCCTTTAACACATCTAATAGGACTCGATCGTGCTCAATGGCTGACTTGCAGGCCTCATAAACCACGTCGTGTGCTCGTTGCCGACCAACGACCGGAGCCAGCTCCATCATTACAGCCTCCCCGACAATCAACCCCCTTGTGGAATGGAGGTTCCTCTCCATGGAGTCTTCTTTCACACACAATCCTGATAGAGCAAAAGTGGTCTGATGTAATGCACCAACAGCGTATGTAAAGGACTCCGGGATTGCCACCCACTCCAAATGCCACGGCCCTGACGCACGTTCAAAGTCGACAACCATAGCGTCCAATCCCAAGGATGCATTGGCTCGGAGAAGCTTGCTCGCAGCGAGAATGATCTCGCTGGAGATGGGATTACGCTTTTGCGGCATGGTTGAGGAGGCACCGCGATGAGGCACGAAAGGCTCTGCCACCTCATCTAGCTCATTGGACGACATAACAATGATGTCTAAAGCAATCTTGCCAAGCGTGCCGCCGATCAGCGCCAGGAAATTGAGAACTTCAGCAATATTGTCGCGAGCGACATGCCATGTGATCATTGGGTCTTCTAGATCAAGTTCTTTGGCTAACTGTGCTCGCACACGAATCCCGGTCCTGTCACTACCCAAAGAAGCCAGAGTACCTGCTGCACCGCCAAACTGTACCAGGAGGCATCGGCGTTCGATTTCACAGAGCCGCTCTCTGTGTCTAAGGATGCTGGAGAGGTAAACGGCACATTTATAACCAAATGTGCAAGGTAGGGCATGTTGCAAGTGCGTACGGCCGGCCATTGGTCTAGAGACAGTGGAATTAATACCAGGCAATACTGTCCAATCGCGCCCGATGCTCAACTTACGTATCACGGTACTTTTCAGCCAGAATTTGCAAAATATCAATCAGTCTGTTCAGGTCTCGTTTCACCAAATCCAAGCCCCTTTTGATCTGAAGCATGCTGGCGTTGTCCATAACATCTTGCGTGGTGGCACCCCAATGGATGTATTTCGCCAGGTCTTCAGGAGTGTTCTCCACCAACTGCATCACCAAAGGTAGAACAGGATATCCGACAATTTCAGTTTCTCGCGAGAGCCTGTCAAAACTAATTTATTGTCGTTAGTCAATGGTTGATGGTTCCACAATGATTACATGTCACTGTCCACGTACTCTAGTTCGATATTACCAAGAACAGATGTAATCGCATCGCCAACTTCCGCTGGAATAGCATTGACTTTGGACTCTGCCCGAGCCAGGGCTGCTTCAGTCTGTACAAGTAGCTTTGCATACGCTTCGTCCGTGAATATGTCACGGACCTCTTCAGTGCCAAAAAGGTTCCGAAAAATTCGGGAGTCGAGAGCTGAGATAGACATTGCGGCCGTATTCGCAGAAAGAAAAAGAAGAGCGAAAAAAAAAAAAAGGAAAATTCCAGGCACAGTTGAAAGTAGAATCTGGATTGGTGAAAGAAGCTCAAGTCATATTCACGGGGGATTGAGTCTATTAATGAAAGATCGACCTCAAGACCTCCAGATTTCGCTCGACTGGGAGAGACCGGAATAGTGCTTTATCCCGAGCCCTTCCTTTTCCCTACTAAATTACTCCGCTTTTTGCCTTTCATTTTGTACCTTTTCATCCCGTGCCTAATCTGTCGTCCCTCTGTAATGTTAGCGTTAGGTCCTTTACAAAGTATTCATTTATAACGGTGTTGGACTGGATAGTCTGGTAGCCTGGCGCTAACTGCTAGGACAACTGCTGGTGGTAAGTCAATTGCACCCCATTATTGATTTCAACAGTAACTGCCCGAGCTTAGGGCTCGGCTTCTGTATACCTTGTCTGTGTCCCTCAATAAATACACAAAAGCCATATTTCCGGATTTTCAAGGGAACTGGATCAAACAAGGCTAACCAACCATATTAAATGTCATACGACCTACATAACGCTGAAATTCTATCAAGGAGAAGGGACTAATATAACGAGAGAGGGTTGAGTCGTACTTTGTAGACTCTCTGATACCAACCGGGCGTTACCACCACCTTCGCCTGGTTACTATCTGCTTTCCAGAATTGATAGTAAATAATCACAATCTAGGGGTCTTCGTATAGCTACCCAGTACAAGCCTGAGCTTCTAATAACTATCGCGATATTATAGTTCAGATTCCCGTTGTCCGTGTTGAACCAGGCCTTGCAAACAGCAGAACGATTTTATTTCGGTCTATTTTCCTTCTTGCGCGTATTTAATAAATCGGAGTGCTTTGCCTACTACAGCAACTAAATATCTGGAGCACCAGTCTCCAAGGTAAGGTGAGATATGTGATACTACCCAACAGGGGCAACAATACTAAGCGTGCAAATATGGAGGTTTCCCCCAATCTAGCATGGTGTCGTTCTCCCTGAGATTGCGCTGTCCCCGCTTGATTTAGCATAATTCTCTAATAAGACATTGTCCATGAGGCGGAGCCATCTTTTTCAAAGGGGAAGGTGAGTATATTAGTACAATCAAGAGATACTAAGCTAATATCTGAAAGAAAACATCTATTACTTGTGCTATATTGTGGTAAAAGAATGACGGGTGAAGGGAAACCATTGATTACATGTAAATGAGTGACAAGTTATAAAAGTCCAATAAACCATAATTGAATCAAACATCCAGATTAGACCAACACAGTCGGGTTGGAGTAATAAAGGAAAGATAGCGCGCTCCGGAAAGGATTCTAGTTCTCATCTTTCGCAACCACCCCACCTACCTGGTAAAAAGCCCGCTTATTATTCGAAATCTTCGCAGTCTGCGGGAGGGGGGGCTTCACATTCAGCGCATCCGGGAGTTCCGCCAGTAGTGGATGACGAAGAGCTGCTCGAAGAAGAAGAACTGGAAGAGCTGGAAGAGCTAGAAGAGCCAGAAGAGTTACTGCCTCCCTTGTTGGTTGCTGTATTGCTGCCAGAGGTGTTGCTATTGTCTTCAGACGTGCTTCCACCGGTTGTAGGAGGGCAGGAGTTGTCGCCTTCGCAAGCTGTATTACTGCCACTAGGAGGAGTGCCGCCATTGGGAGGAGTGCCGCCAGACGGGGGAGTACCACCAGTTGGGGGAGTGCTTCCAGTGGGAGGTACACCGCCGGTAGGAGGAGTGCCACCAGTAGGAGGAGTGCCACCAGTTGGGGGGTTACCGCCACTGGGAGGAATACCACCAGTAGGAGGGGTGCTTCCAGTTGGGGGGCTACCGCCATTGGGAGGAATACCACCAGTTGGAGGAGTGCCACCAGTAGGAGGGGTGCTTCCAGTAGGGGGAGTGCCACCGGTTGTAGGAGTGCAGGTATCGTCGCCTTCCTCACAGACCGTATTACTGCCGTTGGGAGGCGTACCACCAGTTGGAGGGTTGCTTCCACTAGGGGGGTTACCGCCATTGGGAGGAGTGCCGCCAGAAGGGGGAGTACCACCAGTTGGGGGAGTGCTTCCAGTGGGAGGCATACCGCCGGTAGGAGGAGTGCCACCGGTAGGAGGGTTACCGCCAGTTGGGGGAGTGCTTCCAGTGGGAGGCATACCGCCGGTAGGAGGAGTGCCACCAGTAGGAGGGGTGCTTCCAGTTGGGGGGCTACCGCCATTGGGAGGAATACCACCAGTTGGAGGAGTGCCACCAGTAGGAGGGGTGCTTCCAGTTGGGGGGTTACCGCCATTGGGAGGAATACCACCAGTTGGAGGAGTGCCGCCGGTGGGAGGCATACCCTCAGTAGGAGGGGTGCTTCCAGTAGGGGGAGTGCCTTCGGGAGGAGTTCCACCATTAATGTTGTTGGTCACCGTGTTGGAGTTGGAATTGTTATTGGTATTGCTATTCGTGTTGGAGTTGTTGTTTGTATTGGAATTGGAATTGTTATTCTCATTGGAATTGTTGTTTGTATTCGAGTTGTCATTGGAGTTCGAATTGTCATTTGTGTTCGTGTTGGTATCACACGGCGAGCAGAGGCCGAACTTATCCATTTTGTGCTCTATCAAACCCTGGATCAACGGAAGAAAGGTGCGAGCTTTCAGGCTGGCTCCTTCTTCACCACATGGGGGGCATAAACCGCCCATAGGGAAAAAGGTACGAGACTGCAGGCGAGCATGGGCTTCGCCCTTCGGAGCATGGGCAGGGACGTGGTCAGCCAGGCCGTGATCACTGGTAGTCACAGACACCGGAACCGCCAGGGCCGTGGCTGAAAAGGCAATAGTGCAGAGAGTGGAAGTCTTCATCTTTCCCAGAAGAGAAGATAGAACAGAAAGGAAAAGACAGTAAAAACAAGAGAACACTGCAAACTTGAACGAGTGAATTAAGTTGAATAGCGGGATGGAGAAGAGATATTGAGGACTTCTAGGGACCTTATATAGCTTTCCTTTCCCCGTCCTTCAAGTTCTGATGGTCGACCTGGGTCTCGATTTTAGATGGGGTTCATCCATGTTTCAAACCGTGCTATCCACAATATAGGTGTAGCAAATGCTTTCCAGGTTTCAAAAACAACCTATACCGAGATTTTGGGACGGGAGCGAGTCCACAACACAATTAACTGGGTACCAGTATCTGATATTTCCTTACCCTTCTCCGGCCGGATAATGCTCCCAAGGCCCCTAGCCTATCATCCGTTGCACATGTATTTGGTATGCAGTCTATTCTAAGATGGATTTAATGCATAAGCCTACTCAGTCCCACAACTCGTAGGAGACAGACCTGTGTATGAGGAACCAAACAACAGCCTCATGACCTGGGACGTCGATCTTTCCCATATTAGTAAAGCCAGGGGAAATCGTCCCATCGAAGGTTTTCGACCTTCAGGTCGCTTTGGATCCAAATTTGGTCCGATTAGAGTTATCGGTCCGTGGACCCACAGACCACGCATGATGTTGAACCATACAGGTGAGTCGTACTTCCATACTGCCAGCCAGGGCTAGACTTAGGCAGTTTATCTAGTGGTGCTCACTTTTGAACTACAATATTCTTTCTATAAATATCCGAATCCTAAGTGTATCACGTTTCAATGCCGTCTTTTACTTTTTTTTTCCCCTTCCAGAAACGAATGTAACCTTGACCCCTGTTTGAGAATCCTCCATTAGGGTTACATGAGGTGCAAAACGTAGTTAATAATAACAACGGATGAAGTATGATTAGTTGCTTCTCAAGTTGAGTAGTCCCACTTCTTTCTCAGGTCGTTGAGCTGATGCGCAGGGCATCCGATGTTCACTTGACAATAAGAAGAACTATTCCATTCGAGTCAAGAAATACGAGATCGAGGAGACTGACGGTTATGTCCCTGTAATCAGCCCATTGTGTAATGCAGGACAATTTGTATTTATCTGTGGACGCGGCGATTCATTTTTCCCTCTTCGTTAGGAGATAGACGTGGAGGTCAGAGACGGTTCAAGGGAAGAAATTGATGACGACTACTACTACTACTACTACTACAAGGGGAGGACATTTCATTGATAAGTTTTGTTCGAATTGAGATATTACAAAACAATCGTAGAAACTGAATGTTGCCCATGCACAGTGAATATAACTATATCGAGTGCCATGTTGCAAAGTATCTTCCCGTCACAAAATTGTCTGACATGTTACCGAAATCCTAACCAGGTCAAGGATGGTGTTAACACTGATGAACTGTTTTAAGTCCTAGTTGGGCGCATGCAGCCCTGTATAATCGCCGAATTCATATTCTTCACACTTTGCGATACTTGTGTACCAATTTTTGTTTTCGATTAATTCAGTCATAGCAGCAACAACACCTGATAAGGGTTAGATACATTCTAAGAACATCCCTCTCATTTAAGACAAAGTACATACTACCTGAATCAGCTGGACTGTTGGTAAAACGTAAAGGACTGGAAACCTTGTCCCTGGGTATAACATCCGTCTGCTCCCGGTTCGCGAAATCCATCACAGGGAGTTCCACTCGCTGCACTTAATGTATCCCTCAGGGGTACCTCTGGCTTTCATTGATTCGATATCTTTCCCTCCGGTCACCCACAGGCAGCCCTAAACTGTATCGCCAATGAACGAAGTGATCTATCCCGTACAGTTAGCATTCGAATAGGCCGTCACATTCCAGGCGACTGCCAGAGATATATAGACAGAGATGAGACTAATGATAGTTATAGGAAAACACCTTGTGATAGATTGTTAACTTCTTTCTGTGAGACTGTGGAGATGTGAATACTTGATATAGAGATGTTTTACTTAGCAATTTCAGTGTCTTCTTATACCCTGACTGATTCGATTTGTGGCCAAAAATATCTAATATACCCTATAATCTATCATGTTATATGCGTAGGTTGGCTGAGTCCAGTATTCATGGCGCATGCGACAGGATATGGCAACAGCGCATTGCTTAGGCGACCCAGCGGAACAGTTGTTGCGTCAAAATGGAGCAAAATTTCATTCGTTAACCTACGTATACTTAAGACAATACAATATGTGATGGATCGGCCAGTATAATAGATATACAGGCGAAGTAAAGACAATTCAGTAGTTATCTAGATATAAGACTGAGAAAGAAAGGCACGAACAGAGAAATATATTGAAAACTAGATTCATATTGCTTCTTTATTTATATAGTAGAGCCAGTAATAGCGTGAAAGCCCGCGCTTTAGTAAATAACATACTCAACCACGACCGTCTTGCTGCTAGTCTCAATCTCAGTCTCGGTTTCCGCCTCGCTCTTGTCCTTCTCCTGCTTGAACT
Source organism: Aspergillus tamarii (assembly GCA_030556085.1). Classification (NCBI taxonomy): domain Eukaryota; kingdom Fungi; phylum Ascomycota; class Eurotiomycetes; order Eurotiales; family Aspergillaceae; genus Aspergillus; species Aspergillus tamarii. The sequence continues at coordinate 160,645 of JARVTJ010000006.1, forward strand.
TGGTCTCAACCTCATGCTGGAGGGAGTAAGGACCAGCCTTTGCCTCGTGTTTAGTCTCCTTGCTAGTCTTCCTCTCTGGCTTCTTGCCCTTGGTCCATTCCTTCTCCACCTCGACCTCGCGTTCGATTTCGATCTCCGTCTTGGTCTCGGTCTTGGTGGTCTCGAATCCAATGGGGGCGTCGTCGGCCTCAAGCTCGTCGCTGAGCTTCAATTTGGGTGCGCTCTTGTCGACGTCGAAGACGATCTTGAAGTCAGCAGTGACGCCACCGGCAGTGACGGTGTACTTGAGTTCATCACCCTGAGTGATCTTAAAGGAGGCCTTATCGCCGTTGGAGAGGCTCTTCGGGGCCTCGGTCGACTCGCTGATGGTTGACTTGTCCTCGAGAAGGCTGATGGTGGCGTCGGTAGTGACGGAGATGGTCACAGGAACTGTATGTGTACACAGCATTGTCAGCCGAACGTCACGGCATGTGTTTCAAACACGGGAAGAGTATGATCACTAACCAGATGAGCGGACATCACCCCCCTCCTGAATTTCCTTGATCTTGGACAGAACGTCGAACTTCTCGACGAGAGCCTCGATCTCGCCGTGAAACTGAGCAATTTCGACAGACATTGTGAATGTATATACACTTATTTTACAGCGCAGGCTATAATATCACAGAGGAGGAATAGATTAGAGGCCGGGAATGAGGAAGGAACAAGGCCGGAGTGCTATTAAGTATTGAGGGGAGCTTAGAGAGCCAAGAGAGCGACGACGTGGCGATGCGGGCAGAGCCGTGGTTCAATCATTTCCATCAATGAGGCTTGTTCATGCCAGCACGGGTGTACACCGTACTGAGAAGGTCGTGTTGACCCTTGGTGGCGCAATTCGCGTAGAGTGGAACGTGGTCCTATTACATTCTGTACAAGGAAATTGATATAAAACAACCCCCCGCTCCCGCAAGCACGGACCAACCGGACCCGATTTATTCAACTTTAGCTATTGACTTTAACTCTATTGTCGTGACAATTGAACAAACAGGTATTCATTTGAGGATTCCACATGTTCTGATATAGTAAAATATACTTGTCTTACCGTTTTTCTTTTGTTCATCTCCGCTCGAAAATTCGAGATCGCATCAGAGGGAAATTTTCTCTAGGAATCCGGGGAGCTCTTGGACGGTGTATTTCGGTGGGACTGGGTGGGGTCTGGTGAAAGCACTGCCACTTTACTTCCACTTTATTGTGTTAGATCGGCAAGACCATTAATGATGTACACTTGATTTGGCCAATCCTGTGCCGCAGCAGATGGTCGTAGCGAAGGACTATCGCTCGGCGGGAATGGGCTAGATCTTATTTGTCACATCAACCAGTCACCCACAGCCAGCCCCCCAGACCGTATCTCCAGTAAATGAAATGAGGTATACGGGACAGTCGGCGTTCGAATAGGTGGTTACATTCCAGGCCGTCGTGAAGAGATGCGCAAGTAGAGAGGAGAGCAGACATGGGGAAATTGCCTTGTAATAGACTGTCAAATTCTTTTGGTAATACTATAGAGATTTGAATAATTAATCTGGGGGCTACCCATTAAGCAATTCCAACGTCTCTTGATATCGTGGTCAGTTCAATCAGTAGCTAGTAATTTCAATATGCCCCGGGGAGGATGCTCCTTTTCAGAGGCGCATCCGGTTTCAGAATCGAGTATTCGTGGCTGACATATACCCAAGGCAATACGAGAAGTGATGGATAGATAGGCATGATAGGCATGCCTATGGGGGTGATCTTACCTTACAGTTTCTGGAATATATTTCCTGTGCTGTAAGACCTCTACGAGTGGCCAAGAATATGCCAGAGCCGTACATTTGGTAGCACTGTATTTAATATGGGATGTTCCATCTAGACTAGAGACAAATCAACGTGAACAACTCACCCAGAGGTTGTCCGAACATGGCTGTAGGCAGGGCAGAAATAGACACGTTTCTCCCTCTAGGCGTGCCTACTAGGGGAGTGAGTGTAAGTAGTCTAAACAAAACCAGTCACTGGAGATTACCTACTACTACTTCCTCTTTTCTAGACAATGAAAATACTAAGGATGGTGATGCTGCTAGCCTGCGTTGTACCGTCTCCGGATCGTCACCATCCGATATATTTCCGAGCCACCTACCGAGACGATCAGCGTCGGGACAATCTATAGCAGACATCTCGCACTTTGAACTGCCGTGTTGTCACCGTATACCGCTGTAAGCAGTAAATAAAAGTTGCGCTTCGTCGCGCCAAACGGTGCCTGTCCCAGACTGGATAAGAATAGCCCTAGCAGGTCGGTTGCACTCCAGAATTCGACACCATCGTGTTGGTATCTTAAGAGCTTAAACTTGGATACTCTTGCTGGGTATTCTGATGGCCATCGTGGATTGATAGCACGATGGATGTGCTGTCTTGGATGCAATCCTGCATCATTGTATTCTACTCCTCTGGGGAGACTTTAGAACGCCGTCAGACCTGTCCATGCTTCTTTATCACGCTACGTGACATATCTCAAGCGCATACTTCTCCACGAATGAGCATTAGCTCCGAAATCTCGTTGATCAAGATGCCATAAAACCCTGGCTGGTTGACAACGTCTGCAAGAAAGTCATGAATCTAATCCGGCCAGTGGCACAAAAGAACTTCCTGCAGGCGGCATAAGTTATACCTGATTCAGTGTGTACGTATAAGCGACTCGGAGGTCGAGTTGACCGTTAAAGGCCATCAAAATATTCTCTGCCATTGTGGCAATGTCACGTACTAGGCTTGTGGGAAGCTGAAGGTTTACTGCGATACATCTAGCTGAAGCAAAACTCGGAATTGCAAAACTTCATAATAGTCGTATTGTTTGTTATCACAAGATTACCATCTGCAACTTAATGGAAGGAACGACCATTTACTCGCTGTACACCTCATCATTTTAGACTTCAATAGGCTCAAGCTCCTTCACCTTTAAACCTTTGAGTCCCTTTACAATCAGGGTGTGTAGAATCGATGTCAATCCTATTGGCTTGGTGATTTGCCAGACCGTATCTTCCATCTGGTCCCAAGGGTAACATCCGTTGCCAGATTGGAACATGGCCTCAGGAATCCCAGTTTCGCGCTTGGAGGTCATGACAATCTGAGGGTTTGATAAGCCGAACCTCCTCGCCATTTTCTGGCCTTCACTTTCAGGATTTTTCCATATCAAATTGTGGCGAATTTCAGCAGGATCAGTGGTCCACCCGTCCGGAATGCTCTCGAGCTGAATCTATTATATTAGAAGACGCTTTTCTATGAATACATACTCTTTATAAATAAAGCAACCCTTGACTTACAGGCAGGCCCATGATGCTCGATTCTAGACTTATGGTGTGGAGGAGAGATGGTCTGAGGCTGATAATCCAAAGTTTCTGAATGTTAAACGTCAGGATGATGTCCTGACACAAGCTCACGTGTCCTCAATAGAATGAAGTAGTAAGCAGCGGCAAAAATAGACAATTTTATTGTTACAATGACATACAAATTATTAGAGTGATTATACCTGACTGTTATATGATATGGGTGGCACTTTGTGACTGCCAACCAGGCTTATTTGCACGTGGCAGCATATAGATATGTGCCCTGGTCACGAGATCCCTCATGAAATATTCTATTCATCGGGATATAAGAGCGGAGGTAGAATAGAATTTTGCTAAAAAGAAAACAAACGCGCGTCAGCACTAGGATTCGAACCTAGGAGGGCGAACCCAATAGATATCAGAAATTCGAGTCTATCGCCTTAGTCCACTCGGCCATACTGACTGAAGCACGTGATGTTGATAAACGACATGGCTCTGGAAGCCAACAACCATTGCATCACAGTAATCACTTGGTGTTTGGGGTATGCCTGGGGGTTCCTCGGGTATCTGAACTTCTTTTATATTTTGCTATGGATAGAATGAGCAATATCTACAGTAAATGTCCAAGGTAATGATACAAATAGTGCCACATGGTTATAGCACCTCTCCAGGGTTGCCCTGCTTCTTGCTGCGTTCAGCGCATGCCAGTTGCAACTCACACCTTGCCAACGCCAGCGTTGGCCTTGACGTTGGTAGGGACATCGGCGACACCAGTGTGGCCGATGAGATGTTCCTTCAAGCTGGAGAATCCGGACAGGACCGACGCATCAGTACGGTCAGGCCAGGTGCCAGTGCTGCCGCCCTCGCGGTTCCATTCGCAGATGTAGCCCAGAGGGGAGACACAACCGCTAGCGGCGTTGACGGTGCTGGTGGTGTACAATTGGGCGCCACTTTTGAGGGAAGTGTCGGTCATTGGGGTCTTGACGTTGTCGAAGTAGTTGCCCTCCAAGAGCACCCAAGTGTTGGTGTCCACATCAAAGGCATGTCCGTCAATATCCTGGAAGTAGTTGTTGACTCCATGGAAATAGATCTTGGAGTCGTCGTAGTCGGTGCCCATGTGAGGAGCACGACCAGAGAGATCGTGAAGCCAGTTACCAGAGAAGGTATACCAGTCCTCCAGGCCCAGGAGAAGAAGAGACCAGTAGTGCTTGCCATTACAGCCAGCTGACCATTCGGTGACACCGTCGAACTCATTGTTGGAGATGGTGACATGGCCGCCCTTGTTCCAGCCGCTGACGATCATCTGGCGACCGATAAGCGAGAACTAGACATATTATTTATTAGTATCCTACTACACGCAATAAAGCAAGCAAATAGAAGAGATCAATATACCTTATTGTGGTCAATCCAGACGTTATCGGTGCCATCCAGGGTGAGCGCATCACCGCCCCAGACGTACTGAGGGTTCAAATCCTATACGAGATTACACTAATCAGCCCTTGTATTCCCCACATTGTTGCGAACCCAGTTTGACCTCTTACCGTGATATGGATGTTCTGGATGATGACATTGTTGGCACCACCAGTAAGGCGCAAGCCCTTGCCTTTGAGAACTCCCTTGCTACCCACACCGACGATGCTCTTGTTGCTACCCACGTCCAGTGGTTTCTTAGCAGCGTTGTCGTAGGTACAAGAGACCCAGGTACCGTCATCGCACTTATCCTGGATCCATGCCTGACCGGCAGAGGTGCCACCAGGGCACTTTGTGGTGGTATCTGAGCTGCAGCATTTGCCGGAGGTCTGGCCTTCCGTGTTGGTGAAATCCCACTCTCGGTCAATGAGGATCACACGCGCCACATCGTCAGTGATCCAGCTCTTCAGCCTGCCTCAGAGTTAGAGAGCCTTTCACCTTGACCACGGATTAGGATTTATCGCTTACTCGTCAAGACTGGAAGGGGCCTGTGGCGTGGCATTTCCTCCACCGGTCGTTCCTTGAGCAAATCCAAAGGCCGTACCGCTGACTCCGGCTGCACTGACCGGGCTCAGCAGCATCGCTGCCAGCATGGGAAGAAGAGAGGAATGCATTGTTCTTTTTTTGTTTTCGAGAAATGAACCTATCGTACTATGGTTTCAAGTGTTATTCTGCAATTCTTCAGCTTGGTTGTCGTTCTCCAGCAGACTTTATAATTGGCAGCGGTGTCCGTGCACTCTCACTGGTACAATTGACGCCCATCTCATGGCTCCCTCGACAGGTTCGCCGGTTGCTCGTTGGTGCGCCCCATCGAGTCTCAGCTTAAGAGCAGGTGATGGAGACGTGCCAGGGTACCGGAACTAGGTGGAAGGGTTTCTATGGCTTCACGTTACCCGAACCAGAAAAAGAAATTGGGCAGGGGAAGGGGGAGGGTCTTGGCATAATTTATTCTAAACCTCAATCGCTTGACTGTCAGACAGAAATCCATGCCGGTAGAAATATTCCGACGCTATCGGTTGTTTAAAAGCTGGACCCGCACCGGGCTAAGACTCAACTCGGCTCCTTGACCGACGGAGTGGATCTCCATGGCCTTTTTTTAGGTCGCTTCTTTGCCTCTCAGCCAATAGCATCACAATTTGCTTTTAATGCTCTCTGTTATGGTTGACGGCGCTCAGTCCACCGTTAGGGTTCGTCAGGGACCAAGTAAAACGGCAGCATTTCGGACTGGCTCCGGAAATGATCAGTGCCTTTCGACAGACAACTTCCGGATGCTATCTTGGCAGTGAGAAGTAGCATGGGTCTTAACATGTGGAAAACAGGCAACAGCTAAAGGGCGATTTCCTTTGGATAGCCTTGCCCCGGAAAAATTAACGTGAACTTCGAAAATATTAGAGGCTGAGACAGGACCCTTCTTTCAATAGCTCCCCAGAAGGCATTGACATCCTGTTTCGCAAACGCTGGACTAGTGACAATAGTCAGCCATGGCGGTTCTCAGGGCTTGACAATCCATTACGTTTACCATTCGTACACATTTGAGAGATAGCTCTAATTCAAGAGTGGAATCCTCTCCTTCTAGGAACTATATTCAACCTAGCTTGTCGTGACGAGAAACAGTGGCGCCGTATAAATCCCATCAATATAGGGTCGTGTCGAGCAGGAATATTCGCACATGTGGACGGAGAAGAGCATTGAACGGCGCGAGGCGAAGGTGGAATAAAGCCGGAATGATTTTATCGTATGAATTTATTGCAATGCATTCCACAATATGAAGCTATCTGTAGGGCCTTGGCAATTCAATGCATTATCCTCCTTGTCTAATGCAGGATAGATTGCGATGCGCATTGCAGAATAATATAAGTTCCAACATGATTCGTCCGACACTTAGCCCTAATTGACGCTAACCTCGTACTCTACGGATAATGTCATCTTCAGTCGTGGCGAGGAACGACGAACCCTCTCCGTCGCCTATGGAAATTAGTCCCTACAATGGCGCGCAGCCTGGTCCTGCTCTTCGCTTAGCGGACATAACGGAGCTGTCATTCTCCAAAGCGCTTCCACCTTCATGTCATTCTCCTAGAAGTTTATCACTCGCTAACCCTATGCAGAATAACATTCAGCCATGCTCCTCGTTCTTCTGTGATTAGACTGACCATACGCTGGGAATGGATCAAACACACACTTGATGCAATCGAAGAGTGTTCAGAAACGCTCCCCGTTCCTTGGCGTCTGACTTCTGCATCGCCCGACAGGAATGCAGGCCCCGATATCATTCGTGTTCTAGTCTCGATGTATTATAGTCTCCGCTTAGAGATGTTAAACTCCGTCAGCTGGGTGAGTGATGCTAACTGTTTAAAAGCCCCGCATAGTCTTGGTGGCATGCATGCACCTCAACTCACGGTTTTCCCTGGCCATCCATCCATCCTGGTCTATGTGCAGGATTAGTACATGTGACTATCCACTTTCCCATGTACTGACCTCATATCCCGGAGTATGTCAGCTCCGGCGGGGGTAAAATACCAAGCAGCTCAGGTTATTCAAAGACAAATGAGGAACGAGGTCCGCCAGTTGAGAATTCTTGAAGAGTGTGTGTAGGCATCATTACGAAATTAGATGGAAGGCTATAAGAGCAACAACTTGATTATATCTATGGGTGTTAGAGAACTGACGAAGACGAAGGTAGATTCCGTGGCAAGTTGATAATGAGAAGGGTTTGTGCCCAGATAAAAAGGATGTGATGGCACCTGATCAGGCTACTTTACGTGCACAGACTAACTAGCCTTATTAACATGGATATGTATTTACTACTACAATAGTGTTTAACTAGGGACAACACGATGAGCTATCCCACAAAGTCATCTACGTGATGCAGCCGTCTGAATATTGACCGGATCGCACGTTCTCCCTAGTAATCCTAATATAGAATGTTCATGTATCGAAGGCTTTGACCTTGATTGGTCAGTAATCATCTAAGATGTGGAATTGATTTGACTGGCTCTTCTTTACTGCTTACTTGATACATCAATGCCGCCCCAGTGAGACTCATCCATGCCCCACGAAGCCCTATCTCGCCGTATATGTCTCTAGGTTCTATGCTTCGACCATTCCGCATACGAGGCAAGATAGTCTTATCGACTACAGAGCAAGACATGGTACGCATCTATTCTGAAACGATTGCATAATTATTATTTTTTAAATAACAAACCCGTTCGATAAGATTGTGTCTGCCCTATAATCAAACTTCAACCACCGGAGTCCGGCCATCTGTATATAGGTTATCCTCCGAGATCAAGAAATACATTGACTGACAAATCCATTCAGTTGTCGAGGATCGACGTAGATCGCCGCAGGTTGCTTACGCAGACCCACTTGTTGCAAGGATGTTAACGGAGTTAAGAATATTGAAGCGTCAGCAGGTCACGTTAGTATTGAGTATGCCTGTATTATATTATGGCTTTATAGCTGGACGGCTCCTTGCTTCTGGCGAAATTTCACTGTTCAGTCATAACGGTGTACGTTGTTATTACTAACGGTGATACAGATATCTATCAGAATATGTCCTATTACGGTTGTAAGTATTGTTTACATAAGGACTATGAACATCCACAATCATCTGGAGTCAGGATAAGTGTGTTCACGCTACTGGGCTTCTCACTGCAGGGATATGTTTCGTACCCTGCAGCAGCCTGGAAATCTGCATCACGACAGTCGAATTATAATCCAACATGTCCTGCATGTTTCAGACACATCGTTTAGCACTTAATATCCTATCTATAGAGTAAGCCTATTGCATATCGCCAGGTCTACGATTATGCAGGCAGGCGAAGTGTCTATCGAATGGGTTTGGTATATAATGTCACCATTCTCCTCATAAGTATCAGTAAAAAACAATCGCGAAGAGCAGTGATATTCTAAGGCCAATGACAGTGGTCATGTCAGCGTTCATTACTGCATTTCTCGGTGTTGGCCCAGCCATGGCCCTTGGGGCAGCGTTAGCCAACCACGGAAATACCTCTGCTGTGCCCGAATGTGTCCAAGCAGTAAGTACTCCTATTACCATTGCGAGCAGGTTTCTGAAATGGTTATAGTGTTCCCATTTGGCGAATATCTTCGGCCCTGATGCCTACTCCCTCGGCAATGCCAACGTTACTCTCTGGGATGTAAAGCAGCAGGAAACACATTCCGCCTGTTGGGTCCAGCCCTCTTCGACTGAAGACGTGTCAACCATTCTGAGCGTTATCATCGACACCTCATGCCGATTCGCGGTTAAGAGTGGTGGTCATGCCCGAGACCCCGATGATTCTGTTTCAGTTGGCGGCGTCACCATTGACATGCAAAAGATGAGATCTGTCGAGGTTGCCCCAGATCAGAAGACAGCCAAGGTTGGGAGTGGCCACGTTCTGCTAAGTTTGTATGAGGGCTTGGAAAAGTACAATCTGACCACGCTTGGCGGACGGGTCGCCGATGTGGGTTTGGGAGGTTATACCCTGGGTGGAGGATTCTCGCATCTCGCGCCCAAGTACGGTCTCGCCATGGATAATGTTTTCGAATATGAGGTATGGGACATTACGTCCTTGGTGTACTATGAGGCTAACGCTGTTTAGCTTGTTTTACCCAATGCCACTGTTGCGATTGTCAACCAAGAGACACATCCAGATCTTTACTTTGCTCTCCGAGGAGGTATGAACAATTTTGGTATCGTCACGCACTTTACTATGAGGGCTGTTAAGCAGGGTCAGATGCTTGGAGGGGTCAGAGCCTATAGGGCCGATACGAGGGACGCGATCCTGGAGCAAGCCTATGAACTAACGACAAGTTGGAAAAATGATACCAATATGGCGTTCTACTATGACTATGGTTATGACCAAGAGAGAGATGACTTTACCATTACAGTTTCTCAGGAGTATACTTTACCGGTCCTTAAACCCGCGCCATTCGAGCAACTCAATCGAATTCCGTTCGAGCACAGTACTATTCGCCTTGATCGGACCAGTCGGTTTAGTATCGAGACCGCGTCAGCAACACCGCCTGGTGGTCGGTAAGATAATGGAGTCAGTCTGTGTGTAATAGGTCATATTAGATTAACTGGTCACAGAAACCTATTTGCCACTGTTACTTACTCTCCGTCCGCAGACCTTGATAGGCAACTTCAGGATATAATGGCCCAAGAGTTACAACCTCTCAAAAAAGCATCCGGGTTCTTTCCCAATCTCGTTATCCAACCGTTGTATGAGGGCGCCATTCGTGCTGGGAAAGAGCGAGGAGGGAACGCTGCCGGAATAGATTCCGATGGCCCTTTGTCAGGTATGTGCAAAACCAACATCTCACGTTGCCGCTGCAAGCCAGACCCTATGCTAAACTTTCTACAGTTGCCCTATTGACTGTCCGATGGGGAAATGCAGAAGATGACGAGCGGATGAATGCTTTCGCACAAGAATGGGTGGAGAGGTCCACTGCTACCACCAAAAGTGCAGGCAAACATCATCCTTGGCTCTATATCAACTACGCCAGCAAAGCCCAGGACCCGTTTTTGAGCTATGGAGAGGCAAACCAGCAGAAGTTGAGAAGGATTCAGAGGGAGGTTGACCCCCAGGGAGTGTTTACGTCGGACGGGCTGTGTCGGGGATATTTCAAGTTACAATAAGCTATCGTGAACTGGCTCAGTGTATTTCGCATAGCTTCTGATCGACTACAGATGCAAAGACCTGCTTGCAGACTCTACACCGCACGATCTGGGTTGCTCTCTACGCGAACATGAAAGGGCTTCTGACACATTGGGCAAGTGTAATGATAGTTCAAGAACCATGTCTCCAAGCACTGGCTGTGAAATACATGTCGGCAGGGGAGAGTGTGGATTGGGCACGTTCTAGAAACCGGCTCGAGGCAGATAGCGCTGGCAGGGTGTGAGCCCAAACGAGTCCACTCAACACCAGATTATTCAAGACAAGAAAATTAGCTTACCAGTCAAATACACGATCGTAGTCTTTGAGGGGACTGCGCTCAGTTTGAACCGATCTCCACCAAGTAATAAACGGTTTGGTTGGCGCAACTCGTTCTAGGAGATTTAGTCTCCGCTCTTCCTCGGTGGCTGTGGGAACAGAGAACGAAGGATCTAAGATGGCACTGAGGTCCAGATTCAGCGTCGTAAAATAATAGCTTCTCAACAGGACCCTGTAGTAGTTCTTAATGATTAGTATTCTGCGCAACCGATCATCAGCCGATGACATATGCTAGTTATGCTTGGGATTCAGCAAGAGTACCTACCAGATGGCTGTAACTACATAAATAAGGACGCAGATGGCGAGTAGTACGCGGATTTGCAGATGAATATCTGTTGTGTGCTTCGTGGCTTTACTTTCTGTCTCTGTCGAATTCATCTCTAGATGCTATGGAATGATCTTATAGAATCCTCTGATTGCAATATTAAGAACCGGTTCTTTCTGGGGGTAATGGCAAGTGTCTCTCTCTCTATATATATGGGAAGGTAAAGGAGGGCTCACCCTAAACTTTAATTCGTCCAACTTAATCGCTCAAGTGGCCTGAGAACCCAGTGAGGGGAAGCATAATCGACAACTGACCCAGACATGCTCTCAAGGGTACCACGAAATCAGGAGGGAGGATCCACTGTCTGTTACCAATTTATCCTTAGGCTAAACGCTGAGAGTTGTGAAAGATATCCGCCTGAAACGCTGGGTCACTTTGCCGGGAGAAGCTTGCACGCTGCCCGATGTCGTCATGTAATTCATAATCTGCGTTTTATATAAATCTCCCGGCGATCATTTCCTAGTACTTGATCATTACCCTATTGGGTTACGCGTGAAGTAAGGTACATGAGATATGGGCGCGGTTGTTCCTGTGACAGAGGGGATGGGCTGAGTCGAGTATCCTTTATGGATTATAATCATCTGCATTCTTGGCTGATCTCAGTTTATTCTACGCGGACTTTGATTTATAAAAATTAAAGTACATAAAAGTATGCTGCAAATGAAAGAAAGGATAGGAAAAAATAAATACATTTTAGTCTCGCTGAATACGCCTGGAAGAAGAATGGTGAAACTCTCAGCCCATCACGCCCCGTATCAATTTCCCCTATACATACACACACCTTGACGAGGAAACTATCGCATTTTGATTGTGAATGTTGAATAGACCAAGCAAACGCCATATATGTAAAGACTAAAGACTGGAAGAGTGCGTTTGCATATCACTTCACCATATCAATTTGAACTTCAATTTCCCTTCACCTATTCCTCGACTTTCACCTTCTTCACATCCCAAGTCGAGGCCACCTTCGGAATAGTCACCGAAAGCACACCATCCTTCAGTCGAGCATGAGTGTTTTCCTGATCCACAGCGGATGGAAAGCTGAAAGACCGACGGAAGTCCCCAGTGGCCCGTTCGGATATCCACCAGGACCCTTCCTCCATTTCAGACGCATGCTCTGTATGCCCTTTAATATTGATAGTGTGCGCGTCAACATACTCGATCTCGACATCGCTTAGCTTCACACCGGGGAGTTCCCCTTCCAGCTGGTAGGTATCCTTCGATTCGCGCATGTCGAAGGTTGGTGCATATGCCCGGGGATGCGGATCGAGGCTATGCCCTGATAGATAACGGTCGTAGTCATCCAACAGTCGCTTAATGGCGGAAGGGCCTCGGTGGAACTGGGGCATCAGAGTCATCGCTCTGGCTTTCGGAAGCCTTCCTTGCGCAGCGACGATGCATGGCTGCACTCGAGACCGTGAAGCGATGGCAAGCAGGCCGGGGATACGACTGGAGATTGTGCTGAGGTTGCTACGATAAATCATGTCGGATATATGTATACTGGTGCTGGGATAGCTGGATTCGAATGAGGTGACAGGAATGAAGTCTGTATCATGACACAAAGAGCAGCTTTGAATCACGCCACTGAGCGAGAACATTTACGGTAAAAGGTCCATTAGTATTGGGCCTTGGGAAAGTCTGCCACGTCTAGAACGATTGGATGTGGCGAGATCACTTGAACAAGCGGTTTGGGGGTTTAAGTTCGTGGTGCCTCTGGTCCTGCGGAGAAAGCTTGGAGACCAACCACAAGGTCGTGTCAATATCCTGACCCAGGAGACCAAGGCCTGGCCTGCACTAGACACGCTGGACAATGGCTCTCCTTGTTCAGCAGAGGAAAGCATCTGACTGAAACTACTCACTATAAGAGCGAAGCCGGTGTTGCATGTACTGAATCATTAAATGCCTCAGAACACAAACAACATAATCATGGCCGAGTACTATTACTCTTGAAAGACGCGAACATAAATGGACAGAAACCACTTGAGTCTCCTTCGCATATGCGAACGAAAATTGGACGAGGAATGTGCCCATGCCGACCGTGACTTGCGCATTCTAGTGGGCCACACGCATATCCTCAATGCATTGTTATCGGCGCCGATCCCGATCTCAAGCCTTGTGGACCAACAGGAAGAATCTGTTGCGATACAGCTCGGAGCTGAACTTAAGGCTCCACCCCAAAGCCTTCCCATAAGTACGATGGGTCTCATCTCTGCCGATCGGCTCGATTACGAGGTGCTGCTACCATCCTACGACTGACTGAAACGATTTCGCTGCAACCCTAACTGACGGATCCGCGTACGCCAATATGCGTGGATCTTCTTGCTCGCGATCATATCCTGTTTCGGTCTGGAAGATTATTGGCGCTAATTAGTTATATAACGCAACATTTATAAGTCATCAAGCACCACATCCCTTGAGTGAGACCGATGTTTGGTCCCCTCGCAAGGTTGGTGGGCTGGCCGATCTACTATGGAGTGGAGGATCTGAAAACACCTTGAAAATATTAGACACAAGCTATCAATGAAAATGTCCTAGTAATATCTCTCCATCTTATAGGGGTTACAACTCCCGTGCTGCCTAAAAAGGGGGGTGGAGCTCGAAACCGTTCTCGCACCCCAGTTCCCTTTTTTTTTAGTACGAAAATAATTTTTTTTTTTTTTTTTTTTAGAAAAGTAAAAAAAAAAGAAAAATTAATTGTTAGGTCTAGAACGCACCTAATGTAAAAAAAGAAAGCCGGCCCAAGCCTGGCCAAAGTGCTGTTTTAGACTATCGACTTCTTATCAATCTCCCAGACACTGCTGGGATGAAGTCCGAACTGATGGCTATCGGATGATTCGCCTTCGCGCGTATCCTTTTGTTCGACCTTCACGTTATAGCTCGTACTGACATAGACGTCGTAACCTCCATCCTGACTAGACTCATTAATCGCCTTCATACTATCCCGCCGTGTGCTCTTCTTTGTCCGTGTCGTCAAGTTGTACGATTCCGATCCTCCATGGTATCCGTATGGATGACCGCTGGAACCATCCTCCACGTAATTCGACTTCCAAAATCTCTTGGTGAACAGCGGGCGCAGGATGGGAAGGTTCACTGTGGCGACACCGACAAAGGTTTCACGGATCCCCCATCGGTTCACGGTGATGCTAGACGGTTCTGCTTTTAATGTGAGAGCGGTTCGAATAAGCGACGCGCTGATGACGAAGATGCCGGAGCTGAGGAATATGGCGATGACGAGTTTTCTATTCACGACCAGATCAGTTAGAAGGCGTCTTGTCTTTGGTGATCCTTGCATGTACAATGGATTGCGCATTACCTCGAGAACGATGTCTTTACTTTCCAGAGTAATGGGATTGGGACGAAAAGCCTGGATCGATGGGATGTGAGTAGGAAGGAACATTCGGAAATGTCCGAATTTCTTACAGAGCTATGTCAGTGCTATCAGGAACTGGTCAGCTTGACTACACATATAGGGGGCTGCGGTAGATTTGCATACGTGACGTTCAAGATGCATGTTACTATAACGTTTTGGATCTTGAGTCCACACTTTTCTGGAAGATATTAACATCATTGCAGCCCCTCCCGAGTGAAGCGATTCCTTACTAGAGGGCGGAGGAAATACTCTCCAGTTATCCGATATACTAGGCAGGGTGCATTAGCACATATGGAATGCAAGAAAGGAGATAGATATCCGGGGGTCCTTACGGATGACACCCAAACGTCACCGTTAGAAACACCGCAATATAGGCAATCCCACAAAACGCTGCGAGCCATTTAATGACCCGAGATTGCCACAACCCCAGGGTTAAACGCTTGCTTTTTCACGGGGATTTCGTCTTAGTTTCCAAGTCCGACAATGGTGAAACACAGGTTCTTACTATAGGAATAGCATTTTTGCTTTCATGACCCAAATTAGGGCTGTGTATGAATACCAGGCAGCGAGCTCCGCCTTGGAGCCTGCTACAACCGAAGAATATTGAGTCGGTGTGAGGGAATCATGTAAGCCGTGTGGTATCTCGAGATTAGTACCTAGCACATCTTCTTGGACTTTAGCATTGATGGCACCAGCCCTCGGGGGATATAATCTTACATGAGAGGTGTACTGTTACAGCATCCATAGTTAGGAGGCCTATCGCCTAGTACATTTCTTTAATATTCCAGGATACTCGGCAAGGGCATCAGTAAGAAGAGTTGACCTTACCAGAAATGCGAAATAATCATCGCCTTGAAAGCCTCTGACACCAACTGTCCGGATCCGGACACCCATTCGCACGAATACAATGAGAACGCCGAGTCCGAATTCTGTCCATTGTTCAGGGAGAAATGACTTGTCATCGTAAAAGCCAAGATCTGCCATAACGTAAGACAAAAGAACGAGGCCCTTGTGTGGGATGAAAACAGACGACGTTGTACATCAGGTAGCTCAGGATCAAGAAGTGGGCTACTGCATGTATGATATAGCAGATGTACCTCAAGGCATGGGAGCTAAGGTGAGGAGATTGGCGTTTGCCAATGGGTTGGTCCCAAAAATGGAGAAACCTACACCCTAGTGCGAACACTGAATGTCATAGGGGATGGCCACTCCGATCTTCATGGGTTAGGAAAGTACTCTACGATCGAGGAACCTTATTCTGAGCCGGACAAGATCCGCTTTAATCATGGATGCACTTATCTTTTGCCTGTTTGGGAGTAGCGAAGATCCATCACCGCGGCTGGCACTCCGAGATCCACTCCATGGGCACTTCGTCCCCAACATATTTTGATAGTGTCAGCTGCTAGGCCGTTAGGGCTTTCATTGCTTTCTCATGGACGGTATAACAATCAACAACCATGGTCCAGGTCGGGGCAAGCCCGTCCTCAAGTGCTCCAGGAGCATGATCAGAATCACCATTTCAGGCAGGAGTACTTCCAAAAAGATGAGCCATTATCCGAACCAGGGATAAGATAGTGCGAGTTTATCCATTACTACAGCATGCCCGAACGAAGGCCGATGCCCAACATCGAGGGCCTTGACTTTCTACTGGGTCGCATACCCGAGATTGCTCCTGGTTGACGATAGATTTTGAGAGCAATGGAACATCGAGGCCCCTGATCAGCAGATTTCGTATACATGAATGGACTGGAACGGTCGAAGGATCAGTGGATTCCCCACCAGTCATAGTAAATTTTATTAATGGTTCAGCTCAGCTTTGGTTGGAGTGCGAAGGGTAAAACCACCATCGGTACACCATGTGGGCCGAGGCCCATAAACCCAACGCCGCGGGCCGCAACCATTGCCATCATTGGGCCACCAGCTGAATTTCCTCGTTCTAGTTGGTTGCCAAGTCGTGTCTGGGCGATTGAGATCCCTTATTTGGGTCAACTGCACGGGACATTTTTCCTTTGACATTGAGAAGTTGCACTTAGGGTTCTAGCTACCAAGTGTCCATCTCAGCACAAGCCAATAGGGGCGCATTGGCAACTTCATAATATTGACCATAATTACCTCGGTTTCTAAATATATGGCCAGGGGTCTTCTGAAGGTATTTGTTTCTGGAAGACTACAATATCACCATTTATGCATCCTGGGCACAACGGTGAGTGTATTGCAAGCCGAAAGGGGCAGCATAAGTGCAAGTAAAACGTACTATGTAAATTCATACAGACCTTGTGTGGGAATTCACTCATTCCCCACAGACGAAGAGATTTTTCAGGGTCCAGAGAACCGAATTTAGGGAATGTGGAGCTGAACACGCAGGGACGATGAGGTATCCACATCAGCACCAGTGGGCATGATTAATATGCAATCGCAGTGTACCCAACCATACATTCGTAGATTGATTAAGCCATGTGCCGTCGTCTCATCTTGTAACTAGGACACGACTAGCATGAACCATACAAAACCTCTTATGCCGTTCTATACCGTGTGTGCTTTGTCTAGCACAGGCACGGCGGAGATCCATGTACTAATTTTGAATCCTTCATGTAAGCTTTTTACTATGACGAGCACTGGCAGAGTCACGACAGAGGAGGCCCTCGCAAGATGTGAAGCTACTGTGTGATACGTACATGGATTGGCGCTGATCATAGCCGTCTTTCCTTAGGTATGTGCCAGCCCTTTCCTTCGAACGGTTAGTAGTCCATTAAATGGGTTCATTACACTCAGTCCGAATTTGGCCAATCCATGTATTTCCTTTTTCCTAAATTCTCCTAGCATTGTTCCCCTCCCTGCTTGTCTCGGCAGGTCCCCACCCTGTGTGTGAGACACAAGAGCTTTGGGGTACTGCAGGTTTGACTTTTCGATATTTCACTTTTCCCACACTGGTCAATTATGATTCTCGAAGCAATTCTGTGTCCCAACTTCAAATGACCCATACCATTCTTTCCCGAACCGGCCCGGTCAAGACGATCGGTAAAATGCGCAACATAACTTAGATCAACGACAGCATAAGTCGGCGACCCCGAACCTTTACAGCGCTCAATCAGACCATAGGTGACTCACTAGGTTAGGGCGGAACCAGCCAGTGCGATTGTCAGGATCAAGTTGTATAGTGCACAAGGCAGGACCCTCCAGGTCTAAACGGACATAAAGTTGGGATATTTGCGGGGAGTGTTGATCCATATTGGCCAACATGGGCTTTCCGAGTGTAGGGCAGAAACCTTGTGTGATTTATGCGCGAATTGAACCTATGCATGAACCTCAGGATTACCAATAGGGTTTACTTAGCTCACCAATAGCTTCACGCAGGTACGAGACGAACCGCGGTAAAGAGCGTCAGCCCACCCAAAATACGTGCGATTTAAAGTAACCCGTTCGGGCCCGAACGCCTTTTTGCCATCCTTCAATTCCGAAAGTCAATTCCTGACATGACGTCTCCTCGACTCTCAATCTCAATTCCTCGGCCGATTGCCTATGGAAACATCCCATCTTTTGGAGTTCACATTGCCTTCGACCTCCAGAACTGATCTGTCCTGTCGTTCGGGGCCTCTTGGCGATGGCGAGACGATTGCATGAGATGACAGTCCTTCCAATGAATCACCCATCCAATTGCTGGTTATTTTGATCATTCTAGGGGGCTTTATCCACACGGTATTTTACAAGACTTTCCATCATAGACAACCTTTCATTAGTCTCGACATTCTAGTTCGTACATGACGTTTTTCCCACTAATCCCCACGCTTCAAAAGGCTCGTATGGGGCAATGGGGATGCGCTCCACTTCTGTCAACAGGCTTACTCCAGCGTTTTCTATCCCTCGGCATTTCCCTTCGAGCAACACTGAAGTTTGACTCAACCGGTAAATGAATCCTTTGGACCCCATGGGCAAGCCTGCCAAGCTGACCGATCTCCGGTCTGGAATGTTCTGATGTGCTGGTCGCCAAGCTGTTATGACTGGCATCACATCTGCAAACTCCCTGGAATGGACACGTGCTACACTATGCCCAAGACCACAGCCCTACGAGTCTCGATCAGTCCTTTAGTAGATCAGTTCAATTTTTCTCCTCGATAGACTAGAACGTCGCTCGATGTTGTATAAGATGTAGCTACGCTATTTTTCCTAACGCAAGAAAGAAACCCATCCGGAAGCTAAGGTTCTAGTAACGCTTGTTGATATACATCTACATCTGCCGAAGTCTGTGCATCACCGGATTTAGGGATGTCTCTTCTGGGGGTCAAGCTACGATTCTCTGAGATTGCGACAAATGCTCTCGTTACCCTATCCTACTACCTTTGGTGATGTGTTATATACATTGCAGAGACGGTGTTCGCGTCCATGACCCTTTAGTATCGTGACAAAGGGATGTTGCATCCGCGCTTGGCTATGGCTATATACATAGAATGTTAGAGCAGGCTGGGTTGAAAGTGAGCAGTTAAGCCTTTTTGGGCTCACTTGATTTACATCCAATGTAGCTGCACCTGGCTGATCTAGGTTACAGGGCGCTAGCATGGCCAGCGGTTGCATAGTGACTTGTATCAATGTTCATTCATTAAAATGCTTGTTACATGCCTTAGAACATGCTTCAACTATGTAAACAGACATGACCTCATTAATCATCCATGCGTCGCGTCAACCAATCTTTTAGGTCGCGGCGAAACCGCGAGACACGAGATGCGAGAAGAAAGTGCGGATATGATTTCCATTGGCTCGAATGCACCGACCAGACAGAGTTCGAGTGTCACTGTCCAAATAAGAGAGAATGGAAGAGCACCCATTCCTTCGATAAGCAACCAAATTCAAGCGGCCAAAAAGATGCTTTACCGCTGTTGCTTCAACTGCTTGCGGAATGACTCTTCTTGCCTGACCACTCCCATTGGGAGCGATCGGCCAACACCGAACAGCACGAACGGTGCCCACTTCCACCGGAATGGGTTGACCAGTATCACAAACACAAACCAGTAGATCAGTTCGGAGTACGTGAAGAAGTCAAATGCGTTGGTTGGGGAATGCTGCTTCACAAAGCGGGTGAAATCGATCCAAGTCTTCATGCGACCCTCCGTGGGTTGCGTCAGGGGATCCGTCAAGAACATGAGCAAGAAGCGCGTGTAGATGCCAATGTGCATATTGCCCACGGTTCCAATCGCATCCACATAGGTGCTATTGTTGGCGCAAATCTCGGGGTACTTCGGGGGAAACACCTGCAAATACCAGCTCGGTGGACTATACGGCTCTTCAAACGCATCGTCGGGCAGGAAGGATAGTGACGGACGCTTAAAGCCTGTCGCCATGATAATGACATCTCCTGTGACGACGGACTCATGGCCCGGGCCGCCCTTGGGTACCTTCCTGGCGCGACGGTTAAAAAGGATACCGTTCTCCTTCACGGAGACAATATCGCCGCGCAGCCACCGAGCCTTGCCCTCCCGAATCTTGTCGAAGAGCTCCGAGTTAGCCATTGGCGTTGTTGTGAAGAGGCCGCCCGAGGGCGCGATATCCTCCAAGTCCCGATAGAAGAACTTGTGCAGGAGCCATTCCGGGATCCACGAAAAGGATGTCTCCATTCCAAAGATGTTCAATGCCAACAAGGACTGAACGAGTACGTTTCGGGGAATGATCCACTTATCCGACCGCGACAGGACATCGATTTCCGCCGCTTTCGACTGGACCGCGAACTCCAGGGCCTCAATGGCGCTAGCACCGCCACCGATGATGAGCACCTTTTTCCCTTCCACATCCTTGCCATCCAGTTCCGACGAGTGGTAGATATTGCCCTTGAATTGCTCCTGGTCGGGCAACGGCGGCATCTTCGGGTCACCACAGACACCCACCGATGCTACCACGCCATCAAAGCGGCCGTACTTCTCTTCGTCATCATTGATGATCCATTTGCCATCCTTGGCCTGCTTCACGGAAGTCACGGGGGTTTCGAATGCCGTGTGTTTCTGCAGACCATAACGCTTCCACACATCTACGATTTGCTCACGAATCTCTCCTTGAGTTGGATACGCGTTATCGTATCTTACCGACGGATGGAATCGGTACATAATACTATGAATCTGCAAGGAGGATGTAGAGTTCACTCTCTGCGAAGTCATTGTATCAGCCATTATCCTGTAATCTGGGAATCAATACAAACGTACACTCCAGATACCTCCCAGTCCCTTTGCTTTGGAGCGTGCCTCAAAGATTTGTATGTCGAAGCCATGGCCAACACAGTGAGCTGCAGCCGACACGCCCGTTAACCCAGCACCAATGACTGCGACTCGTTTTTTGGGAAGGCCATTGACGAGCGAAGCGGGTGGTGGAGGGGCAGGAGCGAAGAACCAGTTGATGACAGCTTGAACTAGAAGATAAAAGAAGGTGAATGTGCCAACGAAAGGGTGTTTGATGAAGTCTACCCAAGAGGACTGAGACGTCCCTGGCTGAACCATGGTTGCTGATTTTGCGAATTCAATGAAACGGGCCCGTCAATTGATGCCAGACGAAAAGCAAAAACCGATACCGTACCAGTTTCCTGCTGATTGTTGTTTGTGTGCAAAGAAAGAAAACGAGGGGAGATTCGAGGCCCTTTTTCAATGGCAGCAAGATGCAAAACCATGACGTAGTGGGTGGATCACTTCTGTCGGAAGGTCTTTTTATTTTTCCAATGCATGTGAAAAGTGCCACGCAAGGAAGACCATTGGTTTCATCATAGGGGAAGAGACCTGGTTAGAATCCATGTTGGCTCCACTTACGTTATGTTGCTCCCGTATGCCATCACATCCTATGGTCTCTGTATCTCTCACACACAAACTATATAACTATATCCTGTTTTCTCAGGCATCATCCCTTCCCAGCTGCATCTTATCTTATCGGGGGATTGCCCGATCCCGTTAGCTCCGTCTCTTCCTACCAGGTTCCTTCATACTGACAAGGTACTATTTTCATGTGTTACTGGAGTCCAGCCTTTTCATATGAAATTTCAAACCTGTTAATATATTCTGGCATGGAATCCCTCGTCAAAACGTCGCTCGGAGACGGTTGATCTTCATTCGATTGACGGAGCATGATCAGCCAAGTCCAACTAGTCCACACCACCGACTCCTTACTAGATATGCGATCAATGAATATAGAATACCAAGTCAGAATTGTGTTGTGTCAATGACACTCGTCAAGACTGTACAGACTTTGTAAACACAAGAAACGTGGATTCTGCCCAAAACGTGACTTGTTCCCGATTGGGTCTAGGGCGGTCGGGGGAAAAGCATCGATCGGATCCATCCAGGACTTCAAAATGAATCATGTAATCTTCAATTGCGTGGACTCGACCTCCCCAGAATAATTCTACCTTGCCACCGTCGTGGTTCATACTCACACGTTGGATATCGAGTTCCAATGACCATGTGCGACTATCGCTAAAACCGTTTCCTCAACGCGTCGTGTGAACTCTCAACGCCCATGACGATTTTCATTCTCCCACCGGCTGCCATTCCTTGACGCTCTTTCCTCCCCCCTCCACCCAACCATCTTTCTCGAACCCTTACACAAAAATGGCCACGCAAGGTGCTCCGGTCCTCGATAGGTTCCTGTCGGGAATCTCAGAGATAGTTCGGAATCGCGACGGCTCGAAGCTCCAAGACTTCCTACAGATCGAGCCTCCGTTGTCTGACATCTACCGACAGATGGTCGAGGAGTTACGGCGACAGTATCCCAATGGATCGAAAGAGGCTGATCTCCTGCGCCGATGCGAAGGGCTCGTGCCGCGCACCAAGAACGGCAGCTCATGGACCGCATTTCCGACCTTCATGAAGCTATATTTCACCTTTCTCCGCGACGTGAATGTCGACAACCTACTCGAAACCTACAACCTCTTGAAAGGGCTGGTGAAGTAAGTCCTTCTGGATGTATCCTTCACCTGAATCTTTCCTAGCACTACTCTCTATGGTATATTGCCGCCATCGACCGTAGCGCTGGGCTCCTGTCGTCCTGGTCGGTTACTGATTGTTTCTGCGGTCGTCTCCGCCCATAGCCAGTCTGTCCTTGCGCTCGGTGACAGTCAATACGGTGTGATCGTGCTGCCGACCGTCCTTTACCTTTCCAAAGTCCTCGCGAAGCTGGCCATGGGCCTCGATCGCCGCCCTGAATTGATCGCGCATTTACTGAGAATGGAGGGTCGCTCCAATCAGGACGAGAGCATCGAGAAAGTGACATTGGTCGAGAAGTCCGCCAATGTCGTCCGGGAAGCATTTATCAAGTGTCTCACGGATCGTAGCGGAACCCCCGGGGTCCATGGCAAACCCGAAGGCAAGCGGGTGGGCATCTATCTCATGGCCAACCTGTGCCTGAAGTTGCTTTTCCAGGTACGGAGCCAGATCGAGACCTCTTCGACCGCTTCATAGAACTGACACAGATCGCTCCAGTGCGGGAAACTCCGAAATGCAGAACAGATGTTTTCTAGTATCAGCGCCCAGTCTCCGCCCTTAAAATACTTCCCCGCCTCCCAAAGAGTGACCTACCTTTACTATCTCGGACGATATCTCTTTTCCAACAATCTCTTTTACCCCGCCCAGATCGCCCTTCAATCTGCCTACGACCAATGCCATCACCAGGCTTTCAGCCAAAAACGAGTCATTTTGACATACCTGATACCATGTAACATCATCATGGGTCGTTTTCCTTCACTAGAGTTACTACAACGGCCGGAGTCAGAAGGACTAGCCGACAAATTCGTTCCGATCTGCCGACTCATCGTTCGCGGCGATTACATTGCCTTCCGAGAGCATCTTGCGCTGGATTCACCGGCCACTGAATGGTTTGCACAGAAAGGAATCCTACTTGCCTTGCGCAATCGATGCGAAATCCTCGTATGGCGGGCGCTTGCTCGAAAAGTGTTCATCCACGGCGGCTTTCATGGTGAACCCCAAGGCTCCGCCCAGCGCGGACCGCCTCCTTTCCTGTACCTCCACAAACTCGAAACCGCCGTGCGATGGCTCCAATCGCAACATGCACAGTCCTTGCATGGCTCTCTCGGCTTCGCTCCGTCCGGCCAAAACCGCGACACACAGGCCGGGCATAACGAGTTCGGATCGCAACTGGTGTATAAACTACCTGATCACGATTTCGCTGGGGTTAACGAGGTCGATGGACCGGAGTCCAAGCCGGATCCAGACTTATTGTCCAAATTTGAAGACTTCCTCGCGCCAGACGGATGTTTTGACGTCATGGGACAATGGCAGTCTAATTCACCGGGGGTCTTAGTCGACGGACAGCCCGACGTCGACTACTCTCAGTATGAACTAGATCCATACACCCATCGAGTCGAGCTAGACTCGGAAGCTGAACAAGGAAAGCCAACACCCATGATGCGAGAGCTTGAATCCGTTCTAGCGTCTCTTCTCACCCAGGGCCTAATGCGAGGCTACTTAACCCACAAGAATCCTCGGTTCGCCATTCCCGGTGCACGCCTGCGCGGCGCCTTGCCGACCGGGTTTCCAAATGCCTGGCAGACTATCTCCGCTCGCGAATCGGAGGATGACCGAGTCCCTGGTTGGGTCCAACCTCCGCCACCCATGGCGGGTAGTGGTCTGGCAGCAGCCGGCGGAGGTCGCGTAGTGAACCTGTCGGGAGCACGGCCAGTGGGCGTGCAGTAATCTGGGAAGTCCATCCGGAGTCTCGCGCGACTAACCTCCGTGGCGCTTTTTGGTGAATAGCACGGTGTGATATATTTGATACCATTGATGTTTTTACAATTCCTGTCCTGGCTTTGATACTGGCCACCCAATGGATGTCCATGTAAGACTAGTCTAGAATATATATACCAGACAGCGGAAAGTAAAGGTATTACTCCCCACCGTCAGTCTTTCTTGCTCTTGATCAGATAGTAGTCACCTCCTCTCCAAGCCTTATACACACCGTATAACCCGCACACCGGCCATGTCTCCCACACCATCCTCTTCGCCCAACCGACCCATCCCTCGGGGGACCCATGCCCTATAGGACTCAAATTAACGCGCACCTTCTGATATAAATCTGGCAAATGTGTCGCATGGTATTTCTCCCGCAACGCATCATAGCGTTTCCGATCATAGATCGACCAAAACTCTTCCTCTGTATAGTAGGCATGGGCATACAGCCACTTCTTCCCGCCCAACTCCCTGACTTTGTTCTCCAGGCGCCGATTCTGCGCAATGAACGCCCCGGTATCCGACGCATGGGGGGACGGCGCCCACAACCCAAAGTTCATCAGACAGTCACCGTCATCATCGGGGTCCTCTTCATTCTGAGATTGATGCGGGCCTACCTCGGCGCCGCGAGCCATGATTCCCTGCGAATGGTGCAGGGGACACAACCAGATCGGATACGCACCGAAGGTTTCCTTGTTATCGAGCCAAGTGAGAAACTCCCCCGTAGCTTTGTACGGCACCGCCACGTCTTGGATGATGTGCTGTTTTGAGAGCCCGCTCTCGTGTAAGGCGTGATACATGACTCGAGTGTGCATAAAGGTATCCAGGATATAACGGGTGATGCGATTGAACGGTGTGATAAAGTAGTTGAAGGCGTAGCGACCCGTCCAGAATGCGCCGCGATCGTACCGGAAGAGGTAATCTTGGATGGGGACGTAGTAGGTGACCGAAGCGGGAGGTTCGGCGTTCGGACGGTGAATTCTTCGGGTTTGGCGTTGCGCGTGAATGTAGAACCAGGGGTCTTGGGCGCGTGTGAAGCGTTGAATTGGGGTTTGCTTTGAGGGCAAGTCCACCAGGCGACCGGCGCAGACGACGATGTGGTCTGGGGCGTAGATGATGCCATCCAGGTATTCGGTTTCGGGGGATGCAGTGGTCTCACGGAAGACTGTCATCGCTTGCGACATGCTGGAGGTGGAGTGATAGGTTAGTTCAACATAGGGTTTTGCTTCACGACATTGGATCTCGAGCATGGTCACAACGCCGAGGGTTCCGAAGGATGAGGCCGCCGCCCAGAAGAGTTCTTGCTCGTCGGGTACATTTTTTGAAGCCGTGCGGATGTCGCCGTTGGCTAAGACGAGCTCAATCCGGTTCACGGTCGCATCGAAGAATCCGTGTCGAAAGGAGCTGCTCTCGCCGGACGTTCCGGAGAAGCCGCCGCCTGCGGTGATGCCAGGGAATTCCATGACGACCAGAGGGATGAGCCCATGAGGTAGGGTGGCCTGGACGAGTTCGTCCATGGGGACGTTAGGCTCGACCAGGATTGTCTTGCGGTCTGTGTCCACGGCCAGAACATGGTTCAACTGCGCGGTGTTGATGGTGTTGGCTGCGCTATGTTGCGATTGTCGCGTGCTATTCGTGGAGCCATGGTAAATGCGAAAAGGTTGTTGGTGTTTGTGGAATTGGTGGGCTTGGGCCGCAATGGTGGCGACAGCTATATTATGAGCTTCCATGATGCTATCCTGGAGGACAATATAGGTGACCCAGAGAGAAGAGATCCAGAGTGAAGCTTGTACGTACCTTTGGAATGCGGGTGCCTGTTGATGTGTTTGGATCGGGGCTTTTCCCCAATCGGAAAGTCCATGGACGGGTAATGACCTCATTCTTCCTCCAGATTAGATTAGATTAGATACCGATTGGCAAGAAAGCCCTTCGACACAAGTATATACATTGCCTCCTAGTCTATAACTTTTAGTTCTATTGCCAGACTCATCTGGACTTTTGCGATGCCTGAGATCGCCTCAAAGATACAAACATAAACAAGATCGACACCACTAGTCCCAGCCCCGCAAAGCCAATACCGAGGTAGAGAGCTCCTCGGTAGCCCCGGAGGACATTGCGTCCATCGTCGTTCACATTCGACTCCACGGTCCCGGCAAATCCCAGTCCCAGAGAGATGGAGTAGTTTACCGTGGTGGTGACGAGGGATGCAGCGAGGCCTTGATGATGGTGGGGCATGGAATTGCTGAGGATGAGCGTTCCGGATGGGAAGGACATATCCCTGTCGCAGCATGTTAAGACGGTAAGTTTGTTGGCTAGGAGAGATAGTCAACTTACATGCCCCATGACGTGATAAGACTGGCTACGAATGCCTGAGCCCAGTAGGTCTGGTCCACGGGGACCGTTGCAAAGACGGACAGACCGGCCGCAAAGAAGACCATCGCGCAAAACATAATGACACTGGGGGGCAGTCGGCCGAGCAGGAATCCTGTCAGCAGAGCCGCTATGGCACCAGACGGAGCCGCGGCAACCCATTTTGCTGTGGCTAACAACGGAGTGTCACCCTTAATCTCCTCCATAAATTGGTAAAAATAGTAGATAATGATGCCAAAACTGGACCACCCGGCAGCGATACATCCCAGCACCCATGCCAGGTCACCGGTTAAAATTGAGCTTGGCAGCAGCGGGCATTGGGCAATGCATTCGATCCACAGAAAACCGCCAAAGGTGATAACGCCAATGATTAACAGCACGTAGGTATACGGTGTGGACCATCCGACCAACGCGGCCTGGTTCCATGCAAAATTTATCAGTACGAGTGCAATGATACCGGCCGCTGCTCCTAGCAGATCTAGTCGTGTCCAAAACGGAATGTTCTTCTGGAAATGAGGTCGCGGCGTGTGCGGAATGACCAAAACACCCAGCACGGCAAACGCAAGGCAAACCATGCCCTGGACCCAGTATGCCCACGGCCACCACACCATTTGTGCCAAGATGGAGGAGAACACGCCCCCGACGATAAACCCGCTCGGCGCGGTGGCTCCAAAGAAGCTGAAGATCATCTCTTTGCGCAAGCCTGGTGGGTATGCGCGCCCGAGAATAGCAATCGCATTCGGGAGTAACATGGCGGGCCCCATTCCTTGAAATGCGCGGCAGCAGTCAAAGAAGATTTGATTCGACCAGACACTGAAGCCCGCCAGCAAAGACCACAGACCGAACCAAGCGAAACCGATAATGAACATCAACCGATGACCGAAGACGTCGCCGAGCCGACCGCAGATTAAGATAAAAGTACCGACCGTCAGACTGTAGGCCGCTGCAAACCAGCTCAATTCGCCCGGAATGGAAGTCTGGAAGCTCTTGCCGATGATATACACCGGGGCGATCGAGATGCACAGACCCGCTTGCGTCATGAATTGAGCCATGCAGACCACCACTACGAAGAGAATCTCCCGCCACGGCTCCTTCGGCGGTATCACAGCGGACAGAGTGGTCTCAGTGCGTGTCAGTGCTTCGGGATCATCATTGGGGTACTTTGACAGTTTCCCATTCAGCCCATCAGGGCTGATGTCTGATCTCGACGTGGACGGAGAAGGTGTGGCATCGTACTCATCAGACTCCTTCATCTTGGTTCCCGCGGTTCCCTTAACGTCTCGGTGTATCAGTCCCTTGATAGAGATTCAAAGGGAAACAGAGTCCAGCACATCGGGAGTGACGTCTTTTATATCTACCATGATCGAGACAATTCATAGAGAATGACCCCTTAACGCACTAGTGATACCCACTAGACTCTCTCACCGATCTTGCTTGATACTAATTAGTGAGCGCGTTGAATCCGGTTTACCATAGGTGATTTGATCATTTTGCTCTTGTCATTTGTTGCGTACCAGGGATCCGCTCTATTCCCGTCGGATTCGATGTCCGCGTCCCGACGGGACATGGCTCGGAAAACGACATTTATTGATAAGACACGGAAGTTGCGAAGACTATATGGGGAGGATTAATACGGAAGGTTCAATAGTGGGAAAAAAGAAAAAGGTATGCAAAATGGCGTTGTTCTGAGAAATTGGGGTTGTTAATCTTAGAAACACGAGTTTGTTTCCTAGTTCCTATTGCCACTGCATGTATATATATAGCTTGATCTCTGATCAATCAAATTGGCCTATTATAGTTGGAGTCCTCATTGAAGAGAATATTCACGTCATGATTAATAAACCAGGAAGCTATCTCCCGTAACGAGGAATAACTTGATCTGAGCTTAGTCTATTATATATTTAAGAGTTCAATGACTCTTTCCAAGTTCAAGCCTGCTGGCACATGATGCGCGATGCCTGACGGACACGTGATGCACGCCTAAGGCAGCCGACTGGGAATACATAGTACTACTAGTACTAGTACAGAGTACATAGATTCCTGCACGAAAACCTCCGACCCCCGGCTCTAGGGTTGCCTGCAGATGAGGAATTAAGGTTATAGGATTACCTACTAGTAGAGACCCCAAATGCACCTAAAGGGTGCATCCCGGACTTCTTATCCGCCTTGGGGTTAATAAGTCACCCGAGGACGAGTTATGCACTCAGGACATTATGTAATCTCTGCATTAGGGAGACATCAGAATACATAACCATCCCAACCAGGTTAGCTTCATGGCCAGCACCGATGACCTCATCCGGTTACATAACCCAAATCACATGCTGGCTGTCAAGGTAAGAAAGAAACAAAAAAAAAAAAAAAAAGAAAAGAAGAAAAGTCAAACTGGTGCAAGTTCGACGGGGCATGACAGGGAAGGCAAAACAAATGTGATATGCTCTGTCTGCAGCATGTCTTCTTCAGCTCCTTGCGTCCGCTGATCTCTTCTCGTATTTGTTGTTTCCTCCCTTCACCAAAACATATACAACGACGTGAAGCGGTTATAGACGACTATTGATTGATCCATTCTTCATTCTTCCCCTTTTTACCCCGCCGGAGGTTTGAAACATCCAACGAGTCACAACTCCACTGCTGCCTTGACTTGGCTCTCCAGTCGCTTCGCTTGCCAGTACATACCTTTATTTTCCTTTCTCATTTCTTCTCTTTTCCCTCTCTCTCTCCGTATCGCTCTTCAGTCGGGTTGACGACCGCTTTACATTTGACACCCTGCACTTCACCACTATGGGGAAACCCCCCGCCGCGATCGTTATTGCGAGGTACGTCTTAAATGACATTCGGCCTTTTTGTTATGGACTTGCTTTTCGCTCTCCATTTTCTCCTTCTTTCTATGTTAACGAAACTTGCTGACTGGTAGTGATATACTAGACATGGTGCCCGTCTAGATGCCGCCGATAAGAACTGGCATCTGACGTCTCCAACCCCCTACGATCCTCCGCTTTCTTATGGCGGTTGGCTTCAATCCCGTGCGCTGGGAGCTCGTATCGTGAATGTTGTACAGTCTCTGGACAACGATCTCCTCAACCATGAAATAGATGGCGAGTCGTTGCCGTCGTTTCGCCCACGACCTTCCAAGCGAAAGCGTCGCATCGTGATTCATTCCTCCCCCTATCTTCGGTGTCTACAAACCTCGATCGCTATCAGTTCCGGGATCAGCCAGCACTATCCTGATAGCACAGGACCAGGCCCGAGTCAGCCAAATGGGTTCCTGTCCGCCCCCATCATGTCGCCAGCACAGGAGCCGACCACTGGCGCAGTGACCAGTGCCCCTGCAGCTCCCGGTGATCAGCGATGTCTTCTGCGCGTCGACGCCTTTCTCGGCGAATGGCTCTGCCCAGACTATTTCGATGAGATTACCCCGCCCCCTAAGTCAGAGAGGTTGATCGCCGCCGCCAAGGCCGAACTATTACGCCGGGATAGCATCGTACCGGAAGCCGATACCAAACCTCCCACGGGCTTTTTCCCGGGTGGCTGGGGCAGCCTTGGCAACAAACCCCTGTCTCCCCCTATTGAAGAGGAGGATCGCAAGGCCTATTCCGTGTACAAGTCAAACGAGCGTCGGGAGGGACAGAGAAATCGGGCCGGCAGTTGTGACACCCTACGGTCCGCAGACACCCCACGCACCCGGAGGTTGCTCAGCAAAATCAATACCAACCTCCCGCCCATCCCCGATGGGGCGTATATGCCCCCGACGCCGAGTTATGCCATCTCGCCGTCCGAGCCCATTCCAACCGGTTATGTCACGCACGCTAGGGATGCTTGTGTGAGAATCGACTATCCGTGGGATAGCATGCGAGACCCGCCGAATTGGGGAAATGGGGGTGAGTACGGCGAAGAGTGGAGTACGATGCACACCCGCTTCCATAACGGACTGGAGCGGATGATCGGCTGGTATCAGGAGCACGATGCATCCTTTCCCTCCGGTCGGCGCCGGCGTCATTCGCAATTATCCTTGTCCGAGAGCGCAGAGGAGTCGAAGATACCGGACGACGAGGACGAGCCCACCGACACGATCTTGGTGATCGTCACTCACGGAGCAGGCTGTAATGCGCTCATCGGAGCCATCACTGGCGAGCCGGCCCTCGTGGACATCAATACTGCATCCCTCACTCTGGCAGTTCCCAAGGACCGTGCGGCTGTACCAGAGAAAGTGGACGTGATCGGCGGACCCGTCGCGCCGTATCGTCCCGGGAACGACCAGGCCGGGTTGCGCGATTACAAGCTACAGCTGGTGGCTTCGACCGACCATTTACGACCGGTCACGAACTTGTCGACGTCCGTCCTCTCGTCGCCTAGTAGTCTGATTTCTCCATCGTCTGCGTACCGTCCACGGTTCTCGACCCGCCCGCCGTTACCACAGGGCGGGTTCGTGATCGGTCCTTCAGCCTTGTCCGGACCGGGCACCGGTTCGTGGACCTTTTCACGACCTTCCACCGCTCCTCGCGTTGCCAGCGGCCTTTGGGGCTCCAACTCAATTTCGGCCGGGGATGCGGCGGACGATATCATCCCCAACTTCGGTGATCCCTGGTCGGGGTCCAATGGGACCAGCAACAATGACCACCATTCCGGTAAGAAGCCGGAAGAGCCGTCAGATTGGACGCCCCAGCTTCCCCAGAGGACGCTCTCCCAACGAGGATTATGGGGAAGTGGGCCTTCGAAGGAGCCCCATGTCAAGCGGCGCTGGACGGTGACCGAACGACGAGTTTAACGGGGAGATAAATCATTAGCCCAGACGCAGAATACCTTTTGCATCTTCTGTTTCACACATTTAGCGGACTCGTCCCCCTTGGCGCTTCTTTCCCCTTTTCCCTTTTCTTTTTCTTCTCGGTTATTCGGCGAGGCGTTTCTGGGATCATAGCGAATTTGAGCGTTTTAACGACTGCATGAAAAATATCAGTATACTAGTATGACTTTGAGCGATCGGGATCTTTGACCCATCTGAGCGCATCTACTCAACTCTGGAAATGTACAACAATATTAATACCACTCCACCTAGGTAACCTTGTCTCTCTGTCTTTGATACACCCGTCGGTAGTTTGTGTATGTCGGAGGTAACTGAATATACAGATCCACTCCAATTAAGGTGTATTCATGATTCCCCCTCCTAATAGCCGACAGAATATCTGCTTCTGTCAATGTGATCGTCCAAATAACTGTCGAGCATGCATGGCATGTTTGCCATCAAACCTGATCAGTAAGAATCATATCAATCAATGTAATACCTTCACCATGTACATCTCCGCAGCCCATTCTCCAACCCCCGATGTGTCTCCACATACATTCCCAGATTCTCCGCCATCTTCTCATTCGTATACAATGCGATGCGTTCAAACCCGCTCTTCCTCGCCTTCTCCGCAAACAGTATCAACATTTTCCCCAACCCCAACCCCTGCACCGCCGGCGCAACAGCCACATTATCCAGTAACATCGTCATCTCCTCCGAAATCAGCACCAAAGTCCCACTCATCGCCCCATCCTTGTCCACCACATGCACTCGCCCGGCGTCGATCAGCGCCCCATAATCCTCAAGCATGGGGCCGGGCTTTTGGCAGGAGTTTGATATTGCATACATTTACCTCCGTCCTAAGTACCTTGTGTAGGGGTTTCTTTTCGCTTTTTTCCTATTGAGGACTTGATGATCATCGGGAAAATTGGGAAGCAATAAACCAATGAGGGGATTTGGTATTGGATGCCTTGTTGAATCTTGAATGCAACCTCGGCTTTTAATATATACGAATGTACTTATTGTTAGTAGGGTTATATCAGACCCGTGACTGGGATGTTGATACACAGCAGTGGGAGGCGGCGATGGAAGTTGTTGTTGATTAATTGATATTGGGGAGGAAACGGTGGATCTTACATAGTCATCGCGTAGACGGTATGGTCATGTGTCAAGAGACCAAAGACACAACAAAGAAATTGAGGAAAGCCCCTCCACAAACTAGTCTTGTTTGTAGCATCGGTTTTCAACCTTCGGGTAGGATTTCGTAGCGTTTTGAATTTATAGTCCTATTTATGAAGTGATGTTCGGGATTAGGGTTAGGCGGGCCAGTGGCAACACTGGATCTCTGCACGATCATTCTCCCAAAGCGCCTTGCATAGTGGGAGAATGCCCTGAGTCTGGAAGGAGAAACACCGCCAGATTGGCAATCATAACGTCCGCGCAAGGGCTGTCAATGTCGAGTCCATTACTCTAAGTAAACCAGTGGGCAAATGCCTGGATCCTTGACCATTCTTAGACAAATGTTGCATCATAGTTCAATATTTCAACAAGAGTCATATTATTGATTGATATGTGGTACCTGTGTCTGATGAGAGCTGATCAACAAACCTAATAGCTTCTACCCGTAAGACACCCTTGAGTAGCCATGAAGATGTGCAACTGAAGTTGGAGGCCATTCGGCGACGACAAGAAGTTTATCGTTGTTTTGCCTTTGGCGGGAGAGAATACATCGATAGAGTTGTCTAGGTGCTGTAATGTATGAAGTTAGAACTAGAAACAAGATACAAATTCAACGTACTTAAGGACGGAGAATGGGTGAGCGAATTGACCACAGAGGGGCATCCCTTCCATACTGGTAATTTCCGGTTGCGGTCGGTTATTGAAAGATGGTGGACAAAGGGAGCGTTCCAGAATACTCATTGCTTGTTGTAGGAGTTGAACTCACTTGATATGGAGTGCGTATTGGATACTCAGCTATTTAACGATAATAATTCGTTATTCAGTCTCTCCAGATTGTTATCACAAAAGCAGCCTCAATATTCTATCAGTCTCAGGTGGAGTGCTAGGCCTATACCATCTATCTTTCACAAATCACAAATCATATACCATACCTTTAGTAGAGCACTATCCTCCGGTAACAAGGACCTTTATCTGCTATATTTGCGCTAAACAGAATTTTGTATACAATCATAAAATAATTGTAGGCTAGTATCTCCACCTAACATAAAATACTGATGATTAATCATGACATTGCCGATAATGAGAAGTCCGATGTTACACTCGCCCCAGTGCCAGTATAAGTTAATAAACTCAGCAGAAGGGATTCCACAAGAGCTAAAAACCGGATCCCACGTTAAACAGGTCTAGATAGATGGTTGGGAGCAAAGTTTGATTGACGAATGCGGAAAATCGAATTGGGAGTCATGACGTAGATTGAACTTGTATGAACACCAAGTATTCCGATATATTGGGATTGATTCATAGTAGAACATTGAGCTATTCAAACTCATGCTATTTCTACGTTGTTCTGATATCCTCTAAGGAACATCATCAACTATAATCCCAACTACAATGCGGCCTTCATCAATTTTGTTTCTGGCTACTGCACTGCTACCATCTACTTTTGCACGACTCTTGAGCGAAGTGGTAAGCATTGCCCTAAACACTATTTTAAAAAATGGACTAATATGTAATAGGGTACTCTGTACAGTGAGCCTAATGCGAATGGCTACAAGCAACGGGCAGAGATTGATGGTAGATGCCAACGACTGAATCCTCATCTGTAAGTGTAAATAACGTTAGCAGCATGGCTTGTAATACTGAAATAATGCTTGATAGAGCCGAAAATGTAGGATCCCTCTATATTGGAGAGGGCGCCTCTTGTGATCTTTTTGAGTACGTGTTAATGCTGATTTTAAAAACTGGATTAAGCTGCTTACTTACTTTAGGGATACACACTGTGAGAAATACGTATACGAAGTCGAACCAACAGGGGAGGATAATCTATTTGACTCAGGAGTCGGATATATCTCCAATTCAGTTCGCTGTGACTATTTCAATGATGTATATAGGGCAGAGGACTTCTAGGCATGGTCTAAAAGAAGAGCAATTGATTATATGCCACCCTTGTCCAATTAATCATTAGAACCACAATAACTACAATGTCCTCCCTTTTCACAAAGAGCATAACCTTAAGGCAACAGAGAAGTAACTGACACTTATAGAGTCGGTTCCCAAACGCCGGGGGCATAGCTGTAAATCGCCATGTTAACACTAAAGTTACGGATTGCGCAGCAACCACGAACTGCCATGGTACCAACAAATAGTTCTATGTGCATTTTTAGCAAGTCTTCATGCAAAGCAGCTGAAACGCCAATCCGATGTAAATAAATCATCCTCAATCGTCCCAGAGCTTATGTAAATCGAGTTCGAAGTGATATGTCATCGCTAGGGGAAACATTCCATCTTATAGATGTGTAAGCATTCAAGCGGAGCGAATGTAAATATATCTTGGAAGTCACCAGGTTCTAGAATCTTTCGAGTAGGATGGTTTGGATCCTTAACCACGGAAAGTAATGCTTTTGAAACCTAGTTGCCGCACCTTTCACTCCAAGCTTTCCGGTTGCAGTAATGTTGAAGTTCATGTCGGAGTGGTTTATGTCATAAGTTGTCACCGTAGAGCATATCAGATCAATCCATGAAAGCGGACCGCGGACTATGAAATGAAGCATAAAGAATCGCAAAATCATGAATTTCCAATCCTGGTCTGTCCGCAATCATTACCTTTAACCGAAGATGAAGTCTTTCACATCTCTTCTTGTTCTCTTCAGCACCTCCCCCCTTGCGCTCTCCTCTCTGCTCTCACCTCCCGATGACCCGAGCGAAGACGTGATTGTGCAACTTGCGAACGACTGGACAGGCGCTAACGCCAATGCTTCTATCTCGCCTGACGGTTCAAAGCACCCCATCCAGGATCTCTGGGGTGAATCTGACCTTGTTGGAGAAGACGGTGAAGTCTACGCGACGAGTGCATCACTCGTGAAGTTCGAACAAGGGACAGCATGTCGTATTGTACAACAGCCGAATGTGAACGTGATTATGCACTCTCAAACGACCTGGGTATTCTTGGATCGCGGGGCATGGGTGAAGTTGGACAGCGCCATTTTACAGTGCATTGATGTTAATCAGACTCCTTATAGAGGCGATCTATAGGTGCACTTACAAGAGAGGTCCTCGTGTCATGTATAGAATATGCTGTTTTGCGCAGTCCTCGATGTGGTCCTCGTCAATGTAGGCGAGCCTACTTTCTCAAAATATGTGTCTCTATACAATATCATCTTGCCGTTTCAGTGCAAAAGTTTATATTGCTTAATTCAACTTAATGAATTAATGGCACATGGTGTTTATCGATGTGAGTAATGTCTGTGCTGTCGCACTCAAAAATAATAGCGTAGATCTTTCTATACAACCACTAGAGCAAGGGGTAAATTGTTCTCTGCCTTATTCATCGTCTCTACAGGCTGGAACCAGAGTGGGAAAATCCTCTATTCGGACAATAAATACGGATGCCTGAAAATAGATTGTACACCCAACATCATACGGAGGTGCAGTATACAGGGCCCATGCCGTCAACCTCACCCTGGCAGGTGGTTTCAAAGCCATCATCTTGAGTTATTGACATTCCGGATCTCCTATATATTCTTACGACATCATCGGACGGTTTAAATGCTACAGTCGCCACCTACAATGACGCACGAGACAATACAAGACGTCATTTCTCCCTTGCAAGTGATTTCAACATAGATCTGTGACGTTATTCTTTGACCTGTCTGAAGATAGGAGGTGCTTCGGAGCGAAATAAATAGATAAGTAGTTCATATCCATGCGTGGTACGCCCTTTGATCTTGCAATCAACCATCTTACTGCTTGAACTTTGCAACATCTTCAACGATACATCACCATCTAGCAGCGTTACAATGGACAGGGATAGTCTGGTTGAGAAATACAAGGTGCCTCACTTTTTCCAAGCTTGACTTGATACCAAAACTTACCTTAATAACAGACCAGCCCAAACGTGGATATGGTTGACATATTTATAAGAACATTTAAGGATTATGTATGTAGTACACAGTGGACCATCCCAAACACTCATAATACATGAAACCGCTGATGCATTTCTCTGATAGGACAAGGACATCGACAGTGAGTCGAGCTATAGGAAGCCTTAACGAAGATCTAATCGATTTTGTCCTAGAAACGATGAGTGAAGACGAATACCAAACCATGGCAAGGGAGGTTTTTGGTGAGGACCTAAGTGATCAAACAATTCAAGCTTCTTTTGAAAACTTAGATAAAGATCACGATGGCCAGCTTTCGTTTGACGGTAAGTGCCAACCCAATGGAAGTATTCTTCAAAGTCACCTTTCGATAAGCTCTGTACTAATAGCTCCAATTAGAGTATATGGATGGCTGTATGAACATGGTATAAGCAGTATAAGTCTGGAGGAGAGTGGTATGGCCTCACTGTTCTTGCCGCTATTGGTGTGGTGGATTATGATCCAGCTTATTCAATTACAAACATTCATAATGTATACAGCAAGGTGCCTAAGTAAAGGATGTACACATTAATACATGAGGATCCGAGCCTATGAAACTAATGGACAAAGGACATCCAAGTCCTGATCTCGTCAACGGTGAGACCTACGGGATATTAAATACCCTACTTGAGTTCTAGGTTCAAAGCTCTCCTTGATGCTCAGCCACTGCGAGTTGCATTCATTCAAGCCATGACAGCTCCTTGATCCTCTCTGTTCTTGGTTTATCGGATTATGAATTATGCTATTCAAGATGAGGGCAACCACTCCCTCCCCTCTACTAATGATCCACACGGATGGGTGGGGATCCCGTAGGTAATCTTCCGTGGCGGATTGGCTCGGACGTACCGGACCATCGACGGGGATCCACCGTGGCCCGGGTGCCTGCATGCCTGGGGTGTCCACTGCCGCTGGTCACCGCTGGTGTCCAGTGATCCCAACCCCTCCTCCTCCTACTTCTCCTCCTCTTGCTTCCTCCGACTTGTTCTTCGTCCTTCTTGATTCACTCTGTCACTATCTTCCTCCTTTATTAGAATGTCTGCTGTGGAAAACGACGGACTCACCATCACCCATTCTTCCGAACGAACCGGAACCCCCGATCTTCGTCTCATCCATTACAATGATGTTTACCACGTGGAGTATGCCGAACCCCCACCTCCTCCCTGGGTATCCGTCACGACAGTGCACTAACCAATATTCGGAGTCAAGATCAGGGTCTGCGGAGCCAGTCGGTGGTGTTTCTCGATTTCAATCCGTGATTAACCATTACCGTTCCGATCCCCGGTTCGCCGGACAACCAGACGTCCTCACCTTTTTCTCTGGAGATGCCTTCAACCCCAGCCTCGAAAGCACTGTCACTAAGGGGCGCCATATGGTCCCTTTTCTGAATAAGGCCGGCACGGATGTCGCATGTGTTGGGGTATGTTTGCTCGTGTATGGGGAGAGTGCCATATGGAAAGTACGATATGGGCAATAAGGTCTGACGTGTATGTTTGATAGA
This sequence comes from Aspergillus tamarii, assembly GCA_030556085.1. Taxonomy (NCBI): domain Eukaryota; kingdom Fungi; phylum Ascomycota; class Eurotiomycetes; order Eurotiales; family Aspergillaceae; genus Aspergillus; species Aspergillus tamarii. The sequence goes on from JARVTJ010000006.1 coordinate 198,580, forward strand.
ACCATGACCTCGATTTCGGCGTTGCGCAGCTGCGCCATCTGCGTAGCCAGTGCAAATTCCCATGGTTGTTGGCCAATATCCTTGATCCAGCCTTAGGAGAGGACATACCCATTGCGAACTGTGAGAGAACCCGGATGCTAACCGCGTCGAACGGGCTCAAAGTGGGCGTGATTGGTCTGGGGGAGAGAGAATGGTAGGTTATCCCAAACCTTTATATATGTTACATCCCCAATCCTCACGTATTCTAGGCTAGGAACCATCAACTCCCTTCCCCCAGACTTAATCTACAAGTCTGCTGCCCAAACCGCCCTCGAACTTGTTCCTGGCCTCCGTGAGCAAGGCGCCGACATCATTGTCGCTGTCACCCACCAACGCGAACCGAACGATTACAAATTGGCAGAGAGGCTTCCACCGGGTTTCATTGATATCATTCTTGGAGGTCACGATCACTACTACGCACATGCTATCGTCAATGGGATTCAAGTTCTGCGCTCCGGTACAGACTTTAAACAGCTTAGCTACATCGAAGCGTGGCGGAAAGCGGATGGACCGGGATGGGACTTCAACATTGTACGGCGCGACATAGTCCGATCAATTCCAGAAGACCCAGCGACTGTGGCGCTGGTAGCGAAGCTGACATCCAGCTTAAAATCCAAGCTGGAGAAGCCCATTGGCTACACTGTTAAGCCGCTGGACGCCCGGTTTTCCACCGTTCGCCAGAGAGAATCGAACTTAGGCAACTTTGTGTGCGACTTGATGCGATTCTACTATGCGGCTGATTGCGCAATGATGGCTGGCGGTACAATCCGCGGTGATCAAATTTATTCGCCGGGCATTTTGCGACTCAAAGATATCTTGAACTGTTTCCCTTTCGAAGATCCGATTGTCTTGCTCCGGGTTCAAGGACGGGCTATGATGGACGCCCTCGAAAATGGTGTAAGCCAATTGCCCGCCCTGGAGGGTCGGTTTCCACAGGTGTCAAACATTGCGTTTAGTTATAATCCATCCGCTCCGCCCGGCTCGCGCATTAACTGGGCGAAGATCGGAGGGCACCCGATTGAGTACAACCGGACGTACTCCCTTGCCACGCGAGGGTACATGGGCCGTGGAAAGGACGGCTTCGCATCTTTGCTGGTGCAGTCTGCTGGCGGCGAGGTAGAGGAGGTTGTCGACGAGGAAAGCGGAATCCTGGTCAGCACCCTCCTTCGTCAGTATTTCCTGAGCTTGAAGGTGGTGGGTAGGTGGCAGCGCTGGAGTAAGAGCTTGGAACGTCACTGGGGCACTGTGCACCAAAACCTCCACTGTAATGGCTGGCTGAAGCCAGCATCTGGCCAAACCTCCCCGGTAACCGAGAAGGCTCCGGTACGGCCCCAGCGACCGACCCTCCAACGGACCAAGCAATACTATTACTACGGCCGCTTTCAGGAGGTTGACACAGAAGAGAGTCCGGAGACAGTGGACAAGAGCCATGAGGACATGGATTCTGATTCTGACTCGGATCCAGAAATCTTGACTTCTCCGCAACCCACTACGAACTATGTGACGCTGCCTGCACAATCCGCGGCAGAGGAAGAGCACCGACTTCGACTAGCCCAACGCGTCGTGCGCAAATGGATGCAGAAGGCTGGATTTCAGCCGACCACGTTGAACGGCACCGACGATGCTGGTTTTACCCCGACTTGGACTCCAGGTATCTCCCCGCGTCTTGAGGGACGCATTGTGATAGAAGACACACGGTAGATTCATGATAGATCACGAGATTTAGACGATTTTGGATATGATTTACGATAGAACATGTTTCCGGATGCAATTGTCTCGCGTGGAGCATTTTGACGGGCAATGAATGTTATCATTTTGGTTTGCTTCTCCACTATCAATTAAACTCATCTACACTGGTCGTGGAAATCAGAGATCTTGTAGATGTATTGCCCTTACCACGAAAGTATTTGGGACGTTATCCTGGCTGAATCGATATGCAGAAGAGCAAGGGTAGCATCTGAATTGCCTGCAGCGACCATGGACGGTCGAAATCCGAGTCAAACACTCTGCAATTTCATATTGGCAAATCTGATGAGCACAGTTCAATCAGAGAACGTGTATTATTAGTTATAAACACTTCCGTACTATCATCAAGAAACTTAGATATAGAACGCCTTTACATAAATACAGGCATAGAACTCCCGCTAGAACCCCCTTACTGTGCAGCACCCCAACCACCACCACCAGCAGTCATGATCACGACACGATCATGCGTCTTCATCGAAACAGTATTCTTGCCGCCGATATTCACTACGCGTTCCTCACCTGTCTCCTCATCCTTGGAAACCCACAGATTCAGACCGGACTGCGCATCTTCTCCCCCCTCTAGACCGTAGGGACGATGGACTCGTCGTTCCGATAGAATTGAGCATTCCATAGGTGCCAAGAACTCGATGTCTCGGACGACGCCGTCACCACCGGGGTGAAGACCCTTTCCGCCCGAGCCGGGTCGGAGGGTGAACTGGCGCAGCAGAGTTGGGTACCGCTTCTCGAGGATCTCCGGGTCCGTGATCCGCGTGTTGGTCATGTGGACATGGATGCCGGACTCGCCCTTCCAGGTTGGTCCTGCGCCGCTACCACCGGCAATGGTTTCGTAGTAGCCGAAGCCGGGGATGGTTGCGCCGGTGTCCGGGTCGACCTTGGAGTTGGTGCCGAAGGTCAGATTGTTGCAGCAACCTTGGGAGGCGGCGCAGGCGCGGAAGGCCTTCAGGACGACGTCGGTAATTCTTTGCGATGTCACGACATTGCCGCCCACAACGGCTGCTGTCTTGGTCGGCGATAGGATGCTGGGTGATGGGACTTGGATGTCGATGGGCGCTAGACAGCCCTGGTTTAGAGGGACGTCTGAGGCGATCATGGCTCTTAAGCAGTAGATGATGGCTGAATGAGTGATAGCGATAGGAGCGTTCCAGCCTCCGTACACTTCGGGTCCGGTGCCGGAAAAGTCGAAGACAGCGGATCCGTCCGTCTCGTTGATCGTGACCTTCAGTCTAATCGGAGTGCCGTCATCCATGTAATCGACAGCTTCCAGGGGTTCGCCTTCAAAGCGCTTGTGAAGATCCTTTAGGAGGTTGCGTACGGCCGTCTCGGCTGTGGCTTGGATGGCGTACATGTACTTCTGGACGGTTTCGACGCCGTACTCGGCAAACAAGGACTGAATCAGGGTGATACCGCGTGTGTTCGCGGCGATCTGAGCCTTCAGGTCAGAGAGGTTGTCGCTAATACACCGCGAGCCCGAGCATCCCGGGTGTTGTGCTGGTTTGTTGACGAGCAGGTCGATTATACGCTCCTCCTCAAATACGCCGTTGCTCACGATTTTCTCTCCTTCAATCGCTGCACCCTCTTGCCACAATTCGGTGGATTTCGGTGGCATCGATCCTGGCAGGATACCACCGATATCCGCGTGGTGACCACGAGACGCGACGTAGAACATAATTTCGGTGCCACCTGGCTTGTCAAACACAGGCGTGATGACCTATGTGATTTTGTCAGGTTTACTAGTAACTTTGAGTGCATTAGATTTGACTTACTGTAATGTCCGGAAGGTGAGTTCCACCGCAGCTGGGGTGGTTAGCAACTAAGACGTCACCATCCCTCAGGTTGCCCAGCCATTTCTGGTGTTGATAGCGAACGGCGAATTGCATGGAACCGAGATGAACAGGAACATGGGGTGCATTGGCTACAAGACCGCCATCTGGAGAAAACAGAGCGCAGGAAAAGTCCAGGCGTTCTTTGATGTTGGTCGAGACGGATGTCTTCTGTAGTGTGCGACCCATCTGTTCAGCGATCGACATGAAACGATGACCGAAAATACTCAGTCTGATAGGGTCGATCTCCGATGAAAGCTCGGAGGGGACGCCATTGACGGCAGTCTGTTCCTCCTTTAGGTCAATGACAATGCAAGTATCCAGGATCTTGGCCACGGAGTTAGGAGCCACCACGATAGTCTGGGTTTTGTCGATGATAACAGCAGGGCCATGGACGCGAGTGTTTTTCTGGAGCTTGTCCAGGAGGTACACTGGGGTGTCAATGCGACTGGAGGAACCGTCAAAGTATGCTTTTGTCGTGTTATCTGGAGCTCCGCTCACATCTTGCAAGGTGGCCTCCCGCAACTGTACCAGAGGACTCTTTTCTGTGCGCACCTTCGATGACGCGATGGTGCGGACACGAATGTCGTCCACTAGGACCGCTCGGTCAGAATTGAAGTTGAATTCTCTGCGATGCCGGATCTTGAACTGTTCCAGAAAGCCCGAATCATCCTCCGGTTTCAAGATCATTAAACTGGTATCGGAACCTTCATAGCGCATATTGAGGTACAGCTCGTGCCGCACCTGATCAGCTGAGAATCCTTGGGTGCTCATTTCTGCCGTAGCACTGTCTGTCATATCATTGAAACGTTTCTCGAGGCTTGACTGAGAGGTCTCAAAGTCAGCGGAGACCGGCTCCTGAGACTCTTTGACCACCTCGGCCAATGCCAACCCGTACGCGGAGAGGACAGAAGAGTATTTATGGATGATAATGCGCGAGATGCCCAGAGACGCCGCAACCGAGCATGCATGTTGACCACCGGCGCCTCCAAAACAAGCCAGGTGATGCGAAGCCGTTTCAAAACCACGGGCTTGGGTCAGATTGCGAATAGGGCGAGCCATCGACTCATCGGCCACCTTCAAAAATCCCAGAGCGACTTCTTCCGGAGCGTACTCAGGTTGTCCCTTCTCTTTTCGCTCCGCATTAATCTTCTGGGTCAACTCATTGAAAAGCTTGGTGGTCACTTCGATATCAAGAGGCTGGTCCTCGTTGGGGCCGAAGATGTGTGGGAAGTACTCAGGTAGTAAGCGGCCCAGGAACAAGTTAGCATCTGTGACCGTCAATGGACCTCCTTTGCGGTAACAAGCAGGGCCAGGGTGGGCGGATGCTGATTCCGGTCCGACATAGAACAATCCGTTACGATACGACAGAATGGAGCCGCCACCTGCTGCGACGGTATTGATATCGAGTTGCGGGGATTGAATGAGGACACCGGCAACTTTGGATCCGAAGACATGCTCGAGGTGACCGTCGAAACGAGACACGTCCGTCGAGGTACCACCCATGTCGAAGCCGATCACAGGTGTCTTTTCGGTAGGATCCCAGCTGGTGGCTGCGAACCCGACCACACCGGCTGCAGGACCGGACAAGATCGCCTTCAGCCCGCTGAATCGGCGAAAATCGACAAGTCCACCATCCGATTGCATAAATTCGAAGCGGCACTCGCGCTGACGCTCCAAGCCGCCTTCGAAGCTGGACGAAATCGAGTCGATATATGTTTTGATGACGGGGGTGAGATAGGCGTCAGCCGCGGCAGACATGCCTCGTGGGACGATTTTAATCATCGGCTGTAACTTGGAGGACAATGTCACGGAGAAGCCCATGCTCTCTGCCAGTTCGCCAATCTGACGTTCATGCTCTGGGTATGCGAACGAGTGGACCAGGGCGACTGATAGGGATTGGTAGCCCTGCTCCTTGTACCGCTGGAGCTCCGAGCGAACCTCCTCAATGTTTAATTCCTGCACCACACGGAACTTCTCCCCCGTCACACCTTCCACGATGCGAGCCCCGGAGAAGCAATCCTTATCTGCCGATGGATGGCACGGAACGATACGTTCATTGACCTCAACCACGCCTTCCGGCAGCACTCCTGGGCGGGCCATCGACAGATCAAAAATGTTTGGCCGTGACTGGTCACCGATCTTGAGTAGATCGCGGAAGCCCTTGGTGGTGAGCAGGACTGACCGGGCCCCTTTCCTCTCCAGCAACGCGTTTGTAGCTACCGTTGTTCCCATGCGTAGAGAGCCAATCCGATCCAGCTTCAGCGGTTGTCCTCTGGGGTGGGGCTCGCCCGTGACAAGCTCGAGAATCTGGCGCACACCCTCGGTGGGAGCATCTTGATAGTGGGCGGGATCGACGGAGAGTAACTTAAGGATGATGTCAGGTTTCCCGGGTACGATGGCATGTACATCAGTGAAGGTGCCACCCCGATCGATGGAAATGGTGATTTTCCCGTCTCCGGCCATGTTGCTTGCGTGCTAGTAGACTGACCGGATCGAGTGAGGAGGATATAAGGAGGGGAGGGAGGAGGAGGAAGACGAGAAGAGACGTAATACTGCTGACGAGGTGGGTATTCCCCGGGTTTAATATACCTTCATCCGCAGTCCTGTTGCGGGACAGTGATAACGACAGCGGGACATGCCATGGAACCCTCCATCGTTTTAATCGCTCTGGTCTCCGACTGGTTGTCGCGAGCCCACATCCACTATCTCGCTTCACGTTGCTGCCGATTACGTCTTTCCCCGCGGTCACGTGTCGGGCCGATGATCAACGGCGGCGGAAGTTCCGGCCCGACCAACCCGACGGGTGCATCATCGAGGTGTCATCCTTTGCCTTTGTTTTGCACATCAAAGTGCATACATGCCTACGTTCTCTGAAGTAGTTCTCCCTAGAGACACTCTTTACTTCTGGGTGGTGTCCTATCTGGATGCCATAAGAGGAATGTGCATCAGGAAATCTTAACTTCTCATTTCTATCTATTTCTATTAAGTATGAACACTCAATTAAACAAAGGGGTATCTATGCTATGCTACTACTAGGTAGTGATTCCACGACTCAGTGATTTCGCGGGGTACAGTATGTCATCGATGGTGGCAAGCCGGGGTCAGACCTATCACCGCTACTACTCAATGCTTCACCAGGACGTACGAGCTGCAACTATCATTTGAGTCAGTCAAAAGTGCTGCTGTAACTGAATAAAAAAAAACCTACGTTGAACTTTAGGAGCACTAAGATAACAATCTTTTTCAACTCCAGCCAAGCGACCCGAACCATTGGGCGAGTATTGATGTTGGTGCTGAACTGTAGTAAGTTTTGGTTCATGGCCAACCGTTGTCGCGGGTCAGCAGTGAGCCACCGTGCCGGCCGATAGTTGTGGACGTCCTCCCCATAAATACCAGGATCGCCTCGTAAGGCTTCCGAATGAAGTTCCATCATGGTTCCTGGAGGAATGTAGTACCCTGCAACGATAGCGCCTTCGGGGGGTGTTACGACCTCACGGTTGTAGCTTAAGCTAGGCAGCTGACGCATTGATTCCTTGATAACAGCATCAAGGTAACGCAGTTTACCCAGTTCCTGCCACCGGGGAGGGTCGGAGAGTAGGCCCTTGTTGAACGCCGTGTCAACCTCAGATTGGAGTCTCGTCATGACGTTTTCGTTTCTTAACAGAGAGGAGAATGTTGAGATAAACGCCATAGCAATACAGGCATATCCGCTGTCTGCATTGCTACAACTCCGGGGAAGGCCGAGGTTGGAGCTAATTGCACGATCATGCATAGCCCTAGATGATTGACTGCCATTGAACCCTCCCTGAGCCTTCCTGTGAACGAATGGAATACCGCGGCGCCTTTTTAATCTAGCGGGCGGGCTTTTTAGGAGCGCATATTCGATCATTGGTAACGTCAGCCATTTGGTTGGGCGGTTATAACTGTGATAGCCTGCTCCCTGGGCGCTGGAAGGCACGTCTTGCGTGGCCAATTCTTCCAGGACCAGACGATGAATGAACTCAGTGGCAAAGCCCTGAAGCAAGGTCGTTAGATGTACCAGAGGATGTTGTCTCAAAGATGTGATCAAATCGTTGGCTGCCTGATCAATGATGCCTTCATATTGCATCGCCGATTCCAGACCCCTCCGTCGAGTGGCCTTGCTCATTAGATTACTTTCAAGATCGGTCGAGCTCGCAGACGAGCCTTGGGTGAATACGGTAAGATTATCATATTCAAATGTTGACTACGAAATCAATCAGTACGTAGATCCCACGGCGATGCTTCATGAACGTTACCCTTTCACTCGGCCGACCATTATAGACCGGAAAGATGGCCGTGGGATCGGAAACACTGATGGAATGAGGCCCCAAGCGGACGACCTTGCCGTATTTCTTATGAAGGCCTGCTAGACTACAACCATAGTCGCTTGTACTGCGAGCGTATGCCCTCCACAAGTCAGATATACCAGTGAACAGAGGACCTGGAACTGTGCTTAAGCGGGTGTAGTTGCAGAGCGCGTGCACAAAGGCCAATAACCCCAAGAGTAAGACCGTAATTACATACACAACCATTGCCGATCCCTAGCGAAGACACTGCGCATCTTTCTAAAAAATCTTGTAGAAGTGGCCGAGGTTTGGTGGAGTTCAAATTTGCGAGTACCACGCTCAACCGGTGCCAAAATCGTCTCCTTTTGTCATGGGCCGCGATATTCCGAGAGGAACCCGAAGGAAGAAAAATAGCCGGAAATTGGGCAGCTGGCATTTTGGTTCACCCCGACGGGTCCCCAATTATCCACCAACATGTTATTTTTGTTCCTAGAATTAAGTCTGTTGGCTGTAGTGCTTGACTAATCACTCCCACCTCACTATTCGCCCAAGTAATAGATTGCATCCATGGTGGTGCTCCATCGGGCCGATATGCTGCATTGACAGGATCATCCAACGCTTAAATGTGGGGAAAGAAGAGAGGGGAAAAGGGAGTTGAGAACTGATAGCAATCCAGATAACAGATAATTAGTCAAGGATCAGGGGGCTTGACTGTTTGGGCCCCACAACCGGTTCGTATCCGCTACCTTTGCCAGTGTTATCATGGCACGCGACCGTACACCGTCTGCAGTCCCAGACTTCCAGTCCCTGCTAGCGGGAATGATTCTCTTTCTGCACGAGACGACAAAAGGTTGATGAACTATAATAGTCCAATCGGAGTCTGTGTGGAGTAGGTATAGCTTGCATGTCCGTGCGTTCGTTCAACGTGGACCCACGCCATCAACATCTATTCCGCGGGCAGGAAGACCACCGGTCCCCAAGGACAGCGAATGCGAAGATCGACACCACGACTGAAATCGGGAACAAAACTTGGACGCAGCACCTGTAATCAGTGCGATATGTTCATTTGCCTGTCAAATGGCGCAAGGAAAGGACCGAAGTGGGTTGCAATCCCGTTCGGAAGACCGCTCCAATGCGAGACGGTCCATTGTAGCGTAGGTGACAGGTGGATACGTTATTGTAAGGTCACGGTGACTAACAGTTGGCCACAGGTGTAATCGATGTCGCAACAGAAAGACCCGATGTGCTGGCAATCCACCGTATCCATGTGCTGCATGCGAAGACGCCGGCCAAGTGTGTGTTTATTCCGAAGCTGAGAAGCGCGTTTCCATTCCCGAAAGGTACTGCATATGACTTGAGAGAACATCAGGGCACCTGACTGACTCGTTACCAAGTTATTATCGTCAACTGCAATCTCAAGCGCGGGCTCAACTTCAGGCCCAGGCACAGACCCAGACCAACATATCCCGTTCACAGGACAGTCGCCAGTCTTCACTGTTCACCACTGCTAGTCCTACCCAATCCACTCCGTACACTAGTACCGAGGCGCCTTTGGACCGTGATGACTGGTGGTATCAGGGGACCGATCACCTCTTCCTCAACCGGTCTGGAGAACACCGTGTGTGGTCCTCAATTATAGATCCTTTATCATGATCTCGGCTAACATCTAGTAGAGTTTGTCGGTGCATCGTCGGCTACCCATTTAGCGAAACGGTTGAATCCAACCTCGACTAGTCTAGCGTGGGATGTTCGTCCATTATACGACGATCCTTCATCGTTACGTCGGTCGGTAACACGAGCCCTTCCTCAACTACCGCCATTTGAATTTGCCAAGCGGTTGTTCTGGGTCCAGTACTCCTACATTGGAACGATCTTTTCTCTCATTCACCCACAGGACTTTGAGGAACGACTGCGTATTGTATACAATCAACCACCCGACTTCACCAACCGAGAGTCATGTCTGGTTTACTGCCAAGTTCTGCTTGTTATAGCCTTTGGTCTGATGTACTCGGTGAACCAATGGTCCGGAGATGATGGCCCTCCGGGATTCAAGTATTTCAAGCATGCGTTGCGCTTTTTACCTGACATCCATGAAGAAGGTTCCATATTCTTCGTGGAGGTCCTATGCTATGTGGCGTATTATATGCAGAACCTCAACCGACGAGACGCTGCCTTCCTCTATGTACGCCTGATAACCCCTTTTCAGATGCTATCGACAGTGCTGACGTGGTTAACAGATCGGTCTTGCTCTCCGCATGGCGATCTCGCTGGGTCTTCATCAGGAGGTCTCGGACCCAGCCATTAGTGAAGATGACCGAAACCGTCGGCGCCGAGCCTGGTGGTCCGTGTACAGTCTGGATCGCCTATTGTCAGTGAAATCGGGGAATCCGATCACGATACAGGACGAAGATATCGGGATTACATGGCCGATTCCAGCCGAATCTTCCCCCGCTGTCCCATGGCCATCAGTTGTGCTTACATATTATACCCAGCTGTCTAGGATCTTAGGACGGATTGGGGAAGGTGGGAAAACCCCTTGGTCTAACAAGGGCTTGTCAAACTGACTTTGAGATTAGAGATATATCGTAAAAAACCTCGATCTGGCTCCAACTTATTAGCGTCTGTCCAAAGTATCACGAACGATTTGTCTGAATGGCTGCGGCGGATACCCGACCGGCTACGCATTGACTTTTCGGCCTTGGATACTCATATTAACCGCGAGTTGGTGTCCATCTTCTTACATTTTTATTCCTGCGTGAACATGACAGCTAGACCATTGGTTTTCTACGTAATTCAGCGGCGATTAGATGCCGAAGCGCGAGGTTCTGCTACAGAAGACTGGAAGGACGGGCTGTCTCAGAATACAGTAGCTGTGATCGACAGCTGCATAACGGCAGCCCGGGCTACCACGGTTATTATGGATGCCGCTGCGAAGCACAATTTGGTCGGTGAGTATACCCTATGTTGCTCTTTGCGATTCTCAAAAGCTGATGGTGCGGACTGCCTAAAAGCTACGTATGGCTATCTCGACGGGGAGTATATCTTCTCTGCTGCCCTTCTCCTGGTGATGGTGAATGCCGCATTCCCACATAACGAAACAAATGCCCGCGCAATGGAGACGGCACTTAATCTGCTTCGCGGCATGGCAGACCGTGGGAATACGTACCTCGGCTCGCGTCATTCACTCTTACTCGAGCTACAGTCCGCCATTGGTCCGAACCGCACGAGAAGAGAGGACGCCTTCGCCGAGGCTCCCGTCACTCCAAATAGTACCCAGCAGCCAACACCATCCACGAATGTGGCTGAAGAGCAGCATCCAGTGGTGTCACCATGGCCACTGCAACAAGACCTACCAACGATGCGAGATATTACCTTCAACTTTGACATCAACGACGACCCAGGACTGTGGGAAGAGGTTCTACACCAGATAGATATTGACATGGATACTGACTGGATTGAGAACACGCTGAGGAAGTGATGAGGCTCGACCTCCGTTTCCCAGTCATCAGGGTAATGCAAAGACGAGCTTAGTGGTTACGGAAATTGTACTGGAAGTGGATGTGGCCTGATGAATGTCGTGCTCTGTGTCAAGCTTGTAATCATTTCTACAACAGCCCCTTTCTTGGATTTCTAATACTTTGACTTGCCAGTACGAAGGGAAGTACTTCGATAATGACTGAAGAATAAATGAATGTCATGAGATTTTCCTATTGATTCATTGTATAGTTTGTACATCAATCCAAATCATCACAAACCATCCTCTAACGCCGAAGTCGAAGCAAAAGCTCTCCAGAGTCGATCATCCAGTTCTAATGGCTACTCACCCGAAAAGCGACTTGAGCGACAATATCATCCAGACATTTGGCAGGGTTTGCTGGCAGTTCCTTTGTCCTCCAGGCAATATATCCATCCGGTCGCAAGAGCGATGCGCCAGTAGCGGACACTCCCAGAGCCTCTTGGAAGCTCCCTTCATCAGCAAATTGAACATCTCTTCCGATGCAAATATGTTTTAACGTGACCGATGATCCTAGATTCACCTGAGTCACAACCTCATCCCATTCCACCGACTCGGATATCAGTGTCCATGAATCCTCGCCCACCACATCTAAGATTGAAACGGGTTTCTCATCTTGAGTGACCCAGAAATGTGGCACATGGGTGCCCGGCTGGCCTGCCCATTCGTCAGGCTTCAACGCTCGTGGGAGGTTATTGTCGACCCCAATAAAGCCATTTGATAGATACAGTTGTCCAAACTCCATCGCATCATCATCGAGCTTTTGACCGGCGGGCGTGGCCTTGTCTAGGTGAATTTTGTAGTCGGCGCGGGCAAAGATCTGATCATGGCGAAGGAGGGACACGGGTCGCCGTTCCGCATCGTAGGTGTCTAATAGTTCAGGTGATGACTTGCCTGCTAGAACCGCCGCTAGCTTCCAGGCGAGGTTATCAACATCATGGATTCCTGTGTTTGCTCCATATCCTCCTCGGTTGGGTGGCAGCGTGTGCGCCGCGTCGCCAGCGAGAAAAACGCGCCCCGACTGGAAGGTGTCTGCGACAAGAGCTGCTAAATCCCAGCGACCCGTCGTAATAATGTCAACCGGTAGGTCCGATCTACCGATGGCTTGGTTGATCGCTGCGCGGAGGGTGGGCTCATCGCGCTCAACGTCATCGTGGAACATCAAGACCCACCGACCGTCATTGTAGGTCGTCATAAAGGCTTTGAGATCCGGTTGATCGATACTAAATTGGTGCACTCCCTGCATATACTGTTCCAAGGGAGCGCGGAACAGTACACTGCGCATGGTCTGCATATGGCCGCGTCCACTCCGTGGGATCTGCAGGAGCTCGCGAACTGTGCTGCGATTGCCGTCTGCGGCGATGAGATACGAGCCTTCGATTCGTATCTCCTTGTTTTGAGGATCGAGCATTGTGACAGTGACACCATTCTGGCTCTGCTCCACGTTTGTTACCTTATGCTGACGCCGGATGTCCACACCTCTTTCAATGGCTGTCGCTTGAAGGATGGCTTCCAATTGATCCTGGGGCAAGGCCGCTCCACGGGACGGCGAGTATTGTTTCTTCGGAACAGGTACTTCATGGCTTGATTTCTTATTGGAACTACCCGTGTCTGACCAGGACGTGCTTTCAAACCATTTGCCTGTCATGCTCTCGACTCTCGCTCTCATCAGATTGAAGTCTTTGGGGATTTCGGGGATCTGGTCTGCGATGCCGAGCCAGCGATAGATTTCCAAGGTTCGTGACGTAAAACCAATCGCACGTGGATGCTTCGCGATGCTTGCATGCTTCTCTAGGACGATGGTCGGTACCCTATGCTTGGATAGACAGAGAGCAGCCGAGAGCCCGACCAGGCTGGCCCCGACGATGATGACGGGTGGGTGAGCCGAAGGAGCCTTCATGGTGTTGAATAAAATTGAGTTGAGTTGTCTCTAAAGACGGAAGTGAGGAATTAAGTCTGTCCAAATGAGGAGATTTTAATTTGACTGCTAAGCTTTAGATTGCATTCCAAGATTGGGCTTTTTCATCTTCTTATATGTTTGGGTGAAGAGTGGCTCGGGCCCGAAATGCTTGAGTTCGGGCCCGAAGATGCACCCGAGCTCGGAGGAATGTCAATGTCGGACCATAATAAATTTTTTTTTCTCGATTCTTCTATGGTAGCTCGAGAAGGATTTGTCAAGGCTCTTTTGAGAAGGGTTACTGTGCGTTGTTTTGGATATGTCGTAAATCAGTGTGTTGAGTATATCAATCAATGCTAGGTCAAATATATATTCCAATGACCCGTCAATTTCACCTCAAGTCGTAGGATTAAAATTGGTACGAAGTGCAAAAGAACGCAGAATGTACAACATAAATACAAATGCTCTTATCAACAATCGCCATTTTCTTCTACAGCTAGATATTACATATAGGTAGTATCAATAATGGCACGTTCAGGCAGCATTATGCTTTCCCTTGAGAGTGAAATCGTCCCATTCTCAAGAGCCTAGCCGAACAATATCGGCTTGATGCAATGGACTATTATAAGCTAGAACCCCAATTCTTCTAAAATGGAGGAGAGTCTGGTCTTTCTTTCTTTCTTTTTCTCTTTTTTTTTTTCTTTCGAGGGGGTTCGGGGGAATGGAAGGGTTTCTACCTTCATTATGTCTTCTTATCTTGACGACAGGGAATATGATCTGAATATTGTTCTCGGGCAATAGTTTCTTGAAGCGAATGCCTATTCCAAGCGACTCAATTATGCGGTAATTACAATCGAGCCTTGGTTCAAGTAATCGAGGTACCTTGTGATATTGTATATTTTGTCGTTCTCGGTTGTCTCTGGCCCTAGGACTTCTTAGAACTTGTCATGGTCATCCCAGAAAACCTCCATGACACTGGCCCTAATCTATGAAGTCGGTTAAGCGCCTTATATATCCTCTGCCACCATAATCCAGCAGTTCGGATTTTGCCGTGGAGTCAATATCGCCGCATGAAGCATATCTCGACTAGGATGTTCGTCCCTTCCGCCCCCCAAGGTTCAAGTCTGTGGCGATAAGAACCATATAATGGCATTACTCGACTCTATAGCAGCTTGGTGAGCTCGTCCTTTTGTCCACTTACAAGCATCTTCAATGCCTTGGCCCTGCATTCATCGCAATTCACGTAGTCCTTTAGAGCATTCCTGACCCAACACTTATCATTTTTCACACCCGAGTGGTTGACATGGTACTTCCAACGGACCAAGTAATTGTCTGGCCGCAGCTCCAAGCTCCCAACTCTCGTTGCCCCGTCTTTATCTTCTAGCACGACAAGGACAAACGCCCAAACCTGATTATCATAGGAGTTGTATTTCTGGGCTCCATGAGGGTCCAATTGGCGGAGAATAATTCCTTTTAACAGCAAAGAGTCCGTGGTCTGGAGCGTCGATGCAACTTCCTCGTCTACCAGATTAACCTCAATGAGAACCTCGCATTCACTATCGTTCAATACAGCACACCATGGCATAGGCGCAAGATCCGCAGCATGGCCAGCAAAACCATCCTCGGTTCGTCTTACCTCTCGGCAGACAGTCAGTGGAACTGTCGGTGCCTGCATATAAAGCTCTCGCGGCAGGTGTGTTAAGTCCTGGTAAGGATCCCAATTCATCATGTTACACATGGTCTCCCAGTCCACCAAGATCTTTTCCATTTCCACCAAGAGCTTCACCTTAGTCAGGCTTCGCTCAGTGAGTCCATTATGAGCCAGTGGTTGAGCAGAGCCCTCATAGACAGCTTGCCAGCCAGACCACGACCAACTCGGAAAATCGGCTCTGCGCGGCCCAGTTCCCCTCGTCTTCCAGCATAAATTCACCAGGAAAGCTTCCGTTAGCGGCCAGCTCCGACTAGGATCACGGCCCATGGCCTTGCGATGACTGACCAGCGGTCCTAGAATCGGAATGCCAAAGTAGTGGTTCATTGGATACGGCCCATTTTCACAACGCTTCAACAACCCCAATATTCCGTTAATCGCGTCAGACTGATAGGTCAACTTCCGACCTGTGTATTGTGCAAGAAGCTGGTGAATAGCCCCCTCGTTGTTCCACACCTTGTCGTACATGTTTAGCAACGGACAATTAGCATCAGCTCCTAACCCCCCGTGAGGGAACATCTCACAGGATGTCTTCCACCAGCGTTCTAGGATTGTCTGCTCTTCGTTTGAGCGCTGGAAGAAGACTTGCTCATCGGTGAATGCGATCCAGTTGCGAGAAGAGACCCCTTCCTGGTATGTCCAGGCGCGAGTCATCCATGTGCTTTCTCGAACTAATTTTCGCGGGTCGGTCATAGACGACCAGAGCGTGTAGTCACCAACCTTGATGTAAGGCTGCTTGATTCGAGGTTGGGAGCTGACGCCGGGTAATCCGTAGTCGCCGTTTGATCCAGCCGCTCCGATGATGGTTATAAGCGCGTTTCGGTAAATGTCGGCCATCTGGTTGAGCTGTGCTTGGAACTCGGCTTTGTCGCTCTGGTCTAGGCAGTACCTGTCAACCCAGAGGTACTGGAGGCCGAGTTCCCTTACCACAGTCATGGCATCTTCGACCGTACGTGGAAGGTGATGAGACAGAGAGCTGCCTTTGGGATCCTCTTGTGCTGCTGTCTGACCCCAGACGTAACTGAGAGCAACATAATCGCAAGGACCACGCACTGGGACAATTTCTCGCTTGTGGCAGTCAATAACTGAGAGGGGCAGCACGTCCATTTCTTCTCTTGGAAGCTTCCGAATCAAGTTGCACCATTTCCTCAGAGTTTCGTAGTTTACCCTTTCATGGTTGATGAGTACTGGCGTTTCTGGCGCTTTACTATAGTTTACAAATGGTAATTGGCTAAGCGTTGGTCCACCACCATGCACCTGAATTAATAAAATCGTTCTGAGGGTCACATCTGGTAGATCAAGTGGCGTGTTATTTGCCGAGCCGTTTCTCGTACTTAGCCGGGCACGATATATTGATATCCTTGGGCAAGTATCGCGTTCTTCGGGTGGGACCATGTCCAGGAAGAAGTTGCAGAGAGTACATGTTAAATTTGCCCACTCTGGAGTCCGGTCAAGGACGAGAATTGGTTCTGGTTCAACAAGTTGAACGGAAGTTACTTTTCGGAAGAGGTCGTCTAGACTTATGGTCTCACATCTTGAGCACAAGGTTTGCTTCTGGTCGTCTGTCATCGTGAAGGGTATCTTTGTACAATATAGGAGGCAAAATATGAGAGATATATCTTGAATGCCCAATCTTGTTTCCAGTAATCAAGCTCATCGTGGGGGACAAACCACTGATCACATGATCTGTAAGCGAATCTATAAAAAGTAACCGATGCAAGTAATCCTCGAAGAAGCCATGAATGTCCTTCTATATGTTCTGTAAGGTACGATGCCTTATGTCCCTGTATTTACTGCACCTATTAAATTGATATGTCCTTCATTTTTGTGGACATTAATTTACCTAACTACGCTGTCTAGTTGTATCGGTTCTGGAGCTCACCGTCAAGATGGTTGTCCGTCTCTGCTTGGGCTCGCTCTCTATCAATCCAGTCAAGGCCTCTTGTCTCAATCTCACGGTCAAGTAAAGCACCTGTAATACCGGCTAAAATCTCCTTGGCCGTGGCATGGGAGTCGGGCTCGCCTATAGGGTGTAATTGTGGTTAGCATCATCGGCACTCAAAGTGAGTTAAACTAAAGCCAAGAGAAATCTCACCGTTCTCGGCGCAGTGGTCTTCATAAGCCTTGGCAGCCTCAAAAGCAATAGCGCCTGCAAGGAGTTCGTGTGTCAGGGAGGCTTCGTGGTGCTCTTCTGAGTTATTGTATTCATCGTAGGCGGCGGCCTGATCGGAGTCATCTGCTCAATGTCAGCCAAAAAACCATAGAAACCATAAGAAATTGCAGGGCGAGGTCTCCTTACCGGAAAACCAACCCATTATAACCAGGGTTTTGTTTGTGTTTTGTAACTGTGAAGGGACGTACTCAGAAAAATATATCTCTCGACTGTAGGAAGAGTGGGGAAAAAAAGCCCCGCAATTGGACTGTCATTCGGGTTGGGCTCTCAAATCAACTGAACTGTTGTTGACTGCCTCCTTTGACCACGACTTCCATAGCTGAAACTATTGATGTTTGCAGATGCTTCATGCTTGTGATAGGAGTCTTTTCAGCATTTAATCGAAGAATCTAATGTTGACGGGTCGGGACAAAAATGCTGTTCCCCGTACTCTGCCTTATTGACTCAGAGCGAATCGCCCCAAGAACTTGTCCTTCGACTTGTGAGTTGGAAAGTCATAATACCCGTTGCAATTAATCTCGACCAACCTCAATATAGTAGAGGCTGTGCTAGTACCGCCGTCACTGCTTCCAGTCACCTGCTATGTATGTATGCTCCGTACGCTTCGTCAGCCGAGGCCTAAGAAGCAGTGTGATAAGCTATTGTAAAGTTTTGTATATGCGCTAATACGACTATCAGCATAGTACTATTGCTTTGGGGTCTAGCTCGTCATTCTTGCTGAGATATCGGGCAGAAGCCAGACTATGGCTTCTCCGTCGGCATGCGCAAGATCCGTCCGAATTTCACTCTTTTCATATGGCCATGCCAATGGGCCAATTGTGCAACAGGATAGGGAGGCACAATATCAAAAAACCTTAGCTTACAATATTCGACATTTGCCAAATCCACCACGCCATCTGCGACTCAAAGCAACCGGCCTATCTCGGCGGCTTCAGAAGGAGTTTCTCCAAAATGATAATGTCGAGACATTCCTGGTAAAGGTCCAACAGGAGATTACTGATGTAGCCAAAGAAGGATGTGACCAACTTCGGTATTCAACTAAGCAGGATGGAAATAAACAACGGCCCGCGGAAGCTGGTACCCGCTTTAACTTGAATGCGCATTCAAGTGAAGAGACCGCCGTAGAAGGCGCAGAAATTAATATCGTGGTGACAATATGCTGCGAAGAGGGTCGTCATCGGAGTGTTGCGTTTGTTGAAGAACTAGCCCGAAGGCTGGCTTTGTTCCAACATAGCGATGACTCTCCTCAGCACTGGCAACTCAGTATCAACATTACACATCGCGATATCACAGATCTCGATGATTGTGAGCAGTCCCTAGGTCAGAATAAGCGCCCAAACAAGGTTCAAACAAGGATTAGAGACAGAGACCGACGTGAGAAGGGAAATAGGTATGAATCTCATCTTGAAGACTAGACACAAACATCCAAGTTATTCGAGATTGGACCTCATGAGTTATGTGGCAAAGACGGGAAGCATAAGAATAACGAAACTCCTTCTAGAGAAATAAGCATTTATTGAATGTTTAATATCGTCTGCAACCGTCCCCTTTGTGGCTTGTAGCCAGGGCTCGCAAGGTTGAAGTCGCGAAGCAGTTACTCAGACACCCTACTGCCACCTCTATGTTCGCTCTCAATACAAGTTTTATGTATCCTAAAAATTATAGCACCACATTCATTCCGGAATTTGAACTTGAGGTAGCTGAAATGCTACGGTATAAATATTAGCATATGCAAGCCCCCTTCTGTCGGGAGTTGTGCAAATCCTTTTTTTTCTTTTTTTCTTTTTTTTGTCTTTTTGGACAAATCACCCACAATACATGATGCATATACGAATATTTTCAGATCTATTATGGATATGTTCGGTTGCACAGCGAATTATCCTGTTTTTCCTTATACCGTGGTCTTCTAGCTCAACGTTCTTTATATACGTAGTACATTCCAGAATACAAAAGTAGTAGATATAACTACTCCCTTGACAGAAACCGGAAGCACAGACATTGTCTGATTCGCAAGAGCCTCCCAGAGTGACCTTATTGGTACGTGACAGTTCCCGTGCAATGAGTCTTGGCTGTCCAGGATTTAGCACTCAAACGTTGGACCATGATCAAGGAGAGAGAAGAGAAGCTAAAATTAACGAGAAACGCCAAAGCTACAGCAGACCATTAGAGATTTAGTAGACAAAGAGGCGCTTCTAAGGAGAATTCGTGTTACCCATGTCTTTTATAGGTTATAGACACTGTATACGCCATAGAACTACTAAGGCTCAACAGAGCATCGCCGCAGGAGGCCAATGATGGACTGCTCATGTCAGAGCGAAGGGAAAGGTGGACCCGGTTGTGCAGTGTATCAGGCCACTCGCTCTCCCTGAGATGCAAAGGCGGCTGCCTTGACCAAACTCATCCCGCACAAGTTACCGAACAAAGTAAAGAATCTGAGGATAATGCATTGGCACCAAGCAGTGCACTAGAGGATACGAGGTTGCTGATTGGTGTATGGTGTTATTTCCGCGATCCGTTTGCCGTGGCAGAGCTGTAGGAGACACTAATTGGATTTCCAGAGTGGAGCAACGACGCTAATGCTGTGCCTATGCATAGGCACCCTTTGAACCTACTCGGGATGCCTCGTATCAAGACCACAACCGAGAACATTAATCTAGCAACGGGACCTCGAGTACGTGGGAAATTGTCCCCTCATCTTGGACTAAGATATATTGGTTAAACAACCTTTCTCGTTGAGACGATGTCTCTTCAAAGTAATCATAGGGTCGTATAGAAGTGGGACCGGTGGAGAACCACGAGAGATGTCTGGGCAATCGAGGGGTCAATAGAGATCCATGGGAACGCTCGGCCAGTCGTGCCCTGTCTGTTCTAATGGGATGCTAGAATGTCTCGAGTTTGCTTCTGTCGAATTTCCTTGATGTCAACCACGAACGATAAACGACAGTAGGCATGGATACATAGTCATAGTGGAGCACCCTGTTCCGTAATAAATTTTTGTCTATCTATACACATGGCTGAGGCACTTGCAATAGTAATAATTTCAGGGCAAAGGCCCCAGCTCCCTGCCAGAATTCCTGGCTCAGCACATAGTCTCGGCGCACCAGTCGCGGCGCCGTCCATCATGGCAACTTATGCGGGTGGATAAGGTGGCCCTGAGCTGATTGCTGAGAATAATGCCGCTTGGATTATTATCATGGGTGTTTCGCGCGAGAGGCTGTCACGTCACTGTTGCCATGGTGGAAGTTAAAGACAAGGTTTCTCCCGGTCGTGGTAACACCATTTATCTTGTGCGGGAATGAGAGAATAGACGGAACTCTATAGTCCGTGAATGAAGCTGGCCGTGCAGGTCACCATACACCAACATGTCAGCCAGATTGATCATCGCGCAGAAGGGGGAATGTCAGTGCCCCAACCTGTATGGCTCAGCCCCAACTGGTACTTGCGTTAGTGGCTGTCAATTTGTGTTATAGAGCCGAGGAGTAATGCTATAGGCAAACACGATGGTTAATCCTTCACCAAATGTGGTTACCGAGGGAATTAGCGGGCCCGCGGATGTCGGAATGGCTGCAGCGATTGGTGTTAGTGGCTTCGGTGGATCAGACGTCAACCCCGTCGTCGACGGTTGGAAGGACGGAAAATGTCAATTCATACTCTGATTGGCAAATCCGGTCGCGCAATCTAAAACCCCTGGACAGCTAATTTGGTACAGACACTAATGACCTGCGCTGGGATAACAGAAAAGTATGGTTGCATTGAGTTCGCCGGTCTGCCATTCCCATGACGGGAATGGCTTTCTGTTCAGGTCTTGCCCGGTCTGGTCTTGTTGGTGGCCTGAAAGGTTGACAGACGCACAAGGCAGAAAGGTTAATAATGTTTGAGCAATATGGAAAGTGTGGCGATCAGTCGGGATGCGATGGTGTATAGATCAAGAACGCTGTTTGGATGGGGTTTCCGATGGTCCAGTGACCCAAGCAAACCCCAACAAATAATGGCCTCAGGTTCCGAGAACTAACGTTACCACACCCTAAATCTTCCCGCCGACAAGAAAAGTATCATTCGATTTCTTCAGCTTTTGCTTCTCGTCTCGATTCAATTGAATTGGACAATCACGCATCCAACCGGCCCTCACTTCACCATCATCCCCAGATATCGCTCTTCCTCCTCTCCCCGCAATGTGCCGATCCGCTGATCCACAGTGGGTGAGAGACTGGCAGGTGGGGAAGAACGATGATGGTGGAGTGCTGTCGACCGTCCGTCCAACAATGTCACTGCCTCAGATTCAGAACACCAGCTACTCGTCCGATGCAGACTCCACCGGGACCCAGGGATCGAGAACCTCGCTTTGATTGCCTTAGTATAGACCGTCGACCCTGATTGGCTTTGAGATGCCTAGGTATGTGTGGACAAGAGGCATTATCTTAAGGACGCAAGTGCCTGCTTGTCCGGCATAAAAGGCACCCTAAGGTCCCGCAAAGCTCGATACTCATATCTTTCCAATATCTAACCCATTCTCCGTTACTTCTAGGCTTACCTTACTGATTTTCTCTTCTTTAAAATAGTATACCCTCTACACCCATTCTACATAATGATTCCCCCTTCAGAGCCCGTCCCACCCTCCAACTCTGCTTCAGCCCTGACCCAATTCTTTCCCGGCGCCAACTTCAAGGAGGCTTTTGATGAGAAGGTTGTCTTGATTGTGGGTAGGTAATCTCCTTTGAGCTCGACTGGATGCCAAGCCTAACCCGGTGTGTGCAATAGGTGGTGCCAATGGTATTGGAGCTAGCCTTGTGGAGCTCTGTTGCGAAAACGGCGCTCATGTCTGCATTGGCGATATCGATACCGCCCAAGGAGAGGCCCTAAGCAAGAAATGCCGGGACAAATGGCCTGTCTACTGGGACCCTGCCCTTCCACCAAAGCCTCCCCGAACATCCTTCTACACCGCCGACATCACCGATTACCAGGCCGTCGTCTCCCTCTTTGACAGTGCATTCAGGACTTATAAACGTATTGATCATGTGGTAGTTACAGCAGGTAGCATGGACGCGGGCAACAATTGGTTTGACCAAAAGTTGAATTTGGAGTCTGTGCAAGAGGTAAGTCCCTTGCCAAGACATATTCATTGGAAGGGAAATGTGCTAAGCTTTCACCAGCCTCCTTCTACGAAGGATATCGATGTCAACCTCATCGGGTCTCTCTATGTCACCCGCATTGCTAGCGTCTATCTCCGCCATAACCGTGGGCCAGGAGTGGATCGGTCCATTCTGTTGTTCTCCTGTACTGCTGGCTTCAAGGAGACACCAGGTGTATCCATCTACCAGGCCTCCAAGCACGGTGTACAGGGTCTCATGCGCTCTCTTCGCCCCTACTTTCCATCCCCATACAAACACAACCTCCGCATTAATACTATTTGTCCCTGGATGACTGAGACCCGCACTACCCTTACAAAGACGGTACAGGACCGCTGGACCAAGGAAGGATTGCCTGTCAGCACGCCTCAGGAGGTAGCTCTCGTATCTGCTGGTGTGTTAGCTAACGACTCTCTGAACGGGACTTCTATGTATGTGGAAGGTGGCCGTGCGTGGGAGATTGAAGCCAACATCGATCGCTTAGAGCCGGAGTGGCTGGGAGAGGAACCGTCCAAAACGCTGGCGTTGGGACAGAAGGTACTGAATGACGCATGGGCTGCGTAGAGATTTATTATGCTGAAGCAGTAGCATGCTCGAGCATGTGTTACAAGTTGATACCCATTAACGACCATGAGAATGATTGCGCTATTCTAATGGAAAAGCTAAAGAACGATTGTATGTGCTGCGATGTAAGGCAGTTGAACGTTGAAACATTTTAATCCACCATTTTCCGAACTTCCGTGAACTAAGATCACAAGTATCCTCAAGTAGGACAGAAGAGGCACATTCGTACACTAAATTTTAAGTGAAACTAGACATTGAAACCGCTAATATATCCCATGAACCTGAATGGCCCAACTTCGTCCTGTTGCAATTAGTTAAACCCGTCTGCTCTTTCCCAAATTGTAGCAATCACCACGCCGATTCTTTCTAAGAGGCCCAACCCAAATATGAAAAGGACCCTCCAGACTGTTATCATGGCATTTGAGTTTTGCACAATGCCCGGTTTTTCAACTACGGGCACGAAGCACTCTCTTCCTGTGATATCCTGTATCTTGCTACTCTTTCTTGGCGCCAATCACAAATCAAGCAATGGAGCCGAATGACCAAACTGAAGACACAATCTTGCAAGGATACAAAATGCTTTTCAAGGATGCAGTGATAGTTGCTCTTGGGCATTATGTCACTCTAGCAGCACTAGGGGATATTTGGTTTCTCGTGTGAACCCCTAGAGAACGGTTTATTATAAAAGCACATCGAAGTGAGAAAAAGGTGGAGTTGAAAATTCAATCCGTAATATACTAGCAAAAGCAAACCTGCCGGTATCCTCCAAATCCTACCCCGGAATCATGGCCACAGAGAACCCTCCATTTGACCTGGTCACTATCTGCCCACCGTACGTTTTTGGTCCGGTCAAGAACGCTACAGCAAGCCTGGTTAACCTGAATACTTCATCAATGGATGTATACCGCCTCATGTCGCCCATGTCAAAGCCAAGCCACGCTATACCGCCAACTTCGCTGTTGGTGTGGGTGGATGTACGTGATGTTGCCGAAGCGCATTTAAAAGCCTTCGAGGTTCCTGAGACTGGACGACAACGCTTCTTGATTGCTGAAGGCAAATACAGCTATCAGAGAATAGTCGATATTGTCCGAGATAGAATGGTAGAAGTGAGAGACCGTGTTCCCGTGGGTAAACCACGATCCGGGCTAGGCGATGTCTATGGCATCGATGCATCCAAGTCAGAGAATGTGTTGGGGCTAAGATATCGTCCCTTAGAGGACTCTATAGTCGATGCGGCAGAGTCATTTCTGAAGCTGGAGCAGGCGAACTGATATTGTACATTTGTACTATGATTTGTTAGTTTGCCTTTTATATCGTCTAAATTCACCAGCAAGCTTTTAGTTATATCTGTATTCTCTAGGATAGACGTGCTCCGGCTGATAAGAGGTCTAGTTTATACAGACCGTGGAACAAATATTAATTCGAAAACACAACCACAGAAATCTATCGCACTGAGAAGAAAACCAAGAATCAAAATTAAGATAAACTGTAAGAACAGCAACAGGAGCCTTAGTATATTCCATGTACATGTTCTGACGATAACTAGCACCCGGCTTCACATCCTCCGATAGTCTTCTCGAGTGAAGCGGGTGGAACTGATCCACGCCACAAAAATCACATCGCTAGTTCTATCATCGCATTTTTTCTTGTATATCTCTATACTGCGTTCAGGGTTCCGTACATGCTTCCAATCATGGGCGCCAGGAAGCTAGACCAACATCTAGGGCAGTATTGCTGGGTTGAATGTTTCCCGATGGAGGACGGAATCCAGGGAATCGAGTGTGTTGGCGACACCAAGCCCATTAGACATTAGCCAATTGTAGCACCATGAAAGTTTCTATGCAAAAGGAATATAATAAGAGTTTTATGAACCAAGAAAGTACTGTACAGCTAGTAGTAGGCAGCGTCATTCCCCCCAGGATCGTGAAATTCGTTCATTTGCATTTCTCTATTCAAGAAACTAGATAGTGTCCTACGTACAACCAAATATAAAAAATAGCATCATTCCATGGGTTCTGGATCAAGGTATGAGTATTTCCAGGGCGGCGACTTAGTTCGAACTAGCAAAACTACTAGAGCACTCCATCGCAAACCCAAAACATCGGGCATACCACCCTTGTGACCAGTGGCTGAGTTCCATGCAGTGAGGGGCATCCCGAACTATGCTACTGTCAACCCGTGGACTGCTCTTGAAGGCCTGCACACAGATCCCAATCTCTTCCTCATTCACCACAAAGAAGGGATCATCCTCCACAAGACAAAACATGACAGAGGTTTTTACATGCGCAGCCCACTTCTCCTTCCAATTGGGGAGCCACAGAGTTGGGAACTGAGTAACCTCTGAGAGTGGTGACACTGCATTCAAACGTTCTGTCTGCTCCAGAATCTCCGGAGCCACGGTCCCCGGTTTGAACATGATCCCATCCTTCTTGTCAACAGGGAAACGAGTGTAGTCGTCATCAATGGGAATAAACGAAGGGGGTGCATTGGTCATGAACGATGACTGCGTGTTCCCCATTCCATTTGCAATAATACCTCCTAAGGGATACAACGGTGCATCATCCTGTGCATGCAAAGCCGCGGTCACGATGCCTCCCATGACGCCCAAACTGTGGCACAGCAATACAAGACAGCTGCATTGATTGGGTACGCCGAGCTCCGACCAGAGTTTCGGAAGAATGAACTGATGCAACCAGCGACCAGTCTGCTCATAAAAATCGCTACCCTCTGGGATTGGCAAAATAGGGCTTGTTCCCCCATAGGACGGACGATCAATCGACACAAAGGGCACCCCAAGAGCCTCACTAGTTGACGAAGCAGAGTAGTTGGGGGTAGCGTCGAAGTACTGATGGTCATAGCACCCGCCATGGAGAGCAACAATCAGAGGGCGGTGCTTAGCACGCGATGCTGATATTGGTGGGATGGAGTGTACACCTGCCACGGTGCCATTGTTGGTCAGGGTGAACTGAAATGGCTGCATTGCGGCAGGAGCAGTAACGAATGAAAGGCATGCAGGGATGTAAGCACTTTAACGAAGCCATCAAAATAGTGGGAAAGTTGTTTAAATAAAAAAATCAAAGAAGATTAGTATACTCTCAGAGGTACAGACTACTAAACCAGGGTTGTGGGTCTCAAATTCTGCTGCTTCGGGAAACGGGGATAAGCAACGGACTTACCGGCGCTACTACGGCTTCAAAACTATGGCCTGGGCAATTACCGTGTTTTCATGTGGAACTTTCCCCAGTCATTGAACTAATTGGTTGAGTATAGTTAACGTATGCCGTGGATGATGGGGAGTGGCCACTCCACAGTGGGTTCTTATCCATTTCTGCCGACAGAATTTCCGTTATAATCCTGAGTATTTCATATCTCCATACTCGTACATAAGAAATCAGTGCTAACCATGTATTTTCTACATTTCTCTATAAATTTTAGCTTTTGACAATAATGATTACTGGGATGTGGCTGGATATTACAGGTCTAGTCAGTTGTATTGCTAGGCCTAGAAGTATGATTAATGTTGAATATAGGGGGCCCTGAATCTAGGCACTATAGCTACTGTTCTTAGGCACTGTGGCCTCTAAAGTCTACGTATCGCAGCCCCTAAACAGCCCCTAAACTTAGCTTATTCAAAAGGCGGTGAGTTACCTGGAACTGTCCTAGAGTAATAAACCTTAATACAGTACATCTGTATTACACTTACATATTCTATCGAGTTATCCAGTCATGTTTCATTGGATATAATCTATGTAGAATAATATGTATAATTTAAGCCGGTTTATATGATATGATATATTGGCAGAAATATCAATACAGTATAATTTTAGGTGGTAGATGGACTTAGTGAGGAGAACCGTTGTTATGTGGAGTGGTCGCTATAAGCGAGATGGTAAAGAGAGTTGAAAACGCGCTAAATTCGGGCGACAACTTGACATGCGTCAAATCGAATTCTCAACACTACACTTTCTTTCATCTACAGTTGTCACCAAAATGACCGAGAACTCTGTCAACCCACAACTACGAGAACAATCGTATCTCCTCAATTGTGCGATTCACGATGCGTCACGAGAGCGTCTTCAGATTACCATCCAAAAGCTTTCTCTGGCAGTGCCTCAAGTCTGGGACCATTTGATTAATGAGTTTCTGGTAACAGAAGACTCTGCGCGCCAGGAGGGCGATGCTTCCACGAGCGATGCAAGTGATCCAGAAAATGAAAGTGACGAAAATGCAGATGGAAAAGAGGAAAATGCCAAGCCCCAGCCTAAACAATTGGCAGGGTCCAAACGGTTGAGAAGCCGATATGCTTTCTGCGATCAATGCGAGGAGGAATTCGACGTTACGACGAATACCAGCACAGCGTGCAGATATCACCCAGGTATGACTCTCTCCTGAATGTGATGAAAATGCTAATAGACCAGATATGTCATACCCCGATGATGAGTATTTTGATGATTGGGATGAGGATGGCCCACATGGCCCGATTGATCGTGATGATGTACGCGAGAGTTACCCTGAAGGCTTCATATATGGGTGCTGTGACGAGGATTCATTGCAGGAAGGATGTGAGACTGGATGGCATAACGAGTCATATTCATCCAAGAGGCCAAAGGGGTGGTAGTATTGCCATATTCTGCTGACGATAATGTCATTTGTGATGGATCTGATCAACACAAAACATGTCAACCTTTTTGACATGTGTCGAATTAACTATCCCCATCTTGTCAGATATTATATTCAAATCATAACATTCTATCAGGTTAGCTATCTTGGTACATGGACGGCCTCAAGGCGACATTTGCAGTGGCTACGGCTCTGTTGGCGATGAGTGCTCCTCCAGCTTTCCTGCCTACGTGGGAAAGACTGGGGTCGCAGGTGCTACCGTCGATTGACACTATCGTGGCGGTTCAGAAGGGGTAGAGTAAATGCGATTCACTAAACTAGATAGAGTAATAGCCTTTGTTAAGTGTGGCATCTACGTGGAAATAGGCCATGGGCATCTGACTAATACAACATACGTGAATTCGCTCAGGCCATCACGCACATGAACCTCATAATATCCAGGTTGATGCTTTGTCATAGGACATACTAAGCCCCGATGGATAATATGATGATATGCAAAATGAAGGGCGAGCTTTCACAAGCTCAATGCTCTACAGCTGTGAAGGACATCTACTTTATAAAGCCAGACGTAAGCAGTCGAGCAGTTTAAGAATAGAAACACTTCATACATACTCTCCCATTAAACTCGCACACAAGCCAACTGCATCTGAGCCTGAGTGAACCAGGTCTCCCGATACCATTCCCATCCCAAACCAACAGCCTCCTTAGGCAAATGCAGAGCCCAGAAACCAAGCATTCAACTGAATGTATTTTCCCTAAGGCTCAGCTGGGACTCCTGGGGACCTTACAATGACCATAAAACTGCAGGGCTCCATCCATAGCGAATCGGAATTTTGGACTTTAAACCGGTATCATGCTGGGTATGTTTTAATTTCATATCGATCTTATGGTTCATTCGCTGATTAGTATATTATATGTGGCTTCCATGCCGTTTTAGAACCGTTACTCAGCATTTGTGCTTACATAGCACAATTGTATGTCCTTGAATCGCAATTTCTCTTGCTCCAACCGGAGATTGCTTCATTACCTCGTATACCTGAATATTTATACTATCCTGGCACAATCACCGATATATCCAGTAGTTATATACGTTATAGCAGCGCTTTGTCTGACTTTCTGACACAGATGTGTGTCTTTGATAATACAATGCGGTACATGGCGATGCTGATATTGATATATGCAAGTCTAGGCCTTCGCCGGTCTAACCATGTAGATCTGTACGAATCCATCCGTGATCTCATTTGATCCCACAACCTGGAATCCCTTCTTTTCGTACAAGGGCTTGCCAGCCACAGCCGCGGTTAAGAAAGTGGGCGTACGCTCAGCATCAGCCTCCTCTAGCCCCCAGCCCAAAAGCTGACTGCCTATGCCTCGGCCGCCAAACTTCGGGTGAGTCGCAAGCATATCCAAGGCTGTTGACATTACTACTCAGCATGTATGCCACAAATACATCAGGAATGGAAGACATACTAAAATGAGGTATTAATCCCATGAACTCCTCTTCTTTTTTGTCTATGGCCTTGAAATGCTTTTCACAGAGTGCAGTGTCACCACTTGTCGGCCACACCGGTTTCTTTTCCTTCTCTACGTTTTCGCCGGACGGTGGAATCTCAGTGGAAGGAAGCTTCCACTGTGCGAATCCAACAACATCACCGGTAGCCGTGTCAACCGCCTTAATGAGAACGGGGCCAGCGGGATTCACATACTGCCCTTTACTGACGCGGTTGAATTTGGAGGCGAGCCAGTCCCGGACATCCGGTGTTGGGGGGAGAATGCGACGGTCAAAGTCAGTGTTGAATGCGGCGAAGAAAATGTCAGCCAGGACATGGCCATCATCAGATGCAGTTGTCAGGATTTCAATTGGCATTTTCTATGACCTCTGCTGGTGAGTTTGGAAGGCTTATATAAACGGTTCGGTGAAGTCGGGAAGATTTTCACTGGAGGTACGTCATTTCGATAAAAGTGGGTCACCCGTTTGTTGCCTATTTTTAAAGCTGTCTGTGTTGACTACTGTGTTGAGAGTATCTTCCTTAAACTATTAGCATCTGCCTTTTGGTAATTCTTTTTTTTGTGGATGATATGCTGTTGCTTCGTTGCAGTGTTCATGTACTAAGGCAACTGCCCTAAGTTTGGTACCAATGCAACAGTACATGAAACATGACATCATTGAGTGCACGTCTTGAAAACCCATGGCTGTTCTCAGGTTATTAAATTGTACTGGAGAGTCGGATTACAACTCAGCCAAAGAGCCCAAATTCATGTCTCAGTAGGGACTTGAGATCCTGGATTTGAACCAGTATGAGCGCCCATGCTTCCATGGGTACAGTGGAAGTCTGACGAAAGTAAGGCCTGCTGAATGAGGAGCAATTATGCGCTCAAAACAACAAAGTTGACCGTCGAAGGAGGTAGACAGGTGCAGAAAAGACTAATAGCATCGTGGAAGGCTTTAATATCGCCCATTGCCCCTATTAAACATACTGAATATGGAATGTGAGCCTCTGGACTCACGTCAGTAGTTTTAGATAATGACCCTCGTAGTGCGGGATGTGGCCCAATATCAAGCGCAATGTTGACTAAAGCAGTGTTGGAAACAGCATTCTTCGCAGCCTGAGCGAAGAGGACGGTTTGAGTCATGTTGGTGCCCAGTAGTCTGCACCCAGAGCGGTAGTCATCTGCACGAGTTCCTATCCTGCACTATCGCTAGAGTACCACCGAGAGCAGCTCGTAATTTGGACAATCGGATCACAACCTCTGCAGAGGGCCGGCTGCGTCCGCCTTGGCAGGGGTGATATTGGAAAAACTTCGCATCGAAATCGCGCATGCCATCTTCAATAAAATAGGCTCACCTGGTGTTTGTGGTACGGTACCATGCTGAGAGCCGTCCTTCCAGCTGAACCGACCCTCTGGAATATCACTACTCACATCTTGGGATGCACGAAGCAACTCCCACAACCTAGGGAAGCGACACCCGCGTTCTCCAATGGTGATAGGCTCGCTTGAGCTAATTTTCATTTGTAAATATGAGTATCTATGGACTGGACTTGGTAGGACGTCTTACCCTGCAAACGTGAATTATTATCTTTCTCCGGGCCAGTCATATACACTGCCAGTAGGTCAAACTAATTCCCAATATTCACAATGTCTCGTTAACAGACTCACTCCACCGAGACAACAATGTTCAGGACTGCCATTCGTGGTATTTTCCCAAAGGTCACTCGATTCGCTGTCCTATTCTGTTTCCTTCAACTCATAATCAAGCCCAGATAGATACGAGAGTACGTAATGAATTGAGCAAAGCAAAAGATAAGCTCCATGAGGCCGGTTTTCTGGGAGACATGGGTTCGAATCCTGGAGTTTCTATCTTTCACTGAGCCCACTCGCTCGCCATAGCTTCTAGGACACCCCTGCAGTACTAGCGAGGTCCGCATTCGATCCCAATAGAACGATGGTTCAAATCGACAACATACCACGTCTTAAACAAAGGGTAATTTAGGACACAAGGATCTCAGGGAATGTCTCTTTGTACCAACTGAGATTTGGTGCTAAAGTGGGTGGAGCCTCGTAACAGTTGGGATGTAACCCTAATATAAGCCTCTAGAACGACCATGTTCACCACAGCCACTGAGAGGTTGAGGATCCAATCTTACTACTACGTATCAAGATATAAATTAGCAGTTCTTTGCGATTCCTGCTTCATTTAATTTCAAGCAGTACCCTTCTGTGCCCGTGGACTTTTCGCTACTCGGCGACTTTTACGAATTAGGAATACGATACCTAACCCGGTCTATATTACTCCTTGCTAACTAATAGTCAGAGATCAGTTTCGTTTGTTGACGGCCAGAAATATTGTTAGGCTAATCGCTAGATAATTATATGGGTATATTTGTTCAGCGCTCACAGTGAGCTCGCGAATCTCAGTCGCACACTAGTCTTCGCTCTTCTTTCATCCTTTTCTCTCATGCCCGGACTTTTTCTCACGGACCTTGGAGGACAGGGTTGGGTAAGGATAATGAGAGCAGGCCTATCTTGCATTCAGTCTAGAAATTTTAGTTGCATCTTTAGCCAAAGTAATCCAAGGTAGCCGAGTTTTCCGCGCCCATTTGACAGTAGGACAGACAACTAGCAAAAAGTCTGCGACCGAGCATGAACCGCTGAAAATATTTCACGCGGGGCATTCTAACGGGCCTCTCCCTTTTTAGGGAGTCTGGAACACGCATTGAACGCGGAGTAGGAGTTATATGTAAAGAGGCTTTTCCGGGCTTCCCGGTGGCTCGACCTTGGAGGGAGTGGGTTTCGCCAAAGCGTCTCCCCACCAAGTCCACTCCCTATGTTGGTTTCAATAATCTATCTTGGCATATTCTAGATCGAAATCTAATTCTTACGCCAAGAGGACATAAGCGCTCTCGGCAAGAGCTTACCAGCGACATAAAAGCATGAGTTGACGACCGTCGATATGTTGTACAACACCGTTCTCGTCCATGCATGCGTAGTGCGGCCCGAAACAGATACTTGAGTCAAAGTGTGTTGCAGATAGAGTAGGATCACATTTAACACCTCAAATACCCTTTTTTCTCTTCGGCGCTCTCGTCCACCCCTGGACTTGTCGCTTTTTCCTTTGGATTTTTGTTGTCAATATTGGTCCATCCTAATCCGAAACAAATGAAGAATGCCACTCCAGCTAGTCCAACTCCCAGGTACTTTCTTTAGTTAGCGTGTTCGAAGAATAATATGTAGGGAGACTTATATATAGAAGGATTATGTACCCAGGTCTGTGTTAATGCATGATTATACGCTCGAATGACATCAGCGTAGTTTGTCGCCGGGACAAGCTGCGCAAAGCTCGATGGAATTGCTCCCACCTCGACAATATCCTTCACGGTCTCGGGATATGGGAGGTACTCGAGCAAGGAATCATAGAGTCGGTTAGTAAAGATTGTTTGCGCTGATGCTGTAAAAACTGCACCTCCGAAGAATTGCCCGAATAAAATAATGGAAGTTCCCGAAGAGATCAGCTGACGCGGAAGTACAGCTTGTGTTGCGATGATAGGCTGCGTAATAGATGCTAGTGTCAGAAAACTGGCTGAAAGTCGCGATCAAGTGACCAGGTTCTATACTAACGACTTGTATCGATAAGCCTCGGCCAGCACCAATAAGTATCTGGTAACCAATCCACTTCCCTGACACGGTAGAGGGAACGAATGTTGTCATTAGACCTGCGCCGATGACGGTCAGTGCGCATCCGGTTAATGCTGGTGGTGCGCAATATCCACCCTTGGATACTGAGTATGAACGTTAGCAGCCCTACCATCACCGTAGGAATGAGGCAGCGCTTACCAATAGCGCCTGCAACCACTGTGAACAGTGTCTGAGCGATGATAGTGGGCAACAGCATTACACCACTCCGGATCGGACTGGCGTCTTTGACAACCTGGAACCACAGAGGCAGATAATACGTAATCACCATAAGTGATCCGAATTGAAACAAGACTGTCCAGAATCCGAAAAAGACAACTGAGTTTCGAGCCATCCTGGGTGCAATCATGGCTTTGTCACCGTGACGCGCCTCCTGTGCGACAAAGAGAATGAATCCTGCTGCAGATCCACATAGAAGGCCAATCACACGACCTGAGTTCCATGGATATTTCACCCCTCCCCATTGGATAGCAAGGAGAAACAAGATGCATGAAGGGCAGAACAAAAGAAATCCGACAGGATCAAACAGAGCGAGTGATTTCCACAGCCCTTTCGGAAGCCCTGGCCCTTCGTTGCCAGTTGGGATTTTCATTACCACGAGAATTAGGGCTGTCAAACCACCCGGAGGGAGATTGATGTAGAAACCTGCGTCACAGCCGGATTAGAGATTATCAGAACACAGCCGATAGCAACCACGTACACCACCTCCATGACACTCGCGAGGTCAAGCCACCCCCGATCAATGGCCCAAACACAGATCCGATCGTAGCCATCGATGTTCCCAAACCAATCTGCCCTTTAACACTATATTAGCCGTCACTTCAATGAACGTCGAATGTCTGTCAGCCCTTACAAGCCCGAGCAGATGGCTTCATTCCCTTTCCCATAATGGTCAAAGCTCCGTTATAAATTCCTGCGCTCCCAAGTCCAGCAACCGCTCGGCCCACAATCAACATTCTAGATGACACTGCCACAGCGGAAAGAAGGGAACCTAATTCGAACAGAAAAAGGAATCCAAGAAAGATACACTGCCACAGTCAAAAGTCAAGATATCAAGCTACCAATGATGGATTAGTATCAAACCTTCGGGTTGAAATGTGTGTAGAACTTCCCCGCCATCGGTAGGATGGCACAACTATCCAGCATTAGTATTCCCGATTTCAAGGATGCAAAGGGTGTTGGGCAAGAATATACATAGCAATCATGTAAACCGAGCTATACCAACCAATGTCCAGTGTCGAGTGGAAGTGACTAGAAATTTGCGGTACTGCCTGTATACAATGCATATTAGCGACCGCCGAAGTATGCCCAGCTCAACCCACCGTTGAGATGATAGAAGCGTCTAGAGTGGTGAGAAAAATAGACGTCAAGAGAGCCAGGGATACGCAATACATTCGGAAGCCCTTCAGGTGCTTCACCTCCGGCTCCTGTGCGTCCCCATCGCTCGGTTCTTCGTTGTTCTGACCAGACTTATTCATTTCTGCCTGATGGGGTGGAAGAGGATATTTCTCATCATCCATCATTAATATCACCTGTCAATACAATAATCAAAGATACCAAATGGGAAATAGTTGAGCTTTTTAGGCAGGTTGGTGATGGGGAATGCGATGTTGATTTTGGAACGGGCGTTGGGACCTGACTTAATGCTGGTAAGTAAGTGCAGGTCAGGTGTTGATGAGGGCTTGCCGTATTAGGAAAAGGCGCCGAATAACTTATGCCTCACTGGAGTAATAATCCTTTGAGATATTTATTCTCACGGACTAGAGGTGATATGGAGTGGAGGTTACATTTCCAAATTTAGCAAGCCCTAGGCTTAACTTTGAAGGGGGTGATTATATTGATTCCCTTATTTGGCCCGACTGAAATGTAAAGTTGGATATGGGGATACTATTGTATAGGATATGGAGCAAATCCCCTTCATGTAGAAAAGAAAGAACAGAAGGATCATACAGTTCATATAGTTCATACCATCTTGTGCCTTGTGGTCCTATATTTTTGTTGGGGTAATATACTAGTACCAAGTATGATGTGTATAGTTAGAGCTGAGACTGGTAGCTTGTAGTAAGTACATATCTCAGGACATCTACGCTTGACTGTTCTTGTTTGAATGCATTCATTAATTGACTAACAAGGTCCGGTATGCCTTGTTATGAGAAATGCTCCATGGGAGAGTCAGTAAAATAACGAAATTTTCCGTGTACGACGCGATGGCTCTGGATCACGTGTTCCCTGTCCAATGGTACAAATTGAAGATGAATGTCGCAGTGCAAAATGCGATTGACCGAACATGACGCGATACAATGACCCCTGGCAAGGACTGTTAGTGCACGCTTCCCTCCCGTGAAGCTTGGTATTCCTTTAGTTTCCATTTTCAGGTTCCTTTCTTGTCTACTCCGTATTTACCCGCCCAAAACATCCCACGGCCAATAGTTGCACCCATTTTATTTCTTAGTTTTGGGCACCTGGAATTTTAGTGTCAAGATGCCAGACCCTGTGGATCTCCCACCGGAGTTATTTCGGACCATTCTGAGATATGCTTTAGATGACAATGACGAATGCGATATCCGATACCTTTCTCGCCTGTGCCTTCTCAACCGTCCATGGTACGCGCATGTAGCTGTTCGCCTATATTCAGAATGGAACTACAATGACGTGAAATAACCATTCAACATGCTCTGGTAATTTCTACGAACAGTTCTTGGTAATCCCCGCCTAGCAGCTCTGGTTCGGACCTTGACCATCGGGAACTGGGGATTCTACCCACGTGTCACCTTCGGCAAACCCGAACAACTGGGTCTACCACAAGCGGATCAAGACCTCATCCATGGGGCGGGTGTGAATGCCGAAATTAGCACACTGGAACCAAGCATTATCAATGATTTACACAAGCACGATCGTCGGCCTTTGATGGCACTTCTCCTGACCTCCCTCCCAAATCTCACCACCGTCTATGCACATGTGCATATGACCCAGTTTTGGGAATAGTATTGCAGCATATATTGATCATTCAACAGATTAACAATTCCCAACCATCGCCTTTGGCCACTCTGAGGGGGCTGTATCTCTTTGGTGAAGTGCCTATCGCCTCGGGGCCCGCGATGACATTCAAGGTTAAATACTACTGGCCAGTAGCCGACGCTTTTGTCTTTTGGTCTCAATATATGAATTATAAGTTATACGCTCTGAAGTTCTGGATGCTATGATGTGGAGAAACACAGGAAAATGTTTAACTTTATATTGTCGCCGAGAAAGACGTGCTCTGCAGTTATACCAGGTTGCATTGTTATCTGCAAAGCTAACCACTTCAGACATATCTAGAAAGTAGTTACTCTTGTATTGTAAGACTATTAGAACGAAGAAATCTATGAGTGCATGCCATCATACATCCACATACCTAACTCATCCTTACGCTAATCATTTATCAGGATGCCATTTTCGATACTAGAAGTCAAAAAAGCCACCTAAGTCAGTAACAAATAGGTAAACCATTCCCGATGTACGGAGTACCCCTATCGGCTCAATCAATACCCGACGACGGTTCAGTCCACAACCGTGTATTCAACACTATAATATACAATACATTCTATGCCCCCCTCCATTCCCAAAAGTCAAACCAAAGTAATCCTTTCACACATCAAATATGCCCTCAATCCTCCTCCTAAACGGCCCAAACCTCAACCTCCTGGGCACCCGCGAACCCCACCTCTACGGAACAACAACCCTCAACGACGTTGAAACAGCCGCCAAAGAGCTAGCAACCAGCTACGGCGCGGAAGTACAATGTCTACAATCTAATCACGAAGGTGTGCTGATTGACCGCATTCATGAAGCAAGAGGGAAGGTCCAGGCGGTCGTCATCAATCCGGGTGCATTTACACACACCAGTGTTGCGTTGCGGGATGCATTGCTTGGGGTCGGACTGCCTTTTATTGAGGTCCACATTACCAATGTTCATGCGAGGGAACCGTTTCGACACCATAGCTACTTGTCGGATAAGGCCGCAGCTATTATCATTGGGTTGGGGACTTTTGGGTATCAGGTCGCTGTGAGGCATGCGTTGGAGAATTTGGTGGTTGCTGAGAGGAAGTGATCGATTAGGGTTAAAAATAATAACTTCTACGCATAACACATTTTTGAAATTTCTCTACCACCAGAATCTGAACCTACTAGGCTATGGCCTAAGAAATCGGTTAATGCGCAGCGGAGCAAAGCAAAGCTGGGCATTATATAAGATTCAACTATGGAATATCTATACTGGTACTGTATGACATTGGAAAGTTCAAATTTATGTAATGAGTAGTATTTGTGTCCTTAACCTCAAAACTAAGGTGGGATAGATCAAGATTCGTCATGCTATAAGGTCTTTTTAAAACAAATGATACTACATTTAACATAAACTATATTTATGTGCAGTTTAGATCGAATGCAATTTCACCATTTGCTCTTTCGGACTCTTTCTCGAACCCTCCTAAACACGCTAATCTGTATCCGGCTTAGCCTTGTTTTAAAAGTATGGAATTGTATTGAAAGATCATATCGTGCGGGGGTTCAGTTTGCTATATTACGTGAAACCCGCTTACAGCAGTTTTCGAATTGTGTTTCTTTCGACTTGATTTCTGCAAAATGAATAGCAAAAATGTGAGCTCTGATTGGATATCATTTGGAGCATTATAACTAGACCGCTTTTTACAATGGTCTGTGTATATTACAAATACGTCTTCAGTACTATTGGTGTTGTAATTTACACGAAATTAGCGGACACTTTCCATGTGGGGGAGGCAGATATGCCTTCTCCATCCTTCATCCAAAGAGGCGGAGGGACTCAATACTACATACCAAATGCCTGTGCATAAGATTGACGACAGACAACCAAAACAACCTCCTTGGGGAGAACTTCCATTGGAGGTCTACTTCCTCTCCGAGTGGGAAAAGCCTCACCCAGATCCCTCACAATCCAACGAGTCCCCCGCAGACCGTCGCAAACGGCTTGTTCGCCAATTTCTCGCATTAGGGTTCGAAGGCAGACAGGTATGTACCTCCTATCATAGCTGAATGTGAGGATCATACACCGGATCTGACCCCGAGTCAATGCCCCCTTGATAGCCTTACTACCAAAAATCACCACCTATTCCAACTGAAGATCAAGTAGACGAGATTCTTCGACCTATACGCCCCGAGGCTCTACGCGCTTACGCTGATGATACCGGATCTTTATCGGGTCTTTGGCTTCGTCTCTGCTATACGGATGAAGAGGCGCATAAGGCTCTATGGGCCGAGAATGAAGATGCAGAATGGGTTAGTTATGGCGGGATAGTACTCGACGATGAAAGCATCTTCGGTGGCTTGGATTTGGCAGCTGCCCTGGAAGTCTTCCCAGAGCGTGTTACGAATGAGCATGTTAATCTTCAATTCAGGGATGCAGAGTTCAGAGAGATGGTAGAGGCTGCACAAGAAAGTCCATGTCCTAGTGCAGAGAACTACTCTGATGAGCTTAAAGAGTTTTTAGCGAGAGGTCAAGAGGAGCTGGAGAAGAACCCACTTATGAGGTACTCGCTCTGGCACGCTGCTTGTGTTGTTACTCATATATTTGTGGAGGATGAGGTGGCGCTTAAGGGTGGAGGTTTATTGCATGTGTTTTTAGATGATTATGGGAATGTGGTGAGACAGTGGCGAGTTGAGAATGATGGATCGGAAAATAATTATGACGGCGCTTGGTTCGAAGGTTGTTATAAAGAGGCTTTTGACGCTGGTATGGGAGGTAGTATGGAAGAAATTGGGCCGGCGTATCATGAGGGCGGAAGTCGGGGGCCTCCATATTATTAGTTTGTTTAGGATCCTGGGATGATGGGTCGGAAGAGGCTAGTGTAGCAAAAAAAAAAAAAAAAAAAAAGACTTGCTTGATGTTCCAGGAATTGACATTCATCATCGGTCTGATATGGGTTCATTCTAAAGTAATCAGGATCCTTGGAAACCCATGTTAGCTTTCCGGGTGCGCCAGGTAGCCGTAGAAGATAGCGATAGATATAGAAGGACAGTTAAAGGGAAAGACTATATACTGTAGTACTTATTTTAGTTAGGATTAAAAGTTTTCTTTATTATCTTCAATCTTTCTGTGTATATAAGTTTGTGGGATGTAGGTGTTCTGGACTAGAATTCTCTCTTATCGGTAAGGTGTCTGTATAATAGGCTCGAATAGGTGAGAAGAATTTTCATTGATTGCTTGATTGGTAGAGCTATGTGAATTTATGTTTGTCTGTATAACTGAATGTAGTTAGGGGAGAGGTTGTATGTAAGCGATTTCATTTGAGTAGGATGAGGATAGGAAGACCGTCGTCTCTTGCTCGAGACGATATCTATGATGGGTAGCTACGAGGGGCCGCGTGAAGTATCTTAGAATGCACTGTTGGTTATGGGATTATTGGTATATTATCTGTCTAGGGACGATAAACCCCTTGATGAAGCCATAGACATCTATTATTGTGAGCATTGCGTAATAACCATGGGGATACCTAGCTAATATGTCACTGACATCAACACAGGAGATTAACGAGCTCTCTCTCGAATTGATTGCTGGATGACATGTCTCA
This sequence comes from Aspergillus tamarii, assembly GCA_030556085.1. Lineage (NCBI taxonomy): Eukaryota > Fungi > Ascomycota > Eurotiomycetes > Eurotiales > Aspergillaceae > Aspergillus > Aspergillus tamarii. Next base: position 237,898 of record JARVTJ010000006.1, read on the forward strand.
TAACATGGACTGGAGCTGGTCGTTTTGTAAAGAGCTCATACTGCGCAATTCCCTGCTCGACTAAGACCGACAGGCCATCAACTATGATCCAGCCTCGTGACACATGTTGTTTCATCGACTTCATTAAGCGCGTCTCTAGTGTATCGTAGGCGACCTATATTTATTAGTTTAAAATATTTTGCTAATTTTACAGAATCCTTACCTCAACAAAGACCCCGCCAGTTTTGCTTTGTAACCACCGATCGAGGATGTGCAAAGAATTCGATGCGTTGATATCGCACCCCTCCCCAGGGATACACGAGACAATGATTGTGGGCTGGCGAAGATGAGCTGGCCATGGATCATCCGTTGATAAAAGTATGGTAAGATCTAAAGGGGCCTTATTCTTTGATTCCACCCATGCATGATAGTAATCGACAAGTCGTCGGGCATTGGAAGGGGTCCGGTTATAAATACATATGTGCTTCACACCAAGCTGGTAACACGCGTAAATCGCGGCATGGGCCATGCCGCCTGCACCGATTATCAGGGCAGTTGATCCGTCACGGACAGCATTTGCTGGGGAAAGGTGCCTATAGACACAGTCTTTGATTCCAAGATAGTCAGTATTGTAGCCCTTGCGAATAGTTTTGCGCCCTCCATTCGGTTGACCCTCCTGATGCAATATCACCGTATTCACGGCGTTGATGTCCAGTGCCTCTGGACTTATCTCATCCAGGTAGCGAAGAACTTCAGTTTTGTAGGGAAGCGATACCGCCACGCCCCCATAGCTCTCGTCGTCCAAGATTTCGTGAATATCACATAGCCTTTGTCGCTCCAGCGTCTCATATGTAAACGGTAGTCCACACGCAGCGTACGCGGCATTGTGCATCGCAGGTGATAAAGTGTGCGATAACTGTTGCCCAAAAATGCCGAATCTTTTCCGGTGACGAAGAAAGCATGCTGACACCGCCATCTCTGCTTCCCGCAAGGTGACACCTGTTGATCTCATGTTTTCAAGAACTACCGGTGACAACGTTGGATTTAAGCAAACCGAAGTGCGTCCAAATAGTCCTGTGTGGTATGCGATGGTGGGTATGAGAGCGTCTTTGGCGAGACTGTGCGGAATGGGTATACCGGGAAGAATGTCTCCGACTGCTGTTGATTCGCCGGTTATACGGATTGCGTCGAAACCAATACTTTGAGCTTTATGACTGATGGCGAGTAGCTGTGGAAGATTCTCGTTCCTCACCAGAGGATAATCTTGATGATAAGTGGCTATGACCTTGATATAACCCTTAGCAGCAACTACTTCCTGCGCCAGATCATTTCCATAAGACATGGAGCAAGTGATAGCATCCGGCATGGTCCGCAAGGCCATTCCTAGGAGCTTGCGATAGCTCGATATATCTGCTACCGAGGACGGACTGATATCTACGATTACCAGAGCCCGCGAGTGCCTCCTAAGCATGGCTACGGCCCTTGCCATTGACTCAGATGGGCTTCTGCCGTGAAAACCAGAAAGCTCAACTTTTAGGTTTATTGCATCCGACCCATTCTCGAGCTCCTCGTAACTTTCGAGTTGTCCCTCTAAGCAAGCCATTGGTACCTGCAAAGCATATGTGTACGAAGCAGAGAAGGGATCGGCGGAAAAGCGAATCCGGTGTTCACGGCCCCAGATGCGATGCAGGAACCTTACGAACGTTCTCTCCGTCTCTTTCAACTTTAGATATGCAGGTAGTGTGGAACAAGCCTCGCCGACCGAACCTTCTGTCACGTTGTAAAAATCCAGGTTGGAACAGGATTCAAAAAACGAATTCCCAGCCTCCCACATGCGCTCGAACTTGTCCTGGCTAGTCGCGATAAGCTGCTGTAAATCGCTTCGGTCCCGTCGGATGTAGAGAACTGGGTGACAAGAGGCTAACTCCTCCAACAGTACCTGCTGTTGTCTGCTTGCTAGCCAGCCGAGTCCGACAATCACACATCCTTTTCGATGCTCTGTTAATATCTCCTGCGTCACTTCTAGCTCAAGTTTGCGATATCGTTCCGAGCCATGTGCTGCAATATAAGCTTGTGGGGACACGCTGTGCCTTCGCTGGAACACAGCGACATAGTCAACAAGCTGTCGGCGCAACGCCACTGCTGCCATGATCCCTAGGGTTTTCTTGCCGGCCCCGGGAAATCCAACCAGCACCAAGCTAGCGTCCGAGCTGTATCGTCGAGAAGACCAAGGAAGTCCATCGTGCTGTTCACTGCTACGCGTTGCTTGAAAGCTCATCGTCAATATACGTACATGAAAAAAACAATCACATTTCTTGAACCCTTTACACGACGAGATTGTCTGGTTCTTCTTGACCTTTAGAGTTTGGGATTTACCGTCGGTTAATCCCATAGCCGATCACGTGCACTTGTGGATGTCCTCCTTGTTTGGCCATACGACGACGACGACCTCAACCAGCGAGCATCTCATGCTGAGGCTCTAGCATATTCAAAGTCATGCCAAGACCTCACCCAAGCAAACGCCAACGCATTAGTCGTGCTTGTGACCAATGTCGTCGACGCAAATCCAAATGCGACGGGGAGCAACCACAGTGTATGATCTGCCGCCAGGCCGGCCGGCGATGTACATACCAGGACAACGGTCGACGTCGTGGATTGCAAACTGGCTACGTGAAAGCCCTTGAGACTGTACTTGGAATTATTTTTCAGCAGATCCCTGACAGTGAAAGCGCTGTCCAAAGCCTTCTTCGTGATCCTCAACATCAGAGCAGCTTACTCGCCACCGAGTCAGTAGGAAAATATACAACGATATGGCACAATTCAAAAGTAGCCAAAGGTGTGATTCGCCTATTAGCACCTGGATCGCAAGAGGATATACATGATCCACTCGGTGATGATGATGATAATAATGTTGATGACCACCAATGGGAATCATGCGACACGCGTAGTCCAGAGAGGACAACCCAGACCCCAATGAATGCCTCGAATGCTGATACAGACTCTTCCAAACCTCCACCTCCACCTCCACTTCCACCTCCATTACATATAACGCCATACAATGATATCTTGAACTTGCCATTTCCAGGCGATGTGGCAGAGCTGGTGGACTTCTACTTTGTTCATATTCAATGCTGGTTCCCTGTACTTGACCGACGCGACATTTTAAGGACTATGCACAGCGACCATTGCGCAAAGGATCGTGGCACAGGCTATGCATTAGTCTTGTGGGCTATTATTGCATACGTGCACATGACACGGGAAAGTGCAAGTGTGGAGGCTTGTCTAGAGCCGACACATATAGAAACCGCCATACGTGTGCGCCTGATGTTGGATTTTAACAATCTAGAATTGAGCCACGTTCAGACCCTACTGATTGTAGTTCTTCTGAATATTGGACGTGGAGACCTAAACCAAGCCTGGGTGCTTGTTGGTCAGGCTATGAGGATTGTCGTTACCCTTCCTGGGCCAGCCAGAAAACCGAGATACGCACATGTTTTCCAAGGTTGTGTGTTTCTTGATAATATAGTTTCCGCACTTCTCGAAAGAACTCCGTGTCTCTCATTGGAAGAACAGAGTGAAAATAAACCCATCGCTGAGGATGGTCTGGAGGAATGGGAGACGTGGACAGCTTCTGGTGCTCACGGCCCGAGTCAAAAAACCACTCAGAAGGGGCCATTACGAGCCCTGAGCATGTTTAACCTGGTCTATGAGCTCATGCAAGTATTAACCCAAGTTTTGCACAGCCCATCCGGACAAGGAAATATACAACAGATTGCTTCCAAGCTGAGAGACTGGCAATCGGTTCTTTCAACACGATGCCCGTACCCCACGTGCCACTCACCAAATCCTCCTTTGTTGAATTTACACTTGACCTCATCATTTGTTACTCTGTGCTTGGCTAGCAAGTGTAACTTCCATGATGCGACCATTACCACCATGGCGCTCCATGCCCTAAGAATGTGCCTTGATCTACTTGATCGATACATTGAGATCACAAACGAAACGAAATCTTCCCCCCTTCTGTATTGGTTCTTTTTCCAGGCACAACGATATTTACGCACAAACAAGTTGATCAGCGGGTGTGGTGAAGAAGACGTGTTGCAAAAGCGTCTCGGCCAGCTTATAGGTAAACTGAAGTTAACCAGTCCCCCACGATTAAGCAGGGCGTATATAAGCGACTCGCGACCAGGCTGGAATATAAAAGAATTGGACCATTTTCTTCCTACAATCCAAGCCTTTGATAATACGTACACTGCTGGTATACCTGTGAACATGGCCCATGGTCGTACAACTGCCCCCACCATAACTCCCACCAGCATCCGTGATTCTCAGAGCTACCTGATCTCGGGTCTCCCTGACATACCTGAATTGACAGTAGCACCTAGCATTCCTACCCCCATTTCTCCCGATCCCCGGCAAACGCTCCACCTATCAGACGAAACCGGAAGCTTTGACGCTTTATTTGAAGAGATGGTTGCTTCCATAACGCCGATGAGGTATGCTTTATTTTAAACATCGTCAGTAACAGTCCAAGCTAATAGTATATAGTCACGAACCTACATTTGCGCATAACCTCGGCTTTCACGCAGGAGACCTGGTGACAGACTTCGTTGCCGAGCTGCAACAACCAACCCACGGTTGATGCTGCTGATATGTAATCCTTCACAATATGAATGCAACCATGTAATACCGTCGATATAGAAGATACACAACGACAGGTCTTAGAGATCCAGTTCCTCTGCCAGCCTATTCCAGGCTTTGATGCCCCGTTGTGCATGTGTCTCGGGCACTGTCGAGTCCGGATCCGCCATCGACCTCGAAAATAACTCCATTGACACCCAACCCTCGAAGCCAAGACCTTTTAAGAATGCTTCAGCCACCTGCACCACTGGGAGATAACCACCGCGCTCTTGCTCATAAAGAAACAATCTGGCATTGCGACTCCAGCTCATCCGCGCCGGCTGTCCTTCCACATAAAAAGGATGGCCCTCAATAAGCGGCTGTTGCATTCTTTCTGCGTCAACAACCTGCACGTAAAACACCTTGCTCACATCGACCGTCTTGATAAGGCTCCGCAATGATGCGGCCAATTGCGCATCTGCATCTACTGTCTTTCCAGAGGTGCTAGCAGGGTCAGCCCATACCCGTCCGGCGATGTTGAAGGTATCCAGACAACACCCGAAATTGGGCCTGTCTACTCGCCGAACCACCTCCCACAAACTCTCCCACGTTGAAATAAAAGTACCCCAGGCGAGATTTTCATACGCAAACCGAACGACGGGCTCCTCTTTCAATCCCAGGTCTGCAACTTCAATCATATCGGAAACAATCAAATCCAAGTCACCCGATATTCCTTCGATTTGAAAGTTAGAAGGTATTTGGATGATATCGGTACCCAAAATCTTGACGATGGCAAACCACAGCTTAAGCTGTTCGATCTTGTCCCGGTGCTGAGCTCGATCCGTTAGACCTTCATAGAATAAGAATGGCTGCATTCCAATCACTTTTAGGCCATGGTGGTCACAGATGGCTCTGGTTTCTCTAGTGGCAGCAAGCAATGTTGAATCATTTACGGGCCCTTTTTCTTTAGCGTGATATTCCAAATCTTCGTAGAATATCTCGACCCCTTTGAATCCGGCTCTGGCTGCCTGGGCAAGCTTATCGGGGAGGGAATGTACCCAGGCCCTTCCCAAGGACATGGAGGCGATTGCTGGCGCACAAGGCATTTTGGCGTTTTAGAAGTGACGGTAGAACTGCGAGATACGTGCAAACGGATAAATGCAATCCTAACAAAATCTATACTATGATCGGATGCACTAGTCCTGACTATATATTTGTTGGTAACGGCACTATTCTTAACCGAACTTTAATAATCGGAAAATGCCCGATCGTCTAATTTGAAATGCATAATTGCTAAAGGAAATTTCTCAAGCTTAGAAATTGATTGCCGGACTTTCATCGGCTGCTTTTCGAAGCACTACCCATGCCTCACTCACAGGTATTTGACTACTTTCTTCATCGCCGCACCATAGTCGATACTGCTCATGAATTTGGTGGCCGATGATCTCAGTTCCTTCCACGGTCTTCCAGCCTTCTGCCTTCCCAGCTTGCAGAATCCGTGTCTTTCGTGGTTTAAAACACATGTCGAGTAGAACACCCTTCTCATAGGGAGTGGATAGAAATGACTTAATAATCTGATGAACTTCTACCTCGTCGAGGGTGCTGGGCTCGGCATCTGGAACAGTGCCCACGATGTAGTACGGCGAGGCGAGACCTTCGACCTGCTCGACGCGGTCCACGTAAATGATTTCCAAGCCGTCACCATATACCTGTTTTGCTTCATCCAAGAGAACCTTAACTTCATCGCGATCTCTATTCACGAGATAGATCTGTCGACATTCCAGTTGGTCGTGTAGAGTAAATATCGCCGCCCGCGCTGCTCCTCCAGCGCCAATGAGCACCGCCGGTTTTCCCCTGCCTGCCTCGCTCGCTCCCAGCAAGCATCCCTTAATCCCGCGCCAGTCTGTATTGGTGCCTCTTAATTTTCCATCTGACGTCCGGTATACATTGTTGCATGCCCCCAGCCGGATAGCGTATTCGTCCAGACCGTCGAGGTGGTCCATGATAGTGCGCTTGTAAGGCATGGTCACTACTCCACCGGCGAAGTCGGGTCGTCGAAATAGTTGAACGGCATCTTCCACTGTCGGACACTCTTTAGCGAGGAATTCCCAGTCGTGGCCCAGTGCCTTTGCAATGTAGTTGTGCATGGGTGGAGCGATAGAGTGAGTCACTCCGACACCGACAAGGTATGCATAAGCACGAGGATCTGTTTCTGAGGGCATTTTGCAAGATGAGAATGAAGAGATACTGAACTGATCGAGACAATGTTTATCCGTATAGATTAAGGTGAGCTGTGGTAGAAGCTACCATATCTTCTTATGCATCATGGCTCGGTTGTGGATACAGCCGATCCGGGGATGATTTAACCGATGACCAGGCATTGATGCGTCCTGGTCCTTAGAAATACGGTTCCGTACTTGTTGCTTATATATTACCGTCTCTTTGAGCTGATTTCCTTGCCCCCGTTGAATTCCAAGAAAACTTCATCTCCCCTCATATATTCATATCCTTCTTCAAGATGCCTGACCTCCATTCTCTTCCTGCGGGCACACGGCCCGAAAATGCCATCCGCAACAACGGACCACCTCAATTGGCCCTGGAGCGGTACATGCTCCGCGAGCTAGCAGAGGGATGGCCATGCTATCGCGACGCCTGCGAATGGGAAAACCTACGCTCAATATTCCACCCGGAGGCACACATCTACACAACCTGGACGGGGCTAACCCACCACTTAAAGTTTATTGAAGCCTCCCAAGCCGGAATGGACAAGGGAGCATTCATCATGCACCGGATCCATGGAAGCACAACTGACATCGATCCGAATGCCACTCGTGCCGTCACAAAGATGAAGGCAACAATCACACAGCGATTCAGTGACGTCAGCTGTGTATCTGGCGGGACATGCGAGGCTGATGCCGAAAGTGACTGTCGGTTTATCTTTTTCTGGGAAAATATTTCGGATCCTGCCTATCCTGATCTGCAGGGCCAGTGGCGGGCTCGGTTTGTCAGGCACTGGTATGAGAAGGATAAGTTGATTCCTGTGAACCCGGGACGGATCCCATTTCTGGATGAAGTGAGGTTGCAGAAGTATCCTCCGGGGTATAGGTATTTGGCCTATATGCAGGAAGAAACGATGGGAGTGAAGGTGCTATTGGACTTACCTGGTCACCGCAGGGAGGGGTCGACTATCAATGGGCAAAAGCATGATTTACTCTATTTCCAGGCCCGGGATTGGATGGAGGGAAAGGATGTTGCTTGGTAAATGTACATCGTGTGTTGTTGGATTGTGAATGATTTATGGACTTCCCACTTCAATCAAGAATCTTTTCAAAACAGTAAATCACCGTTATCTACGTTGTCAGTGTTGACCTTGAACTTTTTCAGTATAATTCAGAATGTTCCGAGAGGGTTCAGTTAAGATCTAGATTGCGTATATGATCTAAAGTACCGTCTACTGAAGGGCTGTACCTTGCAATACACGCCGTGGGCAACTACAGATAGAAGGAGAGGTACATTTAGTTCCCCAACGCAAAGGTTGTCCATGTTACCCTCTATATGGCTACATTACTCTTCTATATCATGTCAGAGCTGTATCACCACATATAAAGTGATGTTCTATTCGCCCTATGCAAAGCTATTCGCGTTTTAAGTTACAATGACGATGTCTCTTCAACCTTGCCTCCTGTAGCAACTTCAATAGCCTTCCTCATAACGGCCTCCGGTGCATCCAATCCCGTCCACAACCGAAACTGCTCGAAGCCCTGTCGAAGAAGTACCTCTACTCCATTCGCCGTAGTCCATCCGGGGTTCTCCCTAGCCACGGCCAGCAAATTCGTCACTCTTGGCTTATACGCCATCTCAATACAAAGGCCCTTCTCATTCCCAAACAAACCCTGGAATGCCCACTGCGGCATAGCATCACCGGGGACAGTTCCAATAATAACCTCCGGATCCTCCGGCAACCTCGATGGAAACTGAACCGGTATAACTCGGCACAAATCCTCAAAGTCCCTCTCAATTTGCACCGCCTTAGCCAACGTCCGATTAGCGACATAAATCCGCTCGATCCCAGCTTGAGCCATCGCATAAACACCGGCTCTAGCGGCGCCTCCAGCCCCAATCACAAGTCCCACTTGCGTGCTCTCCCCAGATGTATACTCTTTGATCAGGGAATAAAGACCAGACCAGTCCGTGTTATCACCATGTATTTCACGTTTCGCTGTCCCATCTCCAGTATCAATTGACCGAGCAATGAGAGTATTAATTGCTCCCAGCCGAGTTGCAGGATCAGTGACCTGGGCACAGAACTCCCCGCCACTCAGCTTGTGTGGCATTGTCACACTAGAGCCCCCGAATCCTGGGTCGTTGATTAAGGCCTTGACATCTTGAAGACTATTGCATTCCTTTATGTTGTATCGGTGTGGGAGACCGTAGTGCTCGAAGGCGGCATTGTGGATGGTAGGTGAGAGACTCTGGGATATTCCCTGGCCGAAGATGTAGTAGTGTTGTGGAGTTGGGGTTGACATTTTTGCTTTCCGTAACCAGCAATTGACGTTATATTCGTAGTAAAGTTGAACGAGAAGCACTCTAATGTTGTGCATGCATGTGCTCATTTATCTATTGGATATATTTTGTGTTGGCTTACATGCCCGTATCGTTTCGGCTATATCAATAGCCTAGCGTTCGGTAATGGCATCCGGGGCCCGCAATCACTTACCCGAATACTATTAATGGGTATATCCAAAACGAAAAGGATGAACAAATATTGAAATACTACCGACGAGGTATACTCTTTCATTTAAATTGGAGAGCAGTTGGTTGTTGATAAAAGCAGCCTAATCGCAGATTCGAGTTGTAGAAGCCCCAAATGAGAACCATGAGAAATAGTCTAGCAGAAGCCTACTCTCCTTGTCGCCGACTAGACACTACGATGTCCATGAGAGAGGACATAACAACTACCGTAATGCTCGCACTAACCTGAGACACCAGGATAAACGTAGCTGGGATGGGAACCTCCGTGGGCTGTTTCTAACACCTTGTATATATCATTTCTCGGACACGCCTTTCTTGGTTAATAGATCTTTCAACAACACCAGTGACTTCATTAGTTTGTCTATCTTTTGGCCAATGTTGTCCTCGATGTAAGCCAATATCAGGCCACTAGGCTCATTGATGATGTAGCCTCCAATCGTGGGCTCTACGCTGAGGAGCAGCCAAGGAAAGCTTTCGAAAGCATGCGAAGTGGCTCTGGAAAATTGTCTTGATCTTGAGCAAGTTACAATGATCAGGAGCCAGCCTTCTTCATAAGGCACGACCTCAAGATAGGCATTGCCGGCGTTTTGCCAGTGACATAACCGACTAGCTCAACCAGTGAGTGGAAATCCTGGAAAGCTAGAACCATCTCAACAGGACCGTATACTGGAACTGATGTGTCAATTTTCACCGTATATATAAACAATGCTATATAGCCTACTGCCTGTATTCCATTACATCTCTATCCTTTGTGCGGGGCACATAAAAGCGCCAATTACTTTGGTTTGGATTGTTTACGTGCATCATCTGTATTTGCCTTTTGGCAGTCGAGACCCGTCCGGACCAGCAGTAGCCATTTCCTAGTTAAATCGGTTTGTCTACAAATCCAGCTTGTAAAAGTAGCAAATGCTAACATCTGTCTTATTTGAGTCCGCTATCGAGGTAGCTGTCTGGCAAGATGAGTTAAATGTAGTCTGCGCGGAGTATTTCCTGCCAGAGTCGTAGGTATTGGTGAAATACTGCCTTGTTGAGACATAAGATTATTGGTATATAAAAATACAAACACACAATTTATTAACACCCGGCGGCTGAACCCAATGGGCAGCAGTCAATTCTCAGTGTCAGAAGGAGACCATCTTCAGCGGCCAGCACTGTTTAATTCTCTTATTACATCTCTATCACTACATTAAACTCATGGTAAATAAATTCAAAGAATGTTAGGTAGTTGCTGTGCAAGAAATATCAGGAAAAGGAGAGTATGAAAGACTGTGAGTAGAACAAATACGAACATGCTATGTACCGGAAAAAAGTAATTGTTGGAAGCCTATGATATTTCTCCACTAATATCACTAGTCTAGAATGTTAACTTGCTGTCTTGCCTTCACCCATCAACAATCAGTAATATGGTCTTCTTCCACTGTGCTTTTCAGATTTTCAAGCGGTCTATATCCGGAAAGACTGGTGTACCGACCCAAGGCCATCATGGGGAAGTATTGAGAGTATAAGGTATAGCAGAGGTAGAAATGGTTTGGGAAGCCGGTGCCGGTGTAGTGATGCTCTTTCCATGACCCGGTAAGTTCCCCTTCCTTAATCTGCGTCCGTGCAAGATACTGAATGCCCCTGGCAATTGATGCATCTGCAGGTGGTAAATATGCTAGCAACGCCATCAATGCCCAGGCCGTCTGCGATGCTGTGGATGGTCCCTTGCCGGCGAGGCTACGATTGTAGTATGTTTCTAGGCGCTCACCCCATCCGCCATCAGAATTTTGGCATCTTTTGAGCCAATGTAGGGCGGCATGAGTGTCCACTTTGTGCGTTTTCTCCATGACAGGATACGTATCATCCCAACCTTCCAGGTGGTAAACCAACCCGCAAAGCACCGTGCTGGTTCCATAGATGTAGTTCGAGCCCCAGCGGCCGTACCATGCCCCGTCAGGCTCTTGCTCCTTTGACAGAAATTCAATTGCACGCTCGGTAGCCGAGGACATCTTGTCAATGAATAACTTAGGAATTGGACTTTTACCATTCTTGGATAGCACAGCACCCCTCTTGACTAACAGGCCAAAGCATTCAAGGACACGCCCAGTTACATCTGCGGTGGATGGGTCGCAGAAACTATCCATGTCACTGAAGGGGATTTTGTTTAGGAACAAGTAGTTGTTCTCGCGGTCGAATGCTGCCCATCCGCCGTCATTATTCTGCAGTCCAAGGATCCATTGAACCGCAGATAGTATGGGACTTGGGTCTAGCAGGTTTGGATCCTGCTTCACCATTGCTAAGACTGCCGCAGCAGTATCATCAATATCGGGATACCAAGAATTGAAGTACTCAAAGCTGAACCCGCCGGGTGAAATATTTTTATTATACACCCTCCAATCGCCCTCTTGTCCAAGTTGTTGGCGGGCCTTAAGGTATTGTGACGATCGCGTGACGAGGGGGCTTTTAACTGGTAGACTAGAGTCGATGAGCCCAATTGTCATGAGGATGGTATCCCATATTGGCGAGATACAGCCTTGCATTCTCAACCCAGTGCTGTCTCTCCACGCATAGGTGTTTTGGAGAGCATCGATACCTCGACGTACAGGGCTGGACTCAATGTTATAACCCTCCAGCGTGAGGGCAAACAACGCAGCATGCAAAGGAGGGAAGATACCTCCAATATCGCCTTCCGGCTCCTGGCGTTCAAGGATCCAAGCCACACATTGCCGAAGTGCGATCCCTCTCAGAGGGAACCACCGCAGACCGCCCAAGGCTTTCAGAATATTATCGACCAGAGTAAATCCAAATGCCGTAATATCGTCATTCCATAACGACCACAGAGACGGAGCGTATGGAACCATTTTGTCTGCGGGGTTGACCCAAAGCTCGTCCAAGTAATCATTAGACGGCGATTTTCCATTTGGCAAAGGATATATGGGACGATGATGTCGGATGACTAGCATTGGTACCACTGTCGCTCTGGCCCAACTTGCCAGCCGGTAGATGCTCAATGGGGCTGCTGCAGGGAGTAAGATCAACTCGGCTGGCAACTCCGGTACTGCAGACCAAGGAAAGAGCCCAAAGCAAGCGAAAAACATTCGAGTAAAAACGCGCACCTTGGCTATGCCACCTTTCGAGAGGATGAAATCGCGCGCGGGAACCATTGCTTGGTGATTGCAGTCAAGGCCTAACAGGCGCAAGGCGAAGTATGCTTCGGCGGTTGTAGAAACATCTCCCGGGTAATCATATGCAAGGCTCCATGAACCGTCTCTATTTTGCTCTGACAGGAAATACTTGATGAGATCATCCTGGTCTGTCTCGATGCTGAACCCTAAGGCTTGCGCGAGGAAGACATATTCCGCTGTGATAGTGGCATTGGATTTCATCTCACCATACCAGTGGCCATCCTCCCGTACCTGGCGCGATGCGTAAATTCCGGCGCGCTTGGTGGCATCGCAAGCCTCTGTATGTAAAGGCATAGAAGTATCCGCAGACATTAGTTCCCCGTGCATCATGGTATTCAAAGAAAGCTAGAAGATGGGTTTGGATAAGATTTCTCAGTTGCTTATTGAACAGGCTGGCGTCCAGCATATATTTAGCCCGGAATTGCCATTCAAGTAAATATTCAAGCTAGCTGAAATGAACCCACCTGAGTGTATTATGCTGATCCATTGACCTCTCAAAAACAGTTGCAGTATTGGCAAGCAGTATGCAGGTCCTCCGGTAATAAAACTTTAATCTACAACAGTGCTGCATATGAGTTCCAGGGAAAGCCACCTCTTCATACCGAGCGCCAGAAAGGCATGGCATAGAGGTGATGTATGCTTGATACTCTTATGAAGTCCGTGTATGTTTACAAATAAACAGTAAAATTTGTTTCTAACAAGGAAAACAAACAAACAAAGAAATGTCCATCGTCTCCTATCCCGGCCTTCCATGAGCAATGTTTGCTTCTGCTGATACAGGGACCCCGAGCTAAAACCATACTCATCTATCAACGGACCTCTGCAAGGGATAAATTGATGGTATTTCCTGTAATTGCCGATCTCTAATACGATGGCTGCAGCTGAACCAGACTATGAATACTCCACCGAGCGTTTACAATCCAGAAAAACAAAATTAAAAAAAAAAAAATTAAAAGGTGCGATGAGAAGGGGGAATAGAAAAGAACAAGTAATTAAACAAGACACGGATACGATGATTGTGCGCCATAAATTGACCTGCTACTCTAGTGTCGTGGCCTTCTTGGTATGTGACTTGTCAAATGCAGTGCATGAAGCCTTTCCAAACACTAAAATATCTGACTGATCTGAAGTGAGACGTTGATTCCGATGTATCTTAGTACATTCACCTTGTTCATATCGTTAGATCCTGCATACCAATAGCTCGTTCTGCATTTCTACGAGGAGCTGAAGAATTCTATGTATGGAAAACAGCTCGTCATTTCTGGAAGCGGATATATATCCCACTCTGTGCAAATCCCCCTTGGGAGCGAAACATTAGTAGCCGGAACTATCTCTGGTATTAAAATAGACCAGATGGACTTGTGTTTCTGTATGAACCTCAGCTCGCCAAAGAATCCCACCCCTGGCCTTTCGAGAAACATTGGTCGCCTTGCATGCCAGACAAACTCATGGGCCGGGACGTATGGATCTGGAATGCTCAGGAGCCCTTGTTGAAGGCATCAAAGTCTCCACTCCTTACTTATTGCTGCAGGGGAACTTCGCAAACGGGGAAGCCAAGGATGATCATTGCTATATTCGATATGAATAAATGCGTTAAGGCTTCCCAACCAGGTGGTAAGTTGTGATGACGGGAAAGGATCTGCGGTTCATGAGACAATCTTTGGTAAGATAAAATGTAGCTCTTAGTTATGTTCATTATTGTTAGCATTCTTATTAGTCACTTTGGTACAAGTCAATTCTGATTTAGTCAATCATCGTGACGGAATTATTTGCTTAAAGAAAAGCGCCCAACAAAATACATTTCCTTCTTGTGACTAGCGGAAGGAATACCTACACTGGCCAAGAGTGCTTCAACGCCTCCGAAACAACAGAGAAACACGGAAAAGCAAGCCTATCTCCTTACACTTCTCTTCCTCATTCTAGTTCGTGTAGTATTCTTCGTGTGGCTGCTGTGTCCTGCATGTTCAGGGCAAGAACATAAGATGATTTCAAATCCGAGTGATTTGGAGGCACCAAATCCGCCGACCACAGCAACGTCACAAGGTGACAGCGAGTCTCCATTGCATGAAAGCAAAGAGGTTAGCCAACCGGATACCAACAGATATCCTGATCCAAATGGAAAATACATAGATGGGGTGCTATTGCATGTGATTGTGCTTTGCTTAGCTGTGGCCATGTTCCTCGTTTCCCTGGACACGACTATTATCTCAACTGCTATTCCCCAAATCACAAACGAATTCAACTCTACCGCTGATGTTGGCTGGTACGGGGCTGCATTCCTTCTGGGTAGCGCAGTAACCCAAGCGCCATGGGGGAAATTATATGGATTTTTCAATATCAAATGGACCTACCTCCTCAGCTTACTCATGTTTGAGTTAGGATCTCTGCTGTGTGCTCTTGCCCACAATTCCCCAACACTTATCATTGGCAGGGCGATTGCAGGAATAGGTGGATCAGGAATTGGGTCGGGGATCTATACTATCCTGGGAGTCTGCGTACCACCAAGGAGACGTCCTACGCTGATTGGCGTAACGGGTCTGGCATTCTTGCTTGCCAGCTTTGCCGGCCCCGTTATTGGTGGAGAGTTTACTAGTAACCTCACTTGGAGGTGGTGCTTCTGGATCAATCTACCTATCGGTGGAGCTACATTTGCCGTCGTCCTCTTCTTGTTTCGGCCACCGTCTCCACACGCGAATGTGAAAGCGTCACGGAAAGAGATATTCCTCCAGCTCGATATACTAGGAGTTATTACATTAACAGGTGCATTGCTCTGTTTCTTACTCGGACTTGAATGGGGAATCGGCAAATCCTGGCATAACAAGGATGTTATTGGGTGTCTGGTTGGATTTCCAATCCTCTTAGGGCTCTTCATTACGAATGAGCTCTTGTGGGGTGACCGGGCGATGATTCCGCGTCGATTGCTTCTTAAAAAGGAAGTTGCTATTAATCTCATTTTTATTTTTCTTGTGGCAGGCGCATTTTTTATGCTCCTGTACTACATGCCCATCTACTTCCAGACAGTAAAGGGTAACTCAGCCGAGGAGTCGGGGATACGAACCCTGCCGTTAATCGTTTCAGCTGGCGTTATGGCAGTACTTGGAGCGATAGGACTCGGAATTAGCGGCTACCCAACGCCATTTCTATTGGTTGGTGCAATACTAATCAGTATAGGAGCCGGATTGCTATACACCCTAGACATTGTAACGCCGCCGAAACTCTGGATTCCCTACCAGATCCTGGCAGGGCTCGGGATTGGAGTTTCACTCCAGGTACCCATCATTATGAACCAGGCCACTGTGGATGCGTCGGACATGTCGACTATGACATCCATGACATTGTTCTTTAAGTGTCTGGGGGCTTCAATCTTCATGCAAACAGGACAGACTATATTTCTCGGCAAGGTCAAACGGAACTTGGAAATGGCGTCTGTTGCCAATGTGAACCCGAACATGATATTGACAGGAGGTCTTTTGAGTGGACAAGGCATAGATTCAATGTCAAATTCAGGATTTCGCGCTGCTTATCTTGGCGGCCTGAAAGATGTATTTGTACTGGTAGTAGCACTCTCGGGCCTTGCCACTTTCCTTGCACTACTTGTGGGTCGATATAAGATGGATATTGCACGACTACGACTGTGAATAGACGAAACATTTGTATCAAGACCAGGCTCATTCAACATACTGCTAGCTTTAAGAATGGAAGGAAGTATAATACATTATTCACGGGGTTTTAATTTTTGAGTTGCTCTCGTAGTCACTGCCCTCCCTTGTAGGGAGTAAAGACGTCCCTGAAACACGAAAGGAAACCCAGATATGACAATTGTAGTATTGATTCTAGTAGCCGATCTGTGTAAAGGATAGATTCATATTGACCATCTTCACACGCTTGGTTTTCACCATGGATTGTGACCCTTCAATATCGCGACCGACATCCATTATAGTGGAGATTAATCATTTGGTCGTGTACTATATAATGGAAGGCTGAAGTACTGATCCTCCTGGGCTATTCTTCGTTGAATCATTAAGGAGGTTAATCTTGGTATAAATAACATATTTTTTATAGAAACTGTCTCCTGGCAAAAAGTTGAGCTAGAACATACTACATCTTCTCAATGTATAGACCTGCGTAGCGAAAAGAATCCCATATATTCCATTCTCTTCTATCCACAATATTAACGCAGTTCTTAAAAAATATATCAAAACCTAGGTCAGAGCGTTTCTCATATAAGTACCAATTACATTTAAATAGACTTTCAGTTCAGCAAAGAATTCCTCGATTGGATTTAGATCAGGTAAATAAAGTAGAAAATATAATAATTCTATCTCTATATCAGAGTATAATTATTTCAATATGTTCAGAGTAATGGAAAAGTACATTATCTGTAACAAAAGATGGGTTCGGTGCAGGTCAGTTTCTATAATACTGGAAGAATTATTTAACAAAATTCTTAAATATATCGGGTATCAGTTCGGCCCCAAGATACTCTAGAAAAAATGATACTATCTCAAAAATAGACAGGTAACTTTAGGCTAGCTAAGCCTCTCTTGCGCTCTTAAGTATCAGTAGTCTCTTGATGACCTGGCAACGATATCATCCTCTACAAACACTCAGCCCCCCCACCCATGCCCACCAGCCCTCGTTGCCATGTCGCATCATCGCCAGTCCGGATGCACGTATGGATCTCTGCTCTCCACACCAGACTTCGGTTCAGCATTACCCCGCCTCAGTTTATCAACCAATTTACTACCCCCTTTCTTCCTTATCTTGCTGACCCTGCTATCAAGTACCTCTGTAATGGTCAATCCTGCAAGGGTTTCGACACTTGTTGTAGAGCCAAAGATGGTATGGACGGCATTGGTTACTTGTTTCGAGCGAAAGGAATTATCGGAATCCGGTATCCACGCGTTGGCCCGAGTGGTTGTGGAGTTGCTCTCCTTTCCATCCTCGTCGAGCATCGATATTAGACACGATGCTCAGGGAAATTACCAATAATATATCTTTACTTCTCTCCTCCTTGGCGCAAATTCCATCATTATGATACAACATTCAGCATATATTGATGATCATATCTAAGTTTGTCATGCTCAAAGTTGATACACGTACCATGCTTGAGTTTGAAGAGTCATGCTTCTACAGTACATTCATGCCACCGGAGAATGAAGATATGTCCATCATCAGTAAGAACGGAAGAAATGTCGATTCGAGTTCTCTCCACGATCTTTGGGCAAGAGGTCGAGAACAACCCAGCTTGTGCACGTTAGACAGTTCTGAAGTCTCTCATCGCGTCTGGTCAATGGATACATCCACATGTCAAGCGTATATCCGCACATGGTCTCATCAAATCCTTGAAGAACAAGTCAGCAATCTTCACGACTCCACACGCCACATCGACCAATCTCAAAAGCATACAGAGAAAGTCTGGAATCGAAAGACCAACTCGACTCTCAAGTCCAAAAGTATCATCGGATAAAGAAGATTATCCGTGATCAACAACATCCCTGATGATGGCAGGAAAGGCTACATTGTTACGGACCGTGAGCACTAAGTAGCTGCCAACACCTCTAGACTTGGTGAGTATCATTCTTCAATAAAGCACAGGGTTCCTACACCAGATAACGCAGCTACCGTGTTCATTCGGTTGTGAACCAGCGGTGAAGCCTTTTCACACCTGTAAGTCGCCGAGCGATCTACAATTCCACTACATACAGGGGTTCTCATTCACTGGGTCGAAGAATAGATAGTGGTTGGTTGCTTGGTGGCATGTACCTCGTCCCACCTTTCCCTACCCCGGCAATTCCGAAGATCGATAATCTTGACAGGCATCATCAAAGTTGGTAGCGCGCATTACCAATCGCTTTGAGGAACTTTGCTCCTAACAAAGTCTCTCCCACGAAAGGATTGAATTTCACTACACTGTACCATCAGTACAGTAGCATAAACACAAGGATAGCCTCTAATCAGCCAATCCTTGCATGATCTGACACTAGAAAAGATGAGATTTGTAGTCTTGCATATCTTGGAGGCGGGCGTAATGGGGCTTCCACAGACATTCCTCAATACTAACCGCAAAGTCCCAATATTAGATGAGGTGAAGTGGAAGAGTGCTGTGGTCAGAAATGACCCTGCGAGTCTGAGTGCAATGAGTGGATGTAAAAAGCAGTCGTAAATCGGTCAATAGAATGTAAATTACCCCAGCTTGCCCCACTCCGAAGAAGTCCGATGATGCGATGGTGTCCATTTCATCGCATGGGCATCTCAAAGGATGACTCCTCACGTCGCCTACGGGTGGGGGGGGGTAAATGGTTTGACTGGGCCCACCGATCGGCGCGCAAGATCTCGGAGGCTTTCAACTCGATCCCCTCTTGGGTCAAGCGAGGTCAGAGTGCACTGTAAATCCATTTGATGGAATGTATTCAGGCTACTCAGGCCCCATACTGCCCCACCCCGAAGACGACCGAAGATCGAGGTCCCTTGTCAATTTCCTGTCCAACTCCATCTCAATGTATCTTTCAAGGTATGATCCTCAAAGTTCTAGCCAACTTTGGTTTCTGTGCACCTAGCGAGGGGTCATACTGCTAATGAATCGCATAATGCGAACCAAGAGACCTGAATACCTCGTGGACGTGTCACGAAGTATGTTCGAGAGCGCAAAAGTTGAGACAGGGTAATTGTTAGACACCTTGTCTACCCCCCTTTGAAAGACGATTTCCTTACTTTACACCACAGCTCTTAGATACTACTATGGTAACATCACGCTCTTCTCCCAACTGCCCTTTTCGGGCCTTGAGAGGATGTTGTTTTTCCAGGACCTGTACCAGCGACCAAAGTGCTAGCAAAGCAAGCCTTATACCTATTGAGTAAAGATTATGGCGCCCAGTCGTCCCTTGCATTTCGTTAACATGGAGAACTTGCTAAAATCCGAAGTGGAGCAGGGTTGAAAGCAATTTAGGATATGCAGCCATTGCGTGTGACCGCAACTTTGACATCATGTGGTCGTCACCGACAGTCAATAATGGCATGAATCACAAAGTCCGATGTATAAAATCTGCGCATTCCCCCGGCCGTTCTACAGACCATGTTCAGGCCTTGAGATACAATGCATATGGGAAGTTCTTTTCTTCATTCGACTCCAATTAGCGTCGAAACTGCTATTCAAGCAGGAGTTTTTACGACGCTTCCTGCACGAAAAAGCAAATATAGCGACGTAGCCGACCAGGCTGCTCGTAGGGCACGGTGTGTTTTGCAAAGCCATGCCAGCGACGACCAGTCAAAACAGGCCTTGGGCGCAACCGTCCCCTCGCTGAGCCCAGTGGGGAATATATTCGCATACCTTACTCCAGAAGCCCTCCCAGAACGAATGAGTATTTACGTATTTCTGAGCGAGTTTGGCATCATATATGACGGTCAGTGCATCCGCCTACAATGATCAGTTTATCGGGGACTAAGGAGAAAAGTCAAAAGACTTTTGTGAGCCACTAGGTCGCCAGGAAAGTTCCCGAGAATATGAAATCTTAGAAAAATGTTTTTCCCTTGATTTTCGACCCTGCGATTCTGGACCGATTGAAGAACTTAGCCTTCACAAAATCCTCGCGGAAGAGTTGCTGGATCTTATCCAAATTGATCGACATTGTGGTATCCGTGTTATAGAACTATACCAACAGTGGGCTCAAGACGTGCGAGCAGTGGCGAAAATGGATACCTATGATCGATTCATAGAGCATCGGCTGGGGGAGTTCGGGATGGGGTATGTACTCACATGCATTAATTTCGACCGACCAAATCCCTTCTAATTCGATTTTTAGATGTTGGTGGGCTCTACTGGAGTTCGCGCTGGGCCTCAGCTTGACAGATAAGGAGCGTCAACTCACAGACCATATTTTCAAAACAGGAAGTGAGCTTCTGCTTCTATGCCAAGACTATTGGAGTTGGGAAAAGGAGTATACCGCTTGGCAGACCAATGGTACAAGGATCAAAAACGCGATTGAGGTCTTCAGTAGAACGGAGGGGCTATCGTTTGATAATGCAAAAGAGAAGGTTAAGTCTAGAATACTTGAATTGGAACAAGTATATCTCCAGCAGAGGAGCCAATTTAATGAGAACTACCCAGAGTCAGACTCTCCCCGGGCTTGGATTGACGCAGTTGGCTATTGCATCGGCGGCTATAACTATTGGGCAGCAAATTCGCCTCGCTATCATGGACAAGGACATGAAGTTTATTCAGGAAATCCGCAGACCAGCCCTTCATGCAAGGTAGATACTGGACAGAAACCAACTCAAATATCGGCTCCGCTTGAGGTACCAGACCGCCCTGTTAGAATTGGATCACTCGGAGCGCCCCAGTGCCAAAACAACAAGGAGGCCGAACGATCTTCTATGGGACAGATCCTTCCTCTCTCTTGGAGGAAGCCTGACAGTATGGCTCTGGCTGCTCCATGCAAGTACATTATGGATCTACCATCAAAAGGCATGCGCTCTATGCTCATCACTGCCTTCAACGACTGGATAGGAGCCCCGAACAGGTCGGTGACATTAGTTGAAAATATAATTCGTCTTTTGCATAACGGCTCCTTACTTATTGATGACATCCAAGACAATTCACCCGTCCGACGTGGCAAACCAGCAGCGCACACAATTTATGGAATACCACAGGTTCTCAACACCGGCCTTTTTATGTTTACTCAGGCTGTGCAGGAAGCAAAAACTCTCAACAATCCAGAATCCACCGATATTCTGCTCGAGAACCTTCAGTGTTTATACCTTGGGCAGAGTTGGGAACTTTACTGGAAACATAATCTATCATGCCCGACTGAATCCGACTATTTGAATATGGTTGACAACAAAACGGGTGGCATGTTTCGCATGCTTGTCCAGCTTCTCATAGCAGAACAATCGACAGTGGCATCAGCGGTCGAACGTGAGAGATTAACTATGGTTAATTTCGATCACCTCCTTCTTCTACTTGGTCGTTATTATCAGATTCGGGATGATTATATGAACCTCAAGTCGACGAAGTATTCCGAGCAGAAAGGATTCTGTGAAGACTTGGATGAGGGGAAGTATTCCTTTCCTATTGTTTGGCTATTAGAAAGGAAACCCGAGTACCGAGGGTACATCAATGGAGTGTTCCGCCAGCTACCTGTGGGCATGGGCCAGGAGCCTAGGCTGTCCCGCGAGAACAAGCTGGATATTTTGGCGATTTTGGAAGCGACAGGAAGCCTGAGGGCAACTCTAGATCTTCTCAAAGAACTAGAAAGTGCACTTGAACTTGAAATCACCAGATTGGAGGGTATCCTAAGCAAGAAAAACGCCATGATGCGTGTGATAATCGCGGCGTTGAGCGTGAACCACGTCTAGCGGAAAGGCAAATTGTTGCCGTATGAGAGTACAAATTCTGCAAGGATTCAAAATTTAATTTTAGATTTAGCCTTATAAGCAATGAGCGGGAAGAATTACAAACTCCATACCGGGCAACCTGAAGTCTACAAAACAGAGGGGAAAATATGAGTTATTTCAGCAAGTTTTCAGTATCGTCACTAGTTAAGGGTTTCGAATTATTAATAGGAAGATATCCACGGATATTAAGAAAAGCAAACGAAAAAAGCAAGGCAGAAGATGGAGAGAAACCATCACATTATAAGGACCTTTGCTGCTTGGCAGAAACAGCATACTTTTCCCAAAGTTACGTTAAGTCCAATGTGGACTACTTAAGATTAGGAGAAGATAGAGACACATTGGTCCTGATTGGTAGATAGAGCCGATTCCTTGGTAGGAACCACAAGGACGTTGGCAAGATTGTCTCCACCTGTTCAAGACACGCGTTCTGGAAGCTGCTAGTCAAACCCTGTTCCTCTGTTGGTCGAGTCTTGGAACCAGCACGCATTGCACTGTATTAAAGATTAGCTTGAACATTGCGTATACAGAAACATTAAGGAGGGGAAATGTATGACCTTCTGGATGGGATATCATGATTAGCAAATGAGGAGACGAAACGATGTGGAAAGGGTCTTTGGGGCTAGCTTGAAAGAGGTCAGAGTAGAACGTAGTATGGAATATGATGGGAGGTTGAAGAAGATAACTACGGTATTTGTAGGTAGTTAGGTTTGTCCCTGGGAGTGCCCAACCTTTTCTTCTGTCCTGGCATCAGATATGACTGCATAATTCCGACAAGAGAAACTCAAACATCACTGATGTTGTCAGTAGAGAAAGTGGTGACATCAATAATGTGAACTCATGCAAACGGAGGGAGAATAAGTATTTCATTCCAGCTACCCCACTAGTTGCAGAGCTCTTGGTGGAATGCTGATAGAACCTTTGGACGCCATACTCATAACTCGTATTTACGGATTGTAGAATAAGACGTAGGCTTCGTTGCAATGATTTTGTGATGTACAACACACATTAAGGTTCCCTCTTTGCTTGAAAGTATCTCCGATGTTTGCATCCCAGTTCTCTTACCAAACGTCTAGGTCCACCTGCAGTCTTAAATTTATCATACATACTACTCTAACTAGCTTATAGGATATACCAGTGACCTCAGGTATGTATCAAAAGTGAATGAACGGATGCGCGGTTAGACTAAAACTCTTTTCTGAAAGACTGACTACTATATTTGATAGATCTGCATCTACCTTGAGGCTAAGGCCACATCTGTCTGAGGCTTCTACGGTTTCAGTAGTCTTGCTATAGGTGTGTGTGGTATCCTCTTTTATGTTTTTTATTTTTCTTTGTTTCCTTTCCCCCTTTGTACCATCCGTTCTGAATTTACCTCCTGTCACCCTCACTGTTATCATCGAAGGACTGAAGAAACAGCGCAGCAGCGTCCGGAGTGAAAAACATGGTCTCCATCTTCGTACTACAACGAATCAGATCCCGACCACGCAAAAACATGTCTTCTTCGTACGCGGTCAAGGCATATTCTAATGCAGTGCCTTCCAGGGTGGCAAGGTTGGCATACTTCCCACATTGCTCGATAATGTGGCCAGCTAGCGTGACTGCATCGTACATGCTACAGTTAACCCCTTCACCCGCAAAAGGTGTTGAAAGGTGCGCCGCATCTCCCAGTAATGTCACACCAGGAGCCACGCTCCGGGTCCAGCCAACTGAGTCGGGTTCCATGCGGTACAACGGCCAAGCGCGGAAGGGGCCCTCTGCAGTCTCAACCAAAGATTTGAGTTCCGGTGCCCACGTGGCGTAGAAATTGTTGGACGACAAGAGGAGTTGTCGCACAACCTCAGTTTTGCTAGTGGGATCGGTGGCGGCGATAGTACAGGATTGACGGTGGTGGTAAAAGTCTTCTGGTACAGGTAGCCCAAAGTACACGCGATACGTGCCATTGGAGACCTGCTGTACCGCCATCTTGATTCCGTTGCCTAGCACTATCATGTTTCCCGGGCCCACCATCTTTGTGGCTATCTTGTAGCTTGGATTGTCATGCGACAGGCTTCCTTCAATGAATATCTTTCCCGAGTACACCGGCTTGGCCGAAGTAAGCTAAGCAGCAGATGGTTAGTGATGGCATTCTAATGCTTAACGATCGAAGGTTATAGAGCCAACTTACCAAAGGACGAATCTTGCTCCACGCTCCATCAGCACCGACAACCAATCGAAATCCGGTCGCTGAAGTGCCGTTCACGAATCGAATAACACAGCCGTTATCGCCAGAAGCTGTGCGACCATGGGCGTTTCTCTCAACCATACTCACAGCATGACCCCAGCGAATCTTATGCGCTGGCACCGAGTCCAAGAGAAGCTGGCGCAATTGTAGACGGTCAATCTCAGGCCTATCACTACCCTCGCCCATCTGGACGACTGTTGCGCCTCTCGAGTCCACAATATGTAAACGGGATGCTTCCCAGCGGGCGAGGTCCTTGCTGAACTTGTCAAATAGACCGGCACGCTTAAGGGCCAGCTGCCCGGAAGGCCCGTGCAAATCAAGGGTTCCTCCTTGCTGCCAGGGTCCTGGTGTAGCCGACTCGTCGCGCTCGTAGATGATATAGTCGGTGATCCCACCCAATTCCAGGAGCCGTGCGAATACTAGACCGCTTGGCCCTGCTCCGATTATGGCGATGGACGGTTGTGGCTCCATTGTTGGTGGTTCTGTCAGCTTTATGCCAGTGAAGCAAAAAGTAATTCAGTGAGAAAATGAGTTTAAACAATATGAAGTAGTAAACCAGACCATTTGACTAGTTTTATATTGTGCAATATAATTCAATGCCGACAAGTCCGGATCTACTCTTTCTGATTGGTTGGCTTCGGACGGACCTCCGACGCCAGCCAGTGAGTGGCCGAATTCGAGCGCGTTTCTAATCTTACCTCCATTTCTTGCTGGCTTTCATCCTGCACAGTAACCACAGTGTCTCAACGGATTGACCGGAGCCCTTCCGGAATTCTCTCTAGGATGGAAGCTAATGGATTAATGAGAGCTAGTCCGAGATTCGCTCGATATGCGGTAAGGAAATACAAAAACCACGCAGCTATCCCCACTGATCAGCTCGTCTACAGTGCGACTATTGTCGACAGAAAAAGCTCAAGTATAGTTCATAATTATATCTATACACCAAAGG
Organism: Aspergillus tamarii; assembly: GCA_030556085.1. Lineage (NCBI taxonomy): Eukaryota > Fungi > Ascomycota > Eurotiomycetes > Eurotiales > Aspergillaceae > Aspergillus > Aspergillus tamarii. Next base: position 262,976 of record JARVTJ010000006.1, read on the forward strand.
CAACTTTACTGACTCTATCAAGATGCTCCCGGGAGCTTCCTAAATGCAACACCTGCAAGCCATGGCCAGGGAGCTGTCACTACTCGAGGGAGTTGTCGTCTTCCTCCCGGTCGAGTATCGATCGCGTGTGAGCCCAACTCCACCAGATTCATCACACCTGAGCACTGTAATTCCGCTAAATCATCACGAAGGCCAGAGGCACATTGTGATATCGAAGCTCGACTACGGCAACTAGAAGTCACCGTGCAACGTCTAAGCAATTCCGTAGACCACGCTTTGCAGACTATCCTCTCTGCGCCTCCGAAACCAATTGATACTGGAACACTGACTGGAAATCGTCGACCACCGGCTAATACTGAGTGTAGCTCTAATTCTGATCTGTACATTGGACCATCGCATTCCTTTTCTTTCTTACAAAAGATACCAGCTAACATCGATGCCATTCGTCGATCGTCATGTGATAGCACTCACCAGAGCGCTCGCTTGGAGCTTGAATATCTTTCTAATAGACTAGCCACAGGACAAATGAAGCAAAGTGACATGGAAAATACTACGGACTTTTATATTCCCTCGCGGCCGGTGGGTTACCGCTTGATAAGCAGTAAGTCAATCTACTTGTCTTCTCATATCATACCTGATTTGTTGGCCGTCGAATAGAGTTCTGGGAGCTCACTGAAGTCGGTGAGCCATTCTTCTCTGCTCCAACGGATGAAAAGGTCCGACAGGTTGTTTTCGACCCGCAAAATGTCCGCGAAAAGGCGTGGGTTGTCTACTTCAATTACTTGCTACTGTCCGATATTTCAGCGAGTGACGGTGATAGCAAAGAGACACCAAAGTTGCGGCATAATGTACAGCTAGCACTCAATGACAGTCGCATTTTTCTTGAACCACGTGAGGTTAATGTACAGGCGTTAACTCTCTTAGCCATGCATGGTGAGGACTACGCTACGCCCAACCTGTCGTGGATGCTACTAGGACACTCCTGCCGGCAGGCCGAGGCTCTAGGATTGCACGCATCGAGTCACCATTCATCCGAGTTGGGGCAAAAGCGGCTTTGCCTGTTCTGGCTTCTATTTTTGATGGATAAATCGTGTTCCCTTGCATTCGGTCGCCAGGCATTTCTTCCGATGGCCGTGTATCAAAACGTACCGCTACCAAACGACGATGTTTTACTAAGGTTTCACCTTCATGATGGCCAGCGAAATGCACCAGAGGTCTCCCAGTTTAGTGCCCAGTTTCTTAAGAGATCCATGGAGCTGTCAAAGTTGGTAGGACTTCTCTTGGACCTTCTGATGATGGGTGATACCTCTCTTGCAAGGAGGGATATTCGGTCTAAACTGGATAACTGGTATCAGGACACAAACCAGGTTAGTACCTCCCCGTTCTTCGGAGTGTTTAAAAGTACGAATTTCTTACCTTTCAGCCAGGTCCTCACAGACACTATGCACGTTGAAAGTGCCTCGGCAAGTCCATGTCACCTCAAGGAGATGGCCTTAGGGCTCAACAGCATCAAGTTTCACTACCTTCACATTCTTGTCATCCTGGTAAACGGAGACGAATCAAATTCGACTCTCCGACTGTCATCTGCCCGGGATGCTATCTCGCTCTTGAGTTCAATGGTATCAAACTGGAGTTCAATATACAATGGCGTAGTTTGGTATGAAAATCTATCCCCGTTTGATCGCGCTAAGCCCGTGTGCTAATAAAATATGATTGATACAGGCACCTTCTGTACTACCCTTTCACTCCTTTCTTTGTAATATTCGAAAATATTGTTCATCATACCTGCTGGACACCGGAAATTGAACAGGACCTGCAACTACTATCTACAACCGTGGCCTATTACGCCCAAATGCAATTCCAGATGCGTCTACTGGCTACTGTTTGTGCTAGGCTACAGCGTGTGGCGGCTACTTTTCTTCAACTGGCTCAAACTCACGTCCGTCAGCACACGTCTACCCCAACAGCAGACGATATATTAATATCCACAGGAAGCCACAGCACAACTCAGTCAGGGCACTACGATAGGCCAGCCTATAATGGCCCAGTAATGAAGGATCTTGCTTCCGGTCAGACAGGTGATGGCGGGACTCTACCAAATGTCGATGTAGGGGAACCGAACATCGCTAGTTACCTAGAATGGCTCCCTGCTGATCTGACTCTTACATGGCCTTTAGCTGATGTTGAGCGTCGGGAGCTTAATAGTTCTGACTCTGTGGCCGGTGACAGAAGAACTCCTCGCAATTCCTCTCGGAAGCCATTTGACAGTGTGTTTGATTGGTTCTCGTGGGATGCGTATTATGCCGATGTGGAGGCGTGAATGTGGTTCCATAGATACACCAGACATACCTAATCTCTCACAGACTTTAATAGCCAAACTCATAGTAGAAATTCGTATGACATGCAATAGTCATGTTGAGAATGGATCTTATGAGGGCTCTCCCTCCATAAAGCAATATCGCGTCAACCATTCTCCTACGGAAGAGTTAAACGAAAGCGGATATCACAGAGAAAGAATACATGCGGTCACTCTGCCCGAGGGACGATGAATCATTTAATGGCCCAAGCAATCAAGGTGTAAAACCCAGCATCCAACTCCGGACGGTGCAGATAGAAAAAAGGAAGGACAATAGGTAATAATCTGTAAATAACTGTTGAGTTGAAGCGTCAGCTGATAGTGCCTTGTTCTCAACTGCCGGTATAGTTATATCTGACGGTATATACATTCCTGCACTTTCAAGAGTTTTAGACAGGCTCTGTGTCCTTATCTTCCCTTTTTGTTCTAATGACTGCACTTACTACTCTTCTATTTCTTTCTGCTCCTTTCGCTCTTTCCGTACATGATGAAACCAATGAAGCGCCTCTGCAATAGGGCTAGATTCGATATGATGCCTGCGCCTCTTTTGCCCGTCCGGCATAATCCACTGACTATCGAATTCGAACTTCTCACCCTTCATAAACTCAACGATTTAAACTCTATCTCTATAATCCTGGCAATCCATACATAGCATGCCACTGTAAGTTATTATTTCTGCTCCATCTCAACCCGTTAGACATCAAAATGCCGCCATCATTATTAGGTCTTTTCATCTTCTGCATACTACTACCCTCACTCTTAACTTCGTGCTCCAGTCCTACAGTCGCATCATCTGTATAGCCTTATCAGTGAGGATCAACCTAGACACTGCTATTATCAGCGTCACTCTCGGCAAGCTTAATCTATCATTCGATTCCCCTAATGAAGTTGGATTCACGGTCAAAGACAGCGGGGGTAAGATATTCTATTAAAAGTTTGATACTCGCCTCGGGGGGGCATGAGAGTGAGATTACCAATAACCCGAGCCCTTGAATCATGCTAATCTTGCAGGTTAATTTTGTACTTTCCCTTAATCTCTGAAGCTCATACAGAGATGTTGATACTATCTTCCAGCCGACATGATCTGACTGCATACAAAAAGTTTAGGAAGATTGAAATTCAGAGAAGCACTTGTAAGCCGCGACCAAGAGATAAAGTAACAATTTCTATGTAAACCACTCACTACATGCCATCCTGAGTAGGAGTTTCATCGGTGACTTCGTTCGCCACCCCGGCCTGGCTCACGAATGCGTCGATATTCTTGTCGCTGACCATGTCGAAAGCCTTAGTAAGTTTCTCGCGTCTTCTCTCCACATTTTCGGTATTGATATCCGCCTCAACTACAACATAGTCCATGGAAAATTGGTAGCTCTCCTGAGTACTCTCCCTCAGGCATGTCTTTACGGTTTCGCGATACGACGCGCTGTCGACGTGCATATACACCAGTCGACACTTCGGCTGCCACACCCAGACAGGATTCTCGTCGTCGCCCACATTAACACGCAGCACCTGGTGAATCTGCTTGGAGAAAGAGTTCCGGAAGTTGGTCGATGTCGTATCGGTCTTGACCTTCGCGATGGCCGCAATATACTGTTCGAGGAAGCCCGAGATCTCGGTGAGTGCGGGCTTGGTGAAGCCAAACGGCTTGAAGATGTCGGATGTAAACTCGATCTTCAAGTCGGAGTGTTTTACCGTCTTATTGTATGAGCGCTGGTACATGTTGATGCTGTCGTAGTAGCCGCCCAGTCCGCCATGCATGACTTGGTACGCGAGATCGGCGTTCTCCTTCATGGCCAGGTTGGCCTCTTTGGGATCTGAGATGCTATATGGAGAGGTGCGGCCTTCTTTTTGCATCTTCTTAAGTCGAAGGATTTCTTGGAACAAACACGCGAGCCCGGTCACCAGCTTGATGTCCTTGTAGCACTGTAGTGCCTCGGCGTTGGTGTCAGCCTCGGAAGGCTTGACATTCGTTATCGGGGGCTTGGGCGCTTTGTCCTCAGAGACTTGCTGTGCGGGCGGCTTGCCATTGTCGGATAGAAGGTCCATGAGTTTATCCAAATCCCCCTTGGGGGCCGTAGGGGTATCTGTAGGGGCAGCCCGAGAGGTCGCTGCAAACATTGCGACGGGGGAGGCAGAATTCGCATCATGAATATCATCGAGGAGTTCGTGCAGCGCAGACCGAGGAAGCTCTAAGCCTTTGGTAAGCTTCGAATAGTTGCTTACAGTCACCAGTTTGTGAAGGAAGTCCTGGGCCGAGTTGGTGGTATCGATGACCTTCGATGGTAAGATGACCTCCTGCTGGGCCGGGTCATCGATCGGCTGCAGTTCGACACACTGCGCGTCATCAGGCGCGTCAGCGGGGAAATGACAGAGGAGTGGGATTCCCAAAGGGTCTGGCAGCCGCAGGGAAATGACCGACGCCTTTTTCACGGTCACGTTATCTGGGGCAATGAAGCATTGTCCGGGGCGGTTTGGGGCTTGGATATGGAACCATTTGATGTCGAAAGTGACGTTCAGGATTTCGTCCCGGGGATGAAGAGGGATGAAGTGATCCTGGTTGATAAAGGCCGCCACCACAACAGAATCACCAAGGCGATTGAGAATGGTAGAGCGGAAGAGGGAAATGGTTGGCCCATCGTAAGACATGGTTGAATGTGCTTGGTTCTTCGTTCTCCTGTTCGATATGGATTTGGATAAAGGTGCCGCACATCTATTCGCTAGAGATACAGTGCCCTATTTATATTCAGCTCCGCGCTATATGTCCAATGCACTTATTTTCTTTCAAGTCCTTAGCTGATGATGCATTTCCGACATCATCTACTGGCCCTCTTGATGATCCCAATATCGCTTATGCATGTTGGATGCACTGTCCATGACGTGTCATGCGAGTTAACAAGCTGTCTTTGCCCGAAAGGCAGTATCGGCTAGTCACGAGTATGTAACAATGTAACACTCTTCCCATCATGAAAGCATCCTCAATATGGTTGGTAGAAGGCTGAGGGGGTGTCTCCCCTATGCCTTAGACTAATGCCGATGCTCTTGGTGAAATGTGTAACAATCATGCGGCCAACGTGCATAACTTCAGCTCCTCATCTCCAACCACTTTTCGGCACATAAATGCCTCACTGTCAAACAATCAAACCAAAGGAGCGGCGTGAATCTTGTAATGCATCCAAGACGATCCCGGAGTCTAGAACATGGGTGTATATGAGTCTACGTGGCGATTCTGTGCGCCATACGAATCTATTGGACGATTAGACCACGGAAGTACACGTAGTACGACCATTGGTCTTCTTTCAAGCAGTGTTAGATTATCCGTCTTCCTAGTCCCCTGGGAGGCATGACTTGGCGAGCAATCCCATCCGATGTGTGCTCTTCATATATACATAGTTAGCCTAGCGTTTCCTGGGCATCCCGTACGTGTCTGATATCTCACCCCCTCTCCCCATTGCAATTCATGAACATTGCCAAAATGGCTGATACTATTCAAGTCCCGCCCAATGACCCCCAAAACCCACGATGGCTTCTCGACCTTGAAGAATGGAAGGTCAAGCCCTTCACTGAAGTCCCCAGAGGCACTCTCGAAAGTGAGGGCTACGGTATTGTGTCCTACACCTGGGGATACATCGCTGATTATGAAAACCTCCCTACGGACATTCCCGATGGAATCCCATGGGACGTGCCAGGTACAAGGCGATGGCCCCTCTCTGAAGCAAGAAGGATCATGGGTAGGATCGGGACCCGGTATGTCTGGTGGGATTGGATGTGTGTCCCACAAGGAAATAGAGGCCGTATGAGACCATTGAGCCCTCAGCAGCAAACTGTCCAGGGCGAGGAGACTGGAAAGCAGATGTGAGGAGATCCCCACACCCCCCAGGACCAGTAGCTCATTCATACTAGGCACATCTACCGCAAGGCAAAGAAAAGCATTGTCTGGTTGCACGCAACATTCTGGCAGGATGAATCAGCGCTCAAGGCCCTGCTTTTGTCCAGACCGCGGGACGGAAACCAAGCGCCTACGACCGTGGTGGAATATCTCGACCAGGTGAGGAGACAGCTTGTGGCAGCCCAGGATGGAGAATGGTGGCTACGATCGGGCTGGACACTGCAGGAGGGAGTCCTGCTCGGCCCGACACACCTGGTGGATGTCAATGGCGAGAAACTTGAAGGCGACCAGTTCTTCCACGGAGGCTGTGCTAGTGTGCTCGACATCACAGCCCGCATCACCCGTCTAGCGGTCGAATTGGCTCAAGCCTTCGTCATCCAGGCTGAAGGCCAGGAAGCAGACGGGGCCACTCCCAGCGGTCAGCTAGCAGAGGCTCTGGCTAACCCCAACTCGGCGCGAGCGCTACGCCAGTCGCTCAAGTCGCTGATCAACTCGGGGCTTGTGGGCTACACCGAATACTCACCGCTGTACATTCTCGCCGGCAAGCAAAGTCGTACCTTTGGAGTACCCCAGGATGCGTGCTGGGCGCTCCTGGGCGCAATGGGACTGGATGGAGTCGCGGTAGACTACAACGTTCCCATGGAGGAGATCAAGAGGGTGTTCCTGACGGCGCTGATTGAGCGATACCAATGGACCATGCTGCTACTACCGCTGCCGGAGTTCCAGGTCAAAGAGATGCGCGGACAGGAGGTGTACATGAGAGAATTCGCATGGACAGATATCGTCGACGGGGTTCTGCTGCCCATTGGAGTTTGCGTCGACACGCTAATCCGACCCAAAAGTCCGCCCACCAACCCAACACCGCCACAAGACCCCGAAAAGGATCAGGAAGAGAAGCTGCGGCGGAGCCTACCGACTCTCACTTATACAGACACGCTTCGAATCAAGCCGCGCGAGGAGAGAGGCGGAACGCTTGTCGTCTACAGCGTAGAGAAGCAGGAAGTTGTGTGGTTCCGTCACTATTGCCAGAACTCGGACGGTTTGCGCATCGTAACTCCACTGGTTGCTGGACCGGAGGATGAAGATCGGATCCACGGCGCGTGGTTTCTTCCCCTGGAGGACCTAGACGTACGAAACAAAGTTCAAGGGAAGCGATGTCTTGTCTTGTTCCGGTTTAACAGCAAGCCACCGGATGCTCAGCCTGCGTACGGGGATTTCGGCGGTATTTGCGATATCTGGGGGATTGGATCCAACAAGGTGGACGTTCATGAAATTATGGTCAATCCCGGGCTGTGATGTGGTTTTGATTGGTGATTCTCGAACTCTATGACCAACTAGTTTGCTATCTTTGAGGACTTTTTACAATGGGTCAACATTTTGCGCGTAAAACCCAGCATCAAACTCCAGTCAATCCTTATGTAACATAGTGAACATTCGTGTCCCAGGCTGAACCTCTGGCTGCAATGTAACCCTGATTCAGAGAGGGCTATGCATTAGCATGTATGCAGTTACTTGCTAGCCAATGCTGCAAAAACAAGGACGAATCGTGTTGTTGGCCATGTGGACTCTATGCCGGGTCTGAGTCCAGCCCACATCCACAGCCAGCCAGCCAGACACAACGTCTGCAGATTCATCTGCAGCTACGGAAGTGCGGGGCTTTTGCGTTGGAGATACTGCATTGCCTCCCTCCGTATTCTGCCCTGTATGCTGATCGGCAACAAAAAGTCCCTCAGAACAGGTGCATATTGCTATGCCAAGTGATGAGCTGTTCTCAGGTGCGACGTAGACAAACAGTCTATGTAGTATTGGCACACGCCCGCACACTGCTGTCCAAAGACCTAGAGAAGAACGACGAACGAATCACCTCATCTCATGCTAGCCGAAGCAACGGAACATCTAATGGGCCGTCCCTCCCGAAACCTTGTATCACAGCGTACATAAATAGCGGAGCGTCATGAGGGTCATAGCCCACTCTGCAGCTTTGAGGAAGTCGGGCCGCCTACTAGGAGCTAGCCATGTATCGATGCGGTGGAGTACATAGAAGTCAAGGCTACTAGGCGTAGTCTCACTCATGTAAGTAGTCCCCCTCTTTCTTACTGACCTTATGTCTATTGCCCACACCTTTCTCAAAAGCGTAACATCTCTTCCAGGGGACATCAAGACACCCACATCACTTTCTCTGATTTTCTTTCCCATTGGCTGGAGCTTTTCGAGCAGCGTGTCCCCAGCAACTATCAGAAAGAATCGTTTTCAAAGATCGGCAAGGCGAAGGGTGTCATCTTATTGCCAATCCATCCATGGTCAAGGGTAGATTACCTAAATTCAATTGATTTGTACGACTCTCTGCGCCGCCTTGGTGATCTGCATGAGCGTGAAGCGCAACCGAGGAAACGAGATCTAGGTACATTTACCGGAAGCTTGAAGGATGGAATAGAAACCAAAATCGATCTCTGGGTTGTTTCAGGTTCCCTTAAATTATATGTGGAGGACAATTGTCTCCATGTGGATGTTCATGCCAAGGTGAGAATTGATGAATTCTACCACCAGGATCATATCAAGATCATTTGTCAGTCAATGGCAAAGTCCACCGAGCAAGATATAGGGGTCAGACATATGGGTGTTGCTACTTGTTCCCCTGTATGATTTAGTAGGGCTCCCTGAACACAAGCCTGGTGGAGAGTTTTTTCCCCTCATTATCGCGATAGGTTTTCCCCCTGTCGTCAATGTAAATACAGAGGCTTATGTTAAGGGCAATACAATTCACCTTTGGTTTACGATAAGTTGGTAACAATGCCAGGAGCTATCATCTCCTGTATACCGCAATCGGAACCTGTACCATCAAGTTCTACCCCCCTGTGGATTGAGAATGAACCGTCAGCCCTCCACTTCCTTTGGAAAACTACCAGTATGCTGGAAAATAGAATTCAGGCTATTGCCGTGCGACTGCTGTGTATCTGAAGGTTGCCCAAGGAGAGTTACTTGCTAGGCCAACTTTAAGGGAACAGAAAAGCCGTTGTAAGAACACCATGAAGTCTATAGTAGTGATAATGAGCTATTTGATATCTTCTTATGTCATACGAGCTACCCCTGCTTATATCCTCTTTTCAGATGCCGGTCAATCATCTCTTGGCATTTGTAGTCGGATTGATTGTATGTACAAAAGTTGTTCAGTAAATAACGATCGAGAAAGAATGCAAATATCCTATGGTAGCAAATACATCCCTGTCAGATATTTGAACAAAAGACTATACACTATTCCAGAATATTCCCGCCATGTTCCTCAGTGTGGTAGATTGTACCAAGGCTGGTATCTGAGTCTACAGAGCATTGATGATCGCATTATACGCATCCTTGGCTTGGTAGTTGCTATCGAAGAGCAACGGGGAGGTGCTGGAGCGCCATGAGTCCTTTGTGGATGTCAGTCTGGCTTCTTTCTATATAGTAGACAAGGAAAGACACTTACCTTGTCGGATACACCCCAGACAGTAATGCCGACGCAGGAGCTGACATCGAGACAAGCGTTGACCACCTGTATTAGATTAATATATTTCTACCGAGAAATGTGCACAATACACTAACCTCAAGATAAGACTCGGAGCTAGCTCCTTCAATGTCAAGCTCAGTTACAGCGACTTCAGAAACACCGGTCGAGGCGAGAGCAGTCAGAGCTGTGCTTGATGTTAGTTTTTCGTTTCACAGTCGGGGGGTAGGAGACTTATCCTTTGGCGCCAGAGACGGGGAAGCCATTCGCACTAGAATAGTCAGTAATGTTAACTTGGGGATCTTGGGAAGGTGGTTATATTGGAGTAGCCCTACCTGTAATGGGACTGGGAGCCTGCGCTGAAGTTAGAAGGTAATTCTATCCAGAAAATGCTGACAACTTACCAATGCCGTCAATGGGGACACCAGCATCCAACCACTTCTTCACATAACTAACCATTCCCTTGGTTTTGGCGTAGTCCGCCGAGTCCAGGCTAATTCTGTTAGCCTCAGGTATGTTTAACTGGACGATCACTCACTTGTAATCGTTGATGTATAGCTTAGCGTTAGGATCCGCTTCGCGCGCAGTCTCGAAGGCAATTCGGACAAAATCCTCACCAAGGACCTGGGAAAAGACACTGTCACGGAGAGTGCCGTCTTCGTCGAAGATCTCGTTGACAACATCCTAGACCTAGGTTAATATTGGAACCAAGAATACGTAAATTGTCAAACCCACCCAAGCGTAAATCTGACCCTTGTATCTCTGCATCACGGTGGTGATATGATTCTTCATCACCTGAGTCAGAGTATCCTTGTCGGTGATACTCTGCACCCAGGATGGGAGCTGCGAGTGCCAAACTATACCTTCATTAGCCTCAATTCATCCTTAAGCCAGTTTAACAGGGACAAATGGTAACAAACCCAAAGTATGACCCCTCACAAGTTTATTATTAGTTTTAGCATAGTCAGCCTAAGATGGTCAGAATCAAGATCCCTTCCCCCAAAAGCTCAATACTTACCAAGAAATCAGCTCCACCAAAGCTAAAGCTACCCTGACTCGCTGCTTCCATCAGCAAACACCCAACCACAAGAGACCAGGTCACAAACGTTCAAGAGCATCCCATTTCATGCTATTCTCCGGAGTCAGCTGGCCAAAGTCAGCCCGAACAATGGCCTCATTCTGGCTATTTTGCAAAAGAGCCTGGTCGGAGCAGGTGCCGAAGTACTTCTTTCCATGGGCGACAAAGGCGTCATTGATACTGGCGGCAGCCTGTCGACTGATCACGGCGGATGAAGCGAGGGAGGCGAAGAGAGTGCCGCTGGCGATGGCCTTTAGATGAACCATTTTGAAGAAGAGGGAAGACTAGACGTGATATGAAGACTACTAGAGATAGATTCAACTGTGATCGACAACTACCTCAAACCCAACATAATTGCCCTATTTATATTGCCACACGACCTACCAGGTACCATTCTTCAGCCTGTTTCACCAAGATAGACAGACTCGTTTAGCCTAATACCCCGGGCTCCAGATTCTTTGCCTAATACGAAGCGGACCTGAATTGGGATCCACCTGAGCTGACCCCAAAAGCTGACATTGGCCAAGTTAGGCCGCTACTTTATTTCCTCCCGTTGGTGGAGAATCCGGCGATCTGCAGCGTCCCCGCAAAACTTGCCTTCCTTTTCGCATTTCGGCAGATCGGGCCTCTTCATCTACCCGCGGATGCAGGGCACCTTTCTGCAGGAGATTGTGAAACTGTGGGAGTTCCATTATTCCCTGGGTAAACGGGTAAAAGAGGAAAGGAGAATTGATTGCTGAGTTGAAGATTGGCTGGATTAGCCTAGAACTTGGCACTATACTTGAGACGGCATTGGAAACAGCCGTCACTCGCTTCCGTCTCGGCAATGATTCGAAACAGCTTGGATGCATACCCAGGGTATCCTTGTTAATCTGCTATTCATGTTTCAAGACCGGGGTTTAGGCACAAAGTGGTCAAATACGTGGTACTGTGTCTGATATCCAGGAGGTTTGTGTCGAACACAAGTAATCTTTTGTTTGTATTCTACCATGATATTTTCTTCGAATACCTACTTGTGGCTAGAGGGCTAAACGTGAGAGTAGTCATGCGTTATTGCTTTTTTTTTTTTTTTTTTTTTTTTTTTTCGTCAATATATCTGCTTTAAAGCATCATCGGGAGAGTATATATAATTATCTACAAAACCCAGAAACGTCACATCATACATAGCCTCCTCGCAGCCAACAGAGACTGCACGCAAGGCCAATCCTCCATGCACTTCGTTTTCTCCAGACCCTGTTCAATGGAATACTCTTCCTCTCCCAAAGTCGACCATCTTCCCTTCTCCAATTTCCCCTCTGTATTCGAATCTTCCTTAGACCCCACAGAACTCGTCGGACTCTCATTGTCCCCTATATAGTCCGATAGCCCATCAACTACATGAATCCCTTGCAACCTCAGTGCAATCTTAATATGCTCTTCTGCAATAAAAGCTGCCCAGTTAGAATCAAAGACGCCCTCACGATGCGGCCAAGACCGAAGCAACTCGATTGCCCGCCAGCGCAGCCCGTAATCGGGACAGCCTATCGAGATAATATATAGCGGGGGCACGACACCCATGTCCAGGGTATAGTTGGGACGTTCTTGAAACTTGTACATTGCCGCTTCTATGAGGGCAAGGTTCGCTTTGTACTCGGGCAGGTATTGACTCAGTAGGACCTCGTCTCGGATGAGAGACGTTCGGATTGAGAGGGATGTGGTATGTCGGAGGATGCTGATCATATCTGCTCCTCGTTGGTCCTTTCGACTCAGTCGAGTATATGAGTAATTATAGAAGGTGTCGAATAGCGCTGAGAAGTGATTCAATTCGGAGAATAGTTTTTGTTGTACCTGTTGTAACCAACTGTAATTGCATGTTATTTCTTTGTCGGACTTGGACCAGCAGTCCATGAGAAAGCCGAAGGCACGACTCAAAAGGGGCTCAATGGCACGGCGCGCTTCACGGACATTGGAAAATAACAGATACTCCTCCACGGTGGAGACGTCCAGCTCGTTTTCTATACGTAGAACTGGACCACCAACCTTGAAGCTCGCGGCTTGAATGTCCAATTGTGCGAATGCGGCGACGAGAGCTTCTTCCACCGGAGATTCATGCGGGGCCCAGGTGACGAGTTGTCTCTGAGCCTTCAGCTCGTTCAATATCCGCAGACCACCCTCGAGGTGCTGGAAGGCGTCGTCATATCGTCCGCGCAGAAGCTCCATCAGCACGAATAAAAGGCAGCACAGCAGCATAACTTCGCGCAGACGCGGGTCTTGTGAGAAATGGCGTTCATTGAGAATGGCGAACGATCGCCCGGCCTGTTCCAGAGTGAATCGATGCCAGGTATTGTAGAGCTCCAACTCCTGTCCGGGTAAGGGCATGCCGTGCATCTCGACATCCTGATGGATAGCGCTCAGCGCCACGGCCGCATGGTACACCGCGGGTTCGGCATAGCTCATTTGCAGGGCGAGCTTTTCCCACAGCATTGAATTGAAGAACCCCGATAGGGTCGGAATGGTGTAGTACTGGAAGTAAGAGAAACAGCGGCGCTCATCTGTATTCGTGATCCAGCGAATGCCACCGCCTACCTCGGGGAGCAGCCTGGTCCAGGGCGTCTTCATCCTCTTGGATCTTGTGGGCGGTGGCAGCCTTTGCAGGTCATAGCCATCACAGGAGCGACCGCTCGACGTGCAGTTTCCACATGCTCCTGGGGCTTCATCACACTTGACATGGCGAGCCCTGCGTGCGATCGATGGTTAGTGTCACAACTAGCCAACAGTCATGCGGGGCATTTACTCGTAGGACTCACCGACAGGTCCGGCATCCAGTCCGCGACCTCTTCTTCACAAAGTTCCGTTGTCGCGTCTTCTCCATGAATCTCCTCTTCCCGAGATTACGGCAGGCACACATGGTTTATACCAGGGATGTGGAGTTGGAGAGAAGAAAGGAAAAAGGAAAGGTTTACCAGCCGAGGCTGAAACTGGGCACCAGGTTGAACGAATGAGCCAAGCGGGGCGGAGTCCCGCGTCAGCACTAGTCACACCCTAATGCAGTCTAAGTTTGGGCCAAGAACTTCGGTGACATCCTGGGATACAAGCATGTACATACTGTGTCTGCAACAAGTCGACACAGGCACGAGCAGTCATTTTGATCTGTATTTTGCTTTTATCTGCGATCTCTTGTAGAAGATAGATCACCGCCGTGTCATTATGACTCTTCGACTGCTGGCGAGTCCGTCCCACATGCAATGTCGACCAATGTGGACGAGTGCCTTCTCTTTGGTACTCGGAGCGAAGACCCAAGGGTTACATTTGCTTATAGGGCTGAACGCCGGACTTGACCGACCTCAGGCACCAATCCCGTGGCTTCAGGCCAACAAATAACCTTTTGTCATCCACTCCAACAAACAATCAAATTCCTCATCTTTTCATCTTCCCCACCACATTCCACCCTCGGTCATTCCGACTCGGAAATACAAACCTAACTCCGCTGATCCCCATCCCCCTCGCGATGAACCAACGCGAACGCATTCATCGGACATATCCGACCGGAATGTCACCATCAGGCGGATGAAGATCGTATTCGCGGTAAGACCGCCGGAGATTATCGAACCAAAGTCGGAGACAGAAGAAGCCACCAGGCAATAAGGCTGGTCTAGATTCGATCCCCACTGAAAAAATAACCTGGACTGTGTGTACATTCCAGGCTTTTTCGCTTAACATTACCAACCATGGCATCAAAGTGAAAGTGAGAGAAACAGAATGTGATTCAACGAACATGGTAAGTATTAAAGGTATATACAGGACATTAACTCATAAAGATCTATCGTGACAAGGGGTTTTTATAAAAACCATCTAAAGTCCGGACTACTGGGACCCTCCGCCAACCTCTCGGTCGGTACATCCAGAGCCCTTAATGAAACCCCTTGTGCACGATCCCGGCGCTTATTATCCATCAACATCCAAAATCCAAGGAGAAGTGTGAGGACAATACCCGTTCCGCCGAAAGCGGCCGTAGTGATTAGCGCAGGCAGGTACTTTGGGGCATCCTGATTGCGAAAGATATTTGAGCTCACCACACCCATCAAGTTCGCAAGTGGGACAGCAATACTAGTCAGGACGACTCGTTTCCCTTCACTGGCGATGTTGTTGTTGTACCAGACATCCAACAACACGGATGGTGCGGAGGTTCCCCAAGTCATCATGAACGATGCGAAGTAGGCCACGTTGATATTCTGTTCGGGGTCAATCGCCACGTAGATAATCATGCCCAGGAAGGTGAACAAAAATCCGAGGGCGATGAATGGGAATCGCCATCGCGTCCAGTCACTGCAGAAGGCAAGAATGAGGAGCACAACGGCGCCTGACACGTTAGGGGCCACGGTGAATAAGTTCGTCTTTACGGTGCCGTATCCGAGTTTGGAGATAATTTGTGGAAGGAACAGTTGTACGGATTGCAGAGGGACGCCGAGACAGATCTGAATCCCCACAATGGCCCAGCTGGTCGGATGCTTAAAGATGCGGAATGCGTCGCGAAGGTTGAGTTTCTCGTTGACGACGGCGGAACTGTCGAGCTGCATCCGCGTGAATGCTAGTGCCTTCTCGGCTTCGGAGAGGAAGCTCGCCTCAGATGCCGAGCGGGGTAGATACCAAAAGACGAAAAGCGCGAAGATAACGGTCGCCAGGCCTTCAATGAGGAAGAGGTAGCGCCATGGGGTCAATGGACCGGAGTGGATTTGGAAGACACCGAAGGCGAGAAGACCGGAGAAGGCCGAGGCAATGCTCTGTGCGGCGTAGAAGATTGCCAGACGTCTGGCCATTTCACCTCGACGATAGAATCTGTCGTGCATGTTAGCAAAGAGTCAATCTAGTGGGAACACGAGCAGTATCTCACGTTGTCAAATAATAGATCACTAGCGGAAAGAAGGCACTCTCGGACATGCCAAGAAACCATCTGATTGCCATCAAGCCTCCAAAATTATACACAACCACCACTAAGACCGTGCACAGCCCGAAGGTGAGCATCATGCAGGGCAAAACAAGGTTCGGCCCGTACATCTTTCCTAAGATTCCCAGAAATGGCGCCGTCAAGACATAGGGGACGAAGAAGATGCTGAGGATGATGTTGTATTGGTCACCCTTGAGGTTCAGAGTATCTGCAAAGAGAATATCAGCATCGTGTTAGTCAAGCTCGGTATGGGCCTGTCATACCCTCTAACCCTGCAGTCTTTGCATTTCCCAGATTAGATTTGTCCAAGCTATTGAACAGATACATGATCGCCAGGACAGGAAGAATGCGAAAATCAAATTTCCGGACGAGCGCACGCTCTGCGCAGGCGTCGATCGAGTCGCCGACGACCACACGTGTTTCCGGGTCATCTTTCCCCAGCTCCACTGGTGGCTTTACAACTGGATCCTCCGGTGATTTTGTGTTATCCATGATTCTTCGTCTCGGAATGATTGATCCCTTGGTGTTCTCGAATAGTCCCTAACCAGGGCGCATCCGAGTCATTCATATACCTCCCATAATCGATAGCTTAGTCGATAAGTCATGTCATCTAGCGGAAACCACTATCACTCCCATAGTATGGGAGAGAAGCCCAAGACCGTCCGCTCGGGAGGATTAGGGTTTCGAGACCTCCTACTCCGGAGATACACCCCGATAAGATAGACGGCAGATTATCTCCGGCCAATCAGAAAGCCGGAGGCGCTTATCTTGACCTTCCACTAAGGAGATGAGGTA
Source organism: Aspergillus tamarii (assembly GCA_030556085.1). Taxonomy (NCBI): domain Eukaryota; kingdom Fungi; phylum Ascomycota; class Eurotiomycetes; order Eurotiales; family Aspergillaceae; genus Aspergillus; species Aspergillus tamarii. The sequence goes on from JARVTJ010000006.1 coordinate 279,496, forward strand.
AAACCATTCAACTACCGAGACCCGGCAGTTCCTTATCATTGTCTCTGGCCGTTCAGAACCCCATGATTTTTTAAGGGTCATGATCAATGAGATCAAATAATGAAAAGAATAGAGAAATATGATTGGCTAGAAGTATAAGTTAGTAGTATATCTTACCCTGTCCACCATGATAAAGCCATCAGGCACTCGGAATTGACTTCCTAGTCTTCACGCGATATATTTCCCCGGATTCTAAATAATTTCTGGGCCCAACCATGCATACCACTACCGTGACACATCTGACAGATCTCACTTTCTAATACAATTCATATAATAGCACAACCAACCTCAGGAGCGCATAATAGATATATACCTATTAATTCCCCACTGCAATAGCATTCCTCTCATACAGACTGCCTTGTGTCTTCAGCAGACCCTGACCCGCACTGTTAATTTTCAGTCGTATACCAATAGCCTCCTGCTGATACTTGGAAGACTCCTCACCCCAGCCACCTCCCCCAGGCGTCAAAATGACAATACGATCCCCCGGCCGAAACTGAGCCGTCTGCCTGGGTCCAAGGGCAACCTTCCGAGTGGATCCCGTAACAGGATCTTTCCGAATCCAAATATTCTCACCCCGCTTACCCTCCTTTCCACTCGCCATTCCATAGGGTGCCGTGACTCGCCGGTCCGAGAGAATCGAGACTTGCAGGGGAATCCGGAACTCCATATCACGGACGCATCCATCGCCTCCCCGGTGCAGGCCCGCTCCGCCACTTCCTCTGCGAATCGAGAACTCGTGTAGGATGACTGGGTACCGCTTTTCTAGAATCTCGGGGTCGGTAATGCGGGTGTTGGTAATATGGGTATGTACCCCGCTGGTTCCCTCCCAGTCGGGTCCTGCTCCCGCCCCGCCGGCTATGGTTTCGTAGTACCCGAACCCCTTGACGACCTTTCCTGTGACTGGGTCGGTGCCTCCGTAGCCGAATGTCAGATTGTTCATGGTGCCTTGGGAGGCGGCGGCTGCTTGGAAGGCTTTGAGGACAAGGTCGGCGATCTTGGACGACGTCTCGGTGGTGCAACCGACCGTTGCGGCAGTGAGAGAAGGTGATAGGATCGTACCCTCGGGGCAGACTACATGGATTGGAGCTAGACAACCCTGGTTGAGGGGTATATCTGCAGATATCATCGATCGGAGACAGTACTAGAGTTTGTTAGTCGTGATGGTAGATCCTATCAATACGGGGATCCTACCATGATCGCCGAATGTAAACAAGCTTGCGGCGAGTTCAGATTCCCCGAATGCTCAGGTCCGGTCCCGGTAAAATCGAACACGGTGTTGCCCGTATCCTTGTCAATTGTCACTCGCAGGTGGAAGGGGATTCCGTCGTCGTTCCTCTCCTCTGCTTCGAGCACCCCGCCTTCGTATCGTTGGGCGAAGCCTTTAAGTAGGTCCCGCACGGCCTGTGCGGCATTCTCTTGAATTTCCTTCATGTAGAACTCGACAACCGGCCAAGTAAACTCTTTAATGAGAGCTTGGATCAGCTGAATGCCCTTCTGGTTCGACGCTACAGCCGCCTTCAAATCGGCAATGTTGTCGCTCAGCGTGCGGGTGCCACTGCAACCCGGGAATGTGCCAGGAATCTCGTACAGATGTTTGATTAATCCAGCCTCGTCAAAGACGCCTTGATTGACCAGCTTGAAAGACTCGATGGCTGCACCCTCTTGCCAGAGCTCGGTGGAATTGGGAGGCATAGAACCCGGGGCAATTCCACCCACGTCGGCGTGGTGACCGCGATTAGCTACGTAGAACAAGATCGCTGATGGATTCTCATCGTCGTCAAACACGGGCGTAATGGTCGTAATATCGGGTAAGTGGGTGCCACCAGCAGCCGGGTGGTTACTGATGATGACATCGCCAGGTTTGAGATCGCCCGGTGGATGTCGCTCAATCTGAGCTGTGATTGCTGTACTCATTGAGCCGAGGTGGCCGGGGATGTGAGGAGCATTGGCCACGAGTCCACCATCAGCTGAGAAGATGGCACAAGAATAATCCAACCTCTCTTTTATATTAACAGATATAGAAGTTTTCTCCATTGTGTGGCCCATTTGCTCCGCCACGGTCATGAACCGATGGCTGAACACACTCAGCTGGACGGGGTCCACAGCATTAGTTGAAAGCTGCTCCTGGTTCACACTTCCAACTTCTAAAACCACATGCTCAGGCAAGATGATCGCTCTGCTTGCATGATCAACCACAATCGTCTGAGTCTCGTCAATAATCATGGCCGGCCCATTGATCCGGGTGCCGGGGCTCAACTGAGGGAGCGTGTAAACGTTGGTATCTGCCCAGCCAAGTATGTCAAAAAATACTTTCCGTGTAAATGCCGGCACAGGTGGCTGAACTGTAGAGCGATCGTCCAACTTGTTCAGCTCCTTGAACGGGCTCGAAGTATCCACAACTCGAGATCTTCCAATACTCCGTACGCGGATATCATCGATCAATATATCCCTAGACTGCGAAAATCCAAATTCTTGTGCATGTCTAGAATTGAAAGCCACTCCAAAGTCTGAAAGTTGGTCGGGTTCACGAATCATCAGGGCGGTATCGCTGCCTTGATATTTCATGTTCAGGAAACATTCATGTATGATAAACCCCTCATCAAAACCCTGGAGTTTCAAGGCCTCTACGCCTTTTTCAGATATTAAATCTAGCCGTGCCTGAAGCTCAGACAGATTATCTTCCCCAAACGTCCACGCCACAGGCTCCTGATTCTCGACCACTACATCGGCTAGAGCCATTCCATATGCAGACAAGATACTTGAGTAGCGGGGAATAATTGCTTTCCGGATCCCAAGGTCTCGAGCAATAAACACAGCATGTTGCCCACCAGCTCCTCCAAAGCAACCAAGGTTATGGCTAGCGGCGCTGTACCCTCGGCCTTCGCTAAGCTTGCGGATGGGTCTTGTCATTGTTGCATTCGCGATAGCCAAGAAGCCTAGTGCCAGGGTTTCTGAGGTAAATGCATCTCCACCCCCTTTGTCTCTGTTAACGACGTCTGTCAAATCGGCAAACTTTTGTTTGACAATATCCAAATCGAGAGGCTTCGGAAAATACTCCGGAATGATTCGTCCTAGCAGCAGATTGGCGTCGGTTACAGTCAGCGGACCACCCTTTCCATAGCACGCAGGACCAGGATTTGCGCCAGCACTCCGTGGCCCAACCTTTAGCAAACCAGTCTCCCAGGTCAAGATTGATCCACCTCCAGCTGCGACGGTGTTAATATCCAGCTGAGGTGTCTGAATGGTAACCTCCGCGATGGTGTTTTCAAAGATATGCTCAAGAGCGCCCGAATACCGGGCCACATCGGTGCTCGTTCCACCCATGTCGAATCCCAGCACCGGTCGGCCTTCCTCCGCGTCATAACATGTTCTCGACAAACCCACAACACCTCCTGCAGGACCACTTAAAACTCCTCGGAGACCTGAGAAACTGTTCCAGGTTGCCAGGCCACCGTCCGACTGACTGAGTAGTACCTTGTTTGCGTTTTCATCGTCCAGCTGGCCCCTAAATCCCTTCCGAAAGCCTTCGAGATAGGAGGCGGTCATTGGAGTGAGGTAAGCATCAGCCACGGCTGATTGGGTTCGAGGGACGAATTTGGCCATCGATTGCAGAACTGATGATGCTGATACTCTGAAGCCCATTTGTTCGGCTAAATTCGCTATTTGAAGCTCGTGCTCGGGATATGTATATGCATGCATGAGTCCAATGGCTACATTCCGGTAACCTTGCGATTGCAACGTCTCTAGTTGTACACGAACGGTATCCAGGTCTGGTGTTCGTAATATCCTCACTACTTCGCCAGTCAGACCGACGACGAGATTTGGATCAGACGTGGTATCGATGGGTTTGGGCTCGGGATCCTCGCTATATCCTTCAATTGTGATGCGCTCGTCAACTTCAACCACAGTCTCATAGAGCTGCTTGAGCCGTTGCACTGAAAGGTCAAATATGTTGGGTCGAGCCTGGTTACCAATTAGGAGCGAATCACGAAAGCCCTTGGTTACCACTAGGGCTACGCGATCACCCTTCCGCTCGAGAAGCGCATTTGTAGCCACTGTCGTGCCCATTCGAATGGATTCGACTGATGATAAATCAAGCAGAGAGCCCTTGGGTATCTCCTCACCCCCTGCTATTTCTAGAATCCGTCTGATACATTCTGTTGGGGCATCGTCGTACTCGTCCGGAGAGACTGAGAGAACCTTGAAGACGACATGATCTGGTCGGCCAGGTATATCCGCCCAGGCATCTGTGAATGTGCCTCCTCTGTCGATGGCAATGCGGATTCCATTCTTTATCATTGCGTCAATAGTTCAGATTATGTAGAGCAATTCTGGTGTGAGTCTGACTGCAAGAATGTTCAGTCAAGGACTGACGCTACTTCAGGCTTAAGTAATGTTACCAATCGCTGGATCTCCGGTGATTCATCCTAACATCAAGATGCGGGGTTACGATGATAAACAACGATAATCCAAACCGAGAGGAGAGTCGGCGAATCAAGTGCGGGCCGAACACCCGTTTTTTCTTCCCCGCACGCAGGGCAGTGATAGATAGGCTTCATATCAATAAATAAGCGATAAGAATACATCCCCCGTTGGCAGGTGGATTGCCATGAAGACACACATCCGCACACAGAAACTGTTTGCTGCGTAAGCGGATCCCAATGCCGACGAAGAAGAAGAGACACTAAATCGCCGGCAGGTGTTGCCGATGTCATCCACATAAGGTCAAATGGCTCGGGGGAACATCCGTGGCGCTCCCATGTTCAAGCAAATAAAAGCGATGAATGTGCATCCGGATGCCAGAAAATCAGCAATCTAGTCTGGATCATATTCAATAGTCTCCTATGGCTAGCATACTATCCCCTCCATTATACAAGTCAAGTAGTGAATATTGAAACAAAAAGGGCTTCGTCCCACGCGTTGGTTAGGAAGACGAATATTTCGCAATACCATTTCAAAAACACAAACCAGCCCTTTGACCAGCCAACTCAAAGATATTCTTCCCTTCCGGCTCCACAGCATTACCTTCTCGCGACATTTCCGCTGCTAAAAATAACCAATTGACCGCATTCCCAACCGTCGTATATTCATCCCTCAACCTCCTCGGCCCGGGCAGCAACAACTCGCTCAGCTGAGGATCAGTCCAAAGATCCGTCAGAAGTCTGGCGATGGTATCCACCTCTCCCTTCTGGAAGAAAAGTATATTATCAACACCTTTGGTAAAAGAAAAGTGACCCATTTCATTGACAGTGATTATGGGTTTCCCCTTCTGCACGGCGGCCAGCAGCATGGCGGGGATACCTTCGCACATGGATAGCTCAATGACGACTCTTGCTTTGGTCAGAAGAGTGTTCCAGAGTTGGTCTGGCGGGCCGATTTGCATTACATAGATGCACGATTTGAGACGCGGCATATCTGTCTCGATGTGGGAGAGGATGGCATCGTAGATCAAGGTACTTTTGGAGCTGCGGGATGGCCCGTAGTGATATATGAGGAGCTTGGGGAAAGGACTGTTCATCCCTGCGTCCATGCAGTGACTGCGGAACTTTTGGTAGGCGTTGAGGACTGTGATGGTTTCGTCGAGGTTTCTGAATTGTGAGAGGTGGAGGATATATTGCTCTATAGGTCATATATGTATGTGTTAGTCAACTGTAAATAGCTAATAAGTCTGTATGCGGCTTGCGAGGGAGGAAAGAACGATGATGATGATGATGATGAATCTTGAAAGAAATAAAAAAATAATAATAATGAATAAAGAATAAAAGATAAACTACCATCTGGATAGTTCAAAGTCGGTGTCTCGAAGGATCGACACAAGGAGTTGAACTCGCGTCCATAAAACGTGATGTCAAAATCGCTCATATTCTTATTGAGTCCATCCAGTCTACAGCGCATTAGCATGCGGGAACATCTTCTCAAAAAGTGATAGACTTACTGTTCTACAGATACGGGAATATAGCCAACCTTTTTCTGCGGCATGATATCCGGTACCAACTCTTTCGGGGCCTGAGATACGACAAGATCCACATGCTTGAGACGTTCCCGCAGGAAGTCCCACAGAGGTGTCGAGAAGTTTTTTGCATCCTGCAACGCGCTCTGTTGGACTTGAAGTCGATTTTCAAAAATGACTGGTCGTCCCGGATCGACCTGTTTCGACAATAATGCGGCCGGTGTAAGGGGCACGTCGTCGATGACTACAATGTCTGCACCGCCCTTGGAACGAGCCTGCAAAGGATCATCTTCACAGAGCCAGTATCGTCGAGCGTTTTCATAGACCCATTGCAGAATACACATTTCCTCCTCGATAGTGATGGAATCATCCCTTCCACCCATTCCTTCTAGGGTATCTTGCATCTTCCGAATAATGCTATTCATCCCTGGACGTGGCTTCGGGACATACCTAGACCACAGGATTTAGGCCGTTACCACAGTTGCAGAATCTAGAAGGCCTCCTCACCATTGAACATTGACCCCCAGGTAATGTAGGAGCCTCACCAGTGAGTGCCTCGTATGGATACCCGGTCTTCCATGCGAGGACAAGCTAAAGAATGCGATTTTCACATTCCGTCGCTTGAGTTCGTCTGCATAATGTTGAGTAATGGACCATGTCCGCGCATTCACCGTCTCTTGGTAGTCTTCCAAATCGGCCAACCTCAGTCGAAAATTCCGGTCAACCCTTACCAAGCTCCCGAGACCAATGTCCCCCTGCAGCACATGGCCCACACCGAAAGACCTGTGACTGATCAGGTGTGTACCTTTGGATCTAGGTCTATCACGTATACATACCGCATACACTTTCTGACCATGGAGTCCGCCTGTTCATCCAGCTCCTTGGTGTTCCATGATGAGAATGTCGCCAATTCGCCCTGGTCGGTATCCGCCCTTGCACGGTCTTTGTGTTCCAGAACTAGAGGCAGAATATCCAGTTCCCGCCAGAGCTGAGGACAGAGAGATGGGTACTTGTCGGCCAGGGACAGTGGCATGGCCAGACCTACGATCTTTTCCTTGTGCTTCTCACTATAGGTCCGCAATTCGGAGACGATCCGATTGCAAACCGTAAGAGAGGACTCAGCAGGTAGATCAAACATGACATAGTCTAATAGGTATGCTGAATTCCGAAAGGAGATGGCGGCCCTACTATCTCCGTAGTCGAGGTTCGAAATGGAGATGCCGGCGTAGATTGTCTGTGTTATGGAGTCATTAGAAATATCTACAAGAAATGGATGCACAATATTGTACGGGGTTTCTCTCCGTACCGTCAACGACCGGCCGGACCAAGATATCGCTTCATTGATATCTTTCTCCCGTCTCCTCCGTTGCTGCAGTTGGGACATATTTATAAACTCAGTTGAAGTCAAAGGCTTTTCATATTAAGGCTCGCAGCTCGATCCTTTTACAACACTCTGGAATATGCTGTAGGATAACATTGCAAAGAACTGCTGATATGTCGGAATACAACGGGAGTCGGTTGTGTTTCGGAGATCAGGCCCGGGACATCTGATGGTGTGCAGCAAACTTAGGGATCCAAATCCACGACTTATCGACAACTTCCCTCATCCTGACATCTTGACCGTGTCCGCATAAAATCTAATGTTGGTCGTTTGAGTCTAGATGGAGTTAAAAACGGAATGATCAAATCAATGCCCTTCCTCACACTGCAAATTTTCCGAACTTTATCGTCACACCACCCCATGTATTTCTGCCGAGTTATATGTGACGATTACACTGCTTCATAGACTTATGATATCTATTTTGTATCAAACGAACACATGAATTCCTTTTCCACCCGAATTACCGCATATCGACTTCACAACGATGGATATATCATGTGACGACACCCAAACAGGAAATCGTAGCCAATTGACTTTCACATGCGATGACATCATCATCGGGTCCCGGTTTTGATATCGAAATACAAAAAAAGCCATATAAAGACATAAATCGTCATTTCCTCTCGTTCTCACATCAATCCCTTAGAGTCTTTCAAATAAAATACCTGAAAACACAAGATGGAAGATCCAGGTACATACGAAACTCCCTTCCCAAACCTCCTTAGCAGAATTTAAAACCTAACATCCAAAAAAAAACCCCAGTCTCCGAGATCCCCACGGTGATCCAGCACCTCACGCAATCACCTCCGGCGCAACAAGCCCAAACCATCGAGAAATACTTCACCCCAGATGCCTCCTTCGTCCACCCTTTCTGCCGAATTCAGCATTTCCGAGGCAGCCGCTGGGTGGTGCAAAAGATCTACCAGTGGTATAAAGTGATGTCGCCGCGCATTGAGATGAAAATTCATTCTATTGGTTCGTTGTTTCTTTCCCCTAGCCATATTGATATATTATATAATTGTCTATAATAGAAGATATATGATTAATTATTTGATGCTAATGCAACACAGCATATGATTCCGACAACCAAAAACTCTACGTGACTATGTCTCAGATCTTCACAATTTGGATTGTTCCATTTCATGTTGCGCCTGTGACGCTGACGACTGTGTTATCATTGACTACTAATCCGAATGGTTATTTATCTTCTTCCCAATCTACAACGGCGGCCTCTGAGAAATCACACGAACCAAAAGAAGAAGAAGGAGAAGAAGGAGTAAGCTACGCCGACGTCGTGGCCAACGGTAACCCAGATCACAAAACTCCCCTAACTGCCCACACCAACGGCCACCACAAACTCTACTACATCACCAAACAAGAGGATCTCTATCAAACCTCAGAATTTATCAAGTTTGTCCTCCCGCATATCGGACACTGGATTGTATTGGCCATACATGCGTTCGCGACGGTGTTCTGTGTGCTGGGGGTTTTTCTGTGGTGGCCCTTTGTGTGGATGGAGGAGAAAGGGTGGATCCCTGGGTCGGTTTTGAGGGGTGGAAATATTGTTTATGATATTAGGTGGAAGAAAAGAGCGATCGGGTCTGGGCCTGGGTCGTCTTCCTAGGTGAATTTGACAAGGAGGGGTGGCGCGTTGTATAACTGGGGCTTGGGATGTCTGTGTCTGTGTATATAACTATATCATCTAATTGTATATTGATAGATTGAACGGTGTCCATTGGAAGGCACAGCTGCACAGGCGCCAGTGTCCTAGTATCGCTGCCTGCGACAGGACCACGTCAACTACCGCTGGCTGATTAAATGAATTCACCGACAAGGCTGAAGCTGCGCCTCCAATTGAACAAAAAGATACTGCAACCGACAGCCAATCAATACTCTGAAGTGGGATTCACTGACTCAGGACCATAAACTCCCCGCAGATGCAAAATGATGTGGCAGTCCTTTCAGCGAGACTCGACTCAATTCACCACAGCTGAGTGTATTGCTGATTGCAATCATTGGGTCATACTGAGAGAAAGCCTGGCGGCGTGACGCCACAATGGCATATTCACGCATTCAAGTACAGCAGTGAATATATATACTGGGTCTAACATAGCTTTCGATCATTTTCGATTAAAATAAGGAGATATTCGTGGGTGGTTTTCGTATCTCCGCCACATACATTCTGCGACCGTAGTCAACAAGCCCGACGTAGCATATAGCTCTCATTTTCCAACATACTCTGGGGTCTTCTAACCATCTACACTTACATCCAAGGAAAAGCTTTCATCTCATGCGGATTAGGATACGTCCGACCGTCCCTTGAAGTATACTAGACTCGGCTGTGAGATCGGCAGAATGGGATCCGCAAAGTACATAACCCTATCCGTACTAATATATGTTGGACATGACGCTAATAGACTTGCGCCAGGATATGCTTTGACTTCGCCCGAACTGGGTCCTGCAAGTTCAAGAATTGTCGATTTTCCCATGAGGCTGGCCCATCAAAGCCTGCAGGCAAAGGAAACAACTCGAGATCGAGCGCGCGAAGAAAACAACCGAGTCATAGAACCACCGATATCAATGGCCTTGCCGCCTGGAAGCGAAAAGCCCCTAAGAGCCGACTAGCTATCCCTCCTCTGGGTGCAGAACTGGGCCAGTTCTTCGCAACGGCCAGAGGGCTGATCGAAGTGAACGACGACAGCACGGCCCAAGAAGTGATCCAATGCCTCTCCCACGAGGGGGGTCTGCAACGGATCCAGGAACTCATTCAACGGGACTATTCTCTGATGCCAAATGTCACCAAACGAGATGTATTTCAAAAGCAGTTCCTCCCCTTTCTCGAGAGTATCACTCACCACAAAGTTCTCGCGTCGTTAGTAATGGAGGAGTTTGTGGTGAAAATTTACAACTGTATCTACGGACCAGCCGGGCATCGTGCAGAGCCATTTCTGAATTTTCTGGCAGATGTTGTGCAGCTGGACGTTGAACTTCACTCAGATGCAACCTCGACTTACCTAGAACTAGCACTCCTGGTGTTCTGTAAGATTATCGAGCTGAACTCGACTGCATTCATCCAGGAGTCGTTGAAGCCGGTAGCGAGGCGATTTTACGACCTCTTCATGATCCTCCATGCCTTGAAGACTGCTGGGTCACTAGACCGACCGCGGCATCACCTGGAAGTATTACAACGCCAGCTGGAGATTGGATCCGCCCTACCCCCTTTGCTGGGAAACTCAATGCCTCGACAAGCCCATAAGTCTCCTATAGCCTTTGTCACTCTGAAAGACCCGCCTGGCGGTCGCCACGACAACGATCATGCGGACATTTGCAGGATCAAAATCATGCCTACTTTCCAGGAAATAATGAGTCCACGTTCAGAATATCTCCCCGGGAAAGACCCGCAGCAGTGGCATATCGGCGGTCTCGCCGGGCTCTTGGACCGAAATTTTCGGCTGCTGAGGGAAGACACCATCGGTCAGCTTCGAGACGTAATTCATGCTGAGCTGAGGCCCAGCCACTTGAGAGATGTGCAGAAGAGTCAAGTTAGGACCAATGTCTATCAGAACGTCCAGGTACGGGGACTGGATTTCGATCGTTTGATGGGATTGCAGTTCATTGTCCAGTTTGCACAGCCGTTGAATGTCGGGTCCATGTCGGAGGCTCACCGCAGAGAATGGTGGGAGTTATCGAAAAGACTACAATCCAGTGCCCTCGTCTGCCTCACGGATCTCCGAGGATTCGCCATCTTTTGCACCGTCGCCGGGCCAGAGCGTCCCAGAATAGATACAAGGCATAAACCGCGGAAGAGGAAGGTTTCCTCGTTGTGCAAGGAAGCGAGAGTTGCATCTGTGACCATGGAGCTGGTGGAGCCGACTGAGGAAAATCGGCAGTATATCCTAGATTGTTACCAGCCGCGCAACGGCGGACGCGCACTCTCGTTGATTGAGTTTCCTGGGATTCTATTGCCATCATTCCAACCAACCTTAAAGGCACTTCAGTCCATGAAGAAAGCTGCAGAACTTCCGATGTCCGAATTCCTTTCCCCAGATGAGATGTTCACTGGCTTAGTGGATATGCCACCTCCTAAGTATGCGGCGGTGCCAGGGTTTAGTTTCAACCTACGTTGTCTCTTGAATGACCGGTCGGACCTCCTAGTGAGCCCATCGCAACCTCTTGACATGAAGAAGCTCCAAAAGAACTCTACCCTTGATGATGCACAAGCACAAGCTCTTGTCCATACCCTTCAGCGAAAGATAGGACTGATCCAAGGCCCACCAGGAACGGGGAAAAGCTATACAGGTGTCGCTCTGATCAATGTCCTGCTAGCTAACAAGGCGAAAGTAAAGCCACAACTTGGCCCTATCATATGTGTCTGCTACACCAATCACGCTCTCGATCAGCTTCTAGAAGACCTATTGGGCAATAAAATCACGACGCAGATTATCCGTATCGGCTCACAGTCCAAGTCAGAAAAACTACAGCCACTCAATCTCAGAACCGTAGTTCGACAAGTTGACAAAACAAGGTTGGAAAAGGAAGAGCAGTGGAAGTTGCATGTGAACTTCGATGATTACGAAAACAATTTTGATGCACTTAAACTAGATGCAATAGGCACCGATCGAAGCTTGGAGTTCCATCTGAAGCGAAACCACCCTCGCCAATTTAGTCAACTGTTCGGCAAGGACGAGGAAGGTTTTCAGAAGGCTTCTGATCGGCGTCGTAAGCACCTTCTACAGACGTGGCTTAAATCTGGTCCAGCAGCTAAGGGCCATCCGCGTGCGTTGGACGTCCTTGATCAGGTGCATTTGGACAACATGACTTCCAAGGAACGCAGAACATTATACAATCATTGGATCAGAGAGAGTAGACAAGACCTTCATACTCAAGCCCACTCGATCTTGGCGTCACACCAGGAAAACAAAGCGTCCTATGATAGGATCCGAGACGAACTAGATCTGCGATGCTTGCGTGATGCCGATGTAATAGGAGTAACAACGACTGGCTTAGCCCGTAATCTGAACATGCTTCGCAGACTGCAATCGAAAGTGATTATGTGCGAGGAGGCGGGCGAGGTTCTAGAAGCTCATCTGCTCACCTCACTTTTACCATCGGCCGAGCATGTCATCCTAATCGGAGATCATCAGCAGCTTCGGCCTCAGATCCAGAACTACGGGCTTTCTCGAGAGAGCAGAGCAGGACAGCAATACTCCTTGGATCGCTCTCTGTTCGAACGCCTTGTCGAACCGGACGATGACGTTGGAATAAGGCTGCCATTTTCTACACTGGAAACACAACGACGAATGCATCCCTCAATCGCACAGCTGGTCCGAGACACATTATACCCTCGCTTACAGGATGCACCTTCAGTTAGTCAGTATCCTGAGGTTGCAGGGATGCGGAAAAGGCTTTTCTGGCTTGACCATCGACGGCCTGAAGGCAACTCTTCGATCCAGGATGCCATGGCAACATCTCACTGGAATGATCACGAAATTGAATTGACACTGGCCTTGGTAAACCATCTGCTCCGCCAAGGAACTTACCAAGCAGGTGACATAGCTGTTCTGACTCCATATCTTGGCCAACTTCACCGAATGAGGCGTAAACTAAGCCAAGCATTCACAATCACCCTTGGAGAAAGAGATCAGGACGACCTTGATAAGGCAGGCTTCACAGAAGATGAAAGGACGACGCCGCCGAGCGCAGTGTCCAGATCTACAGTCCTACAGGCACTAAGAGTCGCGACTATTGACAATTTCCAGGGTGAGGAGGCAAAGGTGGTGGTGATCTCTCTGGTGAGAAGTAACGATCAAAATCGATGTGGCTTCCTCCGCACACCAAATCGCATCAATGTTTTGCTTTCACGCGCACAGCATGGAATGTATATCATCGGTAACTCTGAAACCTCAAGGGGTGTGAACATGTGGCATAAGGTTCTTAGCATCTTTGAAGAACATGATAATTTTGGCACAGGCTTAGAGCTCAAATGCCCCCGCCACCCTTCTACTCCTATCACTGTATCAGAGCCGGACGACTTCGTGCAATTTTCGCCTGAAGGAGGTTGCAGTCTGCGATGCGGCAAGCGTTTACGGTGTGGTCACCCGTGCAAGCAGAAATGCCACTCAGAGATACTTCACCAGGCGGTCTATTGCCCAGAGCCATGCGCGCGTCCACAGAAAGGCTGTTCCCACCCTTGTCCCAATTTTTGTGGTGATGCTTGTCCGAAGAGATGCAACATCATGGTATTTGATGCAGACCGAGTCCTCCCTTGTGGTCACTCAATAGCCAGTCTTCCTTGTTGGCAAGGACAAGATCTCAGCCTCGTTAAATGCCCAATATCTGTCAAAAAGCATGTTCCTTATTGCAACCATGAAGTAACGATCGCCTGTCACGTCGATGTGAGCAAGCCTGAGTACAAATGCACGCGCCAATGCCATGCTGCTTTACCCTGTGGCCACAACTGTAAGCGTCAATGCAGCCAATGTATGATTCAGACAAACGAGGAAATCAAGGCAGATCATGGGCCATGCACGCAAAGGTGTGGTCGTCTCTATTCCACATGCGCCCATACCTGCGCAGCAGAATGCCACGGGGAGACTCCGTGTCCACCATGCACAGCGCCCTGTGATGTCCAGTGTGGTCACTCCAGATGTTCTCAAAAATGTTCCGAGCCATGTGCCCCTTGTGCAGTATCAAAATGCCTGTCTGCGTGTCCGCATAGTGCGTGCTCAATGCCTTGCGCCGCTCCGTGTGATCACATTCCATGCTCTCGACGATGCGAGAAAATTCTACCATGCGGCCACCAATGCCCGTCCTTATGTGGTGAACTTTGTCCAGCGGAGAAATTCTGTCAAACATGTGCGACCGACGACATTAAGGATATATCTGTGGACTTCATCTTGGGTCAGACATACAAAGAGACTGACCTAGACGAAAATCCTTGCATATTTCCCCCATGTGGACATTTTCTAACTGTGGAAAACATGGACGCTCAAATGGACCTTGGGAAACACTATGTGGTTGATGAAATGGGAAAGCCGATCTCGATCTCCAAATCATCCGAGCCGTTCTCCATCTCGGACGTTCGGACCTGTGCCACCTGTCGAGGTTCGCTAAGAAGTATATCCCGATATGGAAGACTGGTGAGGCGTGCCTTGCTGGACGAAGCGACGAAGAAATTCATTCTGTACGTAAATCAGCAGTACGTACCGATGGCTCAGAAACTTGCCCAATTTGTGGCTCAGCTGCCAGAGCACGAAGGGACGGTGGTAGCAAAATCATTCCAAAATGAACTTACTCTCAAGGTCCAAGGGCCACCTGATCACCAAATCCGATTGATGCACCAGCAGCTCAGGAAGTATGATAGGACGAGGTGGAAAGATTTAATCCTCCTGCGGCATCAGGTTACAGAATACTACAACAAAGTCAAGGTGGAGGAGCAGCCATTCAACCAAGTACGCAACATGGTGGAAGATGCCCGTCGTCGCAAACGACAAACCGGGCAATTTGAATTCGACGAGAATGTACTTCAGACGAAAGGCTGCGTTCAAGCAGCTTCTCTGTTGCTTCGCCTCGACACAGCATTGATTGGGGATTTCCTCTCTTTGTATAAACAAACCCCTGGCAAGTCTGACAAATTTGTTCTACACCTTGACCTCCAGGAAAACCGAAAGGAAGGTGAAAAGCTGACGGCCATGGCTGTCAACTCACAGCGCGTATTGCACCAGGTCGAGGGCTATCTTTTCCGCGCTCAGCTGTGTGCCCTGGAGCGCCAGAGCAGCGATAAGCCAACTCGGGCAGAGGACCTTCTTGAAGAGGGTAATGAGTGCATTGAACGAGCCCGAAAGCTGTGTACGGCGCACCCTGGGCAGGTGCGTGGGCTTGCTGACGAAATCGAGGGAACTTTGAAAATGCTCCGCGGCGGTACGTTTTACACACCCGTGACCAGTGAAGAAAGAATGGCTGTTGTCGCTGCTATGGCGCGGGAATTTAGAGGCACCGGACATTGGTATCGTTGCGAGAATAACCATCCTTTCACCATCGGAGACTGCGGTGGTGCTATGGAAATCTCCACCTGTCCCGAATGTGGTGCACGTGTAGGTGGTCAAGACCATCGGACCTTAGCTGGAGTGACCCGTGCCGGTGATTTGGAAGCGGACTTGGCCCGGTTAACGATTTGACACTATGCGACCTGAGAGTCCCAGGGGATATCAGTGTTTGATGATGACTTTGCCTCCAACAAAGTGAAGTAGAAGCAAACGACGACTGGGCAACCTCCCATCGAAAGAACTGATTCTTCACATCTTGTGGGGTTGAACGATTTTGGAAAAGGACACAGTAAACAGTGTAGTCACGGAAAGAGATGCTTCATGAGCAGGATCCGAAAGGGACCTTTCCCAAAATAGTGACTTCCGCAAAGTACAGCAATACATATCACCAATATTCACATTTCTATCTACTTGTAGGGGTATCAAGAAGAGACAACACCAGGTCCAGCTTCAAGCAACCAAACTCCAAACTCATAGAAACTCAACGCCATCAGTTGTCAAGGTTATTCAAGCAAACTCACCCGTACTCCGTCCATACCCATCGTCCCTGCAATGTGATCCATCCAGTCTGTCGTAGGCGGCTTTCTATATGTGGGTGTGATCAAGGACTCTACTACTAGCTGGGGTGCATGTGGCGAGTCCGGAGGTGTTAAAGGACGTATCACAGAACCTTCAGAGCTGGCTGGGCTCGAACAACTATCCGCCGAAAGAAGTGGACATTCTAACTCGAGCGAGGTTCGCTGTGTCGGATCTATGGCAAGGACCAGCTGGTTGAGGATCAGCAGGCCCGAGCGAACACCACTCGCGAAAAGTGTCGAGTAGCCGTCGAGAAAGAAATGTGGAGACGGGCCGATGAAGTTCTGTCGAGCATCTTGACCAGTACGACGCATTGACACCGAGATACCAAACTCCGTGTTAATCCCTCGAAGCGCCGCGCGGGCGGCTTGAACGCCACGCAAGACATCCGGCTGACGCCTAGCCCTCTCCTCCAATGAAAGGGAGAGCAACTTGCGGACTTGCTTTACATGCCCGGGTATCTTCAGGACCTCGAGGAAGCCACGCTCCACAACATCCGTATACAAGGATGAATCGGGTAGCTTGGCATTGTTCGCGGCAATTTCTTCATTGAGGGCCTGCCACTCAGGCTCCTGCAGAAAGCATTCTTCTCCAGTTACCAGGGCCGCTGTGACTAAGAAGCCTCGATAAGCGACATACATGGCACAACCGAACCCATGAAGATGAGCCGACGGACCCCGGAGCTTCATCAGTGTCCGGATCCCAGACGCATGTTTGAGCCACGAGTCTGCATCAGTACAGTGATGCTTCTCATAAACCGCGAGGGTAATAGCCGTGGCCAAGGCCTCGTCCGATTTGGCCGTGGAGACGTCGGACAACAACCCGCCAAGGCACCGCAAGGACTGAATATACATCACCCGAGCTTCTTTCAGAAGTCGCTGGTCATTGTGCACGGCACCTGCATAGGACGTAGTGCAAGCGCGGAGAGCCCAATCGAAACATGAATTAGTCCCTCTCCGATTTTCGACATATTCCACCCAATTTACCGGCACTTGGGTCTCGGTGCATTTGAAATAGCAAGGGAAGGCTGATAGGACGAAGTTGGTAAATACTTGGGTCTGCAGGGATGAGGCGGCGGTAACGGACAGCGAATGCGATACCGTTTCGTTGATCGGAAAGGCAACCGGCAGATATTGGATATTGGACCGCGTCGGCCTCAAGGGAGGATCACCTTCACGATCTAGAATCGGTGAGAGGCGCGACGGCTGCGACGACGTCGACCGATATTTCTGTCGCAAGGCGGGGCCTTGGTCGCGGAACTCGATCGCTCTGATTTGGCGCAAACAGGGCGTGTTGAGGCTTTTACATCGTGCGCAAGGGTTCCTGCCATCACACTGTAGTGGGGGGTTAGCGTTATCATAGGCAGGATCAAGGTATCGGGCATCATTGGCTGGTATCCAGAAATAAATCAATGAATTGACACCGGGATCCACTTCTCTGCAAGGGCCAGAATCTAGATCGAGATGATAGATAGATCGGATCTCGGCATCTATGTTGGCTTTGAAGGAGGGGGGGGGCAGACAGTGGGATAGTGCCACTGGGGGCGATTTAGAAACGAACTCGGTCACAGCACAACATTCAGAGGTAAATTGATTGGTGCGGGAAAAGCATGTTCATTATACATCACACGTAGGCAACAGTGAATGCTCAGGGGGTGGGAAACAAGCATTGGCAGGAAAAAGCTACACGGACCTTAAGGTGGGCGTCAATGCAGCCACGACAACCGCGTGGCACTCGAACCATTGGCGCAGGAATGAAGCAGGGCGCCTTCGTTCTCGTATCCGGACCCGTTCGGCATGGAGCAAAGCGTTAGTCTAAAACGACTGACGCAGTAGTTTCTTTCAGAATGGAGTCATCGGCTGGAGGTTTAGGGGAAATTGCCGGGGAACAAAAGAGAATAATAATGTGAAAGGGTGGAGTTGACACAGTGGGCCGGGGAAGAGCCACCACCCTTACTACTACTGTGTGGTACTACTACTAGGGCAGTGGGACCTCCCATGGTCCGTCATTCATTGGGAACATAAATGCAAACCAATGGAGTACACTAAGAAATTAAGCCCAATATAGTATTCTTCAGGACAACAACACCTTCCACACCTTTTTCTGATGGGTCATAAATAATTAGGAACTTAGTCATATACATCACTGACCCTTTTTGTTTCCCTTTTTTCAACGCATTGGTTCATGAGAACTCAGAGTTCAAAAATAAAATACTAACGGCGTGCGAATCGAAAGAAGATTGTCTTATTGTTCAAGTTGCCTTTCAGTCCTGCTCATTACTAGTACATTAAGCGCCTAATCTGCAGTGACACGAGCATGTAGTAGTAGTACTTGGAATCGCATCAATCCTTGCATAACCTGAAGCAGGATGGCCACTTTTGGATTTCGCACTTTATCTGCGAATTTTCGTACTAATTTGGACAGATCGCAATCTTCCAGACAACATTTGAAACAGCATCCATAAGGTGTGCCAGCTCAGCTCGCCGTTTTTATTTTTTAGATCATGGCTAGATCTCATGTGCATTGATTTCCACATTGGCTGCCACCGGCCGGTAGACTCTCCACAAAGCCAATCATTTGGAAGATTAAAACTTCGTCCTCTCCAAGATACCAGAATGGATATGTCATGAATATGAACGAATAAATCTGTATCTTATTTTTTTTTTTTGGCAGAGGTGACTGTTGTAAATTATTAGAATGCACTTCTCAAGCACCCTGCGCGCCACAAATCGACGCGATAATCAAAACTGCCTATGGAGATTATCTCGGGTACCCGTAATGTTCCTGGCTGAGCCAACATCTTAGGTTCCTCCCCTTGAAGAAAGCTCTCTCCAACATCAAGCAGACGAATTTCTTCGTCTTCTTCATCTACCCACTCGACCCACTCCGCTGCCTTGACCAGCTGAGTTGGCAATCCATTTTGCAAAGATGCGACATCAACACGGACCAGCGGCTCGATTTCTGGGGTCCCAAGAACTTCAAAAAGTTCGATTTCTGATGCATAGGATAAATTAGTGCAACTAAATGCCATGTTTCGACCGCCTGTATCTAATACTATGTAAGAAACATTTTCCCCAACTGGCGGAACTACAGTTGGAAGGGAGAGCTTTCTTACCACCGTGCCACATGCCGGCAGTATGTATAAACTCGAGAGCTTTCAGAAGCTGTCTAGACATCCGAAGTACAGTTTCTGGGCAGAGTTTATCATGGCTCTCGCGGTAATCCGCGAGGTCACTATCAACGGAAGGGCCAAGCAACTCCAAATACAAGGCATTAGTGAGCTCCATTAGGGCCTTCGTGAGTGAAGGAATCAAGTAGCTGAACAATATAGTTTGACAAAAGTCTCCCTCGAGAATGTTTTTCCAAAACTTTCAAGTTTTCCAATTTTTGTGAATCCCAGACATCTGCTGTCATGATTTTCAACGAAACCCATCGATTTCGGTTGGCATACAGTTAGCCACGGTAAAGTAAAATGTTCGATAAGTTGATCGACTAGTTCTCTATCACCCGCAAGCCAAACGGTAGAAAAGCCGCCCCAACCTAACTTACGGTATACCCTGTAGCGGCCATTCTTAAATGTATCTCTGAGGGTGACCGGGTGATATCCCCCCGGTCGGTATGTTGACAATGGCTCTTGTGTATAGAGGAGGTTGTTTTGACAAAAAAAGGACATCTCCATGTTTCGGTTCAAGTTCAGTAGCAGAGAATCCCATGCTACGAAATGTGGGAAGAAGTTGTGGAGACTTTGTCTAGCTTGGCCGTACACAGTTTATTTAACCAGGTTAGCGCGCTAATTTATGCATATACATGGCCTGGAGTTGTATGTACTACACACCTGGCAGGGAGTGGTCCCTGAGCAAAAAGCAGCGACATATCGGGCCGCATCCAGAAAGAGTGGTATCCAATAGTACTAGACTGCTAACTACTACCTAGTAGTAAGAGCACTGGCTAGTACTACTAGGTGATTTCTTTAATTAACCAATGCGGTAGAACTACCTTCTCAAGTAGCATTTCGTCTTGAGTTAGCACATATAACAAAGGACCGCACGCCACACAAGAGATTAGGTGTGGACATCTCACGGATCCACCGTCCTGGGAGTAGGAGTATATTTATATATATATATTTCTGTATTTATACCGAATCTCTGTGCACTTTAGGTTCGGAACATCTCAACTCTAAAAAACTACATTGCGAAGGCTCAGTCATGCAAATGCCCGCCAACATTCGAACATGTCAACATAATCGTCAATCTATCCCCTTACCATATCAGGAGAAGCATAAACTCAATCAACTATCTCGCGCTTTCTTTTCTGCAAACTGAAAGGACAGAAATTTATCAATCAAAGCCAAGAGGCCAACGAGACAAACCGTTTTCTATGGTTTTTCCATGATAAATGCCCCCGAAAGATAAGGCTAGGATATAGCACATTCAATCGAGTCTGGGGGAAAGTGTACAGGAGAAGCGGTCCGACCAGAATACCACCGATACGGGGCACCAGGTAGACAAGTACAGGGACAGGCAGTAATGGGAATCCTAGACGCAAAAAGACCAAAAAGAAAATAATAAACACAGGACAGAAATGGTTATGTTAAGATAAGAAGAGGAGAAAAGAAAAAAAGCCAAGACTTCCGACCACGCCGGATTCGCCGAAAAAAAGAAAAGATAAAGAAAAGAAAAAAAAAAAGAAGAAAGAAAGAAAAGGAAGAGGTTTATAGGTCATGGGAGAAAACACATACAAATGTGACCACCACCCACTCATACCAGTCCATCGTACAGAGACAGGGCGCTCACGATCGTCTCATCGCGCTTGCTACCCTCTTTGAACTCCTCCATGTCAAGGCTGCCATTCTCATCTTTGTCCATCATCCGGAAAATCTTACGAACTCGTTTCTCCGGTGTGTCCTCATCTTCGGGGAGTTTCACCATAGAGCCCACCTAATCATCCGTCAGCGCTCGGTCACAGAATCCTTCCGGTGCTAGCGGTTGGCATACCATCTTATAAATCGCCTCTACGATAGCGAGCATCTCGTCGTACGTAATCTTACCATCGCCATCGATGTCATACAGCTGAAACGCCCAATCCAACTTGTCCTCCATTTTGCCTCGGGATGTGACCGACAATGCACAAATGAACTCCTTGAAATCGATCATCCCGCTATTATCCGAATCGAAGACACGGAATACGTAGTTGGCGAATGATGACGGATCGCCAAAGGGGAAGAATTGTCGGTAGATCTTTTGGAATTCTTCCTTGGTCAAGGTTCCCGAGGGGCAGTCCTTCAAAAACCCTACACCGGAAAGCCTCGGTCAGCGCAAATATCTTTTAACATGTAGGGAAGCACATGTCAGCGCACCTTTATACCATTGCTGCAGTTCCTTTTTGTCGAAATGGGTAGCTTTCTGGAGCTCATCGAGCTGTGAGGGGGAAAGCTTCGACTGACTGACCGGTTATTGGTGTTAGCGCACACGGACCAACCAGTGAGGGAAATCACGACATCGCAAGAAAGAACGGAAGAAAAGCCGGACAAGCAGAATGTGACAACAAGCGAGACAATTTGATCGCCAAGGCTGTTGCCCTCAGCAAGGAAAAGACAGGGACTGCGCATGGGATCCCGCTTTGAATGTTC
Source organism: Aspergillus tamarii (assembly GCA_030556085.1). Lineage (NCBI taxonomy): Eukaryota > Fungi > Ascomycota > Eurotiomycetes > Eurotiales > Aspergillaceae > Aspergillus > Aspergillus tamarii. The sequence goes on from JARVTJ010000006.1 coordinate 301,119, forward strand.
ATCTTGTTTTCATGGGTGTGGAGAGGACGCAAAACGGAAAAGCACGCGCACTTACGATTTACCCATGATCACAACACGCGCCTCAAGTCTGCTCCAGATTTATTGTAAAATATCACCTAAAAACTTTTGTGGAGATCTTAATCTCACTGGCGGTTCCGATCTATTATGCGCTGAGGAGGGGAGTGCAAGATGCAGCTGCGGAAGATCGCGGGGTAAACGAGGTTTGGATTGATAAGATCGTGCGCCCCGTAGCCGGAGGGATAGTTTCACTGTATTAAAATCCGGATGAAAGCACGAGGCAAACCAGACCCGCGTAGAATTCAATCACGAAAGATTTGGCGTAGACGAGGGAAACGGGGAGCAATTGGGATTTCCGATCAGCGGGATTTGGAAATGGAAAAATAAAAACCGGGGGGGAAAGACGAGTGATTAGTAGTGGCGTTAAACACCGGGGGAGCCGCCGGTCCAGACCTTTGACCGCCAAGGGGAGAGACGCAAGAGAGCTGACGCACTAGGGATCCACGCCGTAGTTTGCTACCACCCCAGGAAATATCTACTTGGTACTGTGTTCAATGACTTCGTTCGTATATCATACAATACGTCTCAGTTGACCTTGTCCGTGCACATGAATTTATCAAATCCCACCCGCTCCACTAGCGCCAAACAATCTTCCAAACACGGAAACAGCATTCTCGTATACTCTATGTACAGATCGTGGAAAATGCATCGGATGGAGTTAGCAAAGGAAATATGAATGCGCGCAAGCTATACAGAGGATATTCGGAACAAGACTGGGGGTAAAGAAAAGAAAAAAGAGCCTCCATGTTGTACGGTGCGGAGGCAAAAGAGGTGAGGCCGCCAAGCGCGGTGTCCCCTCAATTGAGGAAATTCAGCATCAAGACGTTTTAGTCAACCTTAATGGAACCATAGATGCGCTGTACGAATGCCCAACTCGCGAAAAATCCGATCGAGCCTGAATATGAATTAGTTGGCGGCGATGGAACTAACATGGAAGACAGCCCAGAACTTACCAGTTAAGATGAAAACAACGAACCCAATCAGTGCGGAGTATCCAACATACAGCACCGCACCCGTAAAACCGCCAAAGCTCACTCGGGTTGCCCAGAAAAGCAGCGCGTTGAGGAAGACATAGCCACCAGTCATACCGGCGCCAGCGAAAGCCCTCCACTGCCATCGGTAATTCTCTGCGCACAACAGGAAGTATACCAAGAGCACCGTTGTAGCCGCAGTTGTGAGGATCATCAGCCCGTAGCATAGGAACAGGAAACCAAACATATAGTAGATCTTGTTGGTCCAAAGCGACGTCATAATAAAGTATAGCTCCACAAAGATCGCCCCGAAGGGAAGAATACCGGTCAGCAGCAACGAAGGGATGGTCCGAAGACTGCCAGTCATGGGAGGGACCTGGCGGGGAATTTGATTGGTCTTCGTGGGTCCTTCCACGGCCTGGGAAAGGGTCAGCATACATCCCAGTCGAGGATATCATAAGCACCACAAGCAAAACAAACATACATGCTGCCTGAATCCAAGCCAACTACCCGCAACACTTAACGGCACGCTAATGACGAACCAAATCGCAACGAGAGCTAGCATAGTGCCGAAGGGCACTGCCCCACTGGAACCTTTTGCCCATACAAACAGATTGAGCAAGAAGAAGGTGCTGAAAATAAAACCGGGAACTAGAACAGGAGTCATGACGATATTGCGCTTCCAAGCTTCTCCGCCGAACGATTTGTATACCCGAGCGGACACATAGCCACCGATAAACCCGAAAAGTGTATAAATGAGAAGGGTGGCTGTGGCTAAGAACCCACGATTGGCTGGGGACAGAAGACCAAAGAGAGCGACAACTAGACCAGCCTATTAGTATAAAGAGATTCGCCAACACCACCGGATAAACTTACGAACTGTCGCGCCCGTCATCATGAAAAGCTGTGCGCCATTTCCAACAAGGACACTCAACAGTAGGGGAGATTTCGGGCATCGGAAAACATCACCATGTACTAACTTCCAGCCAGAATCCTCTTGGATACCATCTTCCACAGCGGCCGACGTTCCATCCAAATCCTCTAGGTTGATCATATCCAGCCGATTATACCGGGCGATGTCCTTTCGGAGAGCCCTAATCAAAATCATGCTCACCATGCCGACCAGGAAAACCACAAAGACTGCGGAGTTGATCAGGGAGAACCAGTGGATTTTCGGATCGTAGACATGCAGATACTTATCCCAGCGGGTAGCCCAGGGCGTAGATGATTCACGCCAGTACACGCTGTACGTCCAAGTCACGCCAGTCTCACTATCCTCATCCAGAATAACCGGGACATCGCTGGATCCACAGTCCACAGTCCCGTCACCCTGAACCTTGGAATTCCCGCGGGAGTCGGGCTGAACGAGCACGCCGACAACACGATACTTGTCCTTAGCTCCGTAGCCTACTGCATGATACTCAATAAAGATATCGAAGTGGTTGTTCAAGATCGCCTGTCCATTGTCGTTCAATGATCCCAGCGCAAAGCCCGGGTTGTAAAATTTAGCCTCCGTGACGGATTCCACGTTGATTTGGGCGCCGGGGAGACCATCCACGAGCCAATTGAAGTTGTATCCTTGCACAATCCTCCGATTGGTAAATTTGGCGCTACGGGAATCGAACTTGGCCTCCTCCTTGCAGACAGCTTTGCACGTTTCGTTCTTGCCCATAAAGAGCTCGAAGGGCGACGATTGAATCCGATCGCCAAACAAAATGCTTCCTAGCGATTCACGTATATATTTAGGTCCATTTTCAGGGGCGCAGAAATGAAAAGCGGGGTGATAGTAGTCGTAGGAAAACACGGAATGGAGTTGCTCGTCCTGTTGAGCAAGCCCCGGGGTGAGATGGTTGACATATAGCGGCACTGATTGTCCTTCATCGTATGAGGTGGGTGCTACACCCGGTAAGTAGAAGGCCGTTGTGAGAGAGGGGGCCGCAAGAAGAAGAGAATATATGGAAAGCGCTCGTTTGCTGAACGCCATTGTGGGCGTCTCTGTACAATAACAAAGCGTAAAGATTAGCTCGTCCGTCGCCGCTCTGGGATACTATGTTGTTCTAGGAATGCATTTGAGTGACATACAAGTCTACAGTTGCCACTCCAGGGAAAATCTTTCAGTGGCTCATTGGGTGGGTACTGCGATAGTTCAAGGGGAAAACCGCTACCTCGGAGCAGGTCAAGCGTTGAGCTAAACGGAGATTAGACCTTTCGGGCGGAAATGATGGAGCAGAAACGGCTTCGACGGTTGCGATGAGGCCAGCTATCGGTCTTGGCACACGTGATGGGTCCCTGAGGAGGCTATCGGCACGTGTTGATAAGAAATCCAAAAATTTCCCTTGCAAATCTTCGATCGCGCAAAGTGGAAACGAAACAGTGCCACTCATCACATTACAATGGCGACCGCTACGCAAAAGTCGGAGAATTCCGGTTTGCAAAATGTTTCTACTCTATTGGAAACCATTACTGGCTGTCTGACCACTGCCGGATCATCCCTCCCCAAGGAAAAGCGAGACGCACCCTCCGAGGTGTCGATCGAACCTCCGCAAGATGGTATATCACTACTAGACACCAAGAGCGACTTACTTCTCTCCTATACCCACAATCTTGTTTTTCTGATGCTATTTCAATTGCGCGGACTATCAAAGGATAGTGATGGCGAAACTGAAGCAAATCAGTCTTTGCGTGAGGAGACCGTCAAAAAGCTCGCAGAATTACGGGTTTACCTGGACCGCGGTGTAAGGCCTTTAGAGGGACGACTTAAGTATCAAATAGACAAAGTGATTAAGGCCGCTGAGAATGTGGAGAGAACCGAACGCACAGCCGCAAAGACCAAGGCAGCCGAAGCAGAGTATTCTGGCAGCGACGATGAATCGGCATCGGAGAAGGACTCGAGCGATGGTGAAGGTGATAGCGCTGAAGGAAGTGATGAAGACCAGGAAGATATCGATGAGATGGCATACCGGCCCAACGTCTCGGCCTTTGCGAAGAAAGTGGAACCGAAAGCGCGGGCAGAGAGCTCTACCACGAATGCCCCCAGCGACGGCATCTATCGCCCACCGAAGATCATGCCGACAGCTCTTCCCACCACTGAAACCAGAGAACGCCGGGAACGTGGTCCGCGCCGGTCAACCGTTATCGATGAGTTCGTCAATGCCGAAATGTCGTCCGCACCGATGGCGGAGCCTAGCATTGGTAGTACGATCGTTCACGGTGGCAGACACACCAAGTCCAAGAAGGAAAGAGAACACGAGTTGGAACGAACAACCTATGAAGAAACCAACTTCATCCGATTGGCAAAGGAGAGCAAAAAGGATCGGGCCAAACGAGGTGGCCAGGCCGCCAAGAACACTTATGGGGGTGAAGAATGGAGAGGCCTCACTGAAGGTGCGGACCGCATTTCAAGGCTTACACGCAGGGCTAAGGGAAGTGGCGGTGCGCTGGATAGGAGTCGGAAACGCAAACACGGCGAGGAGGGGCCGCGCGGTGATGGTGCAGCCGTGGGTCAAATCTTTGAGAAGCGGCGGAAGAAGATCGAGGGCTGGAAACGGTAGTTGCATTTATTTTCCTCGTGCCTTGAGAATGAACGCATCTGTAACTATTTATTCTGATACCATTAGAGAAGCATCAACACTTTTATGTCTTTGTACGGCGGGGGCGAGTATTTCATCAAGTAGCCATGCACATTCCATTGCTGAATGGATGGGGTCGTAGTGTATGTCATTTAACAGAGGGCATCTCTCGTATCGCAAAGAGCCTTCAAGGAGTAAATCAGTGCTGGCCAGATATACTTGCTTGATAAGTAAGGTAGCAGTGACAGCATATAGTGAAACCAATCTGGACATATATCAATAACCCGGTACAAAGCAGACCCTGTAGGGATGAACTAAATCGCTGACTGCAGGCTAGCAATCAAGCTACACACAAGTGTATATAGTATATATGACCAGTCTCTTGCAGTAGAAGATCGTTTTGTATTGTATAACCTATTCCACCGTCCTTCACAGCTACACTGCCGTAATGCGTTCTATCATCATGTACAAGGGTATCGGCGAGACCCAGACGCCTCTGGTGACACAGGCTGGATGCTCATTCTAATGTACCAAGGGCTCAAACGGGGAAGACGAAGAGACAAGAGGACAAAGAAAAAGAAACGAGAAAAAGGAAATCATAAGACAGTAGGGAGCTTCATTCACACAACATGCTCGGCATATATCGCACGAAAAGACATGGAAATGTAGGATATCGGCGCGTCAAGAATGTTCTTCAAATATCTTCGGCGAAAGGATAAAATAAACAACAAAAGAGAAATCGTGGATCATCGTCTATCAAAGAACCAGCTGGTGCGCTTTCCCGTCTCCTGGGACTGGACTCCGGCAACCGGAGCACTGCTCTCGGATCCTCCGCCGCCGCCACGGAGCGGCTTCGCAATTCTCGAGCCGCCAAAGCTAAAACTGCCGCCGCTATCCATACTCGGAAGACCCCTGGTAGAGCCCTGCTTCGCAGCCTCGAGTCTCTCTTTGACAGCAGTGAGTTGAGCTTCAAAACTGTTGGGAAGATCGTGGTTAGTCACGGTGGCATCCAGAAAGCAAATAAGATAAGTCCATACCGATGATTGGCCTGGGTAAGTTTCTCCTGGCTCTCCTGGAGCAGGCTCTCCAAGCTTGCGATGCGCTCGTTTCGGGCGATCAGTTTCCGCTCTGCAATAGCAACCTCCTTCTTCAAGCTGCTGTTCTGTTCTACCAGCTGCCGCTGCACGTGGGTCAATTGCTCAAGATTGCGCTCCAAGAATGCCATCTTCTTTTGCTGAGCGCGATTGTTCGAAGAGCGCAACACATTGTTGTATTGCTCGCGGGCGTCGTCCAGAGAAATCTCCAGTTCCACGACACGCTCACAGCGATTTTGCAGATCGCGCATGAGAGATTTCTTCATGGCATCAAATTCAGCAATCTGCTGCTGCAGGTTCTTGCCTGCGGCCCCGTTCGTCGAGACGCGAGTTTGCGAGTCGGCAAGCGATTGACGCAGCTTGCTGAGTTCTTCATCCTTCCGCGCAATCTCCTTGCGAAGTTCCGAGGCTGCCTGCATTTCGGTATCTTTCCGGGTAATATAAACCTTTTCTAATCTCTCCCGAATTTCCTCCACATCCTGCTCTCCCAGGTTGCGTTCCAGAAGCTTTTCATAGTCCCGCTCGAGGTCGGCCAGCTTCTGCTCAACTTCTATTCTACGGCTGTCCTGCAGCTCACTCAGCTCGCCCCGATCATTCATGGTCAACTCGGCCTGCCGGATAAGACCTTGGGTCTCCGACAAACTCGTGCGAAGCTCCAGGAGGTCGTCCGGCGCAATGGTCTCGCCCGCTTCGCTAACCTGGTGTAATGCATCAACACGGTTGATAAGATCCTGAAGTTTGCGCTCATTATCGGAGAATACATTGCCTCCGAGGTCAAATCCGGCCATCATCTTCGCCATCTTCTCCGCCTTTTTCTTCTCCTTCTCGTCTAGTGCAGCACTAGTCTCCTTGGCCTTCATTCGCACGTCGAGAAGTTGCTGCTTGACATCATCCAATTCGGTCGTTAACTCCGAATTGGCCTCCCGAAGACCATCCATGGTGATGGCAGCCTCCTTGCTTTCATACGATACCTTCTCCAACTGCATTCGGAGCTCGTTGACCTCGGTGTTCAACTTTTCGTTGTCTTTACCCGAGCGTGCTGAGTTCTCCTTCAATGCCCGGAGCTCTTCCCGTGCCTCACGCAGGCCCCTTTCGACATTGGCAATATGCGATTCCTTTTCAGCGATCTGATCCTGCAGCTCATTCTCGCGCCTGAGGAACTCCTCCCGCTCATCCTTTTCAAGTACAAGACTAGGGGTGCTCGAGCGATCGCCGACTCGAGAGTCGGGACGAGGGGTTTCCGATCGAGCCTCTTGAAGGCGAGATGGGGTGCTAGGGCGCGGTCGAGCTTCGGCCTTCGTCGCACTGACAACGTCATTCCTTCCTGGCGTCCATCGATCCTTTGGAACACTCTCGCCACTCCGCCATACATGGACCTCGGTCTCCAGTGCCGATATGTAGCTCTCGAAGTTGGTCACCTGGCTCTGCGCTTTGCGTAGCAGCTGCTTCAGTTCGGCGGGACTCAGTTCGGCATTAACCTTCGCCTTGTTCTTAATTGCCTTGGCTCGCACACCGAATCGCAAGGTCGAAATGGTTTCCGCATCGTTATAGCTACTCGGAGAGCAGTTGATAATCAAGGTGGTTCTTGAGTTACCTCCCAAACTCTCCTGCAGGATTCGAGTGAGCTTCGAGTCACGGTACGGAATATGGGTGGATTTGCCATCCGTCAGCGCGTTAATGACCATACCAAGAGCACTCAGACTCTTGTTGATTTTCTTCGCCTCCTCGAGTGTCTGACCACTGGCACCCGTCTTCCCAACTTTTTCGCTACCGGCCAGATCGACCAGGAAGAGCTGGCCACTCTTTGCAGAACCAGTCTCGAGGTTCTTCTGCGTAACCGTAATGACGAAGATGGAATGGGAACGAGACGACTCCTGATTCATGTTGGTCGCAGCGACCGCTCGTGCCGTGCCACCACGGCGCATCACCTCGTATACCTCCTGCACACTAGAAACATAGACCTCCAGCAGGCCCTTGACGTAAACACCTCTGGACTTTTCCTCGTGCACAGGAAGGTTATCGTTCTGTGGCACCAACAGATCGCGAATACGTTCCATATAAATTTCCATATAACTGACTCGCACCGTATACTCGATATTACTCGGACTAGTAAGGATGCTGGCGAAGATCTGCTCGACGATACGGGGAATGATACCTTTACCGATATCGTCGTCGATATCGGATCCCATCATCGTATATGACTTACCCGCACCAGTCTGACCATAGGCAAAAACTGTTCCGTTGTAACCATTCAAGATATCATCGACGGTGGGTCGGATAGAGAAATCGAAGATGTCCGTTTGCTTCGAGTCCATGGGGAAGACACGGTCGAAGGTGAAGGAGCCGGTACCTTCTCTGGACTGTACATAGGTTAGGAATGTCAAACTTGACATCCAGAAGAAGGGATCCAAAGGAAGGTTCATCGGCCGGGGCCACACACATTGATCTGACATGATTGCTCATTTTCGAAATCTACAATGGGTTCACCTCCGGAAGACAATTCAACTTTATTTTGCGGTCGGAACCTCGCAACCACTACGAAGAACTAGTCAGTAACACTACTCGCGAAACAGAAACATCAGTCTCCGGGAGGGATATGCGCACCCTTGATAGAGGTGTTGGAGGAGTTAGGGCCAGATGACCTATCATGCCAGACATAAAAGTGTCAGTCTCCGCCGCTCTGGGCGTTGAAGCGGTGAATCAGCAAAACTCACGCCATGTTCACTCTGACCCAGAAACCCGGCAACAGCTTCTAGGGGGGTGAACAAAATAAAACGAAAGAGACGAGAAAGAGAGCCCCACGAAGAGGGGGGAGTATCGGAAATGTCGTTTAAGTCAGTTGCACGAAGAGGTGGTGACTTCAGGTACGGTGGGCGATTTGTTGTTTGGGTCAGGGGTCCACGTGCACGACACCACTTGCGTGGGGAGTAATTTAGTGAGGGGACTCGTGATCTCTTCAAACCCCCCAAAGGCCAAAAAAAAAAAAAAAAAAAAAAAGGGAAAAAATTCCAAGACAAGATCTGCCTCAGCCGCAAGGACAATATACTACCACAGCGACACAACTAGTTAGATCGACGTGAAAGAACCAAAGAGATATGCGATCTCGTTTCTTGCGTTTCATCAGAGGAGTAAAGTTGTAAAGGAAATCATAATAACACTAAATAATAATAATGCTTCGACACGAGCCGTTAGTCTCCTTGGCATCGGCTGAAGACTATCTTGTCGGTCAACTTGTCCCGCATTTAATAAGAGTTTAGTACCTTCGGCAAATGTCGATTTGCAGCAGTGGAATTAATGATAAGCTTTATTGAATTTTCACTAATGAAATGTGGGCAGCATTTAGAATGGTTCCATAAAAGACTCAGGAGGCGAAAGCAAACCACGCTATCGGTTAAGTCAAAGTGAAGCAGAGTGGGAAGGAGAAGACTAATAGACAGCAAGACAAAATTGAGGCAGAAAACATCATAAGCCAATGCATTATGCACCTCGCAACTGAAACATATGCGATTATCCACAAAAAGAGACCAAAGGGAGAATATGTACCAGGCGCCCAAACCCCGCGCTGTGCATGTCATCAAACGGCGTGTGAATCCTCAAGGACAAGTCATGCCAACGGCGTGTCCGCCACCATTGACAGTATGCTGTCACCTTTTGACATGAGCAGACAATATTTGTTTCGTCATAAACGCCCACAGATAAATCATACCGAGAGAAGGGAATAGAAAACAATTAAGAGAAATAACCAATATCACATGTGGGGTCCCCTAGTCTTCCCAGCTCTTCTCGACAGTCTCACGCACGCGCTTGATGTACTCTTTCCGGTTGTCTTTGTAGAGATTGGATGCCTCGACATTGGCAGGTGATGATGTGTTTGGGTCATTAAGCAGACTGCAGAAAAGCGGAGATCGATTAGAGCCAATCGCTCACCATCACTAGTGGTCAGAGAACGTACCTTTGAATACTGGTGAGAATGGCCGCCACGTCATACGTTGGGCTCCAACGATTTTGCAAAATATCCAGGCACAGTTCGCCCGTGCCGTATACATTGGGATGAAACATCTGGCTGATGAATTTAACACCAGGGGGCTTGTTTGGGTACTGTTCTTCAAAGTGCATGACAAGACGGAATGTGCCATCCTCAAAGGGAGTATCAGCAGGGCCGATAATAACGGCATTCCTAGTTAAAGAAACAGGATCAGCACATTAATCAGGGCAATAAATAACAAAATTAATAACTTGGTGCACTTACCAGGTCATCACATTGTCAGCTACCGGAGAGGCCGAGACACCGGCAGGAGGGTCGGTTTGCATACGCTGTGCACATGGAAGAGATTAGCTCACAAGATCAGGACGGGGTGGCTAAGGAACCGAGCCTCCTGGCCAAAACAATCATCATTCGAGTAGTACACATGAATTTATTGAGAAACAAAAACATAAACCACGAATTCTGAGCTCTGCAAAATATGCGTACCTTGAAGTCGCGCATGAGACGACGACGGGCAGAGGTCGACATTGCGGCGGGGTACGAAATCGGAGTATGGATGGGAGCGGGCAAGGAGGACTGCCAACACTGGGGTTAAATTGTGATACAGAAGACAAAGGCTGTCTTCAGATCTTGAATCTCGGATAGTTAACCGGACTCAAGTGTTGTTTTGAAAGAAGAAGGTCTGGATGTGGTTTGGGAAAAGAAGAAAGATGAGTAACAATGGGGGGAGGCGTGCAGATCCACTACAGACCGCTTGCTGTTTGGAGTGTTCCTACGATAAACGGCAAACCGCCACGGCTTCCATTCTACCCCTTTAACCATAAAAGAAGGTTCCATTAGCTTTTTGCATCTCCCTCTTCCTAGGTCCAGTATCATCATTATCTTTCGACGGGGATTTTCTCATCCGATTCCTCGGAATACTCGCTCTACAAGGTATGCACTAATATGTGCTGGGGAATCTTCTGTCCCGTGATCCGGTCCACTGGTCATTGAGAAGCTCCTACTGACTAAACCAAATGAGTCCTAGCCAAGTCAACTCGACATGGATTCTTCAACGCTAACGGCCGGAATTTATCCGTGTCTATATCATCATGATCCTTCGTGCTCTAACCTCCAATCTAACGATACTTACCTTTTAACACCTATTATTCGAATTATCACGAGAATCTCTGTCTATCAACCGATAATCTCAACGTATCAATCTATACGTGCCATGTCCTCTGTCGGATTGCTCGATGCTGACTGACATCTATGGTGTATAGTCCGAAATCCAAATTTGACCCACCAACATAATAAAGATTGTAGCTTGGACAATAGGGTAAAAAGAGAAAAACAACTTGGATAGTGATTAAATTAAACGGATGCTCATCCTTGTAGCACAGCATTCATTGCTGTAGTAAACTTAGTAGTAATTTATTCTTTAGCAATACCTCCTTTGTATCTACGAGGTGATGCAGTGTTCGAAATATATATTTGTCTCCGGCGTATCCATCATATAGCTCTTTGGACATCAATGAACTAACACCAACCATCAATAAAGTATTAGATAGCTTAGTTTGAGATATCAATTTACATAGTACGTATATGCTAAAAACCAATATACTCTAATCTAGAGTGTTCGGATTTGTATTATTCTCCTGGTAAATAACCGCCCCCTAACACCAGTTCCGGTGTCGGTTACATTCGTCATCCACAGGAATGACGGGGTTATATCACATGATGTGGAATTTAAGTCCCTTTCCCTTTTAATACCCAGGAACTAGTACTAGTTGCGATAGTTACATGAGCATAAATGAATTTGTCCGAAGCTACACACCCTATCGTGAACACGATATATGTAATCCCTCCGCAAGTCGAAGTGGTGGGTATTTTTGCTCGTACGTATGTAAAAGTCGAAATCCCACCATCAAAACAACGCTACCATCGAGCGTTTCCTGGGCTGAACATGGACTACTCGGAACGGTTCATAGACGAGAGGGAATCTACAAGGCGTGCAGAGCAGATGGGTTGGACAAAGGAATGACTTCGCGACTGATAGAAAGCCACTTAAGCCACTACTGCACTTTATAGGGGATAGTAGCTGTGGAATTGTGGGACATTGAATCTGCATTGATACAATGTATGGTCCTTATCGGAGACTTAAAGATCATGAATCCATCCGTGATACTCTGTACCAAGCACTGATATCCCTGCCATTAAGGGAGGTTTCCTTATCGGGTAACACGCATACCAATCATCAAAAAGCACATGACCTCATATCATGTGATCAATGCCTGCTTCGAAACAGCCTCGGTCCAAGCGGATGAGCGGCGCGGTGGTTCCGCGCCCACGGTTGAAGCAGCAGTTACATCGGCTAGAGGCGGATTACCTTGCGGAGAAGCAAGTTGAAGGCACCTTGCAACTTGGACACCTATTCTTAATCCGGAGACAAGGTACTTATTATCTCTGTCTCCTCTTTCATCTCCCTTTTTTTCTCTCTTCTATTCTACTAGCATTGAAAAATGGCGATCCAAGCTTCAGCTACTCGTCTCTTTAAGAGGGCGGCTATCCCCGCATCTCGCCAGTGGCAGAGGCAGTTCAGCGCTGCAACCCCGGCACTCAAGGAAATTCAGGATGCCTATATCCTCAGTGCTTCACGAACTCCGACTGCTAAGGTTCGACCCTCTACACTTTCCCATACTGTGTACAAGTAAACTCACCGTTTATAACAGTTTAATGGATCGTTCACCTCAGTCTCTGCCCCCGAGCTGGGCGCCGTTGCCATCAAGTCTGCTGTGACCAAGTCCGGACTCCCTGTCGAGAAGATCACCGATGTATACATGGGAAATGTTCTCCAAGGAGCGGTCGGTCAAGCACCGGCTCGTCAGGCTTCTATCTTCGCTGGTTTGTCGCCAACAGTGGAATCCATGACAGTAAACAAAGTGTGTGCATCGGGTCTCAAGGCCGTAGCACTTGCTGCACAGAATATCCAGCTTGGTCTGGCAGACGCCCAAGTTGCTGGAGGAATGGAGAATATGTCTCGTGTCCCTTACTACCTCCCACGTTCCAGCCAGCTTCCACCGTTTGGAGAGATAAAATTGGAAGATGGCCTAATCAAGGATGGTCTGTGGGATGTCTATAACAAGTTCCACATGGGCATCTGTGCCGAAACCACAGCCAAGAAGTACGAGATCACGAGGGAGGACCAGGATCAATATGCGATTCAGTCTTACCAGCGGGCCCAGAAGGCCTGGAGCGAGAATAAGTTCGCCGATGAAATTGCCCCCGTCACTGTCAAGGGTAGAAAGGGCGAGACCGTTATCGAACGTGACGAAGGATATGAGAATCTGCAGATTGATAAGATGAAAACCTTGAAGCCCGCCTTTTTAAGGGATGGCACAGGCACAGTCACCGCCGGAAATGCGTCCACCATGAATGATGGGGCGTCAGCTCTGGTTCTGGCTAGCAAGGACTTGGCTCGCGAGTTTGGCCAGGGTAACCGGGCTCTGGCGCGTATCGTCTCTTCTGCGGATGCCGCTATTGACCCCGTGGACTTCCCCGTCGCCCCAGCTAAGGCAGTTCCCATTGCCCTCGAGCGGGCTGGTATCACCAAGGATCAGGTTGCCGTGTGGGAGTTTAATGAGGCATTTGCTGCCGTTATCAAAGCAAACGAGAAGGTTAGTACCCACCACATAAAAGACGACCATTACTGAATTTAACGTGCTTTTAGATTCTTGGATTGCAGAACGCCCGTGTCAACCCTCTGGGAGGAGCTATTTCTCTGGGACATGCACTCGGAAGCTCAGGATCTCGTATCCTGGTCACCCTTCTCCACCAGCTACAGCCCGGTGAATATGGTGTGGCCGCAATTTGCAACGGTGGCGGCGCCGCTAGTGCCATGGTTGTCCAGAAGCTGGACAGGGTTGACTAGAGCGATGCCGTGGTTTTGGCGTGTGCACCGGCATATGACGTTTTCTTTTGATTTTATTTCTGATTTAAAAAGCGACAACCGCGATGAGTTTATACCCGCATAGGTCTGGACAAAGAACTGGCCAGCCAAAACCTGCATATGTATATTTAGGCGAACCGAGATAGGATATAGGCGACCCGAAATTGATGATTATTTTAAGTTGCTTTGCAACTGCGCTTTCCAGGATTGCCGCTTTTAGTTACGCACTTGTAGATATTGCAACACCACGTGATAGGTAAACAACATGCCACTTGCCAAGACGCGCGAAATGTTTCTACGCGCTTAACCTAAAGCGTCACATGAATAACCCGTAGTACTCTTCAGTCTATACATTATATCCTAGAGTATACGACCAGTCACCCTTGAACCGCCTTGGTGTTATGATGCTAGGTCCATTAGAACTACAGCTTTTCCCTTCCTGTTTCAACTGCATATCTTGGTCCGCAGATGGTGAAATTGCTGTAGCGGCAGGGGAATATGTCCAAATATTAGTCAGTGCATCGAATCCTACCTTGCTTGTCAATGAAGCAAAGCACTGTAAAGAATAATGAACATGTTTTAGTAAACAGAGCTAATGACAGATAGACACCGAAGCATACAACAGAGAAGGAAGGAGGAAACGGATCTGGTTCCCAAGCCGCAACCAAAAATTGGAATGTGACACGCATTCGCACGAATGTCTTCACAAACGGGGAATGGCCCATCATACATCCACAAAAGCGAGAAAACTTTTCAATCGGGCCGGAGCAGTCCATCAGTACTGTCGTCAGTCTGGCCTGGTCACCCCCAGGACTTGCCAAGTATAGGCGCTGTATTTTGGCAGTATTGACTTCCAGTCTGCTTCTATCATTCTATGATATCAGTCCTCAAGGGAGATGGATACGGGTTGCTATCGTCAACGACTGTTTAAGTTCGTATTTCAAATCCGTTGATGATGAAGAGCTCAGGTTACGGAAGTCCAATATCCGTTCTTTTACGTGGTGTCCGCCTCCCAAAGTTCCGATTGCGAAACAGCATGCCACAAGCTATGCAGTGCCACCTCCTGAAAGCCGCTGGGGTATGCACCTACTTTCGGTCACCAACGACGACAATGATGTGGTTCTCTTGCATGCTCGAAGATCCACAGATCCGACTTCCACAAGCCTATACTCTTTCGAAGTCTTGTCACTTACTTCACTTCACGAGCATATAGAGAATCAAAATGTTCAACCGGACTCGATATTCTCCTCTGACCTCAGGAAACGCGTCAAGGTGTCTTTCATGTCACCTGGCCCATGGATCTATCAGCCAACCAAAGAGAGTAATGGCGTGTGTTCTGCGATTGGGAATGTTGCTATCACACTAGGGACACAGCTCAAGATGGTCAAACATGTCATAACCTTGATATCGGATAATGACCAGACATGTCCTCCAGTGAAGTACAAGGCCCGATGTATCTCTGAAGAGAACACATCTTCGTACGGTGGTCTCCTGAACAGTTACCATTTGACTGGCCCTCTGTATTGGCTTTACGCAGTAAGTTTGCACTAAGAAATGAGGCCGCTTTTACTCATAGGTATGCAGGAGGGATCCTCTGAAATTGGTCTTGCCGTAGCTAGCTTTGCTGGAATGATTGTACTACGCTTTGCTCGAGCAGCATATCAAGGGGAGAAAGTAGAAAAGAAGGGTATCCAGGTTAAAGAACTACCGTTCTACGAGCGTACTGGAAGTGATATAGGCACTGACTCCCCGAGGCACTGGGAACAGACAAGTGGTGAGATTTGGTTACTCCTGACGAATATCTGTCGCTAACGGAGACCAGCCTTGACTGTGGCTTTGGACGAAGCATCGCAGACACCAATCCTTCATCTCGGCACTGTAGGCGGATACACGGCGACTATGACACTTCCTGGCATTCAAAGCAACGATAGACTCCCAGAAACGCCTTGGAAGAAACAACTCGATAATGTCCGTGAACAATTTGACATTGCCCGTGACCTTGGGGGATATACTATCAGCAGAACCTGGGGTCTTGCGTCCTATGAAGGTCTTGTTGTGGCAGCTTTTACACTACATCCAGGAGATACCGTTGAATATCGAACTTCTGCAGAAGAGCGAACAACGCTTGTTTTCTCCCACGCGAATGCAGAGCTTACGGAATTTGATGACCTGGCTTTCCCCTATCCCTTACCAGATCGATCACCGGAAACCTTGCGTAGACAAAGGGAAGCTGCTTTGGGATATATTCTCTTCGTTGAAGATGGCGACTATAGCAGACTGACATTGAGTCAGAAAATGCTCTATGCAGCAGCCTGCTGCGCCATTGTGGATTCTCAGAATGACAGGATATTGTCTCAGGCTCGAAAAGCTCTGGAGTGGCTAGCATCAAGTGTAGATGTTGATCTGTCTGACGAGATAGCTAAATGCTCGGTGCCAGGCAGTACGATAGATGCAAAAACTGCAGAGCAGCTAGAGGGTTCAGGCCAACAGATCTTCGAACAATGTGCTATATGCGATGCAGGGCTCTCTTGGTACTCCGCCGCGGAAGCTCAGTGTACGGCTGGCCATTTGTTTGGTACGTAACTGCTCAATTGAGATTGTGATTAGTGATGATACAAGCGCTAACTGTCAACGATAGTGCGGTGTGGTGTGACATTTCTTGCTATTCAAGAGCCGGGCCTTTCGAAATTCTGCTCGCGCTGTGGAACAGAATACTTCAGTGAGGACCTTGTGCATGATGAACTTGAACATACCTGTCGAACCCTGTCGGATGCATTCGACACCTGTATATACTGCAGCGGCAAATTCCAAGCCTAGCAGTAAAAATTTCTTTCTTTTTTCTCTATATACTTGTGTTTCTATTGTACAAACTTATACCAGCCCTAGAAGCTTTCCGGCTACTGGATTCCATTCGTCGTCCCAGCGACGAGTGCTTTCCTTCTGCGCTCCGACGCGCAGTCTGTGAAGCTTACTTGTGTCTCCAAAGAGGTCAACAAGCTCCTCTACGAGTTCATCGGAACTCCCAAATCCTCTTCCGTTAACACCTTCAGTGACTAATTCCGGCCATGCCTCAAAGCGGTTCCAGCCAATCACTGGCAGACCAGCGCCAAACATATCAACCACCTTCATAGGCAGATCGACACCACTACTGCTTGTGTGTAGACTAACGCCGAGTGACGCGGACGCCAGGAGTTGTGCATAGTCCGAAGTGGTCAGCCATGCCGTGCGTATCGTCACTTTTTGGAGTTTCCCCGCTTTTTCCAGGTCGGCGATTTGCTCGATATACATTTCCTTTTGTGGGCCTTTGCCCGTTATGATGGCTAGAACCTGGGGTAGTTCCGGCATGGTCGTCGCTGCTAACTCCGAGTATTGAACGAGGGCATCGATAAGCAACGAAAAGTCCTCGTCCGCAGTCCATGACGTTGAACTGACTAGAACACGAAGGGGCCCGGACTTGATCAATGATCGTACGGAAGCAACTGCCGGCAAGGATGAGAGAAACTCCTGTCGAACGTTATCATCGAGTATAGGTCGGAAATGGTTGGCTGGTCGATCATGCAGCGGTAGGATAGGTGCCTCCAGTAGGAACTCTTTCTTCAGGACAGATGCCATGACTGTTGTGACGCACAAATGTGCCGTGGCGTATCTTCCGAAAAACGTCTCGTACCATTTCGACAGTTTTACCAACGGATGACCATCTCCAAGTTTTAGCGCCAGGATGGAGTAGCCGAAATTATGCCAATCGATTATAAGGTTCGTTTGGCGAAGAAAGCAGGTTAGGGATGCGACCGCTAGAGTTGGAATAGATGGAGGGTTCTATGCCATACGAGCCGCTGGTGAGCGTGGGTTGCGTTGGAAGTTATGCGACGTCGAGGACCAACCTGAACAAGGAGCCACTTCACTGGTCGCGTGCGATAGGCTAATGACCACCACAAACATGCAACCTGGAAGAGGACCTTCAACGGACCAAATACTAGGAAAAGAAGTTTGTTGCTGGTTTGGAGACAGGCTGGGTGTGGGGGAAGTGCAACGATTGAGATTCTGGGGTCGGAAGAGATATCGGGATGAACTTCTGACTCTACGGGAATGGGTTAGAACGTTGGCGAAGTAGGTGACGATAAACGGGAATCTCTCCATACCATGATAACCAATGATTTCCACTTGACCTCCGCCTTTGGCAATGCTCAGCGCATGGTACTGCATGCGCGGACTGCGACCGATGTCTCCGAGGACGAGGATCTGTACGGTTGTTTTGGGATCAGTAGAGGTATCCTGTGCTGTCGAGCGTTTCGGCGCATATTGTGAGGGTAGTAGAAGTATGAAGAGGGTAACCGCGGTGGAGATGTAGAAAGCGAAGCTGACGAAGGACTCAATCATGGTGAGAGGTTAAAAGATAGGGGGAATTAGACAGATTGAATATCAACCATAATGCGCAAGAGAGGCCAATTGACTATCTTGAGACCATGGAGGGTTCTCACTGTAAGCCGGTGAGGTGTTTGGAAGATCAGCAGGAGCTCTGATCCTGTAAAGGTGGTGCAGGATGACGATCGGTTGGTAGACGGAGTAAACATGGCCCGGTGCTCTTCCCCCCACACCCCATTACTGTGTAGATCAACCGCGCGGCTATGCTGCAAGGGCAAGGGATTATGGACCTGCGATGCAGTTGATTACCAGATTGGAGATCAGCAGCACAGTTTCTTATTGGATAATGACTGGATCGAAGTTCCCACTTCAAGTTGATCCTGGACATTGTAGTGTATCACTGAATTGTTTTTCTGCGAGTTCCGCCCAGTTGCCCGATATGGGTGCCGCCGCTTTTATGAGGGCAGCACGTGAGTGCTCCGAGAGTACTCTGAGCCATTCACTGATTGCTGCTGGAGCATGCACCAGCTGCTCCTAGACCTAGGAATGGTCCGGTCCCGGTCCCAATATTTAGGACTGGGACCGGACCTTGCAGTCTTTGGTCTTTTCTCACACTGTTAAAAACTGTACTATGTATAGTTTTTTGTAGTTTTTAATAATCTTTATTCCGGAAAACCGCAATTATATAATTTTATCAAAAACTTTTTATTTTCAGCTATATAAATATAGACTGCGGCAATATCCTCAATATCTATAGATATTTACAATTCTCTCTGCAAATTGCAGCTATAGTATATTAATTATTATTCTCAATTTTCAGTTTTATAAATATAGCATATTATTTAATATATTAAATTTTATAGTCTTTTTAAATATATATTATTTATACAATTTTTTTTTCTATATTTTTTCTGTAATTACAAAATAATTATCAATTATAAATTCACAGTCTTGTTACTCTCAGTCTCATGGCCCCTCACAAAATTTGTCTAGTCAAGCTCCAAATCCTTTATTGGATCATCCATATTCAGACGGTTCAACTGCTATCTTATACGAGTTCCTGGTGAGTGGTAACATTTGCATCATTTCAGCTGTTTTGGCAACATCTCGATCCTCGTTCAACACCCCTTGCTGAAATTACCTATACATATAGCCAGCGCAGCCCCTCCACACAAAGTTCCTTCTTATTTAGAATTATTTTTAATGCGCATAGTAGGCGTCATCATAAACTACAGGACAGTTTCTGGCCCAAATTTACCGTACAGGTCCAAATATATTTGCGTATAACAGCTATGAGACTTGTCACTTAAATATGACTGGCTTAATAATTCGGATCTCTATAGCCTAGTGGCCTGCTCGAATGAATAACCCTAAGGATGGACAGATGATGCTATGATAGGGAAAAACATTCAACAGCACATTGCTTCTAATACTTCGCTCAACTGGAGAGTATTGTGCTACTCCCCAATTGAACAATGATTTCTGACAATGCAGGAATTCAAAGTACATGCCATCAGAACTGATTTCGGCCCGCACTTTAACACTATCTGGCAAGCGCTTTACAATAATCCCCCCGAAATATATGTAGAGCAAAGTATAGTCCTTTATATGCGTCGTTCATCAAGTGCTATTCCTTAATCACTCAAAATCAGATAGCGTTAGGGTTCACTACTGAAGTTTTGTCAATCAGTATAATATACAGAAGTGGCAGTTGTGTTTACGAAGCACATTATGCTGCCTGTAGCCTTGAGGACTGCGGATATTGTGGTCATTGCGACTAGTGACTGATATTTCATGTAATGTATTTTAAGAGCACCATAAAGTATTTGCCACTTATATTTCCTCTGGCTCCGGTTTCTCAAAAGCTGAAACCATCCGACGGAAAAATCCATCTCTCGCAAGAAGGCGCTGTGGTGTATCAAACTCAACCAGGCATCCAGCGTCAAGGACAGCGATTCTATCAAAGTCGGTGATCGTGTCCAGCTATTTAAGTTAGCTCTCAAAGGGATCAAAGACTAATAATAAAAAAAAAATAGTATAACGACGTAGCTACTGAGCAAGAAATCAAAGAAAGGGGAAAGGAGAGCTTACCCTATGAGCTACACTGACAACAGTACAGCCTTTAAAAGCATCTCTCAAAACTTGTTGGATGCGATGATCAGTCTCGCTATCAACGTTGCTGGTGGCCTCATCCAAGATTACCACCTGATATCCACTTTGGCGGGTTTGTTTCTTGAGAATAGCCCGTGCTAGGCAGAATAGCTGCTGCTCTCCTTGAGACAAAGGATAATCCTCGAGGATTGCATCCAAACATCCTCGGCTTTCAATGGCCTCCCAGATGCCGACCTGCTTTAATACAGACATGATCTCTTCGTCGTTAGATGTACCCATAATGTCTGCGTTGTACCGCACAGAGCCTATAAGTATGAATGGGTCTTGTGGAACAGCTATTAGCGCCTCTCGGATTGCTGCTGGGGAGATGCTTTTAATATTAACTCCATCAATGGTGATCATGCCATGGGATGGGTTCACAAGGCGAAGTAAAGCGAGTATAAAAGTGCTTTTCCCGCTAGTACATGGATGCAGCGTTAGAAGAAAAATGGAATTAATAATGGAAAAACTTACCTGCCCGTACGGCCACAGATACCAATTCTCTCCCCCGGTACAATGCACATTGAAATGTTATTCAAGGCCGAAGTCCCGTCTGGGTAAGAAAGACAGAGATCCTGAATGTATATTCGTCCCTCCTCGGGCCAGGACCCCAGCGGTTCTAGGTTTTCTCCAGGCTGAGCTTCAGAAGGCGTGGTCTCTACGAAGGTTTTAATGCGGGCGATTGCTCCGAGAGAGGTTTCAAATGTGGTCCACGACGTGATGAATAATGACAGTTGTTGATTAAGTCCCAGAATGTTGTTTAAGGCAACGCCAAGAAGGCCTGCATTGGTGCTTTTGTGTAACTCCATGGCCAGTGCCACCACAATAGTTGCTAACGTCATTACCATAATATCCAGCACCAGGTTTAACCACCTCTGCGCGCATAACAGCATGTAGTAAGGCTTCTGGGACTGATCTAGATGCTGAATTAGAACCTCAGTCGATGCGGTCTGCCAACAAAACGCCCGAATTGTGGGCAGTCCGTCAAGAACCTCAACAAAATGGGAATATAAGGGACTTCGGCACTCCAGATCAAGATATCGTAACTGTCGACTGGTCTTTAAATATACCTTCTGCAAGAAATACAGGGCCACCAATGTCACCGGTATGGTGATGGCCATGTATGCTGAGCCAGTTGCGATCAAGCCCACGGTGGCGATGCATCCGAAAAACGACTGTCCTAAAGACATTAGAGATATAGGTAACGCCAGATCCACCAAGGTCATATCCTGGCTAAAACGGTTGAGTGTTACACCACTATCGGTCATAGAAAAGAACGATAGTGGTGCTCTAATAACGGTACTCAGCAGGCTCCAGTGCAAACGGATAGCCGACTTCGGCATTAGTTCAAGGAAGATAACCCAGATACAACCCACAACAAGCACTGATGCAGCCAGTGCTAAAATAATATAGACGGAGAGATATAGCGAAAGTTGGTCGCCGCCTGCCTCGGTCCACTTGCTTAGCCACACTCGCGGAAAGTTCTCGGCGAAGGCCAAAAAAGCGTGGGCAAGGAGAAATACAGTACAGAGAACTGGACCAACTATCCGTGCGTAGTAATAGTACACCGACAAATCTCCGATTTGCCTGGTTTGGTCCTGATCTTCCGTATTGTTCATAGGTTCATTTGATGACCTGCTTATTTTATCCCAGGTCTTTTCATTTAGACCACCCTCTCCGGCACCGGTATCTTCTCTGCCACGAATTAGGTTTACGTATTGAATGGTGTCTCCACCCGTTGACTGGAGCTCGACCTGCCCATGTGAATTAAGCGATATTATACTGTCTGCCACCTGAAGCAATTGGGCTAGTTTAAACACGTCACGAATTAGAAAACCTGGATTACCAACTGGAGTAGGCAGGAGAGCATACGGTTGTGAGTTGTTAAAACCACTGTTGTTCCCAGTTGGCGAAATATCCCATTATTCGAAAGAAGCCGTGCAATGATTATCTCCTGAGTCTGCATATCCAAAGCACTTAAGATGTCGTCTAGCAAAGCTATATCCTGACGACTGTATGCCGCACGAGCCAATGCCTACACAATTAGCCCAGAAATTAAAAAAAAAAAAATAAAAAAAAAGAAAAAATAAGAAAAGGAACTTGTATAGCATACCACTCTTTGCTTTTGTCCCCCTGATAAAGTAAGGCCTTTACTTCCGACTTCACTCTGGTCTTTGTCGGGCCAGCAACGGATGTCCCCCTCTAGGCAGCATGAATGTATGACGGTTTGGTACCACTTCTCATCCACCTTGTGATCTGCGAGGCCAGTGATGCTCTTCTTAATCGTTGTATTCAGCAGCCAGGGGTTTTGGCTGCAATAGGATATTCGCTTCGATTTAACAGAGACAGTCCCTGACTGACAGTTGAGTTCTCCTAGGATAGTCTTAAGTAAAGTTGTCTTGCCTGAGCCGACAGGTCCTGTTACTACTAGCAAGGTGCCGCTTTTCACTTTGAAAGACAAATCCGTCAGGGTAAAAGAAATTGTCTTTTGTGGAAGTAGGACTGTGACATGGTCTAAACTAACGGCAACATCTTGCTCTTCATTGTCGGTTGGTGATGGGGATTCTTTCTTATCTGCGTTATCTGGAGAGGTTGTCGAGTCTAATGATAGTGATCCATTACATCCAAGTCGACTGTCCTTAACTGGGTCGGATACCATGTACTCGTGAATGCGCTGGAAGCATCCCATGGCCGCCGCCAGCTGTGGCAAAACGGCAAGAAGCTTTTCTGCGGGTGTTGTGACAAGAGTGATAATACCTAGAGCAGTAAATGCTTTCACTGTGGTTAGAGAATTGTCACCTCTGATCTGTGCTTGGATCGCGTACACGATAAAGGTGATAACCGGCGACCATATTCGGGGCAAAGTTGCTTCTACTGTTAGCCTAGTAATTATATAAACGCGAATCAATATACCTAAACCGTTCAACCACATTATTCCCTTAAAAAAATGCTCGAGATACAAATAGCTCCCATTCACGGCGCTGTTGCAGATCCTGGGCCAATGCTTTGGAAAGTCCCGAGATCTTGGTTGCCTTGATAGAACCCAGAACAGCAGAGGTATTCTTGACTCTCTTCTGGATCTCCAGGTTCCAATTCTGTTGGTCGTTTCCGATGGTGTTTGCTACCAACTTCTGGCCAACTAGGCAAGCTATATAGAAGAGTAAGTACTATATTGTTCCATCGGCAAAGTATACTCCGCTTGTAACTGACCCAGTGTAAGAAGTAATGGAACGATACAGGTGGCACCGAGTTGGATACCAAGCAATGTTATGCCAACAGCCACCTCTATCGCGCGGGCCCAGATGTCATTCATGTTCTCCAAATGATCGATAATACTGTCAATATCTAGCCAGGGCCATTTTTCGATAAGAAACTGTACGTTTTCTTATGATATAGGGGTTCACTTATTAACTCACCTGTACTCATCAATGTAAGCGCGGCACTTTCTGTGTAAAGACCATCCTGGAGTGACAATGTCCGGTCATGGATTAACACGATCATTGCACCACGGAATAAGGTGGAAACCCTCGAGAAGCACTGCCTATAGTGAACATTCGATAACTAGGATTTGTAATTAGAGACGAACTGTACATATAGCACAAAAAGGGGCCCTACCGCAATACCCAGATAAACCAGGAAAGTGGCTCCAATAAGACCATAGCCACCATTCCGGGTCTCCGTAGTTACCGGTCGCTCTATATGCTGGACCGCCGCCATAATTAGAAAAGGCTGGGCGAAGCTGAACCCAATCAAGCACAACCGAGGCCACACTACAGCAAGAAACTCCCTCCAGAAACAGCGTACAAAGACCCAAGGCAGCGAGAGCTTGTTCTTTGCGTTCCCTGGACCTTGTCAACATCTCACACATGCGACGGGTGCAACCAGCAGTGAAGATAAACAGACCATGTTTCTCCCATACTCTCTTTAGTTGTTCGCCTGCAGGGCCTGAGGCAAGCCTGGGGTCAAGCTCAAAAAGGTCTTGTTTCCCTATAAGCTTCCGATATCCCATTACAAAGAGCTGATTTATCCACCAGACAAAGCTAAGATTGATAAAGCCACTGGTTGCCTCCGGAGGATACTCCCTGTAAGGGAACTGAAGATAGGAGTTCTTCTCGCGCATCTCCAACAGTAACATGGCGAGTTTTATCCCGGTAATGGAACTCTGAACTGCTGCTATGGGAATTTGGTGCATCAGCCATAATGTACGAATCTGTGTTGCATCGAATATGATTGAGAGCAGTAGGTAAACAGTCAATAGAGAAGAAGGTCTTGTTGATTTTCGGTCTTCAACATAGGAGAGCCCAATGATAATGACCGCATTAGCGAGACCTAGGGAGGCAGCGGGGATGCTTGTCGAGGTCGGCGGGAATGGCGATACACTCCACAACACTAGCAAGGAGAGTTGTAGGGCTAGGTTTATGGACGAGATGACCTAGGATTTATCAGCAATGGGATCGGAATATTGAAAGTACTCCGTTTGATTATTCGCACTAGCTTGCAGAGATAGTTTTTCTGCTGGGAACAAGTCTTAGACCGGCATCGAATGAGATAGAGCAGTCGAGGTGGTCCTGCTAGCAGTAAGATTGTGGATGGGATAATCGACAGGACAGCCTGCTCAAAGGTCAACGTAAAGTCAAATCCCCGTACGTGACTGACAGGCCCAATGGCGTCCTCCCACGAGACGGTGGAATTGTGGGCCATGACTCAAATTCACCTCAGCTACGTGACGTGCGATGGAAAGCAATGGTATGCGACAGGAACGACGTAGAAATAGTAGGCAGGGCTCGCAAGGGGATTACGCGCGCGATGCTGCCTGGACAACCATCCCTGCATGAATCCCTGCTGGGACTACGGGGATTCTGAGGGGCATACTGTATACTGTTTTATGTGACGCAATCTAGTTACCTGCTCAGGGAGCACTCAATACATGTATTGTTTGCCTTGCTCCATGCCCCGGGAGAAATCACTGAGCAAAAAGCGGCCCTGAGCTACTCCCGTTCCGGAAAAGGAAAGTCGCAAAGTTTCCGCAGAAAAACAGTACGGTAATGGATTTATTTTATTTTATTTTATTTTCTTTCAGTTTTATATTTTCTATCTTCATCATAAAAAGTTCTATGTCAGTAGTTCTCTGATCTGGAGGTGCGGAGAGCGGAGATAACAAACCGACGGAGCACGATTTAATCACGTGGCCAGTTGTTATCGCCTGCAGATCGCATCTGGAGGTTCCACATTGCCACTCCCATTGTTCAATTGTTCACCAAGCTTGCTTCTGCATCAAGTCTACTTGTTATCCCTGGCGCTATGCCGCGTCCCTTGCCTCAATCGCCCGGTTGGATATCTTCTTTGAGCTGCTAAAGCTCCCGGAACACCCCCCATTCCTTGATTGCTCTCCTCGACGACCTCCTCGACCTTTCCGCCTCCTGTCTGCTTGATCGTCGCTGAACCGATTCTCTGCGAATAAGGTGTCGCACACTGAGACCATGTCAACGGGCGCTCCTGTGTCCAGTGTGGATACAATTGCTCCCGCATTGTCGACACAGGGACATTATAAGCCCACTCCTAGTCGTGGTCATTCACGCTCCAAACGCTGGTCGCAGGGGCCGATCTCCTATTCTGCGTCCGATGTAACTTCCACACAACAACCGTCGCAGCCATTGACTGGACCGACATACGTCAACGGTAATGCATCGAGCTCGTGGCATGGACACCAACATTCACATTCACACTCTTCAAGTCATGGCGAACCGTGGGGCAAATCCGACCACGCCAATGGTCTTCACTCACACACATCGAAACATAGCCATTCTGGTAGCGTAACGGGGCTGGTACCAGATACACCTATCACTTTGTCAAATCCCCAATCATTGACGACGTGAGTACGTCCATATCCTGTGTTGGTATCGCTATTTAACGGCCGTTTAGTCATGAAATGCTCGCCGGAGCCCTAATGGCTATGCCTTGGATTGCCATTTCGTGGTATTATATACACCATGCACAATGGTCTGATTCGCAACTGGCAACTGATGATGAAAATCCCGCATCTTCACGCATAGGGCACTTAGATCACATTCCGTTGAGGACATGTATCTTGACCGCCGTAACAATGATCATATTGGGAGGAGGGCAGCTACTTCGAGTAACCCAACGGGATAGAAGTGATTCACTAGTCGCATTACCCAAACTCCATTCGAAACTTGTTACCGCTTCCTTTGTGCAAATGTGCTCGATTGCACTACCTATTTATGCGGCGCTCAAGGTAGGGGGATTCCTTGTCGCATTTGTACTTGCTCTGGCAATGGCATCCGGGGTACCGACGATTGCACGAGGCTATGATCCCCAAGATAGCAAAGGACGGCTGAGTCAAAAGAAACTGACAATCGGTATCATCGCGACTGTGGTCGTGTTGAGCTTCTTGGGAATGAATACCTCTTGGGACGCAGAGCCCTTTTTAGGCTATTTATCATTGCTTGTCTCGGTTTTTGTTATTCGCCCGCCTTTCTTGGCCTTCACACTTGACCCTACTTATGACCCAGTAGTATCCCAGGAGAAACATTCAAAAACGGAATCATTTGGTGTTTCGCCTAGCGACCCCATGCTTATTGCTCTTCTTGGGTTGCTCCTAGCAGTTGGCACGGCTGTTGTCGGGGGCTTATCTTTCCAATTTGCGGATATGATGTATGTATTCGCAGCTGCCGCTGGTTTTGCAGCATGCTTAATGTATGTGGCGCCGGCAAACTTACGCTCGCCGCACAAGATTGGTCTTGCCATTGCAACTGGTGGCGCCGCCCTGCTATGCGCACCACCACCGCGCGACGGTGTTTATGTGGTTTATGTCTTCCAGGGAATTCTTGCTGGGATCGCGGTTCTCGCCTCTAGGTTTGATGATAAACAGTTGCGCTCGGTGATGCAAGCCCATAATCACCATCATCATCATCATCACCACACTCACTCTAATGATGATGCGTCACCCATCACGAAGCTCATCATCCGCTATAGTGAACCATATCCACTACTGTACAGCATTCTCAAGGAGAGTGACTCTCGTCGCATCTTCTATTTTATGACGTAAGACCGCTGTTTCTCGTATATTTCATCATGACTAACCTTGCTAGTCTTAATTTTGCGTTTATGCTTGTTCAGCTTTCCTACGGATTTATCACAGGTTCATTGGGACTCCTCAGTGATAGCATCCATATGTTCTTTGACTGTCTCGCGCTTGTTGTTGGCCTCTGCGCCGCCGTTATGAGTAAATGGCCACCCAGCGCAAGATTTCCTTATGGATATGGCAAAGTAGACACATTGTCTGGGTTTGCTAACGGCATTTTCCTCATGTGAGTGGCCACCCGCTCATTTTTAGATTTTATCGCTGATTTTGTCTCTAGGATCATCAGTATCGAGATCATCTATGAAGCGGTGGAAAGGCTATCATCGGGCAGCCAGATGCACCGTATCGGAGAGCTCTTGGTGGTCAGTGCTGCCGGACTCGCCGTGAATCTTGTGGGTATCATGGCGTTTGACCATGCACATCACGGACATGACCATGGCCATGATCATTCACATGACAATGAGAACATGCATGGGATCTTTCTCCACATTCTCGCTGACACCCTTGGTTCCGTTGCTGTTGTGATATCGACGATTCTCGTACACTACTCTGGCTGGTCAGGGTACGACCCCATTGCGTCCTGCATGATTGCTATCTTGATTTTTGCCTCTGCAGTACCGCTAGTCAGCAGCACGGCCAAGAAATTGCTCCTCACCCTTCCGGCCGACGTCGAGTACAATGTCCGCGAGGCGCTAGCTGGCGTGAGCACCTTACGGGGCGTTGTAGGGTATACTGTTCCTAAGTTCTGGCTCGACGATACCGCAAAATCAGATCACGATCACGGCTGCAGCCATGGCCATAGTCACGGTCACAGCCACAGCCACAGCCATCACCATCACGACCACGACCACGACCACGACCACGACCACGACCATGGCCACAATCATAACCACAGTCATGGCCATGGGCACAGCCACTCCCACAGCCACTCGCATTCCCATTCTCACTCCCATTCTCACTCTCACTCTCACTCCCACTCTCACAGCCACGACCATGACCACGCACACGAAAAGTCCAACTCCAATGTTCTGGGCGTAATCCATGTAATCGCGTCCCGCGGCTCCGATCTCGAAGACGTGCGCCAACGGACCGTCGATTTCCTCCGAGAAAAGGGCATGGATATCCTGGTCCAAGTAGAGCGGGAAGGTGACGGACGATGCTGGTGCGGAGGCTTAGGGAATAAGAACTCCTAGTCGCACCATAGACCGTGGAAGTTGCATTGTTCTTCGATTATCTTAACTCATGTTACGTAGTACATATCATAACACTATAGCTGGATGTATATTTGCAATGAAGCTGTTGATGCATTACGTTTTCTGAGGTCATATTGTGTATTGCCCAATGTCCCTTGATATACTCGAGCATACCAATTATAAAGATCCCTCGCACGTGAAACCGATATAAACTCCTAGCCATACTCGAGAACTCAAACAAAGCCAAACTGGGAAACCGAGTCAAAACAAAAACCATCGAAGTATCACAATATAGCACTGTAGCCACTTGTCTAACCCACCAAAACCACCCCATAAAAAACACACTCGACGCACCCTCCACACAAAAAGATAAGAAGCATCTACAATTTACACAACCCAACCCCCCCACCCGAAGCCTTCCCACCGTCAAAAAGAACACTCTTATTCCGCTCCTGTGTCGAAACAGCCACATCCAACGCGGGGTTCCCCGTAAAGAAGTTCACCGGCTTCAAACCAACCACCATCTTATCCACAGGCATGACAGGCCAGTCCTCAATGCGGGGGTTATGGGTAGACCCGAAGGTATGCCAAACCACGATATCCTGATTACGGACACTCGATTCTGGACTAGGCTGTCTACGGCGGGATTCAATGGCAGACGCAATTCCCTCGCCGCCGGCAGATTGCATGGTATGTCTGCCCGCAGGGAAGAGTTCATCGTCGTGGTAGCGGGTGACCCAGACGGCGTGGGAGGCGAACTCGGATCGTTTAGCGTGGTAGGAGGTCGGGTCTGCGAGGAGCATTTGAGAGTAGCAGGGGAGGAGTTTGAAGGCGATTGGGGTACCTGTGATTGGGTTTATGGAGTGTTCGTTGATGATTTTGAAGGTGCGGTTTTTGGAGAAGTCGAGGTCGTGGCCTGATTCGTGTTCGATTGTTTGGTGGGAAGTTGTGTAGCCAATCCCGAAGGGATTGGGGTTTGAGGGGTCGGCTAGGGGCATGGGGATTGACTCTTCGACTTGGAGGGAATTAGGGTGACCGTCTAGGGCTGGGTCGATGCGGAGGCAGAAGAGGTGTTGGTGGTATGGGGCTAGGACTCCTGGGGCGACGATGGTGCCGTAGGGGACTTTGTCGGCGATGTTGATGGGGCAGGTGGAGAGGATCCCTGTGGCGCGGACTTCGTAGTGGACTGAAGCATCTTGGCTGAAGTAGAAGGCGAAGATGTACTCGTAGTTGCTGACTGTGATGATGGTTTGGAGGACTAAGACGCGGGCGCGCGTGACTACTGCGTTCTGGGTGCGGAAGTTGGTGTGTTTCCAGAGGATCCCATCGTCTTGCTCGTGGCAGCAGATAACGTTAGGGAGTTTCAGTGGTTCTCCTGAATTGGTGTTATGCCAGCCGTCGAAATATTTGATTAAGCCTAAGCAGTCACAACCCAGACGCAAGTTGTTGGCGTTGATGCCGGCACCGTCGTTTCCTAGATCGAAGGCCGCCTTGCGAGGATATGGGGCGCGGGGATCTCCGTAGGGTACAAACATTTCAGCTAGAGATAGACGGTAGAAGAGACTACGGCCGTCGTAGCGGATATTATGCAGGGTCAAGCCTTCGCGGTAGTTGAACCCTACATGCATGCGCCATTTCTCCCAGGTTACAACGTTGCCCTCGACGTTGAATGAGGGACCTTCGGGCTGGACCACGTGGTATGGTTTCGTGGTCTTGCGCGGTGGTGGTCGCAGGCTTGGGTGGTATTCGCTTGCCTCGGTGGAATGAATCTTGTGTTGGTCATATGGCTGTGGGTGGTCGTGGATTCGCTCGTCTGACGATGATGGCAATTGGTATATCTTGGTCACCTGAAGCTGTTCGGAGACTTCTGCGCATAGATCCAGCGGATAGGCGTAGTAGTTGGCATCAGGATTGTCAAGCAAGCGCATATAGAACCAACACTATTACATGGAGCTGTTAGTTTCCGAAACTTTAGCTAGGCATTCACTACAAAGGGAGAGTATTCACCATTGTTAAACGCTCGGACATGTCGTTCATACCATCGGTAGCGTACGCCCAAGGTTCGACAATGACTATTGCTCCTGTGGGCAGCTTGAGCTTCTTGATTTCCTCTTGAATTCTTGCATCGGCCAAGCAGGCTTGCTCAACTGACTTCATGTATTCAGAGTCAATATAAGAATGCCTCCCTGCGAGATGTTCTTGTTTAATAACGGTCGTATGGTCAAGGTCGACCAGCAGTTCAATTAGTCTGTTCTTCAATTCGCTGTGAATAACCACTTGCACACGAGCTACCCGAGTTGGGCGTGCATCTAGCGGCTGCCCAGAGTGTTCCTTTTCTAGAAAGTGGATCATGTCTTGCTTGGGGGGTTCCCTTAGTGTTATCACACGAAAGATGGGGTTCTCTCCAGGTAATGCAGAGCGTGTGATATCTGCGGCCTGCTCTCAGTCAGCAATGATCTTCTAGGTGATAGGAAAGCCTACCTTGGAGATCTCTCTGGGTGTCAGAGGATCGAATGGATGCATTTTCGGAGTCATTGTGATTGAATCCAAATATTCAACGCGGCAAAGGGGGATCATGTATAGAAACAAGTTGCCCAAATGTGGTCTTTGCTCTGTCTCAAGAGTCAAGATGAGTGTCTGTTTTGAGAAGAAAGTGTCCGACGAAGGTGTATAAATACGTTGAGAGTTCCTTATCATGGCATCAACTCCGCAGCACTTCTCCCACTGCCAAGAGAGCAGGTGTCCGCTACGGTTAAGATTAACCGGGACGCAGAGGCGGATCTTCAACCCTAAAGGCTAAGCTTCCAAGACTCTCCCCACCGCCTCGCCTCGAACATCCCTTAGCGGACATGAACTTGAGAAGGAACCTTCATGCATTTTGGCACTAGAGGAAAGGCTCTAACGATCACGCGAATAAGTATTATACTTTCAAAGGGTACGGCTAGCTCATCCTCCGCTTATAGTTCAAGCCTGAGGCATCGGATCCAATCCTGAGTAACAGAAAAGTATGCGCATCACACATCGTAGACCGGATTTGCCTGTCTTGATTCTATCGAAAAGATAATTGTTTCCTCATTGCCTCTGCTTCCCTGTAGTCTCTTTTGCTGTTTAGTTATTACCCTGAGAGGACTGTAATAACGGACAAAAATCGATCGGAGCTCATCCACCCAAAATGGCAGTTAAGGAAAGGTGCCCATATAACCGTGACCTCTACATCATGCGTCGTTCAGAATCCAAACACACAGAATTAAGGGAGATGGACAGCGTAGACCGAACTTGAAATAGTTTCGGGCATCCAAATAGGCTAACATACTAATGCCGATGATAAGTGCATCAGTCTCGCGTCATTGCAGGCCATTCTTTTATGGTAATCGCTCCTGGATATTCAATGAATGATGACTAGCGTCAGCTAACCCATGGGTTACAGTTCGTTGTGCATCCCTGTTCTGGCATGTTGCAAGGTTCGAGATTCCAGGGCTGGAGTTTCAGCCTCGTGCTTTAGTTCAAGAAGCTCTGATGACGAGAAAGGTGAGGCTCTCTGTTGTATGTAATCCAGCTGCGAAGGAACAAACCCAAGAGATTCTACCAGGTGAAGTATGTTTTTGCCATGGGATTTTGAGCCAAAGTGAGCACTGCTACCCATTCCAAGAAACGAGAAGATGACTTTCGACCCGTACTTGAAGGGCGCCTTTAAAGATCTAGTTTCTGTTTCGGCCATAACACCGCCTCCTCCCACCGGGCATCACCCATCTGAAGAGCAGCCAATATCTCGGAAACGAGGGCGGAGCCGGACTTCCGAGCCCACCATGTCTTTCCATCAAGCTCGGCGAGTAAAACGCCCCAATGCATGAGAACAAGCAAAGCAAGCGGCTGGCGACGACAAACAACATGGACAAATTCCTTATCGACGCCAGCAAGCCAAGACAAGACGGACGCTGCATCTTGTTCATGATCGTAGCGAGCAAAGCAGCGACGAAGATGTGAGATGGCATTTTTGATGATGCTGTGTTGGTCTGGCTCGATGCTGGACAGGAGTGTATCGTTTAGGTCGGCTAGACGGGTTAAAGCAGCCTCAGTTCCAGCATCCAGCGGGGTACCAGATTTCTCGAAGAAGCCGTTCTTTGAAGCAAATAAGTTATTTTCGAGCCAGGACCGCGTGATCGTGAATATCTTGGCCACGCCTTTTAGTAACTCGAATACAAATATGAGGTTCTCGGTCATGCTAGAATTCTCGCCTCTGGAGCCTGGCAAACGGGGAAGAGCGATGCAGATCATGATGGTAATGACGGAATGGGCAAATACGGCGTCACAGTTGAGTGGGGTTAGATTGGTAATTGCGTGTCGGAAGGGTGCAAGCCCCTGGTTATGATATTCGAGGGCCGTATCAATGTAGGACAAAGCTTCTGGTGGTTCTAAATCCGAAGCCATGTGCAGGGAGGCTACTGCTAGAATCCCACTCATGAGAAAGTCATGCTCTAGAGCTTTACGTGGCATGATAATCTGCCATACATAGTGGTCTGATTCTTTATTGCAAAAACTCTGATATGTATCAGTGGAGAATTTATGTATCAGCTCTAGTTCCCGCTTGCGAGAATAAGTAAATGGAACGTTAGCGGCTGCGCCAGTGAAGGGATGACCGGTGCCATCTGAGGTCTGACCCTGTCCGGGATGTATGGAGTTTGGACTCGCAGATGAAGAATTGGCTATGCTGCGTGCTGCGGGAGTGTTCAAGTAAGTGCAGCGAAGTTCTCTTGTGACGCAATTTGAACATGGCGGGCCCTTTTCGTCACACTATATGATGTTAGGAGGAGATGGCATATATATAATAAGAAGGAGACCAATTGGAGCTTAAGTTTCTCTAGCTAATCATAGTGGGAGATATGATTGGATATAGATTGAGAAAAGCGCTGGGGAGGAGTGGAAAGCATGTTCCGTTAAATATCACGGTAGGATTGGGGACACGGGTGGATCGACCGAGAAAATTACCTACCTTGACTCTCCTCTTCTTGCACTGATCACAGCCATTGCGCGATTTCGTATGGGCCCTCCGTGGCATGGTCGATCCACAAAAGAATAGAGTACATTGGACACTAGTAGGAGATTTCCTGTGACGGGAACCACGTGGAAGAACACGTGGAGACACGTGGGGAAAATTCCCGTGAGAGGTCAATTGATGTCACGTGGCTCCAAGCAGAGCAGCTGGGTATTCAATCTTGAGGATAAAGACTGCTGTCCTCCCTTTTCTGAGAGGATACTGTTCATTCAAAGCCCGAATGAGGCCATGACGCAGTGGGGTCTTGGCTCCCCACTGCGGCCGCTACTCCATACGTAGTACATTGTCTCGTTTAGGATGTACTACGTACTCTGTATACTTGTACATACAGTACATCTCTCTTTCTCTCCTTGGATCGTGACTTCACTACGTGTGTATAGAGGTTTATCAGAGGTCTTGGGCAGTAAGCATGGCTTACAAAGATAAGCAAATGTGTCAGCCTGGTGTCAAATCTCGGTGTTCCTTTGAGCAACATAGCCATCGAGCTTACGGATCAACGAATCAGTTAGGGCCCGCGATCAAAATTTAGAAGACAGAGTGGGTCTGCGAAAACGAATGCGAGAGCGAGAGCGAATGCGAGCCAATCATGTATCCCAAAGCATATTATTCTCCTACGGGAAGCAGGAATTTGCCGATAGGATCCACTCAAGTCATGGCAATCGGGGAAAAGAAACGGGACTCTTAAAATATTACATTAAATATATATGAGGCGCCGGCCATGGGTTGTCTCAACGGTCTCTTCTCTCCCTGATTTTGTATCTTATTAGACCCAGATGCCACTTTAATCTATTCATATATTCTTTCGTTCCTAGCGCCTGTCGTTCTTTTCCCGGCTCGTTTTCTTTACTCTTCTTTTATAAACCTGTAATAATTTTGAAACCCTAACCAAAATGGCCAGCTACCAAACCTGTACAGAAGTCACGCCCTTGTGCCCTGTCGAAGCTACAACATACGGCTATTATCCCAACTATGGTGGTAACATCTTCTTCACGGTCTTCTATGGGCTTTGCGGCGTATTTCAACTCGGCTTCGGCATCTACTTCCGCTCGTGGACGCTGATGGTGGCACTGGTGGTCGGCACACTTCTCGAGATGGCGGGCTATATCGGTCGTGTACTGATGAATAAGAACCCTTGGGACGGCGGCGCATTCAAGTTGCAAATTGTGGCGATTATTCTAGGGCCAACATTCATCGCTGCGGGCATCTACCTCACCCTGAAGCATATCATCCTTTCGCTGGGACCGGAACACTCGCGCCTCAAACCGAAATTGTTCACCTGGATTTTCATCGGCTGTGACATCGGGTCTCTGATTTTACAAGCTGCCGGTGGTGGTGTGGCAGCAGCTGCTGGGAGTGATCAACGGGATCTCCTCAATGCGGGAAATGATATTATCATCACGGGTATTGCGTTCCAGGTCGCGACCATGTCTGTTTGTGGACTGTTAGCACTGGACTTTTTCATCCGTTACCTTCGGCGTGGCTCGGGAGAAAAGGCACTGGACGGTACAAATGGACATAACAATATCAAGCTGGTGGTTATCGCAGATATCTTTGCCTACTTTACCGTTCTGATTCGGTGTATCTATCGGTAGGTCTTTTAAGGACGATGGGGATCACTTTTACTGACATGATGTGCAGTATTCCGGAGATGGCAGGCGGATGGGGAAACCCCTTGATGCAAAAGGAGGACGAGTTTTTGGTTCTGGATGGAATGTGAGTATCCCCGTGGACTTCTCCCAACCATGCAGATTGCTAATCTCAACAGGATGGTTGCCTTGGCGGTATTGGCCCTGACAGTTTTTCATCCTGGGCTCTTCCTCCCATCATTAAGGAAGGGTAACAAGAACGTGGAAGCCGCCTGATATACTCATCATATACGACTAAAGATACCCCATATATGACAACAGAAATAAAAATTTAAGATAGATGCAGATAGATATATTCGTCTCGTTCAGAAACTGAACATATTCTGACAGCGCTACGCTGCAGTATAGCCGGGTAAACATGAAACAACGGCGATGCAAAATGAACAAGTCCAAACTTCAACTCCGGGCCGACATCACGTAACTCCAGGGTAGACAGAGAACTTAGGTAAACGGAAAATAAGAGCATCGCGGAGACAAAGAGCTGGCGCTACTCGATAGACTATGTAGTCTATCATGCGAAGGGGGAAAAAGAAGAAAAAAAAAAAGTAAAGGACAATATGTTCCAGCGCCAACAAACATCAGTCACGCATAATGTCATTATGCATCAGGAGCGCTTTATTCCTCGCCCAAACTGTCTCGGACACACTTGCGGACCCTCTTCTTGAACTCTTTAGGGTCTTCTCTCCATAAACGGGCAGCTTCAACGTTGGCGGGGCTTTCATCATTCGGGCTCGAGAGCATGGAGATCACGGATAGCAGGATTGTCTCCGGGGTCTGGACGGGGGACCAGCGCTCTGCAGCAGACTCATAACCGTACTTGTCTTCCTCGGGTGGGTGCAAGATGGAAATACAGACGTCGCCGTTGGGGTAAACTATGGATCATCAGCGTCTGGCTCGGGATAGATAAGGCAGAGCGGGGAAAGAGGGGAGAAAATGCATACTGTTCGGGTGGAAAAGTGGCGATTCAAACTTCATTTTCGGTGGCATATGTGGGTATTCGGGAGGAAAGGAGAGTCGAGCACGAAAGAAGCCGCCTGTCAAAAAAAAAATCAAAGCCAATCAGTAAGTATCCAAATATATATATATATATATATATACTGCGGGGTTATCGAATCTTTTCGGAAATCACTAGCATGTAACTTACCGCCGTACAACTTGACATCGTCTGAGATCATGAGCATGACCTCCCACTCAAACACGTTATTATCAACGAGCCCACAGCTAATGCCGGGAAGGTCCTTAGCAGACTGCATCTGTTGCAGCTGCCCCAACAGCATGCGACCTGCTGGTGATGTAGCCATAGTGGAACTCTGGTCTCGGGAGTGGTAGCGCGGGGCAAGAAAGAGGAACGGGATGAAGGGGATGAGACGCCTGACGAGACCCTAGGAGCGCATAGAGTTGATATAGCGATTCAACAAAAGGAGGACTCTCCAAAGGTACCCAGGAGGAGGAAAGGGAGAAAAGATTAACAGTGACGAGAGAGGTGGTGAAAGGATGGCCACTGAAGGCGGTGTGTTTGGTCGGGTGGGGGCGGGGCTATTGGTCAGTTTGATGGCCTTAGTCAGTAAAGGCATCGACGGAGTTAATCTTCAGGCACCCGGAGGACATGTAACAATATATTAAAACTCATGGAACAGCTACGTAATCGGTGATCTTACGCTTAATGTAGAATAGATTCAACAGAGCATTCCGGATGCAAGAAGAGCAAGTATGTGTTTGGCATAATTACTAAGCAAGGGGCTACAAGGCGCATGTATCAACACAAATAGGAGAGGTCAAAAGGACAACCGAAACGAAACTTTTCCGGCTCCATAGTCACTCGGGCCGATGCGTGGTGGATGAGTAACCTACTATGACACAACGACGAGAAAAGTGATGTCCAAGTTGTGTAACAAAACAAAAGGAAAAAAAGAAGGAAAGAAAGAGGTGATAATAATAGAAGAAAAATAGAAAAATTAAAGAAAATCTCATGTACGTTATAGTATACGGATCAGCTAAGCGCTGACCTCGCTACGCCGGACACCGTACGTCAATGCCCCCGCGTGGACTTGACATCCAAGTACAAATGAAAAGAGGATAATCGCGGCAAACTCCATGGCAAATGCCTTACCGATCACTTTCAGGTAGCGAATGCGAGCAGGTCCATCAAAGCTTGCCCATGCATCTTTAATGCTGAGCTTACCGCTGCCGCCCAGAGTGGCAGGAACCACCTTTCCACCGAAGGAGCGATCAAAGGGTATGATCGCTTCATCCTCCTTTGGGAGCATGGAGGCCGCAACACGGATTGTAACGGCCCGCGCGGGGATGGAGACGAGACCGGCAAGCAGGGATGGGATGGCGATGGCCGTGGCAGCGCGGCTCACAAGCTCAGCCGGTGGGATATTGGCGTTGGGATCAACAACCAAGTCGCTTAGAGCCCCAGCAGCTCCGGCAATAAGTAGAGGAATGTAGAACGCGGCACAGACAACGCCTTGCTCAAAGGCAACAACAGGAGCAATCTTCAGCCAGCTCTTGAAACCGGGAATGCGCTGGTAGAAGCGCTTGGAGGAGGGTTCGGAAATCACAATATGCACCCAGGTCAGTTCCAGGTTGGCGAGGGCCATGCCGATAATCATCCTGGCGACCAGCTGCCCGGCAAAGTTGGTCATGGACACAGGTAGAATCGAGAATAGGAACCCCTCGGCCAGAGAGTATGTGAAGAACAGACCGAAACCGCGGAAACGAGACCAGAAGCCGGCACGAGAACGGAGATGTCTAATGGTGGTGCGCAAGTTACTGGTGATAGGCCGAGGGCGAAGAGTGTCTACCTCGGGCTCAGCCGGGTCCACACCCTTATTGGGGTTGACATCGGTCTTGACGCGGATATAGATATCGGGGTTAGTTTCCTCGACGGCGGCGAGGGCCGCAACCACCATTCCGTAGGTGTATTCGATCTAGAGGTGGGATTAGCGACCGTAGGACACCTCAAGGAGCACAACCGCTAATGTAGGAACATGACAAAGAATAGTGACCTTACCGAAAAGACAACAAAAAGGAAAGCTAGGACAGAGAAGACAAAAAGACCAGCCAGCCACCCTGAGAGATGAATGGAAGGCACTTCAGGATTTTTGGAGTTCTTGGGCATGTCGGAGGCTAGCTCCATGCCTCGGCGAACAAGGGACGAGACAACCATCGCTGTGAACTCCTATCGTATCAGCTACTCGCTGAGATGATGAGGGGAGTAGTCGAATTTTAGACCGGAATAAGTCCAGTAGGATAAGTGTAGGAAAATGAGAAGCGAAAGACCGACAGTTGGATGAAATCGAAGTTGAAGATGATGACAGATGAAGATGATGATGATGATGATGATGAAAGATGGAGGGCGATAACGAGGGTCGCAAAGGCGGCTGAGCGGTACGCCGTGTTTGGGCCCACCAATAATCGTGGGGACTGACCCCACTCTACCATACTACTACTACTTTAGTAGTAGTACTATAGTATAGTCCGAGCAGTACACCTGACCTGCAGGAACCCTGGAAAGGATGGTGTACACAGTATCAATTATGTGAATAAAATCCCAATGATTCCCTAAGTCTTCCAATTAACCTCAACCACAACCAATTAATTTTGATCATAGTTAGTAAACTGATTTTCATCGCCAAGCTTGGGGTGCGAGAAGGGCCGCCATCATGTAGTCTTTCCCAGCAAGGTGTCGATGTAACGGACGTTGCTTAACTAGGTAATAGTTTTGAAGGTAAAATGGACAACCATGACAACAATAATAATAATGAATATCAATTAATAATAATTAAAGGGAGCCTTAGAGGGCATACATATTATTCCCTGTACCAATAACCCTTCATCGTATCTGAAATGGGAGTAAAAACGTCGACAAACTCCGAAGAACTCCGGCATCCTCAATCACGCTTGGCAGAAAAGTGAAGAAACACAATGGGCCCACTTTGTATAGGAACCTCATACAAATTCACTCCCCCCAGGAATTACATTCGGACATGGCAACGTTTGGACGCATCTGCCTCTTCCAGTCGAGGTCGGTGGGATTATGGGACGATGGGTTCCCACGAGCTGACGGGCTAAGAGACCAGTGGTGCTTAGTGGGGCCCGACCTACCGTAACTAGGTGCCATGGACGAGGTTTCTTATATCTAAGAGCTTTTCCTGAGCGGGCCTTTAGCGGTAAAATGCCTAGCGGAGAAAAGCTTAGAGAACTATCAACCCTAACAACATGCATTTAGGGTGCTGTAGTGATCTGTAGTCTGATTGGTTGATGGTGCTGTATGTATTGAGCGGTCTTGTATGCTGGTTGTGTACCTTGCTTTGGATATACTGTGGATCATTTATAATGTATTCGGTCTAGTAGGACCCTATGTATTATGGATATATAGGTGCTTTGAGCAATACCACTACTTGCAAATTTATGTAGGTCCCTTCATGTATATATCTAGGTGCCTCAGGACTGGCAGCTAGTAGATTAGGCCTCTCTCTTTGACAACATGTTAACTATCCGCTACATGTACAGCCTTATTACTCTGAATGGGCAGTGGTGATAGGGTAAGTGATTAGACCCAATTAACTGGAAAGAACATCTGGACCCTACAAGGTGCGAGGCTATCTTGGAGTCATGCCCTGTGGGGGAGGACATAAACCGTCACTACGATGTATGATACCCGCGCGTTACCACTGCCTTAGCATATTTCCTTGGTGCCTTATATGTTAACCCTACTATATTTCAATTGGTCGCGAGGGAGCTATAGTCAGTGATACATGATACCAAATAGATGTCCTTTCGTTAACCACTAGCATTGGAATGTCATACTCGGTGTTGGATGTAAGGTGAAAGTAGTGAATATAGTTTGTTGGCGGCGCCGTGTCAGCTATATTTTATTTCTCTCGGTCGCCATCGTTAGAAAGTGCTCGTACACCTTCACGTTCGCACTTGCCATTCAGAGAATCAGCATCATGCTCAGCACTATCGCCATCCTTGGCGCCACTTAAATCACTCTAAGTGATATCTTGGATAACATAGTCCATATGATCTTCATCAGGATAGTCATCATCGAGCTTTTCTTCATCATCATGGGATGCCCAGGCAAGGTCTTACTGAGGGTGTAACGTCTTGGAATAGATACTCTTGAAACATAACAGGTAGTGGGGACAGCTTTCACGCACATGGATATTACAATATTACCAACTAATGCTTCTTCCCCGAAATTAGAAATAGGAGGCTATTGTGACCTAGTGATTGAATGATCAACACTTACTATGAGACATGCGAGGCAAAAGCCCCTGATAGCTTGGCTCGCTGGTTTGATGTTTCATGCCAATGTGTAATTTCAGAAATCCCTATATTCGCTCTTGTTGATTCGCCTACTAGATGGAACATGCTAGTTTTCCAAGTGCTATGGACGAGGGAGGTATTGTTCGGGCTAAGAAACCCTAACAACAAGCTGTCGCAACACCGTTCTACACCCAAAATTCCCCTCGTCTATAATACTTCAAGACCTAGTACAGTCCATTTGTATGAAGGTTGCACGATGTATAAAATGCTTTCTTCTTCCCACTGACTGAAAGGTCAGTTGTTGGTAAAATTATACCTCTCTAAAAACGGATACGTACCCAATGGTTAGGTGGTCAAACACTTCCATGAAATGAAGCTTTCAGCAGGATCAATTGTCAAGAAAGTCCAATGAGAAGGATCCGAGGCTCAATCTCTTCATGGAACCAGAAAAGTGACTCAAGGACAGCGACACTGCTGAGAAATGGAGCAGTATGTCGACCTGGATTGAGATATGGTGTCCAGTACCATAAAGAAGTCGTTCACTTGGCTATTGAAAACATCAATCGATTACGTTTCCCACAGTTGGCTCAAGATTAATTTAGTAATCTGGACATTAATTTGTGCCTTTCTGAAAGCCAGAAATTCTTTCCTATATGTATCATACGCAGCTGTAGTCCTTCCGGACCAATACGTAATCGAACATGATATGTACACACAACTCACTTAAGAGTGATAAATGAGCCAATAATTGGTTTGGCGAACCTGGGAATTAAATCCGTATTTTTACCGGCAATAGGAACAAAACATAAACCCCATTTAAGGAATCTCCGCAGTAGGCACCTTCTCCGCACTAGACTCATCCTTCTCATCAACCTCATCTGAAGTCCACATAGACTCGCGCATGAAAGGACTACGATGGCGGATCTGAGGACCCTTCAGCACCAAAACAACAGGGACAACCGAAAGCGCGATACCGATAAAGCCCAGCAACGAACCGGCCCATCCGAAGCCAAGATTCGAGAACAGTTGAGGCGAAGCCAGGGGCAAGAAAGCACCGAACGAGTTACGTCCCAAAGAAGCAGCCGAGAGAGCCGAGGCAGCGTACTTCTCGTACGCGTCGGTAAGGTAGTTGACCACAGCCATGTAGATGGAGTAGATGCCGATACCGGCAGC
The DNA here is from genome assembly GCA_030556085.1 of Aspergillus tamarii. NCBI lineage: Eukaryota > Fungi > Ascomycota > Eurotiomycetes > Eurotiales > Aspergillaceae > Aspergillus > Aspergillus tamarii. Next base: position 342,704 of record JARVTJ010000006.1, read on the forward strand.
TGTGATACCGATGGTGGGCACAATCCAATGCACGTCGGGCATACTGGCCCAACCGTACCAGAACAGGCCACCTGCGAAGAGCAAGCTACCGGGAATGGCGGTGTAAAGACGAGCCTCGGGGATGGGCTTCCCGGGCGTTTCGGAGTTGCGTTTGGCTGAGCTCAGATAGATCCAGTCCTGGAGCGGGTTGATGGCTGTACCGATGACCGCTCCCACGGAGATAGCGAGTTGTACGAGACCAGTAGCCATAACACCCCAGCCATAGTTGGTGCTGTAAGTTTGGACAACACTGGAGAAGAATAGATACAAGATACCCCAGGCAAAACTGATCCAGAGTGTAAAGAAGATGACGACAGGCTCAGTCAAAAGCATGCGTGTAGGACGTTGAAAGGAGATCTGCAAAAGCTTGAGAGTGTTGACTTTGTTGAGCTCTGCTTGGGCATAGACAGGTCGACCGGTTTCCTTCCGGATCTTTCGGGCCCGTTTCTTCAAGATCACATCCGGGCGAGTTTCGCTGAGGATCAGGTAGAATACAGGGATAAGAGCGGCATTATAGATAATCTGAATATAGAAAATCCTGCAAGACATGCACAGTCAGGGATAGGTGTTTGATAACTGAAGAGCTGGGATAGCTTACCAACGCCAGGGGTCAGACTTGTGGATCTGCACAATGGCCGAACCGATGAACGGGCCCAGCGCAATACCTACAACACTGGTGAAGCCAAACAATGACATAGGCAGACTGCGAGCTTTCTCGCCCAACCAAACGTCACTGATGCTTCCTCCGACAATGTTGATGGAGACCGACGAGGCTCCGCCACCAAAGAAACGGGTAACAACCAGCGTAGCGAAGTTATTCGCGAACGCCGATGGGAATAGTGAAATCACCAGGATCACATAGGCCACAAAGTACCCGGGCATACGACCAGAAGACTCGGTGAGAGGCACAAAGATCAATGGCCAGAAGGCAGCGCCCATATTCCAGGACGTCGTAGCCCAGTAGAGGTTGGGAAATGGGGAATTCTGAACATGGAACTTCTCTTCCATCCAATCATTTCCAGAGCCATACGTTCCTGCCGGAAGTCCAGTCAAGATGGAGCTATTGAGAAAGGGTCAGCGCAGATCCAATCAAAGGAAGAGCGATAAGAGTCTCACATGAAACAGACGGTAACTGTTAGGAGCCATTTGTACTTGAGACTCCAGTTGAACCTAAGAAAGATCAGTAAGTACGAATACAACAATTCTTAAGAGACAGCATGGCTACTTACGGGTTCTCAGGATCATTTGGACCGTTCCAAGTGTGGATTTCGATGTCCTTGCTGTTACGCAGTTCATCGGAGTCGACATCATTATCAAAGCCGAAGAATCCCTTCAGCCTAAGACGGTGTCAGCCCGACCGTGATAAAGCACACAACAAACGTTAGGGTCCTAACCTGTCCAGAAAAGAAGTACTGGACTGACTGTGCGGGGCGTTGTTGGCGGGTTGATCGGCCATTGTAAGAGACAATCAACAGAAAGGCGCTGGCGTCAGTGGATTTCGAACCAATCTGACCGTCTCATGAAAAGGGAATAGAAAAGGAACAGGAAACTGCACCGCCGATGTCTACATTTGAAGAGCTGAAAACTCGATCAGATGAGAAAGTTAATTCGGGGGCGTTCCTAGACTGGACCTCCGAAGATTCCGTTTCGGCATGCCGAACAGACAAATAGAAAGCATGAGAGCCGACCGAGTATTTCGTCATGATGGAGTGCCTGCGTGCGGAGCCCATGGCCACTTCGATGGCAAATCCATTCTTGGGGCCGGTGAAGAGTTTCAAGCTCTGTGACAGGCTAAAGCACTGAAAGACCCACGGGTATAGCTCCACGATGCCTTGGGTGGAGTGCGACTAATGCAACGTTCTTGACGCATCTGCTAACTCCTGACGCAGTGCTTTTCAGTATTTGACTCCCTACATCCAAGGAACCTCATTCTCAGATCAACCAGACTGCGGAGCATATTGGTGAAAACTGTAATTAACCTTGCAATCGACCACTGGAACAACTTGAGCTGCCGGTTGGCTCTTTTATCCGAACTGTGGTTTATGACGAACTATATCCGTTATTGGCCTTGAAGTAGAACTTTTCTCGAAAATCAGTCCATCTGGTTACATTTCCACTTTTCCGCCCCTTTTCCTTTTATGTTTGCTAAGGCTTTCTAACAATTGCTGTTATGAAAGGCATTGATCACTCGTTGAACTAATGCAGTGTTTCTATACTAATCCACCCACCATTCTAGGGTCGTAACCCTCTCTACACAGTACATTGTAGCACAGCTATGTTTTGTCACTTTGCTCTTCCTCTTCTTCACATTATAGCCGTAAATCTCTCACTTGAATTCACGGTACTGCCGAAGATCTTCCGTCATAGACGCGATGTGGCAAATCCAGCGGCAAACTCTTAAAACCCTATTTCGGAATATCGTCACTTTTCCAAACTGATGTCTTTCTTTGATGGCATTTTCTTTTTATCTGAACTGTGCCTTTTTCTTGACTACTTGTAGCAAATCCACCTTCCTCTGGTAAATTAAACGAAGGAAAATTTCAGAAAGTCTTTGTTATGGTGCCTGACTATCTTTCGACTACTACACAGTAGTAGGATTATTCTAAATTAGATAGACGACCGAAGTGGGCCCTTGCATGGATTTAATTTGCACGGACCGCCCCACACCTGGCTTGCTTTTGCCTTGAAAACGGATTCTTAGGATAACCAATTATTAATAGAAGAAAGCACTGTGTAGCTTTTCTCTTTTTTCCTTTTCTTTTTTCTCGGAGCGACGGGACTCGACTGGTAGCCTGCGAAGTCTGTACAAGCTAGTTCTAGGTAGTATCTACTGTACGCCTGTGTGATCACGCGTCGGATCAACCTTACCTAGGTGTTAAATTACTTATATTGTTGTAGACTACACTGCAAACACTAAATCACTGTTTTGGATGCTGAAAAGTAAGTTCCAAAAACCCCTAGGTCGACTGCACGATGGGACATATGTCTCGAGGAGTTGGCCCACAGCATTAGCTAGCCCGTAATTCTGAAAGCACCGGACAGCAGCAGAAAAATAATGGAAAACATGATTGGGATAGTGTCGCGGAATCAACTTCCGTAGGCCTTGTGCGACTCGTCTTGAGATGTGGAGCCAAGCCTGCTTGAGATGCCATTGTTGCAAGGGCATAGACGTTAGATCAGAACATATAAAGACAGGTTCATTGTTTCAAGATAGCTCGTCTAGTGTTTGGCTGTATTGTTTTCCTTGTACAGCGCAGCTATGATCGAGGATTTGAATAAGAAACGATTCGCTTACAAAATGCATCTCAAAATGTATCACACCATCGTACGTGTTAGGGTTGATTCACCTACCTACTCATCTTGAACGATATAACCAAGACTCCCACTATTTCACTTATTCAACATATTCCATCATAAGACTATCGGCTTTCTTCGTCCTGATTTCCCCAATTTTGTTCATCTCATTGTATTCGTGCTCGATATAATTTAACGGGCGTTTGACAGAGATGGCATGCGGCTCTTTGACGACGATCAACGACGGGTTCGAACGGTAGTATGCGTCTATATCTTCCAGGGTACGATTCACTATGACAGATTCAAGATAAGTATTTCCTCGAAGAAAGAATAACATTAAGGACAACGTATCCGTTTCTGGGTAAAAGAAATAGATGACTGGCAAAAAGGCGGCGTTGAACATTGTCCGGATAATCCAGAACTTCCAACCGATATTTTGGGTTTCAATAGGGGTGGTTTCCACGATGATGAAGTTCATCATCCTAGGCAAGTCAGTATAATCTCTAGATTAGATTATATGTGGTCAAGTAGATTAACAATTCGTTGCTGTTGCCACGATAGCTCCCTTGTTCCGCATTTGGAGGGAGCTGAGCTTTGTTGGATAAAGCCACGGAACCTCGGGCATACCAAGACCAAAGAAAATGTAGAAAAGAAAGAAGAATACAGTAGGCGCGAAGCCAAATCTATGTCCATTGGCAGTACCAGCATTGGCCTCCGCATAACGCAGCAGGCTCGTAAAGATGAGGAAAGCAAAGAACTGGCCGGCAGTAGACAGCATCACCAAACCGTCGATCAGTCCACTGCATAGCAGGCACAAACCAAATAGGTGACAGAATTGACCACCGTAGGACGGCGTGCCATCAAATCAGAAAGCCCGACACAATTCATCAGGATAGTGGGCAGATGACAAGACATTATATTTACGCCTTTCAAATTGTTGTATGAACTGAGTGCCGGCGCTGAGGATCAGTCGTCGCAAGGTTTTGGAGTCTATGCTGTCAGTCTTTCTGCGTAGGGGAATGTCGCGCCATCGAATGGCATTTTCTCGCTCGCGTTAGATTGTATATTCAATCTCGTTGCTGTTGATGTATTGATCCTATTTCTGAAACTGCCCCCCCCCCCTCAGTCATTGAAACGGAATCGAAATAAAAAAAACCACGGAATCCGAAAATATATCCGAAAATTACCCAACCAACTAATATATGTGGAAGACTGTACGACGCTCACTTGAGAAGGGTGCCGATCGCCATAAGGGTGGTTCCTAGTAGGATTGACTTCTTTCGACCGAGGCGTCCCCCAATGCTGAAGACCACGAATGCGCCGAAGAAACACCCAACGTCGTAGATGGCGGTAACAGTGGAGGGTGTCTTGGTTTTGATCATCCTACTAGATTGTGAACCATCAGAAAGTCCTCCGCAACCACAACGCCGCCTTTCGAAGAAATTTGTCAGTATCATATGCGGCCCTCTCAGGGGTCAGGTTCTGGGGATAAACATAATGAAAAGACCTTGATTGTATCCAAGCAAAACTCATATCTCTGGCACAACCAGTTGTCTCAGTAAAACAAGGAGTTAGCCATAGAAATAGCATATGAATCCAACAGAAAAGGAGCTCTCAGTAATCCAGAATGCCAGCTACTCCCTTTCAACCCAAAGTAGGGTTATTTCTGGGAGTCCTTTAAGGAGGCCCTTGCGAAAAAATAGAAAATACAACTTGAACAGCCAAAGTCGAGAGAGATAGAAGAAGACGTCTCCTGCTCACTCCTGCTACGCAGAGAGTGAGACAATTAGAATAAGACCGCTCTTGATGAAAGCTGGAAAAGACTGATATTATACATGTATTTTTATGTCATGGTCATGCTCAGCCCGATCTTAACATCAACGAAATTGGTAAAGCTAAATCAACACTTCTTTCGCCTGATCCACAGACCACTCCTCACCAGATCATCACCGTGAAAACGAGTAACTACTAGTCTTGGTACTTTAGCGGATTGTTGTTAATTCGACCCATGAGAGGCGGTAAACAAAGAGTGCATTTAATCGTCGTCTGCGTCACCTGATTTGCAACGTGAGGGGAATTTTCGTATCATAACACCACACCCATCAAAATAAGACCTTGCATGATCAGGATCCTTCTCATACAGCAATAGCAGATTGATTGTGTTGGTTTATCATTCTCAAGTTCTTGGACCTTGTATCCTTGCAACTTCACTGCATGTGTGTTTGAACCGCAACAACTCTCTGATCCTGCCAAGAAACCGGTGTCATGTCAAGGACAATTCCGCGTGTCTTTACTGAGGCCGAGCGTCTGGAACAACAAAATCTTCACCGGGAAATAATTAGACAGGAAATAGCAAAGGAAAAAGTGGCTTACGCAAGAGCGTCTTCCTCATCCTGGCCGCTCGCATCTATCCCGCGAAGCTGGAAAACAGAGCCCTACGTGTGGGGGTACGAAAGTCTACAGGGCTCAATGGCTCCTGTCCATAAAACAGGCTCAATTATGCATGCTAACTCACCATGCCAACATATGCATGAATCTGGCCACGGCAATCCGACACACATAGACTCGCCCAAGCCAATAAGCATGATTGAAGCGCTGCCCCTTGAGCTTCTGGAACTAATTGTTCGAATTGCCCTGGACCTCGATCAACAACAGAAACCCACTGACGCTCCCAAAGTTTGGGAGCCATGTCCCATTAATGATTCCTCCAAGGGAAAGCTTCCTCCAAGAAGGATGGTCAGCCGGACTGCCTTACCACTCATCCTTAGTTGCAGGACATTGCGCACCATCACCCATGCAGTCATCTTTTCAAATGTTCAATTTTGGAGTCCCAACAACCGGCAAACGGATTGGTTGCTAACCTCTCTAGACAAAGGGAGTCTATTGACTAGATTAAGGCATGTCGCTATTAATCTGGACGGTAACAGTAGTATTACTTGGGATGACAAGGGCCAGACCTATGGGGCAGATGAGCGTAGCGATCAACTCGTGGCAACGGGCTCGGAACTTTTGGAACGTCTTCCTGATGACCTAGTCAGTCTATCTCTTACGGCGCAAGATGACGGGGACTACTCACCCTACATTTACTTTGGGAGGATACATCCAGCTTTCCAACAAAGTCTAGCAAGGCTCCGCAATCTCCGCCATCTTGAGCTGGATTTCTACTACCAATGGCTTTCTCTTAACTTGTGGTGCGCGAAACCTCCTGCCTCGATGACCTTTTCTGCCAAGGATGTGGCACTTCCACCTCCAATGTTTCCCAACCTCCGGCACCTTTATCTGAACGGCTGCTTGAGCGGAAGTGTGACCTCAGAAGACGTCATAGTCGCATTTTCTCAGCAGCAGCTACCCTCCCTCCAGTCTTTGGTCATTGACCGTCTACTCTATGAGGATGAGGGAGTCTTTGTTCCTGAAGTTATAATGCATATGAACCCACTGAGGGAATTTAGTTGGCTGAATTACGATTTTAGGATAGATATTCGACGCTCCCTGGGTAATCCACATGAACTTCCTATGAAGGGACACCTCGAGGCTCTAAAGCACCATCATGGCACAACACTGGAGCTGTTGACGTTGAATTATAACTGGGAGTGGGGGAAGCCCGAGTATGATTTCACAGAGGACTATCTGAAAGACTTCATCAAAGCGATACCGACTTTGAACAAAATCTATATCGATATCCCAGGTATTGGGGTTAAGATCACAGTTGGTCCGTCCACAATAGATGACTAGGCTTTTGGGAGTTCGGCAAGCTCAGTTTTAAGCGCCTTGGCCAAAGTCTTTGCAAATTCCTTCTTAGTGTTTAATATTATCCGATTCATTCAAGCGGCGAAGCCATTCGTCCCAGGGCACTTACATAGCCGACTTTCCCTTGCCAGCTCCACCATATAACACGCAAATCCTCCTTAAGGATACTGGGCGGGTGCAGAATACTGCGGTGCAGCGATGGACATATTCATCCACCCAAATGTTGTAAATTACTCAACTTGAAAGCATCAAACCAGCAGCGTGCTATCATCGATCCGTTTAGAATGATGCTAGCCGAGATTTTCTCGTTTGCTATGTTATGCCTCGGTTCTGGAATCTATATGCATATCCCAGCAGACCAGGCGGGGAAAGTCGCTGATCTGCGGGGTTTTCCCGATAGAAACCAATAGCCACTTTATGTCCTGCTTGTATGAATCTTGATTAATTATTACGCAATAATAATACTAACTATGTCTTCCAGTACCTTTTTGTTAAAGAGTTATGGCACCTAGAAAAATCTAAACTGTAAAGTCTGTAATGCCCCAAGTCTAAGGGATCGTCTGCAACATCACTCCTAACCCTAACTTGCCTCTAGCGCAAAAAGTATCCCTTTAAATGCCGATTAATCCTAAATCTATACGCAGTAGGGGACAAGAGACACGTACCGAGAATAAATACTGAATCTCCAGAATGTGAATATCTAATCAAGATGAAGTTTCGTCCAAATGTACATGCAATATGAAAAGTGACAAGGGACACCTGTTAATTCGGAGAGCGCCGACAGAGCAATATAATCAGGCCATTATGCAGGGAAAGTGCCCGCTTTGCCAAGCACCCTTTTTTCAGATCAGCAGTATTTACAAGTACCAGGAGCTCGAGTCTTCATGGAATTCATCACATCCCAGTGACACTCGCCAGAAAGCCTCGATTAAAAAAAAAATGCCAGTCCAAAAATACGACACCATCGGAGACTCCTACAATGACGTCGCCCAAATCCCCACAGGCAAACTCCAACTAGCAGCCATACAAACCCTAATCGGCGATGTCAAAGGACTCACCATCATCGAACTAGCCTGTGGACCAGGGTTCTACTGCCGAAAAGCCATCTCATGGGGTGCCCACCACGCCACGGGAATAGACATATCCCCAAGGATGATCGAAACAGCACGCAGCAGCGCAAAAGGGGACAAGCGAATGGAATTCCACATCGCAGATTGCAGTCAGCCATTGAACATCAACGTAGGACAATTCGACGTCGTCCTGGCACCGTGGCTACTAAACTACGCCCGGAACGAGCAAGAGCTTTTAGGCATGTGGCGCAACATCTATAACAGCCTGAAGCCCGGTGGTAAAGTGATTGGAATCAGTCCGAACTTGGATCTACTGGACGATGGTCCTGCGGCGTTTCCTCGGGAGCGGCGTTTCGGGCAGGAATTGGAAGTGCTGGGTGCGATTGAGGATGGGGGCTTGGAGGTTCGGGCGACTTTGCATACGTCGACGCCTTTTTCATTTACTAATTATTATCTGCCGAGGGTGCTGTATGAGAGATCTAGTTTGTTGGCTGGTTTGCGTGGTTTTCGGTGGATGTCTTTTACTGATGATGTCCTTCTGGGTGATGTGGATTGGGATGCATTTTTGACGTGTCCTCCTTTCTTGACTTTTACAGCCGTAAGGCCTTTGGATGTCTTGAAATGAGGCTGTTAACTGGCTTTTCTTGTTGTGGGGAAAAGGTATATTGTATCTGGAAATTTGGTACATGTACTATAATTGCCATTACCGTCATAGAGACACGTAACAGCCCTGACATTTTCCTCCTCAAATAAGGTCCCAGAGATTTGGAAATTCTGTAGAGTCCCGCCACAAAATGCATTGCAATTAACGATATACGAACATCAACTCCAAGAAAGGGTGAAAATGACTTCCCGTTTATCAACTCCGCGATAAACAAGTGGGGTCAACCTCGGCTTATGGTCAACATCAACACTGTCAGCAATTAACCGAGAAGACCTGACTCCTTCTCTGTACGTTCACGAAGAGAGAGCTGTTCGAACAATTCATTATAAGAAAAGGCAAACGGACGCAGAACATCAAAATGGCAGCGCCACCTCTCCCCTCCGCACCTCAGGTGTCTTTAGGAGAAAACATTCTCCTCCAACCCCCACTTTCGCGATGTGGGCTTGGACCCGGTCTAATAATCATCCGGCCGTATAGCTATGCAGAGTGTCAAGCAAATAATACCAGTCTTGACCCGGAGCCCGTGCAGAAATGGGCTGAGGAGAGTTATGCAGTGGTGCAGATTACGTTGGGCCATGAGACGAGTGCGGCTGAGAGCGTTGTTTTGGCGCTTGTGGAAAGAGGCATTGAAGCGTTTGAGTCATCAAATGAGTGTGAGAAGAAGGATAGATTCGCTACGTTAGGTATGAGGTAGTCTATTATCTCATGAGAAAGGCACGCTGATAGGATATAGTCTACGGTTCTCCCGCCGATTATGCGCCTGAGTTCGGAAAGACCTTGGGCAATGTCATCACAGTTTTGAACAAAAGGCTTGCGGCTGCAGTCTTCTTCAGCTCCTGGAATATAAGTGAGGGATCGGTTCGTATTCTCTCACATATTCCTGGGAACTTCCAACCTGCTGGTCCTGCGAAGAACGACAATGACACAGTTTACTCATATGCGGATGTTTCTTCCGCCGGGTTTATCGTCCCTGGGCATGCTGACTTCAAAATCACGGCTGCCGGAGTCGCACACACACGATCCCTGACATTCCTGAAGAAACAGCTGAATGGACCGTACTTCGATCTTGAGAAGATTTGGGACGAGCACACATGGTACGAATTCGGGGATCGATCCGTAGAAAAGACCATGGCGACGATGGTGCAGGAGCCGTATGTCAACCATATTCCGACCGTGAGTCTCGCCTCTCTCCCCATACACACAATTATATTCTCAGACTGACGCAACAAGATGACGGGGGGAATTGGACGAGCACGACTGAGCAAGTTCTACCTGGAAAATTTCATCTTCAACAACCCCACCGACACCGCACTAGAACTCATCAGCCGGACGGTCGGCACGGACCGGATCGTCGACGAATTCATCTTCAGCCTGACGCACAATAAGGAGATCGACTGGTTGTGAGTATAACCACCATACCATACCTTAGTGCATACCTTTCCCATCGTACCACTCTAGCCAAAGGTGTTATCCCGATTATAGCTAACTCGATTAGACTACCCGGCATCCCACCAACTGGAAAAGCGCTCCGTATCCCATTTACTTCAGTTGTGAACATTCGCGGAGATCGTTTGTACCACGAACATATCGCGTGGGATCAGGCCACAGTGCTCATACAGCTTGGTCTGATGCCAGAATACCTTCCCTACCCATATGCACTTCCCGGTGGGCAGCTGCCTGGGCCTGGAAAGAGGTTTGAGTATCGAGTGCCTGCTGCCGGAGTTGAGACGGCTATGAAGTTGCAGGATGAACATGCAGTGCCGTCAAATGCAATGTTTGAGTTTAAGGTGCGCGAGGTAGACGATAAATGATGCGATGATGGCGTGATACAGCGAGGGCAAATCGTGTAGATATTACAAAGCAAGTCGAACGAGGATCGAGGAGGAGGCCAAAGCACATATCGGAGAATGGCGGAAAGAGGTATGTTACGTCGTAAATCTGAATGGAGGAGGGATCATTGCCTTTTTTCTTTGCTCAGACCGCTGGAACAGCAGAACAGACATGAAAAGCTGTTGGGTTAAGCATCAGTCCCAGCGACTAGTACGCTATTCTCGCCACGTAGGCCCACGTTCATAACATAGTCATTTCTCAATGTCAAAGTTATGAGTAATAATGGTTAACGCTTGCGTTTGCCTTCTTCCATATCTGTGGGAGTAATGGATCGACACGCTTCGAGTATAGCCTACCGCACTTTTAGTCCTAAAGCAACAAGGCAGCAGCGAAAAGAAAAGTCAAGGCTTGAGATAAGAAACTCAAGATCCCACTATAGTGGGGAACCGTTGCCGGCTGCCTGGAGTAGGACCGGTACTCTACATGGACGGACGGAAATCTCAGGCAACAATATAACACTCAGCCGAACCATTGACTCTACGGAGTACAAGCATGAAGAGCATCTCTTATTGCTTTATTCAGAGAACACAGTATACGCAATCCCATGGCCACCCCATGGAGGTCAACAAACATGGCTACCTTGAGACCCACCTTCGCGATGTTACTTCCACAATTAGTATACCTAGAGCACCAACGAAGCCCCGAGGATATGAGTGGTATTCGTAGAGCACGCGCATCCGTAAGTATTGAGCGGAGTGGGTGAAAATACGTCTAGTGTACCTCCACTACGCCTGTGAGAGAGAATTCTGTGCCTCACCTTAAAGAGACTGGGAGGTATCTGATCGACATGTTTTGGTCCGTAACAGCTGGCCGCTGCATGAGTGGAGAATCCCCGAAGTTGGGTGTTGGTCTCCAGTCATTCCATAGAAAATGACCGTACGACCCCCACGGAAGGAAGCAGCAAATAAGCGTTCCAAGGTCCAACTGGATGGTTTAGCACAGGAACATCCTAGACGGTCACACGGGGAATTTCCAATGTTGCACCGGACATGGGCGGATATGACCGTATTTGTAAATGAAAACTCTTATTTCAGGCCCAGATCCATTGTGGCGCTCGAGCCATTCATGCGAGGTGAAACCCCGTCAGTCAATGACTGTCCGTAAGCTTGGCTTCGGTGACAACAGACCACGAAGAGTTTTCTATACTGGCGTAAACTGTGTGGGATTCTGTAGTAAAGTCAGCAAGCAGGGAAGTGGAGCGCGCACATTATGTTCCAGAAGATGTCTCAGAAGTCTATGATGGCTCGGAGGCTCTGGACGACAAAACCGGGTACCTTACGGAGTAGACTAGCTCTTCTGGGTAGATCGTGGTTTCGAAAGAAAGTAAACCAGGAAAAGAACACACGTGGAATTAAAATAAAATCAAATGTCAAGGATCCGGTGTCGACGAACTCGGGAAAAATGATGCTGTAGGCAGACATAATACCAAAAAGTAGGGTTTGGTGAGGCTCGTGTCGGGGAGACTGAAAAGTCGAACCACGGTAACAAATGCTCCGAAGACGTTTCAATTAACAAAGGGCAGTAAGACAACGAAGGGACCAATACGGGTCACTAATTAAACTTGGTTGCTAAGCTTTTGTCCTCACTGTTATTGGAGCAGTTAATCCCTCAAACTGCCTCGCGGCCAATGGTGTTAATGCACTGCCTCAAAATTGATCCACTCTGGCATTTGGGCCAAATTTAGATGTTGCATTGCAGTGGTCAATGTCTGTCACCCATGCTGCTCCACCTTCCGAAAGGTCTATAATTCAGCGAAGGCACGGCATATGTTCTTCAGCCAATATTGTTGGGGACTTACTAGTATCATGTAGTTATGCGCACGGGACGCGTCGGCTATGAAGTAAAATAGCAAGAATACAATAGACGAGTGGCGCAATTCGGAGGCCAACATTGATCAGTATACACGACCGGCTATCATTGCCTCTTCAAGCCCCTGAAAAGAAGCTTACCGTGGGGCATCGTTTTGGACCCTGAGCCAACGAGAGGCGCAGCCAATTGCTGATCTTGCGACAGATTACCACATTCCCCTATCATCGTTGACTCTTGAGCCTTAAGGTTCTCTTACAGTTGTGGGCAACCGCCTTTGCATGACATGTTCTTTCGGGCAAAGGATGATCGCCAAACTCTCTCGTATCTCAGCGTAGATTTCTTTCCTAGATGAGGCTCGTCGAGATGAAATAACAATGTAGCTAGAATCAAATCACTAGAAAGGATGATCAGCACTTCGGTAGTCTCATGGTGAGACGGGCTAATGAGCTACTCAGAAGAAATTTTTCTTGGTCTTTTTTTAGTCCGTTACTCAGCCTTGGATATCTGGACTCGATCGATCCATGCTCAGGAAATCATTGACCCACGAGTCTCACCTTGTCCAATCATTTTGTACGCCAGTCCCTAGTTTCAATTAGTTTGGCTATTTGGGGCAGTTCTTTGCCTGAAGGTGTCAGTCGGCGATCGTCCAGTGTTGAGCCATCGGATGTTCCCCAGATAGTTAGAGTGAGTCAAGGTTCTTAGCTTAATGTATTAATAAATGCATATAAGCCTTATTGGCCCCTCTTGCCTTTATATAATGCCCGCTGACTCCCGCTTTTCTTCCTTTCCCTTTGACTGTTGCAACTTCTGTACCAACGCTCTCGCCCAATTAGAGAAGTAAATAACCACGCTCAGTCACGCTTTCACTCTAACCCTTAACTGCCACCTTCAACCTTCAACCTTCAACTACTACACTCCTCCCGCCGTCGACTACTAATTCTTTCACCATGTTGCTGCGTTTCCTGTCTCTGACAGGCGCGCTCTGTTTAAGCAGCTGTGCTGCGTTGTCTCTGCCCGAGCATAAGGTTGAACTGTCCGGGCTGGATCCTGAGTTTCGAAGCCGAATCATCTCCAACGCCCGTCCAACAAACGTGCCGACCGCTCTTTGTTCATTCTCATCTCTTGAATGTTCGGAAGACATTGATCTTCATTCCCATCTGGTGCGTTTGGACCCATGAAATTAGAAGCAGGATGAGGACGCCGTCGCTAACTCAAGGCAGACCCTGGACTTCTCTACGGAAAATGGCACTCTCCTCGCCAACCACGACCCGATCTTCCCACCTACTTTCCCAATGCGATTCCATGCAGTCCGGCATTTCCAATCGGGCCGAGAGACGGTCGACTTGGCCTATGAGCTCGATGTCCGACCCATGCCGTCACGCCCTGACGAAGAACTTGGGGGCGTCTTCCTTTTGAAACTCAGACTGTTTGACCTACAAGGGCGGCCCGCCTCCGATCACATCGTCACGATCACACTGACGCAAGACTCGGACGGAAACCTCCAAATCACTCAACTTGAAACCAACCCCATCATCGGCCATCACCATCACGACGGACCGCCGTCATGGATGGCCCAATTAACCGCTAGCCTTCAGGCAATGAAGGACGCCGTCAAGGACTGCATGCACGGTCCGGGATCGAAGCATCCGACCGCGAGGCCTCAGCATGGCCACATGCAACCTCCAGTTGACAAGCACCACACGATCGCTCCAGAGCATCACCGCTATCACCACAGGCCCGGCTACTGGGCCGGTCGGGAGAAGAACTTCGGGAGATTGATGCGTCCGGTCGTTATGCCCGCCCTCCTAGGTGTAATGGCCGGGGTGGTTGCGTGTATGGTTGGATTTATCATGGGCAAAATCATCATCTCAGTATTTTACTGTGTTCGGGGTTGCAGGAAGCAGAACCAGAAGAAGACTCAGGCTGCCATTCCGCGGATAGTAGTGTTGGAAAGCGCTCCAAGTGAAAAGGAGCGCTTGTTGGCGATGTGCGATGATCACTGTTGACCGTACATGATACTATCTCTTTACTCTCTTTACTTTCCTTTTTTCATTTCATATGTTCTTTTTGTCGGATAGCATATATATACCCAATGTAACATAGACTTTTGATGATCACACTCTTTTACAAGATAACACTCGAACATAAGTCCGTTAAGGTCTTCCCTTTCTAACAATCAAGGCCGGCTGGCCCAATGGCAAGGCGCTTGACTACGAATCAAGAGATTGCAGGTTCGATCCCTGCGTCGGTCAATATTTTTGATTTTTGAACCCTGTTTTCGATCGATTTTTGTGCAGGGAAAAGTTCTTCACCTGGGTGGCTCCACTATCCGAACCAGCCCTACACCCGAGTGGATCCTACTTGTATCTATTTTGAGCATTCGCCAGCCATTAAGGTGCCGCTATACATATTTTCAAGGGCATTTCCTTCAATTGTAGAAATACTTTGGGTTATTATCTTAATGGTCTCTATCGGGTCGTGGTGGGCCGCTGGACAAGGCTGCTGGGAATGGGGACATCCATGGGATCGCCACGCGACACTCCGTGAGCGGAACGTCTATCTCGTGGTATATTACTACAACCATTCAAACAGAGTAATCTGCAGGCATTCTCTTTTCTTGTTCCTGTCGTATGATTTCAATCTCGTAAACCTCTTCCTCTGTACATTGGTGCCTAGAATGTGAATTTGATGTCACTTACCCCTTTGGGACCCCGACGTCGTATACGAGAATCCCACATCCTCCACACCTGAATATATATAGTAAAGTAAAGACACTACCTAAGGTACAGCACCACAACGTGACCGCAGAACCCAATTAACAACCCCACCGAACCTCCATCCCCAAAGAAAAACTTATCTATATACATAAAAAAAAAAGACGCAAAAACCAATAACCAAAAATGCCACCACCACCAAACCCGATCCCCATCCCAACCCTCGAAACCTTCACAAAAACCACCCTCCACCTACCCCAAGCAACCCTAACCCGCCACCCCAAAATCGAAGGCGACGATCATATGATCTTCACCATCACCGAGTCCCCAAACCACCTACTCCGCGTGACAAAACCCCGCAAAGACCGTCCCTTAAACGGGACTCAAATGCAAAAGTTCGACATCGCGGTGCGGGAACTCATCGCGGGTGAATACGTGGCTCGCGGGTTATCTGGGGATATCATACCTAGATCTGTGGGGCATGAAGTTCTCACTGGGGATGGGGTTTATGCTGTTTCTTTGGAGACGATGTTAGATGGGACTGGGTTGATTAGGGGTGGGTTGCGGCAGTATCTGAGTGAGAGGACGGTTGGGGGGTTGGTTGAATTGATGAGGGTTTTGAAGGGGGTTGATGTTTCTGGGTTGGAGGGGAGGTTGAAGGATCTTGGGGTGGTTGGGTTTGAGGTCCCTTTTATTGAGTGGCCGGAGATTCGGGGGATGAGGGAGAGAGCGGTCGTTGCGTGGAGGAGGTTGGTTGGTAGGGGGCAGATTGTGGGGGTAGATTTTGGGGTTAAGGATGAGGGTGAGTTTGAGGGGTTGGGAGAGAGGAAGACGGCGTTTATAGACCGGGTGAGGTATCCTGGTGAAGGGGTATCTCGGCGGGTGCTCATTCATAATGATATTAAGGGAGAGCATATCCTTGTGGATTCTGATGGGCGGATTACTGGCATCCTGGATTGGGCAGATGCGGGCGTTGGATATCCTGCGACTGATATTGCGGGGTTGGCGTTGACTGTTGGGATGCGGTTGGCTGTCAGAATTGCAGGGGAGGTTGGGTATGATGAGGATGAAGTTCTGCAGGGCCTGATGCAGGCTCGGTGTGAGTGTGTTTTGAGGTTGGATGATCGGTTGAATGGGGATGATGAGTTGACTCCGGTTGATTTGTTGAAGGGTCAGCTTGTTTTGTCGATGGAGGATTGTGAGTTCGTTGATTGTTTGTGAAATACTAAAGAATTGGGGGTATGATATCGGGTGTACATAGGATTGCTATGGTATAGACCTTGTTGGTGTGAAACTGTAGATAGTAAATATATTGATTTAAACTAGATAGAATAACAGGACAAACTATGATTGACTGGTTGTTAAGACATGTCACAGATTAATACGTCGAATCCAGATAGAAGCATCTTCACAGGAGAACACCACTGCGATATAATCTCTAATATCAAGAGTCACTCCCCTAAGCCAAGTGCCTGAATTGTCGACTTGGAAAGATTCTTATAATACTTGTTGATAATTCTGTTACTCTATACATGCAGAACGGCGAAGAAAAGCTTCAAAGAGATATATATTTTAGTTATCTGAAAACCTTTCCAAAATGATCTAACAGCCTTATCTATACGAGGTACGACGGAAATTTCTTTGGTCGTTGATAGCGAGGTCTATGCAACTTCCCTATATAGAAACGATCGTTCAATATGCAGTAAGAAATCGTAAACGGGATATGATCTGCAAGCTACAGCCCACGTCATGGCCTACAAAGATATATGATGTATCTGAAGCCAAAAGAAGGGCCATAGCATGCTATGCGTTGGCGTTATGTGTCATGGGCTGCAGCACTCTAATTTTATATTTCTAACTGCAGGCTTCGTCAACAGACAACGGAGATACACGTAACCCATGAGCAAACCCCAAGGTGTAGTAGCACGCTGACGACAGTTGCATTTTAACAACAACGGCATTTAACAGGGCATAAGAGACTATTAAGTTGAGGCAACACTAACTCTGACACAGGGCGGTGATAGGGTTCTGCTATGTAGCGACCATCGACAATGGCTTTAAGCTTCATCTGCAAGGCCACCTCGCATCTGTCACTGTGAACCAGAATTAGACATCAAAGTTAGTTGTAAACTGGTCGCTGTCTGACCGCTTATTTGTGGAAGAAATAACGGAGTTGGTCTGAACTGATTGTCCAGGCCAGTTGCGCGAATATGTCGTCCGAGATTTATTATACCTCAACCTAGGAACTATGGTAATTTTGTTTATTTATGATTTGATTGGGCCGGTCAGAACCAATACTAATAAATATATATACTCTCTAGAAGAGTAGCTATTGAAAATTTATTGATTTGTTTTGTACTAGTCTCCCTTGTCTCTTCATGCTATAGGACAACCGTCAAGCTATAGGTCCCCATCAATCCGAATGCCGAGTTTAAATCGAGATAAATCACTGAACTGATAAAACCATAAATATGGAACGTGCGGATCCCACTCTTAACTCCATTGGGGGGAAACTTAGAAATGTCGATCTATACCATTTTACGCACGTGGGTGTTCTCTCCATCATTATCCGTCCTCATTGGTAGATTTGAGTCGGAATTCATTTCCTCGGGAAAAGCATTCCTGGAATCGACATGATCTCCTTCGATCTATAGAAACGGGCGATAGTATGCTTTGGTATACGGAGTAAGCACGAATCAATTGGAAATCACAGACTTCGTCGAAAATTTTGAAAACCTCGAACTGGTTTAGAATATGCGCTGTCCGTGTTTCTGTCATTACATGCTAAGCTACTTTAAGAACTTAGTACTGTGTAGTATTGCCCAAGCAAGGGTTGCACCTTCATTCATTAGTATCGGGGGAGTGACCGAAATTAGCTCAGGACTGTGAATATATATCCCTTACGGTAAGAGGATGTTCCATGAAACTTCGCTTCAGTTTAATTATTTATAGCCAATTGTTACTTACTGTATGTAGGTCGGTATGACTTGCATGCGACAAGCAAAAGCTACGAATCTGCTTTCTGAACCGACCTTGGCCGGGGATCTAATCTATTCGGTCGCTTATCTTGACTGAGGTCTAGATCCATCATCACATGGATCTAATTTAGTATATGCACTAGGGGGGATTTTTGGTCGTTCTATTGAGGCCCGGCCGAGGAAAGCTCTGCGAGAACTGAGTAGTCAAGAAGGTTGACAAACTTTCGGCTGCGGTTCAGAGACCACCTACCGGGCTGTATCTCATTCTGGGTCTCTCTGGGCTAGTGTGGCTCATGCGAAGACCGCATGACTTGAAAAGCTTGGGGTTTAATTGTAGGACAGTGTGGCTGATCGGAGTTCTCCGTAATTAGGCTACAGGTTTGTTTTTTTTTTTTTTTTTTTTTTTTCTTTTCCAGTATCAAGTCAAGAATGGTATTATTTCCACAATCAATAATCCTTGACCAAGGTTGGTTCTTGATGGTGAATAAACTGTGACGTTTACTCGGACTTTGTCCGGCTTTCCTTAGGGCTGCGGGAAGGGGATGCTGCACCGCCACAGTTCGTCTGAGTCTCTTTTTTTTCTTTTCTTTTCTTCTTCCCTTTTTTTTTTTTTTTTTTTGTTTTTTAATTTGGTGCACTTTTTTTTTCTCTTTTTGAGGGGATGAAAGCTATACCCCGGCGATCTTTGTCCGTCGTGGAGAAAAGAACTCGTATGTACTGTCGATCGAACTCAGTTCCTTTCCGTCCGTGTTCCTCCCTACTTTTCGCAACGCCCTGCTGATATGCTACCCGACGGTAAAATAAAGGCACCCCCCTACTCCGTACATGCGAATGTAACAACACTTCAGTGTCAGTCCTTCATTCCAGCCACCGCAGTGATGCGGTGTGGCTGGGAAACGCCTTAGCCCTAAATTTGTAGGTTTGTAAGATGCAAGAGGGGCTCACACGAGGAACTCCGTGTTTACCAGCCGAAATTACTAGAACAAAACTCACACGGTGAACCGCTCTCAGCGCGCAAGACGACCACGGTTGCCGTAGGCAATGGTCGCAGTTAGCGGGTGGCGGAAATCAAGAGCTTTCTCCACATCAAAGGGGATTTGGGAGTTGGGAGGTCGACCAAGTCCCAAAGCCACTAACTACAAGACCCTCTTGGCTGTGGGAAGTGTGGCTGGTGAGTCCGCTTTCTAAGTTCCCACTGCAGTAGTGATCCACAACCCAACTAGAGAGTGGGTGGAATGATTGGTGTCTATTGTTCAATTACGATCTGTTGGTCAGGGTGATCGGATCCACCGGCGATCCATTTCCTTTCAGTCGGTCAAGAGCGCGGATGTCCTTTGCCAGGTCCAATCCCGTGCGCTCTCAAGATCAGCTCCTTGATATTGGGCAGTCACAATGACGCTGCCTTTGACGTCGGCGGTCGTACCAACATCCTGTTTTTAATGCAGGGTTAGTACAGTCACCGTGCAGGGTACATTAGAGACAATGTAACAGATGATGCTAATTCTAGAGTTGAAGCACATTTTTTAACATCGTCATCACGCTCTTGCAGAGTGCATTGGGACAGTACCTGGTTCAATTTTATTATGCAGGAGGGGCTGAAAAAAGGACATGAATCAATGCGACGGGATTATCTTAACCACGGGTCTGGAAAGTCTTGGATTTTCTAAATCGGCATTTCAGCCTATACCAGCTTATCTCTTCCTAACCGAAGAGCGAGCGATGGGAACTTCAACCACGCTGTTTCCCATTATTTCCATGGATACGATAACAACCAAAGGTCGACAAGAAACTGAGGGTTAGAAAAAAAAAAAAAAAAAAAAAAGAAAAGGAAAAAACTAATCTTGAACCCACCCAGACTATCGAGTAACTAAGCCCGGGCAGCCTATGAAACGAGTGTGTAGGATCGAAAGTGGGTTTAAGTGGATCTGTGGCGGCTGGTTAATACTCTATAGGCCGCGATGGATCGAGCCACCCAGACATTTTACCTTGCAGACTAAGATTAAAATCAGTAAAATCAAATTCGGTGGGCTGGTCAATGACTTCACTTCGCATGGGAATTGGTCCGTGATACTTGCCCTAGCCACGTTGGCTGGAGACCTTGGAAAGCCAACCGCGCAAGTAGCCAGTGACGATCGCATTAGAGAAAGGAAAAGAAAAAAGAAAGTAAAAATTCGGAAAAGAAGAAGAAAAACAAAAAAAATAAAAAAATTTCTCTTGTTGATCGGGTCCCCGAGAAGCTTGGAGGTACAATTGAGATTTGCGCATCGCTTCCTGCCTTTTTAAATCAGCTCCTTCCCCTCCGATCTCTTGCTATTCTTTTCCTCCCTGCCACATCTTAAAGTGAACATCATCCAGCTTCCTCCCCTCGATCACTCGGCTGACGCCTCATTCCACTTGATCGCCTCTCTCCTGCCTTCCCTTCTATTTGGTTCACATCCAGCCTCACAGATTCCTCATCATGAAGACCACTGCTCTCTCTCTGGCTCTCCTGGCTGCCACCACCAGCATGGTGAGCGCCGATGTCTCCGTTGGTGAATGCGCTGTATGTGGTTCCTGTCCATGGCTATCGGCGAAGAAACACGACTAACTCCCCCCTTAGCAAATGTGCATCAGCAACATGAACGCCAAGGCTTCCGAGCTCGGTTGCTCCAGCGGTGACTTGGATTGCCTGTGCAAGAGCGGCAACTACTCCTATGGTGTGCGCGACTGCACTACTGAGGCTTGCCCTGACGAGAATGCCGCTGCCGTCGTAGCCGCCGCTCTTGCTGCCTGCCCTAACGGCTCTTCTGACAGCAGCGCTACTGGTACCAACGGTGGTGGTGCCTCCAAGACTGGTGATTCCGCCTCTGCCACCGGCACTGATGCCTCCAAGACCGGCGACTCCACTGCCACTGCTACTGGCTCTGACGCTTCCAAGACTGGTGACTCGACTGCCACTGGTACCGACGCCTCCAAGACCGGCGACTCCACTGCCACTGCTACTGGTACCGATGCTTCTAAGACTAGCGACTCCACTGCCACTGGCACCGACGCCTCCAAGACCGGTGACTCCACCGCCACTGCTACTGGCACCGACGCTTCCAAGACCGGCGACTCCACCGCCACTGCTACTGGCACTGATGCTTCTAAGACCGGTGACTCGACTGCCACTGGTACCGACGCCTCCAAGACTGGCGAGTCTACCACCACCGGCGGTACTACCCTGAGCACTTCTGCCAGCAGCACCACCGACGGCTCCAGCTCCTCTGAGACTGGCTCTAACGGTAGCAGCTCCACTGAAGGTTCCAACGGCGGTTCCAACGGTGGCAGCAGCGCAACTGAAACTGCTCCCTCCAGCACCTCTACCGACTCTGGCGCTTCTAAGACTGTCTTGGGTAGCGGTGCCCTGGGTGCTCTTGCCCTCGCCGCTTTCTTCGTTCTCTAAACGCTTTATTAATGACCGACTGCACCCTTGGATGAGCGATGGCGTTTATGATTCCCCGCCTTTCGCCTAATTTATTTTGCATCCTGTACTGTACATGTTTTTGTAACGGACTCTTCGTTTACGACGGTAGATAATTAGTGACTACCCAGCTATAGCTGTGTCATGACGTACTAATTTGAATTGATCCCATAATTACAACTAAACCATCTCCCATGTGTTGTGCATGCCAAGCGTAGCTTAATTCCTCGATTTGTACGGAGTAGTCGAATATACTTGAAGGCTCGTGATACTCAAAAACTTAGATCGATTAGATCAGGGGCCACCTTGTGTTTTGCAGAGAAACTATGGGACGCTTGTCTCCTTCGGTACTAAATAGATACCTTAAGTTTCAGGAACCGTTCTTGTGGGAGAGGCGCACGTGCACCCAATGGCAGCGCTCCGCATGTGATCGCTTGGCGGCATGAGGTCAGTTGACAGGAACGATAGTATATCATTCATTCTATGCGGTTCAGCTGATAGAAGGAGAGATAACATAGTGGTCAGTTCGAATAGTATATTGGTTCAATGTGGACTTCCTGTCGTCCGTGGCATACGCCTGGCCACTTTGACAAAGCACATCGGAGCAATGGCAACCAATGCAAGATGGCTTCAACAATTGGAGTTTGGCGCCCGTTCATCCGGCGCCGTGGCCTGGATGTCACAGGAAGTTTAGTATGGGGAAAATCGATGTCAATGTATATAAGTACCAGGATATGGACCAATGTTTTGAATCAGATCTAGCGCTAAATTTTACACCCACAAGACACAGACTCTGTCGCATAGACAGACCGGTACCTGGATTAACAACTCCGGGATTGACATCGCAATCATTCGGTGCCGGAAGACCAGTTGACCCGTACCGAGCCGAGGTCCAAGTCACGAGAGCATCCTATTCCGGTAATCGTCGGTCTCCTCCTATTGCTCGGCCTCGGCCGTTCTCCAGCTTTTGGCTTGTTTGGAGCTGTTTGTTCAATTTCCTCTGTTCAGTTTCCTTCTCCCGGTGAGATTGTTTTTGCTGCCTTAATTAATTCGGCGCTCTTTAAATTTCGCCTTTTCTCTCACTCAACCTCCGGCAACCCCGGCATTCTCTAAAATCTCTACCCTTTGCACTCCTCCCTTCCTCTCCCCGCGTCCAGCTTTCCCCGCTCCCGGACCACCCCCGCTACGATGTCCTCCGCTTCTGCATCTACTCCGGAGACAATCCGGGACGACGTCAAGGTCGTAGAGACCAAGGCTGTCAACCAGACTATTGCTCAAATTCGTTCTCTTGCTGCTGGTGCTGCCGGTGGTGTGTGCGCCGTCGTTGTCGGACACCCTTTCGACCTGGTGAAGGTCCGTCTACAGACTGCGGAGAAGGGTGTTTACTCCGGTGCAATTGATGTTGTGAAGAAGACGGTCGCCCGCGAGGGCCTTGTTCGCGTAAGTTGATGCTTCAAACCAAGTCCAAACATCGCGTTAACTGGGTATAGGGATTGTATGCCGGTGTTTCGGCTCCTCTCGTCGGAGTCACCCCCATGTGTAAGTTTCCATTAAGACGAAATATTTCATGTGAAAGATTACTGACTATGAGCTAGTTGCTGTCAGCTTCTGGGTATGTTCCAATTGGAATAGACGACCGTCTCGCTCATGTAAAATGGACTCTAACTGTTTCCCAGGGTTATGACGTGGGCAAGACGCTCGTTAGCAAATTCTCCGAAGTGCGCGTGGAGAACAACACCCCTCAGTACACCATTGGCCAGATCTCCGCCGCTGGTTTCTTCTCCGCCATTCCCATGACCCTGATCACGGCTCCCTTTGAGCGAGTCAAGGTGCTCTTGCAGATCCAAGGCCAGAACCCACCTCCTCCGGGACAGAAACCCAAATACTCCGGTGGATTGGACGTGGTTCGGCAGTTGTACAAGGAAGGTGGTATCCGCAGTGTCTTTCGTGGAAGCGCGATGACGCTGGCCCGTGATGGCCCCGGATCCGCCGCCTACTTCGCTGCTTACGAATATATCAAGCGCTCCCTGACACCCAAGGATGCGAACGGCAACGCCACCGGTCAACTTTCCATGCCCGCTGTCCTGGCTGCCGGTGGCGCGGCTGGTATTGCCATGTGGATTCCCGTTTTCCCCGTCGACACCATCAAATCGCGCTTGCAGAGTGCCCCCGGCAAGCCCACAATTGGCGGAACCATCCGCACCGTCTATGCCAGCGGTGGCTTCAAGGCCTTCTTCCCTGGATTCGGCCCGGCTTTGGCCAGAGCTGTTCCCGCCAACGCTGCTACCTTGTATGTTTTCTTTCCTAACTATAGCACACGAGATAAACCGACTAACAGTTAGCAGTGCGGGAGTTGAGCTTGCTCACAACTTCATGAAGAAGCTCTTCGACGACGAGTGAAAGCGAGTTCATTTGATTTAGCGATGTCTGGCAGAAAAAGAAATTCGGCTATGGTTTTGTAGATTTATTGTTCATTTTGTGTCTCAAATTTGGCGTTCCTGTGTCTTTTGTTTTGGTTAGATCTCTGAGCATTTAGCGCGCCTGGATATCCTGTTTCCAGAACTTAGACTTGATGTTTTCCTTGTTGTCTAGATCGGTTTCTAGGAATACCCATGGTTACCGAGTTGGTTTATAGCTTCAGTTGCGGTATAGAAGGGGACCTTGTAGGTGAACAACAGTATCTCTCTACCCTATGAATGCCTCGCTCTTGGTATCAACCGTCTGGAAGCAATATGCTGAGAAAACAAATGAGTATCAAAGTATTCACACATTGTAACCTTCAATGCCGACCAAGCGCTAGAATACGTCACGATGTGTCTACATCGAAAGCCAGTGTAGTACTAGATGTAAAGAAAAATAACGACTCATGATTGGTCAGGAAGAGAAACCATTCACGTGATATGATATCGGCATTGTTTGCGGGAAACGCCTAGAGCTCAATCGATCCTCAATCAACAACTATCGCTCGTGCAATTCCAAGCAGCACACTCACCGATACCCACCTCCAGTCAAAAGCAGTACCGCTCAATTGCACACGCCATCAAAAATCGACTCAAATCCCCCACCAATGCTCTAATCCACATCCAACAACAACAACAACAACAACAATAACCGACCAAAGAACCCCCAAAGATGAACACCGAATTCCAAACCTCCCTCTCCAACCTCGAACACAAGCTCAATGCCCTGATCACCAGCCTCACAACCTCCCCCACAGCAGCCGGCGCCCCAGCAGCAGCAGTCAGCCTACTAGACGCAGACGACAGCCTCACATCCGCAATCGCAACCCTCCGCAAACATCAAGACAACTACGCCCGGATCCTCCGTCTCCGGACGGAAGCCGCCTCCCTCGAAGAAAAAGTCAAAGACATCGTGAAAACAGTCGTGAACTACGAGCAAGAAATCCGCACAGCCTGCAACTCTGATGAAATAGACAGCGACTCCGATCTTGACGACTCCGACAGTTCGGGCTATGATAGCGATGCCGAGATGCAAGATGCGGGTGATAAACCCCGGAAGTTACGACGGACCAGGGAGGTGGACTATAGGCTCTTGCTTGATTTTGCAAGGCGTATTAGCAAGTATAATCACCAAGCTGCTGCGGATGCGGAGGCTGGGGCGGTAGCAAGGGTTCAGCAGGGGGATCGTGATACGGCGATGACGGGGATGGGGGCGGGGACGGAGACGGGGACGGGGATGAATGGGATGGAGGATGGCGAGGCGGCGCCGGTGTCGAGTGTTACGAAGGATGCGACGTCTTGGCTGGATGAGTCGGCGAATATGACACGCCAGGTGTATATGCTGCCTTATCCGATGGAGGATCGCATTCGGTTGGGGCTTATGGGGCAGATTCAGTTGGCGGCCGGTGAGGGACGGCCGGATTTTGATCCTGATCAGGAGGTCGAGCGGTTGATTCGCGAGGCGGAGGGACTTGGGGCTGCGGATGCGCCGCCGGCTGTCAACATGGGTGGCGAGGAGAGTCGCGCGAGCGAGGCAGCAAAGGCGGCAGCAAAGGCTGGGTCTGCTGCCGCCGGTAGCGGTGGTAGTGGTGGTGGAGTGTCGGCTGCTGCACCGAAGCCAAAGCCGAAAGCTACCCTTGATTTGGATCTGGATGATGATGACGATGAGGATGATTTTTGAGAGTTGGCGCGAATGTGCTTTTCTTATTATCTTGGCGGATCTGATATACGCGCGATTGATACCACGCATTTGGTCACTGCATTGTTTGGAGTATGTTGCTTTTTATGTATCACCGGATGACCGAAATAGACATACTATATGACGGATCTAAGTTCAATTTACTCATTCTAAATGTATCCTCTATGCTATGTTTCACGCTACATAAAACAAAGCTCATTTGTTATGCGATGTAAAGCACAGAACTATATACATCCTTAGCAACTCCATAACACGATAGCAACAAGGCTTCTCATAACATAAACAACCTTTAGCAGTGTAATTCGGCTACCTAGCAATCATATTGTCCTATTCAAACTAACAATGCATTCCAGTGTACCCTATATACACCGAGTATCAGTGACGGTTCCGAGCACCCACCGGCGGAAGGCGGTGGGTGTTCGGCAGCCTAAAGGAAGTTTCAGCCTAAAGGAAGTTTCAGCGTAAAGGAATTTTCAGCCTAAAGGAATATAATCAAATTTTTACCTTTTTGAAGCTATACAAACCATAAAAAAAATACTCAAAATATCTAAAATCTCAGATTTACGTGTAGATAAGGCTGTTAAAATTGTCTTTTTTTTTTTTAAAAAAAAAAAAAAATTCTAATATTGCAAAAATTGCGTGAGAATTCGGGATTCTATATTGTATACTCCACAGCCGTATGATATCTATAATAGGAAAAAATTTTATACAGTTCAAAATATACCAAATAAAATATTATATCAATATCAGAAAACTGCCTTGAGACAATAAATTATTGAAATATACAATATTTATTTTGCGGTAACTATATTATTGACAATTGTTTTTAAAGTAGGCAAATTGTACTGTACAGTACAATAATTCTATACAAAATATCAGTCAGTTATTCAAAGACCAAAAAATACCAATCGGTCTATTACGGACAGAAAAACTAAAGATAATAATAAAAAAAAAAAGCGGATAAAACATATTTCAAGATATATAGTTACCTTCCGCCAATATTTCATATAGAAAATAAAACTACGGCTTAAGATACAGAATTGGCAGGGGGAAATCAATTTTATTTTGTTGATTTTACAGATATTTAGTAGTAATAATATAAATTTATTTTCTTCCTTTACGCTGAAACTTCCTTTACGCTGAAAATTCCTTTATGCTGAAAATTCCTTTACGCTGAAAATTCCTTTACGATGAAAATTCCTTTACGCTGAAACTTCCTTTAGGCTGCCGAACACCCACTGGCGGAAGGCGGTGGGTGCTCGGAACCGCCACTGATAGACATAAACTGGCTATCTCACAATTTTGTACACATTTCAAGACTACCTGACAAAAACTGATCCAAACTCAATCCACAGACCCCGCACACACCAGATGTGTGCACTATACAAAAACTATAATATCGGAGATGTGCGAGTGGAAGCGACCATCGGATCCCAGCGTCTCCCCTCCCGGGTTCCAGCGTCGGGAGAGGCCGATGGTTAATATTTCAAGTGCCGAGTGCCAAGTGATCGTTTTGCATAATCATGGTTTTTCTTTATCACAGTATCTATATCATATTTGAATAGAATGCGGGGAAGAAAATCTTAATGATTTGATAAAGTTGACGGTTCTGAAATTGGTGGATGTTGGCATTGTGTTGGCCATTTTCTTTTAACTTTAATGGAGGTTTATTGGAAAGATTTGTATACACACTAATGCTTACTCTGACTAACAAAGAAGTTAAGTATATGAATGTAACTATTGAGGCTCATGTCTTTTCGAACGTAGAACTTTTGGAATATGGTCTACGCTGATGATATAGTGGGTTTACTTTCTACTGTGAGTTCTCGAGTTTTTATACAACAATACTGCGTCCAATAACTATCTATCATAGAACCTCACTCTGCCCAAAGAAGGAAATATACAGCCCAATGAAACAGACTTAAGCTGTCAGATTTCCAGTGAGAGACAGAGCGACGACTAGCTAACATGCTTTGTTGCTTTCTATGTAAAAAGTTATTTGTTCTGAAAGACTGTCTAGCTTTAGCCATGAAGTCTAGGATAAGCTTTAATGCATGCATATTATTGGCACTTAATCTGTGACAAACTGATCTCTAAAGGTTCTAGAATCATGTCACTAGTCCCTCTGGACTTCCTATTGGGAGCATTCTGATTTATTGGACAACAATAATTCAAGATCAAGTTTATTTCATACTTCCATAGAATCTTCAATATATCACTAGCGGAATAAGTCAGCAAGCAAGCTCTATTTCGAAAACATCTTCAAGCGACGCTAGAAAACAACTGTGGCTCTACCCAACTCCGCAAGATAGTTCAGGTTTCTTAGAAGGTAGGAAGCTATTTGTCCAATAATACATTTACATGAAAGACTGACCGAGAGATTATGAAATTTCCCCCAGAATGGGTTTGTATCTCGCAACGCTGAGAGATATCAACAATAACCAACTCAACCACGTTCTCCAGTTCCTGGACCTCTTGTGAACATCTACAGTCTATAACATTAATCAACAGTTATATTAGAAATCGAGATTTATGAACGGGCAAAATTCAGAATTTCAGCAGTTCCTTGATTCACGATGCGGAGATGAAAGATGAGCAGGACCGAGTTGCTGAGGCTTGCAAAAGGTAAGAAACCAGGAAATAAAATATTTGGACAGTTCATCGCGATCGGTGAGAGTAGTAGGATTATAGGTTATAAGCGGAAGAACGTGCATCGAGACGGCAGGGTTCAAGCTCCGATGTTCAGCTAAACGCTAGCAAGGTATGTTGATGAATGCTATGCTTGCCTCTGAGAAATATCAAGAAGATGCAGTCTATGCCAGAGAAACTTCTACTGCAGCCAAGCGAGTGAAGACAAGCGCTTGGGAAGGTATCTCTTCACCTGCACGAAACGCCCCTGACATTTGCAGATTTCCTATACAGAAACATTGAACAAGCCGGGTGCGTGAAGAAGAGCATGTTTATGCAGACCTCAACTTTAATTATTTCGAGTGATTTGCAGACAAAAGTAAGCTCTTGGGACTCTACAACGGCCTTTGGGTGAAGAATGTTTCTGTTGAGAATATTCACAACTGGCAATTTGAAGGCTTCCTTGCTGCCAACATCAAGGGGCATTTTTACTAGAAGTTTGAGCCATACTGGGGTGCATAATTTGCATGGTTTCTAGAGCAGATCCAATGTCTATATAAGCCGATAACAGAGGAAGAGGCAATGCAGCGCACCGTGGCCACATTTTCCGAGAAAGTACAGTAATGCCTCGCCACAGAAGACCAGGACAAACACTACAAGGAACCCAAACCAGAAGCCAAGCGATATTGCCTCTATATACTAGCTCTAACTCTACATGTCCCATCCAACCCTAGCGAAAACAATTGGTTCAATTTCAGTTTTTGTACCAGTTACGAAGAATATTATGAAGGGGAACTGTATAAACGACTCCTCGCCGGAGACAAATTATTCGATGACGTCCCAACTCCCATTCCCAGACGAAAAACATACAACAAGCCACATTCACGGAGTTCTAGAAAGCCTATGAACCAGAAAAAATGACCCAACTGCTGACTCGAAGACCTTCAGACGCAAACGGCTCCAATTCCGCTTTTTGAAATAGTTCTTCTGAAGTCCACCCTGTGGGCCGTACCTATCTGTCTGGTTACTGAAACAGTTCCTAGCTATTTGTAGCCCGGCTGAGTTCCCGCCCGACTTTACGATCAACATGGACTACGGAGTCATGAGCAGTGAGACATTCATGGAAACGTGCACCTTGATGGATACCTACAAGATACTTCTCCGTCAAGCCAGTCCGCTGGAATTCCATGAGGCGTGTCTTGCTGGTAAGGTATTTGAGTTTGCGGAGTGTTATCACAAGATGGATCGGGCGCATAGGAGGTTAATGAAGAACAATCATCCCTTTAGGTTGAGTGATGATTTGGGGAGGGAAAAGCACCGATGGCGATGGAGTTAGGGCTACGATAGGTTTGCAGTTGCAGCCCCCCTGTGTCAGATCTGGCGACTAGTTTTGGAACGCTCCACTGGTCGGCACATTAACGATGCATGATTACTCAACTATTCGATTAATTAACTAAGGGGGATTTCTTGATCATGAAGCACTGGTATCACTACTTTTGTAGAAAAAAAAAAAGCAAAATTGGCAACAATCAAATCATAATCATCGATGTGGATCCCGAAGCCAGTTGACATCGGGGAGAAAACCGAGCAGTGCATCTGACACAACCAACACAAGTGAGAGTCAAAGTCCACGAATCAAGCTTAATAATCGCATGGTATGCAAAGCGCTCCAGCCCCACTTCGATCTGTGTCAGACCATTGGAACCTGGCAATAAGCGAAAAGATAAAAATGAAATAAATGGGTGGAAAAGTCCAGGAGATAAATTGGACCGTCCTCGGAGCTTCCTCGGAAAATTTCTCCTTGGTGCAGGGAATTAAAGAATGTGACTGCCCCAAAA
This sequence comes from Aspergillus tamarii, assembly GCA_030556085.1. Classification (NCBI taxonomy): domain Eukaryota; kingdom Fungi; phylum Ascomycota; class Eurotiomycetes; order Eurotiales; family Aspergillaceae; genus Aspergillus; species Aspergillus tamarii. The sequence goes on from JARVTJ010000006.1 coordinate 372,975, forward strand.
TGTGAGATTAGAACTTAATTGCGTCTGTGCCGCGGAGATTTGATATCTCGGACGAGAAGTTGTTTCTGGACGTATGGCCGTGGTATTTCTGCATATTTTACCTTTGGGTCTCTAGGTTTGACGGGTCAGACAGTTGGGGAAGTCTCGACGACTCAGTTACCACGAAAAGGGTCTGGATTGTCATTTGGCGTAGGAAAGGGGGTACTGTTGGGGATGATGTGCAATGGAATGATACTAAATGAGGTCATTAATTGTTCGTAATATAATTTACAGTCGTGATGTTTCGGTCCCACTGAGCCAGACAAACGCTTCGAAAGGCTTGACGGTAACCGTTGATTGAAGTAAAGAATGGCTCGTTCGGCCAGGGTAACTAGAGAGTGCAACATTTCCGGAGGAGTTAAAGGTTTTCTCCGGGACAGACCAGGTTACTTCGTGCGGGCGAAAGTTAGTGACTATAACAGCTCGGCCAGAAGAGGCTGCTCGCGCGTAGACAAATAAGTCTGGATGCTCGGGAGATAGGAGCTCAAACGACCCATATACTAGGACATCGGGGCACGCTTTCCGTAGCCGCAGCACGCTAGCCCAGTAGTGGTACACACTTTCCTTATCGTTGACTTGGTCTACTGCGTTGAGACTCTTGTAGTCATCGTGAACGGGAAGCCAGGGTTGAACGGACGAGAAGCCAGCGTTGGGAGAATCGTCCCACTGCATGGGCGTCCGTGCATTATCCCTCGACTTTAATCTGTATTCAGCAAGACAGGCTTCATGTAGTGGGGTGTTTTGTGGAGCGTTGGCGGTGATCCTGACCCTGGTTAGCCCGTGCTCTATGCGAAACGATTACGACCAATGCGCTTACTCATTCCAATGGTTTAAGGTTTCAATATCCCTATACTGGTTGATTCCCCAATGTTTGGGCACGTTGGGCATTCCCAGCTCTTGACCTTGGTAGATGAACAGAGTCCCGCTCTGAAAGCCCAGGAAAGTGGCCAGCATCTTTGCCGAAGGCACGCGATACTCGGGCTCATCGGAGCCAAATCGCGAGACAATTCGTGGCTGATCGTGGTTTTCGAGGTATAATGTGTTCCAGCCGTTGTTCTCGTGCATGAATGTTTGCCATCGCGACACGATGGTTTTCAGCTCGTGTAGTTCCCATTTTCTAGATGTAAACTTCCCGCCTGGCCCGTGGTCGAGGGAAACCCTAGACTCGATGTTAGCTCTTATAAAATATGCCTAGACAAAGTAGCGACATACGTCTCAAAGTGAAAGACCATGCTCAATTCATTACGATCACTCCCGACGGTTCTCAGCATCTCGTTAAGGTCGTAAACTTCCGGCATCTCCCCAACTGAGAAAGCATCGTACTGTTTCAGTATCTTACCAATACCTTGAAGGTATTCATGGAGCCTGGGGCCGCATGCGAAATGTTTCGTTCCGTCCTGCCACGGCGAGTCTGGGTTCGTTATCTCGGCATTCGGAAAGTTCTGGTCCTTGCTAATAAGGTTTATCGCATCCATTCGAAACCCATCGGCGCCCTTATTGAGCCAGTAGCGGATAATGTCGTGCACTGCTGCGCGAACATAGGGGTTCTCCCAGTTCAAATCTGGCTGTTCTTTTGCAAATAAATGCAAGTAGTATTCACCGGACGGTTCGTCGTATTCCCAGACACTTCCTGTAGAATGTTAGAATGGGGATATCAGGACTTGATAAACATTGTACACACCCCCAAAGTAAGACTTCCAGTTGTTCGGTGGCTGGGGCTTTCCATCTTCTCCATATATCGGCTTCCTCCAGATGTACCAGTCACGGTAGGGGTTGGCCTTGGACGAACGCGCTTCTTGGAACCACCGATGCTAGACATATATTGTCAGTAATGTCGTTGACCGTGATACAGGGTTAGCGAACCTGGTCTGAAGTATGGTTTACTACTAAATCCAGGACCAACTTCATCCCCCGCTCGTGGATCGCGGCTGTTAATTGATCAAGATCTTCGACTGTCCCATAGGGCCGATAAATGTTATAGTAGTCACTGATGTCGTACCCCATATCGACATGGGGAGAGCAGAAGATCGGATTGAGCCATATTATGTTGGCTCCGAGACTTTTGATATAATCCAGCTTGGATAGGATACCCTGTAAGTCCCCGATACCGTCTCCATCAGAGTCCTTAAAAGATGCTGGGTAGACTTGGTATACTGTGCTCTCTTTCCACCACTTCTTCACGTTTTTCTGCACCGGGCTGGATGATTCCGAACTGGTGCCAGAGTGAAGTGAAGGCATGACCGCTTTGGGAAAGCTCAGAAAAATTGAGCTGAAAGTAACAGACAAAAAGAAAAAAAAAGGAAAAATAGCTGGGATCAAAATATAGATAGTATTACAGGGTATATACGTTCACATGCTCATATAAATACGCAGGTGATATAAGACCATGACATTATGGTTATACGCCTTCTCGCCCCTCCGTGAAGCGAGCCGATAATGATCCGTGTTGGTTGCAACCTTTGCTGCATATCCCCCTGTGGTCACGGACATACTCCATAGGTGGATCTACGTCGGCAGATAAAATCCACCAACACCCGAATGACGTGCGGCACAAGCTATTTTACTCGTCCATGGGCCTCAAATCATTGAGATTTTTACATAGGGCTAGGTGCGTGCCGATCCACAACGCCGGTGTCAGAATAAGATGAGGTCTTATAGACTCCATCCGGTGAGATTTCCGTTGCTGAAATGGGCATGCTTGTCCGTTCTTCTGAGACGTTGGAGACTATGGAGTACGCAGCGCGTGAAACAGGTTGGTTAGGTTAGTGACGGCTTTTCTTCGGAGAGATGCAAACCTTGGCCCTCGATTCGAGAACCTCTTGGCGCGTCTTTTGCCCCAACGGGAAACAAACATCGTCAACTCATCCCAACTTATACCCCTTCGGGAAGGTAATCGAGTTCTATTTATTACTTATCAGATACTACTCAATGCTTGTAGCGTTCACGGGACTCACTCCTCGAAGGGACGTGCGTTTGTTTTAGCTTACCAATAGTCAGAAACGGCTAAGATCAGGTAACCGAGGCCGTTGCAGTGGAAAAGATAAATATGTACGCAGTACGAATTGCGTGCGACGCAAAGGTTACATTATGGCGATGTTGATGACAGGCAACACTCGGTCGAGGGAAAGTATAAGGGTTAGAGTTTACCCACTCCGACAGCTCCTGTAACGATATCCTGAGCGCTTCACCCTGATTTGGATCAGCGTGATCAACAGCATATACCTACGCAGTGCCAGCCCCCCCCCCCCCTGTGGTGAGGTATGTATCCACTGTCGCATCACCCAGATGGTCGAGAAGACAGGTCTTATTGGGTAACCGTAGAAAGAAGGGGAAGACGAGAGAACAGAAGAAGATAAAAATAAAACTAACACTCAGGGGCATGGGCTAAAGTCATGCATTGCACCTTTTTTTTTTGTTTGGTATTATGACTGGGAAGACTATGCGGTGGAGGCTGTCTAGAAACCGTACCCAAAAAAAGAGAACGTAGAAAAATGAAGATGGGTCCAATCTAGCTGTGGAGCCGACCGTCCGATTCTATCCAAGAAAATGTTCTTCTCGTGAAATGAACAGCTGACCATCCATGGTAGCTTGGAAACGAGTAGCTTTGGTATGAGGAAGGACTCCGGAGATATTCAACCACACACCGGAGAAAATTGCCATATATGTGAAATTATGATCAAGTAAAAGTTTAAGATTCAATGCAAATCCAACGGGGGACCTCAGTTCTCAAACGGGCCGTCCCGATAACAGATCCAGTAGCGTGGGTATTCTGCACACTCTTCACTTAAAACCCAAGCCCTAACTCCTTATTCCAGAAGGGAGCATGCGGAATGCTTCAGAGCATAATACCCATAGCACCTTCGCTGCGAGATTGTGCCGCTAATTCTAAGTGTATTAAAATGATTATATGACGATCATTGGGCCAGTGACACTGAGTCAATCGATGGAGAACGCGCATCGTATGCCAGCGAAGCAGAAGCACAATCATCTAGATCGCTATCTTGGGGCATAGTCGGTCTGACATGGTTGCAGATGCTCTCTATGATGGTGAGGGGAAAATCAAACAGTAAACCTTGCGTCTATCTTTGGGCCCATGAAGCTTGCAACTTCTGGACACGAACGCTGGTCTCCCATCCAAGATCCGCCTCGATTCCACGTAGTAAATCAACAACTATTTGGCGTTCCTCTGGATTTTCGAAGCATTGTCCGACCGCAAACAATAGCGGTACCGTATAAACACGTGCAGCACTCCGGGGACGACCGAGTGCAATGCCACAGATTTCCCGACCACGGTATTCGGTCTCTTTCATCAGCTCCCGGTACCCTTGTAGGCGGTCAAAGGCAGTGCTGGGCCCGCTGACGGCATCCGGTGGCCTGTTCAGGGATAACGCAAGGCGTCCAAAGTGGTACTGCTGCATTGTCGCAGCGCAGGATGTCAGACCGTAAAATATTTCCGGGAAGGGCAAATAAACAATTTCTGGAAGCTTCGATAGGTCCTTAGGATGGTCTAATCGTAGGCATGGGCGGAACGTCTCCGGTAACCCTTCGAACCAGGACTGAAAATCGAAGCAGAGTTTCAACCAGGTGGATGTAGAAGGGTATGGAGTGAAGGTAGTAGGTGTCGAAGATGGTGTAGGTGGATCACTAGATGAATGCCCTGTTAATTGTTCCCATTGTGACTTCTTCGACTCCGCTAAAAAATTGATGACTTTTGCAACAAGCCAAGTCAAGCTGTTAGCTGCAAGGTCTTCGTGCGATAACGCCTTATCAGTCATATCCTTGATATCCAATGATATGTTCCCCGATTCATCAATCGAAATGCCGGCAGCTCTCCATAATGAAAAGTTGTCCTGGTCAAACTGAGTTGGAATTCGATTTATATAAGCACTTAGGTAATCCAACCGGGCAAGATTCCAAAACGCTGCCCTAGCCCCTTGGGGCAGCAAACATGGAATAGGCGAAGTATCGCTGTGTACTTCTAGCAAAGAGTCAAATAATGACTTTATTCCCGAAAGGTGCCTGAAGCGATTATGAGTCGTTAGTTGCGAGAAAAAGGTGGAACGGGGTGTTCACGCACGGTTGCCAATTTTCTGCGGGCTCATCCAGAATCTTATACATCGTCATGATAGTCGAGGCTGCAAGGATATTCTCTGTCTTTCTCGAAAAGGTGCTAGCAGCTTCTTCGGTGACAGAACTAGGCTGCTGTGGCTGAAGACTCAACCACCGGCTGGCGATTTGAATTGCCGATTCTTCTAAAATGGCCGAGCTAGATACGGAAGTGTAAGCTTCAGAGATGGCGGAATTCATGCGCGAAGCGGCAATATAGTAGTAGTTAGTTGCTTTGAGAAACCAGTCCACCTGTGTCGCATTTGGATAGATTTCCATAGTCGCTGGGCTTGTGAACATTCCACCACTAGCTGATGATCTTGCGCCTTTCATCCTGCCGAGATGCTTCGCAGCCAGAGCAGCAATTGCAAACTTTAAGAAGGGATCATTGATCGCGCGTATTGGTACGTGAACCTCAAAAAACCGAGTCGAATCTGAGATGTCAAGCCTGTCCTTCAATCAGCGCGAGCCACCCGACACTCTTCAAGGCCTCACATACCAAGGCCCCAGATTATCCGAGAAATGCCGAATCAGGAATGCTGTTTCATGTTCAGTGCCCGTTTGGAGTTCGGAGAAAATATCCTGGAACTCGTCTTTTTCGCTAGGCTGTGATGGGCTCCCCGAGGCGGTATGAGAAGATGGGGGTCTGGATCGAACGCCATTGTAAGCATTACCCAGGACGTGGGGAGATGTAACATTATTAAAAATTAGTGGACTGTGGCCAGCACTCCTGCTAGAAGTGCTCCGTGACTGGTCCAAGCTAGTAATGTCAACGGACGTGGTGTCTGTCATGGACTGGTTTGCCATGAAATTAACAGCAGGCATTCGTACGGGGGATTTTGTCGCGTTAACCCTTACGCTTTGGGTCGGTGAGTGAGCCCCTGGTTGATTAGACTCGGTAGATCTCCAGCTCGCAGAGGGCGGAAGTACAGAATGAGCTTGACTGGGACCAGCACTGTGTTGGTCACTATGTTGGTTCAAGCTGGGCAGGCGTTCACCGGTAGTCTGTTGATATGAGACACCGTCCCTGAAACACTGAATGTAGAGGTACGATGCGCCAGCTTACAGTTTCTGTGCCTGCGTGTGGCTTTGTGTGACTTTCTTGGTAGGGCGCGTATCGGCGCCTTACCGAAGCGCCTTGGTCTATGAATTTGCGCGTTTGGACATATCCCGGGCAGTCTACCCCAGCATTTGTGCAGCGCTGGCATTTCGGACGTGTCTCATCGCACTAGAGGGTTTAGAATGCAAGATGGTAAGTCAACCGATGGTTGGCACGGACCTTGAGATGCCTCTTTTTGCATCGCTCACATGCTTTGTTGGATGGTACCCCAGGCATGGTTTCCACAGTGTAGTGGGGCTTCCAATTGTGGCGAAATAGTATCTACTTTCAGCGAAGATAATAGTCATGAACTCTCCCTACATGTCGCGACACAACGGAGCTCCTTGGGTGCTATGCGAGCGCTTCATCGGCTTCCAGATAGCCGCAATGGTTTTAGTTTGGACACTATCGCAGGATTGGGGGGAAGCTTCTGTCGTCACGGATTCTTGGCAGCGGTCTGGTCACGGGACGGCTGTACCTCGGATGAGATTCGGAGATCAACCCGGCTTCGGATCACGGAACATTCTTTTTCCATCTGCTTCTATGATCAATACCGAATACGATCTCTCTCACCTCTATCGTCCCCATTTCACAAGTACATTCTTCAGATGCTCCTTGTGAATCACTACTAATGCTGCGGACAAAGGAAAACCAGCCCAATACTCCCCAAGGGCTTTTGAACCAACCTGGATCATGGAATAGCCATTTACCCGTTCAGCACACAGCGACATCACAGTCGTTGCGCCCAGCAGCGGCATCTAGTAGCGAATGGTATGGTTCTGGCAGTATCTCCGATGCGGAAAAAGGCTATATATATGATGAATGGATTCGTTAGTTTCTTCTGGATAATCTCACACATTATTCGTGTGTTCTAATGCCGCTAGGTGCTGGAAAACCGCACAACTTAGTCTGCTCTGGATGCCGTAATCCAGGCAACTTGATATTATGTGAAGCTTGCTGCAGGTCTTACCATGCTTTCTGTCTGCCATCGCAAGATGCCTCCATGTTGACGGGGCCGTTCTACTGCCCATCCTGCAGACACAAACGCTGGGATCAGTCACCACCTCAATTCGACAAGTCCGCAGCTTCTTCGAACGCCTCACGGAGCAGTACCCCCGGTGTAAGTGGCTGTAGCCGAGTCACCAGTCCCCGTGAATATGCTCCTATAGATGGGCGCCGGTCTTTGGCCGCCCTAGGCCCATTGGCAGGGCCCACCCAGGTCCTGTCTATGCGATCTTCGCCTGATGTCGACCGCCACCAGGCTTCTGAACATCTCAGGAATTCTGCGACTTTGGAAACTGACATCCTGTCCCGCACCAGGAACCTTCTTGTTGATTATGGTCAGCTTGATGCCGACAAAGATATAAGGCCCGAGCTCTTACTGAAATTGGCGTCTATGATGTCAGAACTCGAAGCCCAACAATCACTCCAACAGGAGGTTCAGGAACTGAAGGCAGAAAATGTTGCTTTGCGAAACGAAAATGCAAACTTCCGGGCGTACTTCACCTCCAGGCTGCCAACAAATGAGCCCATGATCAACTCCTCGTCAATTAATAGTCTTCCGATCTTGCCAAGGCCGCCGGCCGATACGGACGCGAAATCTTGGGATAGAATCGTGATGGACATAATCTAGTCCTGTCCTGATAACACTGACATTCACACACTCCTCATCACTACCAACCTGGTATCATGCGCAAACAGAGGGCAATTAATATTTTCGCGCGGTCAGTTCATGCATGTCTCTGACGAAATGCGGAGAACATGGGGCTCCAAATCCATTGATGTCGTCATGAAGACACCATATTAGGGCAATGAGACCTCAAGGAAATATTCGTGTCCATTGTGCAAGTGTTGCCACGAATAAGTACGATAAGGTTAGCTGGTTTCGAGACGTTTTGAAGCCCCCAAGCCTCTAGCCATCTTTCAGTGAATGAAGTCACGAGAGGAACAGGGTCAAAGAACCCCACAGGCCAATCCTCGCCTAGTCTGCACCAATCTGTTTCGTTAGGACACACCTCCTGGACATCTACCAGACGGTTGAAGCGTATCACACCACTTTATTAGCCAGCCGACATAGGCGCACTGGCATTAATGAGATTTTAAAAACGGTAGCTTGGGGTTTGAAGGCTACTAAAGTACGGCTCGACTGCCAAAGAAGCAACCAGCATTAATTAGTACACACGCCATGGTTTGGCACCCTCGAGGTCATACGATCTTGTTTAATATTTGACTAGTCTCTTTCAGTGGACTCCAATCCAAGCTGGTGCAACGTTTGCTACGAATTGCGGGGTTACGCCGAAGCTATAATGCAGCCGAAGTAAGATCCGAAATGATCGGCATTTACCCGCAGAAACTTGTCTATTCTGGAAAGTACCTTCTGGTCTTTGGTCATTTTTGTACAGGATTCTCTCTAATAGGTTGTTCTCCTCCTAATTACAGCGGTAATTTCCGCTATGTCACATCGTTCCACAAAGAGGGGCTGCATTTACTGTCACATCTTGAGATGGCATCCCGTAGACAATTGGTCCAAGTCGCTCTGACATGTCAAATAATTATTGCGGGGGTAAGAGAAACCCATGTGGCCCCTTTCAAGGCATCGATTTGGTGGGTCATCGGCGGGCATTTAAGGCATGTCATTCCCAATAGTGCAGCCACATTGGAAGAAGCAAGGGGTGAAATAAAGTGGTTCCCTTTTCTAAGGATTTTTCCTTAATATCTTGCTGCCTTTTGCCTCTTTGTTCAATCCAGCATATTTCCGATTCCTGCATGCGCGATTTGATTCCCACAATATGTCAGGCTTCGCATCTCGGAAGCTCCTAGGGGCGATTGCTTTAACATTCTTATTTCCTAGCCGAACTAGTGGACAGGATACAGTTCCAAATGAGTTTGATGTCCTAGACTATGTCGATCCGCTTATTGGAACCTCTAATGGAGGCATGTATCTGTATGACAGCAGTTCTGTATGCTCAGAACTGATTAGGCAATATAGGGCATTCCTTTGCTGGGGCGACACTACCATTTGGTAATTTGTCTCTTAGCTTCTGAAACCAGTCACTAATGTCCGTAAAGGTATGGCAAAAGCGGTAGCAGACACACAGGGCGAAAATCAAGCTGGCTTTGCATTTGATACCGAAACAGTTACTGGCTTCTCACATACCCATGACTCCGGGACTGGGGGTGTAAGTGATGGCCTTGAAAATGTTCCTGTGGCAGTTGGCAGGGTTTTGACCTGCTCTTAGTCACCATCTATGGGAAACTTTCCTATATTCGCACAGCCTAATTGTCCAGACGATGACCTCGACAAATGTAAATGGCAACAAAACGATCGCGCAGTCGCGTGGGTACGAGACTCTCCCAAGGCCAGACCAGGCTACTTTAGCATTGGTTTGGAAAACGGCGTGCAAGCTGAGATGACGGTGACAAACCACTCGGCATTATACCGATTTACATTTAACAATATCTCCACAGAGTCCCTTAGTCCTGTGATTCTTGTCGATCTCATGGACTTGCCCCAGTCGCGAAAGGGCGGCACAGCCTCAGTTGATTCCTCTGGGCGCCTGAGTGGGAACGCCACATTCAATCCAAGTTTCGGTATTGGGTCGTATGAACTCCATTTCTGTGTAGACTTCCAGGGCGGTGATATTCGCGACACAGGGACATGGGTCAAAAATCGAGCTGGTTCCAGTCCGAAGACTGTCACTCTTGTTGAAGACGGGAGCAATACGCCGGCCACTCTCTCGGCTGGTACGTTTACGAGGTTCCAGGCATTAAAAGACAATACTATCACTGCGCGTGTTGGTGTCAGCTTTATTAGTGTTGAACAAGCTTGTTCCAACGCAGAGACAGAGCAGCCCGATTTCGATTTCGCTAAAACAGTGTCTGCGGCTGAATCTGCGTGGAGAGATAAACTGAATGTAATAAGCGTTGATACCGAAGGCATCTCGTCTGACTTACAGAAGGTTTTCTGGAGCGGTGCGTATCGAGCGATGATTAGCCCGCAGGATTACACAGGAGAGAATCCTCTTTGGAAAAGTGAAGAACCGTATTACGATAGCTTCTATTGGTGAGACGGCCCACCAGAATAGGTTATCGAATTACTGACCAGAGAATTACAGTATATGGGATTCATACCGTGGAGTACACCAATTACTAACCCTAATGGATCCCCTATCTCAATCCCGAATGATCAGGAGCTTGGTTGATATTTACCGCCATGAAGGCTATTTGCCCGATTGTCGTATGTCTCTTTGCAAGGGGCACACTCAAGGAGGGTCTAATGCAGACGTTCTCATCGCGGATGCATACTTGAAAAATGTCAGTGATGTTGATTGGGACACAGCCTACGAGGCTATTGTAAAGGATGCGGAGGTTGAACCAGCGAACTGGGATGTCGAAGGGCGCGGTGGTCTTCGGAGCTGGAAGGGACTAGGTTATATCCCTACGGACGATTTCGATCCTGATGGCTCAGGGCTCCACACTCGCAGTATTTCGAGAACGGTCGAATATGCATACAATGACTTCTGTATCGCCGAAGTGGCTAAGCGAATGGGCCATGACAGTGACTACGAGAAATACCTCATGCGAGCTTCTAACTGGCAAAACATGTTTAAAGATGACCAGAGATCGACAGTCAATGGTGTGGATACAGGTTTTACGGGCTTCCTGCAACCTCGCTATCTAAATGGCACATGGGGTTACCAGGACCCAATCTTCTGCAGTCCACTGATGAACTTTACATCATGCTATCTGAACCCAGATGGACACGAAACATATGAAGGAAGCAGTTGGCTCTATACATTGTACGTCATTCTTCTCTGGTGCAGTACCCCAAGCTGACCTAACCGGGCTTAGTTATGCACCCCAGGATATGAGTCTACTGATAAAGCGACTGGGCGGCACTCAACTCTTTACTTCTCGACTGAACTATCTACACGATTCGGGCATACTTTATGTTGGAGATGAGCAAGCCTTTCTTACTGTTTTCCAATACCACTATGCTGGTCGCCCGGCACTCTCAGCCGAGCGTTCCCACTTTTACATCCCATCTCAGTTCAACACATCGGTCTCTGGGATCCCCGGAAATGACGACGGCGGAGCGATGGGCTCTTTCGCTGTGTTAAGCATGATGGGCCTCTTTCCAGTTCATGGACAAGACGTCTATCTGATCACGCCACCCTTCTTCAAAGAGATCAGTATCCGGAATAGCGTTACCGGCGCGGTTGCCACAATTCGGAACCTTAACTTCGATCCGACTTATAAGGCCATCTATATTCAAAGTGCCAAGCGAGATGGTAAGCCGTGGACGCAGAATTGGATCGGTCATGACTTTTTCAACGAAGGTGGTGTGCTTGAGCTCGAGCTAGGTTTGACGGAAAGTGCTTGGGGGACGCAGAATGAAGATCTTCCTCCCAGCATGAGCCACGATTAAACAAAGCGTCCATGGGACTGGTCCTATCTGGATCAATTGACTGGACATATTTTGGGGCAATGTACGTACCTATGGTTTTGCAAATGAGTCGGTATAACGTCTCTATTACTTTGCTACACCTTGCTCTATAGCTTTGAGGACCACATGTAAATACTTATGCCCATGATTAGACAGCAGATCGATAATCTATTCGAGGCTTTTTAACAAATAGTCGTGGAGCTAAAACAACAACTTTTTGCATTCACCTTGGGATAATCAAGAGTTTTCAGAAAGGAACTTTGAAGCTTTTCATGAACTGTAAGTGCTACAGACATGTAGAACTAACTCTCTGTAGTCTGAGCAGCTCTAGATCTACCAGTTTATCTTGGGTGTTGTGGTATTTAAGATGTATTCACTTCACAGAACAATTTAGATCACACTTGTTACCCCACCAACACCCACGTTACATAAAAAATAAAAACTACCCAGCTTAATATCCTCCTAACACTTCGCCCCATTTGATGAAGACATGCCCAACAGGCTTATCTTTCTCCCAAGTATCTGAATGATTTCAAGTCACTCTAAGAAATCCCCCGAATATCACTCTACTCCTGAAGATTTGCTCCTTGAGGATTTCACTCAACAACTGGCTTGAAAGATGCCTTTTCGCCCAGACAGTCCTATCGAACTTCCCAATGGTCGGTTAGTGTGTGGCTCGCATCATCTCGTTGTCTGTCCTTTCTGCACTGTTGATTACAGTTTCATGGAAGAAGTGTTGGGAGAGGATCAAGATACTCATGATGAAGACGAGATTGATGGCAATGACATAGGCTATGTAAGTACGGTGTGGGCGGTTAACGTGAGCGATGAGGAGACAACGTTCGACGATATGACACAACTTAGAATCGGCACAGGACGTGTTATTCCTACAAGATTCCACCCTCACAACACCAGAGATACTCCTCAATCACTTTTCCCACCTGGAGCTAGCTCTAGAGCTTCACCACCTGTACGCCGGTTCATTCATCGCAACAACGCCAACCAGTTTCTTATCTACACAGACGGTGCATGTTTGGACAACGGCAGAGCAAACCCCAGAGGCGGCTGTAGTTTTGTCTTCAAGCCTTCCACAACACAACCTCAAAATGATGGCTATGTACGCTTTCGTCTTGAAAACGATGGACCTACTGGTGAAGCGCACCCGCAGACGAGCAACCGGGCAGAGTTACGTGCCGTTATTGCAGCTTTACGATTCCGGTTCTGGACGGGTGAAGGGTTCAACAGTCTCGTGATTGCGACGGATTCTGAATATGTTGTTGAAGGCGTGACCTCCTGGGTACGTGGATGGATAAGGAGAGGCTGGAAGACGAGCATAGGAGCAGCGGTTAAGAACAGGGACCTTTGGGAGTGTCTTCTCGGAGAAATAGAACGATGGGATAGCAATGGCATGGAAGTCAAATTCTGGCGTATCCCAAGAGATTGCAATACAGGTGCGGACTGTCATGCTCGACATGCTGCTTCTGAGGATGCACGCGGCGGCTTCAGGGATATTGGGGGAGTGCTTGTCTGAACCCATAAGCTTACAAGGTTAACCATCAGGACTTGTAATATGGTGGCACTTGGTGGTTCTTGATCTGTGGATATGCCAATGCTACTTCGTCTACTTTACCGGATGAGAGACATTTCCAGTCAATCCAATGCGCGCAAAACGATCGACTATGAACAGGTTGGCTGGTCAAGGCCATTCTTAATTTCGGGTCTTCATTCAATCTCTCTAGCTTTAATACCAATAAATTTCATAATATGCGCAGCTGTTGCCAATTCTTTTCTTTGTAGCTATGGGAATATTAAGTTATTCATGGCACAGCTTATGGAAAGGGAAAACAGGTCTCTCTCTTTTCCTGGCTTCTAATCCAATCACAGTAACTGGAGGCATTGAAACTGAAGTTAAGGACAATACAGTTCAGACGTAGTAGTATTTCCCAGACCGGCCAATGCGGACGTTGTGGTTTATTTCAAAGATAGGTAGATGCTACCTAAGGCCTAGCGGATATTGCACCAAAACAAATAATCACGGTTATATGCTGCAATAGCTCCCTAAATCTTGTATAAAATCTCTGCATAACGGGAGGATAGTGGATTAACCGGTATATTTAGGTGTATACCATATCTGCATTCGTGAAGTAAAAGATTGCTAACTTTTTCTATAAATGAGAAAGTTTTGATCCAATTCCCAAGCGATATCATATTCTTTATTTCCGGTTTAAATCTTCCCATATTAGGAATTCTGATCATTAAGTATAATGACAATAATATGGATACCACGTGGTAGATATCATATGCAATTCGTCCATGCACTTCTGTCCAGACTTCCGTTCTTACTTCAGAACATAGAACCTCCTTATTTGAAAGATGCAAGAAATTCCCTGTCACAGCAGGCTTATAGACCCCTAAAGTCAAGACACACAGTAATATTAGACATCCACCATAATCATTCACCCCTCTCTTTCTCCCCATGTTCGGCTGAACGATCAAAAGTATGTGCAATACCTTTTTGAATCTATCGCTGTTGTTCCAAAACAAAAAAAAAAAAAAAGAAAAAAGAAAAGTGGAAATACCCATAATTATTAGCCCATGAAACAAAAAGCCAACCTACTAAGCTTCGACCATTCCGCTTATTCCCCAAACCAACCTTATCACTCCACCTCACGGCTAACCTACCTCGCAGTCTCGATACCAGCCCCAGAAATGAGAAAGCTCTCAGTATCAGTATCCATACAGAGTCGAAGTGAATCCCAGCATCGTACTGATCTGGCGTGTTGTAAATAGGATCATTTTGATAGGACAAAGATTGTTCACGGTAACCACCTTTGTCTTCTCCTCGATGGGGTTCCCACTCAGGTCTGAAGTGACAGGAATCTCTTAACAAGTCCCGCAAGCTAGGCTTGCTCCATCTCCATGTCCTGGGGCGAGGGCGTATTGAGCGGACGATAACGATGATGAAATAGAACCTCTCGGATCCTACGTCCACGCCGTCCAGTATTCCCTGCAGCTGCCTTGACCACTTCTTCAGAAACTGGGATACTCCTGCTTTGTTGGAATAGAAGCTCTAGGATTTCAGGTCCATATAACCCAGGATTCCCTGCTGCTACCCTGACCACTTCTTCAGAAACTGAGAAATCCTTGCTTTGTTGGAATAGAAGCTCTAGAATTTTAGGTCCATAGTCTCCAATATTCCCAGCCGCTGCTTTGACCATCTTTTCAGAGACTGGAAGATTCTCTCCTCGATATTTAAATAAGGTCTCTAGGATTTTATGTCCATAGATCCCGTTATTCCCGGCCGCTGCCCTGATTACTTCTTCGGATATTGGGAGATTCTCCCGTCGGTATCGAAACAGAGTCTGTATAGTTTTATATCCACCGTTTGTATTCCCTGCCACTGCCTTGACCACTTCTTCAGAGACTGGGAGGTTCGCTCCTTGGTACTGCAGGAGGAGTTCCATAATGATCCAACCATATGATCCAGCAATGGTTGTTGCAGCTATAATTGTTTTTTCTGAGATTAGTAGGTCGTTTCCTTGGTCCCACAAGAGATCTTGTGAAAGTGTCCCTCTAGAAAGTTCATGCGTATTTTCGAGAACCTTAACCAATTCTTTGATGATTAGATCTTTTGTTCCACTTTGACGGAGTAGCTGCATTATTGCTCTGGTTCTGGAGCCTTCCTGCCTTAATATCCTTAGGACAATATCTATCACAACCAGCGTTGTATGTTTCAGCCTTTTCTGAGCCTCGAATCGCTCTTCTCGGAAGCTTGGGGGTGTTTTAATGAGCGGTAACATAATTTCAGACTTATCTTTACAGTCTGTTGTAGCTGGGAAAGTTTTCCATGTGAGGAGAATATCACAGAGATGACTCGTAGAATACCTTTCCTGAGATATCGCTACTGAACACTTTTTCTGGTCTCTTTGTCGAGGTGTCACTGCTGGTGTGATGACGGTGAAATGGTCTTTGCACAACCGTATAACACTTGGCTTTGAAGCCCCTTTCAGAAGACAGATGATATCACCATCCTGAATCAACTCCGCGGTAGCCTGGGGCTCCCAATTAGTTCCCCAGTAATATATGCAGCCCCATGACTTGGCAGTGTCATTGAAGAGAACTTCAAATTTCTGGTTGCCAAATTCAGAAAATTGCTCCTCGACAGAGCCTACATGGCCTAAGATCCATCCTTTGCCTTTGATAACAACTGTTTCTGTCTCATTCCATGTCTCCACCGAACATCCAGGGAATATGTATCTGGTGACCTCCGTGAATACCCCCTTCCATGGGAGGTTATAGTCCGGCTCCAGGGCAGCTGGCATTGGGTCGGCACTTAAGCCAAGCAATGCATATACTTTGTCATGTTGTTTAGTCGCATTATGGCCATTATACATGCCAATGAGATCACCCATAGATATAGACCCACGTGAACCAAGCTCGTATCTTGGGCGATAAAGTGCACCTTTTATGAGATAAGCGACAGGGCCAATCCTGCCCGGGAGATCCAAAAATCTCCTTAGCATGCTAAGGCCTTCGCAGAAAATATGTCCGTTTATGTAAACAGAGCCACACATGACATAAACACATCGTGCGACACCAACTTCTTGAAGCACCTGTTTTTGCTGTTTAGTAATGGTTAGAAACACTGTTGATTGAGCACTAACTTACCCAGATACGGCTAAACCAATCTCGTTTTAGCAATCGCAGACACGCATCATAGTTTTCCAAAGTGTTCAAAGTAGAGTTTGTATATTGTTCTTCCCCAAGGCAACGAATTTCTTCGAGCGCTTTGTCACCCTCTTCGGTAGTGTCTCCAAGCCAGACAATTACACGTTCAGCCTGTGCATAAATCATCCGCATAAGTGGGATTTGCTTGCTTTTCTCATGTCCCTGATCTTCCTCATCCTGGTTGATACATATTGCATCGATCCAAAGTGTTCTTTCCAGTTGGCGGTTTCGGAGATGTAAAAGTGCCCTATGGAGATTTGTTGTGACATGGAAAGTGCAGCCATTCAAAATGATGGATTCAGGCTTCTCCTCACTTCCCCATACATAAGAAAGTGCCTGATACAGGTGCGTCCCCGTGCCTGTCTCTGATAAATCATAGTTGAACAGCTCACACTGTATTGGTGCACTCTTATCTTTATGCGGCAAAAGGCGGACCATGCGAGTAGTATAAGGCTCTTGCGGAAGTGTTGGGTAAGTAAAAGAGGGCGGGGTGATATGAGAGGTACGTTCCGGATTTGGAGACATCTTCAGGGTGTACTGTTTCTTCGTGTGTTATCAAGTACTGATTGTAACTCGGGTTCATTCAGCGTGGTTGATGAAACTTGCGCAATCTGCTTTTATGATCCAGGAGGATTACAGCCTTGCAGATGTGGCTGAGTTGGCATGTCTAAATAGAGGGGTAACTGGGCAAATATGATTCGGCCAATCTAGTCCTTGGGCTGTTAATCTAGATTCTTTACTAATTAACTTATATTATGTGACATGTCACATACTGTATGGCGCTCTTAAGGTGCTGGTTAATGAATCTTTAGCCCGACAGCCATCAACACGTGTATTTAAAGGGGACGGTCAGTTAAGCAGGCATTGAAGCACGAAACCCCGTATATCTCTTCATGCATACATCCATTTTTATATATGTACCTATACGTACTTGATTTTCTAGGACGACCGTAGACCTCCTCTTCAGGGTGCCGCCGTTTTAGTGACGGCGCTCAGGGGTCTGCTAAGTGAGTGTAAAATTTATCTATATAAGATGATTTTTCTTAAAAAATATTAAATCCCTAAATCATAATTTAAAGATTTTTTATAGCTTAATCTATTGAGCACTTAATAATTTGGATGTAATATAGCTTATTAAAGATATGTTGATTCATAGAGTTGATCGGGTTCCCCTCAAAATCCGCAGAATGTATATAATCTAGACATTTAGTTGGACCCGACCCTGACCCGATACCAACTCTAGCTATAAGTATTATACATCTAAGACCATATACTCTATTATATAACTAGTTAGAGTCCTAAATTTAAGCTTATTTGGATAATGTAAAGCCTATATAGATCTTGGCAGTATGGAGCTACCTTCACCGAGAAGGAGAAAGAAAATCCACCAGCTCCTCCAGAAATGAGGGCCAGTTACTGTTAGAGTTAGAAAGGCTAGGTCTGGTCATTTTGCTGAAGCCGGACCTGACAGTGTAGTCTGTAAATCGCGGAATGACGAGGCACCGCGTCGAGAGATCAAAAGGGTAAGTACTGGAGATGCCGCTATTGCTGTTGAATTAAGGGGTATCGTAGCCGGTAAGCGAGTCGGCCACCTCTATGCACTTGATTATCTTACACCCGGATGACTATACATCAGACACCACAGGCGACTAAGTGGTATACGATCGGTAGACCCAATGGTATATCCATCGTCAATCGTATACCGTCCATCTACCACTATGCCTAAAGCTCGAAGGGATATAAGCACACTCATCACCATGCAAGGATAGTTCTTATTTAGTTCTTCGCGTTCAATACAAGTATTTTTGATAACCACTATCTCTTTAGACTAGTAGACTCTAGTCGCCCTGAATTACAACACTAGCAGATTACGCAGCCCGGGCGGATCCTAGGGTTTAGTAATGAGGTTATGTCACCGGCCCTTCATAGACCGTACATATAGAGCCACCATTTCCGCCATATAAACCAGGAGAGATAATGGTCAGCCATCTGGAGTAAACGAGACATGACTCCTAGAGCTCTTTCAGATGCTGCCAAATCTGAGGGACCAACAACGGAAGACTAGAAATCGATTCTAGAGCCTTGAGACACAACTTCTTTATCCGTAGCAGAGCAAGCTCCAAGTAACCATGGAGTGGAGGAGAACCAAGGCTCTACTGCATGAAGTTGATGGCTTGGATAATAAGAGCTGAATCTGCGTATTCGGCATTATAGACAAGCTTAGGGTGCTAGTAATCAATGAGAACGTCTCTGTGCCACAGAGATAAAAGCACAGAATGACTTATCTTTCATCCGGGTTGCTATGGATCTCTGTACGACTTTTGTAACACATCTAGTGTTTAGAGAGGGAGACTAGCGATTTACCCCTCATCAGATCCCTGAGTGTTTTCTGGAGCGTGGTATCGTTTTGTTCTGAAATACAAACTTGCGAGGGTTGGGAAGGGAGCGGTCACTCCGACTAGACTGGTCGGGAGATACGGATCCACATACACCTAGCACGATGTCGGCCAATTTATTCATCTTTGCCGCCATCCCCTGACGTGTTTTTCTGTGTTATCAATAGGACACAGAGGGGCGTCTCGCAGAGATGCCCCTTTATCAAATTAATATTAGATGCCTTTTGGTGAGAGGTATTGGAGAGCCTCGGAGCTACCATTCTTCTGCAAAGTCGATTCACGATTAATGCACATGGTGGAACCGACCCTAGTGTCTAGAGAGTGCGCCTCTGCTTGATCGCTGGTGATGTCTCAATCTCCACCGGATCAGCCGCGCTTGGCGCAAGCTCACTGACATCAACTATTTTATTTCCCACCGATGAGGCCCATATAGTTGTCGAAGTCTGTGGCTCCGTCGAGCCAGGATAAAGGAGGAGTGTCATTGTCCGTCCGACAGATGTATAATTCAGATATCTGCGGACAAGAGATGGACGCGCCTTACCGCAAAACAATAGAACAAATACGGTTACCACAGAAAGCAAGAGCCAGAACAGAGCAACAAAGGCTGGAATTCCGAATGGAACTCGGTACTGGATGATCTTCCTGTATTCTGTTACCGGTACCTCTACCTGCCCCGAAACATTGGCACTGCCTACCGGAATGCTCGACGGTGAAAGCCATCCTCTGGTACCGACCACTGCGTTGGCAACGATATCCGTCCAGATCAGGTTGATAATGGTAGAAGTGGTGTTTGCTTGCGTTGAGTATTCTCTCCATTTTGAATACAAAGCGCTGCTCGTCTTACCGGTATAGTCACCTACACCGTGCGTAATAGTATTGCTCAGCGAGTACAGATATCCAAGAGACGTCAGATGGAACGAGGCTCCCGGTAAATTTAACAAGCCATCGACCGGGCCGCCTAATGTGGTGTCACCAAATCCGGGTAGCCAGAGCGATCCTTTTCGAATGACTGAGATGTCGCTTCTGTTTTGATATTCCTTGGAGACAATACCCCAAAGTGGTTGCGCGACATATAGTGGTAGGGACGAGTTTTCAACTCCCCAGAGCGGGCTTTCATCCTCAGTTTGATACGTCTTTTCAGTCATATCCACGACTCTAAGGCCACCAAGTCCACCCGAACCGTCGTAGCGGAAGCGTACCGTCCTAATCAGGGCCTTGGCAGCCGAAGCGCAGGAGTAAATTGGTATCTGCCATGTGCTGGCGGGCTCTCGTATCAGAGAATTACCTCCATCCGTCCTTCGTGCGGCGCCGTAGACTGTTCCGCAGACGACGCCCACGTTCGTCATATTGGCGTAGTCGAACATACTCACACCTTGACACAGGGGACCTGCGTATTTAGTTAGCTAATGCACCGAAGGCAGCAGACATCATCTGTACCAATATTGGTAAAGTTCTTTGTGGTGATATTGAAGGGATTCGGATACCGCACTCTGGCAATGTCCCTCGCCATTCTAGAAGCATTATACCCAGCGTCGGGTATATTGAAGAAATCTCCCCACATCGTGGATGTCAAGATGCCATCTGTGTCCCAGGACTGTCCGGATCCTTCGTTGAGTATGGGGAATGACTTCCCCACGGCCGAGTCCAAGTACTCGAAAGAATGAGCATAGCCGTGGCTGCTCGGATTGGTGACATTGAGATAGACCATGCCCATGGCATTCGTTAGCCATGCAGCCGTGTATGCCTTGTTATGTAGATCGAAATTATCCTGCGTTTGCACTATCGAATGCTCGGGTTGCTGCTGATGTAGGTTGACGAATCCCCCTCGGTCAGTTATAGTGACATTCACGGGCACTGATTGCCACTTAAAATCCAAAGTGAGGTTGAGGTTGACGCAACTAGTTTGAGGCACGACGAACAGTAAGTCTTCTGTCCAGGTGCTTCCATACTTGGACCGGGGAGGTAACGTGTGGTTGCGGAATCCAATGCCCCCATCCTTGGTGTCCATTATGACGCCTTCAGCTACTTCAATGCGGTCGCTAAGGATTCTGTTCTCAACCTGACGATATGAGCCAACCGCATATAGCGATCCTTTGTTGTAGTTTTCCTTCCGCGTAAGTTCATAGTTTCGCCACTCTATATCCCAGATGCTTGAGACGGTGGGCGACAATTCTGGTAGCCCGCTGGCAAAGGCATATGTGAGATTCCATGGGATAGTGATGTTCCACTCATCATCGCGGTCCGTCTCAGGGTCCAAATTGCCCGCGACTGTGATGTTGGAATTGGACCCTGGGCAGGTATAAAGACCGCAATGGCGGTTAAACCCAAGGGAATGTCTTGGCGGTGTCCCATCTCCCATGGGAGATTGGTCTGGGATGTACTTGAAGGTTTTTGGAGTGGTGTCTGGGGCGGGAAGAACAGCATCATAGAGGCCCAGTGGCGTAACGATTCCGGCGGTGGAGATAATGACTGCCACGACGAGTCTGATCCAGCTTTCAATGCTTACAGCACGATTTACGTCCGTCGAACAGTCTGAGTCACTGCGGAGGATGGTCGGCCATAGCGATGACTGCAGTGTACGAGCGAGCACAGACCTTCTTCCGTTAGTGAAGATAGCACTATGTTACGGCATTACCATACCATGTTATAGCAGTGTTTTTCTCTTGAAGGAAAGATACTAGGATCAATGCACTGAGGGTTGGAAAGAGGTACCTCGCTGCTCCTGTCAGTATGGCCTATTCCCGTGCCAGCGCCAGAGGGAATTACTCACCTACGAAGACGCCAGCAGCGATTATACCGGATACATAACCAACTGTGAGCTCAACCATGGCAACGACAATTCGACAGTGTCACAGAGCATAACAACGTTGAAGTGGATGAACAGAAGTCTTCCATGGATTTGAAGCCGGGCGATTACTTGATCACAGACCCTAGTGAATGGCCTGCATCATCCAGCCTTGCAGTTAGCCCTGTCACTCTAAGACACGTGTCACATGCAGTACTATTTAGTGCTTGAAAGACAGGCCAAGCAGGCGATCGACCGAGGGGAAGCCTTGGACGACAGGGCAGTCTCTTGGCATGAATGGGCATTTCTAAAATTTGGGGCAAGATGAAGTCGGAACTGAGGATGCGCCAATACCCGTGAGTAATGAATTGCCCAGCAGCCATCCATGAACTGAGCGGCTTCTATCTGGCATATTGAAGCACAATAAACAATGAAGCCATTAGTGCGCCTATTCGCCCTGTATGTGGATGAGCGCCAGGCAGTCTAACCGCTACTCTATGCTCAACGCCAGACTCTTTGCCCAAAAATTATCAATGGCTAGAAGTCAGCCTCCCTCGGATGACCCACCAAGCAGCTCAGGCCACAGGACGATGCCGATCTTCGTGTTCAGGACTTGGAACAGGGAATGAAAAAGGGAGCTAGCCCATCAGTGCGGGGTCCCCCATTCCACTCACTTACTCTGCGGGCCCTGTTACTCCAGATCGAAGTCATACCCACCAATAGGCACTGTGAAGGCTATTCCTGCCAGTATACTTCACATAACTTGGTCAGGCACAGATAACTCAACTGATGGCTGTTAATTTTACGTATTCTGTCATTATATGTTGTACTGAACATCCGGATGAAGTTACATTGCGCACCAGCGAATTAGCGGAACCGCCCAATCACATACTGAGGAATACGAGAAGATATAGTACCATAGCTTGGCTCAAGCTCACCAGAATGCCTCAGAACGTATATAGCCGAGGGCATTGGAAACAAACCCAACTCCAACGCAATATCCCTAAGGCCATTGCACTTGTCAGTTATCCAGTCTATTCTTTGTGCAACATTCTGCCAAAGCAAGGTACATCGCATACCTAAAACTCTTGGCCACTTGCAAACTTACATATCCCCTGGCAGGCATGTCTGGTTCGGTAACTACCGATAAGGTTGTGGCTGGCCCGCTTCCCGCGGTCACGGCCCCAAGCCCTGTGAGACCACAGCCATCCAAAGCATCAACCTATACAATGCTCACTGTGATGTTGATGCTACTTACCAATATCGCGATTGTGGTCTTACTAGGACTGATAGTGCGGAAGCTATTCGAGGTCCATTCGATCCTAGACCATGGCCACGTCTATGTCCATGCCAGCATCGTCAATGACAATATCAAACCCTTAAGCGTCTCTGTCGTTAATACTGGCTACGATGCCATTCCCGTGACTATGTATCGGTAACCGTTGGGCGCTATTGGAAGTATGGCCTTTGTTCTCGATACACCTACCTCAGAAGAAATTATATTCTCCTTGCACAAGAATTGTTTGATCCGATTAACAGATGCAATTCTTGTATGACTATTTATAGAGACCTCTAATATAGAAGGACCAGACCCCGGTGTAAACATAACCACAGGGATAGATGGGTGGCCCTCATTTTAACAATAGCTGTTCTGATTCCAGCAAAAGTCAAGTCTGCCTAGTTGAATATTCGCGTGATTGGACATTTCCAGTCACCTAGCGAGAAAGCTAGTGCGGATACCGTTCCGGCCGAGCCAGTCCGCAGGAACATCCCTGGTCGGTGAGGTTATAACAGGAGATGGGAAGAAAGGATATTGGTAATTCACTATTTATGATTCGGAAATTCCATCCAAGCCTTCTCGGAAAACCAATGGAACCTCCATCGGAATCATTGCATTGACCATCTACTGTCTCTGGCCACGAATAGTTTGAAAAGCCGGGCCTCTGTAACGCTGTACTACCCGTGTTTTACTATTTCCTATTGCCGTGCAGGAATGGCAATTATTGGCTTTCCTCATCAGCATGATACTATCACAGCCAATAAAAAGCTGATACTAAAAGCGGACGGAAACTACCGAGTACATACTGAACATCATGATAAAATACGTCCACCCTCTGCCTTGTCAAAATATTTGACCAGAGACAGTAGTACCTCATTAGGCTTAAATAGTCGTTCGAAAAAACCTATAGGGGTATCACATTACCTTAGGAGGGCCAATAATCCAAAAACTGGTTATACTAGATATCATACTACTACTAGTAGTGTATTTCCACCTGATCCTTACCGGATCAAATCGTTCGCTTGCATCATTGACATTCTTTTCTCCCAACTTTCCGTAGAGTTGGGTTTGCGCGATGGCTACTTTTTACCAGAGACCTCCACCAAAGGTTCCTCCTCAGAAACTTGTGGAGCGATGGGAGCAGGGTGCTACCGACCCTACCAGCCTCACCTTCGATGAGCGCCAACATCTTCTAAATCGGTACCCGTACAGAAGATGTGATGACTTCTGCAAGGCACATACTGGATTGACTATCGAAGAACTTGTTCAAAAGGCTGCCAGAACAGACAACTTAAGCCCCCTTGAAACGGATACCATTGTTTAGGGCCCAGCTTATCAATTGAACGATCGTGACCCTAACATGATAGATGCAAGGGATGTGATTCGTTGGCCAGCGAACATACGAAACACATACACTGCCGTAAAGCGAGTGATTTTGACCGATATTGAGAAAAAAGGCCCAGGCAAATGCAGATAAATCCTATGATAGGCGTATGGAGTTGGACCGAGTGGCCCGGGACAGAATCTCGGTGTATGACCTCAACAATATCAGGATATCTAACAAGATTTCCTGGGTGACTCGTGTGTGTAATCAGATCCAACAGCATTGGGGCTTTGTTTGTATCCGAACATCATTTCACGATGATTCCGCCTGGCGCCATTTCCAACATCAATTTGAAGAGGCCATTGATCTGGGCCTGACCTTCGTCCGAAACCCCAAGGACAAATTTTGGACACCAGATAGTTTGAAGCAGCGCTGGAAGATTCAATGGGTTGAGGATCCAGTGAACGAGAACGCGACACTTGAGGATATCTGCGGGTAAGTTCAGCTTTAGCTCCTTGTATCATGACGGTCTAATATGTCTAGCTATTTCCGAAATCTTTATGATGAAGGTAAGATAGAACCAGGACTTCGGCAGGACACCTTTCTGTATGCTGATTCTGCTGCCATCCAATCCTCTCTCGACCACTCTCCGCTCCCCGAAAGAGGTTATGTTCTCCCCGCAGATGCCTCCATGACGCTTCAAAACTGCCGACCTACCTACATGGCTTCAGGGGTTCAGTCCGTGTTGCCCTTACGGGAGTTTTTACTACCTTTTACGCTCGCTTGATACCAAGGGGTAGTCCTAAGGATAACCCGGCAGCGGAGCACAATTTACGCCAGAGTTGGGAAGTCATTTATAAACAGGCCAAATCTGATGAGAATGCAGAGTGCGTACCCTCCTGCATCAGGTTTAAACCGGGGCTGGTATCATCCAGCAATGGATAGCACCATCCAGGATAAGTAACGAGTGTTTAAATTGACTGGGATACATTGGTTATTGGTGATTTTCATGTGTATGAATATTGTTAGTATCCTCTGGTAACTGGGTAGATGGAGACTAGAAAGAATACAATATTAGATTGGTTAGACTTTTAACTGTTCAATTTCATATTCCAATATAACTCTGTTATGCTGACGCTTTGTGGTACACTATTCCACAAGGCTAAAAAAGCCAACTGTGCGTGGATGCTTTCAACCAAGCAGGCCTTAAATGGATCTATATATATATCGTCCTGACAGCTTCAATATGGCTCGTCATCCTAATACACTCTTTATCTTTTTTTTATTATACTATCGCTAAAGATTACCCAATATACAAGACTTCTATACTAGAATGTTATAGCCAGATCTATCTTGGCATAGAAAGGAGTGCAAATTAGATGCCTACAGCTTGATATCTCTTTACTGGTTCTTTTTTCCGATCGTATTCCAGGTAGTTGAAGTACATCCATGCATTAAGCTTATATAACCAAAATACAGAGGTCTCTTCAACAAGTAGCCGGGCTAGCTCAATCGGTAGAGCGTGAGACTCTTAGTCATCACGGCATCTCAAGGTTGCGGGTTCGACCCCCGCGTTCGGCTTCTCTTTTTGCACTTGTTTTTTGCACCTTTCTCTTCCTTCCCTACTTTGGATCGATACAGGCAACTACTATAAGACTATCTGTATGTCCCTGCTCTTCTGGCTTGTGGTATCTGAGAATGCTATCTGATTATTTTGCCTAATTCAACTAGTCTCGCGGCATTTTGTTCGTTCAGCCACATACGACTTGTTTTTATATCCTATAATCCATTGACTGGTCTTTAAAGTGTCCTGTACAGACCCAAGGAACGATCAAGTCTCTTGAATTACTATAATCATAACATGATATTGGGCTGCTTCTCATACCTACATCTCATGTCGTTCTTTGTTCCACATCATCCCTTGTTTCTCATACCCCACAGAAGCTATGAGGGCTCAACGGTTCAATATCCCAGCTTCGAGATATGTTAGACCTCCAGGTCACTGCTTTAGCTTCCGAGCAACCCAACTCCGAGACTACAAACCGGCCACGACCTTGAACCTACAGCTCTACTTACAAAAGAATGATGGTACTGGTGAGACTCTTTGCTTACGATCTTCCTATTGGGAACCCTGCTTATCATTATTCACAAGGACCACGGCTAGAGAAGAAGATTTCTACCAATATACCAACAAGCGATGGTTGTTTGTTTCTGTTGAATGGACTACTATTGGAGCCTCATTAATTAAATTGTCAGGTCAAATGACGCCCAAGAAGCCCTTAAGCGATACCGTAGATTCAATATCCAAGAGCCGCTTGCTGTTGCTGCTAGATCATGTGGTACCGATGCTAATAAATGTACTTTATACGCCCATCTCTGAGCACCATATATGCTAATAGTGTCTTGAGGTACGCATGTGATGAAATACCGAGATGGTGTGTATAACAAAGCCTTTCTCATAACGTTCAATGATGGATTTGAAGTGGTTGCGAAGCTGCCAAATCCAAATGCTGGACCCAGAAGTCTCACTACGGCCAGTGAGGTTGCAACAATGGAATATGTAAGATCTGGAATCGTGAGACAGATCTTGGAGCTAACTGGGAAAGGCGCGAGTAGTTCTGGGTCTACCTGTTCCGGAGGTGCTAGGTTGGAACTCCAACTCCTCGAACCCGGTCTGAAGTGAATACGTTATCATGGAAAAGGCAAAAGGGACTCGCCTTGATGATGTCTGGTATCAACTCCCGACCCCCTCCAAGCACAAATTCATAAGGCAAGTGGTGGAATTAGAGGTGAAATTAGCGGCAGTGCTTTTCACCCAACATGGCTGCATTTATTACGCACGAGATGCACCCAGAGAGCGTTCCAAAAATCAATCCCCGCTTTATGGCGATGACTTAAAGAAGTTTTGCGTCGGCCCAGTCGTGGACCCAATTCTTTGGCCTGATGAGCGGGCTGAGATAGAACTAAATCAAGGACCTTGTAAGCCCCGCAATTTTCCCAGTATTTGTCATTTCCTTCCTGGTACTTAGTTATGGTATTTGTTAGGGCACGACTTGTCCGATTATGCGACAAGCATTGGTATCAACGAGAGAATGTGGGCAATGCAGTATGCTAAGCTGCGCATGAACTACTACCGAAGCAACACCGATTCTGAGACGCCTGATGAATACATCGACCTTGTAGAGAAGTACCTGCTGGTTGTTCCGCACTTAACGCAATGTGAACCTGAGTGTGCGGATCTCTTGCAACCGACATTGTGGCACAGTGACCTCCATCTCAACAACATCTACGTTGACCTCAACACAGAAACGATTACTGATATAATTGACTAGCAGAATACAACTGTTGCCTCGTTGCTCTTGCAAGCTAAGGTGCCTCGGAAGGCTCAGCACATCACTCCACTCCCGCTACGTTGGGTGGTGCCAGAAAAGCCAGAGTGCTACGAGACGTTATCCGAGAAGGATAAACTCACAGCAGACAGACTCTATGAAAGCGCCCTCTGCCATAAATACTATGAAGTTTGTACTGCTAAGAAGAACCCCCAACACTGCGCTGCTATAAGTCACAATGGTACGTGGAAGTCACTTCTTATTCTACCGATGAAATCAATAAGCGGGGCTTGGTCCTCGAGAGAAGTCTTTAGATTACGCTCTTCATTGATGGATGTGGTAGACCACTGGGCGGAGATTCAACCTGCAGCGGATTGCCCTATCTCCTTCACAAGAGAAGAAAGAAACTTGCACAACGAAGAGATGGAGAATCGTGACTACATTGAGGGACTCATGGAAGAGTTCCAAAGATGCAGGTAACTCGCCAAGCGATGGGACCGTTGATCCTGAGGATTATGAGGTTGTGCAGAAGATGAATCACGCACAAAAAGAAAAGTTCATGTCGTTAGAAGAGGATGAGGAACAGAGAGCGTGGATGGACAAGGTCTGACCTTACCAGAACCGACCTAGTGAAGCATGAGGGTAGATTTCCTTTTTATTGGTCTTATCTTACCATCCGAAGAAGATGTACATCTGATGTAATATCAATATAACACCCCAGAACTGAGTCTCTATAGACTCTTCATTTGTGTTGGTTTTCAAACGATACTTGACTCCATCAACTGTCGAATAATAGCATGTTGTAAGTATTTGACCCACTAGTAGCTTAGATAGATATTCCTAACGTGCAAAACCCTTCGAGCACCTACCGTCCTGCCTGTTCCCGGACGTTACTGTAATCGAATCCTGGGAGCACCCCGTTGAGACTAATACCAAGGAGAGTATAGTAGTACTGTGTGTGGCAGGGCCCGCACTTAGCAGCACCAGCGATGAGACTAGTGTTGCAAATGAAGAGCACAAATTCAAATTTAATGGCCTTTTCTCTTGTACCTCTAACTGGCCCGGTCCTGATCTCAACAAAAGCTTTGGATTCGGGTCTTCGATGACCAATACGAGCCCCGAACTTTCATTGATAGCTGCACAGATATAGTTTGGGGCTATGTACCGGCTAAATGGACTAGGCAAACATGGAATTGAATTCGTTGAGGTGAAAGGACGAGGTGTGCTTGGCTTCCATGGGTTTTTATTAGAGACCGAAATCTCACCTAGGGCCCAGACATGACGATTACACCAACTTTGATAAGCCGAAGGAAGAAACTTGTGTATAGACATCCTGATGGACTTATGAGATCCTGTAGGACTGTTGTGGGACTCCACAGCTCGCTTCGAAGCCCTAGTAATTGGGTACTTTGGAACGAACTATCATAGGCGAGAATTAAATCGAATTGGCTGCTGAAATGGCTTAAGAATTTCTTTCTCGTCCGCAATAGTTCTTTCGAAAAAACCCTATTACTGGGACTTCGAAACGAGCTATGTAGTCCCGAGACAGTCATACGGCATCTCATAAATCTAACCGGATGACGGGGCCCTGTCATGCGAGACAGATCCCGCGTTGTTGTTGGAAGATAATCGGTTGAGAAGAAGCCGAGCCTATCAGATGTCACGGAGACAGAATGCCAGATTTCCTGAAACGAGACACTGCGTATCCTTTTACTGAACCTGCCCGGCGCACAGTCTGAACTTTTTACCTTTTTTGTGTTCACCGGATCCCCATAGTACTGACTGCCGGTGGTATCTGGGTTCATTTCGGTGCAGAAACCGGATTCAGATCTCATTTTACTTATCATCTGCAATAGTGGCGCAGTCCAGCAAGCTAGATCTGCGTACAACTGAATGCGTCGCCTGGACAGGGGACGGTAGACTGTTCAAACTATAAGCATCGCTCTTATCCACTTCATCCCAAATACGTACAGAAGATTTTGACCATTAGCTCCATGAACTAATGGCGCCCTCTTTACTTCTCTCCAGCACCTGGTACTGGAATAGGTAGATCCAAACTTAGCAATCCAGGAAGAAGTCTTGTCAACCGGCCATATCTGGTATCTGAAGTCCTCCGCCCCTTTAACATCTGGATGGACCAACATGATAATCGAGACATGTTTGCCGCCAATACCACCTTTGAGTATGGGTTCTTCAATTATTTGGTAATTTGTGAACCCGGACGGATTGAACCTAGATGGAGGTGGAGGAGTCAATACAGTGACTTCATTACCTCCACATATATGCCATGCAAAAAGCGCAGAGGCACCTTTAATATATAAAGGCCATGCCTTCTTGCTTTTTCGATCAAAAGGACAGCACCCACTCTCCTTGGCCATAAGGGGTCCCATAGCAGTGGTCAATGTTTGCATATTATGCTTTTCTGCCCATTTTTGAGCATGGTCCCTAGGTATTCCTGTCCATAGCACCTGACGGTTTTGGCGCCAAGAGTCTTCCTGGAACTGATGAATGATGGTCTTCTTTTCTTTTGAGGTCAGAAAATGGCTGATATATTCATCCATAATGAAAGCTAATGTTGGAGTGGCGTAAGCATGGAGCCAATATGAGATGCTCGCGGACAGAATATAACAAGCTCTGGGGATGGTTTTATTTGTCAGAATTCTAACTCCGATGAGCAGGCTAGACTAGGTCTATCTTACAAATTAGAAACAAGAAGTTTCGTTGCGCATCACAGTGGATGTCAGGTGCTAGCGATTATCACTATTCTGGTTGGTTAACTTGTCATGAGATCTCGTACCCAAGGTGTCTGTGGGAGCCCAGATCCCTCAACTGGAGCTGGCTGGTAGGACATGTATGTATTTCTGATGGACGGTAAATGACCTTTTCTAAATAATAAGTGGGAGATGTGAAATTTTGCACTCTGCTGAGAATGACTCCGACTAGACCAATATCTATCTTATTACTACTAATAGTGGTTTCATCAGTAGCTCCGCCGATACAGAAGGGTTCGTAGCCAATCCAAAGTCTAAGGATGGATAATTCCAAAATACACTAATCGTTATCGTTTCAATTCCTTTCGATCGCGTTCACCTTAACCCGTGGTAGCAAGCAGGGAAAGGCTATTCAGCCTACGTGTCTCTGACCTAACATTGTTCTTACTCTCGATTATTTAGCTGGCCGATCACCATGTTGGGTAATCTTAATACCTGACCAAGTTACAGCTCAACGAAGAAACTGGAAGAATATTCTACGATATTGGTATTAGGGCACCGCTGTAAAGTTACGGCTCCTGTCCCAGCGGAGTAGAATCTCGAGTGTTTTGGCGGGATTTAAACTGATGATCTGCGATTCATGGAAGGCACGGCTCCACATTTAAAATACCATATCGGCTCCTATGGTCTAATCAATATTCTACGGAAATTTTAAAGTACGTAGGACAACAAACGGTAGATGAACGTTTACAGTCAACGAGACACAGAACATTCGGGCAGCGACTATACGCCAAGACGATGGAATGTACTGTACTGGCCTCCAAGGAATGACTCTAGACACAAGCTCTGCCCAGAACTGTAATTTACATTTGAAATCCTAGGGGCGGCTTGCTAAGCAAATACGCTATGAGCTTCGCTTTCATTGACATGTTGGTATATGCAGTAATATACCGTTGTGTTTAAACCAAATACTCTGCGCCATTAGCGACAGTGGAGTCTATTGCAGGATAGTCCTTGCTTCTGCTTAATTATGACATAGCCCGGAGCCACCGCGTTGACACGGACAGGCCCAGGGTTACAGCCAGGCTTCGAAGTTCTCGAAAGACGCTTGCACCAGAAAGCCAAGAGTGGTACGTCCTCAGCTCCGAAACCAATGTGATCGATCGGAGAAGGCTGGGCTGCGACATAAAGCAATGTCTCTAATGCTTGTTGGAGTCCAGATCTATCTACACCGACAGTTGTAGTGCCGTTTGTATCGTGAGTGGGTCAATATCAGGCTGACTCTAAGCTAAGCCACAGCGGGGTCAACGATAATCAATACAAGGCTGAAACGATCCACAAGGCGCTATTGCTCAATAATGCCAACTACATATATCTGTCGACCTTCTCTCACTCCCTGTTCGCATGCATGCATGCACGGAAAATAAAACCCTTGCCCAAAAATGTCCTCTACCAATAAGCATACCCAATCGCGCCCTGTCGACGTCGAGCAGCAGTGCGGAGTTACTCTGCCAGACGGTGCTCAGTGTGCTCGGTCGTTGACCTGTAAGGCTCATTCTATCAGTGCGAAACGAGCAGTTCCTGGTCGTTCAATGCCGTACGATATGTTACTCCAGGCTTATCAGAAAAAGATCCAGGCTCGTCAGAAGAACAACGCTCCTCAGCAGAGGAAGCATCACCCACCGAACAAACTCAGTTCGTCTCGAAAATTATCCAATGGCTCGCATATTCCACCAGAACCCTCTACATCGAAGAACTTGCCGAACTAGCTATCATTTCTGAAACTGGCATCGACATTGATAAACGCCTTCCTGACCCGCGAGCTATTCTCGCCATATGCCCGGACACTCTCATAACAACCACACCACCAACTCCCAATACCCCGACGCCCGAAAACGAGTTCAAACCAAACCAACACCAAGTCCACTTCGCCGACCCAGAAACAAAACAATACCTTCAATCCCCGGAGATTCAAGCCACCCCTGAAAGGCACCTCGCAATAACAGAACCCACATCCCACACAACCATCGCAAAAGACAGTCTCAACTACCTCCTCCAACTCACAGAACCCTACACTACAACCCCAAGCAAAATCAAAACCTCATACCTCCTAAGCTACGCAGCAAATTACTGGGCGGTGCATGCCCGTCTAGCCCACCCAGAAGCAAACCCAGAACTAACAGATCTAATCCTCCGATTCCTAAATTCAGGAACAGCATACCTAAACTGGACAGCATTTCTGGATGGTTACACACCCTTCTCTGGAAACGATGGTTCCAGTCTTATCCGCCACCCACATCAGATTTACTATGCTGCATCATTCGGTCTAACAAACATTGTCACAGCGCTCCTTGACACCGGTGCTCTAGTGGACAGTAGGGGACCTAGCGGGAGCGCGCTAGCTGCTGCTTCATTGGCAGGACATCTAGACACTGTCAAAGTGCTTGTTGACTCCGGGGCGGATGTGAATCTGGCGGGGCCTTTTGGGACGCCGCTTGTTTTGGCTTCTGGGAGAGGTTTTGTGGGCATTGTGCGGTTTTTGATGGAGAGGGGAGCAGATGTTGAGGCGAGAGGAGAGTGGAGTGAGACGGCTATTGTGGAAGCGAGGAAGAATGGGGTTGAGGATGTTGTGGAGGTTATTATGGGCAGGTAGGGTTATCTTTGCTCAGTTTTTCATCCTTCCTTTTGAAAATCGGATGGTAGGTTTTGGTTGCAGGTTCATTCGTCATGGTTTAGTGTGAGATTCAATCGGTGGACCGGTCAATGGGTATTGAGCGAGATATCCTGTTTTACATGCACGATGTCTTCATGGAATGCAATGTTTGATATCATCCTTACAGGAAATAGAATAGATCCTATGATGTTAACTCGGAGATAACTCGGCCCTGACATCACCCGCACAAAAGGACACGGTTCTAGACCAACCCAAGCAAAGCAACTTCTTATAACAATGGACAAATGTCATTGTGGCAAAAATGATAAGATTTATCCATTATCATCCGAGCTATGAAGTCATACCTACCCGTTCCTATATAAACCTTGGCGAGTCCAGCTCCTAACCATAATAAGAAAAGAAAACCAACCTCTAGAACGAACCTCAGTTGTCTTGCACAAATCACTATCCCATCTCATCAGGATATCGTATATATCGTAAATTAAAATCAAATCGCAAGGCAAAATGGCCTCCCAATCCCAAATGCCCAACCAATCCACCAAGCCATCCTCACGTCGCCGCGCCTCCTCATTGCCAGAGGACCTTCAAAAACTCCTAGACAAAGAAGAGCTTTATTGGGACTCATACGGTGATTTTGAGAATTCATGGACTTCTACGTACGTTCATCATCCATTACATCGAATTACATTAGTCGTGATGTTAACGTGATAGACGGACAAATAATGATCCACCTATGGTCGTGGCGGATATGAGAAGGGAGCAGCAGGCTCAGAAGGGCCGTGCGGGTAATCTGAAAATGGAGGGCGGCGAGAGTGGACATTAGTGTTTAGTAGGAGTTTATTGGTTTTAGTGTAATATAGTTACGACTGTTTAGTTAAAAATGTCGAGGATGAGTCAAATGCAGAAGTGTTTTGCGTGTGGGTATATGTACAGGAACAAATCGGGCAATGGACAATTTCATGACCGGCATGAAACAATGATGCAGTGCAAGGCAAATATATACAACAAAATGTAAAACAGAACCGAAAAAGCGCTAAGCAAATCTGGAAAAGAAAATATCAATACTCCAGCCGATCATCATGAACCAGCTCCACATCATATCTCTCATTACCGTTCCACACCCGACCTGGATCATTGAGCGATGCCACGGTCGTGCGAAGCGAGGAGATCAACCCCGTCGGTCCACTGGCAATAACCCGCGTTGGACCCTGAACAGTGCGTTGGACGAAATCAGTCAAATCCGCCGGCACATCAGGGTGTACGGAGGTACCGGAATTCCCGGGACGCAGGCAATGCACTGAGAACGGACTATCCGACAGATGAATTTCGTGAGAAACAGTAGATAGCGGTCTCTTAATCTCGGAATCGGTGATATACGTGGGTGTGAAGGAGTTTCGAACATTGGCCCGGTCGTCTTCACGAGTAACGTACACCCGGATCCGGAAGTGAGTGCATGCTTGGGCGGCAGTACGGAGCACTTCTAGTTCTTCGCTGAGCCATCGCATGTCTGACTTGCGACGGACGATCCAAACTAGCTCAATTAGACTTCTTCGTGTGGAGAAGTATCGGTTCAAGACTATAGCTTGCAGGATGGGGAGAATGAATGTCACTCCGGTGCCGCCTGCAACACAGAAGAGGTTGATGTCGTCTGAGCAGTGTAGGTCATTGTCGACGATCGATTGACCGTATGGTCCAGAAAGAACGATGGATGTGCTTGGTGGTTCGTCCCATTGTGATTCCCGAGGTTGGCGAGCTATCTGAGCTAAATCTTTAGTCAAACCCTTCTTGGCGCGGATGATGTAAGTGTGTGATTGTTTGGATCCGCCAGGAACAGAGGATGGTGTCATGGGGTGCGATTGCCAGATACTAAGGCTGGGGAAGCACAGGTAAAAATGCTGACCGATTTCCCAAGGGCTGTGGTCATGGTCAAAATCTAGGCGGACAACGTCCCCGTCTTCATCGTTGGGAAAGGAGGTCATGCGAGCTTTGGGGATGTGCAGACCCCAGAACGAGTATGTCTCTGAAGCGTGCGGGCCGAAGTGCGTGATGAAAGTCCGCAAGAGACGAATGCCTCTATCAAGTAACCACACAACCAGAGAAGCGATCATCCAACATGAAAGCTGCTTCCAGTGTCCCCAGCAAGCACCCACGTATAGCATGGCCACGACATAATGTGCCTTGCGGAAGAACTCGTATCCAGTGAGTCGGATGGCCCATTTGGTGCTGAAGAAGACCAGGAATGATAGGAATATCATGGCCACGACGCCCCAGATTATGTACTCCTGGGCTATAAAAGCATTCCATGTTGAGGGTTGTGGCTTGTACAGCATCCCCTCCATGAGGGTCCAGCCAAAGGTGTGAAGAGCAGATTGAAGGTAAATAATCCAGCCGAGCCAGCGATGAAGGAAGTTGAAGTGATGGTACGGTATTCCTGTACAGAGGGAAAGGAGGGATTCCCTGGTACACAGAAGCACGGCGAGAGGCGTTAAGGCATATGCGAGAACTCCAATTCGATCAGCCCACGGACCAATTCCAATGGGTGTCGATGTCAAGTTAGTCCCCTTGACGGGGAGGTACCATGTTTTGTAGACGATTCCGACAAAGCTGAAGATGATAAGATAGCCGGCTAGAATGGCGAGGACGAGAATATTGAATCGAGTGGTGCGGCCAAATATAAAGGTCAAAGATTCTTGGACAAAATACCGGTGGTATATCGAACCCAGTGATCTTCTCATGCGATACAATGAGCTCTGTGAGCTATGTTCACTTTCGCCCTCTTTCTGAACGCATGAGGACGTGGACTTTCGCGTGATGGGATTGCAGTAATGACCGATGAAGCAAAGGAACACAATCCCAAGAATGGCAGCCCAGAAGATAGCACTGTAGAGGACTGACAAATCGTGACTGTGATAGACCACATCTAGATATGCACACTTTTCCGCACCACTTGTGCAGGGAAGTTGGCGGTTAAGGTATCCCCAGTGGTGTTCAATGCCGGGGCCACTATCCGGGATATCAGCATGGCGCGGGGAGAGCATCTCGAGTCGTCAATACTCGAGAGATGGGACGAACGTTGCTGGACTCTGGGGAGGAGGAAAGAGAACATGATGGATGGCCGCGGGGGAAGTCCATATTAAAGTGTACCCACTGTCACGAAAAGTCGTTAAGACGCATACGTTAAAAAGTGGGCTGCCAAGGAGAAAATGTGCTCAAGTGCAATGCCAAGAACGTTATGGTCAGTGCTATTTGAATTGCAGTTGTTTGGTAATGAGACAGTGGGTCACTTGGCCTGTGTCAAGTTTATAACTGTATGACTAATTGGGACTCATCGATTCCTGGGAGCGCCCAAAGCAAATGACTCGTTTGAAGGCGAATCGCTTTTGGCTTTTGGCCTGACAAAACCGAATATTATCCCTGTGTAACACCGCTTGGCGCCATGGCGGAAGTTAATCTAATCGAAATCTGCTCAAATGGGACGATCTCCACCTTCCCGGGAAAAAGGCACCAATCGGTGCTATCGCCGCTTAGGGTTTTGCCGTGTCATTTACCCGATGGTTGGTCCGCTTGACACCTGAAGCATAAGGCTGAAACCTATTGCGTTTGTGGCCTTGCTCGTTGATCTAGGTTTTCAATATAGATAGCCTGTTGCCTAGAAAGGGCACTATCTGTTATTTACTTACTTAATAGTAAAATAGAGCATCGTACTATTGATTTTTATCTCTTTTATTTCTGTCTAAATCCATCTCTATGTGGTTTAGAAATCCCCTTATTTGATAGAATCCCGGGTGAAGCTTAGAACTGATCAATTAGATGAAATCTTATCGGATCAGATCAATAAAACAATAGCGACTGCGCAGTATATACAAAGGACTAGGGTATTCAGGCACTAGATGTTGAGAAAGACTGAAATTTAGATCCTCAATGTTTTTCTTCCAGTATCTATGTGAATTGAACATTGTCTTGTTCAAATTCAGCATCGATAGCGACAAGTGTGAGGAACATAGAAATATATGTACATTTGCCTCGGTGGTATATAGCCATGGAGATTTATCCAATTTCTACTTTCCTCATAAGTTACCTGAGGGCAAAAATCTATCTTTTTCCATTCTTAAATTTCGACGTTAACAGCTTGAGCGAATCAATAATTGCTTGGTATTGATGTGGGTTGGAATTCATGCCCTCAGCAGTGACTTTGATGAATGATTGAAGCCGTTTAGTCTCGCGTAGCCTCTCGGATATTTGGTGAAAATCTTTCCTACCTACTGAGCTATCATGCTTTACCCACATACTACCCTGGCTCGGTCAGCTTGGACACTATCTGGCCAAAGCAAACATACAGGAGGATAGAGTCAAAGGATACACAGTTCAGCCCTGCCTTGAGTTCGTTGAAATCGTATTCGTTAAATAGCTTCCACTGTGACGGAGAAAAATTCAGCGATAATATCTTGGCTAAATGTCGAAATGTCAATGATCGCTTTTTGATAAATATGGAAGCAT
The DNA here is from genome assembly GCA_030556085.1 of Aspergillus tamarii. NCBI lineage: Eukaryota > Fungi > Ascomycota > Eurotiomycetes > Eurotiales > Aspergillaceae > Aspergillus > Aspergillus tamarii. The sequence goes on from JARVTJ010000006.1 coordinate 410,388, forward strand.
GGGGATACGATAACATACTGTCTTTACTATTGCCAAGCAAAGATCGCCATGCTGTCGAATAGTCACGACGACAAATATGATTAGGATTTTCTTCTACCTCGGGAGTAAAGGCATCTGATTGAAATACCGAGAGAAGGTAGTGGTGTTCCAATATGTTTGCAATATTTTCTGCACGGTCGATAGGTACTTGATAACGGTTCTGATGGATAGTGCGTTTATTGGTACTCTTTGTAGGCTTACCAGCGGATGGTAATTGTGCATAGAAAGCCCGTGTCTGAGCCTTTTAAAGACGATGGCCTTTATTGGCCTGGTTCTGGGTATGCGAGCTCTTCTGGCCCACCTCCTGTAAATGCTGGTTTCCTCGAACGTTCTCTCTTCGGCTTCCCTTTCTTCGCCTTTCTTTTCTTCTGCATTACTATCAGATGATAATGGCCTTTTTAGCTCCACTCAGACCAAATATTTTACTGGAATAGTCCGAGTCGGTGCTGGGGTTTGGCTTCACTGCTAGATTGATTCTGCCGATTTGTCGAAGATGTGTTCCCTTGGATTTCAGAGTATCTGATTACTTTTTAGATTTTCGATCTCCTTTGCAAGAGAGAGATACGGCGACGCATATTCAGGTTTACCGCAATCCCTGTCAAGCACAGATTCGCTATACTCAATGAGTGCATCTATCACCTCCTGCTGATATTTGGTGCGCCTGTGAATCCTCACAGCGTAATATAAAGGGGACGATATCTTTGCACCAGCTTTACTATCAAATTCGGGTCCATGTTCTTTTCGATAGCATTTCATATCATACCTATACCTTTGTGAAAATACTCACAGGCAAGCCACTTCCATTTATCTCACTTTGCTGTCACTTCCACTTTCAGAAAAAAAAAAAAAAAAAAAAAAAAAAAAGAAAAGATGGGAAAAGAAAAAGAAAACGGTAAGGTCTTCACTAAGACTAACTTGCCGGCCTGTGGCTTCTGCGTCGTCAATACTTAGATAAATGTCTCTAAAACGCACTACAGCGTGAGGACGGTAATGAATCCTTTAATGAACCGTGATTCAGGTGAGTTCATAGTAGATACAGTCAGCCAATACCTATATGGGCTGGTAATATCTCGGCAGGAGCAAATATGGATTCTTGGCCACTCCTGACAAGAGCCCCTTGCATTAGTTACGATCTATCATGTATGAGACGTCGGCGCGAGGACCCAATTTGGTGGCATTGGTCAGAAGCTCTTCACCAAGATCAGTTGCATAGTGTGATCTTGGCGTGGTGTTGATTAATCACAACTGAGACACCAATAATGAATAGTATGGAATATGATTGGTTGCCCTGGAACATTGGCAAGACGTATTTTCTGGTGTTTGTCTCAGGTATTTGAAGTATTAACCAACCTTTTATTGGCATGCGACTACTCCGTATTGATGTACTAGTAGGATGAATCATCTTTACAGATTCATGCATGATGTAAAGCAAGCACCGATGAACTCCCCTTTCCCCTTACCGCTTCCGATATGATGTCCCGATACCTCACACTATAATCACTACTCACCTTGTCTTCCCGCATAAGAGTTTACAAAAATCCCCCTTCCTACTAACGGAGTATGCTTCTCTAAATAATATGAGCTCTAACTAGGAATAGTAAGTCGTAGCTTCTCGGAAGCGCCGAGAATCAGTAAAAAAAAAAAAAAAAAAAAAAAAACCCCATATCACGGAAAGCCGAACTTCCTGGGCACTGTACCCTGTCCGTGCAATCCCAATTCACAACTATTTCTCACTTTCAGTCCGAACCTAGTCTCGACTAGTAAAAATTAAAATTTAGAATGCTTGGATATTGTCCGAAGTATCACAGCATGGTGACTCGGCATGCTTCAGGAGATAACTACAGCTGCTCGAGAAACTTCACCAATGTTGTTGATTGCCGGGCTTTACTGCTGCTGAAGCTTTCGTCAAGTCTTCTGAAATGGATTGGAAATAGTTTAGAGTAGCAGTGATACAATTCAGCACACCTGTGTAGCGGGATGCAGACACGATCTTTTTAAACTCCTTCTACTAAAGGGATTTACTGATATAGCTAGCAAAGTAACCTGTCTTATCAATGAGTATTACTTGTCTTCTTGACCGAATTGGCAGGCGACTGCAGTGCGATCAATCCCCCAGCCTGCTCTGACTCGGCCTCGCCTTTGCGCACCACGTCTTCAGCCTCGCAACCTCCCCTCTTCTGGGCGGTTATAGCGACATTCTGACCGGCAGCCAAAGTTAGGAAGGCTGTATTGAGCACATTCCATATTAAAGTAACCAGGCACTAGATCTACATCGGTAGCTTTAGACAGTATATAACCCTTGCGGACATGGATAGGGATACACGAACGCTTCCTTTTCTCTAACATTCCACCTTGCGTTCCTAATCACGATACCTCGTTTCATCTCTCCTGCTTCTCCTTTGGAGGATAGATCTGGCGACCCCTTGGATGGGTTCCTTACTGATCTTTCCTTGACAGATGCTCGCCAGACAGCTATAGTCAGAAGGGAACCTAGTGGGTTCAATCCATTTGACGCACTCCTCCGTCCAGCGCTGGAGACAGGGCCGGTCGAGAACGATAATGATGGTGGTGCTCTTGCAGCGGCGGATGAAGCTTTACAGGCAACTGGATGAACAAGCAGGAAGTAAGTGGAGGGCCCAGTAGCAGCAACTGAACGTGTAGAGGAACCTTGGAAGCAACTGGCTGAGTGGGTGTGTGGAGACAGCATTAAGACAAGGGAATGTTAGAGGACGCTGTTTTTGTGGACTTTGATGTCTGAATTTTATTACAGTTTCAGGAAAGCTCTATGGTAATGCTAGGGCTTTCCATAAGGACTGATTTGCCGAGAACTAACTTTTAACAAATGCACTAGCGAATTGTTTACCTCCGAGAACTTGGGCGCTGACCAGCCTGGGGCTGCTTTTTGCACAGTGATTGATCCGGGAGCGTGGGGACAAGGTCAGGGTGCGTGGGCTGAACGCTCCCTTGCGTATTCAAGCTAGAGCTGGAACCAATCCGGGATTAAATTCCGGAGTAAACCACGGTTGCTTTTGGCTTAGCTTCCCTCCAAGCCAGCTATAATTACTACATATATCTATAAAATAAGGCGTAAGAGTAGGTAGTATCGTGACATACCATATCTGCACTCTGCGGAGAGAATATATGGATAACTTTGGCTACAAACCAAAGTTATTTACTTCCCCACCGTTCCGCCAAGGCGTTGGAAGTATCAGACATTCAGTGAAGGATAGAATGACAGATGCGGGGCAGCAGCTAAAATGCTACTGCAACTGCAACTGCAACCATGAGCGATAACTCCATACACGCCATGATCAGCTGAGACGATGATTATTCCGCATGCGTCCAACGATCCGCATGACTGTAGATCCTATGCGTGGCTCCATACAATAGACAGACCCTGCTGTGGTCAAGCCCCCCTGGTGCCGCGAAATGCAGAGTCATAAGAAGCCTGCCTGTCCCCGATAGCAAGACATACGGTTTGCTGTTCACTACTCGCTATTATAACAACTCCAACCTCGTTTCGACATCAACATATATAATGAGCGATAGCAAAGTTACCTCCGTTCCAGCGCCGTCCGCAAAGAAACTAGTAGTTCCCGTCGCCCACTCCTCAGAGGCATGCGAATTTCTGATCGCCAAGCCCAGCAGGCCGCACTGCACCGCGTACTTATGGGATACTTGGGACAAATCACCAGAGGAACGGCGATTCTTATTCAAGCTTGATGCTGCTATCCTCACTATAGCCTCGTTGGGGTACTTTATAAAAAATTTGGATCAAATTAACATTAATAATGCGTTCGTTTCTGGCATGAAAGAAGACTTGGATCTCAACGGAAACGAACTCAATTATATGCAAACTTGCTGGACAGTAGGATATATTGTTGGGCAAATTCCAAGGCAAGTGTGGAATGAAGCAGTCATCAAAGGGAGAAAAAAAAAAAAAAATAGGAAATAGAATGCTTGGCCAGCGACTCCCCAAAAACAAATAGTATTCGCATTAACCATTGCATCATTCTATAGTACTCTTTTGTTGACGCGTATTCGACCTTCATTATGGATTCCTTCATGTGAAGTGGCCTGGTCCGTCTTGACTATTCTCATGGCCAAGTGCAACAACGCGCAACAAATATACGTTTTACGGTTCTTTATCGGCCTCGCAGAGAGTACTTTTTACCCAGGTATGCAGTATGTCATTGGATCTTGGTATCAAAAGGGCGAGCTTGGCAAGCGATCATGCATATTCCATGCAAGCAGTGCCGTAGGAAGCATGTTCTCCGGCTACCTCATGGCGGCCGTCTACCATTTCGACGGTGTGCATGGGTTTAAAGGTTGGCAGTGGTTGTTTATTATAAACACTATTATATCACTACCGATTGCGCTTTCTGGCTTCCTTTTTCTACCTGACGTGCCGGAGATCACGCGGGCTTGGTATTTGACTCCCGATGAAATTGTCCTGGCGCAGACACGCATGCAAGCCGATGGTCGTGCTAACCGCGCACCATACACTAGGAAGAAAATTAAAAAGATCTTTTCTAGCTGGCATATCTACCTCTTGACATTGTTGTACATTTTGTACATGAATGGTGGCGGAGTATCGGGGCAGCCAGCGTTTGCTATTTGGCTGAAGCAGCAAGGCTACAGCATAACACAGATCAATACGTATCCTACCTTGACCACAGCTGTCCAGATCATCACCACGATGATCTACGCATGGACGTCGGATACCATCTTGCGTGGCGCGCGATGGCCGCCAATCATATTCTCAGGCGTTATGATTATCATCGTCAACACGAGTCTGACGATATGGAATATCCCAGCTGGCTGGAAATGGGCTTGTTTTATACTAGCCGGCTGCTCTAGTGGAATTAGCGGACTGATATATGCGTGGATGCACGAGATTTGCGCTGAAGACAACGAGGAGAGAGCCTTAGTGGCGGGCTCAATGAACGAGATAGCGAACATGGTCCAAGCATGGCTTCCACTGCTGATTTGGCAGCAAGTCGAGGCACCAGAGTATCCAAAAGGGTATCCAGCGTCAATAGGGATTGCAGTAGCCATGCTGGCCACAGCAATGGCTATCAGACATTTGCAGAGAAGGGAAATAGCTGCGCGGCAATTGCGTCTACCAGAGACTGAATCGGATTATCAGCGTCAAGGGTTGCCGCTGGAACAAACGTTACTTAGCCTGTAGCTGTTTAATGTGCCATTGGAATGACACATAATTCATATAACTAAGATACATACGACTGAATTATGGTATGGGTAGTTATAAAGGATCATTATGTAATCAGAAATGAGTCAATCACTTCGAGGTCGTTGCTAGTTTCTGGTGGGTGTGTTGGGACTGATCACGTCCATTGTAAGCCAACTTATTTAACTCCGCTTATAGCGCTGGTTCCATTGGCCCATTGGCCTGTGACTGAGGTAAGATCTTCTGGGAGATGGGATTCATATGAAAGAATGCAATAATAGGAAACGCGTGGACTGCAGACTGCGAACCTGACAAGGATCTGAAGGAAGATGCTCTATGTACATACTGCTTAAGCTGCGCCGTCACTGCGCCAGCACTCCCACCCGCCCAACTGCGTTCGAAGTTCCTCTACATGTTCGACTGTCACTGGCCCGTCCATCCCACCCCCTGCCTGCCTACACAATTGCTCATAACGCTGTATATGCTGTCGCAATAGCGCCATCAGCCTCAATAATGTCGCTCCAGCATCACGGAGCTCCTGTTGTATCGCCAGCCGCCGCAACTGCCAGGCCCCGAATGGTCGGAACACCTGCGTAAACAGTTCCACCAGCACCTCCGCCTGAGTCGTATCTCGCTTAATTACGTACTGTGGATGCATTCCTTGTACCACTTGCAGCCGGTGTCCGTTCACGTCTAACTCCCGCACTCGCCTCGCTCGCGCCCTGACCACTGATGAACAGAATTGCTGTGCAAGATTATCTTCCTCGAAGAATTCCCACCTCTTATTCGTTGGCCTTGTGCAGCACTGACACGAGATCAGCACCCGCGGTTGGACCAACTCGAGAGTCGCCCTAGTAAGCGCAAACGATTCCCGTGCCAGCTCGTCCCGTCCCGCCGGCCCCATTCGCTTCAGAATATCGTCTCTGAGATCATCCTGGAGCATCGGGAACGTGTCAAGGATGATCACGTCGTCGAGCTGAAGCCCCATACTCTGCAGTATCTTCTGCAGCCAAGAAAGTGTCGGTGATTTGCGCAACATTTCATCAAACGACAAGTGATCCCACGGACTGGGGTTGAGCAACAAAATAGCCGGGAATTCCACCCAACCTGACAATAATGCTATCCAGTTGAGGAAGCCATTCTCCGGGATTCTCCATTTCGCTTGGAATTGCCGACCTTGAATGTATAGATCATGGGCCTCGTCGAGCATGAATCGTTGCGGTTTCTGGAGTCTAGCAACTTGCTGCGGAATCACATACCGCGTCAGTTCGTCAATAGAGTGCTCTGTGTCGCGTACTTCACTGCCGTTGGTAATATATGCTGCGGACGGATCAAACACAGCACTGCTTTGCTCTACCGGCCCAGCCTCCAATACTGGAGAACGTTGTGTCTCGGACAGATTGGGCCGACTAAGCTCCCTCTCGACTGCTTCTGTCTCAGGACTATCTCCCAGGGACATATCAGCAAGCAGGTCTGGGAGAGAATCACCAGATCCATCATTTGATGGAGAAGCAGGAGGCACGGAATGAGGCATTATGGATAGGAATGTGAAGTAGAACGTTAGATAATGAGAAACCTTCGTTGTTCCTTACCTGTGGCGGCATGATTATATACCCTATCTGAGCATAGCCGGTCTTACATCCGACCAAATTTGACATGACTCAACTACTCAGGTCAGACGACATAGGCTACTGTGCCTTTACAGATTTGGATAACTAGGATTCCACTGGAATGCATTGAGTGGCTGTGATAATCTAACGTGTTGGAATTGACATGTGGTTCACACAGCCTTGTCGACCTTTGTTACCAATTGTAGTGTGAGTATAGCCGCCTAGAAGAGGGGAATCTGCGAGGCTGAAATTGTGCCCAGGCATTCTGGAGGGCAACAACGAGGCTGCGTCGGAGTAGAAATGCTCATGCTATTGATTGCATTCTAGATGTCTGCCAACTTCCTTGGAGATGGTCGCCTTTGATTGCTGTTTGATAAGCCCGCTGTATCAGTGGATATGCTTAGTGGTATTTGTCTCGGTTGGTTGGCGCTTCCATAATCCATATGTGACAGAATCGCGAGGACGGTTAACTAGAATACGGCTAATGTGTTACTAAATTTATAATATTTCATAAAAATGACGCCCTGCACAGAATCCAACCAATCTGCACGTTACACTCAAAGATGACCCCAGGCGGATTGACACCTATTACATGGCAAATGGGACGTTACTCAGCTGGGGCATTGTTATTGATTGACTCTGATCCAATTCTACCGGGAATACTAATCGCCTGCGCTGATCAAACCACTGTAATGCGCAAGTGAGCATAGTGAGGTCTAAAAGCGAAAACAGTGGGTCTAAGAGTCAGTGGGATCGATGCAGGCGACCATAAAGAAATTCGTTTGTCTTTAAATTGGCTGCGATGCATGTATCGCTCGACAGAAGTCCATCAATTCCGACCAGGATATAGGCAGTAACGCTGACAGTCAAGGGGCACATAACGTGCTTGCGACCGCATCATCTTCTGCTGCGTACCATGTCGCACCTTCTATGCTTCGTGTGGGAAGGGCTCACCGTTGTGTTGGTATGGCAGCCTCTGGTACAGCATTTGCAGGGGTCGGTCTTCTGTATCTGGTCAGGCTAGCCTGGAGATTGTTGGCTCTCTGACTGAGCCTCGCCAGGGTACGGCTGGCCATTTTTGAATGGCCACGCGGGGATTGCTTAGGCCGATGTATGCGGCGCTCAGTACGCAGAAATTTCCAAGGGCAGTGAGAGCAAGGTGAGAGGGCGCTGTCTGGTAGATTTTAATGTCTGAATTTTATTGTTAGCAGAAGGGGCATATCCGTAAACTAGCTGTTGATAAAGGGATCTTGCGATAGATAACCTGCGGTGCGAAACTCACGCAAATGCTGCAGAAGCTTTTCTCAAAGCATTACTTAAGATGACCATCGTCACTATACTATTATCCACAGCACGCAGTAGGTACCATATACAAAACTGTTACGCGTCATCTTATATCTTTCATCCATATATTCCCTTGACCTCTAGAGGAAAACCTCGAAACTATGCGAGCGGCCAGGAGAATTACCTACCCGCCCTAGTTTCTCAGTGCAGGGCATGAAAGAGACCTAATTCATCATAGTGACTACAATATGTAGAAACAAAGACTTGTACAATCCATCACCAATCTAGATGACATAGTAGTAGCGTGGACTATCGACAAACTTTGACGAGGTTGCGACTGAGCACAGGTGTGAGCGCCATCCGCCATGTACGTCGAGAAGGCGCAGAGGCGTACGAAAACAAGAACATAGGAACCCTAAATAGAACCTACGTCATTAGGTCACAAAAAGCCATTATAAAGTCGGGAATCCTAGGATCCTATTATAATAGCAAGTGTATTTTGCTTAGTCTTTTTTCTTGATCTTTATGAATAATAGCAAAAGCAGTCCAAAAGCCAGAACGATGGACACAACCACGGACGGCAACGAAGACGGGTATATTATACCCATCACTCATGTATACGACCCTGTCCTAGACGTTGAAACTTCCTTCGATCCAAATATATTCAAATTTCTCCAAGGTCCAGACGAAGGAGTCGGTGAACCCGGATGTTATTCGAACTCCATTGTCTTGTATCCTTCCGAATTGTCGATATCCTGGCCCAGCTACTTGCCCTGCTGTAGACAGAGCAAGCACTGGAAAATAGCAGAAATGATGACCAAGGAACTCCTGGGTGCTATATACGAAAACTCGTGTCGAGAAGCTCAAGATAATGGAGCAATGCCTCCGGAGCTACAAGACACATCGTCGGAAGTTAGGATGCGCAAGGAGGTAGAGCTCAGGGCGACATCAGTAAAATCTGCTGCGTACATGTATCCAAGTGCAAGTCCAATACGTGCCGGCATGCTAAGTCAGTCTATGCTGCTTGTTTTCCTGCATGATGGTGAGTGTCACAGTGTTACTTTTCACTCTGTCTTGTATCTGGTTTTGACATTCGAATAAATAGATGTTGTGGAGAGCTCTCCGTTGGATGCTGTAAGTCGAATTACCGTATCTGATTATACTTTCTATTCAGGTTAATTTTAGGGATCCACAATCACCGACGCCATTTTCGCTACATATGAGCCGAAAGCTGGCACCCCACAATGGCGTTACAATGTGCTGCGCAGTTTCTTGACAGCAATCATTGAGGAAGACCAGAGCCTCGGAAAAAGGCTCCTCTCCAGCATAGATACCTGGCTCAGTCATACTAAAGGGTATCGCTCTATCCCGCCAGCAGTCTTTGAGTCATTGAGTAATTATCTGGAGTTTCGATCGGATGATATTGCACGAGAGTAAGTAAAGCCGAATTACGTCCACTCAGATAAAATATATGCAGTGGCAGATAGACTTCACCAGATTTATCCTAGCACAAGCTTTATTTGCTTGCAACATCCACCTCTCCGAGGCCGAGATACAAGTATTCAACAATTTGATCCGGATACATGTGACCCACCTCTCCCTCACCAATGACCTTTACTCCTTTGAAAGGGAGAGTGAAGAGCACGACCGAACTGGTGGACTTCTCATCAATGCAATCGTGGTGATACGCAAGGTATACCAAGTCTCTCTGGTGACGGCAAAGCAGCTCGCCCGGGGATTTATTCTGGATACGGAGTGTGCGTTTTCCGGAGAGTTTAAGAGGCTAATATCGTCGGGGCTCTTGAACACTGACCAAATCCGTTTTGCGAAGGCGTTGACTGAATGTCTTGCCGGGCAGATCTTCTACTCGATAACATCTGGTCGTTATGCTGGGGATAAGGCTGTGAGGGCGCGTTCTGCTTGAGCTGCATGCTCATTCATAGCGCTGAGTTCTGGAATACCACGGGGCTAGCCATTGTATTCGCGATGCTACTTGGATAGCCATCAACCTGAGGATACTCCACGGGTAGGGTTGAACGGCCGGGGTGCAGATGAAAGACTTTGAATCTGATCTGAAATTTATAATTGTTATATATATAGATTGCTGTTTTATGAGTATTTGAAGATACATGTTATGATATCATCCCTGTCCACTACTACCCATCCCAGTGCCACAAACTCTTGTCCGATATGAACGCATCGCTATACCTTAACCAAGATTGACTTCCGGGAGGCGAACCTAAACGAACAGCCGGGCTGCCTGAGCATCATAATGAACTCAATTTTACCGATCCATCCATGACGTCAGCTCCATTCCGGTATAAATAAATCGCAGAGTCTGCTCACAAGAAATTGAATAAAGAAGGAACATCACTTAGAAATAGTACGACTCCCTAGAACAGCAATCACAATGGTCAAAGACAAGAACACCGTCATCGAGTACATTGCCCTTCCGCCTCTGTCGAGTCAGCCCTGATCCCAAGCTAACCAACAACCAGGGAATTCAACGACCTGGTCAATATGACCCCCAACGAACTCCGCGACTGGCTCAAAGAAGAACAGTCGCAGTCTTCTGGATGGAGTGGTGAATCTGGAGAGACAATCGGACATGAAAGGTCTTATTTACTCTCATCCCTCCCTTCTCTCCATTCACAGCTCTTGAATGACAATTAACAAAGTACAGCGGTCGCAAAATCGTCGACATCCTAGAGCACAATCCATCCAAAGATCCAGAGGGATATTCTGATCAGGACATTGACCACATGCGACGGGTAGTGTCATATTGTAAGCGGCATTTGGCACAGGAGGAGAAAGCCAAGCAGGATCCGAACAGTAAGAGCCATCGATCGTTGAAGAACTGGGGACACGATCCGTTTAAGTCCTGATACTAGACGTGTACATGTGTAACACACAACACTGTGTACGTATGCCATGTATGTAGAATGGTTGTTATGTCTGCATTCATTATGAAATCACTATCTTCTACATGAACTTGATAGACTCGTCTTCCCCTCTCCATCAATACTTATGCTTTACCTGAATAAGCTTGACATCGAATTTAGAGTCTTCTTTGACTCCCCACCTCTGCATGAGTAGAGCTAGTTATACATACTACTTCCTCTTCACGTCCTAGATAATGGTCTCCTACTCTCCCGCTCGCATTGCCAAGATATAGGAATAACCAACGACTACCGTTGGCGCCAGACGTTCACAGACAAGGCCAATCCATGGCTCCACTCTTAACTAGATAAGTATATCGCCGATAACCTAGGTAATATAAGAGAACTAATTGAAAATTCTACAGAGTTACCGTCGATCGGATTCCTCGCTGCACCAGACTCAAACCCCGCCCGGAATCGGGCAATTTCGCGGGGGATATAAAAGGCAAAAGGCTACAATTATAGATAGCACATATTTATCATGCTTATGAATTAAGTCATGTATTAGTTACCACATAATACAAGCCGGATGTAGTCGATCATGATAATTCAAACACCTTGGGCACTGCTCCTAACTTCAACCAATGCTCTTCCTCAATCTTACAGTTCATCACCTGTATCCGTTCTTTGAAACCCCTATCTGTACACTTCAAGCACATCAGCATCGTAATAGTCCAAGAACTATTTGAAGCTATATCCAGTTCCCCTGCTATCGCTAGGAATTCCAGTGCCAGCACTACCGACTGCTTCTGCCGCCACTCATGTTGCAGATTTATATAACCAAGTAGAGTCTGTGTATCGCCATTATCAAGACTGCCGCTTTTATTGATGTCGGATCCGTTGCCTGTGGACGATACGTTTTCTGAGGTAGAAGTAGCGGAAAATACCATATACAGCCCGTTGTATCCATCAGATTCTATACAATCCCTGGAGATGCTCAGGTAAGCAATACTTCCATAAAGCGACCTTTCTGGAAGGTTGTAATATAAACGACTGGCTGCTACTGGGAAGCCAAATGAAAAATCTCTTTTAGAACTCGTAGCTGGTTGTCTGATATTACACTGCTCTTGAAAGTCACCGTTTTCGTCTCCACAACCGTATATCATCTGGCTCGTACAGCATGTGTTGATTAAGTCTCTATTGAATACAACTGCATCATTCCAGCCCAGCCATGACCAGCTGGGAAAGAATGGGTTCCGAAGCTGAGGGTTGTGTTGACGGGTGGTCCAGCAAAATGTTTGATCAAAGGCGTAAATCGGGAGACCATAACAGAATGAAGTTGATTTGCCATCCATGGTGCCATTGTATAATTGTAGTATTCCCTGAAAGGCATCCATCTTGTCCTCCATCTTTGAGAGGTTTCTTCTGGAATAAGATTCAACAGCAGAGATATAGGATTCTAGGTCCTTGCCATGGGGTATCTTGAGCATACTTCTAATGGAGTCGTAGCTTGAGGCTTCATGGATTTCGATAGGTCTCATGCTGTTTCCATCCACTTTAAGAGCTCCATGTTGGCATTGAATATATATCCCATTGGTAGTGAATAGAATAAGACGGTGCGACAGCACCTGCTCTTGATAGCACCATGCGCGGTGGGCCCATGGGGATGACAATAGTATACACTTTAGAGAATCCTCGCTAGATACCAATGACAAATCAGAGGTCTGTTTGTTTACACTCCCCGATAATCCACTAGATGCTGATTCCCCCGAAGCAGCAACGATAGTGTACTCTGCTGCGCTGTATATCTTCTTCATCCGCATAATTTGGATTCTAGTATCTCGAGTAGAGTCTTGCATGATGCACAGTGCGTCAACCCAAAGATACTGGAATTTGAGCTTTTCGCATGCTAAGATGGCGTCTCGTATAGTCATGGGAATCCTTGACCAGGAATAATCAAGTCCACCAGCACTCATAAGTAGTGGCTTTGTAGCTTCGTTGAGTTTTAGCTGATCTACTCCACCCCAGACATAAGACAGAGCAACGAAGGAACAATCTTTCGGAGCTTTTACAATGCACCGCCTATGAATATCGATGACTCGAAAGTCAATTTCTTTAAAGTCGTGCCACTGGATTGGATGTGGGATGCAATCTTGATGAGTATCTTTCTCACACCACGCAAGCCACTTTTTTATACAGGTGAAGTCAACTCCTAATATGGTAGACTCCACGAGCTCGGGCCGGGGAATTCGTGGTGAGTAAGTAGCTTGGGGTACTTGTGAGATGCTATCGTCATATAGATTGTCAGCTTTTATTCCAGCAAGCAGCACTCTCTTGGAATTAACTGCACTGCCTGGACCGTCATCTCGGGATGTCATCTCGGTGCTGTCGCCGGTTTCGAGTCCTGGACACGAAATGGGCTCTCCTGGCCACAGACATTGGTACAGTTGGCGTACCCGAATCCACTCATCCTCATCCCAGTACCCATCAGAGCTATGCATTCTTAGCTAAGAACCTAGAGGCGAGATATTATTTACCTGAGCTCCACCTGCGTAGGTGCCAGTATGTATGCTCTCAGCAATATACATGCCACTACAACATCGTATGGCTTCATGATGGTCTTGACAAACCACTGTGTATGGAATCTGCCGAGACAGAATGGTTCATGGCCATCATCAGCCACTCCATTGATGTTGATCCCTTCATCCACATCAACTATAGGTGGCGACATGGCCCCATTTCTGTTGCCGATACCGCCAATGGGTATATTGGAAGCCTCGATGATTAGAAGTGCATCTTCGATCAGCCCGGGCCATATTGCCTCCCATTCTGGTCTACCCCATCCGTTGATCCTGTAGTAATGAGTGTAACTATACCTAGTTAATGATAATCTTTCAGAACACTTTTAATGAATCCCTTACCCCATATCTCTAATAGTCTGAGAGAAATACGATGTTTAGCCAAATAACTCAATCAGAAGAATAGCGGATTTCAAAAATAAACTAGACGTAAAGGTTTTGGGAGGTGAATAAAAAGTAAATACCAGGAGAAATTATTGGGGTGAAAGAACGATTCCATGTGACTAGGCTGGAGGAGGCACCTTTTATCACTATCTCTCTGCAAAAAGCATTTAGCGTGGTTTTAGGGAAAATTTAACCTTCCGAGTCTTGACTTCAATCATTTGGCGTACCAAGTGACACAGCCTCGTAAGGCTCTTTATTATAAAAAGGTGGTAGGGGATTCCAGCCGGTGGCCCTAATTAGCCCGATCTGTACATAAACACCCTTGTTTATGCTCAGATAGCTTGGATAGTGATTAAATCACTTCAAACATTCATTCAGCAGCTAGTCTTCGTCCACCAAGGTTTGGCACAACATGGCGCTACATCAAGATCATAGATAGAGGAACCCTTTGATTTGGTTTAGTTTCAGTTTTTTTTAAAAGTGAAATGCTGACTAATATTCTTGGCACGGACTTTTACTGCTATAGGGGGATATGTATCATACATTTGTCCGCAAAACTTGACTGTAGACTTACTATTATTTATAGCTATTTTGTATTCTTGGCATGTGCGGGACAAATGATAGTGTCATTTCACTAGGGATACCCCGGGAAGAGAGACTGAATACTTATTTCAGGGGTTACCCGAGGAAACACCATAATATTTGCCTACCTTACACTACCTACGTAAAGTGATAGGTTATAGGAGACCCCAAAAGCTAAGTCCTGCGATTGCCACACAAAAAGCGTCGATAATTAAAAATGTTCAGCGTAAGACGAAACGATACACCAGTATCTGAGACTCTACATGCATGCTATTTTGAACGGTATACCGAGCAAAGTATGACACGCCAACAGCAAAAGTAAGAGAGAATTCGAAGGCCGCCAACTTTCCTTGATGTATGACAATAACAAAAAGTAATTAAATGAACAAATGAATTTCACCATGACTACCTTGAGAAAGCTTTGACTTGTGAACAAAGCGCATGCTCCCATCCCGAGGAAATAGATAACTAGAAAAGCCTTCCCAGTAATGGACGGCTCCGCAGGCTCGTAGATATACATCTCTAGAGGAAGAATGTTCAGCCCATATTTTGAGCAATTCAAGTGCAAGGCAATATATTCTTGTTTGTTAGCGGACCACAGCCGAGCGGCGAGCTGTTTATTGTGAAGGTCCTGCGCCTTCTTATTTTGCACACCATCTCACATGCCTCTAGTCTTCCAACTGCTGGTTGTGGAGGCTACCAGGAACGTATTTTGTGAAAGCCTGACCCAGAAACCGAGTCAACCTGTGCATCCCCTCAGTCGTCTTACAAAGGGTGACTCGAAACTTCTATTGCATTTGGAACGTGAACTTGATATTGGAGTACTTTCCCGCTTGTCGCTCACTTTGATATTCATCGATTGGAAATTCTATTACTCTACCAGAGGCACCTCCTTAGGGCATGAGAGTGATTATTCACGTGGTTAATTAATTCGCAGATATCCGAAATAACGGGCATCCAAACATGTAAGAACACTTCCTCATCCTGGGAAATATGGAACATCAGAATAAGACATACCAGTCGAGCAGCACATGTAGAGCGAAAGTAAGCCGGGAAGTCTTCAACCAGGCTGGAAAGGGAGCACACGCAGTAGCACAACCTAGGCATCGCTAAGTAATCAAATACCGTTCCCCAGACTGCTTTCAACAAGGTGCATAGAATCTCCAAGTTTTATTTACACATCTCGCCAGCTGTTGGAGATCCTGCACACTAATGCTCCCTTTTGCAGTTGCAGAGAATGGTGTTAGTAGCTTTGCCTATCGTACTTTACAAGACTCTCGGCTCGGAGGGATCGAGTGCTAGCAGCTCCACTCGACGGCGCAGGTTAGCAGCTGTTAGACCCATGGGGGCCAATCCTTCTGAAGACCCATTGGCGCCCGCCCTCTCAACGACTGCACATCCGAGCGAATTGCGTAATTCTATTTGCTTGATGAGCAGACCAATGGTATGATACGCTGCATACATAGTAGAGGTTCTGTGTACGGACATGCATTAGGTAGTATAAAATAGTGGGGTCTACAAGGAATTGAACAACTGCATTGCATGGCATGCCCTGAGCAGTCTAGCGACGCATAGAAACTACTGAGAACCACATGGCAGCCACTTCAGCCTTACCAATCCTTTATTTCTTTTTTTATGATATTTTTCTCTTCCCTTACCTTCCTCACTATTCATGCGGAATGTTTCCTCGTAGGACAAGAACTCACAAAAAAAAAAAAAAACATAACGTAACTGCCTGACCCACGTAACCAAACACGGGATGTATCAGGGTAGATCAACGATCAACAACACCCTAAGTGCTAACCCTGCCACTAGCAAAACGGGGGCCGGGTCTGGCTTAAATTTTCCAAACCATAACCGACAAGTGAACAGTTCTCAGTTCCGGATCATGTCATAACCTCGTGTATTTCAGGGCTCTCCACACGCCAATCTATACAGCCAGCCCCCTATATAATGGGACCGAACGCCCGGACCCCAGATCCACCCCTAGCCATATTCCCATCACCCAATAACCCAAAATGCCCTCAAAAGAGGCCTTCGTATCCAATGGCGAATCCCAGAGCGACTGGAAGGTCGACCCCTCCGTTTTTGCCTTCACTCCTAGAAAGCTGCGCGTGGTGTGTATTGGAGCAGGTATCTCTGGATTAAACGTTGCGTATAAGCTCAAGCACGAGAGGCCTCTGGACTATGTTGATCTCACTATCTATGAGAAGAATCCGGAGGTTGGTGGCACGTGGTTTGAGAATATTTATCCTGGGGTGGCGTGGTAAGTAGCCTAGTTTGGTGTGGTATGTATATAGGTGAATGTATACTGATGACTTTCAGTGATATTCCTATCCGTGAGTTGAGATTTATAGCCTGAATAGTTTGGAGTATAATAAGATTGACTCAAAGAAGACAGTTATCAGTTCCCGTTTGCGCCTAATCCTGCCTGGTCTAGCTACTATGCCAGTGGAAAGGAGATCCAGGAGTATATTGTCAACACTGCCGACAAGTACGACTTGAGGGAAAAGATCAAGTTCAATACGAAGCTCGTCAAGGCCATTTGGAGCGAGACGCAGGCGAAATGGAAACTTCAATTGCAACAGGGTGAGCTCGTTGTAGAAGACGAGGCGGATATTGTACTGGATGGGAGTGGTGTTCTCAAGTAAGTTTTCGTCTATTTCTTATATGAAGATAATCTAACCATATCAGTCAGTGGAAATGGCCCGATATCGGGGGGTTGGAAACGTTTAAGGGGAAGCTACTTCATACTGCTCATTGGTAGGCTCAACCTTATCTCCAAGGTAGTGTGACACAATAGCTCACCTCAACAGGGATCCGGAATACAACTACGAGGGAAAGAAGATCGCAGTCATCGGCAACGGCTCATCAGGAATCCAGGTAATTTCTTCTCTTCAAGGCAAAGCCGCGAAGTTGGTCAATTATATTCGCCATGCTACTTGGATTACCCCAAACCTATGTGGTCAATTAACGAGAGATGGTATGGGTACAAACTTCCAATACACCGAAGAGGAAAAGCAACGTTTCCGAGATAATCCAGAAGAGTTTCTTGAGTATAGGAAATCTATTGAGGGGTCGTATGTCTCTCCGTCTGCTCGTCCTTGACTGACCATCCGGCTAACATGAGATTGACTGTAGTGTCAATAGCGTATACAACATAATGATCTCAGGATCTGAGGAAAACAAGGCCATGCACGAGTGGGTACAGGGGGTGATGCGAAGCCGCTTATCCAAAAACCCCGAACTGGTTAAGACGCTGATACCAACATACGAAATTGGATGTCGACGTGTTAGTCCCGGCGAAGGCTATCTGGAGGCCATCCAGGAGAACAACGCCAGGGTAACATTGAGTAAGATTAACCGTATTACACCGAACGGTATCGAGGCAGACGAAGGAGAAGAAGAATTCGACTTGATCGTGTGCGCCACCGGCTTCAACAACTCATTCATCCCACCCTGGGAGTTAGTCGGGCGCGACGGTCGCCGCCTGGCCGAGGAATGGAAGGACAAGCCAGAAGCGTACTTTGCGACATGTGCTGCCGGAGTTCCCAACTACTTTATCTTTGGTGGACCGAACTATCCCGTTGGTCATGGGTCTTTGCCTGCAGCGCTCTATTTCTCGGCTGGCTATATGCTGGACTGGATCGAAAAGATTGCAACAGAGGATATTAAGTAGGCTTTCCTGTTCATTTCTGTTATATTCTTGTCAAAACTAATATCTTCCAGATCGGTCGTCGTGAAAGACTCCGTGGTTCATGCTTATAATAAAGTCGCTCAGGAAACCTTGAAACGCTCTGTCTGGTCCAAGGGGTGTAGCGCCTGGTACAGTAAAAGGAACGAAGGAGCCGACAACACTGTCACTGCAATGTATCCAGGAAGTGTCCTTCATTTCCAAGGTATGTCAGCATTGTCAACACCTATCATTCCTGCTAACAGTGTGTATAGCATGCATGGAAAAGCTTCGGCCTGAGGATTTTGAGATCCAATATAATACCTCTAACCCCTTTAGGTTCATGGGGAATGGACAATTGGCTTTTGAGAGAACGCCTGGCGCTGATCTAGCTCCCTATCTGAAGTAGTTCAGGGATCCGCTTATGGCCTGCATGAGTGTCACGCTATTATATGGATGTTCCGCTGGTAATGTACTGAATAGGCCTATATGGTAGTTATGAATTGAATCTTCTATTCTAAATTATATTCTGACCTCTACATACTTTGCGTAATCGCTCGCCGGTATCTGTAAAAACGCCATATGGGTAATAATATAAAGTAGTCCCTGAATTAAGCGAGTAGAGTATATAAACAATAAATGAGCCCGAAAGACAATCGCCGCCACATAATTTTCAAAAAGCCAACCAGAACGTAAACAATTAACCTAACTCAAAAGGCCTCCAACCAGGTCATGATCACTTTACCCATGAGCTCTAAAATCAATCCAGTGCCCTCCCACACCTCCGGATCTGCTTGTATACAAGCTCTTTCTCAAGATAGTCCTGAGTCGCATCAACAATAGTCTCCATCTCTTCAATGCTATCCAAATCAATCTCTCCCAGCCCATTGGGAACATCGAACCGGAACAACCGATTCTCATCATCTAGCTCTGTATGTTCCTGAATGAACCGATTCGTATCGATTTCCGGGTCCACAACATCCACATCAGCGGCTTTGACCAAACCGAACAATCGTCTACGAGACCGCTTGATTGACGGCTCCCCAGTTCCAATGGAAACCATGCATTTTAGTTGATTCTCCAAGGCCCCTGCCGGCCACACGCCCCTCGCTTCGATCCACACTTCTCTCATCGGGTTATTAGCTTCCAAACTACTATCGTGAAATCGCCGTCCACTAGGCCCGATCTTAACGGAGTCGAAAAGCGGTGCGTGAGAAAAAGAGGCCGCCCCAGCTTCATAGACCTTTGCGGACTTGAACAGCTCATTCGAGCAGTATTTGCTGGGGTAACTTGTCAAGTGTACCAGTTTCCGATTAGTATCATCGGTGGCACAGACAAATCTAACTCATGGAATTAGTCCAAATACCAACCCAACAGAGCGACACCCCATAACCAAGGAAAACGAAACATCACAACCGACTCCAAGACAGAAACGGGAATTCTTACACTTTACACCCGGCCTCCTCCCGCAACAGAGCATCCTTCTCATAACTCAGTTCTCGCAGGATCTTCCTCAACGCCATCTCCACCTTCTTGATGTCGTATTTCGCGCGACTGCGCAGATTACTACCAATTGGTAGAAGTCTCTTCTGAGAGAACACGTTTTGCGATAATAGTTTGTAGGCGTGAATGCATTGATCAATATCCATTTCTAGGCGCCCGAGCATGATCGCTATTAATCTGCGACATGGTGAGTATTCATGTATTGTTAGGTCACAACCTTGAACAGACGGTGAACGAACCCACCCGATCCGCTGCCTCCTATCAAATCAAAATAGTCGCATGGTTTTGGGGGATTCTCGCGATTTATAGATTCCATGATCTCTTTGAGGATAATAAGCGAAGAAAGACCTCTTACCCCTCCGCCGTCTAGGCTTAGGAGGTTGATGTTTCGGCCTGACATCGGAGGTAGAAATGCACCTTGTTTGTAACAGTTTTGGCCAAAAATCAGATAATAATGCAGGTACCTGTTCAAGAAAATAAATTCAATAATAAACTAAAAAAGGGACGAAAAGAGAGCCAACCCCTCTTTTTATCACTCGTCGAAAGCTACGTCTTCCATGCAAGCAGCCGTATCAGGGACAGGGGTAGAGCCAGTCAAGAACAAAAGCCTCACAGTAAACCCCACGAGCGATAAAACGACGCAGCACTACGCAGGCATAAATAGGGCACCAGTGACCAACAACGCTCGAATGCTTGAAACCCAGTGCGTTTGCTCGCTAACAAAGAAAATGTTGGGGCTGCATTATCTGCACAGGAAATCGCCCCGCACTTTGGGCATATCAGATTGGCAAGATCCCGGTGTGCCTGTCTCTGATCACTCTTCTGATAGGTGAGGTGAGCTCCTCGGGTTCAGGTGGTGACACATCAGAGAAAGTTTCAAGCGAGTGGTCTTGAGTGGAGCGCATGGCAGCCACGTAGTCGGCGCTTACCCGCGATATCGGATGGAATTACACAAGTTCATTGGCGCAATTGCTGCAGGCAGGTTTGTAACGGCCGGAGCATAGCCACATCATTCTTGGGATGACGCATGACTGATTTCCTTAGTGTCGTGTTTCGCTCTGGAGGCGGCTAAGGTTCGCGGATATGTTCATGGGATGTCTGGCTTACAGATTGGGATTTCACGCTGTCCATGAGTTTCCTTTTTCGGGTCATTTACAAACGAGCTTGGTAGGTCGCTATTTATTCCTTGACGCTGAACGACGTCGTACCCCTCATTTTAGCTATCTTTGGAGGATGAAATTAAAAACAGTATTTCTTTCTTTTTTGGCGTTTCGAAAAGAGATTAAAAAGGTTTGCTATAGGTACTCCGTAGTCGTTTATCTATCCGGGGCGCTCTTTTTGAATCGAGAATAGAAGTGTAAGTAGGTAAGATCGTATGGTGGAAAATAGTTTTAATTAGAAGGTACATAGAATTCAATACAAAGAACGCAACTGCTTGATAACTAATGCTACGGCAAATGGGTTCACAGACTATAGAAGGAAGCCATAAATTCTTTTGTATTTAAAATAGACCAAGATATTTCAACTGATAATTGAGAGCCTTGTTCGTGCTCTATATGGGCATTAACTATGCATCCCTTTAGGACCAAATTAGATTTGCTCTTGAGGGTTCGTAGCTCTGAGCCAGCCTGGGCATCCCAGAACTTGATGGTTATATTTTAGTTGACAAGAGCTTATCTCAGTTTCAGAAGGACCACAACAGATACACTTCTCATGATACAATGCGCTGCAGAGGCTCTATCTCCAGGTCGTCCGAGCCTTCCACGGCACTGCATGTGGTAGCATAATGAAAATCCTCTTCACAAGTACCCAAGACTAGTAGGCATCAAAACGTATCAAGAAGTTCCTCCACCTGCGTAATATCTTCAACAAATGTAGCCCCATACTCCCTCATGATCTGTATCTTCTCCTCCATATTCATAGCGAAACTTACTCTTCCAAAGCCTTTTGGCAGCTTATCGGTGCTTTTAAATCTTAATACCCACACACCTACTCCATCCGTCGGCCAACCGTATACCATTATCTTCTCTTCTTCCTCCGTGCTCTCCCTCATACCTATCAGTACTTCAAGCCGATCGTGTTTGCTTGGCCAAAATGTGGCACCAGTCCGCCGCAAGAGATTACAAAATCTGTCTTCTTCGTCGGCACTGGATGAGCGCTGTGATGCGTGAGAACGCGGGAGCGACAGGAACAGTAGATCGAGAAGATCAGCCTCTTTGATAAGAACTCCGCCAGTAGATGGATATCCATAGACTGTACATCCCTGGGCCCTGAAGAGAGTCCGGTCGGTCGCCGATTCAGAAGGGTCTATGAGGTATGGGGTACCGCATTTTAAGCTGTCCTGTGGGCTGTCCTGTAGGTTGCCCTGTGGGTCATCTATCTGTCAACGGAAAATAGGGAAACGGTCCACATTAATGGGAAGGAAACGGCCTAAGGTTTGTTGACAGAGAGTTGATAGAAAGCCTATGGCGGCGACCATGCTGGCAAACCTCACGTTTCAATATTAATAAGTCTATAAACATTCAAAGACAGAAGTTTGGTATCATGTGACTCGACCTCAGAAACTTATGGTCGTGTTCTCGGGGTCGTTTAAATGACCATTTCAATATGTAGGGTCATAGGGGAATCGCGAGATATTCGCAATTCATGTGGTCAGTAAAATCTCTTGTCACTCCATGTGGCTGCAGCCTAGCACGTGCCATCACCGTTAGAGCAAGGGTAGCATCAAAGATTCTCTACCATCCCTTAGTCTGAGAGGATGAAGCCAAACCAACAAATAGAACAATGGCCCCCGGAAAACCCACCTATTTGTCGTATCACGGTGGACATCGAGGGATATATCAATAGATCATCCTATATAGACAAGAAATAGTTCTTCTCTTGTTTATTTATACACATAGTGAATATACTAGATCAATTTAAAGTCTATTTATTTAAGATAAATATTGATCTATGGGTATAAGATGTAAGCGCTGTGTTAGGATAACTTTGGTATAGACTATACTACGAAAATACTAGCCCCTGGCCAGGAAGACCAGAATTCTTCTTCTAAACACCACGGACAACTGTGTCATTTCCGTCGCCACATACAGTTATCCGTATAGACCCAGCCAATGCACGCGGAATAGACTTGACAGTAACTTGCTACACTATCCTCATGCCATACAATTAATATCCCCTTCCCAGATCTTCGGGTATAAAATTAACGCTTAACCCAAGCCCTCTCAAGGAAGAGTATAGCCGCCATCAATAACAATATTCGCACCGGTCATGTAGCTCGACGCATTAGAAGCGCAGAATACATATGCCTTTCAAGCATATCAGCAAATCATTTCCATGTAAAGTAAGGCATATACTTACACCCTTAAGTTCATAAGCCTCAGCCATCCGTTTAGCAGGAATCATATCGAACCACTTCTCCCGCCATTCCTTAGGATGAATATCCAGAATATCCGTGGCAATGAATCCAGGCGAGATACAGTTCACACGACAGAAATCTACCCATTCCACAGATAGGCACTTAGCCATCTGAACAACCGCAGCTTTCGAAGCATTATACTACTATCATTAGCCTAGCATAACTCCCCATTGGAGCCCACTTACGGCAGCTTGTTTCTGAGGCACATTCACCAAAGTCGCACTAACAGACGCCGTGAAAATAACATTTCCGTATCCTTGCTGCTTGAAGATTCGGGCCGCAGCCTGGGCGGTGTAAAATGCACCGTCCAAGTTAACCTTGGTAATATTATGCCACTGTTCAGTAGTGTAGTCCTCCGCAGGGACGTTGGTGCAGATTCCTGAGTTTGCGACAATGATATCTAATTTCCCGAAATCCGCGGCAATTTGCTTGATAGCCTTCTCGATGTCTTCTTGGTTCGCCACATCGGCTTGATATGCGGCTGTTTTGACGCTGTGCTTGGCTGCTATCTCGGTTGCAAGTGACTCCGCTGTTTTGGATGAATTATAGATCAGGGCGACCTGTTCCATAGCTTAGTAGTTTCTTCATATTGAACAACTGAGTGGTCGAAGTTTACATCAGCGCCTGCTTCTGCTAATGCTATTGACACTTCTAAGCCGATACCACGCGCACCACCTGAAGGCGATACAAGTTAAGTTAATGAGCCGATTTTTAGGTGTAGTACAGTTCATAGATCGAAACCTACCAGTCACGGCTGCGACTTTGCCTGAAAGGTCAAAGGCCTTGAGTACGTGCTTGTTTTCCGGCTGTGCGAGAACCATTTTGGTGTGCTTGTACAGTGTATGCTACAGTATGCAGGTATAGGATGAGGGTGAGTACTGAATGACGCTGTTATCTATGGGTGTCTTGACATGGCTTCGGGCAACCCCGCAGATACTACAATCCCCGCATCGGAGATTCTCCGGACTATCAACTACCGGCAAAGTATCATTGATAATAATTTAGTTCAGTAGCATATAAGAGAAAAGCAATAAGCTCTGGAGCTTTCTTTTATTGAAAACAGCAACGACATAAGACTCAAATTAACGGAGGTGGGGGAATCGTGCAGTCTACGCAAAATCAGAAGAAAAAACGACGTATCTGCACTGTTAAGAGGACCCTTGAATATGAGATTGTAGAATATTGAAGAGCAGAAAGCTCTGTTTCGGAAATTGTTTTATAGTTCTCTTGAGTAATTCACAAGAACAATAGACCCTCCCCTTGCACTTTGTTGGCTGTTGCATATATTGCAGCTTCTTCAATTGGCTAAATCAAGGCTCATAATCTGAATGTATGTCAAACTTCGAACTAAGCTAATACTGCAGGCAATAATCGCGTAGCTACTTTAGAACGTAATGAAGGCCCTCATGTTTCATTTTAGGGCAACTAAGTAATCCACCCTCAAGCTATCAACCACAGAGCCAGCTGCTTCTCCACTCCCCCAGCAGTTCCTTGTAAGTTCAACCTATTCCCAACCCACAGAAATAAACACAAATGAAGCCTTACTACTAGCTTGCACATCCCCAACTAATAAAAACAATCCTAAATTCGTATCAACGCCGGTTCGTACCTCCACCCATCCACCCGCACCTCATACCCACCAGTCATACCAACCAAGGCCTCACATCGCCTGAACCCTACAATCGGCCGGCGGACCCTAACCTCCGTACCATCTGGATTCTTTCTAGTAAATTGGTAACACGTCTCTGGATCCAGGAGCAAAATCAGCACCTGGGCCACGACATAGGCGCTCAGCAGGATATGGCTCATGGTAGCATGCGGTCCATATGTGAAGACCATTACAACCCAGGTTGTTCCGAGTAGAGCCGTGGCGATTAAACATGGTGTTCTGGGGTATGGACAGGTGTAGTATGTTTGTGGCATTGTGGAGGCTTTGTTGATTGCTGCGGGGGCCGATTGATTCTATTGTTTGCCTGAGTGAAGTGTTGGTTTTGAGGATTTTGTTGGGGTTTTGTTTGGTATTTTGCTGGTAAATCTAGTTGTAGGGATTTTATTCGTATATGCTCCGAAATGGGGAACTGGAAGTTTGAGGGATGTCATTGGGAACAAGAGGTGCTGAAGAAATCATGTGAGATGAGATGACTTAAGCATTGGACACTAGAGTAGCGCGAAGGATGTAGTATAGTGAACATTCTCCCAGTACCACCATATGTGTCTGGGATTCCATGGGCAATGATCACATCTATTAGTGTGCCCTCAATCCAATCCGAGGAACAGCCACCAAATCGAATCTTCATGGCTACTAACTAGATGGCGACTTCGGTTTGCCTATCTCATACGGCAGATGAATCGAGCTTCCAGACAATGTAAAATATGACCAACTAGTAGAGTTGATATCGGGTCCGGGTTCGGTTCTAGATTTTGGACCCCAACCCGCCCCGATGCCAACTCTACTTCCATCCCATACATATAGGTTAGTACCCCCCATGCATGGTCTAACTGGTCTAGGACTTCACAACGAAGCCCCGGGTATAATACCCCGTTATATTTCCTGTACCTGGCGCTTGGCATAGTTCCTACAGCGCCCTTGGGAAAAGAAGGAAAAAAACAAGATTTCATTAATCGTTCTGTCTACCGCCCTCCCGCCCGCTCTCTTGGATCTCATGTAAGCCCTATTTTGTTGCAGTCTTACGAAAATATCAACTATGTTCAGATAGACTCTGGGTTAATTTCCAGCGTAAAAGGGCTCTGCATCGTCGCTGTTATCTGAACTTTCTTCATAATGATTTTTTAGATTACTCTATCTATGAATGTACACGCATCCAATGCCTCATCTAGAACCTCTTCTGCCACCTGATTCCCGCTGAACGTAGTTTATAATCTATTTATAGAGTAAACACACTACAGAATATTTTATAACAATACCTGCCATCACACTTTGCAGAGCCATTGATAGCGTAACAGGATAATAACTATGGGTTGAATATTATGAGGAATAATGATGAAGCCTTATATGTTCGGTATTCTAGTTACACTTGTCAAGACTCGAGAGCGGGCGCACGAGGCAGAATCTTATAGTTTGACCTGATACTAATTCTCCTATAGGTTACGTCATAGAACTGAAGAGCACTTTCAGCACGCGTGTGAAGGTGGTGTGCATCTTTTGTTGGCCACCATAGCTGGGTGGAGACGCTATACTAGCGTCTAAACATATATTCTCTTCTCTATATACGAGTCCATGACCCGGGGCTAGAAGTTTCAGATAACAACCAGTCAAACGACACACGTGGTCAATGCAAGAAGCAGACTCTCGGAATTCTCATCACCCTCACTTTCGCCTTGTCGATTTACCTGATCATCCTTTATCAACCCATAGTCATAGTCATGCTATGAGAAGGGGTGGCAGCATTGACTCGAGCGATTTTGGAAGCCCTCATCTCCTTGATGGGTTAACAAGCATCTTAGCTAGGTGGGGTTGGTCGACACCTGAATGCGAAGGCCATTTTGTATCTCGAGCCACCTCGGTAGATCAAGGGCCTCCGGGATCTGTAACCAGCTTTCCACCCCTAGGAACGTTCATCAATCAGTTCGACTCTGCTCAGACACCCGTGACAACCACCGCAGCGGATGGGGAATGGCCGACATCATTCACAGCAGAATACGGGAAATTCATCAAAATCATTCATTACGGATCCTCCAGTACCGTTCAGTTATATGAAAAGAGGGCTACGATACCTAAGCTACGCTCGTCATCGGTTGCCTATCCCGAAGAATATATACTGACGAGATCAGGACAGCCATCGACGTCCAAGACCATCAAGGAACTCTATGCAGTCAAAGTATTCCGCCACCCCCACTCCCCGCACCTTCCTCGTAGTCGAAATCGAGCTCCTGAATTCGATCACCCTAATATTCTCCCGATCATCGAAGTCCTCTACAATGCACGGGGCCATCTCTGCCTTGTGATGCCATACTGCGCCGGTGGCGACTTGCACTCTTTTCTGCTGCAAAGAGGAGTGCGAAGGCAACATCTACCCACCGACGAGGCGGATTGTTTGCAAGTACAGATAATGAGCGCGATTGCCTACTTACACGAGAATCGCATTGCTCATGGAGATATGAGGCCGGAGAAGGTGCTTCTCACGACTCGAGGCGCGGTGAAGGTAGGTGGGTTCGGGGAAGATGAAGAGGCGGTTCGAAAGGTAGCTCAATTACCACAACGTGATTGTTTCGCCCGGTCTTGTGCAAGCCTCAGCGGTGATCCAACCCCAGGCTGGGACTCCACATCAATTCTGTGTATATGCAGAAGGGCCTCAGATTTGAGTGTCCCATATCTTCCTCCGGAGAGGTCTCGTGACCATTTTGGGTCTCGTGGTCAAGGGTATGAACAAGAATACATTCCTAACTCTAGAGCTGGCGATATCTGGGCTTGCGGCATAATTTATATGGAACTGCGAACTGGCCAGCGGCCCTGGCACAGCGCCGAGATAGATAATCCAGACAAAAGGTTTTCCGAGTATCTCCGCTATCGTTTGAGGGAAGATGGGTATGGTCCCATTCAGGCTCTTGGAAACGTAAGTTCAACCCAACATGTTACTGTTGCTGCCACACCACTTGTCACCTTCAGACCTGTGACATCCCTGTGACTCTTGGTGAGCATTGAAAGCGGCCAAGCTGACTCGTAGTTTCGGACTTGGAAAGGAGCGATGTCAAAACGTGGTTTATGCCATGTTACATCCAGATTCGGAGTTGCGAATAACTGCGTCAGAGGTTCTGAGATCAGAATGGGCACTTGGGGTTGCGGTTTGTGAGGTTGGGGTCAGGGGATTGTGATGGCGACGGAGGAGGTTCTCCCGCTCTGACGAAGATATATGGCCTTCCAGGGCGAAGGTGTGATCAAGTATCGAGTTTGGTGTGCTTGGATTTCCAATTTATGTAAGTTGAGTAGAGTCAAGGGTTCCAGCAAACTATTAAATACCAAGAAGTGCCAACCACTTTCTGGTGGCCTCTGTGACTGTCACATTATAATTCCATTGTTATGGATGGGTTCTAACTAGCAAGTTCCTGTTTACAACTACAGTGGTGGCTTTCTCATGACAGTGCGTTGTGCCGCAGGATCTATGATTGGGACTTTTCAAAGCTTCACAAGCTCTCCAAGCTTAGATTATCCATTGAAAAGTCGATTGTAGAGTGAGGTGCATTCATTCACATACAAGGAAATGATTAATCAATCCACAGTATCATGCACTGTTTTTACAGTCAAGTCAATTAATTCGCGGGGCGGCAACGTAAGAGTGGAGGTGTATCTGAGTAATTGATTCCGTGCTTCGTCTAGTGATTTGATATCACATGGGGTTCCATATGAGATGTAAATGGAGACTAAGCGCTGCCAAAGCGTAGCTATATACCGTAGTTGTTGCAATGCCATAGTTTGCTTGGACACAGCAAATAGCATCTTTTATTTCTTCTAGCATCCAATATGAACTCAGGTGATTCAAGATGGTTGTTCTGAAACATGAATCCCACTGAGGTCCGATCAACTAGGAGCCAAATGTTCCTATAACTATTATACGATGGCTCATTCAGCGAGACCCAACATGCCGCCAATGACAGAATATAATCGCCAAACTTCGTCAGTCGTCTCCAAGGAGACAGGGACTCTCAGTTAAGGCTAAGCCAGCATCGAATAGCGACTCCCAGAATGACTATTTACTAAAGCAATGATTGACTGAAGACTCAACCACAAAACATTTTATATGGAAGCTCAAAAGGGTACATTCGGCCCTAACACAGGATAACGCTCAGGACCATTCGTTTCCTACAGCTCCAGCGTTCAACATTGCCAATTTGACAGGCGACCTCGATGAGAAAGTGTGATACCGGACTACACGTATATTCCACTGGGTTATGACAATGCCCGTGAGTTGGTTCGTTCAATTTGGTACGTCTTGAATGTTGGTCTCATAATTTGGGACAGAAACGAAGGTCTTTATCAAGCTTCCCCAACATTGCCACGCCGGAATGGTACTTCGTCCCGCCAGCCTCTTGGAACTTTCAAACCCACTCCACATTCCAACAGAAGCGGCTGAAAAAGAGCACAGGAAACGCGCTTGGTGAACAGCCATCTGCATTGATATGATGACTTGCACAGAACTTTCCTTGGCACCAGAACATGGCTACAATGTTAACAGTCTCGAGTTTCCCAATAACCTCCAATTATCAGCCAATGAGATTCGCAACTTCTCCGACCCACAGTATTTTACGGCCCAGACCAAACTATGTCGTATTAAATATCGGGTCATCCAGGCAATCTCGTACCTCCGCTTGGGGGATACCCTTGAGAGAAATACCCCTTATCAATCCATGCTTTCAGGCCCTACATCAGTGGCGGATGGAGTTTCAACCTTGCTTGGATTTCACCGAGAATGGCCGGTTTCGGACGCAACATTGGCCCATCCATCTACGCGAACTATTGCATCACTGCTTTTGTGATACAACCAAGTACGAGATAATATGATACTTCTGTTCAACGGAACGACTAACTACGACGTTTTATTTAGTGTTTTATTCTCCTTCTCCGTCCTGTACTATTGAAACTACTCTATTTATTCGTCCGAGATGGAAATCCATCTTATTCCAGCAGTGAACAATCAAATCTCAGTAACGAATGTGTGCGAGCTGCAACGGATATCAGCATCACCCAGCATGCACGTCGAAAATATCATCGCAATTGTATGTAACCAACATCCATTATCACTTCCTAAAAGCTAAATCGATATGGCAAAGGCAAATTCCAATTCTGGGAGTCATTGCACGTCTTCTCCAGTCTCACAATCTATGTGATTACTCGGTTCATGACAGAGAAGTATTCAGTTGTGTTCATGAACCCCCCGAGCAATGCCCCATTCGGACCTCTGCGAGATCCCTTTCAGGAGACGGCTCGAGTGGGCAAGGTAGCATTAAAGGATCACGAGCGCATGATTCAAGATGTGGAAGGTTTGTTTACGGCGAGCTCTGTGGGTATTGGAGTAACGGGAAACGAGACAGAGGATCTCATAGGGTGATCCGATTGTGCGGATGGTGGGAATCTGGGATTTCCAGACTTTCTGGAACCATTTCTTTTGCTTTCGGGACTATGAACTCAAGAGGCAGGTGTTGGTGAACACTAACTGTGTATATCTATTGTTTCGGGGTTTTTTCTTTTTTTAATTCAAAGAAACAAGTAAAAATATTGATTTTTTAGGTCTCCTAGAAAGCAAGTTTACATAAGCTTAGAATCAGTTCTTTTTGCTTGTTCATGATTTCCTGATATGGATATTTGTGGTTTCAATTTATCTCACCCAGAGAGTGGATGGATCTATCCACTCTGAGAGACTTTGGATGCTGGCTATACCTTCCCAGATTATACAAGATATCGAAATCTGTTAAATACCTGGTCCCCGGTTTCGATTATATACGAAAGGTGTCCATACCAACCAACAGGCTGGAAGCCCACCATAACTCTGAACGCCTCCACTTGCGCCACATAGAATCACATATAGATATGAGATTCTATTCCAACGTTCAACTCAGGGCTCAATCCCCGATCTTACATACCCAAGCGATCATCCAAGATGGGGGATATAGTAAACATCACCGTGAATAATAGACAGGTATAGTTGATATGTTGAAACAGGGAGCGAAAAGACAAAAGTACGAAAGGAAAATATGCTAAATAAAGGTCTCTATTATTGTGTATCTCCAACTTTCCTGGTCTCGAATTACCGACCGTCTTCGTGGCGAGAACAGCTCTTGATAGAACCTGTAAAAAAGCATAAAGGCAGTAATATCTACCAAAAGTCTATAATTAGTATCGGCCAGCATTGCTCCCTTATCGTTCCTGCATTTCATACGGAGCGGGGCTATAAAGTATCCTAGGTCACGCCATCCTAGTATATTTCTTACATGGTAGCATTAAGTTCTGCCGCTTCTTTGCTGATGCATTAGCATGTTGGCGTAAAGTAGCGCAGAACAAAAGTACCAAACAAACTTCGAAGCACAGATGCCTTGGCATTGTAGAATTTTCAAGGGTTTTAGGCGCAAGTCTCCACCCATCATCTAGTATGCAACGACTATTCGAGCAATTAGCAACGGAATGTGTTTTGAAGCTGGACCGTCTGAACCTAAACCGAGTTGTCGATCAACCTCGCGGCAAAGGCAAGTGGGTCCCGTTGATAGCGGATTAGTTGCAAGCACTACTAAATGACCAGGAGTCGTAGAATACTGCAGGGAGGTCATTGATAACTACAATTGGTTGCACTTCATCAAAATGATGTCCCGGAACGTTACAGCAGATACATTAGTTTGCCGTAGGTCGGTTGCCCTTCTCACTGCGGTATATACGGCTTTAGGGAGATAATGGTGTAGTCTAGATTTCAGCTAAGGACACTCCGGCTAAAATAGCAAAGTAAAGACATCTGGAACCGGAAAGCCATCCCCGGTTTCATTAGAACGAAGGTTATTGTTCCACGAATATAATTGGTGGCCTAACCATGCCCTTACTAAGGAGTGGGAAACGATAATTTAACTTCCATAGGTTGGGTGGTCTATACATACCATGGACCTCTCAACCATTTATTAGTTTTACTTAGATCCTTGTCTTTCCACCAAGTACATGCATCATTGGAGGTCAAGATAGCCTAATGCTGTTTCCAGTTTTTCTTTTATCGCTCAGAGCCTCGATGTACATGCAGTAACCATATCAATCAAGGTAAAACTGAAGTTCTGCTTTGGCGGGCGGTACTTTTTTCTACAGTCCCCGTGTTAATTGGAAGTAGTGAAGGGTGGTGAATAGCCTTATAGATGAGCTTATTAACAGTCTCACGCTGTTCAGATCATATAGCAGCTATTCTATGATGGAATCCGGTAATGAGTCAAGTTCAGAAAGTCATGCAAAAGCCATAGCTTCACCTTCTTCAGAAGGAATGAGATTGATCATAATGAATGGCTGTTTAATGGCTTTTACGATGACAGTCACTGTACTACGAATGGTCTCGCGGTGGTTGAGACACCAAAAGCCGTTTGGAGAAGACTATCTCCATATCATGGCGCTGGTATGACTTTCCTGTACTTTCTCATACTTACGGCTTTTATTCTAATGTTATATTATCTAATAGATCTGTTTTCACGGATTATGCTGGCTTAGTATCACAAGTAAGCCGAGTGTAAGAAGACATGATGATGTCGAGCGAGAGCTGATCAAAATTAGTGAGTTTGAGAGGTTTCGGGTATCATACTCGGGAGCTCCAGCCCAGCAACATAACCGAACTGCTTAAAGTGAGTCCTTATTGCAACGAGCCAAAGTAGGCACATATAAGCCTTCTCAAATCCCTTATTGATTAGTCACGAAATATTCATAAATTAATATAACATACTACTGACGCATACTCCAGATGGCCTTCTCTGTTATCCTTCTCTACGCAGTTTCGCTGGGGTTGGTAAAGATAAGCATATGCTGGTCCCTCGCACGAATCTTCTCAACGCCACTTCTTGTATTAAGTGCCCGCGTGCTGATGATAGTGTCCACTCTGTGGGCTCTAATGACTATGTTTGTTTCACTGCTTTTCTGTCAGCCGATCAGCTTGAACTGGTCCATGGTCATGGGCGGACACTGTATAAACCTGAAAGCAGCATATATTAGCCTGGCCTGCTTCGACGTTCTTGTCGATCTGTTTATCTTAATACTACCATTCCCGACAATCTGGAATCTTCAGATGTCCAGTGCAACTAGGGTAGGGTTGATTGCTATATTCAGCTTGGGTATATTGTAAGTGGTCTCGCAGAGTTTGGCATAAATCCTCAAGCTTTTCTCCCTGATATCTGTGGCTAAAACACCATCTTTTGCCTCACTAGAACCATGATCTGCGGAATTCTGCGGCCAGTCGTGATACTTCGCGTATCCGGAGATGATGTTCTCTATAGTGGAGTATTGGGTCACGCTTTGACGATTGTAGAAAGTGGTGTGGCTATTATTGTGAGCAGCGGTCCGTTCCTTCGTCCAATATTCGAGCGTGTTTCAAGCGCATTCATGTCGCTCGCTCATACAACACAAGCCACGACTTCGGGGAAGCAAGGCTCGGGTCATACAGATGACGAGAGAAGATTATTCACAGGCACTCCAGCAGGTTTTCCACAGCAATGGAATCACAACGGAGAAAGCCTGGAGCTAATAGACCCGCCAGAGCGGAGGCAAACTATATGGCCGTCGAGGTCCACCTTGACTATGGTTTAGTTGTGCTACTACCTCATGTTGCTCTTTTCCTGTGCTGTTGAAATTGGGTTTCGCTGTGATTATCTGGTTGGAATTCCTGTGTACGTATATTAAGCGATATTATGGAACACTACAGCTACAATAAAATAAGGAGCTTCCTTGGATTACTGAAAGCAGTTATATAATCGTAACAGGTTTAGGCCAGGAAGCCTCGTTGGTTTGTATGCTACGCGATAAGTTTATAGTTTCATCTACCCAATTATTCGAGTAGGCGACGCTGTGTATTAGCTAGTAATCTTGGTGTAGCCCTGAACGTGCTAAATCTCACCAACATGAGATCTGAATTTTCTATCTAAAGGATCTACATAACATTCAACGTAATTCTCGGCTAAGCCCACACCACACGAGTTGTCGGCGCACATCATATTTCGAAAAAATCAAACACCAGCTGCACCACCAGAAATGGCCTAATCATCAAAGTCTCTAGTGGAAAAGGAGACGGTATAATCAGTCTATCGGACGTGTCAATAAATATTGTGTTGAAACGTAGAATTCAGCAGAGGAAATATATATTGGTAACGCATCAAGATAGATAAGCCTCTAGATAGGCTTCCAGAGTATATTAGAAAGACGTGATGAGTAATTATTAGAAGGTGTAGGGATGGGGGAAATCGGCTGATTTGAGCGATTTGAGTATTATATATATTGGTGGTTGCCAGAAATTCAGTAAACTTTTGTTCAAGTGCTATAGATGTATGCCGTGTCCTTAGAAACAGGTTATATGTGAGATGCTTGGACTAGTAAGTATTAAAACCATTGTTATAAAAACTAGGATTCCATCCCACCCCCCTAGACTTTAAGAGAGAAGCCACGAGCATAGCCAAATCCAATGCCAAAAATTCTGTTATGACCAGCTCCATATTGTCTGTGACAAGAAGTCCATTACTGCTCACTCCGACCCCAAGATGGCGACGGCGGGCTTATCATAGAGTTGCGTGTCCATGTGCTATCATTTAAAGGCTCATGAACAATCTCGACTGTGCGCTGGACGGTTATATCCTTGGACGTCTGTGGGTTGGTGTCCGGGAATCCGCTAATGATGGCACTGTATCCACGCTGACGGGGTGGAACTAGCTCCAGCTCATGGAGCATAGCCTTACTCTCATCTCGCTCATATGACACTCGAATTATAGAGTGCTTCGAATTTCGTGGACGCATTGAGCGTGCCGGATATGGTATAATTTGCCTTGGGGCTCTGATTGGCGCATGAGGTTCTGAGGGTTGACTGTAATCTGTAGAACCTCGAAGTTGGTGAAAGACTCGGATGCAAAGAGGCCATAGAAGAGGTATATTGGAAGTATAAACCGCGGTGGCTATTTCTGCGATGTGCCATCTCTGGAAACAGTCATTATCTAGCTCTGCTGGGATCAGCATAGAACGAGGTAGACTGACTAAGAACACCGCACGATGAGTTGCCGAAAGATTGTAGTACTTGTTAATAGCCGCCAATAAAATCTGGAATTGGTTAGTTCTGTATATGTGCAGTTGTTAAGTTAGTGATAAATAACATAATTTCACATACTACAAGACCACCGAGACTGAATACTGCGCACGCGGCAATCTTCCTAAAAAAAC
Organism: Aspergillus tamarii; assembly: GCA_030556085.1. Classification (NCBI taxonomy): domain Eukaryota; kingdom Fungi; phylum Ascomycota; class Eurotiomycetes; order Eurotiales; family Aspergillaceae; genus Aspergillus; species Aspergillus tamarii. The sequence goes on from JARVTJ010000006.1 coordinate 445,414, forward strand.
AGAGGTCAATTATCCGACCACACGTTGAAGTTAAACAAAGGCTCGCACTCTCACTTTATTCTTGGAACCTGCAGCCGGACAAGTAACGGGAATGGGATACTCTGTATCAATAAGTCGGAAGAGATATTCAAGACAGTAGTTGTAATTAGATGATTCGAAAAACGCGTGCATTGTCCTGGTATATACAACCGTTAGTTCGGTTGCTGGTACTTTTGGAATAGCTTTGTACCTACGGTCACCCGCCGGCGAAAACGTCCCTGCAAGGATTTCAGCATCTAAACCATAACAGAGACTAGAAAATATGAAAAAAGGGAGGATATGTACTTACAGTATTTCTGCGGCGGCACACACCAAACAGCCCAAAAGAGAATCTCCAGGACAATAAATGTTACAATAACATACACAGCTACTAGCTGTACTAGGCGATGTTCCCTTGTTCTTAGGCTTTAAATACTGTTGCATTAGCTAGTTAGTAGAGAAGGGGGAACTAAGAATCAGCGTACGTTAAACGGTTATAGAGAAGTAAAAGACATCCCTTGATCATCCATAGATTGACAACAGATAGTTGCTCCATCGTCACACTCATTTTACTCCTATAGGCCTGTTCTATTGTACTTGGTGAAGGGGCACGTTCCTCCAGCCCCAGATCGTTATTCATCTGAGCCATTTCACTAACTGTGTAAGTAACGCCAGTGAAGGAGAGCTATACTGGACAGTCAGTGTTGTTGTGGCTGTTGTACCGTTGCCTACCTACTCACCGCGATTATACACATAAGCACATCATCAATTTGCAGCTTTTTCCATGATCCTAGGCGTATACGCCGTGAAGCTCTATAGAGGGTCGGTGTTAGGTAGCTCCATGCAAGCCATTCAGGTTGGTAACGCACAAACGACATCCAATAAGACAAATTCCTGTCTCCGAAAAAGCTGTCAATAGCCGTCTACGGCTGACTGCTGGCAAGTTCTCTCTCATCAACGTACCAATCCCATAGAGACACCATGACTCAATAACAACACTGGTGGAATAGTGGCCCATAACTGACTGTTGCGATCATGCGGGGAGCAAGAGGAAACTTAGGTTGGGAGTCGCAGGTCACAATGGCGAGTGACTGGATGGCCCAGGCTCGCCTCATATACACATCTTGGGTATTCGTGTACGCTAAGCATTGCACTGGGGTACACTAGCCCGATGGCCTCAAAATCCCATTGAGCCTATCAGAGCAGGTGATGGTACCGAGAAGGTTTTAGCCACTGAAAACCCGAGGGCTTGGCGAGACTTTTATTGATGCCCACCTACAGGGCAACTATACTACGCGCGCGGATATAGATGCAGGTACCTATGGCATTACCGTATAAAGCCATATTTTATCGTATTTAACCGTATTGGACATTTTCGAACGATCCCTGTTAATCGAAATGTTTCACATATGGGCGAATATACCATCTAGCAGCCACTTGTTCACCTTGGCATACGCAGTAGAATCTATCTCTGTCTAGGCTTCACGGCCCCGGTCACATTTCGTCACTGTCAAGACATAGTATGCACACACCGTTGCAAATCATTTGAGGAACATCTTGTCTTAGTCCAGCCACTGATTATATGATGCCAGCCTTGTCTTTACAATAGTACGCACCCCTGAGTGGCTACAGCAATTTCAACTCGAGTTTTTTTGGAGAATTGGATACCTTGGTGTATTAGCGCAAACAGAGTGGGGCAACACGAGAATGCAAGTATGTAGGTGTAGCGTTGATTTGTGAATGGTATCTATTATCTATCCTTGAATCGCGTCACAACCACGGATCTGCACAACGCTCGTGAGATGATCAACGGATTCCCTGTCTTCCTGACTCAACAACCATATATAAATTGTAAATCATCACAAGTGCTCAGGGCTTGTTTCTACCAATGAATAACTATCGCGGTGACTGATTGCTTTTTTTCAGAGCAGAAACAATATCGTGTTTATATCCCTGGGTACTCCACAGAAGAAAAAGCCATTTGCGCTGCGTGCATAATAATCGTCAACTAAGAATTCATCAATACCATTTTCTTTCTTGCTCTACTTTATATTTTCTATTTCATTGTGATCATTGCCCTGCTTTGTGAGAAAACGATAAGTGAACCAAGCTGACACAAATAGCAAACCACATCATATCAATTCAAGAAGACAGAGTCCAGTACGTATCCAAAATACACAGTAGGCACTGAAAAGGCGCTGGTCAAGAAGGATTTCGGAGATCTCAATACTTTGAGACTTTCGAAAGCCAATCAATATGGAGAAAGGGGGCAGTTCTGAGCCAATTAGAGTGAGTGGCGAGTCAGGTAGGATATCATATTTCTATAGCTAGCCGAAAGGTGCCAATTCCCTCCACTGGATTTCTTTCCAGGACGACTATAGTTACCCGCCGCCGTATTCTGTACTTAGAAGGGGTTTTTCAGTGCTATGTGGATATAGTGAGTCTGTCATATTGCTGTAGTTATACCCGTTGCTACCATTCCGTTATCACTATCCACAATAGGTTAACCCCACCCGAGCAAAAGCCAGGAGAAAAAGAAGGTACGAGAGTAGACTATGAAATGGCCGCCTTGCACAGAAGCTGGGCTTCCTGCACACCAAGAGAATAAGCAATCTTGAGAGAATTGTGCGACTGTAAAGTTGCGTAGGTCGCCTTGCGCGAAGGTGGCAAGCCGAACCGCTAGCACTGCGACAAGGAAGTGCTCAGCCTGTCCTTGATCATATTGCGGATATTTCTTAGGTTTGTAATACTGCTGAATAAAAGCCCACCTTACCGCGGCGCTCATCTCTAACCAGGCACCCAAGCCGGGAGATCTGTGGAACATCTTGGGAACAAACTCAGCACCTGTGTCGCCCGCACCCCTTCTTGGGAACAGCTGCATGCTGACACCGTGTCAAACCAATCAATCATTGATGTTACCTAGACGGTACGTTTATTCTGCCTCTTTGGAAAGATCGGCTTCTCCAGCAACTACACAAGGCATCTCATTTGAGTAAATCAGTAACAGATCTGTCTTATGCACATATATTTGTCCTAAACAAGGATTCACCATTGAATGTGGAGCCCAAATCAGAGATTATGTCACAATCAAGCTTAAACAAGTGATCGGCCAGAAAGCCGTGAGGAGCAACGTCAACAGCGAGTGGTGAAACCATTTCAATATTGAAAAATGTCGACATTGTCGACAATAGGCTGCAGTGGACGAAGCTCCTCCAGCCAGAGCCTTTGATTAGTAATTCTATGTATAAAGGAAGATCCTTCTCTGAGCCCATGACTATGGAAGGTGTCGGTGGGGAGACCTCCCGCTCAGAAGATCTGAAATAGCCATTTGGAGTTCAAGAATGCTAACACCAAGTGGAAGTTAAGATGATAAAGCAGGACAGTACGGAAATAAATGAGGATGAGATACTCAACAGTGAGGTGGAGGAACAGTTTTTGGAAGTACATCGACCCAAGGAAGGTTCCTGGGATTGAGCAGAAGAAGAATTCTCGGTAGTATCCATGAGCCCATAGACATTCCCAATTGACTGGCTGGAAAGCATCGGACTGGAACGTTAAGGGGCTACTACGGGAGAAGTGGAAGACATCCTTGACAAAATACTCGGGGAATGTGTGGGGTTAGAGGTTACTACAGATAGAGAGCAGTAGAAAGATTGAGTAGTGCTAGAGCAAGCCGATGCTCTGGCTCTGCCTAAAAGCAGTATTAGACCTCAAGCGCTGTTGTTTAGGGCTGCAGAAGGCCAACCCAAACAACACCTCATCATCGAGCTGCCCGCTACTTTGTTGAATATTATTGCAACTTTCTGTAAAGAGGGAAGCGCCCCCAAACATTTTCTAGCACATCCAGTAACGCGGAGGCACTCAGCAGGGAGACATCTACCGACCATTTGCAGTTGATCGGATCATATGGCACCTGCGAACAGAACAGTTCGAGTATAAAGTACTGTTACAATATTCGTTAGTTGGATATATACACTTACTTCCTATAATAGTAAATCTTCTGACTAGATTTAATATAACTAATTTAACCGACCTACTCTATGCTCGACTATACATTATATGACGGCGATGCCAATGCTATAACTATTATACTTAGAAATATTAGCCTTTTTATTTCTGTTCTAAAACTCTATGGGAACGATGATATTTATGCTACACAAATAAAAAATAAATCAAATCTCGTCAGCAAAGAACTTTATAATGTACAATAAACCATCTGCTGTAATACACTGAATTGCAGAGGATTAGTTCGCCTATTTCTTTAGTTGGATTCCCCCTTGTACCTCGTAGAGGTATAACTGTAATGACCTTTCCAGTCTTTTCTTGACCTGGCTGGAAGCCAAATCCATCAAAGTTGTGTATATTTTTGTAACGTATATATTTAGGGGAGGGTTCCAAGTAATTGTACTAGCACTGAAGAATATCAATATCTTCTGTATCAAGGTAGTTGGTGTTTTTTGGCCTCTGCTAAATGGGCTTAGACTCTTTCGATAGATGTTTAAAGCAATAAACCTTGTTCTTGACAACTGTACAAGATTGTTGTTTATATTCTGCTGTAGTATTTGGCTGGTATTCTACTCAATTATTCCCGCTGTAGATAGACTATATATATTAATGGGCTGATAAATCTAATAATTAATATCCTTTTCTAAGAAAATCCACAAGGATTTCAATTAAGATAGGACCTGCGCTTCGAGTAGCTCCGATATCAGTAAGTGCTCGGGGCTGTGGATGATAAACGTCGAATTAACGCACTAACACCGAGATATTTCTCTTTTTTTTTGGGCATGAGCAGTCTCACAGGGCTTTACAATACACATCTAGGTATCCGAATAAGAGCCAGGTATGCTGCGGGAGATTGCGAGCTGATCGACGATATCTACGGTTTTGAAATCTCTCAATGGACACACTTTTCATTGGTTTTGGAGGCGCAATGTGCACGCCCAACAGATACCACTGGGAGTATGCTCATCGTATGAGAACTGCAAGTGAGAGGTTTGCTCAGAGAAGTGCCTACTATGCTTCTTAATTGTCTTGAGTGCGCGAAGTGACGTATAAGATATGAATCATACCATGGCCGTATTATAGTTGGAAATGAGCCACTGCATATATGCGAAGGCGTCGAAAATGAAAGGAGAAGTTGGGACCCCCGTTATTCTAGTGTACTACTCCCCCGAATTAATGTTTTGTATAATATCCCCACCATTTATAGTTTCCACGCAAGTATAGTTAGTTAGAATGGAATATATGGATGTCCGATTGTATTAAACATTCAAAATTCTGCATGAAATGAGCGTAATCAGAGTTGGCCTAACGAATAAATAATGTATAATCTCCTTCTCACTTCCCTCTCAATGCCTCAAAGTTATCCATCACCTATGCAGCAGACCAATGCTCATCCCTAATAGCTGAGCTATCCACCCCAATAGTGATATACCCTATCAACCCCTTCGAAAGGTCGTCGTCGTCAACCTGCACCACTGAAACAACCGGATTGTACCCGTTCGCCATACCCTTGGAAAATTCCATATCTTCAGCATTAATAGTGCGGTTAATTTCCACGTGTGACGCGTAAGGCTGCAACGCCATGATCTTCGCTTCGAGCTCCTCGTCGAAATACAATTGTCCAGTGCTGACGGTGTTTTCGAACACGAGCGTGCCGTTCTCACGGACGGTCCAGTCGGTGTGGACTTGAACGTGGATGTGGATGGAGCGTTCGACGTAAAACCCTTATTGCAGATGAGATTTGTTAGCTTTTTTCTAATAATCTTTCGATTTTTTTCTTTTTCTCCTTTTCTTTAACTTCTGCCCTGCGTATCTCGCATGCCAGAAACAGCAGGTTGGAACATACCAGGAAAAATAGTCTTCATCTGCATCAGGCCCTCCTCGTTCGTTGGCCACATTCCTCTCAACCAGGTCTCTGCATCAGTATGCAGGTCTGTTTCGCCTACCACGAAATCGGAGATATTCTTCCCTTGTTCCGCCAATAACTCCGGGAAAGGCGTGTTAGGCGACAGGGCACTGAAACTCGAGTAACTCCCCGTCGCATTACAGTGCCACAGATCAACCATCACGCCCTCCAAGGGCAGACAGGTGGCCATGTCTATGACTCCGATGTCAAGCCAGAGTGGCACTCCAACCTGGTTCTCAGTCATGTCCTGTCGGAGGGTTTGTGAGTGCGGCCAGTAGTATGGACCGGCGGTTATCTCGGGGGAGAGGACGCATGTTTCGTTTTGCAGAGCGGAGTAGTAGGGCCCTTGAGTTCGGATGGGGACGGTGGTGTTGCTGATGGAGGGGCTGAAGCCGCGCTTCCAACGTTTCTGATTGTTGTGGTTGACGTGCGAAGCGCAGCGAGATGAGAGGGCGGCTTTGCGGGCTATTTGGCCTTTGGGAGGGCCGTGGGCGTTAACCGCAACTACCAGGGCAAGGACTGCGAAGAGAAAGAGCTGCATCTTGGATTACTGTGAAAATAGCAATTCCCTTTTGGCTGATGTCGTTTGGTTTGTAAGAGTGTGTCTATGATGGGTGCCGCGGTGGCCTATATACTCCTCTCGTGGGAGTATGTTGCTCGGGGTGGCAGTTGGATTTGTTTCACCAATTATAGTCCATAGTATAGGCCTCTTTTGGGATGAAGCCCAAGCGTTGGCAGCTTATCTATCCATTACTAGCGAAATATCATCTACTATCCTAGGAGAGTTAGCCAGTGGCTTGGTAGAAGAAAACTAGTCCGAGTCAGTTTATTACTCTCTCTCCGCCCTACCCCCGGATAAAGAAGTAAAGTGGATCGTCATCATTAGGTTAAGGTTTGTAGCTAATGTATGTATATAGTGTGTAAAACGCCAAACTAAGTACTTGGGTAGCCGAAATGGACAACAATCCCGTCCGTTACCCGGTATCCGAGGCTTAGGTGAAGGCTTGTACATTATGCATACAAGACCAAAATAAATACCATGGGTAGTCGAACCTGGCGGCAGGGCCGTCTGTTCCCCGGGGACTCCGACATTTCCCCGACTAAATTCCAGGCCTGTCATGAAGATATATTTCGTGGCTGCTAGTTCCAATGCGATATTTACTCCTTGAGCAAGATGACCTTCACTAGCAGTAAAACACACATCTACTTGGATAGAATGGTGAATTATATTCGTTCATCTCTGTCTTATGATAATAATCCGCCGATCATAGTCCACCGCGCAAGTGGATTGTTTTTGGGAGCATCTCCTAATATACAGCGAGGTGCTTTCTGTAAGGTGCAATTATGACAGTAAGAGCTACATCCTTCCTAGCTTCAGAAAGTCTTCCGACTATCAGATGGTAAATCCTTTACCTGGTCTGCTAAAGCTAGGAATTGGTCCAGTGTTACACACTCGCCGAAGCCCACATTGAATCAGAACTGGTCTTGCAAAGCTTCTTCTAATACCATGCTTGGTAAACTATCGTCCGTCTGCGCTGGGACGTTGTGTGCGGTAAGTATCACAAGCAGGAGCCACGCGAGAGCCTTGCTGGGTTGTGGCCCTTGTATACTCGATTTCCTTATACCTTCCGACTTATTGGTGAACTACGGGCATCCGGGTAGCTTGTGTCTGTCTTTGTATTGACTCAATGCTTAATATGCTCTTATTGATACGTTACCCGAAGCTGGTCTGTTCTTCCAAGTTCTAATTCCAAGTAAACGTTGTGCTTGGAATAGAAAAACTGCACTCCGCTACGGACCATTCCATACTTTGGTTGTGATCACCCGTACTGTTCTACGATACGAAGATCTATAGGTAATACATATTGCACGCTTTGAGGATAAGCAATAAACGCTTGCGGGGATGAAGATTGAATACTCTTAATTTGGTTTATTAATCTTGGCCACGTTCAATATTGCTGTGCTACAAATAACTCCTTGACAAGGTCTACCAATCAGATGCTAATTCGAAACAAAGTTCCATAAGGATACAAAGGCAACAGTGGCCAGCTCGCTATTCATGATACGCGATAGTAAAAGTTGTGCTGCTACAAAAGATGCTTCAAGGGTTTGTGGAACTCGGTTATCGACGATTGCCCTTGGCGTAGATTGTGCTTAAAGTTTCCACTATCAAAGCGATATGCAGGCTACAACATCTATATGCATCTTCCTACCCACATGTAGAACGTCCTCTTTCGTGAAAACGAAGTTGTAGCCTCGTCAAGCGCTGTTCAAATGATCCCCTTGTGCAATAATCGGAGTGGCCAGAATAGGTCCCTGCAACGGTCTGTCGTATGTCTTCATTGGTCATGAGCAGCCCACTGCCCATTGGTAGGCCATCCGTCGAAATAGGGAAATTCTGGACCCTTTCAGAGTCAGGGTAGTCATTGTAGTTCAATTCAGCCCATGTTCAGCCATGATCTTGTCCTGCATTGCATACACCTTTTGCACGGTAGGTCTGGCCTCCATTCTCTTCATCCAGGCGCAGGCATGGGGGAATTTGTCGTAGAAACGCTCCCCACAGAGACGTGGCGCATTCCGTTGCCAGGCGATGAATGACAGATCAGCGTAAGTGCATTTGTCGCCGACAAGCCACTCTCGTGTTTGGAGATATTTATCTAGCACGCCAGTAACGCGATAGATCTCATCACGATAGCGATCAATAGCACTTTGGACTTTCTCATGGTGCCGTCGGATAAACCAGGATGCTTGACCATAGTATGGCCCTTGGCCAGAAACCTGGAAGAACAACCACTGCCTAAGCTGCCACTTCTCCAGAGATGTCTCGTAGCTCAACTGATTTTCCTTGTCATACGTGTCAATGATGTATTCGACTATCGCCCCCGATTCCCAGATCTGGATGCCGGTGTTTGGGTCTTGCATGGCGGGAAGACGACCGTTAGGATTAATATTCACATAAGGCTCTTTCTTGACCTTCGAGAAGTCCACAAATTCAGTCTTGTATGGAAGTTGCAATTCCTCCAGCATAAGGACCACCTTCCATGGGTTGGGGCCCATTTGAGAGATAAAGACGGTAATAGGTTCCATGTGTGAATTACGGAGCATGGTGAAAGGGAAACGTGGTTGAAGATTTTGATTCCAAGTAACGAGAAGTTCTTTATATATGCCGGTAACCAAAAGTCCTGATGTCCTCACAGTTTGACTTTGTATTCAGAATAAACCCCGAAACACCAGCCCTGGTGGTGCAAAGCTTATCTGAGTCCTTTTCTATGTATCCAATTTGGGTTTTCCCACGAGCTATCTGAATCTGACCAAGAGAAGGGTGTTGATGTAGATCACACCGTATCCGATGTGGTCGAATGTGGGATTGATTGCCGATTCTCTTCGCCATTGGAATTGAATTTCTATGAGCGGCAAAAGCTGGGACCAGGAACAAATACGGATCTTCTACGGCATGTTGTCAATCGCCGCGGGGTTTGAATATGTTTCCTATCTTCAAACGCCCTTGTCTTAAAAGGAAAACCGGTGTGTAAATGGCAATTTGAGCATTAACGGCATCCCGGTGAATGATCGATAGCAAACGAAAATTCGGCCACTAGGGAAGGACGGTAGAAGCGTCGTGCTTGATTCTAACACCAACTTTCTTTCAAAGGCCGCCAAATCCCCGCACAGGGAAGCGAAAACTATCACCACGTCAATAATTAGCGAATCATTCGCCGATCTTAGCTTTCTTAGATAATAAGACGAGAGGTGATATTCAGTATCCGGAAAACACCGAAATTCTGGTTCACGAACCAAGTGCGAAGTTAATTTTAAGATTACGGAAGAACACGCAGATTGTTCGTCTCAGCCTATCTTCGACTCCTGATGACTGAACTCATTACCCCCAACCATAAGCCAAAGTTGTCACCCTTGACTGAGGTAGCAAAATAGGCTATCCTTACGGTACCGACTTGCTGTGTTGCTTGATCCAGACCATGTAATTGGATACTCCGGCCTTTGATCGCAGTATCCGACGGATCACCGAAAAGAAAGCGTCATAGTTATGGGAATGTTTTATATAGCAATGCAATTCTGTAAGAAGTTCCCAGTCTAGATCAACGTGGAGTGAGATGAAGCCGTTCCTTCTTCGCCTTCCGCGACCTTGCGTTTTCTCTATTCAGCGATCAATCTTGGTTACGCCATTCAATTCCTACAAAAGCGCCGTGACTGCTCCGTCAAAACACAACCCATTATTTCGGGACCAGCAGCCAATCCGAAGGATGACAATGGGGAAGACCGTGACCGTATACCGCGGTACTAAAGATGGAGTAATACATTCAGAGCAGAACAAGGTCACGTTAGAACCCAACGATGTTTTTGTTGAGATTACGCACTCCGGTGTCTGTGGGGCAGACGAGTTGTTTTTGAAATCCGGGATCGTCCTGGGCCACGAGGGCATCGGTATCATCCGACAAATCGGGGAGAACGTCACAACGGTCAAGATTGGAGATCGTGTCGGGTTTTCTTTTGTCCAGAAAGTGTGCGGGTCGTGCCATAATTGTTTGAGCGGTATGTAAAACTTGAAGATTATGGGAGCCTAAGACCTAACTAGCCGAATTCGCCAATAGGCCGAGACCACTATTGTATCAAGAAGACGCAGTATGGGCAAGATCTCCAGGCAAGCGGGAGTTTTAGCCATGGCGCTGTTCGAGACGCGAGTTGCATTTATGCCATCCCGGATGGTTATCCTTCTGAGTATGCAGCACCTTTAATGTGCGCGGGTGCTACTGTTTGGAATGTCTTGACTTCGAACAATATTCGTCCGGGCGATCGAGTGGGAGTGATGGGCATTGGAGGCCTCGGCCATCTCGCTATAAAACTAGGGGCCGCTATGGGGTACCAGATGGTAGCAATCTCCTCTTCGAAAAACAAACATGACGAGGCAATCGAGCTCGGTGCATCTGAGCATTACCTTAGAGATCAAATGGACCAGGCCGCAGGTGACTTCAAGCCCCTGAGACACCTCATTCTGACGGGGAGTCCGGATACCGACTACCAAAAGTTCGTTCTTGTTCCTGACTTCGGATTCTTCAAAGATACTTTTCTAACTGGGCACAGGATTCTTTCCTTCATGGATACCGACGGCGCTATTTACCCTCTCACATCTGCCCAGAAACCTGCGCCAATCTCGCTATCTTCGTTGAATAGCAGGGGGATCCGAATCCAAGGATCCATGGTCGCTCCTCGTCATTCCATTAAAAGCCTTCTACAATTCGCTGCAGCCAAGAGCATACACCCACAGGTTATGACGTTCCCCTTGACTAAGGAAGGTATTGAACAAGCTTTACAAGAGCTCCGAGATGGTAACATGAGATACCGAGGTGTCCTTGTGCGGGACCAATAGCGCAGTAACCCTAGATGAAATCTTTTCCCAATTGGTTCCGTCAGGACAGGATCATACGGATATTACGCATTGTGACGCACTGCCTTTATATCGTCGGTCGATACTTTGCCATTGAGGGCTCATTTCCTTGCTTTTAGTTTGTCAGATTTTCTACTTACAAGCTCCGCTGTTATAAATATCGCTACTGATAGAGAAGTCCAATTCAACCTGGACCCAATTACATGCCGTTGTTTTGAAACAATCTCCCTTTTGAACCCTCCTCACTCTTTCTTTTGCCGACATATACGCTGATCAGATACGCCCGAGTAGTGAGCCTAATACAAAATATCATGAGGAATGGAAGCAAAGAGAGAGAAAATTAGAAGCAGGCCCTAGTCTAGTATACCAGTTCGAATAATGAGATCGACCGCATGGGTTTGTCTCGTGTTCTCTGCGACGGAACTTTCCATGATTTCCGATACGAGATGAAAAGGTGTTTGCTATCTAAAAGATTCTACCTGGTAGATAGCTTCTCTTCTCTTCTTTCCTGAGACTCAGTACCTTTAGTGGTAAGCAAAGAGTGACTTGGTGGTCCTTGAAAGAAGTAAGGCCATGAAGCAAGAATCAGGCAAAGCCAGTCGAAGACAGTAGAATTGAGTACCCATACAAAAATGGCTGCCGCGATCTATAAAGCCGACGCGGAGTTCAATAATAATCCGATCCGCGCTACTAGTTATCTAAAACAATATTTAGTCATTATAAGGGTACTATGAGTGCTCAGTCTGGAAGGCCAAAGAAACATGCACAGTTGATCCTGCCACTCGTTTGGCCCTAGCAGCAGCTGGACATACTCATCATATTTTCGTGTTACTGGTCAATGAGTCATGATCTCAAAAAGATTCTGGATTCGGAAGGTAAATCCCTATCTAAGTGGCCTTGGCTCCAAGATGGTATGTCATATTCACGGACTAATTTTTAAGCTAAGCCTACTGGCGTAAGTGACGCGTCCTCCTTTTCTGTTCCGCAGTGCGCTGGTCTTACCTAGGCTGCATTAACTCCAGAGATGCTCTACAGCTTTACCCAGTTGTAGAGGGTACTAGACTGGAACAAGCGGAATACCCTTTCGCTAACGGCTATTTTAGCCGTATTTTAGCCGCCTCACTGTATCCCACAGGGCCATATCGTACGCGCTAATGTAGCCATAAATGACAAGCTCACACCACCCCCTGCGCCCTAAAGGTTAACGAAACATATCCTCCCAGAGAGCTTCCACTCTCGTTAAGCCTTCTCCTAACCCACAAAGGGTAAGGTACAGAAGTATACCCACCTCTGCTTCGGCGATCTTTGTGAATCCATACCATTACCCGGTTGATAGGTTTCGATCCAGGATCGTGGCGTTTCAAGTATCTCCAATACGGTGTTCCAGTAGTGTATCCTACAATTGCTTCAATTGTAGTAGGCTAACATGCTCTTACGACAGTCTCAAGGAAAGGAAAAGGTCAGGCAAGGGAATCATTTCCCTCTCTGATGAAATCCTTGCTGCCAGAGAAAGTTCAGGGAATTGGTCCTTTCACTCATTAAATCTTTGCGGTCGAATCCTTCGGTCGAATCCTTCGGAATCCTTTCGGCCTAGGGCAGTGTTCGAGAGGCCGTGGCACATGGTTTCGCTGCTGGGCTCTGGCTAGTCACGATTCTACCCTGATTAACCAGAACATACTGATACGAATGGGACAATAGGAGAAAGAAGTGCTTGTTCAACTGCATAAGAGCCACATGAGGTGCTATAATGATTAAATTAGCGAGTTTTCTGCTAGTGCGAATATTTGTTGTTTCACACGGACGTCCCACCGAGCGCCAAAGTACTATATATCCTTCGCTGAAAAATATTATATTTTTTGCGGTAAGTGTGAGGGGTCGTCACCTGTGCTATTACCTTCTGTACTCTATCATGGCAGTGTTTCGGAGCCCTCAGTGATAGAGCAGGGCAGATCCCTCAAAACCCAATAGAGATCATTTATTGAAGATAGTATTAAGGAAACCTTTTGTCGAGAACAGTCCTATGGTTTTGAGAGCCTAGCATTGGTGCGTTACGACGCGGTTATTTTAAGCTCACCTGGCCTTCTAGATGAAAATCTAGGGAGCTCGTGTGGACGGTGAATGGTCTGTCCTTAGCGATGAGATATTCCTGCTCAATTCGACATTTATAACCAACTCCGGGTAGATCCTGGTGAATGACACCACCCAACCAACCATGTATGTCTTCTACTGGTCGTTTTGTGTTCTTCTCCGGGAAGAAAACACCCTGGGGATTTTTATTGTCTTGAGTTCCTCCCCATTCCTCTCCTCCCACTGGCTGACACAGGAATTGTATTGGATACGTCCGTGAGCAAATGCGCGAATGGTTCCCAGCATGACGATGACCCAGAGTAGAAAGCAACAGGCAGATGATATCTGGAACAGCATATGAGAAACAATGGCCTTATTTTCGTGTCGATCACAACAATACTTACTGTGCTGAGAATCATCAAAAATCTAGCTGAAAATTCTCTTCCTAATACGATTGTGGCCAAGGACCATGATCCTACAGGAAAGGTGAACCCCCACCAGCCCATGCTGAAAGGTACCCTTTTCACATGGAGAATTATACCGATCGCGTAGACCAGCCATAGTAAACCAGCCGCCCAGAGGCTGACGCCTAGCATAACACCAAGAATATAAACGACTGGACCGGAGATCTCATGCAAAAGTCCAGTTTTGGGGAATACTTTCAATGCTGCTGACCCAAGTTCGATAGCTCTGTAATCAGCTTTAGCGAACGGAGTATACTAGGGAAATTAGGAAGCTAAGATGGTTTACTTACGCAATACTGCCAAGGGACAATGGTGAGGCGGGGAGAAAAACACTGGGAATAGCCTCGCGAGCGGGTAGGTTACGCAAAGTAAGACGCAAATAATAGATGGTAAGGATGACAGAGGACATCATAATTCCAACCCACCATAGCGCAATGCAAGCAATAATAGTCCATTGCGCATGTCGGGAGTTCTCCAAAACGCTCGCAATAAGACCACCCGTAATAGCTGCTGCTAATGGACTTGCCACAGGCATGAGGTGAACAGCATTTATCCTGCTTAAGTCATGATTCTCGTCGCGGCTCATACTACAGAGAGATATATTAGCTACTGTAGACCCGGGAGGAAGTTGGAGCGCACATAGTGTGAGGCACTAAGATAGTGACTACCATAGCCAAGATAGCGTCCAGTATCCAACAAGCCCAGGCAAAGATGGGCGCCCAAGTACCCCAATGCGGGATACAGACGTAGATGAACATATCAATGACTATTGCGAAGCTAATTGGAATAGCTCCGAGAAACAACGAATGCTGCGGATCACAGAGCATGATGCTCCATGCCCGAGGCCATACGGCGTACCGAACGACCGAGATCACGACCGCCATTGCGAAAAGCGTAACATTGAGGACATAGACAATGACTGAGAGCCAAAATAGCCAAGTACCATTGTATGGCACTCGGTTGAGCAGTACCGAAGTGATACCAGTACCCATTATCACCGTGAACCAGCTGTGTCAACAAGGCACTGTCAGTAATCGCTGTCATCCCCCACTTACTCCCATCTCTCCTAATCCGGGGAAGAGCAAAAGACTTACACCGGAGAGAAATTGCGGATTAATTTTAGCCACGGTAGCCCTACATACAGTCTCTCAACATCTTGGGCCATCTCGACCTATGGTGGTAAAATGAAAGGGTGCAGGGGAGGAAGGATGGGAATTGGGTTAGATTGTTGAGAGTAATGCCAGGTAAGGGAGACATGCAGCGGGCCTTTTGAAGTGACTGATGTACAACCCGAATCGGTATTAGCCACGAACAAACCAGAAGAATATTATAATACGTAGTCCTAGATTCCAGTCTCTCGTCGGGGTTTGGATCCAAATCACAATTGGTTAAGCTTTGTGGAGTCCCAGGCCAATGTCTCTCCGCGTTTCAAGGAGATTCACGGCAACATTTCCTCTCTAGTCCCACTTTTTCGGAGACATTTTCAATAGTAGAACTTATTTAGCGCGCCGGTTACTCAGCTGTATCGAAGTGGCGTTAAGACAATGACCATATCGGCGACACCAAGGGCTAACTTGAGTAACGGAGGAAATTATGGATGACAGGCGGACTCTTCCGCTTGTCACCGACTGCGCCTTCCTGCGACATCTTCATCCAGCCTGTGGTGCTAAGCTGCACTGTTTATATTGCGAACCAAGGAAGTGCTCAAGCAATGTATAACACTATCTCGCAAGACTATGGTGGACGTTACAAAACTACTACTGTTGGCGAATCACAAAATGATTTATATGAAAGTTTAAATAAAGGCTTTACTCAAAAGCCGCTGTGTCTGACATTGTCTATGGGTATGTCCAATAATCGGATTCAGAGTTCAATGTGGTTCTCTGAGACCACTTTTATATAGACCGCAAACTCAGTGTTATCCTCGCAACACTAAATATTCTGCTGAGGCACAGTATATCTATGGCCACAATAATACAATGCTGTTTCCACCACCTTGTCTGGAGCCTCCTTTCTCCTTTCAGAAGAGAGACCGCGGCAGTGAAATATTATATAAACTCCAAGTGAAAAGCTAAAAGCAAGCCTTCATGTTATGGGAGCAGCACGTCCTAGACAGAAATTTTCGGGTTTTGCATACTGTTTTTAAATAAATCCGAAGTAGATTATTGTGGTTGGAGAGCTGTTCGTCCAAGCACACCGCCGCGACATGAAAAGAACGTCGAAATTGGTGCGAAGATCCGTGGTGGGATAGTAAGAGCCACGGTGCAAGTCAATCCGTCTGTCGAGTCGCTGATTTACACTCGGCAATCACTGTCGCTTGGTCTATGTCCTGTAATGACGGCCTTACATCAGTGGACACTCGCCTTCTCCCCCGGTTGACCTAAGATACCTAGCCCCTGCATCCCGACTATCCTGCACCCTCGTACTATTGATCTGCTATAAACACAGTTTTCCCAGATTTGATACTTGAAAAGTAAATAATCTAGAAAACAATCAAAGAGAGGACATGGGGGCCATATAATCTTATTTGCCGTTACTCAAGGACATAGTCTTGTCTGCAAGACTTCACTAAATATATTATAGACAGTTAAGAAGGTACTCTAGGCAAGGGTCTGTAACAAAGTACAGATTGAAAATTGCAGATTAGATTTACCGATTTGCAAAAACAATGTTGACGAACAAAATCAATGTAGAAGCTATATGTGACAATTGTCTAGGATATAGAATCTTTCGAGATTGAATCAGTGTATATGCAGAGTGACTGTATAGAGTTGGGATATTAAGCTGACTCTATGGAGGAACACATATTCTACAATAGTGGATTTTTTCTGAGTAGACAGCTATTTATTGACACCGCAAGGAAGATATCGTACCTATCCAGAAATACTGGGGTTGAACTATGCGTCACTCAATATAGCCAAATGATGTGTTTTGACTTGTCAATATAAATCTTGTGAGTAAGGAGGCTCTAGTCCATCTTCAAAAAAGGGTTTGATAGCAGGAAATAAATAATATACTAAGTTCTTAGCAGCTAAGAATCAATTTTGTATTGCTAGACTCTGTTTTTCTAATAATAGAATTATCAATAGAAACTTTTTGCAGTATTGAACAGCTGGTCTCAAATCTGGTTTAGTTCTACTAGTTGAGTTGATGTGTATACAAATAGATATTAGAGCCTCCTTTTACTAGTCTGATACTGTAAAAATAATGTGCTACAATACTACTCTCAATCTGTTCTGGTATATCTACGGAGATGAATTCTCGGTCTCTTGTGGTATATGGCCAAATCGTTCATTCGGAAGATGAAATTATCGCGGTGGATGACTCCATGGGTGCTCTGCAGACTTAGATGACATAAAGCGTGGAGAGACTATGTCACAAAAACGGACAACCATTGTAGTGCAGCCGAGCTGTCATACGAAAGTAGGTGTCTAGCGCATTGCTTCAACTCATCTTTTCAAATATACCCCCTTGCTCAATTGAAAATCTTTTCTTTCAAAGGGGGAAAAGAAAATCAGAAAAGAAAAAGAAAGACATGGCTGCATATAATCTCGCACGAATCCACCAGTTTCCCCTACCACCCGTTGGACTTTATACTTTGGCTGCTAGTTAAAATAAATAGCATATGATAGCCTTTTCAATATCCTCGGAGATGCTGCCGGTGAATGTCTGTGTCCCTAGGCAACTCTGGCCAGTATATATTTACATATGTTAACTTTTTTTGCTATACTATAGGCAGCATTACATCCTCAAGAGGAGGATATATCACCGCCAGTTCGTGAACCTACGACACCGATCAAGCATGGTATGTTATTGATCACAGCCTGGTACGTTCAGAGCAAGCTTCTCTATATTAGGATACATACAGGACCATCACTTAAGGATTTCTCAGGTAACTGCGGCCGCCGGTACCACCGTTGATGGGAAGGCTTTCCTCGGAAGATCATGGCGTCCCCTTGCCAGGGTGATTTACCAATGCTCACTTTAACTGGTGTCGTCAATTCCGAAGGCTGGGCCCCAATGGCCGAAGGAGCTACACTGTACGTATTATTCCGGTTGATACAATGCGGAATGGCTAGCATTAACCCCATTGAACAGGACCTTCATGGAATATGAAAACACGGGCACCGGGTCAAATACCTCTGCAACACTCTATAAAACACCGGCATCTACTGCTGTGACTAAATCGCAGCTCTGGAGTGGCGATGCGGGATGGTATGATACAGCATTCTGAGTGTGATGATGTCCTCTATGGGTATCACTCGAATATCATGAAGCTTCATTGGCTACGGATAGGAATACTTTGTGTACTACGTCAATCATGGCTATTACAAATGCACCTGCGTCTTGCCAATGGAGTCAAGTTTCACCGCACCTTGGTTACTCTGCCCATTGGTCGCAGCAACAGCTCAATGTATAATTCGAAAACACAAAATAATCAATGGTCAATATAAGAAATGGATAATCATGACGCATTGTTAGTACCCTGCAATATGGGTTCGACTTGACGTGGCTTTGCATCAATATATGTCAATAGCAATTTATTAATCCCCACCGTCTTTATGGGCCCAGACTATGTTGGCTTGTGGAGGAAGGTCCGGCTCCAAGCCGAGCCAAGGAGATCTAGGCGCCCTGCAGGGGTCCAAGAACAAGCTGTGGATCTGGGATAGCATTCAGCATCCTTTTGGACTCGTTTTATTTGGGTCGTATGACAGAGCATTTAAAGTTGCCAAGGCTAAATTTTGTGGAGTCCCACATTGCAACTTTTGTTTAACCTTGTTTAACAAGGTGTTCATTTTGCCGTTTAGCGTTTAGCCACCCGTTTAGCCATCAAAGAAATTTTCCACAAACGGGCCAATAACATCGTAGTAGATATACAGCGGATATCATGATGCAAGTCCAAGTCCATAATCTAGAAAGTACAACATTAGGTATTTGAGAAGGTTAGCAACACACTCACCGAGAAAGCCACTTAATGCATTGATGACAGTGGCAAATGAGCCTGGACCGTCATAGCGAGGTCCCAAGAACCGCCAAAACTAGAAGTCATGCTACTCGAACGGCTGTCTTGGCAGGCTAATGCCCGCAGACACATTGAAGTGTTTTTTCAATTGAGATGTTGATAGGTGACCTTGGGAACCTCTCCATGGATCGGCAGGATCGGCGATCCTCTGAATACTGCCATTTAAGATCATTCCAATTCCCTGAGAGTTCCCGCTATTTTAGCTCCGAGAGATTGGGTTCTGGATTGGTTTGAGTGACGTTTCAGGGTTTCTGATTACTGCTTTCAGAGAAATATAAGGTGATTTCTTCAGAACTCTATCTTCATGTTTCTTTAGGATGGTCCAACGACTACGTCATCGTCGCCTAGCCAAGGCCTTAAGGCCAAGCTAGCAGGTATGAGTAGTTCGTCTAGAACCCCACGGCTGGCCACCACTAGGCTATATAGATGCTGCGATGCTCCTAGCTTTAGGGCGCAAGCAATCCGTCCGGAACAACCCAAAACATCTAAATACTACCAAAAACACGAATTAGCAACTTGACCAAACACAAAATGTATGTCAATATTGAAATAAAGTTAATAGTGGTTTTGGCTATTGTTATGCCTGCTATTAATGCACAAGGTGACCAATGTGCCGCCCAAACATGCTATGGGATTTGTGTTCAAGAAATGAACGAATGCATTGCACTATGTAAGGTTAATGCATTGAGCATGCAGGACAAAGGAAGGCAGGTATAGTTTGGCAGTGCTGTCTAAAAGGATGTGATGCTGCTATCGGAGATTGTATGTTTAAGGACCGCGACAAAGTATGCTCGCCCAAGGTCGAAGGGAATTACAACATCTGCAGCCATAACTGCCTACAGAATGCACTTGGAGGCGTTGACAGATGCTTTGAGAGGACTGGGGTTCTCGACGTCTGCCTTCCTAGAAATAATGATGCATTAAAGAGATGTGAGGACGAATGCAGAGCACAATACCTCACAGAACCACAAACGCAGACACCTGTAACCGCTACAACGCTTCTAACCACGGCACAGCCACCAACGGTACCTACTGATGCAACAGATTGATCGGCAATCAGGTATAGATTCGCGAGGCTTTGATTTCTCGAGTACTACGAATTTCTGATATAGTAGATTCGTTGACGGTTTCTAAGTACTGTACCGCACTAGTGAGTGAACTATTGGTTTAGATTAGACCATTTCTATCAAGCGATTTAATGAACCTGAAACCCAGAAGGCCTTTTATCTACGAATCGTACTGGAACGTACAACTTCTGCCAATTTTGTTTCTATAATTTAGTTACAAAGTCTCCAATTCTTACTGTAACAGCAGCCATCTTTTTCAGGCCTATGACCAATGAATATGGATATTTTACCGCTGCGGGCGCGACTGCGGCGCTAAGGCTTCATTAATGAGATTCAGGGCTAATCTGTGGAACGTGAATCAATATCACCAGTAATTATATTATTGCACGGATAAAATAGATATAAGTCCCACCACGACCAGGTCGACATCTGATTTTGCCAAGTTAACTCTTAAAGTACAAGTTTTTTGTGCAGAAATCCGGCGATTTGTTGGACAGTATCCTGTACCGTTTCTGGATTATCGTAAAAGTCGAAATGAGTCGCCTCTGTCCAAATGCATTCTTTCGGTCCGGCCAACAAATCGTAGACTTTAGAAGCTTGAGTAGGGAACGCTGCCTTTTGAGAATGAATCATCAACGTCGGAGCAGTAACATATGAAGCCTTCTCAACAGGGTCGAAAGCGAGCCATGACTCCCATGACATGACGGCAAAAGAATTGCGCCACGCGCGAACACCACCGCCTCGTGACTGATCCATGTAGTAGGAATCTTTAGGAGTTTTGCTCGCTGCGGGCTCGGTGTCCGAGTATGCTTTAATCATCTCAATTTCGCCCGTCTCTCTATAAAGGTCACGAGCTTGACGACCTGAAGCCTTTCGACTTTCAATCCCATCAGCACCAAACAGTGTTGAAAGTAGATCCGGCTCCCCGAAAAAGCCTGCTACCGTTACCAAAGCGCGTACACGATGATCTTCTGCTGCAGCATAAAGAATATTTCCACCAGAAGTGCATATACCCAAGAGTGCTGTAGCAGCCACATCCTTCCGGTTTACCAAATAGCTCACTGCCGATGACAGGTCTTTGGTCTTTTGAGTCGGGACTTCAGAATTACGCTCCGCGCCACTACTTTCCCCCCAGTTGGTATAATCGATGGCCATGGCGATGATGCCGTGGTGTGCCAATTGGCTCGCATATGTACCGCTCATCTGCTCCTTAACAGACGCCATTGAACCGCCAACGACAACAGCAGGATATCGTTGATTGCAATTATAGGTTTTAGGAAGGTAGAGATGACCGATAAGAGAGCCGTTGCTTCCGTTTGAAAAACTAACAACTTTCGGGGCATTCCGAACCGCTGCGGAAATCATGTTGAAATGGACTCGGAATTTGGTTCAGGAGATGAGAGGATCAAGGGTGTGACGAAACTGAAGCCCCTGGTACAAGTGAAAAATACTTCTGCTATATGTAGCACGCATACGAAGATGACAAGCTTAGAATATAAAGACTCGAAGAGAAAGACGGGCCTTTTGTCATAAAGAGCGGAAAGAAATGAGGTTCGTAAGCGATCTGTTCGGCGATAGGACATAAGAGTGGGCAGTGTAATACCCGGTTCGTCAGCAGCCGCTCGGAAACCCTCCCTATCCGGGATCGACAGGACAGCTAGTACATTCCAGATTTACATGCTTGAAAATATGATTATGGCAGCTCCAGGACTGCCACTTGTGCATCCAAATGCGAGAGTACGTACTGCCGTTGGCTGCCCGAGAGCTATGCTGATAATCTGGAGGGAGCCATAGCTCTCTTTGACTCTGAATAGTAACTCACTGCTCGCCAGGGATACTTCGGCAAAGAAAGGATGCAATAAACCCTCAACATTATTACAACTTTATCAAAGAGATAATATCAGCACATGCCAAATTCATCATACTAGTAATATGCGACGCCGATAATGTTAATGTCTTATAATAGCACGAATGTGATAAAATTATACCTGTTTGGTGTTAACGGATTTTAACAATACGGCGAAAATGTGCTTGGGCAACGAGAGCGTCAAACAAAAATGCTCGGCTTTGGTTCTTCGAAAACTGTGGGTCTCTGATCTGGGCGGCTTTAATGAAACCTTACAGTACCATGCCACAACCGCCGCAGGATCGACTCGGATTGGCTGAGTGGGAAAGAGGGGACGAATATAATCAGCAGCCACCCAGATATAGTTGCTACACGGTCAAGTGGAAACTACTGCTCAATAATAAGCCAGTGGATAATGTGACCGAGACCTGGCCGTAGCTCCCAGTCAGGACCAGTGTTACGAGTAATACTGGGCTGGTAGTCGACGTACGGCCAACTACTACACGCATGCAGTAGCAGTAGAGTAGTCTGATAAGTAGAGCTAGCAAAGGTATACTGGAAGAATGTGATACCGCTGACTGCGGTGGAATTCTGTAATTTGTACCGGCGTTATACTACGAGGAGACCAGCTTATTTTTCTAATGCCTACCCGTCTCACCGCCGACCCCCATGTCCACCCGTTGATCATTCAACCCGCCCAATCTCGACGAGCAATGATACCTTCCCTTTACAGACGTGACGAAATCGAGAAAAATTGACAAATATGAATGATATGGCTACTCCAAGGTTGATCAAGAAAAAGTGTGGTCCCGCCGATCACATTCCCAAACTAGCAATGAACATCGAACGAGTGCTCGGTGATTAGGGAACTGACGATAACATGTCGATCATTACTGTTTATTTATTGGTTTGAAGAGAACTAATGAGGCATTGGAAAGGTCACTAAGGGCTGATAAATTCTTTACTTTTGTGCTAAGAAAATACGGAAAAGATGCGGAAGTGATAATGTGCTGATGATTCCCGGTGCGAACCGAGCAAAGCTAGGCCGCTAGAGTAAATCATGTCTTTGGATTTAATCGTCTTACGCATCGATTCTGTTACCAGGATATCCAAACCACCGGACGATAGTTCCTTTGGGAGGAGATGCACTGCCATCCATAACAAGGGGTCTATCTACTAGTGAGCTTGTTGGACTAGTTCGCCGCACCTTAGTCTCTGCATGTACTTTCTACTCTTATAAAAAGAATAACCTCTATCTGGTATCACTAATGATTTTTCTCTTATTTATTTATTCTTAATCAAGTTAGTACTATTTCTTGAGTTACAATCACCTTTTTCTTTTTTTTCTTTTTTTTTTTTTTGAGCTTTAGTAGATTATACAGATAATTACTACTACTGTATACTAAAGACAGCATTGCTGAATAACGCGTGGTAATATGACATATGTAACCCATGTTCTGGTAAATAACAACTGAATAGCTTGCATTCAGGCATTCTGTATTTTGATGAGACGGCCGGCTTTAGGAAGAGACAATGACTTTTTGTGTGAATGACAAATTTTCAAGCAATCAGAAAGATTAAAAGCCATTGAATATTGGGGACTCTCATCACCACATTTCACTAGGCCTTTTGGTAGGACTTCGATTATTTTCACGTTGGCGGTATTGCTGTAAGTTCTTCAGGCAATGGAGGGATAATGTTTTCATGTCGTAGGTTGCATTGTTGAAAATGTCGCTGACAAGCAGCAGACCATACTCTGATTGGATACCTCCTGTCGGAAAATTGTCTGCAACAATTCTGGCATCTTGTTTCTTCCTTCAGGCAGCGAGCTGCACATGCGCGCAGTCCAATTACACAGCCTTGTCCCTGTCTTTCCAGGCCCAATCGACACTCTCGGAGTTCTCTTTGATTTTCATAACAATGCATGAGACAAGTCAAACCAATAAGACCGGGCTTGATGTCACACTTCGAGAAGCACGCCCCAAGCATCTCAGAGCATTTCCTAGTTGCCTGACAGTTCGATTGCGTGGTTAAGAACAAAAATACCAGTAAAACAATTCTAAGGTCCATGGCTCAAGCGATAGGTTATCTGCCTTAGCAGTTAAGTAATATAGAGTATAACAACAAGAAAAAGTTCTGTCTGGCAAAGGAGTAACTCCTGAATTTAACGTTGTCAGTCAGGAAGGGAGGGTTTTCTTTCTTTCTTTCTTTCTTTTTTTTAAACAAAAAAAAAAAAAATGATTTGCCTGATGTGGTCTCGGATCACTTAGTGAAAGAAAATCAAGCTTTCTCAAGCTACAAGCCTGAGCAAATCTCAGTGTATAAATATATCTTCTGTATAATCAAAGATTAGTTGAGAATTGCTGGCGGAGGGTGAAAAGTGAAATATTAATAATTGTTCCCTGGCTCGATGCCGTCACTGTCTAGATGCTGAGGTCATCACCAAGGAAATAGAAAAACAAAATTCTGGAAAACCACGAAGCTGGATTTGTCTGAAATCTACAAAACCATAGTTATAGACAATCTAGATCTTAGCCGTCTGAAGTTTATCAATTGAATATAAAGTATCACAAGACACGCAAAATCTAGAAGAATACCTTGAGGCGCGTCCTTGACTTAATCACCACCACCACACCATCTATTCTAGACCATCTAGGTTGCATGGTACATCACCCTACGGTACCACAGTTAAGTAAAGAATTTTCCAGACAGGGTTTCACTTGTTGTTTCCATTATTCTTACATATTGATCCGTTTAAACTTGTGCTGAACAAGAGTTCGGTCTGTCATTTGATCTAAAATACCCAAGCCAGCCACAAAGTTTAATAAGGATAGGGTTAATTACCTCTCAGTGATTTGGTGCCAGGACTTAATCTATTTCAAAATTGCTGGACTCTACTCTTTTCTTTCCTTCTTGTTTTTTTATTTTTTTAATTTTTTTTTTTTTTTTTTTTTTTTTTTGGGCTACAGTCCACCACCATGTTGATTATGATTCCTCTCAACTGTGTTATCGATTCCGCTAACAGAACAGAGCCATTATCATTCAGAGTATACAAGCCGGTAGGTTGCTTCAAATATCGGTCCTCGGATAGCAATTGGGAAAATAGTTAACCGCAGAGAGCCACTTTAGATGGCTATGGCGATTTCATGGTTTTCCACAGTCAGCATAAGGTCCTGGTCGATTTAATTGGAAGATGCATCCCATGTTTTTCGGCTTGTGCAGATTGACTAAGTGACTATTATTCTCTGGGTTAACTTGCTGTTCGATGTTCGTAGATAGGAGGAGCTGGTTCACGAAATCTGATGGTTCCAAGTCTGTTTCTAGTGAGATAATTGGAAACGCAGGATTAGGTGTATCATACGACCTGCAACCAAATAGTACTGGTGCAATCTCTCGTAATTAGCTTCCATACAGGTGACTTGGAACGATATGGATATGTGAACTCGAAAGAAAGAAGAATGGCTTTTGTAGATCTAGCATAGAAGCTGTGGGAGAGAAGACTCCAAGCTGGAAAATCATCTGCTGCACCAGTCCTAGGAATGAAGCAAGACTCAGGACACATCACAAGCCCATATAAGAGTCATGATGTGGCTTTACTGGCAGGAGAGCCCGCATCTTTGACCACATAGTATAGTTGGCAACGGAGAAATGGACGGGCAACGCATTTTCACCTGGATCCTTCATCTAATCTCATCACCGCAAAGAATGGATGACGGTCAAGCCTTCGCGCCTAGTCGGTCTGGACATCTTGGCATTCTTTTTTGGGTATCCGCTGGAACATGTAGTTATTGTACGTTTCAGTATGTAACGTAATCAGACAGCGGGCTGCGCAGGACACGTCTCTCATGAGCAATTCTATCTTCCCAGGTAATGTTCCTTCCTATCGATTTTCCTCCGGACCCGTAACAACAGCACCGCCCGATCTTTCAAAAGTCACGACTACATCTCAAGCCCCGACTCCTGAGACATCTGGAGATAATACATCAAGAAAATCGAGCGACATGAGGGAGTCCGGGAGCATACGACTCACGCCGATGGTGGGCCATGAGAAATCCTTAGTGAATGAGGGAGCAGTCACCGAAATGGTCAGACAGTCATTAGCGGGCTACACTTCGCAACCATGGCTTAACAAGGAGACGCCCAGGACCACGGCAGTCGCCACTGGTGCCATCACGGCTTCAATCTCAGTTAGTGATATTGTCCCGTCGCGCGAGCCAGGCACGAGCACAGAGCGGCCCATCGAGCTGTTATCTTCCGCAAGAATGGCTTCACCATCTGTCGGTTCACTGGCTGTGGACACCTTGAGCCGTGGCACTCCAGCGGCGCTACCAGTCACCTCCAATATTTTCGCACTTCCGCTTCAACCACTGTCGCCAGGCCAGACCAGGACTACGGCTGCTCCAGCCAGCGACCGATCGCACGCAGTATTGCCTCCCACAAACGACGCAAGCTACGTCACCGGGACCCCGCAGCTCAATTCTCGATGATGTCAAGCGCGTCGCAGTCTGGTTATGTCGCTTAGCACGTCGGTGGGGGCCAGTATTCTCTTTGTTGGTATCATTCTCACCCAGCGGTGACTTAATCAATGGATCCGCAAGAATCATTGGGGCGCTGCCTTTGTCCTGCGGACTGCAGATCATCCTTCAGTCAACAGTCTACTGCAAAACCCCGAAGTTTCTCGCTTTTCAATGGATTCGGAGTTTTATCAGGCCTGAAGCGTCCGCAAACGTGGTGAGAATGTATCCCACTTCTCTCTTCTAAATACAAGGATCATTTGGACAACGGCCGCACCTCGAAGCCCGCCTCGAGCATCCACAGGAAATAGTTATCAATACATCCCACTAGAACCCGCAACTCCAGCCCATTTGCCTGAGCCCGCGCTTTCGAGCCACCTTCACTGCCTTGTATTATATCGCCGCAGTCCGCGTTAACCGTTGTATTCAACACGACCTGCCTGCACTATCGACAGAACAGTCTCCAGGCTAAGCCCCAGTCCGCTTACCTCGAAGCATGGGGTATTCGCACCCGGCACATCGTTGCGTCGAATGAATGCAAGTTGGAGGGTGATTCCGTGGGCAACCTTGCGCAACATGTTTCATGGAGAACTTAAGGCATCCGGATCGTCGAACCATCAGTGGCGGAATCATATAAGAAATACTAAGTGAGAATTTCTCTTTCAGAACGGCTAACAAATTCACAGTGTCTGGGGCACATCTTGTGCCACCTCTGGCCGCGGAATTACTGACATTTTGAGAGGAGTGGCGGCAGGAGAGAGAAGAAGCAGAAGAGTACTTGCAAACGTAATCTTCATCGTGCCCGGTAGACTGGCTGACTGGAGGGACAAAGAATGTATTGTAATTGACTGTAAAGGTGCTGCAGAAGTGCACCAGGATACCATAGAAATAATATTGGAGGTGGGTGAATATTGAAAGAAAGCGGCAATAGGGTGGTGGGGACTTTTATAGTTTCCTTGATGTGTGAACAGTGGAGTCCAAGAAGCTTGTCATGTGAATCCTTCTTGCAGGAATGGCAGCATGGTTTTAGGAGTTAGTGAGAAAACGATGCTCTGGGGAAACGAGACGGACCTCTTCAGAACCGCACGAGTCCTATGAACCCCAATGTCAGGTCCCCGAAACCAGCTAGACAAATCCTATGAGCTGCAGCCTTACGCTTTCGACTAATGAAGTCAATGCATGATACAGTAGGATTTGAATGGAAATATTGTCGGTTATTCCCACTACAGTTTTCACACTGGTGCTGTATCTTTACTCATACGCTTGCTGGTAAACTGAGTACGATGGAGGTGATGACTTGCTAACATATCGGTACTCAAGTCCTAGAATCAAACCTTTCATGGCTCATCGCGACTACTTCTGCCACCCTACTACCCCACATTGCAACGTTCAAACTGCCTCAATATCAAACGGACACAAAAGGTAAATAAGTAAAGGCAATCATTTCCTGTAGACCTAACCAATTCATGAGTCAATATCTCCTACCAATGTGTACCCTTCACAAGGATGTAACCAACGTTTCGGTGACAAGGAAAACAGTTCATACAATGTTAACAGAAATCATGACAGTTCAAAATCAGCCATCCCAGTAGCAGCACAAGCTGCTACTTCCGACAGACCAGGCGCCCAAGATGGACGTTTCAAGACACCAGGTTTTTGAGCAGATTTCACAGCCACAGGCAGCTGTTCCAAATGTTACGTGAAGAAACCCATCTCCCCAGCAGAGCCTTTTGTGCAGTCAACGCTGTTAGCTACAGTACAGTACTATTGCATGTTTACTTGTGTCAAGTCATGGGGAGGTCCCAATTTCAACGACAGATGGTGTAAAGTCAGGCTTTGGAGAAGGCTCGAGTAAAGGTAGTATGATGCGTCTCACCGGTGACAATTGCAATTGTTACAGTACTATATACGGCCATATCTACGGAGGCCTGGATCCCCTCTGAGGTGATTGTGCTCAGTGAAATATATCCGACAAGGGGGAGAATCGCAGATGAAACGAAAGTTGAAAGGCTCAGAAAAGGAAAGGTCGCCTGGACAGTGAAGCTGGTGACCAAATTATTCACCCATTTCACTCCCCCACAACCCATACGATGGAAGCTGACCACTGATGCACTAGTGTTGGTCTATACTATGGGGCTTGTAATCGTGTTTCCCTATCATTTCTTGTCTGTAGAGAGAATTGCCTGCTATTACTTTTATACAGAAAGGAATTATAGGTAATTTCGTAGGGTTTAAAAAAAAAAAAAAAAAAAAAAAAAAGGGGGGTCGTTTTTGGTCAGAAAGCACAGGGCAAGTCAATTCGGAGGCTTGGTTTTCTAACAAGGGCCATTGTGGTGAACTAGGCTTTGCCGAGCCGGGGAAAGGCTACCCGACTTCTGGCCGCGTTTAAGCCAACTGTGTAAGCTCGGCCAAAGGACAGTGGCGCCCTCTGGGGCTCGCTGCTTTACGGGTGAGCGACGCTAAGTTGTAGGGTGAGTGCGGGTGAGCTGGGTGATCCTGTTCAGAACATGGGTGAGCCGGGTGAGCTGGGTGAGCTAGATGATTTAGTGCAGGCTCAATCGCACATTGAGCTATCCTAGTGTCTCCATTATACGAATAAATAGGGAGGGCACCTTTTGCGCTTCGTCAAAGATTTATTTTCTCTTCAAATCTTTTCCTGACTTTGTCCTGGTGTTATTATCTACATCTACCGATACCATGTGACAACATGTCGGATTTATCTAAAGAAGAGCAACGACGACGAAAGATAGAGAAGCTTCGCAAGCTCGGTAAATTACGCGGCTTTACTGAGAAGTACCAACAAGAGCAGGAAAATAAAAAAAACAGAATTTGCCATAAACAACAGACTCCAGCTACTGATCAAAGATATAATCTGGCTGTCGAAAAATGGAAGATATAAATATATTTAACTTCCGTTCCTTGTATAGATGACTAATTATTACAGGTAGATATTGTTCCGAAATAAATCTGAAAACAGATATTTTATAAAGGGAGAACCTGACTTTTCTAATCAGATTTTAAAGCTTTTCTCGGAAAGTTATATTGCTTAATACAAAGAAAATCTCCCATTGCAGTATTCAGTATACTATAATCTTTCCTGTTTTATTGGCGAATAGAAAAAAAATATCTGTCAAAAATTGCCGAATAATATCAAAAACAATGTCTATAATATTTGTGCTCCTGTATATCTTTCAAATAACTCTGAATTGACTGAATTGGATATTCAAAATATATTCGGACTGAACTGACACAAAAATATAGATTGGAGACAAAATACCGAGAGAAATTTTTGGTGACTGCTAGAGATCTTGATCTATTTCTTAGATATCTTTTTAAAAAAGATAGTTATAATTATATCTACAAGTGCTATAGATTCCAGGAAGTATTTGCTCTTTTATTATTTTCTAACTCTGATACTAGAGCTGGCGCTATTGTTGAGTCTAGTATTTATTGAGATAGTAATAAAAATCTCTACTATAAGATATATCGGCGGAATAGAGTAGCTTTAGCTAATCTATATACTTATCTCTACTTGAAGTATCTAAGTTTTAATTTTCAATAGGGATCAGACAAAAAAATCAAATACTGGATTACGATAGATCCCGAGTTTCTTAAAGAATATCGCTACGATAAGAAGCTGGTATAAGTATTTCCAGTATTTTCAGTATAATCTACAATTAATAGAAACATAAATAATCCAAAAACTTAGATTCGTGAGCAGAAAGTTTTTGAAAGAAATTTTGCCTTCTATATTATTGTTGCAGGTATTGTAGATAAGGTTTTCAAGAAAATATAGATTATTGATAAGCTACTGGCAAGGATTTCTCTGAAAGGACAAGAATTATAGATCCTTCAGTAAAAGGACAGAGCCCAAAATCTACCGGTGTTTTGTATAGTGACAAGTAGAGGAGTTGATCCTATACGCGCATTAATCTTTTTATTGATATGTCATAGATTTATGTTCTTAGCACAGTGCGCCTGTTTTCAAAACCTTTTAAGGATCCACGGAATAAGAGGCAGTGTTGCAAATACAGTTGACTGTATGGCTTTTTACCGCATATATTTGGTATATGAGTTAAATATGTTACAGTGAAAATATCTGAAACTACCCGGAGCCAAGTGTTGGATTACCAGAATTCCGATATATATCTAAAATACTAGTCAAAATATAAGTGTATCGATATACAAACTAGCTTTTGGAATCTGGAGCCCGATTATAAATATTTCTATACTGAAAAAAATATAAGCCACTACTGTAATCCTAATGTTTCTTAAAGGCTTGATACCGCCGCTACCGCTGAAGTCGAGAATAACGAAGAAATAATCGAGTTATACCGCAGAATTGATGAATTGACAAATACAAGAGGTAAAAGGCCACATGAATATGATGACTTGGTAAATAAATATACAAAATTTTATAATAAAACTGCAAAGAAACGCCGCAATAAAAAGAAAGAATTTATTGCCAATTGGTAGAATACTAGCTACAATAAGTATATTGCCGGAAATAAATTCACAGAGCGGGACCAGATATATATTTTCAATATCTGCTGAAAATGTTATCAGCCCGGAGCATGCGAAGAGAAAAGGAACACCCATGGAAGATATTGTGCCCCTAAGGCAGTGGTCCGATGTGACATTCCTCCTCTGGGAGAGATTTACCAAGGGTGCTCCCGGGGGATTGCGGCATATGTTTCAAAGTATAGTCATCAACGAACAATCGTTGAGTACTATGCGGCAAGCCGTTGGTGAGGCCGATAACTTCGACGACTGGGATAAGTATTCGCCAATGCAGGAGAACGGTAGAACCTTCCGGCCAGGCTCTGATGAGTACTATGCTCTGCTCTACTGTCCGAATGGTCGCGGTATTGGCTGGCTGTTGACTCAACATAAGGCCCAACTAGGTCTTCTGACGGTTTTCTCAATTACGGTATTTGGAGCGGATGGCGAAGCGATGCTGTACTTTAAGATTGACCCCGTTGAACAAAACGATTAAACAGGGGGTAACATTATCTGCGGTTTATTAGAAAGACAGAGGGTTGCTTCTGTATCTGAATTACATTTTCGATTGAGTTAGCTGCCTTGAGAATAGAGTTGTTTCTACCCTCCGCGTATGGCGAAAAAGGACATCAATTTCAGTGCAGCATTTTGTACTCGATGCGGTAGATTACGGTGAATGGAGTGCAAGAAGTATTTCTATTTTTGAAGCAGCCCTTTGGACATTTTCATGGAAAACTAGGAAAATGTATAAAAGATCTGATTTCTAATCTTGGAATTGAGCACCTGCTTCAATAGCGGACTGCCGTCTTAGCAGTTCCTCCCAATTCTCTTCAGTGAATATAGAGGACCAAGCGAACCATATTCGGTGTGAAATCAATCTATTTGGAAAGCCCAGGGCGTCCATTCTGACACCATCCCAGAATACAAGGCCATATGGACGAAAGACCGACAGACTAAGGCCTTTGAGGGGCGATCTAGGATCGTATTTACACGACCATAAACACCGCATACCCCTGGACGATCGCCTGTCGTTCAGGTCGTTATCCATAATATCTGAGATGTCCATTTGCGCAGTTATCACAGTTATATAGCATTGACAACAATGATCATAATCCTCCGAAGCCTTGGCAGATAGCAACCAGGAATAAATGTTTTCACGTCCGTCTGCCTGTTGATCTAGCCAGTGAAGAAGAGTTGCTATCTGCTCCTCCTGGCCTTCGGCAGAGCGCTCCCAGAGGACTTTCCTCCAAAACATTTCCACATTGTTGTCCAACAAAGCGCTGACAGTCTCACCGTCTTCGATGGCCAGAGAACATTCAATACGTTCTTTCCGCAGCTCGTAAAAAAGAACAATACATAAGAAACTACTGAGTAGCCTTTGCTCCTCGACCCATGTCGGTGGGCCAATATCAACAGGGGTGTATGGAATACCCCGCTGGGGACGTCGGCTGAGATCAAGTACCGGGCGTGTAGAGTAAAATAAGGTTTTGGGAGGCAAATGCTCTAGCTGCAGCTGGAGGCATCTTTTGATTGTAGAATGGAAATATGCGTGGATAAGACATCGCAGTCGAGGTATTAGGCGAAGGAGCCGATATAGAATAGCCGAGGGTGTTGACGGAGATATTGTCTTGAGATTAGAAGGGTATTCAAGGCGACGCTCTTGAACGTAATGTAAAATGCCAAGGATATCCGTATCTAGTTCCTGCATTGGAGTCCAGACGAGGATAATGAGTCGTATGATATCCTGAACATGTGGCGCCAGCCCCCTTTCGCGGACCGGATTGTCGATAATCGCATCCACGATCCGGGCAAAAAGATCATTATTCTGGTATAAAAATCCCGCAATATCCGGTGACGCCTTGCACAGGCTATGCAGCGCTGGTAGACTGGGAAGGTTTGATAGGATCCTTTGCAAGACAAACCAAGGAAATCGGCCGAATGGATCGGTACCCATTTCTTTTGCTTTTGCTATGGATCTGAAAATAGACCGGAGTATTATCGGTAATAAGAGATGAGAGTATCCGTTAGTAATTCCTATTCAGTCCCAAGTTAGGCGATGAGACCAAGAGCAGTTGAAAGACGCTGCCTCGTACAGGAAGAAGGCTCACTTTAATCTCCCACGGCTGACCGGAAAATGGAGTATGTGGGCGGCGCCAAGCGAGCCGGCCCCGGAACCATCTCTTAGTCAAGTCGCTAAGGCAAATGGAAGTGAAATATCAACTCCAGCAGGGTAGCATTGTAGCTTTTAGTGCCTGCCAATAGTTCAAGATAGACCCATGGATCTATAACTTTTAACCCCAGCGGCAACGAACTGGTTTGAGTATCTAATTTCCGTTCATTCCGCTGTACTAGGGTTTGATTGCCTCCCCAACGCTCTAGCTAGCTAGCAGTAGGCAACAGGTGGGATCTGAAAATATACTTGACAAGACCCTACATAGTTGTCGACAGTTTTCGTTTCTTTCTGTCTATTCCGGTTCCTTTTTTCCTTCTTCCATTCCCCTATACTGCCCCAGAAACCTATCTGTCTTGAGAATATTGTTCACAACTTCGCTTCTACACTTAGCAGCCATCTTCTGCTCTTTGACTCTGGCGACAGCATCGGCTGACTGTCTCTCGGAGCTGACTTACAACGAGTTTGTATCATTCAATGGGGCACCCATCACCTTCAAGTACGGATTGCTCAACGCCACAGCCTGTGGACAGTACTGTGAGAGAGTCAAGGAATGTCAGGCATGGTCGTATATTGAAGGGGGCGGCGAATGCGATCTATATTCCTCACCAGCTCTGTCCACAACCGTCATCCATCAGTTTGCTCATGGGCGTTGTTCCGACAGCCCCGTTGAGCAGAATTAGCACATGGGAGTTGTTGTCGGGTTCCCCTGGAAGACAGCAGACAAATCAGTATCATTGATCTCGGAATCGTGTCAAAGTCATTCAATTCGTATGTTTCTTCACACCTTGGATTGTTTGAGGAACTAGTACCTT
Source organism: Aspergillus tamarii (assembly GCA_030556085.1). Classification (NCBI taxonomy): domain Eukaryota; kingdom Fungi; phylum Ascomycota; class Eurotiomycetes; order Eurotiales; family Aspergillaceae; genus Aspergillus; species Aspergillus tamarii. The sequence goes on from JARVTJ010000006.1 coordinate 479,213, forward strand.
TCGGGAATATTGCTAACCCTCAACCATAGCCCCCTTTCTGTGTCCTGAGTTGCGGAGCCCATGGGTTCCTTCATTGCAAATTCTTTCTTTCATGTTTCCTTTACGCTTTCTTTCGCTAGTTTCTAAGCATGCTACCCTACTCAATAATCATATTCAATGCCATAGCGATAGATAGTACGACGCTGGTCTTTTGTATTGCTGACCAGTCCTCGATATTAGTATCAGATACATCTATTACTAAATGAGTTGTTTTGTTGAAACAAATCATTGTCTCTAAGATCAATGATGAGTAGTTAATGTATTGGATCTGGCCAATACAACGGACACGGACAAGTCCTCGAGACATAAAATTATCTGAAGTGTACTTTCTGTCGTGTTGTATCCTAAAATGACATTGCACAGTGTAAGGATTTGCAACAGCTTCATTCTCCTGCCCGCTTGGCCAGACTTCACGACTGCCAACACCCCCCACTGAGGTCTCTTATAGACCCATATTCATTCTAGAAAACGTGGAACAGAGTGGAAAAGAGCATTGTCTACTCATATCGGTCCCTCCATTGATGAAAACCGTTTTGACGAAGACCATTATCAATGCCGAGTTAATGTAGTATGTACCCCGCAATATATGGTGCGTACATCCTGATTTATCTTTAAATCTAATGTATGTATGTCGAGAATGACCTTGTTTGCTTGCTCTTCTTGTCCCCATAATATCTAGACTGTATTCAAGGAATTCTTTTCAATTAAGATCTATATATGTCTGCTAATTTTGCATCACAAAGGCTTTAAGCTCCACAAAGAATTCCTGAATTGGGTTCTCCATAGCAAAGAATAGACTTCAGGTCTAGCTATCTACCACAATGCTGAAGGAGATATTCAACAAAATCCTCAAATGCGTTTAAATGTGTCAATCCTTGTAGACTCGCAATAGCAGAATGCTATTCTGGCAGTATGCCAGGAGACTTTAGTACGACAAGTCTCTCTGGAAATGGGAAACCTGGGCAAGTACCGTATCAACATAGACGAAATGACATCTCTTCATCTCTTTACCTGGAAAAATACTTTTCAGTCTCACCCCACTACAATCAAGCAACCTTGCCTCGCCAGACCATGCAACAGTAGGTTATCACATGAGGTCCTCAACAAAAGCTAAAGTCCTCAATATCTTAGACTGGCTCAAGGATGTATTCATTATCGACGCAACGGAAGCAGGTTATATCAGGAACAAGGAGGCGGTCGCAGCGAAACACGAGTCGTGGCCGTAAAGTTTGGGTTAGAAGGGCTATTATTACTGAAAGCCGGAGATAAGGGGGAAGTACGTTCATGAAATTGTTTAAATGGTCAGTACATATCTCCTTAAATTTTCTGCATTTTGCTCAATTGAGACAGTCTTTCCGCGATTTCATTGCGCTATGTCAGTTCCTCCAACTCCATAAAAGAGTGCCCCAGAGTCGGTCAACTAGCCAGCGTACAGGAAACCGTAAGGGAGAGATGCAGTGTGGCGCATAGAGGCACCAATCGTCGTCAGACATGATGCCTTGTGCATTAGACAACTTGGTAGACTCGTAGTACTCAGGATAGAAACCACCGTCCTCCCAGTCGATAACCCCGGTGACCATGTAAAAGTCGGCATTCCCTGGGTCTTCTTGCACCATGATGTTGGATTTCTTTAAATCACCATAGCTAAATACGGAACCTTCTAGGGATTTGTTGTCTTCATCCAAGAAAGACCGAAGTAACTTGACGTAGGAAGGACTGGTGCGATGCCTTGCCGAGAACTGCAGCTTGTCAAAACCCCTAGCTGTGGTTATGCCTTTGTACGCGAGAGTTTCCATAATGCGGTAGTCTTTGACTCCTTCTCCGCGTACGCCCCCAAGTTCAGTTCCGTCTTCCTGGTGTAATCTTCTGAGGCGAGAGAATATATTGTCCAGCTGTTTTTGTATGGTTAGTTTACCTTCATGGAATAAGCGTGACCATACCTGGTGCAAGGCGATACCTGGAACATATGACATAAACATGGCACTGATATTACCAAGCAAGATGAGGCCATGAGGCTAGGGAATTGGTAAATCGGGGGCATTTTCAGCGAGATACTGGAGATTGTGATACTCATCAAGATCTCGATTGCTGGGAAAGATCTTGATAACAATGTCGTCACTGCATCTAACAACAGCCTCAGTTCTAATCCTTAGTTCGAAAGATCTGTCAGACTTCAAGATCAGGTCTTTCGGGGCAACTGAAGGGGTACTTTCTCGGAGGGGTCATCCGCCACAAGATGTTGATTGGCGAGCGCCAACGCCTGGGCAGATAGTGGGTAGATGATGCTAGCAGTGTTTACAGCTTCAAGCCTTTCGCGAAGCCAGTCGCACGGCGGTTCTGGCTGCTGCATTGGTAGGGACTTGTCTTCTTCCTTTGGCTTGGCCTATCTGTACTGGCGATCGTAGTCCGCGGGGAAAGCATCGCGCAAGTTGATTTCGGGTCGGGAATGTACCTGATCTTGGACACAATAAACGGGTTTAAAGTTAAGCCGACTGGCCTCAGATAGACCCGTGAATCGATTAACACGATGTGCACTAATATATCTCGTCCCGACAACAGATAGAAGGTCTTCTGCGGGGTCCTTCTCCAGCGCCTGGCAGAAGGCGTCCATCAGATCGCGATTCCATGTTTCAGCGTCGACTCTATCGATGGAAAGGGACTTTTGCTTCTCCATCACCGCTACAGTCATTGGAGATTAGATCCTGGTTTGATGAATGAGGGATGGGCAATATAAAAGAGGCGAGAACATGAGAATCACACTAGGGATGCCGGTTCATGTGACTTTCATTACTAGTGGTAACGAGGGTTTGTAAATAACGAGGTGTTTCAATCTTCTTCTGTATAAGTATAAGTAGAAGAATAATACTAAGCTCCGCAAGTATACTGATACTAGCTGCAATTTACAGTCTGTAAATTTCTAAATTTACCTCTCAGGTGGTTTAGTGTGGACTTCAAATGATATATGGAATATCTTTGGGCCTTATCTGCTGACATTGTTATGAAGTGGCCCTTAGTTGAGCCTAGCCGCTGCATCCTTGATTGTTTTGTTAAAGAAGTAGGGCTGCTTGATCGTTTCCTTTGGGCCCTCTAGTGACATGTAGAAGCTCCTTCAGCCTTCTTCATAAGCTTGAACCTTATCTTGAAGTGTCGGAGGCATACTAAGCTGCATGGGCCCTCAAGACGTCCAGGGTGTGAATGTCAGAAGAGTATATCTCGTCTTGAGAAGCAATGAGGGCCAAGCTCGAATTCTTGCCATATAACACGATACATGGTATATAAAGTGCGTTCGCAGCATTCCCATGGGTATAATGAGCTTGGAAAGGTATAGAGTGCCCCTGTTCCCGTTGACATGTATTGTCAAAACGATCTGTTTTGGAAAAAAACTGGATATGTTCGTTTTTACAAGACACAAGGGATATGTGCACAGAGACGTTTGGGTCTGGATGCCTCAAGCCAATTGGTAGGGCATAATACGGAATCATGGTTTGGTACATATCGCGATGGTGGGCTTCATGGACTTGGAACAAATTCGGGACCGCTTTCTATGAGGTCAAACAGCGAGCCCTTGAATCCCGAACGCCGCTGAGCCCAGTAATAATGGTTGAACGCAAACAAACTATCCACACAGGCTGGTCGAGTCCGAAGCCATGTCGAGCTCTCCCAGAGGCCTTCCAGCGAGATGGGAATTTCTAAAAGGGCAAGGAACAGGGGGAAAGAGGTATTTTGTAACTTAGTACCGGTGCCAGTATTCGCAAAGAATTGGGTTCTAGCTTCGAGGATATCACTGGCAAGGGCAGTTGCGGTCGCATCCTCAACGGTCAGCGGATACCGGAGTCGATGGATGAGAAGAAGACCAGCAGTTCGATACATCACTGCCTGTGTGCGCATTGATAATATCTCTATTTCGCTGTACGCCTCCAAACAGATACCAGGACTATCAGGGGACCAGCTCCGGATCTGGTATTCAATGTTCTCAAGGATCGTCTCCTGGGCGGATCCATTTGCCAAACAATAACTAACGATACACAGATCGTAGAGGATCGGGAGCAGCAATGTACAAAGATCTGCCACTCGATCAACAATTCCTGCACAGTTGAATACCGGTCGGACCACCGGTACCTGGCGATGCAGCAGGCACCATACCGTGTCTCACAAGATAGGTGCGATCGCGATGGGTTCCATAAATCGGTTGCGAGCAATATCCGAATACCATGGGAGAACAAGGGACAAAGAGTATCGGAGAATTGAGATTGCTTCTGTGGATGTAACCAGGGAATCAAACGCAGCCAATACCTGCCCCAACATAAGAACTGCGAGTGCGTCATGAGTATGCGCAATAACCGCATTTCTGAGTTTCCCTACGGACGCAGCGCCGCTTCTTATATCAACTTGATCGGCAGTGAGCAAGCCAAAACGGGCCTACGAGAGACCGCTAGTGATAGCAGTGAAGATTTCATCCAACAGGCCCGGGGAATGACGGTGGCAGTATTCCAGAGCTTGTTGGAAGTCCTCTGCAAATGTGAATCCAAACATATAGATATTATTTAGAAGATAGAAATCCACAACCTCTAGGTGCCGAGGAAAACCCAAATGTGTGGACTCCGGAGACCGCTCGCCGGACTCCTTGACTGAGCTGGACTTGATTACAAGCTGGGGTTCCTCCCGAGCTTCCTCCTCAGGGCTACCCGCAGATAGGGCATAGTCCCATACGGCGAGGGACTCTTTCGCTACCCCAGGAAGCCCTTGTTTCGGCGGGCGCCCTCTATGTAGTTGCTGTCGGGAGACGGTGCAGGCAAGAGATGATTTCTCACACCGAACGCATATGGAGGAAGCTGGGCATATCAAGCATCTCTTCTTTCTATTATAGCATTGATCGCAAGCTCTTTTCTGCATCATGAGTCTCTTTTTCCATCACAATTAGACTCTGTAAGGCCGGAGTGGAGCAAGGGGAGTCTAGTTCCTATTTAAGAAGCCGAGTTGCCGAGGCCTTTCGGAATTCGAACGGATACGATGGAGACGTAAAAAGCTTGGCAATCTCCGCTCGTTTTCAGCCTGAGTCCTGAGAATGGCTGACCTGGAGCTATGTATGGGTCTATCAAGTGGCAACCGATGATCCTCCCCACTGGCAGAGGGTTTTTTCGATTTATGGGATAGCGGAATGCGGAGACAGCCAATAAAATAGAGCACTCGTTAACTACCCCAGACACGTGTTATTATCGACATCTTGCACAAACGGTAAAAAACACCTGCCCAAGTCCAATCAACTCATGGCACCCTGCTAACTTTACGAGTTCGCCAGCTCCTGCTCCAGGCGCCGCAATCTGACCAAACCTTGCGAGGCATTGTCTCGCAAGAGTTCCTGGATCCAGTTCGGAAGCCCACAGATCATGGAAGCGAAGCCGTGAGACGAGGGAACAACGACCTGGCCTCCATTTCCGTTCACAAGCTGCTTCACCACTGCTTGGGAGACCTTTTCAGGTGTCATAATTGGCTGTCCAAACCGTGATCTGTGTTGGGTGATGTCATTGATCATGGATGTCTGAACCCACAACGGGTGGATCACACTAATAGGCCTTTATTAGAGGCTGCCCGCTTTTAATCAGATATATAAAGAGGGGGAACTAACCTTGTGTGCACTCTTCTTGAGCTATACCAGTGCTTAATCTCCTAGGTCAAACTTTCGTGGAAGGCAAGCGCCCCAGCTTTCGAACAAGCGTAGTCGGCCAACTCTCCTATAACTACAAAGCTGGCCAAGCTGGCGATATTCACGATGTGACCATAGTTATTTTTGATTATACTAGGCAAGAACTCTTTTACAATCCAGAAATATAATAGAGCATTGATCTCAAGGGTCAGGTATATTTTTTCTTCCGGTTCGTCCAGAATGGTTCCCCCACAACCAATACCGGTATTGTTGATCAAAACCGTCGGATGACCATGATCCCTCCGTACCGTTGTAGCTGCCTGTTTGATTTCGGCAGAAGATGTAAAATTGACCTTGTAGAAAAATATATTTGATACTACATTGTATATTAGAGAATATTCAGTAATATCTATTGCTGAAGATTACTTACGCAAAGAAAACTTAGGCTCCTGAACATCAAAAATAATAATCTTAACTTTCAGCTTGGACAAGTCCTGCATTATCTGCTTTCCGATTCCACTGCTTCCTTCTGTCAGAAGTACCAACTCTTTAGATGTATCCCAAAGGCGCGCGTGAACCCAGTTGTTCTGTGCCCTTTGGGATAGGTATCTGTTGACAACTCTCAGCGACTGAAAAGCTGCCACAAACGTGATCGCCTTGCATACAAATGGACGGGACAGATAGTCCTGAATATCAGGCGGTAGTTGGAAAAAGAGATTTTGAGTCTTGTCCAAACAAAGCTGTAGCAGATGATTGGCAGACATAATAATAATTTGAGAGACGATAGTGTTGATTTCTGTAATAAAGAACCATAGCGATAGTCACTGTTGGTCTTTTTATAGCTCTTGCAGAACTCGCTACTCCAACTTTTTTATCAAATAAACCTGGAACCACCGAGCCGAACCTAGGATAATCCTACACAAGTTAAAGTTCTACGTTTTGCATGTGGAGCCCAGGCGGAGAGTTTTTACCACTCTGGGGAATCCCAGAGCTATCTCAACGGCACCACCCCGCTAACGAAATATGAGGTCGGAAGTTGTTGTACATAACCATGATGCGGTTAACCGAAGATCTTGTAATTGGCCTCAGGATAGAAAATATTTGTAGAAGAGGTAAGGGAGGCATATAAATATTGATCCATCTGACTGTAATCCCTCGCCGCGTCTCTACATATAAATATCCCTACCCCATCGTATGATATATAGCAACATTATAGATTCATTCAACTTATATCCTATCTTTTCTTCAAGATGTTATCAACTTCATTTGATATCCTTATTGTCGGAGCGGGGATATCTGGTATCAATGCCGCCTATCGTCTCCAGACTGACTTCCCTGACTACCGCGTTGCCATCCTGGAGACCCGGAACAACATCGGGGGCACTTGGAATCTTTTCCGCTATTCCGGCATTCGATCAGACTCTGATCTGTACACCTTTGGTTTCAAGTAGTTTCTATAGAATCAATCAAACCCCATCGCAGAAGAGACAGACATTTTGAGATACCTAGACAATACAGCTACGGCAAATGGTATCAAACAGTATATCCGCCTCAACCATCAAATAAAGACAGCCAAATAGGACGGTTATAAGTAGAACCTCGATGTACAAAGCGGAGATACTTCAGAAATATTAAGCGCTCGCTTTGTAATATTTGCGACCGGCTACTACAATTACTACAATCTCTTGGAAGCCACAATTCCTGGGCTATAGAATTTCTAAGAAAAAGTAATTTATCTCCAGTTCTGGCCGGACAAATTCGATACCCTAGGCAAAAGAATTATAGTTATTGGCAGTAGTGCGACCGCAGTGACACTTATACCGTTACTTGCAAAGAACTCTGAATTCATGACAATATTGCAGCGCAGTCCTATCTATTTTGCCTCTATCCCGAATAATCGCTTTAACACCGCCTGGGCCAGACTATTACCAAGGTCAATGATGTACTATGTCCGTCAACTGTGGTATCTGGTGGTTCCCCAGTTGTTCTATCGCTTTTGTTATATCTTCTCAAACACTGCAAGATCTATGCTGCAAAAGAATATAAGGGCACAACTGCTACCAAATATTCCTTTAGATCCCTATTTCGTACCTCGCTACAATCCTTGGGACCAAAGACTCTGTATCTGTCCAGACAGAGACTTCTTCAGAGCTGTACAATCCACAAAAGCGAAGGTTGAGACGGGGGTAATTAAGATAGTTAATAGAGACGGGATTCAGTTGGTGTCTGGAAAACAACTGGACACCGATATTATTATCACGGCGACTGGTTTAAGAATGCAATTCTTCGGTGGCATCTCTATATATATCCAAGGAAAAAAGCTGGATACTTCCGAAAAGTACACATAGAATAGTCTTATGCTCCAGGATTTCCCGAACACAGCAATGGTAATAGATTACGTGAATAACTCATGGACACTTGGGGCAGATATTGCCATGTAGCTTGTTTGTAAGATTCTGAAATACATAGCAGGCAATGGCTATTCAACTGCTATTTCTACTCTTGTGTCTCAAGGTCAGCTGGATAAAAAGTCTGTGATAAATCTCAGTTCCATTTACGTCAAGCGAGCAGCCAAAGAGCTGCCAAAGGCGTCAGACGAGCGGCCGTGGATATCACGTACTGGTTACTTTTCCGATTTATACTTTGCAACATTTGGTAATATAAGAAAAGGTCTTGCTTTTTCCTAGTTCTGAAACTCTAATCTGGCCCTGTAGTGGAAAGACTGCGCCTCTTATGTATTCTGGATATTGCTGTCATTCTGTGAAGCTTCTTTTTTTACACTCAATTCTATTCTGTCGTATATTGGTGTGTATCAAGTATCCTAGAGCCACATAATTTATATAGTTCGATTCAAGACACTACAATTTTTGATGAGTTTTTAGTAATCTTTGCCTATATATAGATAATGAGAAAACCTGATCTCGTCTTATAGGGTATACAGCTCACACTCTCCGGTATCTTACTCCGGACAGTACTGTAAATATATTCTTTTGCTCAATGCTATCCGGGCTATAATATCCTTTTTTGAGTTGCCGTAATATTCAATCTTAGAACAGTATATTCTCGTAGACTGCCCCGCTCACTCTGGGACTTACTTGGATTTATTTATCAACAGCGAAGGACACATGAGAACAGTTGAACAATGGTTGCTTTTAGTTTAGTTATCCAGTAATTCTAGTAGTTTCTGTGATAGATAGACTTTTAAAAAAGGCAGATACAGAGCGGCCGGCTTTTTTGAACTATTTTTGACCTTGTCTATTTTACTCTGCCTGTGTATGGTCCCTCGAATCATTACAATAATATAATATATTCTTGGTCTCTTTACTTTTAGACACAATACAAATATCAATTGAATCTATTCGGGTTTTTATTCTTATATATCTCGAATCATATCAATTCTCTATGGTTGTTACACATCCTCCCAAAAATACAACAGATATACGGCCGCTTTATAGCAGTCAAGACGGGAATATAGAAGTGTTATAGGACACGTAACAATACATTCAAGTCCAATGTTTTGGAAAGGGTTGTAGCCACTGTGCAAGTAATGCAGATAGTATGCCGTTGTCCGAAATGGAAGAAGAAAAATTGAACAGAAGCGAATCTATCAAAAATTGTAAATTCAAGATAATTGTGGAGTATAAGATTCTCTAAACATCTATTTAAGGATCAACAAGGTATTTTCACATAGCTAATGTTGTGGTTGCTCTAGTGATTTCTATTCAAAGAACACAGTTTTTGCTTTTGTCTTTATTTTTACTGGTTGTGTTGTTGAACTGAATTCAATACTATAACAGCTATGACTGCTTATTGTCAACTATGTCGACGCGCCATTGCAGCGGCTAAGGCGAACTAAGATTGGCATATCTGAAGTCTCTCCAGGCTAGACTCCGAACTCTAAAAAAAAAAAAAGTTTTGTAATTAAGTATATTCTTCTTTTTTTCAGTTTCAGCAAGTGACAGTATACAATATGTCTTATACTAATTCCTATTGAGGATGTAACTATGAACTGTATTGCAATAAATACAGTGGCCAAAAATTATACTATAATAATAGAAAAAGGCTTGCACATCTGTTCTGGTATAAAAACATTGTCTATTTCAACTACAGCTAGTAAAATAGTGGAACGGCTCCAACTACACTAGGCTTCTAGAATTTGTCTATAATTAGTGTAGTTCCAACAAAGAGCAAATTGTCAGCTAAACTAGATAATCCTTGAAGCTCTCTCGCGGTGAGCTGGTTTATGGTAAACAATAACTCATCGGAATTGTCGCACAGCTTTCTGAGTACAGCTGCGTTTTCACAACAATCCTCGCCAGAGTATAATTATATAATTTGAACTATTTTGTATAATTCGAATGAGCTGGAATACTGAGTCTTACTATTCTGGAAAAAGATTGATCTACAGTCTGGCTTTCTACCTATCATATAGCAGCTGGTATAGAAGAGATGTGAGTCTGTGAATAATGGACCACTCATATATCCAGAGTAAGGCAATCCGGAGAAGGCCTACCAGCCGGCTCACTCTATAATCGTCATGTACTTTTGCAAATATTATTGCAAACGTGCTCTTGAGATGCACTTGAGAGAACAGTTAAAATCCAGACTTCTGTTTCTCGAATAGAGCTTCGCAAAACTTAATTTATTAGGATTGTTACCAGAATTACACTATTCTGTGTTTGTGAAAGTGGTCAATTTGACTTTTGTCAGAAGATTTAAAAAAAAAAAAAAAACCAGAAGCTCCAATAGTTCGGTTATCTCAATGGCAGTGGATACAAATTATCAATTCTCTGTGCCATATCACATTGTACAATAATCCTTTATTATCATCGTAGCGGCCCTTGGTTTTTGGAATCGTGATTGTTACCCGCAGAAGTAAAGCAAAGTATTCCGCTATTACAATACCGTTTGTTGATTATATTATATTGTATCCGAGATCAGATCACCTTGAGAGGTAACTACTATCAAGCATGCGTTATACCGGTATTGGCCCACTATCTGTATATCCTCTGTCTTTCGACTCTGTATTTTCGAAATTATTGTTGCTATTGTTTGAATTATATGTTCAGTCAATACAGAACAGTAAGACAATAGCTTCCTGAATTAGGGCATATCTTACATGGTCGGCTTAATTTCTAGCTTGTATCACAGTCACAGTAATGGTGTATCGGCAGATAAGGCCTCCCTAGCTTGGGCGCTAAATGAATGTCTTGGAAAGTCGCTATCTTGAAGTTCAGAAGCCATCGGTTGTTTTGAAACTGATCCGAGTGTTATTATAAAAAAATATATCAGGTCAACCAATCAAGCGCACTAGAAGATATGGAAAAGACAGATCTCTGACACTGATCTCTATTCTTGCTTTTTCCCGTCCAGGACTTTATAAAACCGAAGAGATATACTCCTCTGGTACCTCCACGAGACTCTGTATCCAATATCACGACCAGATAAGGGTAATAGCATAGTAGTGGAGATTGTGTGTGCTGTTTAGAAGATATGATTTGGTATTGCTGCAATTGCCTATTGGAAGAAGGAAATTAGCACGAATCCTACCAATTCTTCGACAGAAATACAGCGACAGGCAACAATCCAGTGAGAATAATTTATCGTCCTGGACACGACAGATTTACGCGCCGAGGAGGTTACTTGAAATAGAGTTGCGGACAATAATTGGTGGACAGAGATAACGAGGACTGCAGTATAAAGAAATACCTGTCTGTAGATTAAAAGCCAATCAGCACTGCTGTATCACCTGAGATTATCTTACCTTGCCGCCGCTCCATCACTACTAACGTTTCTTTCTTTTTTCAATCTCCGCTTTTGTCCTATATCTTTATCAACTAGTACTGTGACTACCACTGCTCAATCTATTTTTTGTACTACTCAACTAAGCTGTTAGCACTAACTCTTATGCAGTTGTCTTTTATCTATTTATAAATATAACCTATACTAATAATTGACCAAAGTAGTACCATTAATACTTCTAGCCTGCCTATATTTCCCGCCCAGTATATCCCGGTACCGTCAATTGGCTGTACTCTTGCTGCCGTCTCAATTAATCCCAAATCTTACGCAGTGTCGATGTTCTCGCATTATGCAGTAAGATTGGATTTGATTGTAATTATTGACCGATGCTTTAATAAGATACTAATTAATCTAATTTCAATCAGATAGAAGTTTTATTCAGAGCTCTCAGCCATGTATAGAAAGATAGACTGCCAAACGTCGGCCAATACCATTATCAGATTGTGTCTCTGCACACTCATTGGTGCGTGTACGGCCGAGCTATCGATAGATCCTATCGGTCTTTTTCTACTAATTAAATCTCTGGATCATTCGCTTCTGCTTGCGGGTTAATATCCTGATTACTGGAAGCACCCGTCAATCTATCTTGGCGCGAGCTCCAATTGCTTGATAGCTCAAGATTTTGATCGTCCGTAGCCGTTGTCTCGCAAGATGTCTTATATTGTCAGAGTCTGTGGGTGATCTGCACAGGGTACAATCACCATGAACTTGATAGAGAGGCTGGTACTATCAGAGGAAATTATAGAATCTCGAGAAACATGTTTTTTTAAAGCAATATCTATTACCAAGAATTAATATATTCTCTGTCCCTCCGATTGTCTTTTTATTTAACCAATATATCCGTGGCCATGCCGGATAGTGTGCGACATGCATTCCCTGATCGGCCAGATATAGCGGGTGATCCAATTCCATGGTTGGCCACCGAGCGCAGAGAATGGCTAGATGGGAGATACGTCAGCTGTCCCTGGGATATGAAAGTGTTTATGGACAGGAAAGATGAAACCGTCAAATATGACAAGCTCAAAACGAAGATGATCTTGTTTTTAATTCCATTTGTACGCCTGGCTTTGTATCCAGACTAGTTCTATTTCGCGTAGTGGTCGAGAAACAATGCGTGTGTTCTTAGATGGGAAACAGCTCTCACAGTAACTATACGTCTTTGGTTTCTTGGCCGTATCATTTGACCCTTGATAGTCTCACAACTGAGGATAGCGTTGCCGTTCATTTTGTTACATAGCTTACAATATCGACGTTGATGTGTCGCCGATTACAGTTGGTGCAGCCCAGACCGGTCCTCCGATGTGCTCGTCGCGCCCTGAGCTTTTGGGTTGTGCGGTTCAGTGCAGGCGAACTCCTTTGAAAGTTTTTCGGAGCCATATTTTCTTGACCAGAAGTTGTTGCGCCCCATCTGTCTGCTTCTATTTCTGGATTCTCGGCCACTAACCGTTGTAGCGAGCAAACGAGGAACGGGGAACGAGGAACGGGGAGCGATGAACGAGGAACGGGGAACGAGGAACGAGGAACGATGGGACAATCAGCCCTAATCAATGGTAATACAAACTCGAACTATCCACCGTACAAGATAAAATATTCAATTCTTTTTCTTCCCTCTCAAGCTTTTCTTTCATTGAGTTTTGATTTGCTCTTCCGTCCAATTTAAAAACATGAAGTGCACTGCAGTTAGCCCTGAGTGCCCAGTCGAAGCAACGACCTACGGCTACGCCCCAAACTTAGCAGCCAATACTCTCTACTTGGTTATTTTTGGCACCTGTGCGTGTGCCCAAATCATTCTAGGAGCCAGGTTTGGCGCAATAACCTACACTGCTCTGACAACTATTGGGTGTATTGGCGAGGCACTTGGTTATGTCGGTCGCATACTCATGCATTCGAATGCATGGAGTAGTAGTGGCTTCATCTTACAAATCCTACTGCTGATTCTTTCACCCTCTTTTCTTGCGGCCGCCCTCTATCTCAACCTGAAACGCGTCATCAACTACCTTGGACCTGAATATTCCCGAATAAACCCTCGATTTCTGGCTCCCATCTTCATTACTTGCGACGCCATTGGATTCGTCACGCAAGCCATTGGGGGCGGTACTGAAGCGTCAAGCAGCAGTGGAGACACTTCTCAGAGGCTTACAGACATTGGAAATGATATTATGATTGCTGGTATCACATTCCAAGCAGTGACTATGGCTGCGGGTGCTGTCTTCAGCCTAGACTACTGGTTCAGCTACCGCAAGGGTTATCTTGAACGACCTAACCATGGAATCCTGCAGTTGCAATCTAAGTCGAACACGTTTACTTACTTTATCTATTCGAACATCGTTGCTTTCATGGTGATCCTTATTCGATGTATATACCGGTAAGTTTGTGCTGCGACTGGATAAGATCTCTGGTACTGTTTTGCTTATCTTCAATGAGTATCCCAGTATCCCGGAGATGGCAGGCGGTTGGGGAAATCCCACGATGAGGAACGAGGCGGAGTTCATGATTTTTGATGGCTTGTAGGCGTTCTCAAGTCGCATAATAACCCACTGATGCATCAGCTAATTTTGCTCAATAGAATGGTGATCATTGCATCCATCCTGATGACCGCAGCTCATGCTGGTGTTTTCTTCCCCCCTAGCCTGAACGTCCGGTGTACTTTACGAAGGTCCGATGAGATTGAGCTACGAGCTTGAAGCAAAGCACAACGCCCCGAATCACACTTACGCCACGGTCAGTTGAGATCGGATCAGTCAAGGTGCATTTGTCCTTGACAGCAGAGGCCCACCGATTCGACGATCGTCGGAGCTGATATACATACATTTCGAAGATCATGGGAACACACCTATTTATTTATAAAAGTGACTGACGTTCCTGGCGTCGTCGCATAGCCACCAAGCTCCCTGGTTGTGAGGCTTTTCTGTCATATAATTTGTCATAGATAGGAGAGGCAGTAGATTTTCCTTTTTAATACTATAGAACATTCTTCGTGAGGTTTCATGTCAATTGATCGCTTCGATCAAGATGTAAAATCCCTGGACCAGAATGGAGCATTACCGATATTAGTAACATGAGCAAACTGCTACTTTCCATCAAAGGCTTTCCTTCAAAGTAGGGTTGCTATAGTCGAAAATAGCTACTAAACAGAGCTAACGGGAAATCGATCGATGAACATCGGCTTTTGCCTCTCCGCCTTCGCTAAGTTTTGCTAGGAGATCATCTGTTTCAGATTTGCGCGGCGGACTTTCGGAAAGTCGACAACGGGAAGCAAAATAACCTCCTCCTACTACTAACACTCGATGCCTCCACGTCGGTTTCATAGAAAGTCACGTACAGGATGCACCGCATGTCGTGCTCGTAGGATCAAGGTAGGACCTAAACATCTTTGTCAGGCGTAACTGACCCTTGCCAATAGTGCGATGAGACACACCCTGACTGTGCCAATTGCCAACGCGCAGGCATGGATTGCCATTACGCCACTCAAAGGACATTCGGCGCTTCTTCGGCGCTGCCAAATCACGTGGAGCAAAGCTTGTTTTCAGACAGCAGTCCTCAGTCACAAAACGAGCAAGGTCTGAATGACGCGGGATTCGATACGCTGGACCTACGTCTAATGCACCACTATACTCTGATGACATCGACTTCACTTTTTGATGGAAGGCAGCAAGAGTTGTGGCAGGCGGAAATCCCGACTGAGGCATATTCCTGTCCACTTCTTATGCACGGTGTGTTGGCTATTGCAGCTCTTCATTTGGTGTCGTCCGGCTCAGCAGAGTCATCGTCGTTACTAGACCGGGCGTTGCATCACCACACCATTAGCCTCCAGATTTTTAACCGCGAAATCTCAGATATTTCTTCCACCAACGCCCACGTTTTATTCGCATATAGCGTGTTATTAATAGTTTGGGCTTATGCGTCATTTTCTACTAAAAAGGATGGACCACTGCAGCTAGATAGCTTGCTGGGCTCCTTAGAACTCGTCCGGGGTTGCAAAACTGTCTTTGAGATGCATAGCCACAGTATTAAAAAACACCCCATCGGCCTGTTTATCGGATCCGATGAGCCATCAATTCGGCACGACTTGTCAGACGCAGCTCGTCAAGCACTCGCTTGCTTGCGCACTAAGGTAGAGGATTTTATCGATATCATGGCCATAGACTACTTAGAACGCCTTTTGCAGGGAGTCAAGGCTAGTTCTGACACACGGCTGGTGATAGGATGGCCAGCTCTTCTTGATAATTCTTTCTGGACTCGAATCAAACAGCGACAACCTGTTGCAATATTGATACTTGCGCATTACGCGATGCTTCTTGCCAAATTTAATGGGCGCTCCTGGTGGCTGTCAGGCTGGTCGGACCACCTCCTCGATGTTGTGGACCACATACTCGAAGATTCTGATAAGACTCGGCTTGACTGGGAAATCCATTTAACCTGGATTAAATCTGAAATGATATGTACTCCTTAATGGCTTTCCTCTTTAGCCTGATTTGTGCTTTTGAGTTTGGTGGAGACAGAATAGTTCATGGAGAGTTGGTCGAAGAATCTAATATCGGGGATATTTGCGTTCCTGCATCCGAAATTTTGGCCGTGAATCGATTGGCCAATGGAAGAAGTCGTCTGTCGTGGACTTAATGCTGCCGTTCCTTAATGAGTCGATGGGCTGTTATCCCGCATAAATTTGGGCAGACTCCGGCGTGATCGAAGTTACATGAGATCAGGCACCTTGAGGTCATCATAACACCTATGCCGTATACCTGTAAAGGCACGAGCTCTAGAGAAAAGTCCATCAGCGGATCTACCAATAGTCACTTCCAAGGAGATTTCCAAATTGATAGTAAGAGAGCCTAGCTCCATTTCAACCCTAATTCTCATAGTGATAGGCCAATTGGAAACACACTAAAATGAGTCATTCTGAGCCACTTCCCGGAGGCCAATTAAACCCCAGGTAACAGTGGAATCCGTGCCTCGAACCGCTCCACGGTCAAACAACGACCATTTTGACCCTCGGCCCTCTTCAACCCCCGAATATAACATCTCCGTCTCGTCATCGTTCTTCCTCTGGACATCACTTGTTCAAGTCTCGCAGCACTTACATCTACCCTCTCAAAAATCAAGGCAACGCGTCAGGGGCCCGCTTCGGCCCGACTAAAGCATTCAACCATGCCCGCAAGCAAGTCCACCATCGTCACGGCTTTTGGCCAAGTCTGCACGATTTCCTGGCAGACTCAGCAACTCCACTCAGCCTTCAAACGGCCTCGGAGGCTCTCAACCCCTCCAATCTAGTCATCTTTTCCCTCATCATCAGCCACGAGATCCCATCTTCACTTCTCAGGGGCCATCACTGGGATGTATTCCTTCAGCTTCGACTTATAACCAATCCTTTGATACACTTGCTACGCATGACTCGCACCTTTGGGCCGGGCCGCATCTGTCCTTTGCTAATTCTGACTGGAACTTTCCATCTATCAACCCCCAAACACAGTATCTTTCCGGCTATAACGGCGTTCATGTAGCCCTCCACGACGTGGATCACGGCGTATCCTCCACCTTTGATTTACTTTCGGATTCGGGATCTAATGTGCCTCGACCTTTTCCTTCATTAATTCTTAGCCCGTCTAATTCTCACGGTAAGCTCCGCTTTTGGATATATACCATTCCTCTATCCAACGAATCCTTTGTTTCTGAAACCTCCTACTAGATGGACTCCCGCATACTTCCCCAGTCGCCCAGATTCCCGGCCATATTTCGACGCCTCTGTCTTGCACTGACACTTCACCGGGTGATGACGTTTTAACCCGTGCAGACTTATCTGGCGTCGAAAAACGTAGAGCAAACACACTTGCGGCGCGGAGATGTCGTCAGAGACGGGTTGACCGAATGAATAGTCTTGAGAACGAATTAGAAAGGGTGCGGAAGGAGAGGGATGAACTGAGACTCAAGGTCTCGAAGTTGGAAGGTGAAACGGAGGTTCTCAGAGGCCTTCTCACACGAAAGAGAACGTGAAGCTCCATTGTGATCCCTTTTAACTTTCTGTTAATGTATAGAATTTTATAATGTATCCGTACTTGATAGGCCTGGCCGCCCGATCTTGGACTGATACTCGCACCCCCACTTGTCGTTACTATCTATTCGGACCTTCAGTGAAAGTCTATGTTGTCGATCTCTAGTGGATTATAGTCATCGAGGTTATGTCGTATCTCACCAAGGTAGCGAACTGGTTGCAGACTCATTGGAAGATTGCCCGAATATAGCACCAATATTCTAGCTCCCTAGAAACCAAGAAAGTTACATCAATGCAATACTTGCACATAAGCGACCTCGTAAAGTATAAAAGCAAGTCTACAAGGTTAAAATATACAAGTTGAGAAGAGAGCAACTTCTTTCTTTTGCCTATCTTTCATCAAGGTTCCGTGCCGTAAGGGAGAAAGGTTAGTTCCCCCTCCTCTTCCCTGGTTCTACTCTATTATATGCAGGTAAAGCTGGAATGAAAAGAGAGTCCAGGGACAAGTTAGCCATTGCAATCAAATAATGCTTCGTTATCTCATTAGAAAGCTACTTCATTTGTCCACACCTATTATGATTGCCGACAATATGGAAGAAAGCATATATCGCTCACCAACTCTTGATTTCTAATGAAATCGACAAGGATTGAAGCTATATTTACAGTGGGCTACCAAAAGCTCAGAGCCATCCATAAATTCGGTCATTTATTGCCTGAATCGTGACAGTGGTGAATCAACAAACCCGCGGAACCGACCGATGACCACCCTGTGTAAAATAGTTATTGCTAAAGTTGACCATCAGCTATAGGTATCTAGATCTAAGCTCCACAAAGAGCCATAGAAAGAGCCTGAAGCCCACTCTTAAGTTCCTCCAGATGCGACCACCCATGCCCAATATGCATAAAAGTATCCGGCTGTTTAAGCAATTCCCAGGCCTAATATAGGTGCTATACATGTATATAACAACTTTCTTTATCTAGTCTCCCACTGTCTTGTAACGCTGAACCATATCTTTAGTAATAGTACTCATGATCTCGTCCTGAAGGGAGATAACCCTTTTAGCGATCTACTTGTCGTTGTACTACTACTAATACTAATTTATTCTTTGGTAGTTAAAACGTCTTCTACGTCGGATGGTTTTATTAATCATCTATTTTAGCTGGATACCAGGAATTCTGTAGGATTTAAATAAGGGGAAAAAAGCGTTGATAATATAGTTATCTAGGGTCGCGGTGATAGGTAGACGGTCTTGGTAGGAGATATCGGTATAGGTTTTGTTGATCAGTAGGAAGATTCCCCTTTCCTTACTTAACGCAACGAGTCTATTCAGTATAACGCAATCTATAAGAGTACTAGCTGGGTTATATGATATATTAATAGTAATAATCTTGATATTTAGTTAAATAGCAGTCTTAACTATAGTTAGACTAGCTAATAGCTAGCCTAGAAGGTTAGAAGCCCCTTCTTAGATTCAAGCTATCTACTACAAGTCATTAGGAAATAATTGTAGATGCCAGCATATTTTGAGACATCTACGAAGTGCTGAGATGATGGCTTGCTTAGGACAGGGAACATCCGGTGGTGACGACCATAACTACGTTGCATATTACCCTTGAACAATGCGAATTGTGACTACAGCACAGTCAGTAGCTATCCGCCGGTTCATCAAGATATCCAGACTGTATAGTGACCCAGGTCCACCCAAATGTTCATTCAGGTGCAGCAATATCTCATGCAGTTGACCAGCTATAATGTAAGAAAGTTACATTCACCTGGAGCCAGAACGCCAGCATTTCAAGTTCGAGGCTACAGGACCTAGACACAGGTACGACTACAAGAAGTGGTGAAACACCACCACCCAGAGTCCACCTTTCCTTGGGCACAATTGGCCGAGTTCTGGCATTACCCATCGTTCCCCCTTCCAACATCTTCGTTGGTTTGTAAGGATCTGAAAGCGTTGGGGACATGATTGCCAAACTAATTAATATTTGCCATGAGGTCACAAGATTGGGTATCACTAGACAACGCAAGCCTCCGGAAATCGCACGTATAGCCCGGTTGATTGCTCTGAACAGGTATTCGGGATAAAAACAATTACTATCCTCAGAATAATATGGTATTATTCGCATCACAGTTCCTTCACAATTGCTTCCGCTTTTGGCGCATGGGCAAGAGCTCGCAACAAATTTGCAGGTCCACCTCTCAGGACTTCTGTAGGAGATCTAGTCCCTGCAGTTTCTATCTTGCGTTGCAAGAGTTTAAAAATTGCTACTATAGTATATGTGCGCGTTAGAGTTGTAGTAGTCAAGGTCAAAATCAGACATAACATACAAGTTGCCTGGAAAGGCACAAGAACCGTTGTAGCGTGGTCTCCGTGGGAGATGGACAACCGTTCTCCAAGCACACAACCCAGCAACTCAGTCATATGTTATTACCTAAAAGGATTTGGCCATGATTCGTCGTACAAAGCAACCCTGCAATCAAAGTCCACCATGTATTGCTCTGGGTTTGTCGCGTAGCGAGAGGCTTCCTCTTCGGACACCCTCCTACCGTCGAGATCACAGAGGACCCAGCACTTGAGATATCTTTCAAAGTTGTCAAAGAATGCTCTGCGTCGTTTATCTGACCAAATAGATTCTATGTATGGCCATGTCTTGGTACGTCCAAGATCCACCACAAATGAACCACGATAGTTCTTTGGTTCAACATCACCTGGAAATAGCCTAGCTCTTCTCGCGATTGTCATCTTACGCTTTATATCCGGAATATCAGATAAAGCTACCCGGTCCGGAATGTAATCCTTGACGATGGCCCAGCGGGAATATCTTTTGGTGCCCCATTTACGCTGGACGTGTTGAAACTGCTCGTCAGATAGTTTGATCCACCCGTGGCATTGGACTGCCCAAGTACCGTTCTCACCCATGCTATCCAGACGGGCGAAAGCACGGCATTCGTGGGAAAATGACGTAATGTACGGCCAGCGACATTTGGATACCCCAATTGAACGGCAGTAGTCTGGCTTATAGGTCCACGTTTGAAACTAGTATGTAGAATTAGGGGCAAGTCCAAGACAGTATCACCAAGGGGGGCATACGATCTTTAGTGCATATTGCTTCCCTTCAATGTACACTCTGTAGACGACACCCTTGCCGCCACAACCAAGTAGCTCTTGGTAGCTAATATATTTGTCATAATGAATGAAACGTCGTAGCATAGGTCTTCCACGCGGCTTGCGAGACGGATCATCCCAGGGAAGCTCGGAGAGAAAGCGACCTATCATAGTATCATCCATTCCGGCATATGTTCAACAAAGCGACGCTTGTCAGAGCTAGTGAGTCAAAGCCACGATGAAAGCGAACTTTGAGACACGTAGCAGCTTGCATAGAGCAAGACCCGCTTTATTACTGGTGTCTCTGAATGCTTTACATACCTAAGTTGGACTCTCCCTCTCTCTCCCTTGAGACTCCAAGCGGACGTGTTTTTGTTACTGTTGCCCTGCCACTTGGCACGTGCCGCAGTCACTAATACTCGGAAAGGGGAAACTATGATCCGCCTGCGTCATCCCGATCAATTAATTGTTACTGCAAGCACTTCTTTAAATTTGTTACGAATGTAGATACAAAACTAATATGAAACACTCGGAAACGTCAGATATATGGGATCATCAGGCTAGTACACAGTCAAGATTTTTATAGAAACATGTGGCAGCCCATGTGCCTCTTTTCAATGGGCTCAGTGCTTCAACCCCATTTCAGGTGGGGTCTGGAGATTCTCAGGGACTGAACTAAGTGGGCTACTGTTGGTAAAAGAGACATCAATTTCTTCCTGGAATCTCGGAGGTGTGGAGAAACGACTTGGTCTCGATATACTGGTAGCGTCGGTTGGATGGCTTTTGCTTATCCTTCCAGTTGACGAGTGACGATAGCTCTCGCCTTCCTTCATCCAAGTATTAAGGCTGACATACCCTCCTTCTGCAATGGAGATATCGCAGCCTGGTGCAGCTGCCATCATGTGTAGCCACCAGAGAGCAAGCTTGACCGTTAGAATTCCGTCACCATGCGCTGTCCATGGAATAGACTTCATTTCCAAAACATACTCTACCTCTTTTCCGTCATCCCTATATGGCGAACTGCTGGTTTGATGTCTCACTGGTGGACTGTTTTGCTGTTCTTGAGAGGGTTCACTAAGCTGGCCTGAACTTTCTTCTCTGTTATCCAAGGACATAGCTGACAAACCATCGGAGGTGAACGATATATCTGATCCATCTTCACTCTCTTGTTGACTTGAAGATGGGCTTTCTTCGTCACTAGCGAGGGCTTGTCGGGGTACGAGCGATCCAGCACCGGGAGGTATAGGCTAACGAGGGGACCGTGTAAGAGCGATACCTGATTCGATTGGCTGTCTAGAGATTCTCACGGCCACCATTTCCTCCTGGGTGACGATATACCCATACCTAGTATTCCAAACATCTGCACAATATGTCGTTATCTGGTACAATGGCCAATACCACTCATCCCGTTCTGATGTGTTGGACGACCATTTCTTGGATAATTTGCTCTCCCCGGGGCAGAGGTTCAGATAGCCTCCAACTGCCGTTTGGGCTCCAGCCCAGTCCGGGAATTTCGTAGTACTGGACGTATTAGCGGTAGGATTCTTGGACTTTCTTGCTCTTCCACCACGAGTCATGTTGATCACTATTCCGGATATATCTGGGTATATATCATCCAGGGCTCTTCCGAGACCCTCATTAACTTGGGACACAATCGATCGTGTCATCAAATGCTGAAAGGAATCTTCGTCGAAAATCTCTTTCTCGAGCCCAGTGAGCTCTGGAGACATACCAGGCAGTGGGTCTACCCAATGTCTGTCGAGGACATCCCCATAGCAGTTATTCAGGGTATCAATGTTGAAATCCCTCCAGTCCGTGATCTCTGTAAAGGCTTTCTCCTCGCATTTGGTCGGACGGCCATCGAGGGATTTACTACTATCCAGGGTTGGATTTTCACGAGTTAGATAGTCCCGTAGAGAATGACTAGGCATAGTGAGGTAGAAGTGCAGAAGTGAAGGGCGGTTTCTGTACTGATACGGCTTTACGAATCTAATTTATGTCAGGCACGATGCATAATTTCGAGGACGCGATAAAACGAGTATATATTTAAGTTCATCTTGATGAGTCCACAGATGGAATCATTTGCTGCCCGATTTTACACGCCCAAGTGGGATGGAATGTTCAGCCTTGCGTCTGAGCGCCTCCTATAGAGCTACACTAAACAGGTGGCAGATCCTGTTTGGTTTGATATGTGCAAGCTGGTACTTAATCATTGCCTCTCTTTCGATTGTCATCAATAAATTCCATATATTAAGTTCAAATGAAGCATGAGTTGTATGAGTTGTCGTGGAGAAGCCTCGCCAATACCCATGTTCGCCCCGACATCAACATGTTTGATTCGCCAAGATATAACTGTCGTATTGCCAGTAAATCAAGCGGCCTGGACGGCAGCTCGAGCAACTGCTTCGAAGTTCAATCATTCTTCCTTGTGCTTAGCAAGATACCAGGGATTGATCGTCGAGATACTCTCTTTGAAGCGAGGGCTAAACGTAGCAGACAATACAGGGGAAGCTATAGACAAAATTATAGAGGAGACCTAGAATGAGTCATTGCCCCACCAGATTGAGTGAAGAGTATTAGGCTTTTGACACTAGGCCCCGTTCATGATTTGCTACACAGATACTCAGGAGCATAGATATTGTCATCACCAGGGGCTAGGTTTTCAATAGTCTGTGGGATAGTTTGCCCGGCCTTTGTCTTGATGATAAGTTGGCACGGTGCTAGCGGCTGGCTTGTCTTCAAGTATGGTTCGCCCAATACACTAGTTCGTTTACCTGTTTGGCTATCTTCAAATGAATAGATCATAAATAACCACAAACCTTGCGGGCAATATACATGCCAAGGAACTCCCATTCTTCGTCAATATACAAGTATTCTGATTGTTCCTAATATGACGCTTCAAAAACCCCAATAGGTAGGCGTTAGTCACTCAGAAATCGATCCGATCAATGTATGAGGCGTTTCTTGGTGGGCACCAGTTATGCCGCTAGGGCTAATTTAATGTACGGCAAGTGGAAACTATTTCCATATTCTCATATTGTTTACCCACGTTCTACTTAACACATTTCCAGCCCACTCCCGGCACAGTATATTCTTCGCCAAGAGAGAGACCAGAACAGATAATTTCTAGGCCGCGAATAGCTGTCTTGGCTATAAAGGTCTTCGCCTCGACCCCTACAATAACTTTTCGGACAACCTCTAACATATGAGGAGTGCTGTTACCAGCCCCCTCCAGGGCACTCAACACCTGGAGGAGGCTGATTAACAGATCCTCGAGGGTCTCTTCGTCGAGTAGAGCCATCTCTTCCCGGGTCGACCGGGTGGTAAGTCCGGCCCCCCACAATGCCTGAATGTAAGCCGCGGGGTATGGCATTTTTGCCAGTTGAACAGAAAAGCTCCGTGTAAAAAAGGTTAGCTAATTGCTGCAGCTCAGAAATGGGTGCTATATATATCATACACGGTTTGATTTAGTGAATCCTTCCTCTGTTCGTCCTAGATGGATTATGAAAGATGGGCTCGCAGAGAATATTGGTAGCTATTCCTGACTCGAAATATAAAGGAGGTTGCACTGGGCAACAGACTGGAGAATTGCGCTCATCGCACCTGAAGTACTTGTACGGCATTTGCACAAAATATCCTTCTTTAAATTCCAAGCCACACATGATAATGTCCACGTAGGGATATAGTAGCTCCAGTAGACGTACCAGTATTTATCGTTGCCGTAGTTGTGCGAAGACGTGTGTCGATATCAAGAACCACACGGGGAGAACCCTAAATTCTAGCCGGTTTTCACAAACCTCGTAACTCCAGGTACCGTGCCATAACGGGGCTGTCCATACTAGATCCTTGCGGATTATGGACGACAATAAGAATGCTGCTGTTATAGTCTTTGTCCTCGCAAACCCAATTCACTTAGCTCATATTGTCTGGGAGTTCAGTATGTTTTCGCACAGGTCAAAAGAAATAACAGTAAGCTAGTTATTTGATGCATTGAATGGTTTAGGTGGATTAATAGGTTCGGTAGGTGGATCGAGATATGGGTTTGTAGGCAGGCCAGGAAATATATCAGTCCATATACCAAGTGATTCAGCTCTTACATCAGCAATGCCTAGAGTAATCAAAGTTGTTATAGGCACGTTCTTGCCTTCAATGACTAGATTGGCGGTAGCGCTCGTTCGACTCATGGTCTATCTTGAGTTTATTCAGATATGACTCTGATACACTGCCCTGAGTTGAATCAGGTACGCCTTCAGTGGACTTAGGAGCGTCAAAAGTTGAGTTTGCTGTCGTAGCAGCTGTGCTGACGGTGGTGATGTCCTCTGGTCCATCAACCGTTCCCATCTCTGTTCAGAGAGTTCACGAAGAGAGTCTATATCCCTTGTTCATCGGATTCTCAAAGCAAAAGACACGCACCAGTATGGGCTGCGTAGAGATTCAATTGCGAGCGACCTGTATCATCACCACCAGTTCTGCAATTCCACTACTTAGTCACGCTAGCCAATCTGTCGCGAGAGCTAGAGACGCCTTTAGGGTCGGTTGCCATCCGTTTCACTTTATTGAGCCATTGGCCTTGTGAAGATGGGCCATTACGCTGTGCGAGAGTTTGAAATGGCATAACCCACTCTTTTCACGCGGCTCATCATTTCCTCGTCGAGGTCGATGACCGTCTGGTCGGTGGTCGGAGGAGCTATACCTGCTATTTCCACAACAATCCAAGGTCTTCCCTCCGCGTACTGGATAATATTATACTAAGGCGATTCATCCTCAGTGAGTATTGCTGCCTTCTTCTCTGCCTCTCGCATTCTTGAACGACTTCGACCCAATCATGTAATACCCGAATACCTCTTCCATGCCTATTTGTGTATCCTCAGCAAGTTTGAATGGAAACTTGCCATGGGCCTTCCACTGATGGTCGGCTTTCTTCTGAGTAGCTAAGAAATATAACCATCTTCGCCTCATTAACTCATGAACTACATGAAGCACGAAGGAATATTGATGGGGCAAGCCTCGACCATGGAGTTATAGGAGATAGGCACGCTCTTTCTTTCCGCTTGACTGTCTTCAGAGAGGCCGAAAATCAAGACAACAGCCGACCTAGCTATGGATCTCGTGCTTGTATTATGTTGACCCAGTTAAGTGATCCCCTTTAGAAGAGATGTATGATTCTCTCTCAGCGCCATAGTTAGCAGTTAGAGGGAAATAGTTACTCGGAATATTCAATAAGTTGTCCACCCTATCCTGAAGCCCGCTTCGAAGACATCTCGAAAATTTTGAACGCCGATGCTTCGGAGGAGAAACAGCTCCTTGACTATGAGAGCTGCTTAATGACTTCTGGAGGGTATAATTTAGACCGATATATGCTAGACGGGCGAACCAGGCGCCAAATGTGATATCATCATCATCATCAGCTGAAGGAACGGCCAGCTTGTCCAGAGAGATTAACTGAGTAATGGCAACTTCGGAGAACCTGACCAAGTCCTGGGCAGCCAAAGGCATTAGACAATGTCACCGAACGCTACACAAATTATCGACCCTAACCTCGCCTTAGGGAACAGTGTTGTCTCAGCAAAGGGAGAAGCTCAGTCAAAAGCATTAAATACCCGCTAAGTCAAAGACGGTTAGCCCGGTGGCAGAACGTCCACGATACTTATGGCAAGCATGCATGCCCAACAGCAATCAGTCGAGTGGGCGTTTATAGTAGGAAGCTAACAGCTGTCCTGAGAGTAGGATACTTTCACCATCCCCTGAAATTGCTATGGATTATCATGAGCTTTCTTCGGGTTTCAACCCAGATGTACATGAAGCGGTCTGTCTTCGAATATGGATTATTGCATGAGCCACACTATCCACCACCCGGAGCTCTCTGGTGGTCGTCGTAAACGCCAAACTCGTCTTTGATATGATATATGTATGCCCTTGTAACCAGTCTCGGGACATTTGGAGGGGCTAGCTGCCATTTTACGAACGTAATCTAGGGTCTTCCTGTAATCATGACGACGAGATCTACGGGGTCTTGAGCTCACCCACGAACCTCACTGCCCCAGCTGGTCTGTGTCAGCAACATCTGGTTTCTTCTCTCAGGTGTACCTATAGTGTATGCCGAGATTCGTTTCAAAACAACTTGTTGGACCTAATGCTTAGGCTCCGGTATCCGCTTAACGAAACAAGCTTTAGTTGACCCGGTATAGAGTCCGCCTTCTTCGCAAAAGAAGTGGCATTCCTATCCTAGGACTAACTATGAACGACCAACGCCGCATAGCAGGATTACTGACATAATCCAGATACACACCCTTTCCTCTACGCAAAGGGTTTGCCTTCGGAAGAGCAAGAATATGTCAGCCGCCCAGTCTATCATAGCCCAAGATCGTGCGGGTAGGCTCAGGGATGATCGCAACCACGCGAAAGTGGGGTTCAATCAATCAATTAAAATCCTATTAACCTGTTCGAGCCTAACTGAAAGTGGGGTTTCCCACTTCTCTTCGCACATTTCGCTATAGATAATAGAAAGGGCAAATGGTCTGGTAAACATCACGCAGTTGTTGTGATGGCATTGCAGGAGTGCAATTTTGGTAAGTGGGTATGCCTTGCCCGTTTAAACAGGTAAGTCAAGGATTCGGAAGTAAATCTAAAATCTCGATCTGAGATGATAACCTGCGGAAAGCCTCAATGCGGCCAAACCGTCTGAAAGAAGTGCTTTGCCCAGTCTACCGCGGTATAGACGGTTTTACCAGGTAGAAGCCGGACTGCTTTCGTAAACTTGTCAACTTCAACAAGAATGGCATCGGAATCATTCTTGGAACACGGAAGTCCCGTCACGGCGTCCATTGATGTAAATGTATCTTCCCATGTTGCGATGCCGCTCTTATAGGTGTCTATGGCTTAAGGCAGCAAAACCTGCCGGGCGTTGGATTTGCGGTAGATCGATCAACGATGATCATCTGAATAAGCATTCTGTTCACTAGGGTGCCATGCAGAAACAGGTGTGGATGGCAGTCTTAAAAAGAGCTTCATAGACCAGTTGTTCGACAGCTTCATAGAGATGCCTGGCCCAAGCTTTTGGTAAGGTCACCCAAGGCCTTTTCGAATAGACTAGAAGATTTCGCCAGGCTGAACCAGTCGGTCGTCGACTCGGGCACGAAAAAATTGCCTTTGAATGAGTTTTTATCAGCGTCGCTGTTCAGTGGCACATCACTGTATCTCAGCATCCCTGCTTCAGCCTTGTTATGCCAGCCGGTGCCAGGATATATGTTGCATAGCCACGTCGATTCCTTTGCTTTCTGTTCCCGGATGAGTACATAGTACCCCTTTTAGACAGCTACCCAACGCTTATTATTTTGCGCGATAATCATTAGTCGACCAACGTTCACAATGATGAGCTGTCTCTGCACTAGCAGAGCTCACAAAGCATGTCTTCCTGACATTCTCATTAGCCTCGAAGTCGACGGGCCTCTTGAACGCTCTTTCTCAGAACCAGTTCGACATATGGAAGGTAAGTTATATCTCGTTGATGTCTCTGAAGACAAAGCAAATCGCAAGCCATCGTCTCACCAAGGCGTTTGCGTCAACGGGGGTTTCATTCTACCGATTCTGCTTCTGCATAATTACATTTTGGTAAAACATAGCTGCACGGATAAGACGGATACCGAGACGCTTGCCTCTGCTTTGAGTCTCAAGAGTTTAAGTGGCATTAGACTCCACAATATCGTGTTTGTATCGCATTATCTGGTCCGTGGTATGCTCCATCCTGAAGGATAGAGATTATCTTCCACAGGTAAAACTCAACATTGTCTGTTTTTCCAGTGGTAGATTCATAAATGTAATCGGTTCGCTGAGCGTAGGGTAATTGTCGATGGGGTACTCTAATTTCAACCTCAAGGTTGCTTCCATGGAGTGCCTCGACGGGATATCCGGCTGATTAGGTAGGGATAGATAGAATCGTGCGAGCTGTTCTCCTATAAATAAGTAGTATCAACGGTATGTCACTGCCCAATTCTTATCTCCAGATTCGAAAATTACTGGGGCATCCCTTCGGCAGACTCGATACTTAGGCATTTTCATTCGCGTCGAAGTCTTAGGATCAATACATAAGCCTTTTGGGTAAAGAAGCCGCTAGCAAGGCGATTGCACACCAGGCATCGGATAATTTCGTGGCTTTCGCTGGCCATCCTTGTTAAACAGGGTTCCATAGCTTGTACATAGGTATAGTGCATAGTTTCTGGTAGAGTATGAAAGTAAGCACAGAGTTAAGGATGCCTTTCTCTCGTCTCGTATAAGTGGATATCGAGCTTTAGGGGATACTCGAAGACATTGGAGATTATATATCGATGACCCAAGGATTAGCTAGTCTGATCTCACCCAACATACTCCATTCATTATTCAACAGCATACATTCCTCCCATTATATATCCAGAGTTAATAAACCCATACATTCCATACAAACCAGAGAATTCCCTAGATCACTTCAATCTCATCAAAACCTAAGCCAGCACCAAATATTCACGAACCCGAATTCAATAATCACTAGATCCACTACAAAAATCAATTCCCAAAAGCAGCCCAAGCCTGCAAAGCCCCCATAAGCGCAACCACAATACCGTTACTCTTAACCCCACGTTTCAAATACCATCCGGAACTAACCGCCACAATAGCCGTCATGAGAGCCGCGACAGCCCGGTTAATAGGGTCGTTCAGCAGAGCCGGGTTTTGCGACCAGTTGTAGTTTATCAAGGCTACGTATTTGTTAATTGATATTCTTTGGATATGCAGGAAATGATAGGAATTACGAAATTTTCAGGTATTGTCGGTTTTAAAGAACGTACCATTCATAAGAAAGAACCCACTCCCCTGGTACCAACCAGCTCTGGCACAGGTGTAGGCTAGATTAGGGAGAGTGCGGACTTGGGGAAGAGATTGCCAGTCTTTTGCTGAGAGCTTTTTTTTATTTGTAATGGTTTATCGTTAGTCTTTTTTATCCTTTTCTTCTTGGGGTTGGTGGTTTGTAGGTGTGTGTATGTACCGTGTGGCCGAGGGAGATTAAGAGCCAGCCTACGGCAGTTGACTGGAGGGCTGTGGGCATCTTGGTTTGGATATTGTTACGGTGGATTGGAGTGAAGAGTATTTGGAGTGGATAATGATTATCGCTTGAGGTTTGAGTTGAGGGGACTTGAAGGGATGGATTAGAATGAATAAATGAAATGAATGGTGATTTATGCCAAGGCCGAGGAACTCGGTCCGTTGGTTTGTCGATCTTTCACTTGATGGTCGCTACTGGCTCTATGAGCTTGGGATAGATCACTGTTTGTTGATAAAATATTTATATGACAGGAGAAGTGTCTTCGGAAGTAACTGAGCCCTAACATGCCCGGATGTTTCTTGGTTTTATGCTGAAGCTGCGGCCTTTATCTCCCATGGTCCTTATAAAACTCGGCGTAACCGACATAGGTGAGGGTATACAAGTCAATCCAATATGCACCAAACCCCTCAGATATCAATGTATGTACACCAGAATACAGCGAATTGTACTTGGGATATATGCTTCCAAAAGATACCAACAAATGAACACCAGCCACACCAACTCCGCCATGCAAGGTCAATATAACAATGTACAAACAAATACAACCATATATATATGCACCTATTTCCCCGCAGTTATTTCTCTGCATACTGTTCGTTGCTGGTAGAGGCCGCCCGACGTCCCCATCCAAAGAAGCCGCCGCCGCTGGTAGCAGGCTCCGTAGACGCCTTATGGAGACTTCCTGCGGACGAAGGTGATCGAACGATAGAATTGCGGTTGCCGTTCTGCGACGGGGATCGTTGAGACGCTGCTATTAACTTCCGCATTCCATCCATCTTCACTTTCATCTCTTCCAATTCTTGCTTAGCTACCGCCTCCGCCGTCTTCGCATTAACCAATTCGAGCAGCAAGGCTTCTTCGGCAGCCGGTTTGTTATTTTCCGTCGACAGGACATTCTGCAAGCCGAGACTACTAGTCCTCTTCGTGAACGTGCTCTTCTGCGAATTAGTGCGGACCAGTCTCAACTCCCGCAGGCCGCCTGGGATACCTTCTCCCGGTTCGCTGACTGGTGAGCCGTAATCCGTTGGTGTCTCGGCACTACTTCGGGGGTTTCGAGCCGTGCGCAATTCGCGCAACATGCGTTCGAGCCGCTGCCGTTCCCGATATCCATCCTGAATGCGACCCCGCGCTTCTCGTACCTGCTCTCGCAGTGAGGTATTCTCCTTCTCGTGTTCGTCAATTCGGCGCGTTAAATCATGGCACCTGCTGGATTCCACAGAATGCATTTCCTTCCACCGATTGAGGTCTTCCAGAAGCTGCTGCTTGCTTTGGCCGATCGATTCTCGTGCAGGGGCTTCGGTAGCGCCAAATCGCCCTTCCGCCTTGGTGATCAAATCGGTCGGGGGATTGTCGAGCTCCTTGATGTAACTCAGCATCGTTTTAGATATTTCCTGATCTGCTTCGCGCTCTTCGCGCTCTTGTTGTAGTTCCCGAGTGAGGTCCGCGTGCTGTCGCTGTAAGTCGCTGAGTGCCATGAGCAGGTCTTCGATCTGCGTGTGGAGATCGCGATCCTTGTGCTGCGACATCATGGACTTGACACGCGGCTTCGGCGCATCGCTGGAAACCTCCGTCGGAGCAGTGCTAGCATCCGACGCGGATTCAATCGAATTGAGCGTCGAAGTCATGCTTTGTTTGGAAGTGGTGCGGCGAATGCTGGCCGAGGAACTAGCGTGGTTGGGGTTGAGGGTAAACGGCTTGGCAGAAGTGTGAGAGCTTGACCCCGCCCAGAAACGGCCCAGAAACCTAGACGCCGCTGCTTGCATCTGTGGGAAGGAAATGCCGGTCGGTACTCCTTGCGACTGGTTGTAGCTGGCCTCCAACGTCTGGAGACTCTCCTTGGTGACCAGCGAAGTCAACGAAACAAAATCATTGACGAAATCGTCCGCGTGGCAGGCATATCTATCTCTGTTAGCCTGAGAATCTCCCGGCGGAAAGAGAAGACTTACGTATCCCACAAACTCCTCGACAGCAAAAGCTGCATGACATCTTCAAATTCCGCGCATGCCATAATCCTTTTCTCATTGCGCTGCATGAGCGATAACGCCACTCGCATTAAGGTTTCACAGGCGCCTTCGAGGAAGATGACGTCGTAAATCCGGAGAAGCATTGGCATCGGACACGCGACCGCAAAGAACGATAGGAACCATTGCGACACGTAGATCGGCTCGACGTGAAGTGACTCCAGGTGCGCATATAAAGCCGGGCGAAGACGGGCGAGAAGATTTTGGAATTGGTACACACGGAGATGGAGCCCGGATAGATCCGGAAGGTAGCATGTGCGCATGTCATAGTGGTCCATGAGTCTAATTCATCAGTCAATGGCTCAAGTTCAGTGGAGAGCAAATGTTGACTTACCGTACAAGAACGCAGAACGCTTCGGCGTCTGTCATGTGCATCAATAAAGGACCAACCACAAACCCCAGGCCTTGGCAGTAGCCGATTTTCGTATCGTAGAGACTGAAGCACTTCAGCACTCGAGCGAGCATTTGCTGTCCCTCCCCGTTAGGATCGCGGAACATCTCTACATTGGGAAAGCTACGGCCGATATCTTTCCCTATCAGTCCTTCGTATGGACTCGTCTCACCGCAAAGTCGCTGGTACTCTGCTAACAATGTCGTATCCCGTGCTCCAGCCAAGCTAGGCCATACAACCCCTCGCAGAGGAGGTGGGATACCACTGCGGATCTTATTCGAGGTCAACGTCGGCAAGCGCTGGGCCGTTTGTGGGTAATCCGAGACTAGAGCGGCCCAAAACTCGAGCTCGGTCAACGGGGGCGGCGGAAGCTGGGAGTATCGCAGTGACCGAGGGTCATCATTGATCAATTGCTTAACCTGACGCAATGACTGCGACCGGGACTTCCTCACTCCGCGAAACTGCTGTGCTTGCAAGCCTGATTTGGGATCAGTTGCTAGAGCATTATTCTCCTGTTCCAGCCGAGCTAACAAAAGCGAGGTAGACTATATCTGGTCAATTTCTTCCATCATGCTTTCCCAGCGCCCATCAACATTGTATGGTACATACCTCATCAGAACCCTCCCCACGTGGTTCTTGCTCTTCAGATTTATCCAATTCCCTCCAGTCAACACCATCGACCTCGCCACGGAAGATTTCTTCGCTACTTCGTGAAACGATCGAGGCGCGGTATGTCCGTGGCTGCAGAATTTGTTGTTCCGGGTCTCGTGTAGGCGTGGTACTCGTAGGTTCGTCGGCATCTACGCTCTCTCCCGTCGGCGACGTAACTTCGATCGGGGTCTGAGGAATGTCAAGCGTCCGCCAATCGGGCTGTGTATTCTCGGAACTCGATTGTACGTCAGATAAGGGGACAGTCACCATTGAGTCAGAATGTTGATGAATCGCAGGGATATTCTTCGGCACGCCGGGCGAATGAAGTTGGGCGGTGGTCGCCTCGGAATTTTCCATGGCGTCAGAGTTGCCTTTTCTTTATTTTTTAATTTCTTTATATAGAATTGTCGAGATCAGTGACTCATCCCTCCGCTGAGTCTTTAGCGAAGGACGCGCTGATGGGAGGACGGGGGTTGAGGGGAACGAGGGGCTAACGGAGTGCGAGCACACGATAAGAAGAGTGGCGGCGATCAATCGAAACAGTGGCCGTCAAGAATGACAGCATTTCTGAGTGCGACCACAGTGGATAAAGACGACGATGATATCGTAGCGGGGTGTAGGACGAGTAGAAAACAAGTCAAGCACAAAATTAAAAAGTTCCCAGGAAAAGAGAAGGGGGGGAAGAAAGGTGAGTGATCGGACTCCTGAGGAAGAAATAATAATAATGACAGCAAATGTAGAAAGTTGTTTAGCTTGAGTAATTAGTGTCGGCCACTACCACAATACTATGGAACCCACTAGTATTTCCATAGTCGTTAGTACACGGTCATGACAGCCTCCTTCAGGGGAAATTCAAATTAGTATTAGCATTTTCGTCCCCTCCAAGTCCCTGAGAGTCTCGCCTGCCGATCGCTTTCAATAATTATCTCCGCTTCTCTCGTCCTGGATCTTCTCTTCTTTTTTGTGATTATCATTATGCGGCACTGCAAGAATTGTGAGTTCGTGGACATGGCACCATATTGACCTGGATCAGGTACTCGGTGCTTCCTGGGTACTTCCACCCTGAACCGAACCATGGAATTTTCCTCCACTCCAACCCCGAAAATAGATCTTCTCTGAGACTGACCACGGATGGATCACTCAACCCTCACTCTCCTGTGTCAATCTATTGTATTGACGGAGGTAATCTCCGAATCCAAGACGAAAAAAGCCCTATGGAAACACCGTGGAATTAGTGAGTGCCTTTGGATTCTCTGGATCCGGTCGATCCAGACCGAGTCTCCACTGCACTATAATCGTCCATAACAATTTTTAACGCTGCAGGTGATTATCCACTTCGATACGGTGAGGAGACAACTTGGGAGCTTTGACATGGAGCACCCGAAAAAAGTCATTGCAACGATGATCATATCGTCTTTGACAATCGACTGTCGCTGACCTGTTTACGCTTCCCGTAAAATCTATTCCATGAGTCCTTCGTTGCATACAGTACTTGTACAGTACTATTACTAATGTGTGTACTGTACCTGCATGCAGGGCAAAGACAATAGAAATTCCATGACTGGCCTATTAATGGCGCTTTCCCCTGAATGTAATGATACCGCCCAATAACGAGTTTCATGCGTTTCGGGTATGATGGCGTTTAGATTGATTGGCTGGTCAGACTTCGGACGCGACA
This sequence comes from Aspergillus tamarii, assembly GCA_030556085.1. Taxonomy (NCBI): domain Eukaryota; kingdom Fungi; phylum Ascomycota; class Eurotiomycetes; order Eurotiales; family Aspergillaceae; genus Aspergillus; species Aspergillus tamarii. The sequence continues at coordinate 513,611 of JARVTJ010000006.1, forward strand.
TCATTGGCCGCCATGTAATATAATCTGTATCGGATATTGTATGCCAAGACCAGCCTGATGTTCCTTGTTCGCCGTTGGGCAACTTCTGTTCATATTAATTAACATTAATCTATTTAGATGATTAAAAGTAAAAGGAGGATTATGAAGCATATGGAAGTGATAACAATGGAAACTTCCATCATAGTTTTAGAACATTTCTTTACAGAGCTAACTTCAAATGGTTAGTGACTCGAGCATATAGAGTGCTTGGCTATAGCGTCGGCCGTTGGGAATAGTCACTAGTTAATGCTACTTCGTACAAAATATATATCTTGGAAAAGGGGAAATCTCCGCCGAGCCCACTACCAGTGGTCGCACTACAGGGCCGAACAGCCATTATCGTTCTGGATATAGAATTCCTCATCTCTCCTAAGACAGAGTAAGGGCTTTTCGGTTCAAACACAAAGGACACATCGACACTGAACTGTGTAACATGAGCAATACTTTTGTATGGATCATACGTATTGATCGGTCTGGTTGTCTAGGGGAACTAAGCTGTAAAAGACTGTAATGAACCACTTCGCACTGTTTTCATTTTTATACAATAAGTAAAAGAGGTGTGCAATGACCACAGATTAGGATAGTCGTGTATACTCACTTTATCATTGAAATTAAGTCTGGTTCGTGTCCAGGCTGATTTCCCCTCCCCCGCGCCACCCTGGATGTTTTGGTCGCCATTTCCCTTTCGGGCGCAAGTGTTTGGGAATTGCCCGTTGCGGCCGAAACTCCGCCACCCCGGGGCGGAACAATGCTGAACCGATGGCGGAAAGACAAGTTTCTGCCGTCAACCCATCAGTCGCATGGGCGCGTCAACAACAAAAAATCAACACAAGAGACGACAAAGGAGGAGATTCTGACTGGGGGCTTTACTGTGGTTCTGTTCGTTTATTCTCAACGCCACATAACTTCTTTTGCTTCTTGGAGAGCGCTCACATGCCTTCTCCCCTATTCCTTTAAATTTTCTGTCACTCGTTGCGCACGTTTCTTATACTTTCTCCTAGCTTTTCAGTTCTCTCACCATGGACGACTCGATAATGGATGATTCCGTCTTTGAGGACGACGGCTCTGACTTTGAGCCCGAGCCCGTATGTTGGATTGTCACATCCCTCAATTTCTCTGTACATATACTGACAGTCGCATAGAAGCCCAAGGCGAAGGCGGCCCCCAAGAAAGCAGCTGCGCCTAAGAAGATGACGCAAACAACTCTCACAGGTAAATCGACCGGAAAGGCCGCTGCTTCAAAGAAGCGCGCCAAGCCAGACAGCGACGACGACGACGACATGTCAGACGGCGATCAGCTGGACGATGACGATTCCGTCCTGTCACATACACCCCCGAAGAAGGCTAAGAAAGCTCCTGCAGCGAAGAAGGGCGGCGCCAAACCTCTTGCAGATGTGGAAAACGAATCCTTCACGAATGATGCTGACGCCGGCCCCAAGGACTCGAACGTATCAGAGAAGTACCAGAAGGCAAGTAGTGGCCGGGACAATTGCCAAGTCGCTAGCTAACCAAAGACGCAGCTTACACAACTTGAACATATCATTAAACGTCCGGATACATATATCGGGTCCATTGAACGTACCTCGCAGCACATGTGGGTATACAGTACGGAGTCGGAGGGGATGGAGTTCCGTGAGGTCTCATATGTCCCTGGTCTCTACAAGATCTTCGATGAAATCGTCGTCAACGCTGCCGATAACAAACAAAACGATGCCAACATGGACGAGATTCGCGTAACCATTAGCCGGGAAACCGGCGAAATCAGCGTCTGGAACAACGGTCGCGGTATCCCAATTGAAATGCACGCAAAGGAGAAGATTTACGTTCCAGAACTCATTTTCGGTCATTTGCTCACCTCCTCCAACTACGATGATACCCAGCAAAAGGTCACTGGTGGTCGTAACGGTTTCGGTGCTAAACTCTGTAACGTCTTCTCCACCGAGTTCAGCATCGAGACCCAGGACTCGCGGCAGAAGAAGAAATACAAGCAAACGTGGACCAGCAACATGACGAAAATGGGCAAGGCGAAGATCACTGATGCAAAGGGTGACGACTACACCAAGGTCACATTCAAGCCAGACTACGCCAAGTTTGGAATGGACGGCATGGATAACGACTTCGAGGCCCTTGTGAAGCGTCGTGTTTACGATTTGGCGGGAACCGCGAAAGTGGCGGTCAAGTTGAACGGTAGCCGGGTACCCGTTCGCAACTTTAAGAAGTACATGGAGATGTACACCAAGGCGATCCGCCGCGAACGTGGTGATGATGGTCCTGCCGCTAAGGACGAGATTATCACCTGCAATCCCGATCCTCGTTGGGAGGTCGGCTTTGCAGTTTCAGATGGCTCCTTCCAACAGGTGTCATTCGTGAACTCGATTGCTACGACCTCCGGTGGTACCCATGTAAACTATATTGCCGACCAGATATGTAGCAAACTGGCCGAGCAAGTGAAGAAAAAGAACAAGAATGGTGCCACTCTAAAGCCTGCTCAGATTCGGAATCACATCTTTATTTTCGTTAACGCTCAGATTGTCAACCCGGCCTTCACCTCTCAAACCAAGGAGCAGCTGACCACCAAGGCCTCTCAATTCGGCAGCAAATGTGTTCTCGAAGAGGACTTCTACAAGAAGATCTTGAAGACGGATGTCATGTCAAATATTTTGCATTTCGCTCAGCAAAAGGCCGACCAGATGCTGAAGAAGACCGACGGTGGTCGCCGTGCTCGTATGAACAATCCCAAGCTGACAGATGCAAACAAGGCTGGTACCAAGGATGGCCATCATTGCACACTAATCCTGACAGAAGGTGACTCGGCCAAGGGTCTGGCCATGGCTGGACGTGCGGTGGTCGGTCCGGATCTCTTTGGTGTTTTCCCCCTCCGAGGAAAGTTGCTCAACGTCCGTGATGCCACTTTCGAACAGATCTCGAAGAACGCAGAAATCCAGAACATCAAAAATTTCCTTGGGTTGCAGCACAAGAAAGAATACACGGATACCCGTGGGCTGCGTTATGGACACTTGATGATCATGACTGATCAGGATCATGATGGTTCTCACATCAAGGGTTTGCTCATTAACTTTTTGCAAGCTCAATTCCCGAGTTTGTTGAAAATTCCAGAGTTTCTCATCGAGTTCATCACGCCCATTGTTAAGGTGTGGAAGGGTGACCCCAAGAATCCGACGAAGCAACGCTCGTTCTTCACTCTGCCTGAGTATGAGGCCTGGAAGGAGGAACACAAGCACGAACGCGGCTGGGACCACAAGTACTACAAGGGTTTGGGTACTAGTACCACTGAAGATGCACAAATCTACTTCCGGGACCTTGACCGCCATCTCAAGGAGTTCCACACCATGCAGGACAACGAGGTGGGCCTGATTGAGCTTGCTTTCTCCAAGAAGAAGGCCGACGAGCGAAAGGAGTGGCTGCGTCAATTCAAGCCGGGAACTTTCTTGGATCACTCAGTGTCCAAGATTACTTACACTGACTTCATCAACAAGGAACTTATCCTCTTCAGTATGGCGGACAATATCCGTTCGATCCCTTCAGTCGTGGATGGCCTCAAGCCCGGTCAACGTAAGGTTCTCTATACCTGTTTCCGCCGTAACTTAAAGAAGGATATGAAGGTGGTCGAGTTGGCGGGTCACGTTTCTGGTATGACCGCGTATCAACATGGTGACATCTCCTTGCAGCAGACCATCATCAGCCTGGCACAGAGTTTCGTCGGGTCCAACAATGTGAACTGTCTGGAGCCTAGTGGTAACTTTGGTAGTCGTCTTCACGGTGGAGACGACAGTGCCAGTGCTCGTTATATCTACACTCGCCTGTCGCCATTCGCTCGACGCGTCTTCCACGCTCATGACGATCCTCTACTTACTTACAATGAGGATGATGGTGAAAAGATTGAGCCTGAAGTCTACGTGCCCGTGGTCCCCATGATCCTGGTCAACGGAGCTGACGGTATTGGTACCGGCTGGAGTTCATCCATCCCTAACTACAACCCCGAGGACATCGTGGACAATCTCAAGCGACTCATGGACGGAGAAGAAATCCGACCCATGCAGCCATGGTTCCGCGGATTCACCGGTGAAGTCACCGATGTCGGTGGCGGTCGCTTTAAGTTCAGTGGTATCATTAAAGAAACTGGCGAGAAAGAAGTTGAGATCACCGAACTCCCTATCCGGACCTGGACTCAGGACTTTAAGGACAAGCTGGAGGATATCATTAAGGCGGAGAAGACTCCGTCCTTCATCAAGGACTACAAGGACTACAACACCCATACCAAGGTGCATTTTGTCATCCAGTTGGATGAGAAGAACATGAAGGGCGCTCTGTCTGAAGGCTTGGAGGAGAAGTTCAAGTTATCCAAAACGGTGGCGACCACTAACTTGGTGGCTTTCGACCCAGAAGGTCGCATCACCAAGTATGCCGCTGTTGATGACATCCTTAAGGAATTCTATACCTATCGTCTAAAGTTCTACGAGAAGCGCAAGCAGTACCAGCTGTCGCAGCTTCAAAAGGAGCTCGACAAGCTCAGCAACCAGGCGCGCTTCGTCCAGGAGATCATCGATGGGAAGTTGGTCGTCTCCAAGAAGAAGAAGAATGCCCTGGTCCAGGAACTGAAAGACAGAGGCTACAAGGCATTCCCTAAGGTAACTGAAGCCGTCAAGGCGGGAGAAGCACAGCCCGTCGTCGAGGAAGAGGGTGACGAGTCTGACTCTCAGGATACCGAAGTTCTTTCCAGTGCCTACGATTACCTTTTGGGTATGGCCATTTGGTCTTTGACCCAGGAGCGCGTCGAGAAGCTCCGCCGCCAGATTGGCGACAAGGAGGTCGAGGTCGACGCGTTGATCAAGATGTCCAAGGAAGAAATCTGGAAGCGTGACCTGGAGGAGTTCATTGCTGAATGGAGATTCCAGCTCGAGGATGAACATCGTCGCCAGCGTAAGGTGGCCATGATGGGTCGGCGCACGTCCGCGAAGCTCATGACGACGGCTGGCCGTGGAGCGGGAGCGAAGAAGCGCAAGGCCGCACTTGGAGATGACCCGGATGATGAGGACTTTGCCGCCCCTAAGACGAAGAAGTCCGCTGCGGCCAAGAAGGCTGAACCTAAAGGCGGCCTCCTCAACTACCTGAATAAGCCAGCAGCGAAATCTAAATCTCCGCCCAAGGACGAAGACAACTCCGACGAAGACTCCGATGTGGAAGTAATGCCCAAGAAGAAGCGTGGAGCGTCTAAGCCTCTGAAGGAGGATGATGAAGATGACGACTTCGGTCTATCAGAAGTAGAAGAGATTATGCCGAAGAAGAGTCGTGGAGCCCCCAAAGCCGCCGCTAAACCCGCTTCTAGAGCGAAAGAAGTGGACGGGGACGTAATGGAAGTCGAGGCACCTCCCAAGAGAGGCCGTCCAGCGGCCAAGGCCAAGCCTAAGCCTACGGCTAAGCCCAAGGACGAGGAGGACGAGGACGATCTTGATGATGATGACTTCGCGGAGATCACGAAGGCTGAGGCGGCCAAGTCGTCCGCTCCCCCTAGCCGGTCTCGCAAACCTATCAAGTATGCTATGAGCGACTCTGACAGTGACAACGGAGATGATCTCCTGGGCGATGTCAGCCAAATGGTCAAGGGCATTGGAGCTAAGGACAGCGCTACGTCCGACTCGCGAGAGCTTTTCTCCGAGCATAAGCCCGGAAGCAGCTCCGGATTGCAGACAAGCCCCCCGAAGACATCGAGGATCTCGTCTGATTTCGACGATGAGACTGATTACGGCAAACTCTTGCCCTCGAAATCTCCGCGGCGATCGTTGCAGGTCAAGCCCAAGGAAGTGAAGGTCTCGGATGATAACCTCGCCGAAGAGGACGATGAGGAGGAGCCTGTGAAACCCGCCGCCCCTAAAGCTAAGCCAGCCGCAAGGGGCAAGGCGGCAGCCACTGCCGCGAAGCCGACCACCGCGAAGGCGCGCGGTCGCCCTAAGAAGGATGCTACCGCTGCCGCTAAGACGGCTGCAGCCACCAAGCAGACCACTCTGTCACCAGCTGCCAAGGCCTACGCTTCCAAGCAAGCCAAGACCACTACCCGGAAGAAGAAGTTAGCCGATGACTTGTCCGATGACGATATTGACGCTATGGCCAATGATATCTTGGACTCCCCCGCTGGGGGGAAGAAGGCTGCCGATTCGGAAGAAGAAGAGGAGGTGCGTCCGGCTCGGAAGCCCGCTGGTCGGCCTGCACGGCGGACTGCAGCAGCCAAGAAAACCTACGTGATCGACGATGACAGCGAGGACGGAAGAGATGCTTCGGAAGATGATTTCCAGGAGGACAGCGAGTGAGGCGAGGAGTGATGCACCGGGAGACGTTGAGCGTCTAGATTTCATTTCGTGATGGTATCAAACTATTGACGGCCATTCTCTATTGTGTTCCATATTTCTCTCTCTCTCTCTCTCTCTCTATCTTTTTCCCTGATGTTTTTCTTGATTTTGTATCTTGGCGTTGGGTCTCGGGATTGACTCGGCCTTAGGGGATAGCAGTAATTTAAGGCATTTACCACCGAGCAGAAAACCAGGTCATGTAAGGGCATTTGTAAGTCGGCGCGAAGTCCGAAGCCCCACATATTGATTGACAAGCTTTTTTCTCCGAGTCGGGAAATCGGGCGTTAGGGTTGCGGGCCCGATATCCCATTCAGGTAGTCTTTCAAGGGTTTTCATGCTGCAGCAGCAATCACCGTCTGGACTCTCTCTATCACCACCGTCCCTGTCGCTGGCCCCAACCCACTAGAGCTCCCGATTTGCTCCACTGTAAATCCGAGATAGGGAAAAAAAAAAAAAAAAGAAAAAGGCCCTATTATTCAGCAGCTCAATCGCCTTATATTGACTGTGCGATTTCTCTCGTTTTCTTTTTTCCTGGACTGTAGCCAAACACTGACTCTTTACCATGCAGTCCTATCTCCAATATCGTCGCATCGGTCAGGCCGTGCGCAAGCAGCTTGCTGACCATCCAGAATGGGGTCAAAGGGTACAAGGCGAAAGCAGAGGTACCAGCGGTAACACCAGCGAAAATGACGAGACGGTCTGGGAGAAGAGACCTGAATCGCGACCACTGGCGCTACCCCCAGGCGTACAGCGCAGAGACATCACAGACAACAGCAGTGGGACACCCTCGTCAGTATTTCTCGTAAGCTGGGAGCAGGACCAGGATCCCATGAATCCGCGCAACTATAGCATGACAACACGAATCACGGCCACCCTGATCGTTTCCGCCCTCGCCTTCGCAGTCGGTGCCGCATCATCTATCGAATCCGCTGTGATACCTCAAAACGCCGCTGCCTTCAACGTCAGCGAGGTCGTCGCCTCCCTCGCAACAGGAATCTACCTCCTGGGCTTCGCCGCCGGCTCCCTCGTCTCAGGGCCCTTATCCGAAATTCTCGGGCGCAACGCCGTCTACATCGGTTCCCTCACCCTCTTCATGATCTTCATCATGGCCAGCGGCCTCGCACCCAACATCGGCGCCCAGCTCGCCTTCCGCTTCCTCGCCGGCGTCTTCGGCTGCCCACCCCTCACCTGCGCCGGCGGCACAATCGCTGACCTCTGGAACCCGCTCGAGAAAACCCTCACCTTTCCCTTATACGCGATCACCTCCTTCGGCGGACCCGTCTTCGGACCCGTCATCTCCTCCTACATGGGCCAGGGCACGCTCTCCTGGCGCTGGACAAACTGGATCATGCTGATAATGTCCGGTCTGATAATGGGCCTAATCCTCCTCTTCCAACCAGAGACCTACGGACCCCTCCTCTTAAAATGGAGAGCCGCCCACCTGCGCCAGGTCACTGGAGACAAACGGTATCGGTCCGAAATGGACGTGCAGAAGATCGCCCTCTTCGAACGGATTCTCGGGGCCTGCAAACGCCAGTTCTCACTCACGGTTCACGAACCAATCATCCTTCTCATTTCGTTGTACATGACGGTTATTTATATCGTGTTATTTACGTTCTTCGACGGCTATCCGTTTATCTTCCAGGATGTCCATGGTCTTAGTCAGGGCTTAACCAATATTGTCTGGGTTGCTATGTATGTCGGGATTGCGGCGGCCGGGTTGTGGGTTCCTGTTGTTTATGTTTGGACTAAGAGGGAGTTTGAGGTTGCTGCTTCTTCTAATACCTCAACTTCGGTTTCGCAGTCAGGGACAGATCCAAATTGCAATGCACAAGGTGAACAACAGGAAGAAGAACAAAATCCCAAAAAACCCCACCCAACAAGACCCGAAAACAGACTCTGGTTCGCCATGCTGGGTGCCCCATTCATTCCTATCGGATTATTCTGGATGGGCTGGACAGACTACGTAAGTCACAACCTTTCCCTCCCTCCAGCCAAAACCAATCCCAATCCAAATACTAACAAAGAATAAAGGAATGGATCTCAATCTGGTCCCCAATCGTCGCCTCTGCAATCTTCGGCTTCGGAACCATAACGGTCTTCATCTCCAGCTACATGTACGTAATCGACAGCTACGACATCTACGCAGCCTCAGCGTTAGGGTTCATGACTGTCTCGCGGTATTGTGCTGCGGGCGGGATGACGGTTGTCGGGATCCCGTTTTATAAGAATCTGGGCGTGCAGTATACGCTTACCATCTTGGCGTGTATCAGTGCGCTTATGACGCCTGTGCCATATGTGTTTTGGTATTGGGGGGAGAGGATTAGGGGGTGGTCGAGGTTTGCAGTTGATTCTTAGGGTTCTTTTCCTGTAAGGGAGGTTTTTGGGGATTTTTGGGGGTTGGGTTTAGAGGGTAGAAGGAAGATGGGATTTGTGGGTTGCGGTGTGGGGGGTGTGTATGGATGGACTAAAAGATAGATATAGATATAGATATGTTAATCATAATAAAATGTTAATTCAATTAGAATGACTACAGAATATGAAACCTAACTCCAACCTGTCTATGGTATTCGTTTCTCGTCTCGGTTCTTCGCTCTCTGTAGGTGACCCGCGATAGAAAGGCCGGCTAAGCAGATGCCCTGCGTCTCTTCTTCCCCCTGTCCACCCAGGCATACTCCTCGTCGCTGCCGGTTGCATCCTGCATGCACAAACTAAGCAGAGCATGTGCAGCCTTCACCTCCCGGGCGAAGAGCGCCGACCGGTACTTTCGTCGGGCGCGCGTCTCAAGATTGTATTCGTCATCATCATTCGTTGGGGGATTTTGCGACCGGATGATATTGCTGAGGGCATTACCATCGGCACCGTCGTTAGCATGATACTCATCATCAGAGTCGGATAGACACTCGGTCGGTGTATCCATGCTCTCTGAGTCGGGGGTAGAAGAATGGGTCACCTCGGAACTACTATCGTCGTTGGTTATGCCACGCACACTGGAAAAAGAAGCCAGGACCCGCCGTGGGCTCGAAGACGCTGCTTTGGTGCTGCGGGGGGTGTTCACCGGGGTGAATGTGTTGTGGATCGGACTGGTTGGGGTCCCATAGTATATGTCTGGAGTGTTGCGCTCTGGAGATGAGGTAGAGCGACCGGGCTCGCCATTGTGGAGTTTAGGAGGGTGGAAGAAAGGTCGGGGGGAGGTGACTACCGGAGAGCGGAGCTCCAGCATTCGGTAGTAGTTCGCAGTTTCGGTGGCTTTCTGCACGGTCTCCCGATCTATGAGCATGTGTCCGTATTGACTGGTGTTGGTGGGAGGCACGCATAGAGATGGGAAGTCGAGGCCGAACAACGGCGTGAGCGCGTGGCGGATATTCCAGCAGAATGTTGCCGCGACGGCCTTTGCGGCTTCAAAGGGCATCCAGTATCCTATCGAAGGTTAGTTGGTTATAAATGAAGGGTGATGGGAAATGATTGGTACCTTGTGCTGCGATCGCCCCGCCTGTGATACTGTGACAGATGTCGCGAAGGCCAGGGTTCGCATTCAGGACTTTGGCTGGAGTGGTCTAAAATCCTCCGGTGAGTTCGAGGACGCGCCCGGTGTCGTGGGCATACACATACCTTGGAGTATTGTTGGCATTTGAAAAGATGTGTTGTGCGGACAAGCCCGATGTTGTAGTCCCACGTCACTGTCCATTGCTTCTCCTGGCCTGGGATCTTGAAAGTATACTGAAACACTGTGGACATCAGGACCGCTGTCTTTGTACGTAGATAAGCACGACATACCTTCAAAGCTCTCTCGTCCAGTCTTCTCTTGAAACGACTTCTTGTCGCTGTTGTAGGGTATGTGTCTAGGGTATTCGACGATATCCCCCATGGGATGGAGTTGAAAATCACGATGCGCTTTGATTAGTGCTTCGCTGCGCTCCTCACAGGGTGGATACCGCAGCTCCCCCCTGATTTTTCCCCTGTTGAAGATCGGAGCATCCTTCGCGATCTTTGGTCTCTTCTGACGTGGTTCACTGCAAGGAACCGGGTCGGAGCTAGTCGGGGCCGGACTTGGGAGAGAGACCTGACTTGCATCGGGAAGCGGGTTCAGAAGTGATTCTATGGATGCCATGTCTCGATAGTTGGTAAGCAGCAAGTGGTTCCAGGGACTAGCGAAGCATGAAAAAAGTGTCGTCCCAACTAACGCAGTCGGTGAAGGTGGCGAGATGATAAGGGAGGGATGTATCTGACTTCGCAGGACTAGCGATCCTTATTAGGCCCTGAGCCACAGATAAACGGTTGTAGAGATCCTAGCCCGCATCAGGGATGTGCGAGACAATGACGGAGGCAAAAGGAAGCAGATGGATATGAGGGTAGATATCCAAGCTTACCGCTGCTCCGGGCATTCGTCTGAATCTCTGACAACTTGGAAGACAAGAAATGTAAAAATAAACCATAGATTTACAAAAATAACAAATATTAACGCCACAACATCTCCTTTGTCAGGTACATCCAGCGGCGCAACCTAGAACCACGGAGTGGATACTTAACGACATCCGACAAAAAGGATTAGATAACTCCTCTGTTTGCCAAAAGCCGTCTCTATTCGAGGCAATGGGCCATCTAAGGCAGCGGTGAGCCAGACTTACAGCTACATCTTCCACTGGACAACGGAGTTGGGTTCATGTCTTAGAGTTGTTGGCATAAGAAACCCTCACCGGTACTTGGCCAAAGGGGCATCACGAGACTCCCATCAGATTGAGAAAACAGCATTGGCGAACTCGTTCTGCCATACCTCACGCCAAATAGAGTATAGCAAGTACTCTCCAAGCAAAAGTAGAAATTGACTCGGCAACGAGCCCTGGATCTGTGCAGTTGCGATACCAGCAGGCGACCTTGCTAACGACGATTTCACTTCTCTTCGAGGCTTCACTTGTTCCACCTTCCGACCTGCAGCTACCCCCCCTTCAAGATGACGCAGAACCAGGAACGAAACAGGGTAGATCAGTTTCAGACACTTTCGTCCCATGTGGCGGTCTTACCTGGTAGAGCAGGACTGAAACCACACTCATTGCTTTTTTGTTGATCCTGATCTCCGCGCCATGCAAACAGACGGATACTGCGGCCTGTTAAGCGTAAACCTAAACCAAGAGGAGCCATGTAACCTAAAGATATTCATTTGGATCACAATCCATTGTGCGCAATCTTCTGCCAGTCCAATTCCATCATTGCGATACGGGGCGAGCTACTCCGCGACCGATATAAAGCAACTGTGTATATCAGTTCGTTCTCAAAAAGAGAGCAAGGGATAGGGTCGCCGAGACATTAACCCCCATGAGTGTACGGCCAATAAACGAATGGGTGCCGGGCTTGTGAGGCCGTCATTGGGAGGGTCTCACTTACGGATACCTGCATACTTCCCCAACGAATGAGTTATCTCTGATGGCAAAACCCCTATCCAGTCGATTTAGTGTGTGTGCATTTGGTAACGGCAAGTAGAGAAAGCTTAGGATAAGCCATGTGAACCTGCAACTGTTGACCGCTATCCCATGAGCGAAGCCCAAAGTAGCCCCGACACCGCGGACAATAATTATACAGAGCGTTAGCGAGAGTACTGAGATCATTTCATTCTCCACCATTATCAGCCAACTCTACGTCACACCATGAGCCCTCTTTAGTAACTTGGTCTAAGTTCAGCTGAAGCCTCACCTCGCATCGAGCGTAACACCACTCCATCCACTAGGCTGGCTGCTCGGTATCCATGAAACCAACTTCCACATTGGTCTGAAGGTTTTGTTCCCGCATAGGTATTTGTCATAAATTCATCCAATGTTTAAGACAACTTGGCTATGGGCATCAAAGAACCTTCCACGCAGGCTTCTCTGCAAGTCCCACTCATGGTGGCGTCGTTTCGCAATGTTTGCGCTGCTAATTTCTTGATTCACGGTTTTACATTGATGGAAATCCTCCTTTTCTTTCGCTATGTCCCTTGAGGTAACAGCCCTAGGCCTTTCGACAAGGATCCCCTACCTCTTGTGGGAAACCCAAGTTCGATAGTAGCCTGCAATGCGGGACTCAGGGTAAACCGGCCGTTCTGCAGAGGGTGTTGGCTTCTACCTCAGGGGTAGGAAAAGTACAATAGAGAGAATATTAGAATGCATTTTGTCAATTATTTGACAAATAACTCGGGATGAGATGAAACGTAGGCTGTAGAAACAGAAAGGAAGCCCAATATCCGAAACATACGGTTCCTGGTTTGGAGTGAGACCAGAAGCACGAGTAGACTCCCGTTCGTTCTGTGTTTTTTATTGGAAAAGACAACACGTCAAACGAAGAAGCCCCAAAGAGAACTGAGTAGGATTCGAAAAAAAAAGAGGCTTAAACATAAGAAACCACGGCGTGAGTTGTAAGACATTCTTTCGTGTTTGAATTTGTCTGCTGCAATCACACGTGGATCTGGCTCGCTGTGTGGTACAACATTTCAGTTACGAGCAAACGAAGCACCCAGGGTGAAATGGAGCGATTGGATGGATTGGCACTGCTGTTGAAGAGTAGTCAGACTACTAGTAATGGACTATAACTGAAGTCTTTTGCTGCAATGGAAGTTCCCGTCGGCTTGCCCGATGCGGATGCCGCCACTTTTGTAAGGGCACCACGTGAGCGCTCCGGACGTTAAGCGCCAAAGGACACTCACTGATCGCTCACTGAGCACACAACTGGTACTCCATATGCCCTCATCTGTGGGCTGTGAAATCAAGTGGGATGAATACTCAAAGGAAGGGACATTTCTTCCCGGTTACCTCCTTACATATGTACCATGCCGCCTCATGTGGGAGTCATTGTTAATCCGTCTGCACGCCGCGTGGCCTGCGACCAGTGTCATGCTCAAAAGTTGCGTTGTACAAAACTGAACAATTGCACTGTGTGTATTCGATGTCAACGTCTGAGCCGTCAGTGTATCTGGAGTCCTCCATCGCGGAGCGGCCGCCCAGCAAAGATTACAGCCGAGGAGACGCTGATCAGACGTAATACTGCGCGGGAGAAGCGTCGCAAACGATCGTTAAGTGCTCTAAAAATGACACCAGAAGAGGGTGGCCGTCCGGACAGTGCTCGGGAGCATGTTCGTTCCAGCTCTGTCAGTACTCTCGCTCATACCGATCACAACAACCGTCCTCAGCCCACCCCCTCCGGCTGTCGGGATATCAGAGTCACCGCCACCAGGGCCTCCATCCATTGTAAATTGGAACATGTCGGATATTTTCAATTTTTCAAGTCCTCGTGATAGCTCGCGGGAGAACCTTGTATTCTCCTCTTTGTGGACTCCAGATAGCGTACCTCCGGTGCCCAATTTGACCGACTATCTCCAACTACCCCCCAATGGATTAGGGGGCATGGGGACTCAGCCCAGAATCCCTGACGATAGAAGCGCACACTCAGGACTGGACTCTCTGCAGGACATCACCCGAGAGCTCTCCAACGTCAACCTGTCGCTATTCGACCTCGAGCAATCTCTTCACGCCGAGCCATGGAGTCCGATGTTTGCGTCACCAGACGCTATGATCACTAAACTTAGCACCTGTGGCGACCAGCCAGACGACACGCTCGCCCATGTGTATCCATTGATCGACACATTTAAGAAAACACAGCGCTTTATCGACATTGCAAAGCAAACAAGCGCTTATTTCGCCTCACTGCCCACCCAACCTGCATCAACGTTGACCTCGTCCTTCACCGGTCGTCCCTCTTCCATAGGCCAAGCACCATCATGGCACCCATCGCACGCCTTGCACACAGACAGCGATAGCAACGCCTCCAGCCAGGGGTCATCTCCATTCTCCCCGCCGGTAGAGGTGTATACGCCGCGCGACATGCCTCCGCCGTACTCTGCGTCTTCTTCTAGCACGTTGCGAGGAAATCGTCCGGGCCGCACAGCGAGCCGCGATTTACCTACCGCCCTTCTCTTTACCACTGGATACGCGCGGATTCTCGAACTTTACATGACCGTCTTGACACAGATGTCGCATTTTGTCCACGCACTCTCCGTGCAATCGATGGCTGGGGGGGCATGAGCCCACAGGTACTGCACCACCAGAGACCCCAGGTAGCCGGTGGCGCCATACACAATCAGATCATATGGGCGGTTCATTTCTTCTCGGTCGAAGTTTCATGCATACAAACATGAGTGGGAAATTGGAGTAGCATAGTTGGGACTGAATGAATGTACTCATCCTCTTCTAACCCGCTTTTGGTAAAACCCGCCGAATGTGTATTTATGCAGATCAGCCAAACCGTTAGTTGGGTATAAGAGAATTCACGAGGAAATACAGCGGCAGCAACACCCAGTAGTTTGGAAAAGCATCAGTTTGCGTGAAGATGGCAGCATTAGTCTTCCTTCGCGTTTTTCCTCTCTTCACCACTTCGTCCTACCTTACTTTCACGATCACCGAGGACTTCTACTTCAAATCCTACCTAGAGCCCTCAGTCGTCAGAGTTGCCGATCACCTTCTCTCATCCTACATTACCGTATGGTACAACCGGGGCATGGTTCTCGTCTTCACTATATATCCGTTAACCTGGTGCACGGCTATTGTGAGTCTTCTCGTGGCCATACTAGTATCGCAGCCTTTGTCTTGTATCTTCTCGGATTCCTTGTTAATATCGCGCACATGCTCTGGGAGCCTCAAGCAATAAATTTCCTAACTTCAATTAAGAAGCAAGGCAGCTCAGGAAGCACGGGGATTTTTCGTCAATGGTATCGAATGAATCTGATTCGGGGCGCCTTGGCGGACGTGCCGGCCTGGAGCTGTTTTCTGGCTAGATTTCTTGTATGGGAAAGTGCGCGGTAGCCTGAATCTCACCTCAGCCACTAAATTAATCCTCTATCATTTTTCCTAGGTATCTTGGGCGTCGGGATGTTCAAATGTTACCCAAGCTCGGCAGAGAGCAATCGGCGGGTTCGACTTTTGTACGGTTGTACTCAGCGCATGCTGGCCTGTAGAACTATGTGCATATAGAGGCAGAAAATAGGTATCATTGTGCCGCTAAGAGCATTAGGCAGGTATTTTAGTCAATTCCGCGACGATCAGAAATAATGGCTACCTCCCAGGAGTTCCAGTTTTATAATTTCAATGTGCTGGGCCCCAACCATTCTCCAAGCCCTAATGTACTTCTATACGCACACCTAACTTTCCTCCAGTTGCGACAGGCACCTGGCCACCAACGACGAAACCAGAGTATATGAAGGTGCATTTAGTTGGGTTACTACCAAGTTAGTGATTATCCTCTCCTCTGGATTCCGTTTCTTTTTTCTTAGTTGGTTTTTCTTGTTCCATTCGGTGGGTTTTACTCTAAAAGGAAGTTCGCCGAAGATACTGTGGGAAACACCGGGCACTGGACCTGGGCCAAGTATTCGCCCCAGCTCTCCATCCCCAAGCAGGGAGAACTTCCGGAATGCCCGGGTCGCCTGTGCATAAGTTGTCAAACCCAAGGCAAAATGATATATCAGTCGGGAACTACTTCAAGCCGCTCGTTTACTAGAGCAAGTGCTCTCAGACACCCATAACCTAGCCTAGTAAATGGAGTTTTTTTCCAACGCTGAAGCTATCCCGAATCTCTTAGGACGCTTGGCTCATTCAGAAGAATCGTTCATAAAGATTGTACTGTTCCATATAACATGCGGTACGGTCAAGAGGTTTTTTGCTGTGGGTACTTTAATCATTTGTACTTTAGGTGTCATATAGAAGCTAAAAAGAAGTTTGGTGCGACGTCTTGATGACGGTTTTGGAGATTGAGTTTGGCTGTACTCTTAAAAGTTCACCAAGTAGGTCCTGAGCCATGATGAACGTGCCAACCAAGTCTGTTAACTCGGTATCCTCCAAGATGGCTAACTTAACAAGAAAGAGAATCGGTGGTGAGAATGTTCCAGTACCCCGAATATCAAAATCGTTCTCAATGGTAAAATCACCCTCCAAGTTTCCATCAAACCCCTCTCTGATAGTGACGTTGCCGTCGTTATCTATTCCTGAGGTTAGAGTATATCTTTCTATCACGAGTAGGACAACAGGAGGGTAGAGGCCAGTGACTTGCAGTGACTGTGAATTGAATAAAGCTCTATCGGAGAGGAACAATTCTATTTTTCGGTGTCTAGGTACGAGCCAAGGTAATATATTTATGAATAGAAGAGCAGATCAGAATGTACATACTTGCAGCTAGCGGTATGGAAGATATGAATATCTCTGGGCAAACTTAATCAATTCGCTATTTCCTCATTGCTAGAATTGATGGAGAGATAACGGACTCTTTACAGAGAACAAGGGAGAGGGTGATAGCAAGGGTACAAATAGAATGACTCATCTCCCATGACTTACTAAGCTGAATTGCATAAACAGAACATCTCTTACTCCCTTACTGGAGCGGATTGAATAGGCTATACCCCCTTCCGGCTGCAGTATATTAAAAGTGTGGTCTACACGCTGGAAGTGGGATATCCGCAGTTCAATAACAGGCTCTCGATAGTGAGCATTATTTTAAGATTCTACTAAGTTGATCTTTATACATATTGCTACAGATGCTATCTAGTTCAACAGGGTATATCAATCCTAGATTCCTGTAGACCTATGGAAACTTGTAGTGCGGGATAGATACATGGTGGACTATAACTCGATAGCCGGATGACCTTAGACATGATCTCCTGCTTCTTTCTGTACTCATCCATCTCCATGCCAGGTTCTTATGATGGAAGCCAAGAGCAAATTACACCCGCTCAAAGTGGATAACGCCTGAGACTGCCTGCTTCTCATCGGTAGGCTCAAGTAAAGGACCACTGATCGAGGCAGCCCTGTCTTGTTCATTCTTAAGATTAAGACTCAAGTCGGATGTACCAATATATGACGATGTGGCATCATGAGCAATGTTGTAACTACCTTGGAGATCTTCCAAACTTTCGTAGGTGAGGGCCACGCTTGGCGCCTGGAAACTGTGAGCTGGTTGAAACAATAGGCCGGAAACTTGAATCCGGAAGCCCTCCGCAACGAATGTGCCATGGAAATTTGGACCAATTCCGTTGAGGCTGCCGTGTGCGGTCATCTATTATATATTAGAATAAGCTTCCATGTTTAAAAGGCAGAGCATGATAAAGTATTTATCAATCTTGCTAATTATACTCACTTTGATAGGGAGAAAGGATAGTATAAAGTATAACTTGGGACTTGTTGACTCGTTGGCTTGTAGGTTTTTGCTCTTTGACTGTTTTCTTTAAGTGGAATCCACAGAGGAAAAGGTCTGTTTATATAGAAAATCATGTATTGTATCAAAGAGAGATGCAAAGAGGGGTACGGGCAGGGTTGACCTAATTCGAAACGCAATGACAGTTCATCTTGCAGGATCAACATGTCTAGTAGCGCCAGTCAGGCAGATATCACATCCGAGAATGCGACATTTTTTTGGACAACCGTGGTATTGGGCGAGGCGAGGCGAGGAGGGGACGCGGCGGGACTTGTCTTCGCAGTGCCTTGCAGAAGCCCACTAACATAAAGCCTGTAGAGTCAACCAGTCCAGCGACGACGATCATGCAGGAGATATCACACGGAGATAGACTGATTTAGTTATAACACAATCGTCTGTATAATCCCGATAAAGTATAGCTCGCTATCCAATGTATACAGAGAGCAACAAAGCAGAATTCTAAGGCATTTTGTATGGGTAATCGATTTCAGAACCCAACTAGATTGCGTATAACGCATAGATTCCCTATATCGGGGTTTTACAGCAGGGATTTGTTGCGGAGAAGGGGTGGAGGCCCGTGGCTTTAGGCAGATGTGGCTTGCAGCAAGCGGTCCGTGCCGTACATCCAGGCGTGACGTGGCGCCCTGATTCTCCGATGGGTATGTAAAGTGAATGAGAATGAAGACTGCATGAAAAACAAATGATACCATACGTGCATATTCTTTGCAGTAGGGGCTAAGACGTATCATGGACTAAAACTGTTGATCTCCGCTACCAGGACGACGAAATCTGAGCGCAGCTACCACGTGCACCAAAGTGGATAAGAATCGAAACTTGGGTAGCTGCTTCTGGGGTATTTTCTAGACGCTGTCATATATTTTCTATGTCACATAGCGGGGTTTGCAGTTTAGCCTTCTACGCGGTCCTTGGGCATGCGAATCTCTCACTAATAGCTGACTTGAAGGGAGTCCTTGCACCAAAAGTCCAAATGCCCTATTACATTTTCCATTTATATGTTCTATTTCTCCTTTACTACAACGGGGCACAAGCAAATCAACTTCTCCAAGAGACCCAAGTGATCCAGTGTTTTGGCGGACTCCGTACATTTGTAGCTGTATATCGATACTAAATCTCTATCCACCACTTAAGGGAAGAGATAACCTAAAGACCCTGTAACCAGTAGCGTGTGAAATAAAAATTTGTGTTATCAAAATCAATGTATAATGCATTACCTAAGGGCTAGATGACAGGGTTAAAATAGGATAAAGAGGGGTGCATGATCCAAATTCTAACAAGAGATTTAGCAGCCAGCACATTTAGTGGACGCTTCTCTTCCTGCGATGTTACCATACATAGGTGGCTTATTCATATTTGCAGCATCAAATATCGTTTATGAGTTGGAAACGGTAGAATCCGGCAGCAGAACAACAAGCGTAGCCTCTTTCCTACAGCCATTCCAAACTGTATCTAAAGTAAAATTCAAGACACCCAGTACCGAGATTGAACCCTCTCTGAGAATTTTCAAGGTTCGTGTTGTACCTGTGTCCGGCGCTGACGGGGTATGGATCATATCATCCCAGTTAAGCTAAGGTCGTATCAAACCTAGTTCGAAATTGAGCCAATCCAAATGGATAAGGTGCAATATCAGGTTCTATTCGGGCCTTATATTAGTAGCTAGAAATGAAATTGAAATGGGGGAAACACTGAAAGTATTTTCGCAACTGGTCTGCCGGTTTCGCGTGGCCTTTGAAGTTGGCAGAACATGACGCAGTATAAATTATGTCACATCATTTGGCAATAGAAGTTAAACCGTATCATGTTTTTAGTATAATTGGATAATATCAGCTGCATGGTTTCTGGGACACATCAGAGAAACCAGGCTGGCTGAAGACCAACAAACCTTATGTACTGGGCGTCAGCTGAACGGCTGAAATCTATGCTCTGATATCCTTAATTAAATCCTGACTTCTCTGTCACGCTATACGCTTCCTTGCAATCTCGAACAAACGCCTAAGCAACGTATACGTGAAAAGATAGGAGATGGGGCCATATTCAAATGAAATTCAAAGAAGGGGGGATAGAAAAGAAAAAGAGAGAAAGAGAGAAAGAGAGAAAGAGAGAAAGAGAGAAAGAGAGAAAGAGAGAAAGAGAGAAAGAGAGAGGACACAAGTATCATCTTCGTAAGAGACGATACAGTATAGAGTGGCTAGCTGAAAGGTGGGGAAACTTGTGGGGCTTGTTGTGCCCCATAGAATTACTAGTGCGCAGCTGGACATGTATGATGTGGCCCTTGCCCTGGAAGCATCTAAATCACTCATCTCCGGTCAGAACGTTCAGCTAATTGAGCTGGAGAACATCTCTACTGGCAAAGCCATAAAGCTCAAAGAACCCGGTCTGGGGCCGAGATTCTGCTCCCTTTGAAACGTGTCGAGTCCACTGATAGGAGAATTGTTGCTGTCTTTGCCTGCTATTCATGCCCCAAATGAAGGCTCTAGAGCTATAGAACAATGCTCCAGCGGCCGACTGGACGCTGTTCCTTAGCGTTGGACAAGTTGATGAATATGTCCTTCCGTCTCGCCCAGACTCGATCCCTGGCCTTGTCCCAGTCGACGCCGAGGAGCTCTATGAGTCTATGAGCCATATTGGACTGGGTTACTCCCGCGAGTTTCGCAAGATGGAGAGCATTTGTCGGACCAGAAATTATACTACATCCTCCACCATGGAGCCAACAACGGACCAAGACAACAGCGAAGCGCTACTGGTGCACCTTGCGCTGTTTGATATGTATTTCCAGACGGTCATCGCGGCCTTCTGCTATCCAGACGATGGCTCCTTCTGGACTCACTATCTCCCAGCCAGCGTCGATATCATCCGGGTGAATGCTTCGTGCTTCAGGCTTCTCAGGAGTGGACATAGTCCGTCGGGATTACGCTGACTCTACCAAGCAGTCAATTTCCGTCATGGTGTCGCAGGACATGGATGAGATGGTAGCTTTAAAAACGGCGCCTCAGAGGCCGAAATCGGGGTGTTGCAATACTTTTGACCTAGTAGTTTACCATTATCTACTCCTGGAGATCCTTTGGATCACACACCAATATTAGCCAACATGCAGCTCGACTGTCATGTATAATCTCCCAGCAATTCGTGGGATACTTTTCCAGGTAGCTCGCAGATATCTAGAATTATACAATCGGGGATTGTAGAGTTTGTCATTGACAAAGAGCGAAAACAGTCTCAAATTCAGTCGGCCTTTAGCCGGCCCTTTCCTAAAGGAAATACTTCAGCCCCTATAAACCACAAAATCAACAAGATCGTCTTCGGTCGTTGGCGTGATTTTGTATATCAGAGTCACTACTCTGTCCTGTTACCAACCTCTGCCTCTTTTTCCTCCCTCCCCGAGACATAATATAGACCAAACAAGCAACAGCTCGGCAGTATACCAAATATTTACGGGACTATAGAATCCTATATACCTTACCAAAAATCTTTTCAATCCAGCAAAGTTTCCCCTTCTCTGTACTGATTTTATAGGCCAACCAGGAAGCTTTGCGTGATGATATAGATATCATAAACACTGACCCCGCAGTTAATTATACATATATCTTCCGAGCAACACTGACGTTCATTGCATCGGCTACAGAACGGTATGGATCTTGTTATGTACATATTCTCTCTGCCGACATATCCGTTCGCTATCCAGCTTCACCCTTTTTGAAGAATGAACTGGAGATATTGTTCCATTACTGAGCTATGCATTTGAGGAGAGTGAATATATAGAAAATATATATAATATATTGCGAGATTATACTTCCTGGAACATTAAAATTTGTATATAGAATACCGACTTTCGAGAACTGCTTGACAGAGTACCATCCTTAGAGAAAGCGATCTTGCGCTCAATATGGGAATAGGCTTCGATGTCATGAAATGGTTCTTATATTACAAAGACCCAGCAAAACTAGTTTTAGTCTTTAGTCTCCTGCTCATTTTGAATGCCACTGCCAAGACTCTAGCCACAACACTAGGTGCGCAGAAGATGAGTTGCATATAAAATAAATGTGATGCAGTATTCATCAGTCACGTGCATGGTATAATCAATCGCCAAGTGGGCTGTGGAGCTGGTGATGTTGAAGCTGCCGCATTGATCGAGATCATTTTTGACAATCTTTTATTTTATTTTTGCTCCTTAATTCGTTGTCGAACATTACTTTGAGAAGCACTAATCTAGTCTTAGCCACGAAGATCGCTACGGTGCGGGAGGCTGTGCAAGGCTAAAAGAGGACGAGAGAGGCGGGGCATTCATTAAGGGCTGTGAGACCATAGTGTTGTGCATACCCATATACATACAACATCATCTCGGTTCATTTCATTGATTGCAGATCTCAAACAAAGTCGACTGTAGTGTGGACAAGAAAATGGATCCAGTCTCCAATATCGCCGGTCGTTTCCAAAGAAACTTGAAAGAATTACACACAGTATGTAAACCAGCCATGAGCCTCGAGAGGATGGATGTGAAGTCCTAATACCAGCTCGGTTTTCCTTGAAAAGCGGTATCACGGAGTTGGCTTTCAATACCTACCCTTACAAGGCTCTTCGGACATCCGCCTACTCAGTATCCAGCCTGGAAGGCCTAGTGATGGGATTTCCTGCTTGATACGGGTCGTTAGCCTTGACGAAAACCCAAAATACACGGCTCTTTCTTATACCTGGAGGAAACAGTACTCTTCCTTGCGTAGTGGTACCCTCATGGCGTTCGAAATTATGAAATCGCTCTATCAAGGGAATATATTTGACATGCATATTCCAGAGGCTGAAACAGAGGAGCGTACCCCCAAGACCATCCTGTGCAATGGCAGCAGAATAAACATATCCATGAATTTATATGACGCCTTGCTATCACTTAGACAGATACAATCGAAGGATTGGTATTGGATTGACGCATTATGCATAAACCAAAGGTATCTGACACCTCATATCTGTTATGTCTAACTCGACTAGAGAAAGGCAAATAAAGTATGAGACTAAATAGTTTATCAGTGATACAGAGGAAAAAACCCTTCAGATTCAGAAGATGGGTAGAATATACCAATCTGCTGAGCTTGTTCTTGTCTGGCTCGGTGACTGCTCGTCAAAATTAGCTCGAGGCCTTCCCAGCTTAGAAACGCTTGCGAAGAAGCCGCAAAGTGAATTACCACCACTGCCCAAGTTCAAAGGGCCTGGTGGAGATTTTCAAGCGGCGGCCACGACCGCGCTCGATCTTTCCTGTCGGCAATGGTTCAAGCGGATCTGGGTACTGCAAGAATACCTTTTGGCAAGAAAAGTCAACTTCCTCTATGGTAACCATGAAGTTAGCTTGGGAGCCTTGCTGACCGCTTGTATATGGGTATATCATGATCCTGGCGCTGTAATGACACCCGAGCTACCAATAAGGGCTGAATCGATAGAAGCCCTTGCCCACATTAATGACATCCCCAACTTCTTGTTGGCTCGCCAAGCCATTGGTCAGGGCCGCAGGTTAACCCTCCGCGAATGGCTTCAGGCATGTCGAAGGCGCTATGCCAAAGATTCAAGAGATTTTGTCTTTAGCGGCTTATCTCTGATCCATCCTGAGTCATTGAAGATAGATAATCAACGTCTTCAGCAGGCAGACCATGCTGGCTTTGAACCTCAGGCACCTGTACTGCCGCTCAGGGCCGGTACGCACACTCAGAAAGACAAGCGATTCACTGCAGAACATCCCACTGCCACACTAAAAGCCCCAACATCATCATCACTCATACCCGAGGGCCTATGGGGTTTCGTCAGGGCTGATTATGCAGCCAGCGAAGTCGAGGTACTTATCAATGTTGCAGCATGCCTGCTTTCCCAGAAAGGACAACACAACCTCGATCTGCTTTCCATTGCAGCTCGTAGGCCGCGGGATGATTCGGATACTGACGTAGGCAATCGGTTTTGGCCTCGCGCTCATCCTATTCTCCCATCTTGGGTCCCAGCCTTGGGTTCCAGAGGTGTAAGTGCGTCTGACATTTGCTCGTCTCATCCACTTTTACTTTACCTTACTCTCTGTCAACACAGATAACAGCGCCTACTAACCTAGATATCTCCAGTCTCTTGAGCATAACAACCTAGCATCTACAGCGGAAGCATCAGGTGACGGTAGTGCAGCCTTTGCAGCTGGTATATTAGGACAGCCGGGCCCATCACCGAAGATCTCTCGCGACGGGAGGACGTTATTCCTTGAAGCTGCACCCCTTGACACAGTCAAGGATATACTTTTAGATAATACTTTCATGACAGATGAGTACATCGACATTCTCATTAGGTTCCTTGAAACTGTTGGCGGGATGCCCCGTGCTCACCACCCAAGTGGTGGGACGAGCTTCGACGCGGTTGCAATATCTCTTGCTTCTTCGCTGTTCTTCACGTTTCCCAGCAGCATAGAAATAAACGTCACCAAGTGTCAAAATCTTGAACGGATATCATTATCGTCTATAAATGAGCAGCATGCGCGTTTCTGGCTTTGCGAGTTTATCGAGAGTGAGGTGCGCCACTGGGTAACATTTTTACGGATGACCCGCGAGGACTATGCTTTGGCGCAAGGAATTGAGCCCTCAGGGGCGGAGTGGCCGGAGGGAATTAGTATAGAACGGCAGAAGAAACTGGATAGCCTCATATCCGCTTACTGGCAAATAAACGAGAAATTTGATGATCTTCCATGGTCTGGGACAGCAGATAAAGGTGTGGCGGAACCAACAGCAGCAACGCCGCCCAACAAGACCACATCCAATCTATGGGAACTACTGGAGACCTTGCAGTCTTCTATTGATGAGAAAAAATTTGTTTGGAAAAGGAAGCTATCAATCTCTCCCGAGGCACAGCAATATGTTGCTGCCTTTTCACTGGAACTTAAAAGGCGGAGCTTGTTTATAACGCAAGACGGACTTATTGGAATGGGGCCTAGTTGGATGAGCAAAGGGGATCGGGTGATGCTGGTACGAGATGCTACCGTTCCTTACGTGTTTAGGCACGTTGATGAGGAACTGAGGCAACTGGTGAGAACAATAGAGATGAGGGAAGATATGTTGAAAGAACAATCGGTCGAAAGGAAATATAATCTGTCACGGCAATTTATGCGGCCCACGCTTGAGAAGCAAATATCAGACTTGAAGCTGAAAATTAGCCACCTTCAAGCTGGCACGAAAGACGCATGGATTTTGATTGGTGAGGCGTATATTCCCGGTGTCATGCGAGGAGAGGTTCTGGAAAGAGGAGGTTCTGAAATTTTTGGGAGGATTGCCATAGTATAATCTTTTAGCTCTGCTAATAAAGTTGATGCCATCTTGTAATACAGACAGTCTTAATTAATATACTATCTGTTCTGCTAGAGATATATAATCCAGCAATAAATCTTAATAAATTTATTAAGGCGCAGCTACAGATATTTGAGAGATCTATACAGCCGACAACATAAGTTTAGTTAGTAAGGGACTATTATAGTATTCTATAGGGTATCTGGGAATACTACGGCAGGTTTTATTCAATATAGTTGGCCGGTCAAGAGAGATCGACGCTGATAATATAAAGCAGGGAAGTCTTTCTCTGTGGGATATGGCATATAATGACAGTAATAGATAAGTCGTATAGACTTGACAAGACTGTCTATATAGCCCGAGAGGACAGATATATATGTCGGTGTGCAAAGAGACGGAAATCTGCTTTAGATAATTAGAACTGGGCCCTATATTTCGAAGTAATACAGGTCTCTATAGGATTTGCAATTGCCACAGACAGACTTGATACTGTATAATTATGTAGATGACTACTAATTATCTACTCCAACCGACTGAATTTATACCAATTATCTTGGCACATTTTATATGGGACACACAGGTGGCCGACTCGGTAGTTGTGTACGTTATTCCTGCGCCGCACGAAGACTTACCACCTCGGCGTCAATCTACCCGTCAACCAGAAATAATACCTATCATCCCACTCACTATACCTACTATGCTAAAAATAGACGTCTAGCCACCTTTTTGGCGCAGTGATTTGATGGCTGACATTCCCTCATGTATAGAGTTATTGCGAATAGCTTCATTCACTTTATCCAGAGGTTGGCGAAGCTGGCGAAAGCTACCCATCACTATCTTTATTTTGTTTAACCTTCTTTGTCAAGTACGCTAATGGCATTAAGTAATATCTACAAGACCTCGAGAAAGAGTTTTCCTGGTTGATACAACTCAAACTTTCAAAGGTGGAAAAGCAAAAAATTAGAAGGCTCAATTGAACGTCAAAGATGTACATACAAAGGCCGAAGGTACTAACGCGAATAAAGATGAAAATGGTGTCGAGCTAAAAAACGAAATGGGGAAAAGAAAAGACAATATCTTCGGCGCAATAGAGAATTTTAATAAGTCAAACTTTCAAGCCGCATCATACCATCGTACACGCCTATTTTCCATCCTTATACCTCAACATTCAGTACAATTTTGGTCGGGCGTGTCCCACAAAACAGTGCCGAATAAGGAAAGCCTTGCGCGATCAGCATATCCATCACCCAATTCGATCATTGGTGGGTGGTCGGTCGAGCAAGACATAAAATGGCCGAGGCATCTTAAGCCGCCAGGAGGGGTTCCTTCTCCGCATTCAAAGCAGGATGCTCAATCGACTCAGCCACAGCCACGGGTTCCTCCTTCACAGCAACGGGCTCCTCCTTGGGTGCCTCCGGGAAATCCGTAGTCTTAAATGCGGGCTCGGTGTCGATCTCCTTCTTGATAACGGGCTCCGGAGTAGAAACCTTGGTCATCTGCGGCGATACGGAGCGACGCTGGCCGATGTACCCCTGGGCCTTGGCGCTGTAGTCATCAACGTACTGCTTCATCAAGCCCGTCGCATGGGAGGTACGTTCCTCAGCAAGGTCCTTCAGTTGGTGGGCCTGGGAGTTAACAACTTCTTGGATGTGTTCAATCTGCGCATCGATGACTTCACGGTTGTTCATGTAGACCAGAGGTCCAATGTAAGCGATGATAACGGCGATCAGAGACAGGCCCCAGAATGGAAGCCATTTGATCAACCAATAGGCGCTGAAGGCGGCAGCGAAAGCCTGTCCGGGTGAGAAATTTATTAGTCTAGGGCCCTTCCATATCGATACGCTCATAACTTACAGCGACAGTGTGGATGATGTTCTCGGCAAACAGGATGCGCTGGAATTCGAGGAGAACGAAGTTAAGGAGCTGTTCGAGATCCTCATAGACACCCTCAATGGTCTCCTTCGGGATAGTGTAGTATTTACGAGGGCGGAAAGAGCTTGCGAGACCCTGCGACAGCACGAGTCTACCACCGAGCTCGGCGGCAGCGGTGACTAGACAGGTCAATTATTGCCCAGTGTATATCAAACGGGAGATCGCAACTCACATCCCAAAGCCACGTAGATGAACTTAAAGAACCAGCGGAGCAGAGGCAGGTAACGGGCGGCGAAAATAAAAGTCACGACGGTCGCAAACGAAGCAGCGGTAGCTCGGGGTTGTTCCCACTGGTCACAGATTAGGTTTATAGGGTCCATCACAGTGCAATGGCTTACTCACGCTCAGGAGGCTGTACAACAGGGAGTGGTAGTCTGGAACGAATTAGCGGTGGTTTTGTGGCGTTATGGACTATCTTCACCACATACAAGTCAGATGTTGGCCGGTCGCAGTTGTGGTCAAGGGCGTCACACGAGCGTTTTTCAATTCGCGTAGCTCTTGTTCAGTACGGGCTGCTTCCGACTTGATGTGATCAACAACGGGCCCTGTTAAAGAATTTGTCAGGTCAATTGTCCTTTTGCTGCTGGCTTTTAAGCATCGCGGGTGTTGTCTAATTACCATTAGTTACGGCATTTTTGATACCTAACGATAAGTGTTAGCATCAGATTGTGGAACGTTTCCAACGACCCTTCTCGGGGAATTTTGAGAATGGAGAACTAAGATTCAGTCAGCTATTGCTCCTGTGCAAGTCAATCGCGATCCGATGGATTTCCAGCGTACCTTACTGCTTCCATTGGTGTCGGGATAGCTCACGTCACCGGGTCTCGTGCTTTCGGCCATGTCGGAAG
This sequence comes from Aspergillus tamarii, assembly GCA_030556085.1. Taxonomy (NCBI): domain Eukaryota; kingdom Fungi; phylum Ascomycota; class Eurotiomycetes; order Eurotiales; family Aspergillaceae; genus Aspergillus; species Aspergillus tamarii. The sequence goes on from JARVTJ010000006.1 coordinate 541,307, forward strand.
GATGTTTGTGCAGCCCTGAAGCTGGGTAAGATAAGGAATTACAGAAAAAGAGAAATGTGAAAGGTGGATTAAAATAAGCACCACTTGTATGGTGGAGGAATTGAATGAACTAATAAAGAAAAGAAAGAGCGAAAGAGAAGAAGAAAAGAGGGGGTGCAGGGTAAGATTCTGGATAGCCTGTGAGGGAGAAGAAGATAGGAGAAGGTGAGGGAGGGTGATGCAATTGACACAAGCGAGAGAGCCTCGGGGCCTGAATGGGTCGTGTGAGGGAAACCTACTACTATGTAATTACTATTCTGACCTGCGTCTACTCCGCTTTTTCTTTTCTTTGCTCAAAAAGAAATACTGTTAATTAGTCTGTTGATTGTCTTCACAGATGGTACTATGTAGTATTTTCAAGTGTTGTTTTTGTTGGCTTTTATTTTTGATCTTCTTTGCTTTCATTTCTTTTAATATTTTTTTTAGAGGTATTTTTGAATGACTGCCTATAATCGTCATTGTTTGAAACAAACGAACCGCTACGTAAGAATTACGGTACCTTTACCGCGGTTCCTTTTCTTAGTGTGTCTCAAATTCCTTTTAGTTCTTCATTTCCGCCAGTCCAGACCAATGAACATGTGATCTTTTTTTTACTTTCCTTATGAGCTTGAGCTGCCAACTTAACTTTCCTACTTAATGTTAGCGGCCGCAAGTGTTTGATCTAAAGACTTCAATAAAAAAATAGAAAGGCAAGGAAAACCACCAGGGAAGAAAGAACAGGGGGTGAAATATTAAAAAAAATAATAATAATAAGAATAAAAATTGTAATTAAACAAAAGAAGCTGAAAAACACTGTATTGTTCTTATACATACGGCGGTAATGGACAAGTCACAAGTGTGGAATATTAAACCCTCCTGGTTCCTTTGGTGGCAGCTCTGAGCGGCTCTAGACGAGCAACGCGCTACTGACTTACTTTATAGGATCTAGCGGTCCGCACCGTGCTGCAAGTAAAGTTGCTCTCTAAGCAGATAGTATGGGAGGATGATTCCCAATCAAAAATCCAGGCAAGGTTCCTAATTCATTCATCCTTGATGTTACAAATCCAACAGCAAAACGGTAGATTTGTTGTCTAGGATGTATACATCTCGTAAAAACAGATGTGGTTATTCTAGCAAAGAATCCATGACTCCGCTACCTTTTCCGAGGTAGATGTAACTCGATGAGCGGTGTCTTCCGTATATTTAGAAACCATTGTGTTGTAGCCAGCACTGCGATCCGTTTGAGCGTTGCAAACGTGGCTAGTGGAGAGTTGCTTGCCCTGGCCAACGATGCGATCTCTGATCGATTTCCCGAGTGAGTTGTCATATGCGTGATACAGTTTGGGCCTCGAACACCGCCTTTGCTCGTTTTGGATGATTTTCTGGATGCAGTTGGACAAGCATGTCGGTTTCAAGGATCTGCGAACTGCGTTCTTGACTTCATTTGTCGGTCAACGAGTTGAAACAACGTCTTTTCTTCTCTACGTCCGGCTATGCTTGGGCCGCATTCCGATCCCTAAGGCCTGCCGTATCTGCATATCTATTTATTGGAAGAAAGCAAGTTACGATGTCCAGATGGATGTGAGTCCAATACAGTTGGCTTCTATTTTGGGTGAAATACTCATCCAGTGCCACTATTCCCAAAGGATGAACTAAAGTACTCCAGAACCCTTACTTCTACAGCTCCATCCTCACTCAAATAAGCTGCCATAAGCTGTCTCGGTTAATCCGCTCTATCAGTTCAGTCATGAAAGTGTTCCTGTAATTCAAGGGTAGCTTGAGCTGATACTACTAATAGTACCGGGCATAGTCGCAGATTGTCGCTAGAACTTCAGCATCGACCAATCAGCATTATTTTACTAGCTATCGGGCCCTTCAGGTTCTCCTAAGTAGATGGGTATCTATCGAGAGCCCTAGCGAGAAACCCATGGCCTTGGATAAAAAAAACCCTAAGGCACATACAAATGCTAGACGTAAGGGACATTGGCTTTACAACCCTACACCGCAAGATACCAGCACGCATTACAAAATCCAAGGGATGAACTGACTACATTTGGTAATACCTAAATGCATTCCCTCGGCTTCTTCAGGCACAGATCTTTTTATGTTGACTCCCAGAACGTGACTCTTTTCTCCGTTTTCCCAATCCGGACATATATGGATCTAGATTCCCCCGGCATGACCATGACATCATAACATACGGAAAACTCTTGCGAATCGAATTACTGACCCAAACCTGACCGCAGCCATTAATTACTCTTCGATCAAATTATTTGTTTAAAGAATTAGTTGCAGAGCGCAGGAACTTTCTTTTGGCTGGAGTCGAAGCGGGGAATTGGAAGTGCACTATCCATTCCGCGCATATTACAGTCTCAGTAAATATGATGTTGATATAAAAGAAATAGAAAATTCATATGTACTCTTACTAGGTATCATATACTACACCATGAATGTGGAAAAGCATGCCTGAGAGACCCTAAAAATTCATGCCTGTATAATAAGGCACGCATGATGTAAAGTCACGTGTGTGGGTGGGACTCACGCGTTTCCCGATGTTTTGATGCCTCGACTCTTGCCGACGACGGACATACTCAGCCCACCGACGACAACCAATATCCACCGACTCCACGCCAACTTTCAATGCCGCTGTCGCCCCGGTCGCTATCCTAATTCGGGCTTTGTCGCCCCCCGTTTCACTCGTTCAAACTAAAGATCGACTTCAACCGACCGCCGGCTGGGAATCGCGTTTGTTTACATCGTCATGGCCGCTAGTGGCGCGAGGGCGCAGAAGCCTGTGGGCTCTGCAGCATGGATTTCAACGGAGAAGGAGAATTTTACGAACCTGCTCAATCAAGAGATGGAAGAAGTGGAATACCCGGTGCGCCATGAGATGGATTGGCTGAATGAGCATATGGCCGAGATCTTCTCCAACAACCAATTGTCCGTTGCGACCGACATACCCCCCTACATCCGTTCCCGTGCTGACACCTGCATAGCAATTTTACGGAAGCTTTTAAAACTCCCGGGAAGCTTAGAGGCAAGACGCCTCGAACTGCACGCAAAAGGGATCCGGCTGAGAGCCGAGTGGTATGTTTCCCTTTATCCCTGGCTGGTCTTCAGCTCTACTGACCTCTTTAGCCCTTGAGTGAGATCTTTTCAACGTCGCATAATAGGTTTGAAGATAAGGTTGCAAGCCCAACACCTCACCGTTCCCCTGCTAAACAAAAGGCCCCGGTTTCCGTGCCTACTCTTGCTCCAACTGCCGCGACACCTACAAAACCCAAGCACGTTACAGAGAATGCCCCGCAACTCCAGTACCCTGATCTCAGCAAGGATTTGAACTCTTTCACGACTTACAACACGGACTCGGGCTACCATGGAATGCCGGATGAGGGCGAGGAGGAAGAAGATGACGATGTTGTTCTGACACAAGTGCAGCCTGAATCGCAAACATCCACTCAACCCTTCGACAGCCAACCTGCCCCTAAAGACGTACAGGAACATCGTTCTTCGATTAGCCGCCGTTCCACGGGCGCTTCCTTCCACTCAGCCCATGAGGACGCTCAACAGCGCGGAAACACGGTGGAGCCTATGCAAGTTGACTCAACTCCGAAAGAGGCCACAAAGGAACATACTCCCCAGCCACTGCCGAAGGCGAAAGAACCAGAGCCAAACTCAGAAAATGAGGTGCAGCCTGAACCTGAACCTGAACCTGAGGTACAACCAGACGCGGAGCCCGATGTTGAAGACGAGGCAAAACCTGAATCGAAAGAGCCAACAGCAGCACTGCATCCAGAACCGGAACAAGTAGAAGAGCCAGAAAAGGCACCAGAAACTCAACTACTAGAACAGACGATATCATCACCTGCAAAATCATCTCCTATGAAAACGCCCGCTCCCCAGTCGTCGGAGCCTCATGAAGAAGAGAAGGATGATGCAAAGGATGATATGGCCCTTGACGATGAGAATTTGGATGATATTGGCTCGCCTTCAGATGGCTCCACTCCCGATCGCCCGCTGATTCGTAAGAGCAGCCTTTCTTTTGCCTCGCTCCCGGCTCGCGAGCCCCTTATGAAGAAGAGCCTGGGTGGTACCCGTATCTCCCGAACAAGCCATATTGATATTGCCAAGATCAACAACACCGGGGGCTCTGGCTTCTTCGGTAGGCAGACTGGTGGACACAGATCAACTCAGGCTGCTCTGGATGAGAATGCGGCACATGGTGAGAAGATGGACCTCGATGATGATAAGGAGGGCTCCCAGGGAGAGACAGACGCAGACACAAAGGCAAGCAAGCTTCACAACAAGTCGTCTACTCAACGGTTGCATGAGAAGATCAGTATGCTTGGCAAACTTCAGCCGTCACGACCTACGAAGTCTATTCCGGCGGTCCAAGGCTTGTCCTCCACACAGGTAACCTATCCGGAGCTTCCGTCATCTAAAGCTGATGCAAAACCGGAGACGACCTCCCAGAAATCTCGCGGAACGCCAGCTCCAGAACCCATAGAACTGGAGGATGATGATTGGATCCGGCCCTTGAGCTCGCCCTCGAAGGCAAACTTCCCCAGAGGCCAGACAGCAGATGCTCTAGAGAAACACTCTAGCGTGGATGTAAGCCATAGCATTGACCATGATGATGCTTCTGCTGCTCGAAAGGAAAGTGCAGTCCCTGAAGAGCCAGCGAGATCTAGCGCCAAACAAGGCTTGGAAGCGGTTCTTGGCAAATATTCGACCCCAACGTATTCATCCCCTCAGCGCCCTAGTCACCAGGCCAAAGCGTCCACTTCACATATGGATAGCCAAGTGTCGACCACCCCTGCAGGCTCTCCTATCGCTCAAGACGGGCTGGTGAGTGCGTCTAAGTCCAGATTACAATCCATCGTTAGGTCTGCTAAAGGCCTTTTCACGAATTCTGGTGGCGTTGCTGCGGCTGCAAGAATGGAGGCCTCTTCCCCGGACGAGCACAGAGTACAGCGCAGCGAGCGTGTTGAGCCAGACAGGACCAGTAGGAAGGTGCCACAGCCGACGCGGGACCACAGCCCCCCGCGACAAGAAGGCCGCAGAACACGAAGCTCTACTGAGCGGGAAGAACGTCGAAAGCAGAAGGAACTTGAAGATCGCCAACGTGAGGAGGAAGAAGAGCAGGCAGAGAGGGCACGGCAGCAAGAAAGGGAAAAGCAAAGAGCTGCTCAGCTCAAGGCTGCGCAAGAGAAACTATCGGCTGAAAATGAAAGTCGCAAGGCTCCGGTTGCACCAACTCCGCAGAAGATATCACAACTACAGAAACATTCATCAAGAGAGCCAGAGCCTAGCTATGAGGCAACCTCGAAACCCACCGCCCGTCCGTCTGTATCACAGCAGCAGCAATCAACCAGGCAACGCCCTCCCAGGCCTACCCGGGAAGCTCTGCAAAAGCCGAAGCCTCAACCCCAGCCCGTGTCAATCCGTGTTGGCAGCGCTCTTTCTCGTCAAATGCCCTTAGCCTCCTCTTCAGTGTCCGGTGCTGCGGAGTCTAGTGTTCCGGTACCAACTCCCGCTTCCGCTTCTAAGCAACCTACCTTGAAGAAGAAGGCGAGCAACTCTTCTTTGCACACAGCGTCTTCCAACAGCAGCTTCAAGAGCTCTGTCTCCAGCCAGACACAGAGAAAGGCCCAGCTTGCAAGTGAGAGAAAGCGAGAGCAGGAGGAACGCGAAGCGCGCCGAAGAGAAGAACAAAGACGTGAGTTGGAACGCAAGCGTGCTGCGCAGCAACAGGAGGAAACACGTCGACAGGAGATGCGGAGTCGCGCGGAAGCCGAACGTCGAGAGCGACTTGCTTCCGAAGACCCTAAGAAAGCCGCCCAGATGCAAGCCATCGAGAAACGGAGACTGGAGAACGCTCGCAGGCTCGAGAGACAAGGTAGTCAGCAGCCTGAGATGGTAAGTCCAATGCTAGTGTCAATGCATCAGCTTTAAGAACTATACTAAAGGTGAATATCAGAACACTGCGCATCCGCCAGAAAGGCCAGCGTCGCAAGCTGCTCGTCCCGCTTCACGACTGGGCTCCATGCAGCCGTACAACCGCACAATCAACCCACCTCAGCCCAATCCGGCTAAACCACCCAAGAGAGGGTTAGATGATGAGCCAGGTCATCGCTCTGCAGCACCGAAGCCTGGTGCTATGCAGCCTTCTGGCGAAACTAAGCGGAGGAGAACAGAAGATGAGCACAATCCCGTTATGCGACCCACGATGGCCCCGCCAATTCGTCAGTCGAACATCCGTAAAGAGTCGATGATCCGCAAGGTAAGAATCCAACGGCTCTTTATGAAATATTTTGTCGTGGTACTGACGTGACTAGGAACCCACAAAGCCCTCCATGTATGGCCATACACAGCCTGGTTCTTCGATATTCAAGTCTGCTCAATCACAGCGACCTGCACATCCGATGGACATGACCAAGTACGCGAGTGGCAAGATACCCTTCGCGGAGCCGTCGAACGCCCCCCAGACGGCGACGCATAAGACCCCAGTTGCCAGCTCTTCGACTCAGAAGGCTGCTCACAAGCCATCACCGAACTATCCTAATGGCGAGAACATTCATCTACCAGAAATCGCAACTGACAGTGAAGACGAGGACTCTGATGCCGAGATGCTCCCCGTGCCGAAGTGGGCTCAGCCCAAGGAGCTTGAGTCGATTCTGCGGCAGCAGGAGGGCTTGGAAGCGGATTCCATTTTTGGGCCCATTGCTCCGTTCTCGCTGGAGGAGACGTTCAAAGCTGACAAGAGGATCAAGAAATTCCGCGAACGCACCAGCAGTGCAAATTGGGCTGGTACTGATGCACTCACTCAGGAGGAAATCCGACGGGATCTTGCTGAGCGACAGCGTTTGCGACTTAACGGGGGGTGGAGTTTCAATTAGTGTCCGTTGCATGGGTTTATCTTGATACCGTGTGGTTTTTTATTTTGGTTTGTTTTAGTAGGAGTAGACTTACGCGTTGGCATGACTGGTCGGCGTTATTGAGATTGGACACTTACTAGCTGCATTATGAACATTATAATCATGCATTGACTTATGTTGAACTTTCATTACTGTATGCGTCTGGACGATGCTTACTTAGTTTATGCTCAGTATGGTGTTTTAACTACAATACTCGATTCGCGGTATGGTCTTTAGCTGCAGTGATTGGTAATATAGTTGAAGATTAGGCATATCCATGTTTATCTGTAACCTTCAATGGTACCACTATATATATTTACACACACTGTCCATGTTTGACACAAAACAAAACTCTAGCATTCTATTAACAAAAGCTTTAATGCAGGAAGTTGTTCTGAGAATTAACAATAGGTAGAGCAACCAACAACCTTAGAAGATAAGTTAGAGCTCCAAAGCTACATACACAACATACGGAGCGAGAACAAGGAATCAATCAACGTATTGATTGAACCTCATTGATAAAGTATAAAATACAAAGTCTTTCGAATAAGAAGCATCATTGGTCTAGTGGTAGAATTCATCGTTGCCATCGATGAGGCCCGTGTTCGATTCACGGATGATGCACTTCCTTTTTTTTTTTTTGTCTTGTTTTCTTTTTGACTTCTACCAACCACTCTAGAGTATATACACTCAAGTATACAATAATCTATACAGTCATGACCACCATACAACCTTATTTTCATTTCTTGCCCCCCCCATCAATTAACTGAAAGGCAGAGTACCGCCTTTGAACAATCACTCCCACCTCTTCCGAGTATAGTACATGAACAATACCTATACATATTCACTACGACAGACAACAATCCACAGTGCCCTCCCTCCATAAAACCCTAGACACGAACGAATGTGATTGAAATATTCTCCATGATGGAGACCTAATGTCCCTACCGTTGTCTCAGAAGTTGAAGGATGAATTTTGAGGGTGGTTTTGGGGGTGGCAGGGGGAGCGTTGGAAGGTTCTGGGTTGATTTATAGACAGGGGCTCAATATGGTAGGGTTATGGGGGTAGAGATACCTTCTATAAGCTGTCATCCAGGCTGATGACAGCACTGGCAATATCAGCTTCTATGTATGGATAAAGGACAGCTACTAATACAGTCATCAAGTCATCATTTTGCATATATTAGTCACGCACTGTACATCTGTGGTACATACAACCAGGTCTATTATACACAAGCCGCTATTTTACTCCGCCTCCGGTTCAATATCACTGGCCCCGTCATACCCCTGTTCCATGGCGTCCGGGTTGAGATTGGCCACGTCCGGCGCAATGCCATCCTTGTGTTTGGATCGATTATGAGAAACCGTCCTCCAGCCGCACGGCTGAGAGGGGTCCTTGAGATACTCAGACATAGGGAACTAACGCAATCAGCTTCATGCCAGGCCTCTGAAACATGTATTTAAACTCACATAATGATCGTTCTTCTTCATAGTCACCACCCAAGGAACATTGTCGAATGTGACCGCCCGTAGTCGGAAATACGTGTTGTCAGGAATCTTGCTCACTTCCTTCACAAAACGGTCAAGGTCCGGGGTCGGTACTCCGTTGACGGCGGTGATGAAGTTGGTTGGAGAAAGACCATACTGATACGAAGGAGAACCACGGCTCTATTGATAGGTTAGCCAACAACTATTTCCACCAAGGGAAAAAAAAAATAAAATTAGATAATATAAGACAGAAGAAATACATACTCTTGCGCTCACATAAATCTCGCTGTGTAGCTTGGAGATCTGCTGGCGGACAGCGTGGTGCGGCTTCTGCAAAACGGCACCGCAGAAGACAACCGCTCGATCGGTTTCAAGGTCCGCCGTCGGTACGGTGGGCACCTGGATGCGCATTTCTTGTCCATTCCGGACAATCAGAGCCTCCAGGAACTCCTTGTCGTACATCACGTCGAGTTCGGAAACGCGCGTGATCAGCTGACCATCCAGGGTAAGGATAATGTCGCCCTCCTGGAAGGTGTCGGCCGTGTTGTCGAAACCAGAGGGCGGGCAGTCGACCTTGCGTACCATGAACAGCTGGTGCCGCGATGGATTGGCCTGCGTCACCTTCTCGATCCATTCCTCTGACACGCCCATAATGCGGGCCTGGCTCATCTGGACCACGTAGCTCTCCATGTTCAGGATCCGCAGCTCGGGCATCATGCCCTGCTGGATCTGGGACACCACCGGCAGCAGCGACGGGGTCGCGAATCCGAGGTGATATTCCACATCCTTATGCGAGCTGGGGGTGCGCTCTCCCAGATAGTTCAACCATAATGCTTGAACAACTCCGTCTTCACCAATCAGAACGCCGTTGGAGCACTGTCCACTCAGGCCAGTGTCCACCGTTACAGCATCCAGGTTGATGGCCCGGTAACGTGGTGCAGAGGCATTTGCTGGGATTGACACGGTCGTGATGTCGGTGACAGCTGTCTTGGCCACTACAATGCGGAAATTCTGGTTAAACCCGACGAAAATGGTGTCTTGGCCCTGCTTGATGTACTCCGTACTGAGCTTGGCGCTCTGCACGGGGGCCTGCACCAGACTGGGATCATACTGAATGATGGTGTAGTTCTGCAGTGGATGCAAAAATACGACCTTGGCATTGACAATGATCGAGTCGGCCACGGTAATATTGATATCGCAAAGGTCGTACGGAACAATGGCTCGCGATACGACAACTAACCCTTTTTCCGCATCCACGACGAGCCCAAATCCAGTCTTCTTGGCCTGGGGGTAACCGTCCAGCTTCAAGGGCATGGTGCAGGACACACGCACAAAGCTGCGCACGATCTCTGAGGCTGCAGGCTGACTCACACCATCCAGTTGGATGAAGTCGGCCTTTCTGGGTATGGGGGGAAGGGCCGGGACGGGATCCGCTAGATCGGAGAAGTCCCAAAGACCGGTCTCGTCATTGCGCACCGCCAATCGCATCTTGGGGTGCCAATGGCGGTCGATGTAGACGATGCTTGTGCCCCGCGTGTGGAGGTCCCGGATATGCCGATAAGAGATGACCACTCGCGAGCGGTCGGGGATGGTCTTCATGACTTCCACAAACTCATCTAGGTTTCGCGTCGGCCGTTTGTCCACGGAATCGATGAGCCATCCAGACAGAGTGTTTTCCAGTTTGAAGGAACCGGCCGCTTCGCAGACGTATACACCGCGTGTGGCAATAGCGTACAGTCGCGATTGCTGATAGGATAAGTCATGGAACGTGCCGCCGGCTACGGTCACGAAGCGATCAGGCGTGATGGCATGCAGGTCGCCCACTTGGCATTCGATCTCCACATCTTGACCGCCTCTTTGCACGAGCAGACGCACTGTCTGCCCAACGCTCGAGTCCAGGATATCGTCCAACCGGATAAACTGTGTCAGAAGTTCACCATTGACCTTCAGGAGCACGTCCCCCTCCTCTAGTTTTCCATCAGCGGGTCCCTCAGGCAAGATGATTTCTGCCACCAGCATGCTGGTCTCTGTGGGGGCCGCTTTGCGCACGGTGGCTTCCCACTCTGGTGTCAGGCCCAAACGGCGACACTCGTCAAAGGGTTTCAGGATCCACTGGGTCTGGATAGTACCTCTACTGACAGGCTCGCCCCGGCGTATGCATTCCAACGCACGCAGCGGACGATCCAATGGAAGGAAGTAGTCCGTTGCAGCCCCGTCTGCACGGCCACCGGCCTGCAGCGCAATCGCATGACCGTCGATATTCACGACCGGACTACCAGAACTACCGCCACTGGCAGCTGCAGCGGCCTGGATGTAGTTCGTATTGAAGTCGCTGTAGCCTTCGCCGTATTCTGGCGCATTTCTATCTAGTCGACTGATAACACCCGACAAGATACTCAATTTTTCTCCAGCATCATTACCAACGACCCGGATCTCCGAACCTACTCGTGCAGCGTCGGGCTGGAGCTTGAGCTCCGTTAGATTCATATATCGGATAGCTTTCGGGTCGAATTTAAGGATACCAAAGTCGTGTACAGGATCTCGATACACGGGACGGACATCGCACTAGGGAAAGCCCATTATCAGCATCGACTACGGTAATATACCCGGCCATACAGCTTCCCTGAGGAGTTAGGCCTATGGCTAAACTTACTTCCTCATGATTGTCAAAGATACAATAACCCCAAAAGGGACCAGGGCAGACCACATGTCGATTAGTCAAGATATACCCCTTCTCAGCATCGACTACAAAACCGGTAGCCTGACTACTCATCGATAATTCTGTATCAAAAGAACATGTTTGACAGAAGTGAATGGAAACCACGCTTTTCACCACCTCCTCGATAGTAGCTTGCCACTCCGGTGAATCAGCCTGGGCGGGCCCAATGGGCAATAGACGGCTCGCATCATCCTCATCCTCAATGTCGTAGACGGTCCCGTTGGCCGGAGTCGAGTCCCCGGGGGTTAATGCAGAGCTCTCGGGCTTGAGGTGTTTAGCCGGACGCTCGGCGGGTACGATGGAGCTGCGCTTGCGTTTCGCGCCGGCATCTCCGTTCAAATCCATGGCTTTGATCGAAGAATTCTTAAATCGCGAGCAAGGGTGAATAGAGGGTACGAGCGACGCGATCGACCGGATAAATTCGTGACGATGGATTCTCTGAGCGGGAGCTATGGCGTATGACCAGAGCTGGGGACCCGGGAGCTGATGTGCTAGCGGACAGCGGGAACGACCAGAGATTGACCACGCAGCGCTTGAAGACGGGACTGGAGACCACCGAGACGCGGCAAAAGAACCACTAGACTCCGTCGAAAGGTGCTCTGTAGAAGAGGTAGAATAAGATTGATGATAATGATAATAATGAGGAAGCGGCGGCGGCGGTGCGGCGGGAGAGGATGAAGAAACCGTAACAGCAGCAGTCGTAGAAGTAGTAGCGACAGACAAGCCCCTTCTGTACACCAGGAGCGAGGCGAGAGACATTCACAAGACCCCCCGACGGTCTCAGAAAGGGAAGGATAAAAGGACAAAGAGAAGGGCTTGGGGGTCGGCGTGGAAAAAAAAGAAGTCAGGCGAACTGCCACTGGATTGGAAACACTGCTGCACCTCTGGCAGGCGGAAAGCCCTTATCCGGGCCCCTGATTGGTCCAATTCCCCCCTCCGCGGTGGCTGCAGACGATCAAGTGATTTGGAGCTTTCCATGTCTTCTGACCGTTGATATTAAGATGGTCGGTGGAACAATAAGGGAGGAAAACAGGGAAGTCTAAGCACAAACCCGACGTTTGTCAAACTTTCAGATGATGGGAAGAAGCATTGTCCCTCACCCCCAAAGCCCTACAGCAACTTACTACTAGTACTACTAGTACACATTGACATGGTATCATTGATGCTATGTACGGATTAAACCGATTCATTTTTACACTGAACTTCACAAAAACCAGTAAATGATCCTTGTACTCATTGTTCCTTATCCCTACCTGGATCCGGACATTTTTCTTTTTAAAAGCCCTAGCCGGTTCCACAGGTGGATTTCTGAGTCTCATACCTGGGGGCACACGGCATTCCTCAACCAGTTCCCTGCGGAAGAGAGTTCTCATATACCCTTGGTATTCGACCTTTGCCAAGGTGTGCTCCATCAGGATTCATCCGCGGATTGGTTTGCAAGCCACGTTAGCAAGGACAGTTCCGGGTCATAGACAGACAAATTTTGTGAGTGTGTTGGCGTCCAGCTGTGGCGTTGAATGTGAGTGTCAGCTGAAGAGATAGCCCCTATGGAGCGGTGTTCTCCAACACTGCACTGAGCCGGAATCGCCCAATCTCTCGACAATCGGGACTGCGCGCACATGTGAATTATCGGTTCATTCCATAAATATTGACTTTGCTCAGACAACGGTCTCAGTAGCTGGAGAGGGGCTGGGTTTGCCGTTGCCCTGAGGTGTTCCGGCGGTGCCTGGCGCCGGGCGTGGGAACAACTCAGCGAGCTTCTTATACATTTCGTTCATAGACGGCATGTGTGGGGGCGGCGTCATGATACTTGGTGCTGTAGGAGGCACTCCTCCAGATTTCTTGGCGCGGTCGGCGATGGTTGCCAGGTATGCCAGGTTGGCCTGCAGACGACGCATGCAATCGATGTATTCCTGACTGGGCTTCTGGGTTGGCCCCTTTGCGGTGTCAGGGGTCTGATCCGATGGCGGGTTCGAGTCCTGCGGCTGAGCTGGAGGACCACCGGCTTTGCCTGCTGCCTGTAGATTCACGACCTCTTGCAACAACATTGAATTGATATCGAGCAGAACGGTCACACGTGCTTTCTCTCGGGCCGTTGCGGGCGATGGAGTCACCGGGGGCGCAGACGCCTGTTGAGGGTTCTGCTGTGGAGCGGGCCTTTGAGGCTGCGCGTGCACCAGGTTATTCGCCGAGATTGAAGCCATATTTTGAGGGAAGGACGGCGCCGTGGTTGACGGAACGTTCGACGCGGGTGTCGAGGTCGCTACAGTCTGAGGGGGCATAAATTGGTTCATGGTCGCGGGAACAGGTGGCTGGGCAAAGGGAGCAGAGAAGTTGGCGTGGGGTGCTGTTAAAAGCGAAGATCACACATTCCGTTAGCGGCTTGTCACCGACGTTGTTGCTCAAAGGACGCAAGGCACAGAACAAAAATCGAGGACATAGCTCCGAACGATAATTCCATGGCAGATCCCTATCAGACCAGAAGTATAGCTCTCCATGTGTCACTAATGGATCGTGGATATACGTCTTTGAAACTAACGATCCATACCATTGTCCCAAGGGGGTGGCACAGAGGGTCGATGGGAGCCCCGAATAAAGAAGACAAAAGCCAAGCTAGAACCACCCTTAAAGGACAATAAAGTATAGTCCAAGGAAAAAGAAAAACAAAATAAGTCGAAAGAGGAAGTACGACGTACCAGAGTGTTGGGGGAAACCCGCCGGCATCATAGCTCCACCGGGAGCGCCTGCCTGCATCGGCATGGCACCAAAGGAATGCTGCTGTGGAAGCTGGGAAGGAGCCTTTTGCTGGGGGTAAGAAGGGATCGCGTTCGGATAGAAAGGAAATTGCTGTGGACTCTGGGAGGTAACCGGAAAGTGTTGCTGTTGCTGTTGCTGCTGCAACATAGGGAAGCCGGTCGCGTTGGGATCCATGATTCTTGGGGTGGGAATGTGGTTGGACGACAGGGACTGTCTGTCGAATAAAAAACGAATAACAGGAAATAAAAAATCAATAAAATGAAAAATACAAAATCGAGAATAATACAAATTGAAAAAAAAAAAAAAAATATTGTATATAATAAAAATAAAATAATAAAATGGTATTAATTTTGTAGTCGGTCACCGCACGGACGATAATGGGACGGGGTGAATGAGAACTGTGAATGAGAGTCGCTGACTCGCGGGAATTCAAGGGATGCCAAAGAATCGCGCCGTTGAACAGATTCCACAAGGTTTTCTGGAACGATCCGCCGAAAATTCAAGAAAAAGAAACTAAAAAAAAGAAGGGTTGTAATGAAAAAAGAACCGAGGACGCGGAATGATTGGCGGCGATGGTGGTACTATGGTCCTAAGTTAAGGGGGGCGTGGTGGGAAAAAGTCGGTAGTAGTAATTTAAAAGGAGAACAAGAGATTGATTGAGGGAACACGATCGACTCGAGCAGTCGACGAGTGAAAAGAGATTTGCTGATCAGCCTTTGCGGAGAGACGAACTAATGCAGCGGATTCTCTGGGCGGTGGAGTCCAATTGGAGAGGAGCCAATTCCAGTCCCCATAATCGGTGTTCCCGATTTAGCTTTGGGGCGTGTTTGGGAAAAGGTGAAACGTTGGCTGGTAGTGAAACTGTTTGGAGACCTGATTCTTTTGAAATACAGAGTATGTATGACAGGTGATGGTGACGCTTGAGTTCGAGAAGGGAAGGAGTTTGAGGTTGTAGCAAAGTTGGAATGTGACGGAAAAAGTACGAGGCAGCTGATGAGGGCCATGCCTGAGGAATCAGGTATCTCTTCTCGCGGCCTTTTCTGCACTATTGGGAACAACTGGTCATGCTCCAGGGCTGCCTGGAGTGACCTCAGGCATCCAATAGTTGCTGCCTTCTACCCGTCCAAGCTAGGCCTGTTCCTTAACGAAACCTTCCTTCCTCCCAGACGATATCATATATCGGAATCAATGGTTAAGTCGATACATCACCTTTACGAATCATCCCACATAATCAATACAATGCAAAGAATTCTCGATACTTTTCTACGATCGCCAACCAGCTCCATCACACTAACATGACAATAATTTCTATCACGTATCTAGAACAACTTTAAACTTGACGTCTTTCCCTGTCGGGTAAGTACGTCGTCTCCCGTTCTCTTCCCACCCTCCTGATACTGGCCTGCAGCGAACTACTCCTGGGTCAAAAGTACATGATGACATAAATTCATAGAAACCTGCATCCATGATGGTGGCGCTACGTATAATCCCCCGGATCCCTACTACACGGCCATGGTACTGGGAAACGCTATTTGAAATAGCTATCCACATAATTTAAGGCTGGATAAGAGCTTCCTATCAAAATGAAAGGATAACAACATCAGGTTGAGATAAGGGTAACTCTGGGACGGGTACGTGCGGACCGAAAGGCACTTGGTTCCGATGCCACTGGTCTGTCACCGGTCATCGTAGCTATTTCTGTAGGGTGCAATATTCTCCTTGAGGTGCCATATGGAGCATTGCTAGCCCTTACGGGTCGTATCTTCCGAGTTTCCTAACAAATAGATATCTGACAGACTAGCGAATGGGTTAACTGAACCAGGGGATGACTCGCGCCCACTGAGCAACAGAACGATAGACATACTGTACGTTCGAAACGACGTGACTAGCGATCCTGTCCAGCGGTGATCCACGCCATGCAACAATAGTTTCAAATAAAGTGTCATTAAAATGATCATATTTTCGGGTGGGTGTTCGTCCTCGCCATGGGTGATCTCGAAGCTCGCTTCGCTTCCATCGACCAGCTATCTACCCACTGCGCAGCGCATGTCACTTCATACGTGAGTTACTATTTATTTCGTTTTAGATCCAATTTGATAGTAGATAACGTACCAATGGGATAGGCTCCGACAACCACTAGCTTAGCTCAATCCCTACAGGTTTTTAGGCCCGCAATTATCCAGTGGGACGAGTCATATAGATCACAAAGTTACTACATCCGCGATGCACATCTATACCATTTGCTGCTGACACATCAGGTGAGCCACCTGGAAATGGCAGACAGATGAGAACGCCACAGCCGCTGAAAGAAAAATAATAAAATTCGATTAATTTTCTCCTTTTTACTTTTGTTTTTGTTTATTTATTTTTATTATTTCTCTCTCAAAATATCTTTTTTTTGCTCTGTTCTGTTCTGTTTTATTTAATTTTCTTATTTGACTCTCGCCATGGTTGCCGCGTGACAACCCATTGCTTTGGGTGTCCCGAACGCCTAGTTCGGACGGTTAGGGCAGGCTGTCATCACACCCTAATCCTTCTATGTAGGTTGTTTTGAATCCCGCGTACCTACTTCACGAAGATCCTCAACCACCGATCTAGCTCTAATTCCACCAAGCCGCTAGGCAAGAACAAAGAAACGATTTAGAAGCTTAGGTACTAACATAGTAAGGACGTACTAACTCATTCAACCGATTTTCAGCGTGGAGACTTCGAAGCAGAGTGTCAACTACCGATAGTGATCCATCATTCTTCGAGTGGGGTTTGAGCGTCAGGATTCAGCCATCCAGAGCCAGAGAACCAATGGCCAATAAGGTTCCGTCGCATACTTTCTCTTCTTCATTTCCTGCTTTTTTATTTTATTTTATTTTTATTCTTATTTATTTATTTTTTTCAATTCAATTGTCTTACACCAAAGCTTCAACTGATGGAACTGGACCCATGGGGGTAGTAGATTTGACTATTGCCACAGGTTGGATCACCAAGAGGGTCAATTATAGTAACAAAAACCGAGGAGAAGGCAGGACCACTTCCCCTCCCGCGACAGAATCATGTCCCAGAGAAGAGGGACTCTGAGGGGAGCTCTCGTTGGCGCAAAAACCCAGTATCTCCCTACCCATTGAAGCGAGTCATAGTGACAATTTGACATCCTGCCATGTGGAGTCCCATTAAACTTTCCCAAGCGTTGAGTCTTGAGTTCTCCAAAAGGAAGCCCGAAGGATTTTTTATTATTTTATTTTTGTTCTATTTTACAAAGGGAAAAAAAAAAAAAAAGAGCAATACCCCATTCAAAGAGCTGGAACTCGCTCAAAAAACCCTGGCCCCGCAACTGATTTCCAACACCAATGATATTAGCTCACTTAGGCTTCCTGGTCAATCCGGACTACAATCGTTCGATGGGCTAACCCATACACATCATGGTGGTGTAAAGTTGGGCCTAAAAGAAATAAAGAAAAGGAAACCGTCCGACAACGTCATCCGTATTGTCTTGCATACGTCTTGCATCTCTTTTTCCCTGTGGATATTTGGTGGAACACGTATGGGGCTTATTGACTTGTCTGCATAGATTCGCCATTGTCAGGACCCTGCGACGGAAATTGCCGTATCTAGATCGACACCGGGGAGTCTTTTTTTACACTAATTTCAATCATTTTGACTTTTTCTACCATACTATTTTGTCAGCAGGGACTCCACATCTTAGTGGCGCAAATGCATATGCCTGACACCCGATGCGCGAGGCAAGGGGGGTTTGAGGGCCGGCCACAGCGACGCTATTCGGTTCTATCGAGGAAGATCACCAGCAAGAACCACAGAGATGAGCCAACATGGGAGGGAATCATGACCACCATGATCCCTCCGGCTGGGACCCCTCCGGCCGGAAAAGATCTCCAAGGACCAGGGACCATGGCTCTGGGCCTCGCTACGAACCGTGCAGGTGGGAATCGTATGCTCCTCTAGATTATTGACTATAAGGCGTCTCGGTGATTTTTCTAGTCCATGAGCTATTCTTTTCGTGGCTTTCGACCAGACGCCGAGCTCAGCCGAGTGTTTGCCACGCTCGATGAGCTGAAACAAGGCTCATACTGCATGACCGCATCATGAAGAAATCTATCTTGATTTTGTTCTCGTGTGGCTATCAGGATGATGCTATATGGGATTAAAGAAGATATCAAAAACAGGTCAAAAGTGTGAGAAAGCGCAGCAAAAAAGGTATAGCAGTACAAAAAACAAAAAAAGCAAAAGCTGACTTGAAATCTAAAGCGAACAACCTAGCATGGAATGACAGTCTGCAGAGTGCAGACATGATCCAAACGCGATTGATCCAGACTTTCCGCCATCCAGACAGCCGATCATTGGGGGAGCAGGACAGTGCAGTAGAGTCATTAGTTCGAAAGCCCAATGCATGCGAGCGGATCGAATGCTGAGCCACATACGGAGTAAGGCCACGCACATTCCTTCTCTGACACAGCTTTGGGCTGATTTAATTTATTTTCTACGGTTTTATTACGCTGTAGATACACTCTCGCCCCTCCTACGAAAGTTGCTTTTTTCCATTTTAGTTTTTGGTATTTTATTTTAATTTATTTTATTCCATTTTATTTTATTTTATTTTCCTATTTTATTTTCCAAAGATTGGTGCTGGCGTCTCTCCCTCGACGAAGCGTGTCCCACGCATATAAAGCGCATCGCAGCATCACCAAAGGAGGATGCGAGAGTGGTTACAGCTCAGGAAGATCCCGTAAGCTTATTGTCGGTGGATCCCCCGCAAAACAACATTGTCTCTCCTGCACCTTTCAGAAAAGTAATGCTGGTTCTCGTGCCCAGGCAATAGAGATGTCTTCTGCGCGTATGTGCTGCTGCCCTCCTCCCGAGCAACCTGATTGGCAACAGGTGTATTAACATTTAACATTTAGGCGATCCCCAGTCCCCAACTTTCTTTGAACAGAGGCCAATGCAACCACAGACCATGGTACTGTCACTACTACTCTTACTTTCTCCCTCCGAGGTTCCTGATTGACTGACTTAACCAAGGCCCAGACACCGATATCTATGGATGCGCCGCTGGACGGACTCTCCTCGCTGTCCTCGGCCCATTTTGCTCTCATATACATCGACGAGAATGGCAAGCTTCGGTTTGAAGCATCGCCCTCTATTGCGAGTAATTGCCAGTCGATTCTATCTCCTAACGTAACCGATTCTTTCCTAAGAGCCGTGGCATTGTCGAACAAGAGTGACCCCGGCGTGATAGGTAAGCCTTCTTTTACGACCTACAAGGGCGTCCAAGTTGACCAGAGCATGCAGGATCGCCGAGATTAAACCAAGAACATATGGGGGGCAAAATCCCCATGTCACCCCAATCACCCGGCACCAGCAACTTGAGCCGCAGAAACTCAATGTATGTGCCAGAACTCTCCTTGAGACCCAGTGATCGTCTGACAGAATTAGGTTTCAAACGCACCAGGACGGCCACCCGGCCAAGAGAAAGCGGGTATCTCATGAGTGCGTGGTCCCGATGAGCATCAACTGTCACCAGAAAACCATGTTGCCTATCCGCAACCACGGTCTCCTGCGTAAATACTACGAGAAGGCATTCGAGAGCCTGCAGCAGATCAACTGCCGTATCCTTGCCAAGGCGTATATCAAGCTTGTTGAGCCCCGCAAGCAGGTCAATTATCCGTATAACGGACGCAAGATCATCTCGGGCTCCTCGCAGCAATTTGACCCCGAGCTTACCAAGCCTGCTTGGTGGCCATCGGGCGTCACCCATCGGGAGCCTGACCATCTGCTTAAGGCCGAGAGGATCCGACTCCTGGTACACATTCTCTGCGAACTACGCAGCAGTCACGCAATCTGCGTCGACAAACTGAGAGAAGCCGATCAATCCATCCGCCGCCAGATCTTACCTAGCGAGCGGCTGCAAGTCCTGGACGAGATATACAGCGTTCGCGAAGAAGAGGAAGCCTTCCTCGACGGCAGGACAGGTACTTACTACCCCTCACCCCTCCAAGTCGAGCCACCAACTAACACCCAGCAGATGGGCAAGCTGTAGTCTGCGTATCCCGGGTCAATCTCCCCGACATATCCGAAGCCCAAGCAATGGGATCACCAGGCTCGACCATAAAAACCGAACTCAACCCAGTCTACCGCAAGGAGGTCCCAGACATGGAATCCCACACCTCCGTCTTCCCATCCACAGGGAGCTCCCCGATAAGCGACACAACCAAGCACAGCATAGCGAGCACCAAGTCCACCAGCAGCGTGAGCACAACCTGGGACCCATGTCTCCCACCATCCCTACCCTCCCTAAGCACGTTGAAGCGCACCCGGCCAAGCGAGAGCTCATACCCCCTGGAGTTCAACACGAACATGTTCCAGCACGAACCCCCAACCACCGTCTCCATCGACTCACACTATCCGTTGAAATACTACAGTGAGCCTCACCTGGGCCATCAACAACACTCGCAACCCCTCTCTGTGATGGGGATGACGGGCCCAGCGGATATGGGATGTGCGAACCCGTACTATTTCACCAGTTATTAATGAGTCATTTCCTCTTTCTTCTCACTTCTTAAAATACGCCCACTCACTCACCGACTTATCCGCATCCACTCGACTCTCCTTTCTCATTCTCCTTGACTCATACCCACACATACCCACGTTCAACGTCTCCAATTTCCTCAATCTTCAATCTTCACATATCACCACACTCCTTTACCACCCATTTCCTTTGTATCTGTTTCCAGCGAATCGGCGTCAGGGGTATTGCATTCATTCACAACATCAACATCAGGAACTCATAAAACATAATAATAGACTTTCGGACAGCGACCAGGACCCAAGACCACTAATAGAGGAGAGCGGGGGAAGAAACCCAGGTGTACATATTCACGAATATCAAACCAAACCCAAACCCAAACCCAGACCACAGAAGAAAAGCAGCCGCACACACACACACACACAAAAAAAAAAAAAAAAAAAAAAGAAAAGAAAAGAAAAGAAAAAAAGGGAAGAGAAAAGAGACGAAAAAAAAGCCAAACAAGAAAGTCCAAGGAACGGGAACAGGAACGGGAATGGTAACAGACACGCGCACTATACAAACCTAATGTACTGGGAATCAAGAAACGATGTCAATCAGATATAAATCTTGGAAAAAAACATGACCAGACTTACCATTTCACTTAGCTGCTCCATGGCCCTCTTTATACTTAACAAAAATAACGCTCCACATCCCAAAAGATATGTAATCACACGTAAGCGAAAGGTAAAAAGCAAGGGGTTGGGGAGTATGGGGTTTAACTCCCAACGGCCAGACCGACAGGATCTCAATTCAATTTATTTCCCTAGTCTAAATCTCAATCTTCAGGCTGCATATGCGTTGGGGGAGGGAGAGGCATTGGCCCTCAATTGGGATCCCATATCTTGTCTCCTAGCATATAGTCTACCTAAAACATAACGTATTAATCCTATTCTAGCAGTATCTCGCATTCCATTGTGGCGTTGCCCATTGACCCCATTATATAGTATAACTCAAGCTACTAGGTAGCTTAGGTACTGGTACTACCGAGTTAGCAACCTAATATCCCCCCCTATTTATAATTCTAGAAGTGCAGTGCACAGATCTCCGTCCCAGGGAAACAGGGGAGGTCCGAGCACGAGGCAACCTACCTACATACATACATACCTACATACCCTACTCCTTAAACAGGCTAAGTACATGCAATAAACCGCCAAGCAGACTATATTTGTACTAAGTATCTCCATCGGACCATCCAACCTTGCCAGCTGGCTCCCTGCGTGCAGATAAATCTGAACTTGATCTTGGGGATCTATGTATAGTTGTTCTTGGCTAAGATGAGATCCACTCGTTCCCCGGGAAGGGGTACTCCGTAATAGCTGAGTCTGGTATAGGGGACTTTGGCAGGGTTAGTTTACCTTAAGTAGTTGGTTGGAACCCCGGCTTTGTAGGAATAGGTGATCCGGGGTTTTTGTGGAGGTTTACTTGTGGGGTTCTAACGGGTTATGTGATTTTCTGTTTGCTATCTGGTCGGAGGATTTGATGTTTGTTTGGCTTTATTGGGAGGTTGGGTTTTGGTTTTGGTTTCGATTTTGTCACTGAGTTGGTTCTATGAGAGCGCTGTTGTGGTGGGTTGGGTGAGATTTGTCGTCTATGATTGATTGGAAGAAGGGTTGTATTTCCTATTATAGCTACTAACAACAAAGTATGTAACCTTTGTTTATAAGTTGTAAAAGACTTATTTTAGATGTATATCCAGAATACAGGGCTTATGAGACTATACTAGCAGTATAAATTGAAGAGTGTCTGGAGCATTACCATAAGAAGGACTGATATACATTAGCCGATCCAACAAACCAATTCCTAAGGCATTTACAAATAGACCTAGGCCTGAATGCACTGCGAATAGTAAGGGTTCCACTTCTTGCAGGTCAGACCCTCCTCGCACTCGGTGCTACCCTGGTAGTTAATACCGCCGCATTGGTAGTAGACCTTGACGCGACCGGCGGCGGTTGAACTAGGCTGAGGGATGAAGTCAGTTGGCGTAGCTGATGAAGAAGCAGAAGGAATGGCGGAGGAAGTGCTGGAAGAGGTGGCCAAAGTAGTGCTTGGAGAGCTGGAAGAAGTAGAAGCGGCAGCAGTGCAAGAGATAATAGCGGAAGAAGAGCTGGAGCTGGAGCTGATGCGGGAGCTGGATGAAGAAGTAGAAGAAGAGGTGACAGCAGCAGCAGCAGCAGTGGTAGAGAGGACGGCAGAAGTGGTCTCAGGTGCAGAGGCAGAAGCAGAGACAGAAGTAGAAGTAGAAGCAGAAGCAGAAGCCTCACCTCCCAAAATCTCCAAAATGCCCTGGTACGCGGGCTTCTTTTCAAAGTTCTCGTCCCAGGGGCAGGCAGCACCGTAGCCCGGGAATGTGCTGGGCACCCAGGAGTACTTGTCGGTCCAGTCCCAGATGGTAACCCCTACACAGCCCTCGGTATCGAGACAAGCACCGACGATGTTGGCGAATTCGGTGCTCTGCTGCTGCAGGTTGGCGTCTGTCGCTGGGGTCTTCATACGCACGTCGACCTCGGTGTAGGCGACCTCTACGCCGAGGTCAGTGAAGGCCTTCAGGTTGCTGGCGAGGTCCTTGCGGGCGGGGGTTTGGCCGACGGTGAAGTGGGCCTGCAGACCGACACCGTCGATCTTACCGCCGTAGGACTGGATTAGCTTGACGATGTTCTGCGCGGCAGTGGACTTGGAACCACCCCACTCGATGCTGTAGTCGTTGTAGTAGAGCTTCACGTCTGGGTCGGCGGCAGCGGCAGCTGCGAAGGCGATAGGAATGTAGGCCTCGCCGATGGTCTTGTACCAGATGGAGTCGCGGTAGGAACCGTCGTCGGCCAGGGCTGTCTCGAGTCAATATCCGTGCTCTAAAATAGGCGTGTTAGGAGATAATAAAAGTACCCTCGTTCACTACATCCCATGCGTAGCATCGTCCTTTATAGTGCTTCACAACGTTTGTGATGTGGTTCTGCAGAACGGCAGTTAGGGTTTCGTTTGTCCAGGATCCGCTTGAGACTGCCTTCATTAGCATCCGACATCTACCATCACGGAGGCACAGGTAAAATAGAGCATACCCCAGTTAGGCAGCTGCTGGTGCCAAACCAAGTTATGACATCTCAGCTTCTGGTCATTGGCGTCGGCCAGATCGGCAATGACGTCGCCTTTGGTGAAGGAGAACTCGTTCTGAGACGGTTCGGTCGAGTCCCACTATTTGTTTCATTCAATTAAATCAGCTATTCATATTCTTTGGATCCTTTAGGAAGGCGACTAGATCTCACCTTCTGCGAGTTCCCAGGAGTGATTTGGCCAAAGTCACCCGTGTTGTTCAGCTGGGTGACATAGGAGGTGTTGGTGAGCTCCGGGTTATCGGTTGCGGTACCGAAGTAGAGGAGTCCCTTTGCGACGGCGGCATCATGCAGACCAGCTGCTTGGGCACTTTAATTCTTCATTAGGATCTGTACTCGGCTTGAGGTTTAAAGTTGTGTTAGGGATAACAGGGAAAAAACGAACAGATGGGCAGAGACACCCACAGCCAGAGCCGTGGTCAAAGGCTGGAAACGCATGGCAATTATTAATCGACGAAAAGAATAAAAGAACAAAAGAAGGTAAGAGTTGGACAGTCTGATCACCAGGATCACAGCTTAAGGAGTGAAAAGAGTTGACAGGAGAAATGCTTATGGCGAGGTCGAGGTCGACTTCAAACAACTTATACGAATTCCCATTGAGACTAAGTCGACCTTCGCAGCTAAGCTGAAGCAAGCTAAAATTAAACCATGGATGGCCTCTGCCCTAGACTCAGTTTCATTTCATCGGCATAGCATGACTCCATCGCGGAGAATTAATGCCGGATTTCTTCAGTGGTTCGTTTTCATTCATGGACTCGGCTGTTGGTCCGTGTGTGATTTAGGATCAAGTGTCCCCGTTAATCAATCTGAAACGGTTCCACGCCGTTACTGACTCGGACGCCAGAATGTCTTGGGCACTTTCAGTCCTTATAGCCTAAATCAAGTGGGGATTCTGCATGGACCGGCGGTTATTCCTCCTCAATGGTGTCGTTCTGGACTTCAATAGTGGATTTAGGTCGATGGATAGGGATGGTTCCACTATCTAGAGTCACGGATAAATGTCGGTTTCAGTAGGTAAATTAAGGGGATGGGATTCCCTCGACTATTATGGACTGACGTCCGATGTTAGCGGCACTCCGGTCAGCCGAGGTTCTATTCATGGCATTCGTTCTATTCTAATAATGTACGAACAGATATATTATCATCATCATAACGGCATTCGGTGTATGTTCCCGACGCATGTTTGGAGCACGATCAATGAAATACATGGCTCCTATGAACAGGTGGGACCGAGCTGGAATAGTGGAGGTCCATATTCATGCCTAAGAGCTGCATGGGCAAATATGCTCGTGTCCATGTGGTGAACCACTGACGGTCGTTGGCGGAAGAACTCCACAGTAGATGTTGGTCTGCCATCTGCACTCATAGCCTAAGAGCCTTCTCGCTGATGCCTCAAGTCTCGAGGAGGAGTTGCCCTATGGTTTCCTGGATGAATGGGACGAGCATGCTCAACCTTGCTTCCTCTTCTTCATTTCCGCAATGAATTGGCCACTCTTCGCGGTCGGCACAATGAAAAACTTCACCAATTGATCCACAACTTCAACCTTGCTGCCGCTAAGAATCTGTAGAAGTGGTAGTTTCTTTCCGGCCTTGATCAATCCTCCGGTCGCAGTCTCCATGAAACAGTCCACGCCCTTAATGGTATATTCGTTCTTGGTATCCCACGGCAAGGGGAAGATGTATTCGAGATGGTCCTCAACGCTGTTCATCTCAGAAAACGCCTTGATAAAGTCCGACTGGGCATCCATGGGATAGAGGAACACCGCAGGGAATTCGAGTGTGCTCTCGGGAGAGAGAGGATCGGGAACAAGACGAATCACTGCATCTTCCAGGTCTGCCGGATTGTCCGTCTTGCGGGTCCTGATCTCTCTAGCCTTCAGTGCAGTATCAAGCAACTTCTTCTCCTTGCTCTTTCTCTCTTCTTCCGCCTTGCGCTTAGCAGACTGGCGCTCAAGGGCAGCCTTGCGCTCAGCGGCCTTCTCCGCCGCCGTCTGAAGAGACTTATTGTTAGGGTCGATAGCCAAGCCCCGCTTCGCCGCATCCTCAGCCTCAGCGACCTTATCGAGCTTGAGACAAGCCATAGCGGAACGATAAAATGCCTTGATATTCTTCGGATTCAACTTGAGAGTCGAGGCACAGTCAAGCGTACATTGCCGGTAATTGCCTAGAAAATTAGTACTCTCATACAACCCATGCAGCCGTAAAGAAAAAAAAGGGAAAAAAACCTACCCAACTCCAAATTACACAACGCGCGATTAATATGAGAAGCCTCCTCGACCTGGCGCAGCAACTTCTGCTCCGCATCCACATCCTCCGGCTTCTCCCACTTATCCTCCTTCGCGAAGATAACAGTTATAGCCTTGGTATAAAACTCCTTGGCATCGATCCATCGCAGCTCCTTCGCAGCTTCGTTGCCCTGTTCGCGGAAGTTCTGCGCGACCTCCGCGCGCGTACCCTCATTCTGCATCGCCTGAAGGGCATCCAGAAAGACATTCTCGCCATCTATACGTAGTCAAAACGTAAGCCCAAGCCCACCTCAGTAGGAATTTAAACCCCTGCGCGCCCATCAAGCACATAGAGATAACATAGAGATAACAAAGATTAGAAAGATAGACGTACTCTCATCCCCCGCCTTGTCAATATCCGTCATGAACAACGGCGTCTTATTCAACATGTCCAAGAGCTCGTCCGTCGTATGCGACCGCACAGCCTCCATTTGAGGCGGCATCTTCGGCGCGTCGGGATTTTCCTTCTCGAATTCCTTCGCTCGCTCTTTATTCACCGGAAACGAGGTCTCTACATCCTTGGCCGGCGGGGCATCTTTCGTCTCGGGAGTCTGCTTGTTCAAGTTGAGCGACTCATCGAAGTCGTCGGGGAGTTCTTCGATCTGGCCCATGGTGACGGATATTATCTCACAGTTGCGAAAAATAGCGGGGTGGGAATTCCAGTGAAGTCGGTCATGGAAATCTGTATCTTCATCTGATAAATTGAAAGACAAACGGTGCAAACATGAGGGGGGAGGGTTTACCCTATTTCCTTTTCCGGATGCTATCCATACATACCGAGTACTGAAGTATGGTTATTTACAATCATCTTGTGGAGATCTATGGGTATTACTGTGCGATATTGGTAGGGAAATCTAATGGTCATAGCCTATATGCAGTCTGTTACCTCGGGTCTAAAGACAGATCAGATTGGATACTGTCCCAACTCTAATACAGTAGACTAAGAAGCAGATCTACACGAACCAGTTCTCCTCCGTCTTATCGGGGCAACGCCGTGAGGAGACGTCTTCTTCCCCGCAAATCGGTCTATTGGCCGAACCCTATACAGATATATATAAAGAGCAATATGGAGTGGACCAAAGAATCATTGAATTATATACGGTAGAGTAATCTACTCATTCTTTTAATAACTTCAGCAAACATACCACGCACGACCAAACCTATCC
Source organism: Aspergillus tamarii (assembly GCA_030556085.1). NCBI lineage: Eukaryota > Fungi > Ascomycota > Eurotiomycetes > Eurotiales > Aspergillaceae > Aspergillus > Aspergillus tamarii. The sequence goes on from JARVTJ010000006.1 coordinate 568,335, forward strand.
TAGTATAATTGAATCAAAACAAACTACCAACATGACCCTAGCAAAAACGTACAACATCCTCATCCTCCCCGGTGATGGCATCGGGCCTGAGATAATGGCCGAGGCCACCAAAGTGCTCTCCGCCTTCAACACATCCGCTGTGCAGTTCAATACCCGTTCCGAACTCATCGGCGGGTGTAGCATCGATATCCATGGCAAACCGATCACGGATGCCGTCAAGGAAGCCGCTCTCGCTTCGGACGCGGTGCTGTTTGCTGCCGTTGGCGGTCCGAAATGGGATAATATGCGGAGGGGACTGGATGGGCCGGAGGGTGGGTTGCTACAGCTGCGGAAGACGATGGATATCTATGCCAATTTAAGACCCTGCTCGGCGGATTCGCCGAGTAGGAGTGTTGCGAGGGAGTTTAGTCCGTTCCGACAGGAGATCATTGAGGGTGTGGATTTCGTGGTTGTGAGGGAGAATTGTGGAGGAGCGTATTTTGGCAGGAAGGTGGAGGAGGATGATTATGGTACAGGATCTCTACTCTACTATATACCCTCCCATTCTCTCTTTCCTACTATCTATCGAAGCGCTGTGCTAATGGGGTAAAAGCAATGGATGAATGGGCCTATTCGACCTCCGAAATTCAGCGCATCACTCGTCTCTCTGCTGAACTGGCTCTGCGCCACGACCCTCCGTGGCCCGTCATCTCACTGGATAAGGCTAACGTGCTCGCATCCTCACGGCTCTGGCGCCGCGTCGTTGAAAAAACCATGACAGAGGAGTATCCACAGGTGAAACTGGTACATCAGCTAGCGGACTCCGCGTCGTTGATTCTGGCGACGAACCCGCGCGTGCTGAACGGCGTGATTCTGGCCGATAACACATTCGGCGATATGATTTCTGACCAGGCGGGTTCGATAGTTGGAACGCTTGGTGTATTGCCGAGTGCGAGCTTGGATGGACTGCCGTCTGAGACCCGGAGGAGGACCAATGGGTTGTATGAACCTACACATGGATCGGCGCCGACGTAAGTTTTCTCATGTCTTCCCAAAATCTCAACAGAGAGGTATTGCTCGAAGTTCCAGCTAAAAGTTGATAGCATCGCCGGCAAGAACATCGCTAACCCCGTTGCTATGATTCTCTGCGTAGCGCTGATGTTCCGATACTCTCTAGATATGGAGCGTGAAGCACAACAAATCGAAGAGGCTGTGCGAACTGTTTTAGATTCCGGCATCCGCACGCCAGATTTGGGTGGAAAGGCTGGGACGACAGAGGTGGGTGATGCAATTGTAGCTGTGCTGCGCGGGGAGAAATTGTAGAGCGTGGTGGTATGTTTGATGCCACAATTAGGAGATTGTTGATTGTCTCTTCCAATGCTACTATTTAAGCGTTTGCTTCGGGCGAGATTGTTCTTTTTCTTTATCGCCATGAATAGCAGAGACATCTTTGTTGAATGATCGATGGGTGCTGATTTCTTTGAGCTTGTCCATGCAGCACTTACTAGTAGCTGGTCAAACAAAGGTTCAGTGAAAGACATAGCTTTGATCACCGTAGGGTGAATCATATCGACATCATCCATTGCTTCTATCTTAGATCTACCATAGATGCGGGTAGTTCTATAGACACTATTTATGAAACATACCTGCATATTACCTTGTATTCTACGAGCTTTTGTTGATCAATCTTCCATCTGGGTTTACAGTCTCACCTTTGATAGAAAAGCCATTACAATGTCGGCCACAGAGCCCTGTTTTACTCCAGGCTCTTGCGCAATGCGCCTTCAGAACCTAGAAGATCTCTCATCGGTCTCAAAATCCAGCCTCCTACGATCGATCGCAGACGATATTTCGGCCGCCTTCATCTGCATCTCCAAGCAGCTTTCTTGCGGCACGCTGAGCGCCAGACATACGAGGCCCATTCATGATTTCATCGCCAGCATTAAGATCATTGAGCGATTGGAACAACGAAGGCCGCAGCAAGACTTAGAGCGGTACCGTCAGCGCGAACGACGTTGGAGGGCGGAGAGAAAGTGGATGCGCCGGAAAGTCGAAGGCCTAGTGAAACACTCCGAAATAACCTACAGGGAGTGGAAGGGGCGATTGGAGAGGGTGAGCGGCAATTTTGATGATGCCACAAGGGAGTTGGCGGCACTGAGATGGAAATATGAGTTGTCCAGGTCACGGGTCAAAGAAAGAAGCTGTTGAGCAGAGAGACCAATGCGACTCAGCAGAAACGAATCGGTGAAGGTGCTTTCCTCCGTATCTCGCTTGTAAGCAGTTGAGACAGTTAAATCCACGAAATCCATTCTTCCGACAAGAAAAGTGGATATGAAGTGGATGTTGGGACCTCAATATAGAAGGCATACGGTGACGGAAACCTTTCACATGTGTGGATCTTGGCTGATAGCCAGTCAAGAATTCGTCGTTATCAGCAGCGGCGGGACGAGTGGCGACAACCTTAACTGGGAATCGGGATCCATCTTGTGATGCTTCCAGCGTTCCAGAACCAGCTTTTATAATAGGGACAAAACAAGTAGAATGCTGACAGCGATCACAGGCTTATCTGACGCAACTCTCGCGCAAAATTATGGCGACGGAAGAAATGGAGCAGTTGATAGGCAGACAGCGACCAGTTCTCGCTGGTCGGGAAATCAAGTTCCGAGGTTCTTCGTATCGGCGGCTTTTGATCGGGATGCTGGCAGGATTTGATCACGAAAATCGGCCAGGGAAAAGACGCTGTAAATTATTTATCGCTTTAAGGTCCCTTTTTCCGTTATCGCAAGGTCCGAGTTGACCAAAAAAAATTATCTTGGGGTGAATGCGCCTCAGCTCATACGCTTATGTAGACCCGTAGGGATGAACCGGAAGTAGCAGTGATTAATTGTTTCCATCGAAAATCCACGATCCTCATAGTTTAGTATACTCCGGTTCTCCGTGGGGAGTGCCCCATTGTACTCCGTAGAGGATGCTGAAAGGGACGAGCAAATGAACCTCGGCATTTGATACTGTCGGTCAAATTATTGATTCGTGCCGCGGGTCCACTCATTGCCTCTCTTCATGTGCGACCAGCAAGACATCGCCTCCTGGACCGAAAGACTTCTCTCATATTTCTTCCCGGACAACATCTTCAATCTTTTCCTCTTTCTATAACCCAGTTTTGTCGCTACTTCTCGGATCTCTGTTTCACACCAGAGCGCGTTGCAAAATTTCACCTTTTGCGACTTTTCTTGACCCACATCTATACCCGACTTTTACCCCAGACAAGTTATCGGCCGAGATGACCACACCAGGGGATTATGATGCTGTACGGAGGGACATTGTCGCCCAACTGAAGAAGCCGGGCTACGACGATGGTAGCGCAGGACCTGTATTTGTTCGACTGGCATGGTTAGTTTTTCTTTTTCTTTATCTTTTCCTCTTCCTTTTTTCCCTTCCACGTTCTACTTTCCCTCAAAGGACGACTTACCTAACAAATCATCTCTAGGCACTCCGCAGGCACATACGATGCAGAATCGGACACAGGCGGTTCCAATGGTGCAGGCATGCGGTATGAAGCAGAGGGTGGCGACCCAGCCAACGCCGGTCTTCAGCACGGACGGGCCTTCCTGGAACCAGTAAAGGAGAAGCACCCCTGGATCACATACTCCGATCTATGGACATTAGCAGGCGTAGTAGCGATCAAAGAGCTAGGCGGACCCGAAGTGGCGTGGAAGCCAGGCCGTACAGATTTGGTTGATGACTCGAAGGTGCCACCACGTGGTCGTCTGCCCGACGCTGCCCAGGGTGCCGAGCACCTGCGTTTCATCTTCAACCGGATGGGCTTTAACGACCAAGAAATTGTCGCATTGGCGGGAGGACACAACATGGGCCGCTGCCACATGGACCGGAGTGGATTCCACGGCCCCTGGGTGAACAACCCGACCCGCTTCTCAAACCAGTTCTATAACCTGCTCCTTAAGCTTGAGTGGACGCCTAAGACTCTGGAGAATGGTATTATGCAGTTTGTATATGTGGATCCCGACGCGGAGGAAGGCGATGAGCAGCTGATGATGCTGCCGACCGACGTTGCGTTGATCACGGATCCGAAATTCCGCGTTTGGGTGGAGAGATACGCGCAGGACAAGGAACTTTTCTTCGATCACTTTGCGAAGGTGTTTGCCAAACTAATTGAGCTGGGCATCAAGCGTGACGCCAAGGGAGTCATCATCAACTCGGACAATGTCAAGGGTGGATACGTCTCCGCACCAAAGAAGAGCAACGTCCCAACTGGACTGTCACAACGCGGTGGTGGTTGTCCCATGGCCAGGTTGTAGATTTCGGTTTCGTGTTTGTCTGTTATTTCATTGTACATAGATAGAAGATCGGATATAGAGATCGCGTCGTTTAATAGATTTAGAAGTTTGCGAAAAGTACTTCCATTGTAATCACTGCTTATGATGAAGCAGAAGAATAATGAAGAAAGTAGGATAGTGCTGAGGATGAGAAGACTGGGAAGGAGACGAGAGATGGAAAGGGATAGAGATCATAATAGGAAAAGAAACTGGAGTACTCCGTAGGCACGTAGAAAATGCGGGGAAGCTGATCGCACAGACTGACTTTTAACCGCCCCGTCATTGGTCGACCCTCCCGACAACAAATAAATTTATAATATGGGGAAATGAACGGTTACTTCATGTCGCTTAAACAGGAAAAGAATTCCCCGGAAGCAAATGCCGCTCACTGACCCCCTTTTTCCCTATATTAATTCGAGTGTTGAAACTAGTGTGGCGTGGATAAATTGGGTGATGTTGTGACTCAAGCTGTGTTCTGGTGTGGAGATATATATATGGGATGTTGCTGGATCATAGTTATCTGGTTCTAATAAATATTTACATAATCCATTTTTCGCTACATAAATAACCTTATGTTACAGTGATGATTCAATAGGAAGCATGAGAGAAGGTACAAAGAACGATTAAAGTCATGAATAATACATAACGTTTTCTGAGGAAAAGACATGTCAAAGATAATGTCAACGCAAATTCGGCGGACACCGCCGTGCCTCTGCCCCATCAACTCTCTTTCTTTTTGGCCCTTGCGGTCTCTCGTTCGCCTGCATGTAGGAGCTAGCTACATTCCCGTGGCAGTGCCATCGAGCATCCACCACAGGTGTAATGTGTGACGCAGGCCTTCGGCTGTCCATATGCCTCGGCTGTGGTAGTGATGATGAATTCTGCGGGACTGTAGTCAAAACTCTAGGATCAATGTACTGTGGCATCGAACCCCCATTGTTGCTGTCCTGATGAGAATATTTGAAGTTGTTTTCGACAGGAGCTGGAGCGCTGTTCATATCGTTAGCGTGATTCGGCTTTGGTGAGGCAAATACGCTGTTGCTGAGCTCCGGAATACCGAGACCGAGATCATCGAATCCTCCAGTAGTCCAATCTTGGAAAAGTCCGTCGTTCATGATGTCCTGCAGGTCAAATGATATATCGAGTTTGTCATGTGGTTCATGAAGATGTGTACTTGGCCGTACGCCGCATTGCGTATTGTACTGCGTCCGATGCTGTCCGTTCGACTGCGCATGCTGTTGTGCGTTATATCTGTTTGGTTGCCGCGCAGTTGCCTGTGCAATGTAATGTGTGTTATACGGGCGCTGGTGCTGTGTATTCGTCCTTGTGTCGTTGTATTGACCATGAGGCTGGCCATGTTGCTTTCCACTCAGTTGCGTAGTCTGTTGTTTGTTATACCCCGCCTGGAGCTGCGAGCTGGATTGTGTAACGTACTGTGCATTATTTTGTACATGGTTGGGCGCGCTATATTGTCCTTTATGTGGTCCATTGAGCTGTTCATTGATCAGTGCGGTGTCTTCTATAATAGACTCTAGGCCCGACAATGAAGGGCTCTTGGCAAGTGCGAGGAGAGGCGAGATTTCAGCAAACATAGAAGCAGTCGGAGCATCAAACAACGACGGCGATATTCTTCCTATCTCAAGTTGCGGTTCTGGTGCGGTTGCCGAAGACGTCAAGTATCCGGCATCTGTTTTCGACGGGCCAGCTGAGGATGGGTCGGGTATGTTGGCATGACGATCAACGATTGAAGGCTTCGTCGATATCTGGCCTTGACTTTTCGGGTCATAAGCGCCTGACGCCAGGTGAAAACGATCTTCTTTACGATCGATGAGTCGCCTCCACGGGAAGCCCGCCCGAGCTCTTGGGTGTTCTAAGGGGGTCCAGGAAATATGCCCCTGGAGGAGCAACTTCTGCTGGTTTCTGACCTTAACCATGTCGCCTAACGTGTGCAAGGCCACATTCATGACCTCGTCGTCTGGATTCATGACGCGTTCATAGACGAGAAGCGGCACAGGCTTGTTCTTCCACCACGGTTCGGGTACTTTGTTGTCCCTGTGTGTTTGGGCGATACCTCCCACCATGATGCCAGAAAGCATGGCACTATCATACATTTGAATTTGGCCTGTATCGACTTCTCCCCGCTTAGTGTCATTCCAATAAACCCGATAATGGTCGTCCTTGCAATATATCCCGCCTAGCCAGCGGTATGCTGCTGTTCCGCGCTGGCCATCGTTCGTGATATAGTCGAAGGAGATATCTCTGGTGTGTTTCTTGACGGGCACACTGCCATCAAGAGTTACAGTCAAGCGCATTGGTAGGCCATGCAGCATTCTCCGGCACTTCACAGCTTTATCTTGGCATTTACCGCAGCGACTGATGTACTCCGATGCAAATGAACGGGAGATCAACTGCTGCATCGATACTCCCTTCATATCTTCTGGGCATGTAGGCGGCGCCACAGTTGCGCTCTGATATGCAGCATTCGTAGTCCTGTTCGTGCACGGAGAGCAAAACGTAGTCTGTTCATCATACGTGAACAAGAACTGGTCGAAGTGTTCTGTTGACACATTCCACATGTTAAGAAGAGGAGATTGAACACCCACTCCGACATTTTCGGTCTCCGCTGCCATCACTGCCCAGAAGCGATCTCGAGAATCACCGCTTGAGCAGAGATCCCAATTGACATCAGTGGCTTCAATGAAAGCCTTCTCCACATTGGTGAAGCGCCCGCGCCATTCGGGATCTTTGCGGTCCAGTACGGTGGATCCGGCGTCGAGCAACTTACCGACGACAATGATACTGTCGATGCCAGAAGAATTGTTGCGGTAAACGGGTCCACGGCCCCTGTAAGGGTATTTATCACCGTCCGCACTGAAGACTAGTCTATCACTATTGTCAGGATCTACCGCGAGTTTCACGTGGGATGTTGCGGGAAAGGACCCGATATTGGCTTGCCGTAGATCTTCTTCCGCCGTTGCAGTCAGGTGTACCTGACCATCCTGAGCAACAGCGCTGCAATCTCGAGCGAGACCTTCATAGGCAAATTGCATCACAGCGCGTTCAATGGCCTCCATAACAGATCGGGCCATGACTTTAGGGAGACGTATCTTGTGTTGGTTTCTCTTGCACGTGCCATTGCCTGTGGTCTCAGCGGTAGTTGTCTCAATCTCTTCGGGAAAATTGTTGACTTCCTTCGGTACTCCAAATACCGGATATAACATCTGTTCTATGTGACTATCTGGCCTGCTCGCTAGAGCATCGAGGGGCCTGTGGAACCCTTCCGCCGGAAGCCTAGTGGCAGGGGGTGGATGAGGATAGTACCTGCTAATGGGAAGGAGGTCAGGAACATCCACCGAACATTGCAACAGCCGAGGGCCAGCATCTCTCGTCTTAAAGTCCTTTATCTGGTCGAAATCTTGAGGTCTATGTTTGTCCTGCTGGTAGTAGAAGAGCTTCCACAGAACTTTGAAGCACCTGAGATTGGTCAAATCGCCCTTCACTCCCATATCGATACCCCAACTGTGGTATCTTACCCACTTTTTAGCTTCCTCGCTGGTTGCTTTTCGAGCTTTGGAAGCTTCCTCTGCCGTTCGCCCACAGACTCGCCAATTCTTGGGAGGCTCGGGTAGGTCAGCCAGCTTGACCATGGGGTAGTTGAGCTCAGGGTTATATTTAAAATCATCCTCCTCCTTCACTGTCCTGGTGCCACTGTCTTCTGACGACATAGTATATTGTTAAGGTTAGCTGCGCTTCGAAAAGAATAGAACTGAGTGGGCGAGCCAAGGAAACTCAGTAAGGGCAGTTAGTGTAAAAAAGCAGTATGCCATACAGCTTTTCTTCCAGGCATGGATGATATCAACCAGCTATTCCATGGAACAAAATGGTAGATCAAGTCGAGGAGTCTCAGAAGATAAGCATCGTTTGTAAACAAGGGGATCATGATACCCTGGGATATCTTTCAAGACGACCATGGTCCATACACGATTGTTCAGTATACCATATATATAAGGCGGAAGAACAAAGAGCAAATAAGGTCAATTAAGATTATATGAAAGCGAAACAAGGGCATTCATCCTATGACAAAGACATGAAAAGATTGTGCTATCTTTGTTTAGTGACATCCAATGTTTGAAGGATGCTAGATATAGACCATGCCAGGAGTCATCCTGAAGCAATTAGAGCCAGCCATGCAGGTATGCATAGCAACCTGGTTGCTCCAACAGCGATGATATCGAAGTCTTTTTACTTGCTATGGCGTTGAGCTGTTCTCCCTGGAGGACAACAGAAATCTATGGCTATTTTGAGCAGTTCAGTGGTTAGCCAAATCAGCCAAGGGGTAAGTAAATGCAGTAGTATGGCATATGGGTGGCATATCCCAGTGTAGGATGACTGAGTGAATGGAAGCATCCTGTATATGCTCTTTTCCTAAAGAGCAAACGCCTAGAGATGCGAGACATGGTAGAGCACGATAAAATAGATAAGAACATTCACTAGAATTAGTGTCTCATCAAATATACCAAGGCTGAGCAAGATAAAGCATCAGCATATGCGCATAGAGATCGTTCCAAAATGTCACCATTGCGGAGACTACAGAATGGAGCAACCGTGACTGATAAGCAGAGAATATGGAGAGAGCAAGGGAAAAGCAATCGATAAGTGTAATATTACCATACGCCATTAACTGTAATATTACAACATAGTCACATGAGCCATGTCCCAAAAGGCCGGTCTAGCTATTCCAAGACTAGCGCTAAGAGAGTAAGCGAGCGCACAAATGCCCAAAGGGGTCTAGCGTGATTACCCGATCCCACAACGGGAGCCGAAGCAAAGTCCAAAGCAAAGTCGGGCCATCGATTTCACCTCCTTCTCACCCCTCTCGCTGTCGACAATCAACCGCGATCCCGTCGCGCCAACCGCCCATCATGTGTACGTTCTACTCCTGATCCCGAGCTGCTTTTGATTTGCAAAATTCCTGGTGTCTTGTCGTTTCGCCATTTTTCCCCGATGAAAGAAACGGGTTGCAACTTTGTGTGGGAGTTATCGACAGGAGATGGAAGGGGATGATGATAATGAAATGATGGCATAGTCGGAAATACGATGGAGTGAAGAAAGAAAGGCTGACTGTGATTTTCTGACCTACAGCGCTCGTGTCCGGCGAGAAGACGAACTTCCAGTACATCTTGCGTCTGCTCAACACCAATGTTGACGGCAAGCAGAAGATTATGTACGCCCTGACCCAGATCAAGGGTGTCGGTCGCCGTTACTCCAACTTGGTCTGCAAGAAGGCCGATGTTGACCTCAACAAGCGGTACGTTCTCCGGTTCTTTTTCCTTGCCCATCATCAGATTCCTTGGCATTTGGGACAATGATTATCAAGAGGCGGAAGAGAAGTGGCTACCAGCATCAAGTGGATCAAGACCGAAAATACAGGACAATATAATTAACGAGTTTCTTTCTCTACAGCGCCGGTGAGCTTACCACCGAAGAGCTTGAGCGTGTCGTCACCATCCTTCAGAGCCCTACTCAGTACAAGATCCCCACCTGGTTCCTGAACAGACAGCGCGACATCACCGATGGCAAGGACTCCCAGGTTGTCTCCAACAACTTGGACAGCAAGATGCGTGAGGATCTCGAGCGCCTGAAGAAGATCCGCTCTCACCGCGGTCTCCGTCACTACTGGGGTCTCCGTGTCCGTGGTCAGCACACCAAGACTACCGGTCGCCGTGGCCGCACCGTCGGTGTCAGCAAGAAGAAGGGCTAAGCCATACGAGAGGGTCACTATGCTGTGTTTTTTCCTTCGTACTTGCTGGTGGGAATGGGGGAATTCCTTTTTGTATGTTGGTGTGTTTTAACGAATTATCGTGGGACCTGCACATGATCTGGTGTTAAATATAAAAATTGGCACGGGTCGAAAAATGAAACAATCATACCAATATGACATGAAACATAAAATCTTCATTTTTCTCGTTCTAGAAGGGGTCTACCGGGACTGGACTCGCTTCTATTGGTATAGCCACTTCCCTCATGCCTCCGGTTGCAAGGTGCTTGTCAATAACCTGTCGTAAGCTTTGAATACAAATCTTTCAGAGGAGTATGTAATATTGGAGGATCTGCGGAGAGTACTTATCAGTGGAATCGTCCCTATTATGATAACGACGTCGCTGGCGCTTATCTTTCATTTACGGAGTATGCAACTGTTATTAGTAGTACCCTTGAGGAAGGATGTACGAACACCAAACGGCAGTACTATCTCCCGCTTTTTTTTTTTTTTTTTTTTTCCTTTACAAGCATAGTCAACTACGGATTTCTTTGCCGTTTAATCAATCAAACAGACATGCGATTATTCTATGGAAACGGTCTGTATTCTAGTCGTCGAGTCCCTGCCCTATATATATTTAGGTATGCATAGCACGACACAACCATGAATATTGATGTACAAACATCACAGTACATAAGAGATTGAAGCACATTACGCATCGAAACATATCCCGTGAGACAGTTCCTGGGCCAGCACTATATCAAGAAGACACATCCAGACGTGTCTTCGTCTAGTCTAAACTGGCCAGTCTAGAACCATTCACCACCCAACCAGCGGTTGAAGAATTCGAGGCTAGCCTCGGGCTGGTCCATGGGAACCATGTGGCCTCCACCGTAGAGACGCATGAAGGTGAAGTTTCCATGGGACTTAACCTGACCGATCTTCTTGCCGGTGTGTTCGTTCTGTTCAATCTTCAGGTCCTCCAACTCGGCCGCGGCGTACTCCTTCTGGCCAGGCCATTTGAGAGCCTCCGTCCAGGCCTTGTTGCCGAGCCAGTTGCAGATGTAGTCGGCATCACCAGCGTAGATGAGGACAGGAATCTGCTCGAGAAGGCCGGGAACGAGACGGTGGTATGGCTTCATCCAATCACCGTGGAAGAGGAAGTTGCGGTTGATGTCGAAGTTGCACGAGTCATAACCGCCAACTTCGGCTCCGACGGCCTCACGAACCTCAGCCTTGTTGAGATATTCACTCACGTAGCCCATGCCCTTGTAGCACAAGTTGCTTTCATCCTCACATTTGCCGCGAACATCATAGACGTTCTGTCCCGTGCGCTGATAAGGCCCGATCAGAGCATTGTTGCAGTAAATCGAGGCAGGGACACAGACCCAGGCGCTCTCAGAGTTATAGCAAGACTCGATCATGGACTGGCAGCGGGGCAGGGCATTGTCCATAGATTGGCAGGTGCTCTCATCAAGGACGGCCTTGTAGCCACCTTCACCACATCCCATAGGGCGGTAGTACTCGTACTGAGTGAGGCCGTCCGTGAGACCGTTGCCAATGAGGACGGACCTAAGATTGATGTTACGGTTCTTGTGGGCCAAGATCTCAGATGCAAAGACCGGGATATAATGTCCGGCATAGGACTCGCCGGCAATGTGGAAGTCCTGCTTCGCGTATTCGGGGAATTGTTTGAAGAAAAGAGAGAGCAGAGCGTAGACATCCTTGCCAGCAGCAACAGTGTCACTGACAGCGGAGCCACTGTAGGAGTAGCCGACGTTAACGGGCTGATCAAGGAAAATGACGGAGGCGTTAGAGTTCCACGAGAAATCATTGTAGACGGGCTTAATGTTCTCATCAATGCTGCTAGGTCCCAGCTCCATGAATAGACCAGTGAGGGAAGAGCAGCCGGGGCCACCATTCAGCCAGAGCACGACGGGGTCGTTCTTAGGATCATTGCGAGATTCAAAGAACCCTTTGCGAATTAGTACCAAACAACTAACCAAATGGCGGTCAAGGAAACTCACAGTAGAACAGATGCTTGTCATTCTCATTATCGTCTAGATAACCAGTGTACTGCTTCACGTTCGGATCAATACCGAGAGCGCTCGGATCAGCCTTCTTGACTCTGAGATCGTAAGCCTCGAGCTTTCCGTCGATCTCTCTCTCCTTCTCTCCGTCGGCATTGTTCACCCAGATCTTCTGGACATCAGAACCACGGACAATGTGGTCCCAATGAGAGTCCGGACGACGGGTGTGCTTCTTGGGAAGAGAGAAGACCGGGCTGTGGTCCATGCTGTCCGGGAAGTAGTTGGCAACTTCATCCCAGAGCTTACGAGCGTCCTCTGAGAGAGTCTTCAACTGCTCTTGGAAGGCATGGAGTGGCTTAGAGAAGCTCATACCCTCCTCAGGCCGACCCAGCACCTGCTGGAGAGGTGGAACGGCCGCAGAGGCAGCTCCCACCAGCAAAGTAGCCGGTAATACTCTCATTTTGAATCACTTGAACTCAAAATGAGATATAACAAGGGGGCGTTTCTGATGAAAGGGTGAGATGGCGATAAGAGGGTACCTTGCGGTCTAGGGAAGTAGCTTATCAGTATCACGGTGTTATTGAGCGGTAGCTAGGAGATATAGTAGGGATTGCAACATACTGGAGAAACAGATCTAACAGAATAACTTAAGTAGCTGATGAAGAACCAGCCACGGGTGACAATAGGTCAGAGAAGAAGGAGATGGGGAGAAAGAGGAGGTGAACCTAGGTTGGTTGGGGAACGATGGCAGGCGCCGATGACGCCGATAGCAGTCCCCAGGGCAGCCAATCACGCGAGAGGGGACCTCCGGGGAAACACAAGGCACGCGCTTAGTCAGCCGTATCTACAGGTCGCTGACTCATGTAATCACGAGACCCGCGTCATTGTCCTCTCCACCAATCACAAGACTATCGGAAAAGATCCAGTTTGGCTTCTGGAAAAAAGTTGACATAATTTCTTCACTGCATCAACAGCTTGAAAGATACCCCGTACGCCTTGTTAGTCTATCTTTTTGTTTAATCTTATTGTTTTCCTATCAATATTCGCATTCTACGTCTTCTGGGAAGACACATCCGCCAAGATGCCGATTATGCAACCCAGTAATCAGATTAAATTCACCAATGTATCAGTGGTGAGGTTGAAAAAAGGTCCGTAAATACTCTCTCCGTTCAGGCACCTGATTTTATATAGATACGTGTTTGCAAAGACCATTGTTGAAAGGAGAAAGGAGTAAAACAAGAAAAAGAGAAAATTAAACTCACGAGATCAACCCCGCAACCCCGCTAACACAATTCTTTTTTTTTTCCATTAGGCAAAAAGCGATTCGAACTCGCCTGCTACAAGAACAAACTTTTAGAATACCGCTCCGGCGCCGAGAAAGATCTTGATAATGTCCTACAAGTGCCTACCATTTTCCTTTCCGTTTCGAAAGCACAAACCGCTCCATCTGCGGAGATAGCCAAAGCGTTCGGTGCCAACACTCCCGCAGACGAAATTCGACAGGAGATCCTCCGGAAAGGTGAAGTGCAAGTTGGTGAGCGCGAGCGAAAGGAGATCATCGAGCGAGTTGAGAAGGAGGTGTTGGATATTGTATCGGGCAGGCTTGTTGACCCAACCACTAAGCGAGTCTACACACCGGGAATGATCTCTAAGGCGTTGGATCAACTCAGTTCAGCGAGTGGACAGATGCAACAAGCGCAGAGTCAGAACAATAATGGGGAAGCAGGTGGTGCTGGAGATGAGTCTCGCCCGGCGCAACCTCGGAAGCCACTCTGGACTGGTGTCACGCCCAACAAGTCGGCGAAAATACAAGCCCTCGAAGCCATGAAGGCACTCATTGCATGGCAACCCATTCCAGTGATGCGAGCACGGATGCGCCTCCGCGTGACTTGCCCTGTGCCGCTTTTGAAGCAAAGCGTCAAGTCTGCAGCACCAGCGGGCTCGAACAAAGAGAAGGAAGCTTCGTCGGGTGGTAACTCCAAATCCAACAAGAAAGGCGGCAAAGGATCGAAGAAGTCTGCACGTCAACAAGATTCCGATGCAGAGGGTGGCTCTGACACCGAACCATCGCAGCCAAAGGTACCGACTAATGTCAAGGACAAGATTTTGAGCTTCATCGAGTCAGTTGAGTCGCAAGAAATTGCCGGCGACGAGTGGGAGGTTGTTGGTTTTGCCGAACCAGGCGCGTTCAAAGGACTAAATGAATTTGTGGGCAACGACACTCGGGGCAGAGGACGAGTAGAAGTGCTGGATATGGCCGTCACTCATGAAGACTAAGCTGCCCAGAGGTGATTGATTCCAGCAACTGGCGAGCCTCGGACATAGATCAATCCATGTATAGATCCTTCGAGAGTCACTCAGACGTTTGCTATGATTGATGATTATTCGGATAGATGTCGGATACCAGTGCTAATGAAATGATTATTTGTATGACGATTTCCGTTGTTTCTCATATTGATAATGATAGACATATATCGAAACTTGACACGTATTGTACATGGGCATGTATGGCGTAACGTGACCCAGCTAGTTCAACTTACTACTCCTCTAGCATACTCCGTACTACTACTACTACTAGATGTTGTCCGCACCCTCGCGTGGGAGAGTTATGGCAATTCAGTAAATCCCTCAAATCCCGTTGCAACCTTGCGATTCGATAATTCCTCAAGCTAGCGCCCCCCACAGCTGGAAACCGTCTCCGAAATCTGCAATCGCGTCTTTCTGAAAACCGAGTTCAGTTAGTCGAATGGGTCGTTGATTTTGCCGAGGTGGGGGTCTATGGCTGTCAGACCATTGCCGGATTGACTGAATGGGTTATCTCGTTTGTTGAATGTTCTGCCCTTGCGTTGTTCGGTGTACTATTCCATAAGGCCTCCACACCGTTTCTGCAACGTTGACTAGGAAAAATGGGGTGACAATGGCCAACGATCGGCTGCACTGCATAAGGTTTACCTTTGCCTTGGATGCGTTCACTGGCAAAATACTACTAACAATGTTGCATTCATTACTCACAACCACGCATTTAAATGGATTAGTGCTGCAAGGTGCTCCTGAACTCCGGGTGTGACAATCTTATTGCTGGATCGCGTGCATGGCTGTGGGTACTCAAAACTGTATCAGGCGACGGCGCAGACTCTTCAGAAAGACATCCTTGCTCTCTTGGGCAGTCCCCAAAGTGCACCGGCACGGCGGCACCTCCAAAAGAGGGCAGTACAGCCAATACTCCATGCTCAAGGACTCCACTCTTCACCTGGATAGTGGCGGATAAGTGGAGCATTGGCCTTCGTATTGAAGCATCATTGGTTCGATCAGTGGCGGCGCACGGTGCCTGGGACTAAACCTTAAATGGGGAGGATTCTCATTCGGAGTGGAGCTCACGCTGGAAGTTGAAAACAATCAAGATTCCCGGTTCTCGCCCGTGATGTGGAGTAACTGTCAAACCATTTCACCATGGGAGCTGCGAGACGCCAAAAATCACCACGGTCGGATTCGGAATCCCCGCCGAGGGAAGGAAACGCAGAGGACGATTACGAGCAGGCGGTCAGTCTCCCTTTCTCGTTATTCCCTCCTTTCTCGGAAAGCGCGGGGCTGACCAGTGCAGGGAGAGCTGGATGATGGCACAGATTATTCTGATTATTACGAGGAGTTGTGAGCTACGACCTCCATGATAGATATCGCCCGCCCCGATATTAACTATCCTAGCGCGAGCGACACCACCTCGATCAATTCGGCGATCACCGCTTATCGCTATGAAAATGGGAGACGGTATCATGCTTACAAGGACGGTGCTTACTGGTACTATAATCGCGCGACTTTCTACCGAGGATGCGGATGGCTAAGATGATCAGGGGCCCCAATGATGAAACCCAGAACGAACAACTCGACATAGCGTGCGTACCCGAGGCGAGGTTCAACAAGTATTCAAATGTTCTAACATCAGACTGTAGTCATCATATGTTCACAATGCTTCTCGGAAACAGGCTGTGTCTTGCTCCTATTTCAGATGATGTCCAGGTAAGGTCTAATTGCATCGACTGGGAGCGTGGCTGACTGAAATGCAACAGAGAGTGCTCGACGTCGGTACTGGAACGGGGATATGGGCTATGTTGGTACAGACCAATATAGACTGACCGTTCATGATTGCTAACGTGTGCCCAGTGACTTTGCAGATGAATACCCCTCCGCAGAGGTCATTGGGACTGACCTGTCACCGACTCAACCCAGTTTTGTCCCGCCAAACCTGCACTTTGAGATCGACGACGCAGAAGACTCATGGGCATACCCGGAGAACCATTTCGATCTGATTCACGTGCGTGCACTCTATGGGGCGATTTCCGACTGGCCAGCGTTCTATCGCAACATGTTGGTGTAGGTTGCATTAGAGCTCCTTGTCAAATATCACACTCGTTAGATCTATCCTAAATAGAATGATTTCTAACTGCTACAGCGGTCTACGGCCCGGCGCATGGTTCGACCAACTGGAGATGTCAATCCAGTTCAGATCGGATGACGGCACCGTGACCCCTGACCACGTCCTGGCAGAGTGGTCACGTCTATTCATTGACGCAGGGGAAAGATTCGGCAAAACGTTTCGCATCGCCGATTTAGCCCGCCAGCACATGATCGACGCCGGATTTGAGAATGTAACCGAGCGGCGATTCAAACTCCCTGTTGGTCCTTGGAGTAGGGACGAGCACTACCGACAGTTGGGGAGGTGGAATCTCCTGCATTGCGAGCAGGGCATCGAAGGATGGTCCATGGCACTGCTCACCCGTGTGATGGGGGTAAGGCCTTATTTCTTAGCTTTTCTCAGTTTACGGGACAGTTGGATCTATGCGCACGATACTAACGACACCACAACCAGTGGAGCTATGAGGAAGTGCAGGTATTCTTGGCCAAGATGAGGAAAGGATTGCGCGACTACTCCAAGATCCACGCCTATTTCTACGTGTAAGTCCACGCTCTGGTCTGATATGGAAAGGTGGAAGATGAGATCGGCAACTGACAGTCTTTGTTACGTTTGCATATAGCGTGAGCGTCTACGGTCAGAAGCCGCTTAAGGGCCCTGTACCTTAATTTCGCCGAATACGACCTTCTCGATGAGTGCCAGTGAGCAGGACAATGAGATAGGATATAGATTATGGCCTGGGGTGGCGATGATTGCGTTTATCTAGACCTTGTATTAATGTAGGTGGTTCTTAATTGAGTAGCTGATGTCTAGCAGACCTGTTATCAATCTACGACTAGGGAGCGTAACGGAGAGGTCTAGGTCTTTTACTTATATTTCGTCTTTTACGAAGAGCAATGAATCTGTGCGATTTCCAAGAATACATAGAACCACAACTCCTTTCAATAAATCTGCTCAGGACTTTGAATCAATGGACTCTCGCCAGCACAAGCCATGTTAGGTCTTAACTCAAGTCTTCCAAATCAGGATGTATACATCACAAAAGCCCTCAAACACCATGATATACAAACGCCCTCTAATAAAACAACCAAGCCCCCCAAACCCCCAAAACAACCCCCACCACCGCAAAAAACACGACCATATTCCTAACCGCCCGTCGATGGTGCACCTCCATCGTCCTCGCAATCCTCTCCGCCCAAGCCTTCGGCGGATTCCCACAGGGAAACTCAACACCTTCAGGAATCTCCTTACCCAGAAACCTACAAAGCGGCTCCCAGCCATCCTCAACACTCCACTCCAAAAGCCTCTCCTCCCCCAACCCCAACCCCCGAATCAGTGCAACATGACTCTCATAAACCCACCTCCCATTCGACTCAAAGCTTCCCCGAAAAAACCTCTTCATCATAGTCCGACACATACACTGCCGAACCCAAAACAGTTCTGCACAAAACCAACTCTTACACCAATCCCAATCCACCGGATTGCGGTCAAAGTACCCCATAGTCAACTGCATACTTCTATACCAGCCGTCCAGGTCGCGACGGACATTGAGGATGACTTTGGCATCGGGGTATGCGGCGATAAGGTCTGGGGCAAATTCGGCGGCGATGAGGTCTGTGACGCCGACGCAGTTGCCGAGGACGGTGTCGAAGTCCGACGCTGTGAGGGGTTCGGGGGATCCGGTGTATTTCTTTTGGAGGAGGCAGTAGGTGGCTTGTAATGAGGAGGGAGGGAGAATGGTGTCGAAGCCGTGGTGGGTGTGTTTTATGCCTAGGATGTGCAGGGCTTCGCGGAGTGATTCGGTTCCAGAGCGGGAGATTCCTACGGCTAGGACTTGCATTGGCTGAGTGCGTTTGGGGGATGGTGGCGGGAGGTTGTAGAGGGTGTGGTAGAGGGGATCTAGGGTCATGGTTGTTGTTGTTGTTGTTGTTGTTGTTGTTGTTGTTGTTGTTGTGTGATATTGTATAAATTTCGTATAGAAGGGTTGGGGAAGTAAATTGTGTGGGATAACTAAATCGACTAAAGTTGGGGTAGTCGATTAGAAAACTAGAAATACCACTTCATTCAAGAATTACATAGGTAGAGGAAGAGATCGGGCTATAATGACCAGAGTGAGAAAAAAGAAATAGTGTCCAACAGCTTTGCCACGTTAAAACGAGAAGCCTACATAATATGCATGATGTTTTCGGACAAAACACTCTTACATCTAAATATTTGTGGATAAATCAGGCTGATAAGAACCTCGTATATTATAGTTCGAACCCCAGTTAGGCCTCCCACATGGCCCACGTAGGGGTTAATTGGTATCTGCCAAGTTCGGCCTTGTTCAATCACAGCTGAATCCGGTCCTTGTTGGTCCAGAGCTGTTCTTTGATACGCGGGATAAGGCTTGTGCACTGCATGAATATACTAAAGCTAGGTCGGTAATTTAGGGCTCATGTGTTGACGATGTTCAGTGAGTATACTTAATGATGTTAATATACAAAATGTACGAGGTATTCTCTACTATTCCTGCTAACACTATACAGCTTTAGGTTTGTCTTTCTATTATCTACGACGACTAAGAGAGCATAAGAGCCTCATTTGAACGGACAGAAAAAATACTACACAAACTCCTCTTTAAAGGTACTACTCCTACTGTACCGGATTTCTCTTGACGTCTCTTGGCTTTCCCTTCCACTGAGTAGAACATATATCTTTCACTTCTATTTTCAATATATTACATATGTTCTCCCTGTACCTGTCTAGGTCACTGTCACAGAACGCAGAACAGGTTATGTACAGAACAGATCAAGATACAAGGGTCATTATAATACCCCGAGATCATCTAGTAGCGAGGCTTCTTCCCAAAAGGGCTCTTTCCATGACCGTGGAAACCACCAGCCTCAGGCTTAACCAGCCAAAGTGTATCCCCAGTCGAGCCATCACTGCCCTTAACGTACTCCCACTTCAGAGCAGTAGCATTAGCAACAGTAAGCTTGCTGAAACCATACTCCTTGGTATTAAGGACCGCAGTGATATTCGTGAGGCCCTGACCAGCACTAAACTCACTATGACTCTCAATGTTACCCGCCATACCATTCACAATATGAGTCATGGACTTGCCAGGGTTGACCCGGTAAGTATTCTTGTTCACCACCGAGGCCGTATCGATCGTGCCGTTCGCACCAAGCGGCCACAAGCGCTCATACCAGTGGATATGGCCGGAGAGGTAAGCATCGACGCCATACTGAAGGAAAAGCGCTTCAAATGCTTCCCGGATATTCTTCTGATAGGACGAGTATGCGGAGCTGTACATGGGGCGGTGACTCATGACAATTACCCAGGGCGTCTTGCTGCGGTCTACGCTCGAGAGGTCTTTCTTCAGCCACTTGTACTGCTCATAGGCCTTTGTGTCCTTGACGCTGCCGTCGACAGCTCCGAAGGGGCCGCTGTCGGTGACGAATGTCTCGGACTCGGTGGGGAAGGTCTCATCACGGGTGAGATCTTCGGCGAAGGACCACTCGGGGCTATTGGCGTAGTCGGTTTCTCCGTCCATAGAGACGAAGTGGGCAAGGCCATAGTCGAAGGAGTACCAGAAGTTAGTCACACCACCGCTCTCGGAGCCGGGCATGCGGAAGCGGTGCTGGAAAGCCGTGAAGTTTCTATGGGGCAACGGGATCAGTATTGGGATAGGGGGACTAGTGTGGGTTGGATTATGACTTACCGCTGGGAAGGAGGGCAGCTATAGTAGTTGAGGTCATTCTTGGTCCAGGTGCTGTTTGGCTCGTTGTGGTCCAGGTAGGCCGAGAGGACGTTATGGGGACCATCAAATTCAGCACAAGCAGCCTCGTGGTTACCGGGAAGAACCATGTAAGGAATCTTCTTCGTGATGTTGCCCATCCACTGCTGCCAGAGATCCCAGTTGGATTCGTAAATGACACTCATATCACCACCCTGGGGACCACCTTGGTTAGGAATTTCTCCCTTCGGAAGAGGCTTCTTGTACTCCGGGGTGATTACACCACCGGGAAGCGAGGTGCTAGAGCCGTTGTAGCAGACTGGCCAGGAATCCTCACAGGCCATGATACCAGAAGACCAGTCATCTGCGTAACTGATATCACCGCCGTGCCAGGCAAAGGCGGCCTCGCTGGCAGCCTTGGTTAGGTACTTGTGGGTACCCTGCGCGTTGGTGTAGCCCATATCGTTCAAAACGGCCACTGAGAACTCAGTAGGGTCACCGGCCTTCCGGGCGGTTGTGAAGCTCAAAACCTCGGATTCGGTTGTGCCATTTGCGGCGGGAATCTGGTAGTAGTAGGTCTTACCCGACTCCAGATGGGGCAGAGAAACCTCGTGGAAGAACTGACTACACTGCGTGACAGCCTTCATCTGCGAGCAGGAGGGGGTACGGTCATAGCTAATATCTATCAGTATACAACCATGTCTCTATTGAAGTCTCGGAGCTGCTCACGTGTGAGAAAAGCCTCGCGCAACGTTGACCAAGTGGTGTGGGCTAGTGCCCCATTTCACGGAGGGCGATTGTCCCAGCCCAAAGGGCGTCTGGTAGTGAATGTGAATACCATCAGGAATATAGGACAGCGAGATCACATTAACATTGTTAGTCGGGTGCAACGACGCAGGCTTGACGGCCGGAGGCTCCACGAGACGGGTGAAGCCCTTGCCATTACCGTTGATCGTGGGATCGACCCAGTCACCTACAGGAACCGCGGGACCCTTGTAGGGAAAGCGGTTATCAACTGTAGGGCGGCCATTGACGGCGCTCGACAGGGCCAGCAAGACGGAAGCAGTGGTTGCCTTCATTATGATAAAGAATTGAAGCCGTGTCTCCCCCCATAGGAAACAGCCAGCTGGCTGGGCCTTTTATAAGTGAGCTGCATGCTTACACAGCTGCATTCGTGTGTTGCAGATAAGCAAGGCACAAGGCAGCTAAGCTTCCCACACGTGCAATTGGGTGGTTGAGCGATTGGTCTATACAAGATTAAACTAGTAGTTAGTCTTGGCTGGCCCCGCTTCGTAGTGTCCAGCAAGAACAAATTTCGCACGCGAAAGAACCTAACGGAGACCAATTATATTAGGAATATAGACATGGTTAATTATGTATGGATTATAAGAGATTGTCTCGCCATAAGCAGTATTTAAATTGCCGATTTCCCGACCCCCACTACTTATATTAAATCCACAGCTCGAAGAGTCGTGTTGAGAGGGCAGGAAATCCCCTTGGGGATGTCTGGAATCGCTACCTATTATGCAGTAGTTCAACATGGATAAGATAAAGAGCGGTCCCGAATTGTCACATATTCTGGAACGACCAGGGTGGAATCAAGCACTAGCATCGTATATCATAACTGCCCTGATACAGGACTGGGATAGGAGACTCTAGGCATGTTATGACGGACACAGTCGGCTGTGGGAGAGTATCGAACATGGAGTTGCCCTATTTTGATGTATCGGACCCCGCGAAGTGGAAACGCAGAATCAGCACTCCAAGGCATGAGAGCGATATTCCAGGGGGTGGGATCCAGTGTAGGTCTTCACTGCACTTGGCTATTTGCAATGCTTAATCTGATTAGGCTTACTAAAATCCTGGGCATGGCCGAGGAAAACTATTAAATGGCTCTTGCTGAGCGGGTTTTTACTTATACGTTGGACCATAGAGAAATTAGTTATATTGGAAGATGCTGCTCATGCTCTGCTTCCATGCATGGCACAAGACAGGACAGACCCTACAACTGCATTCGCACCCATATGCTCATACGTTGAATACTCACTCTGATCAGGCCCGTATGGCCAGGCCCAAATCACGCCTTATATCTGCGCCGTGACATACAGTCATACTCGAGAAAGGTCTAGGGGGTTACGCTCACCCTAAAAGGAGGGGGAACGGGCAGTTAGTGAGCTAAAGTGCTTTGACTTCTTTAAGATTTTTCATTTATTTATTTTTTCTTTGGACATCTTAGAAATACTTCGGTCTGGGGCCCTGATAAATGAAATTTATTCCTCTAGTTATCTTTTAGATTCTCTATTTGGATAGTAAACCGGTCATGGACCTTTATGGCCAGGAGGAGGGCATTATGATATCTGTGCTAGTGTGGATGCGGATATGCCGCATGCTAACTACTACAACAAAGTACTCCTAACACTAGGGCTCCAAGCATTTTCGTAAGGACCGTAGCAGGTATCATTTCTTCGATTACAAAGACACAAAACTCAACTCAGCTTTTCTCACAAACGCAGACTGGAGCCTGGCACAAACTCGAGCCCTTGCCAAGGTTCCCCAAGTAAAAAGGGAGATAATGGTTTCGCATTCGATCTGGATCAATAGTATACATAGCACTACGATCCGGGGGGTCTTGGCTTCCGCGACTTGTTTCTATTTCCGAATTCTCTGTCACCAAGGCTTGCACTGTGGGAGGTCTATGCTAGGGACATATTCCGAGGCCTGAAGAACCCCATGACCGCCACCGACGACCCTTGCTAGATCTGTGGGGAGTTCGCGGATCTCTTCTCGACTTGCGTTTGCCGGTCTACCATAGCCATTTTCTTGAATATCCGGCTTCCACTACTGTCAAATTCATACTGATTGATTATGAATTATCTAACCTTGAAGTAGGACCGTGATTTATTGAATCTTTTTGAAAGTTGTGGGTGGGAGGGCAGGGAATATTTTCCATTCTATAAGCTATATAAGCATGGAGAAAGAAGGAAGACGCGAGGTTACAGAAACTGAAATGCACGCCACCTGCCACCACATGCCATTATCTTTAAATGCATACTACGAATTCAATAAGTTTGTGAACTGAGAGCAAACACTCAATCGGGGTCTCCGTCCGCGTAGGCCTGTACCCTAATACTCGACCAAGTTCAGGTAAACTTGGCATCCAGGCCCGCTTTGTAGTATACTATAGGCATGTCTGGTGAGATCATGTCTCCGTACCCGTGCCGGTAACACAACAGGCTAATGATATTGACCTGTACTATGCATTGTGTATTGTTACTAGTCAAAATGATGTGTTGACAAGCGGCGCGTGTCTGGCACTTTAAGCGGTCCAGGACTCCGGGCGATGGCGCGGCGGGCGTCTCGACGCCTTAAGTATTTACATTTTATGTATAAGAAATAGTTTTACAATGATTTATACAAATGCTGTTAGCACGGTTATTAAGAAACGATGGAGACATGAATAATGATATCTTAAGAGAATCACACTTGCTGCAATTCAACTCTTTAGACAATAAAAGAAACTACAGTAATTAATCTAGTGCTACAATTTACAAGCCGTTTAGTCAGAGACTTTGTTTTAGCAGGAACTCTCTACGGTAGTGACATGCGTTGTGTATCTCTATGCGTGAGTTGAGATATATATTAAGCGAATAACTGTAGATAGAGTTCGCTTTTGGTGGTAGTTGTGTATACTGAGCGCCAGTCAGTAGTATAGAGTGAGTAGGAAGTAAGGATGTCATGCAGCTTTTGGTCTGTAATATATTCTTATGAATATATACAGAACAGGTTTGAGGGCTTAGATTTCTGTTGGGAACAAATATTGATCGGTGGGTGTTCACGTGCTGTCATCGTAAAAGCGGCGACATTTATGTATATCGGCAACGGGTGGAAGTTGCATAACACGAGTCCATGGATCTTGTTGCCAAAATATGCTTAAGAGGTGTACGTCATTTCATGACAAATGTGGAAAGGATAAAAAGGGAAACCTTTGAACAAGCCAAAAAGTTTCTACTCCATAATTGAACATGACAAGTACGATATCGGCCGAAGCGCAACGAAGCATAGAGT
This sequence comes from Aspergillus tamarii, assembly GCA_030556085.1. NCBI lineage: Eukaryota > Fungi > Ascomycota > Eurotiomycetes > Eurotiales > Aspergillaceae > Aspergillus > Aspergillus tamarii. Next base: position 592,630 of record JARVTJ010000006.1, read on the forward strand.
TAACCTTGCAACGACGTCGAGTCTATTTCCACAACCCCTGCGACGATCAAGCCAGACGTCCCAAAAGCCAGGCCAATAATGCGATAACGGTTTTCACCTCATTGGTAGTGGACATCGCGTGACTGACATTCTGGGTAACGCGGATCGACGTTGGGTCGAGACGGTTGTCGGTCTATTGTCTTGGCGGGAATGATTGACAATCCATGGTTTACTTGAAGCTTGACTTTTCCGGTGAGGGGAAGAGTCTAGAAGCCGGTTCGTTTACGTATGTTCGTTTACGTTGCTTGGCTGGGCTTACTCCGCGGAAGTAAACATTGTTGGTACACTGATTCTATTCGTCTAATAATCATGTACGTACAGTACAAACTCACCCCGGGAAACCGGGGGAACATTCAAACCTCAAAACGGGTATACGCTCAAAAGGACAATACACGGAAAAAACCGTTCGCTTTTGAAAACATCGCTCGTTGCATGCGTGAAGGCAGTGGAGGCCCAGCTTTGGGAGGGGGGTTTTAAGATTTACCCCTCGCGTTGAAGCCGCATAAAAAGTGGTCCTCGTAAATCGGATCGTCTCGAATTATGAGCATCCGCCACACTACTCGGGTGAAATAGGGCGGGAAGAAGGGAAGCGCACACCAGGGTCGTCGGAAATTAAAAATGAGAAAGGGTTCGAGTAGTAAGCGCCGTGTGGTCGGATTCTCACGTGACGTAAGAAATGAAAAGTAATTGGACTTGGCCAGAAGTCGGTTTAACCACAGATTTGCACGGCATTCAACGCACGGGTCAAATCTTCGGGGGCAAACGGCATGTAGCTGCCCTTGGGGGACAGCGGGGGTGGGGAGATTGCCCGGACCACGGGTGACGTGTACCGGATTGTCTCCTTGAGTTGGGCGATCGAGTCCTGTCGGATCACTTCGTCGAAGAGAGTCATCATGGAGCTGCTATAGCTGTCCGGGTCATAAGCGGTCGAGGAAGTGGATCCGCTGTTCTCCTGGCGCTCCTGGGCGCGCTCATCATCGGAGATCGTGGCGGATGCTAGTCCATGTTAGACAAAGGTCAAGCACGTGGGAGTTGAGAATTAAGAATGCGGCAAGGGGGAACACTAGGAATGGCAGGTTTACGTACCATCAGACAAATCCTCTGGGGCAAGCGAGGGAACCTCATCAGGAGCCACACTATCCTCCTGGACACGAGGCCGCAAATGGTCGGGCAAAGATGCGCAAGGGGACAAAGAAAGATCTGGGGAACGGGGTCGTTCGGCCTGGGCGTCGTCAAAGGACCAAGCAGCTAGCCTCTTTTGATGCTCGCGGTCAAATGGGCCCTTGAACTTGGACGGTGGAATCTCATGGCGCTTGTAATACTCGATCTTGATGGAATTGGAGTTGTCCTTCGATTTCGAACCACTAGTCGAGCGACGAAATACTCGGCGAACCTTTTCGCGAAGACTCATGTTGGCGAGAAGTACCAAAAATCCTCCTAATTCCCGTGTGTACAAACAAATTGTTGGACCGGTGTGTATAGTTCGATGGTATGGGGACAAGCGTCAGATCCAGTCAGCAACTCACAGCAGCAGACCTTTCCCGAGAAGGGAATGGACGCGAGGGAGAGCGTGCAAGCACAAGCGACAGTCGTAATTACGGATAGACTTTGATATCATCGTTTGCATACATGGGTATAATGGAAGGAGGTTGGTGTGAACAAGAAATAGGGAGTAGAAGAAGTAGAAAAGAGAGGGAGAGAGGGACAGGAAGTCATAGAATAGATAGAGGATGGGGGGGGGGGGGCGTTTTGGAAGGAATATAGCTCAGACTGGTTAAGTGGTAAACTACGGAACATCGACGGAATCCCACTCCAGCAGTTGGTTACATGGATCATACCGATGATTTCATGGTTGGGGGGAGTTTCCATTAGAAGCAAAATGCAAAATGGCGGTTGTAATTGGTTCGTCGGGCATGAACGGGGATGTTCGTACCAGGTACTGGAATACCAGACGACGAGGCATACCCGACTTTACCGTCGGTACCGTATTAACCGGGCCTAAGGTTATCGTCTATTTCCCACCTGGGTTTAGTACAGCGCTCTAAGCCGCGATAAGCCATCGCTTCATCCGGTGAGACAATCAGAAAAAGAGGGGCGTTAAGTCAACGTGGAGATTTCATTAGGATCTCTCTCTCTCTCTCTGTCTGTGTGTGTGCGTGTGTGCATATTACAGTATTGAAATCCAGACCACGATCCGGTTTTCCCGACTGGTTTAGTTGATTTACCTATCGCATTCACAATGCGAGTTTTGTCCTCGAAAAGTCAAGAATTACTGGAGAGTTTACCAGTTGGAGAAACCTGACGGCTTACCTGGGGGCCAATAATAATCGATATGATGACTCTGACGGCCAGGCCAACTGTTCTCCTGCCCAGCGAGGCTTTCATTGTCAAAGAAATGCCGCAAGGGTGCAGCGATGCCGATGCCCGGATGTCTCCCAACCCTATGGCCGATTGATTCCCTTTTGTCGCCCCGTTCATAATCAAATAAGAAATATCGGGTTGTACCGACCTGTGCAGTGCATCAAGGAAAGGTACTGCTACCCTTTTCCACCAATGCTACTCCGTACCATGGTTACGTTCTCTCGCCGCTGGCCAAGCATTCCTGGCTGTCGAATGGGTTGCAAAAGGATCCTCCCTCTTTTATCTCCCAATCAAAAGGGAAGATAAAATACAGTCAAGAATGACAACTGGTTGCCCTCCCCGACGCGCGGTATTGGTAGTTCGCCCACCTACTACTTAATGGGGTGGCAATGGTACACCCATGTTGATTGAAAAAAGACCAAAGGAATTCAATGCTGTCGTGTCCTGCAGCGAAGAATTCCAGAACGTCCGTCGGCCAAGCCGGACCGATCGACGTGCCACCACCGAGCCAGCCAACCCAGGGAACCGTAGACGCCGAGTGTCACCCGGATGTAACATGCGGCCGGAATTCAGCCTAAACATTATTGTTATCTATCATTACCGTAGTCTGCGACTCATATCGAGATCATTGTTCGTTCATTTATGCAACGTCAATCCTTGGTCGGGGCGGTGACTCCGGCCACGCTTCCCATCGCCGTTCCAAGCCCACTATGCCGTCAATGGCGCTGGCGCTGTGGGTGTACTTCGTATGGTGACTAGAGACACTAGTAATTTTTTGCTAATATCCATCAATAATATGATAAATGATAAGTGGGTGTGAGCAAATGATATGTCTGGGATGCTAATCCCGGCGGACGTCGGCGTTGCCCCCACTCGGCACGCTGCTTCCGTGTCGCGCGAAAAGTATGGCATTTCTTAATGTAGATAGATAACTGTTGACTACTTCAACAATCAGGCCGGCTGGCCCAATGGCAAGGCGCTTGACTACGAATCAAGAGATTGCAGGTTCGATCCCTGCGTCGGTCAATTACTTTTTGTACTTTGTATATATTTACAAGTAACTATAAAAATGAAAATATAGTCAATATCGATAAAACCCTATACTACTTATGTTCCCATTTTCCTTCCCTTTTCTTTTGTTGTTCTTTTGATCTTATTCTTCTAGTTTATTTTCTCCTTAGGGATAATTACTCTCGTACTCCAGAAGGTACGCTTACGCCGTGGCTGCAAGGGACTGACGGAGGCTTTGTTGGGCATTTCAGCTGCGTATGACCGATGATGTCACTAATCCTAGTAGTGACCCTTCTGGAATATTCAGATTCTTCAACTTGTCTTCATCAGGCATTTATGCACCTTGTGCGCATCATTGGATGTTGATTCACACAAAGATCGGCAAGGGATTCCCGTACGTATTCATTATTCAAGCCAAGTTACCATGGCTGGCTGTGTCTCAGACTGAACATCGACTTAGTCATAGAGCCCTTCCTTGAGCGTCAAGACCCGGGTCAGGCCCTGCAGGGCGCACACTGCGATTCTTGTCTGGTCTATGGAAACTTAGCTCTACGTAACCGGAAGACCGCACATTCTGGGCAAAGAAGGTATTTTAGGTTGATAGGTTGCACACATTCTTGGTGATGTAACTCGCTTGTCACCCATGCTCTGTACGAGTCTATGCGTATGTCTGTAGCGCCCGTATAGCTTTGTCGACTGTGCCTCTGTATGGTCACTGGGCACAAAGCATATATCCTGATTGCATAAGGATTCAGTCCAAGGAATCATCCCTCATCTACTCCATTATTGTTTATGTTGTGCCATTTCCTGTGAGCTGGCTAGGTCACGTGCAAACTTACCCTAACCGGAAAACGTGGAACTCCGGCACAACGATGACCCGAGGTAGGGTTACTACTAGCACTAACTACTACTAACTGTACCCCAGCCTTGCTAAGAGTCCAACTACTGCAGGCACACCGCGGATCGCCGCCACCGACGAAAACAGCGGACTGCTTCGGATTCAGAAACAATGCCTTTCAGTGAACAAGAGCTCCTGTGATCCCCCCTCTTGGGAAATGTCTAATGACATGATCGCATTAATTACCTGAAACCAGCGGACGTCTGAGTTCATCTTCCGGGTTTAATTGAACACATCTCATGCGAATTGTTTGTTCCCGAACTATGCGGTCAACAAGACGATGAGAACGAATAGCCATGACTGTAAACTTGAACGAACCCCCCCCTGTAATTATTAGACATATTTGGCAAGGTGATAATCGCAACCTGCACTGCTCTCCCTTCCAGCCATTTCTGGTATCAATTGCCCTTTAGACAACGAGTTTCTGTAGCGCGCAAGGATCGAAAGTTGTCCCTTGGATGCGCCTCATGTGACTAAGGCGTGACCAATGTGAGTCGCGTTCAATGTTTGCTTTGGCTGCACGACTTGCAATTGTCAATTTAGAGCTCGACGCCCATTACTATTACTCCTTCTTCCTTGCAACTACAACTCTACTAGCTACTCAAAAGGGTTGTCGCGACGGGGGATAATTGTTGTTTGGGCAAACGTGGACTGCCCTCCCGACAATCGCGGATTAACGTTCGCCGAACGATTTAATTAGCATTCGGAAAGAACCAACATACCAAACCAGGCAGACCTTCACCCGCCCCTGACTGACATCCACGCAACCTGTCCGTTTCCAGACTGCCACAGCCTGGATTGAATCGTCCAACTTCTCAATTCTCTATCAACCTTCCATCCTCCATCGTCCTCGACCCTACTGTAAGTCTCCATGGGACCCTCGGAACCCCGCGCAACCTCTTGTCGTCATCAATAGGTGTCCCAACCCTCTCTAACCCTCCGCTCGCTACCAGATTATCGTCGATCACCATGGCCAAGAAAGGAGGAAAGGGTAAGAACAAGAACAAGGGTGGCAAGGCTGGCGGTGCCGCTGCTGCCGCGACCAAGAAGGCCACTGATATCCAGAACCCTGTGTAAGTCGCACTTCGTATCGCCCGCGCCGGATCTTTTCGGGCGGGGCGGTCGCGCGTCTTTGCCGCTATACTGACGCCTGCGCAGGACCCCTGGTCATGAAGTCGAGGAGACAGTTGCGAAGGGAGAAGGCGAGGTCAGTGATGTTGTCACAGAACCCGTTGAGGCCGTGACGGCGGCGCCTACGACCACTGTTCCCGATGCGATTACCAATATCCCCTCGGCCGCCCCGCCTGCCTCCACTGAAGAGGCCAGGGAGATCTTGCAGGACGCTGTAAACAAGGCGGAAACTGGCCCGGCCGATAAGACTGAGTTGGTTGATGCAGAAGCAATTGGTGCGGGTAAGCAGCGCATTGGCTGTCGTCCACACAACCATTCCTGGTCTAACCATTTATTCTCACAGTCAAATCGTCCGTGGCCGATGAGCCACTCCAATTGACCCCCGAGACTCTGCCCGCCGCTGCTGGAACGGAAACCTCCCTCCCCGAGCGCCCGAAGGAGACGGTTACAGACACCTTCGATGCTCATGCCAAACGACCATACGAGAGCAGTCTGACGGCCAAGGACGACGAATTACCCCACAAGATTGCTAAGGTGGACGATACCGTTGCGGCTGCGGGTGCAACCTCGGGTCATGTTGCTGAGACGGGATCCTTGGCCAGGAAACCGGAAGTTCCCGCTGAGACGGGAAGCGTGCAGCCTCAGATTGTGCCGGGTCTTGGTGCTGATCCTAACGACTATGTGTCAACTGTTCTGAATGTCCCTGGTCTCTCTCCCGCAGAGGAACAGTCCACGGTCCCAGCGACTGCTGAGGCATCGGCTGTTTCTGGCTCTAGCATTGCTACTGAGCCCAAAGGCGCAGAGGACATTGCCCCAACGGGCGCCCCTACCTCTGATGCCAACGCTGATGCGACTGAGAAACCCAAGGGCTCTGAGATTTCTAAGGCAGAGGAGGAGACAGTAGCCACTGAACCCAAGGGCGCAGAGGACATTGCTCCAACAGGAGCCCCTACGTCTGCTGGCAAAGTTGATGTTGCTGAGCAGCCCAAAGACTCGGAAATATCTAAGGCAGAGGAGACGGTCAAGAGCGAGCCTCCCACCACCGCTGCGCCAGCCGTTGTCAGCGAACCGGAGGCTCCGTCTACCACTGAACTGACAACCGCCGCAGCTCCTTCGGAGGTCACTGGCACAGAGACGGCGGCTCCTTCCGGCGCGACTGCTCCTTCAGAGACCCACGAGACCGCTCAGGCCGCATCTGCATCCGCCACCACCGGTACAGGCACTGCAACCTCCGCTCCAGCTCCTCCTGCCGAACCAGCCCTTAAGGTTCCCTCCAGCATTCACGATGGTCCCGACTCGAAGGTTACTTCCGCGAACCAGCCTGCTGCCGACCAAGCCGTGTCCAACGTGGAGCAGGAAGCCCAGGGCGCGTCCGACAACACCCAGGTTCCTGTGAAGGAGTCCATCCCCGAAGAGAGCAAACCGGCCGCCGAAGTGCAGGAGGGCACTGCAGCAGTCAAGAGCCAGCTCCCCGAGAGTCAACCTGCTGCTAAGGAGGCACCGGGAGTGGGTGCCAGTGCCACCAAGCAGCCGGAGGAGATCCAGAAGCCCGAGGAAGCCAAGACCAAGGAGCCCCGTGCAGTACAGGATGCCCAGGAGGAAAGTGCTGCTACAGCCAAGAAGCCGGAGGAGCTGAAGTCGGAAGACATCAAGAAACCCGAGGAGGCCAAGACAAAGGAACCTCAGGCCGCACAGGCAGCCCCAGCCGGTACCGCCAGCAAGCCCGAGGAGGGCAAGAGTCTTGCCGACCAGGCCAAGGAGACAGTGACGAACGAAGCCAGCAAGGCGCAAGATCAGGCGCAAGAACATGCCAAGGCCGAGGCTGCCAAGATGGAGAAGCGGAAAAGTGGTTTCTTCGGATGGTTCAAGCGTAAGCTCAAGGGCGAAAAAGCCTAACGGGAGTAACAGACTGATATCTTCTGTTGTCGTTTTGTTTTTTTAATTTGGCTATTTGATGGATGGGATGGAAAGCCCACGGAGACCCTAATTCCTGATACCCACGGACCCAAGAGGGTTGGTTGAAGAGAGAAAACCGAAAAAGACGAAAAAACATTTTTTTCAAGAGATATATCTTCATGTATGTCAATGGCGTGTATGATAATCGATGTGATAGGATGGATACCAAAAGGATGCCGAACGGTTGGATGGGATGGACATTCTGTCGTGTTGGTTGTAAAGCAATTGCCTGTTCTGCTATTAGTTAATGATAATCAAGAAACGTTTTTCTTTCTTTGGTTCTTTTTTTCTCGTCTCTCTTTTTCACCTTTTCTCTTTATCCTTTGGAAATCTGATCTGAAAAATTTCTCATGAAAATGAAATGGGTTGATATCTGATTTAGTGCCATTCACCGCCATTTTGCCCGTACTTTTGACATGGCGAGAGATACTGATCATGACACGCATTCTCCTGATCTGATATCTATTTTTACTCTCCTGACTAGGTATCTTCCCATCTAGGCATGTATATCAGAAACCCGCTACTAAAAGCCGAGCGGGGCGGTGTTCGTTCTTTCGGGAATGGTGATGATATTCTATTGATGATCTAAATATGGAGTTATGGAATAGGGGGTTATTACTTTTCTATGGGCTGTAGTATCACTAGATGGAGTTACTATTGACTTTATGACTTACTATTTGCATGGCAAGGATGATATCCTAGTTGGTGTTTCTCTTTTTATTTTTATTTTTATTTTTACTTTTGGGCAGTTTTTTTTTTAAACTTATCTTGTTGTTTCAGAATGTTCTTTTGATGAAGAATAAGAGTCTTAGTTGTTATACCGTGACACAAAGGCTATAACCCACTGCAATACTAGCTAGCTACATTTATAGATATCTTACTTATCTTGTGATTCTTAATGTATCTCTATCTGTCGTGGAGTATAGAGTACTTAAAAGCAATTCGTTTGAGTTAGACTATGGGGTAAAGACTACTCCGTAGTATGTGGCCAAATAAGATGATTGACATGTCAATATAACTACTCTTATAAATATTTGTGACGTAATCGGTAAAGGGTTATATGCAATAAGCGAGCAATAATGCAGGTACGGTATTTTGGGATAGAGAGCTTTCTGACTTATTAGTAGTTTTTTAGTAGAGAGCTCGTGTACTGGAGAGAACAAATAAGCAAGAACAAGGGAGTATGCTTATAACATAGAAGGGGCGAGAAAAGGGGACTATTGATATATTGCCTCTAGAGAAAAAAAAATAAATAAAGAAAAAATAGAAAAGGAAAATGGGCTGTTCTGGTCGTGCTTCGCTTTTAACTGCTTTGTATGTGGGATGATACATCACTATACTAACTCGGAACCTTTCTATCCTATATCAAGCGGAAGTAATGTTATTCACTATCTGTATTTCTCTGTCTGATATTCTACCTTGTACTTCCACGAAGACCTGCACTTCAAGGCCATTGCATAGACTTGAGCTAGCTCCGCTCTGTGCAGGCACGATATAAATCCCCTAGAACAATGCAATCTAAGAAAAAAAAAGCAAGTATGACCAGAACACCTAAGGGTTTAGTAAGGAGATGATGTGTAAAGCATAGAAGCGTCCCATGCTTAGACTCCTGTGTGAGATCGTTCAGTCTCTTGCTCATGCGATATCCTCAAGGTTACCTCGAAGTCGTCACGGTGCTCGCGGGGTATCAGCTATGAACATAGCTGTTCGAGTGTTATTCTGCATTGGCCATTTATTTGTGTTCTATCATGCTCAAACACAATTCTCGCAATCTTAAACGCATTTCAGAAAAAGCTAGGAAATCGACAATAAGAGAGAGCTTCTATTGATGGTGCGTCATAAAATTGTGATGGTCGACGTATTCTATCCATTTTGGTAAGCAAATATCTCACCATGCCCGAATCCCCAAAATACACTGCACAGTTCAAGGTAGAGTGGTTATACCTGACCGTTATACCTTAACCTTAACCTGACCGTAACCTGGCGGTCAGGTTAAGGTAGAAAAATCTCTTAACCGTCAGGTATAACGGTTAACCGCGGTTAACCGCTTAACCTGACCTGACCTGGCCGGTTACCACTCTAGTTCAAGGGGTTCCCATAGACCGAGTTAAAAGCCTCGATGTTGGCCCCTTTATCAAGGAAGTAGGAGACAAGGATATAACTGCGGCAGTTTAGCAAAATGACGTGGCGTTTCTCCTTGAATCATCGGCCTGCCCATAAGTCCAGGCGCAACTTTACGTAGCAAGTCTAGCACTGGTCGTTTTTCAGGGAGGCCAAATTTGCTGTTGCCCGCTAGATGATGGAATATAGTGAGGCCTTGGCGTCTGCGTTCTCGTAGACCAGCTATGTCAGTTCCGTTGTTGATAAGCTTCTCGATCCATGATATGGGCTGATATTCGCATACACGGCTGAAAGCAGCCAAGTCGGGGACTCTGGCCTCATTTTCGTATAGAGCGGCACATAATTTCCCGTTCTTGAGAGTCCACCGACTAGCAAAATCAAGTGGCAGCCTGTGATCCTGGTTTCGTATAGACGGGTTAGTGCTAATAAGCGCATAACCAATTCGACAAACTCGTCAAAATCAGTAGGCTTGTCTTCCATGGGTTCATTCATATTCAGAGGCACGTTGTACTCGACGAGTTCTTGCTTCATCATGGCGATAGCGAGTAGAGTGTTCGCTTTGCTGTCAGTGGAGTTAGGGTTTATGCCGGGTATCAGGAGGTTCTTCAAGACTCCAATGTCGATAACTTCAACAACAGTATCTTTAATAATAGACACTTGATGTGGCAGTGTTATTAGATGGCGACAATGAGCTGCGACGTCCTTATATGTCTCTTAACAAGTTGCTGAGGTACTTGATGTCCAGTAAGCAGCTATTTCGAGGGGGATATCCACTGGGATTTTGGCAAAACAGCCTGTTCTCACGGGGACTTCCATCGTATGGAAAAGTGTGAGGTTGTGGATTGAGAAGAGTCATTGAGATGCGCGAGGCCCTTATATACACTTCTTGAATGTACTGAAACAGGCATCGTGGCAATGTCCGTCAACTGGTCAAGCAAGTGAGGCGATGACGTAGGCAACAATATGGTAGATGCCCTAATGGCGATACTTTGGAAGAGATCAATGGGACTCTCTGCAGCGATGTCTTCGTCTGAAAAGAATGACAAAGGATTTATCCTCACCGATATTTGTTTCGTCTTGCAATTCCCCACCAGTAGTCAACCGGGACAAAGTAACGGGAAAAGGGTTGGAAAAGGTCAGGTGGGGTCACGGGTTTGTCGGATGGTGCGTCTTTCCTTCATACGGTAATGAGTAGTCGGATGGATCCAACTACCTTCACCCTTATAGTCTCTCCAATAGTCCGGGATAATAATAATTTCAGCAGTTGACTCTTTTTGCTCCCCCCCCACCATTCATTACGTCGATGCCCTCATCATGACAATATTAGTCGACAACTTCCAGGAATCGCATCAGGGGCAAAAGGCGCAGAAACAAGTTACCGATGAGACCCCACGGCCCCACGAGGGATTTACCAGGAACTAATAACCGAGACAATCGATAGCGGAGACTATCCACCAGATTACGATCAATCCATTGATGCACAAGTCTGGGCCAAGCTTTCTCGACTCCGAGTAAGCTTTGAATAATCGGGCCCCTGAGCCAGCCTTTGCGATTCGCCCACCAACGTGGTGATCTCCTCACCCACTTGCTGCGCCACGAGCTGAAAACTGCGTAATCCAAGGATGGCCGTGGACCGCCCGGGCGAGCAATCTGTATGGCCACTGATCGCCGCCTGCAGTGCTAGCGACGGCCTAAACATCGCCTGTGGAACAATAGCCAGTCATCTTGGTTGCCCCTCCTCCTGACTAGGTTGCCTGACTGACCTCGGATCGTGCCGCTCGCTGAGTGCTAAAAGCGCGCCTTCCTGCCCCTCGTTTCCTATTCTCGCTCCTATATTCCCGGTGAATTCCTTATCTGACATATTTGGCCTAATCTACCGAAATCATGGTCCACCTCGCTCAAGTCCACCGCAACGGTGATCTCAACGACACCATCAAGCGTGTTGACTCCATTCAATTGGAGAACACTGAGGAAGATGGATTCTACTCTAGCGTCTACGGGACACGGTTCGCAACAGAACAGCTGCCTCAGACTGAGATGCCGGAGCGGGAAATGCCCAGGGAGGTCGCCTATCGCATGATCAAGGACGAGCTGAGTCTCGATGGAAACCCAATGCTCAAGTAGGCTTTAATTTTTCGCCTTCGTGGATTTTATGCTATGGATACTAACCAAACATAGCTTGGCGAGTTTTGTCACGACCTATATGGTAACAATTCATTCTACCTAGATGATCATGATGTCCCATGCTAATTGTAGTAGGAAGATGAAGCCGAAAAGCTCATGACTGAATCGTTCAGTAAGAACTTCATCGATTACGAGGAGTATCCCCAGTCAGCGGAGATCCAGAACCGCTGCGTCAACATGATTGCGCGCCTGTTCAACGCGCCTGTTAACAGCGAAGACGAGCACCCGATGGGCACCTCAACGATCGGATCGTCTGAGGCAATCATGCTGGGTACCCTGGCTATGAAGCGCCGTTGGCAAAACAAACGCAAGGCTGAAGGCAAGGACTACTCTCGCCCTAACATCGTCATGAACAGCGCTGTACAGGTGTGCTGGGAGAAGGCCGCACGGTACTTTGATGTCGAGGAGCGATATGTGTACTGTACTGAGGACCGCTATGTGATTGATCCCCAGCAAGCGGTTGACCTGGTTGACGAGAACACTATCGGTATCTGCGCTATCCTCGGTACCACCTACACCGGTGAGTATGAAGACGTCAAGGCAATCAATGACCTCCTGATCGAGCGCAACATCGATGTTCCCATCCATGTTGACGCCGCTAGCGGTGGCTTTGTCGCTCCTTTTATCAACCCTAATTTGCAATGGGATTTCCGTCTCGAAAAGGTTGTTTCAATCAACGTGTCTGGCCACAAGTATGGTCTGGTCTACCCAGGTGTGGGTTGGGTCGTCTGGCGGTCCCCGGAATATCTCCCCAAGGATCTGATTTTCAACATCAACTACCTCGGAGCTGAACAGGCCAGTTTTACCCTTAACTTCTCCAAGGGTGCATCTCAGGTCATCGGCCAGTATTACCAGATGATCCGACTCGGCAAGCGTGGCTACCGCTCCATCATGACCAACATTACTGTCATTGCGGACTTTTTGGCGCAAGAGCTTGAGAAGATGGGCTTTATTATCATGAGCCAGCGTCGCGGCCACGGTCTCCCATTGGTCGCTTTCAGACTGCCCGCTGAGCGGGAGGGTCATTTCGACGAGTTTGCCCTGGCACACCAGCTGCGTGAACGTGGCTGGATTGTCCCTGCATACACGATGGCACCCAACAGCAACAACCTGAAACTGATGCGGGTGGTTGTCCGCGAGGATTTTACGAAGAGCCGGTGTGACTCGCTGCTTAGTGATATCAAGTTGGGCCTGAAGACGTTGGGTGATATGGACAAGGCCATGTTGGAGAAGTACACCCAGTAAGGAACCTTTATGCATGTCCTTTTGTATGTTGGTAATTGAGACTGACTGAACCAGACACGTCCGCACACACGCTACTCACTCTCACAAGTCCAAGCACAACCACCCTCACTACAAGGGAGAGACGCACTCCCTGCAGGGTAAGCATGGCAAGACTCACGGTATTTGCTAGATGTCATATACTTTCAGATGTACTGTGTACATATTTGAGACAGGATCTCCTTTCACGGTCATGTATGATACTGCTTTAATAGGGGTTTTATCACTCTGCTCAGTGAGCAAATTCAAATTCCATTATTCACTCAACACTTTATATCTCCTTGTAAAAGAATAACAGCTTCGTAGAGGCTTTCTGTAACCGAGGGAATCCATTTCACCAGTAGCCTCCTAATGCCTTGGCATATGTACCATCTGGTGCGTCAAATTGTGAGAATCGAAAAAAAAGCACCTGTGTGCAGCACGTGCTCAGAAACCGTGGTATTTAGGCACACTATACCAAATTCAACCCTACATTGCCCTAACCCAGCATCTGCTGAGCCTCCATTACTGCCTGCAAGAACATTCTATCCGTCTCAAAAATCGGAGGACATGCAACAAAGATTTTATTGTAAAGAGAGAGAGAGTGTGTGCCCCAGAGTAGGGTGTTTAAGAGCGTCTGGTGATCTAAGTCGAAGGATGAATGTTATAGAATCCCACGGTAGCCAAGTGACGATGACGTGTCTATTGCTCGTATGCAACCCACTTTCGTCTCTAATACTCGCCTCTTCATCTTATTTCTCACATCGCAGCTATAGGACTGAGCAAAATGGGATTCGCCACGGATTTTCTCGCTTGGGTGCTATCCCCCTTGCACCTCACACAGATCAAGCCATCAAGCTCCACACGTTCTAATTTAGCCAACTTACCGGCAGAGTTACTGTACATGATAGCGGACTATCTTACTCCATGTGACCGAGCTTGTCTATCACTCTGCAACTGTCGGCTACTACATGTCTTCGGATACAGTCCTCCGTCTGAGATTAAATGTCATTCAACATGCCCGACAAATCTCTCTCTCAGTCCAGGCACGACTACAAACAAAGAGCTCTTAGCTGCTCTCCGACAGAATACTAAAGCGGTCAACACCCTTGCTCGTGAGATTCGATTGTTATCACGGCTTATCCAAGAGCGAAACATCACGTTGGGGGGATCACTAGCCCCGAGGACTGGACGCACTCGCTCTAGCCCATATGCCAGCTCGGTGTATACTTTCCCTCAGAGCCAGTCTTCCGATATACATCAAGCTTATGGTCAAATATGACTCTGATGGCGTCGTCGTTGAGATTAGCGGCGAAATGAGGTGCTAGCTATGGTAATTACAGGTAACCGGGGTGTCTTTAACCTGTGCTAATAACTGAGCATGGAATGAAGAGGTTTCCGCGTTTACCATACTGTCAATGTCGCAGATTATTGCAGACACATTTGAATTCGTGGATGCTAACTGCATTGTGATATGCCTTTTACCATGGTGCTTTTGGAATAGCGTGTGCAGGCTCTATCGCATACTCGACAATATCTTCTAATAACGAGGTCAGAGATTTGAGGTTTGGTATACATGGGATTTCGTGACAACGCAGAAGAATAAGTCAAATATGTCGGTCACTGACAATTACAAGGGTTCTTTTCCATCAAATCTGTGACCACCTCACAATTCCATGGTCATTTTAGAAGTAAACAGAAGCTAGAATCCAATTTCTCTATTTTCTTGATAGAAGGAGCCCACAAACTGTATCAAACTCTCGCGAGACATAATGAGCTGGAAACCAATACGGAGATCCGGGACTGGACTATTTCCGAACTGGTAGAAAATTTAAATACAAACGTCAAGACCTGTCATATTGAAGCTAGAGACATGGCTGCTACAGAGGTTAAAGTATGGGAAATCCCTCCGCACCGAAAGCAGTTGTGTGTTTCGATACCTGTGTGTCTTTAGAGGAACGTGCAGATGTTCATGTGACGATGCGCAATTTTTGTTGCAGCGACGACGACTTTGCCCTATTGGTGATTAGCTTGGGTCTAGGAGCTGCATTAAGTGACTTCCATGGAAACCGACTGGGATCGCGGAAAGACTACTGCCTTAGCGCGATTGTAAGCTGCATGATGTTGCACCAGGGCTTTTTTTTTTTTTTTTTTTTTTTTTTGATATCTGACGGCCACTCATTGATCGGCTATCGCTGCCCCCTTTGCGCTGGTGAACGCCCGGTGATCTAGATATCTCGAGTCTAGATCATTCCGCGGTGTGGGTTCGTGGGTGAGACAATGCTACCCAATGGTAGCGACAATAGATATTAGGGATAGCTATGCTGGCGTCAGTAGATCGCTGAAGGATTGGTCTGTTCAGCTGCGGTACCCTGAGCCCCTCTTTATAAAAGGTGGCATTTTCTACGAGGAAAGTACAATGTACTGAAAGGGTTCCATTGAAAAAAGTGCTAAGATCCCACAGGGAGCTGTCTTTATTCCTTTGCATTTGATAACGACTTTAAATACCTATACCTAGGTGAAGCCAAGTATTTAAAAATCATGAAAGCAGTTGTTTACACCGGAAAGGATACCATCTCGGTGGAGGAACGTCCAAAGCCATCCCTCCTAGAGTCCACCGACGCCATCGTCAAGGTCCAACACACCACCATTTGCGGAACGGACCTGCATATCCTACAGGGCCACGTTCAGACATGCACGCCCGGACGTATCCTCGGCCACGAAGGCGTTGGAATAATTGAGTCCTTGGGTACCGGCGTCACACGCTTTTCTGTTGGACAACCCGTCCTAATCTCCTGCATCACGTCGTGTGGTTCCTGCAATTTCTGTCGCAAGAGAATGCCCTCGCAATGTACATCGGGCGGCTGGATCCTGGGTAACACCATCGACGGTACACAGGCAGATTACGTGCGGATCCCCCACGCATCGTTCTCGCTTCATGCGCTCCCGAACGGCCTCGACCCTAAAGTGGCCGTCACATTGTCCGACGTTCTTCCTACTGCATACGAATGCGGCATTCTCAATGGCCAGATCCAGCCCGGGTCAACCGTTGCTATCATCGGTACGGGTCCAATCGGACTAATGGCGCTTCAGATGGCGAGGAATCTTTTCGGGCCGTCCATGACCACCGTAGTCGGTAGAGGACAGCCCAGGCTTGATACTGCAAAGGAGATGGGTGCAGATCACACGATCAGCGTGCTCGGGGGCCAGACGGATGCGGTCACCTCCGCACTCGCAGTGACGAACAATCAGGGATTCGACGTGGTGATCGAAGCAGTGGGGACCACTGACTCGTTTGAGCTCGCTCAGGCGTTAGTAGGTCCCGGGGGGACAATAGCCAGTTTGGGGGTGTTTGGGACACCCTGCACTCTGCATTTGGAGGCTCTCTGGCATCGCAATATCTGTATGTCTATTTTGCCCACCATTTCTAGTGACTCTCGCTAATCTATGAATAGGTATCAGAACTCGGCTGGTCGATGCGTGCACGACCCCTGATTTATTGAAGATTGTCGAGTCGGGCAAGATTACCCCCCACTTCCTGGTTTCACACAGTAGGCTGGCCATTATATTTATCTTGGGTGGCTCTCAGCTGACATATGCAACAGATTTCTCGTTTGATCAGATCCACAAGGCCTATGAGACATTCCAGAAACCTTCCAAATATGGATCTCTTAAGGTGGTGATCAGCATGTCTGAAGGGCAGTCCTCCAATCCAAAGCTGTAGCTCTTCAAGTCCAATGTGGCCCAGGAATTGATCTGAGCACCTGAGTCTGTACTTTGTCGTCTTTCTCGGTTATACGACCTTGGCTTTCGTACACCAAAGGGGTTGAATATGTGTTGTATGGACGAGCGAACTTCATTTTGATATTTTCCGTCAATTTAGTCCACAATAGGTTATGATGGACTAAGTCTAGCCTACAACCAGAACCTGCGATGTTTGCCGAAAGATTGGTGTTATGCATTAGCCCACAGCTACCATATACGTATAGCCTTAAGTTCTCAGGTATCTATACAACACAGCAGGAGGGTTGCATTATATATTATTCTATGATAGTATATTATGAGTAATTAGTATAGATTGTAGTAGTAGTGTATCACTTTAAATTCCCTATTATACATGAATCAGTGCACTTGACTTAGATTGACACCCTTAAATTCGTATACACACAGCAGCAACACTACTTTCATACAAGCCAATATTGCTATATCGTTGAATACCTCTGAGCATAGAATATTACAAAATATTGAACAGTACTGCTCCTTCATAACAATCTCAAGATACAGAAGTAAAGTAAACCTGTTTTAACTAAAAGCTCTCCTACTTATTACGGCCGAACAAAGATAGCCAATCGCCTTAGTCGGCCTTCTCAGAAGTCTTTTCCAGGTTTTCATAAGGAAATGATTCACAGGGGAGAAAGAGGTCTTCAATTTCATGTGGACAGCTCTGAGGCCCTATTTATACTGTCTAGATAATAACAGACATAAAAATACAGAGATGAGTCGCTAGCTGAGTCCAGAGTTTCCCTGCTGGACCCGACCTGAACACACCCCAACCATAGGAAGCAGAATCCGCAGAGTCAGTTAAGTCGCTAGTTGAAGGATTTATAGATAATACATTTATGCATACCCTTCAACCGTATTCCACATTCTCAAGTTGTTTTTTCCACAGCAGTAACTCCATCACCTACTTTCGTTTCTCTCAGTCGCCCGTATGATTAGTTATGGGGTGGAACGGCCTGCTCCATTCTCCTCATAACAGTTGGCCTGTTCACAAATAATTTCTAAGGTCCACAGGACAGCGGTGGTTGTCATAAAAGACTGGAGAAGCTGATTAATAACAGCTTGCCTTCCACCTAGTCTAACTCCCGCATAACAGGCCTCCTGCATAATGGGCCTCCCGCATGAATGATGGGCCTCCCACACAATGGGCCTCCGACATATTGGGCCTCTCGCATGAATGATGGGCCTGCCGCATAATGGGCCTCTCGCATAATGGGCCTCCGGCATAATAGGCCTCTCGCATATTGGACCCCCGGTATAATGGGCCTCCGGCATAAGTGGCCTCCTGTGTTATAGGTGTCAATAAAACGAGTTGCTCTGCGACCACGTGTGAACAAAAGTCTGCCCAGTGGCTCGTAAATGTAGCCTAAGTTTTGCGTTATCGCCCGGAATAATCATTTTCTTATATCCTAGATCTAGTGGATCTACGTAATAAATTATCATGTTCCTAACTACGACTGCCTACCAATAGGTTTATGTGGGGTCCACGCATCTAATCTTGTATAACGATCTATCCTATTGGTTCTTACGGAGTTTAGCCTATAGATAGTAACTGGCTAGACCTGGGGCACCTGCTCCTCGATCCATGGCTATGATGAAAACATAGACTAGAGTACGGCGGACTAAATCGAAGGACTTCGGCAAAACCTCTTGTATATCTAAGATTAACAAGGAAATGGAACCCCACTTTGTTTTGGTGGTGGGGCGCTATAGCAAGCTTGTCAATCTGCACAGTAACCCTAACTGCTTCTGGAACCTCCAAGCAGCTAATGGGGCTTGTATAGGACACCGGCAACGTGATAGAGTCCGAGCATGGGATGCTTAGCTGGCCGTCTTGCCACTAAGTGTAGACCTTTGGTCAAAGATTCCTGGGACACTTAGTACATGGGAAGATGTATGCACAATGGGAAAGCAAGGCTACGTGATTTTAGTCAGTGAAATAGTAATTCGGCGGTGTAGTAGATGTATATACACTTCAGTCATTCCCACAGAAAACATCCTGGAATATATCTATGATCAAAACTCTTTATCTTTATGGGGTAGCATCTATGCGATTGGTCTGACAAATTGAGTATTTGTAGCAACATTACACAGGTCGCACGTATCGGGGCTATCAATTTGAGCCACCGATCTGCCTTTCCAAAGCTCTTATGGCACCTGGGGTAGGCGGGGAAAGGCTGGCAGATTTTGGTATTGACGTGATTCATTCATGCATTTAATTTAATACTTATGAACAAAACATTCAATCAAGTAAGGACCTCGAAGCTCCTGGAATGAGGATCAATCTCATAGTAAAATAAAGGCGACATTGTCGAAAGGATAGGCTGTGCATATACGCTCACCTTGCCTCCGTTGCCCAACGCACGGCCATTGACGGAATAATTGTATACAACCCACTGTCTGTCGAAGAGGGTCACATTATTGTCGAAAAGGCTTCGGCAGCGATTATGCAGCTGTACATCTCGACTGTGGGAGGAGTTATCTGCGGACGTGGCAGATATTAGAACATATAAAATATGATAATAAGGTGCGGTGGGCTAAATTTGGCTTATAGTTAATACGCGATTGTCTGAGATACGTACGTATAGCTATAAGTTCTCAATTATCTATGTAATACAGTAGTAGGGTCCTATAATAGGTAGTATATAGACTTACAGGCTAGAGTACCTACAGAGAGAATAAGTTCTTTCAACGTAAGAAGCAGTGAAATACTGCAAGACCAAGTTATTCAAAGTGATAAGTGTCTTTGGAAGCAGACTAGTCGATTCTCCAGATATATATCTATTATAATGTGATTGTTGTACATAAGATTCTACCTATTCCGGCGGGCTAGATCTAGCCTAGAGATGAATCTATAAAGTTCTACTAAGTTCTGGCCTGTTGAAGATAGGCTTTCCTTTCCGGAAAATAATCTGTGCAGCAGCTATACCATGCCAGCCCACCCTGAGGACAATGTACTACAGAGTAGCCACGTTGCTGAAGTTAACAATAGAAGCCATGCGGAAGATCTGTACCTGTAAATCGAAGTTTAAGAACTATGAATATTACGTTATGCTTATTATACTTAGTTCTCCCGTTAATAATTTATTAAATATGCCTAAACCCACACGGCTCTATGCGCAAGATGGATATCATAGTATGGATGTGGACAGTCCTTTTGAGGTGACTATCACTCCACTAGAGCTACTGTTTTCTTTGACATCATTTTTAATAACACTGCCAATCTATTTCATATACAAATATTGATAGTCTATCATGCTTAGCTTCGGTTTCTACTCGCATACATGGTACGATCTCATCAGAATACCTATAATCTAGGAGAAACGCCAGAAAGGAGACACTGTTAGTGTATAAATACTAGGCTCGGGGACCGTTTTCCCTATATTCGGCTAGATGTGGGCTCTCAATTCCGAGACCGACGCTTGTTAAATGTCCATTGTATCCCTCGTCTCGAAGCTCGTTCCACAGATTTCCTATGCCAAGTTAGTAAGACAGCTCTGATTATCCCATTACAAATGACAGTTCCATACCCCTCGTCTCCGCGCAAAATCGCTATAAAAGCCGAGCCATAGGTCGCGGGAACGACAGTCTTCTGCACCTGAGACCGTATCATTGTGACACATCGGTTGGTTTTCTTGTATTACTGGCTTTGGAGCGGGGATCCAGGGCTAAACGTATGTTAGATCAGCTCATCGGGGCATAACCGGAGGGGGAGTTGGTTGCCAGGTATTCCGTTCCATACCTTGGGCACGGGCCAGTCCGAAAAATGCAGATATTTTGCCTCCTTAAAGATTTGGTCGGGATCCCACGTTTCGAGATCGTTGCCCAAGTAAGCAGTATGATGTTTCGAGCGGAACTCCCCGGTCAAGAGGCCGTATGGTCGGTGGGGTAGGATAAGGGCGCTGTCGCGGTAGAGGTGATTGACAATTTCCATATCGTAGTCGGAGTCGCTCGCTTTCTCGATCGCCTGCATGACTCGGTTGAACTCGAACTCAGACGGCTGAATCAGCATTATATAAGAGCCTAATACGCGGTCGTCGAAGTTGCCCCAATAGGCACGCGGCATGGCAACGGGACACGGGGGTAGAAAGAATAGTTCATCTACGGACTACGAATGGGGCCTCTGAATTAGTCCATCTCCTATGAGTTTATCTGCTGGGGATATATATACCTGTAGAACAGTTGCGTCTGAATCTAAGCTCAGGACGCGATCATATTGGGTCTGGTTGAAGGCAAGCAGTTTCGTGTAGCTCTCGGCCCATGTGGCTGGCCATTGTCAGTTGCTCGGTTTCGCTTTTCTCAGAGCTGTAGAGCCAGAATCAGGATATACCTTCGTTACTAGGCTTACTTTGGACGGTGATGGGTACGAGCTGTACACCGTATTGGTCCCGGGCCTTGCGGAGCAGTTTACCTTCCGCAGAACTGTTATCCAGTTTAAATTCGGATGGAAACATCATTAGTCGGTCCGCCTTGCTGTTCAGGCGGGACAGCGATTCAAAAATCATGACCGAGTTACAGAGATAGTCAAGGTTCGTAACATATTGTACGTAAGCGTAGCGTGACCAGTCAACAACACTCGCTGGGGAACTTAGTGAAGGAGGGAAAGGAGAAGAAACTTCAGGTAAGGGGATATCGCGCAAGGTGCCCTTCGGAAGCAACAGTAGGTTGATGACGAAAAAGATCATAAAGAGAACGATCGTCGGGGTGCGACGGGCCCGCCAGCTTGATAGCTTCATGGCTGTGATTTGAACGGGCAGAAGCGATTAATCAAACTAAGTTGAAAACTGCCGATTTGGCAGTTAGGCATCTGAGGCCACTTTTTCAATGGGGTTCTGGCTGGATACCAGATTTAATGGTGGAGGATGACAGCTGGACTTAGCAGCCGGTTACGGATGTCTTACCCTTGGGACTAACTGACCGGGATTCCTCCAACCCGGCGGCCTTAGTAGCGCTAACCCGGCGGCCTTAGTAGCGCCAACCCGGTGGCCTTAGTAGCGCCAACCCCGGCCTTAGTAGCGCCCACCCTGGCCTGGCGTTACGCGCCGATGGGTTACCAATGCATTTCGCCACCATCATTAGTCGGGAACAGGCTTGGCTAGCTTGCTGGACGGCCCCTCCCTAAAGGGCTCGGAACAAGCAGGAGCAGGTTCTGAATGTGACATTCTGCAAGAATGGTAGTTATATACGTTGACTTATATAAATGTATTGACACTGCTACAGCTAAGCTAACGCTTCTTTAGGGTTTGGAGGTGGCACGTGCGATACATACAATAAGATATCAGGCCATTTAAAGATCTTTATTAACCTATAAGCCTTAAAGCTAATCAGTAAGGCTGAGCATAGTATTGTCTTTAAATTCATAAAATAGCATAGAATACTATATTTTGGACTGTAAGTCGTGGCTTAATATACAACGCCAACAGTTTCTGTAAAAAGTCAAACGTGGACCGGAAGCTAGATTCAGTGGGTCGTAATGCTTGGCATTGGCTAAGAATATAAGCCCCTCCTTTCAATTTTCATGGCGTAGTACTTCTGCACTGCCTCTCTGGATTGACGCTGACAGGGTCTGGGGAGCAATTTACTGAGCCGTCAACTAGGAATCACAATTAACATATCTTTTACCTCGGATAATTTCTACGGGGATAAATCAACCATGACCAGGATGCCGGATGGAACCCTTTGCAAGGATGTGCCCAACAAACACCAATCATCTTAACATGCTAGGCGCCAAACATCTATTTGACACAAGGCTGAATGAGGCCATGGAAACGCCTACGATAGCTCCGCACGTCTGCTATCAGCTTCTTCTTCTTCTTCTTCTTTTCTTTGTTTTTCTTTTCTTTTTTTTTTTTTTTTTTTTTCCTGTGAAGTCAAGATCCATTTACCATCAATCCCAAGATGACCGACTCGTTAAAAGAGGTGGCGCAAATTCATGGCATAGAAGTTGTTCAAGCGGGACTAGAACCAGTTCCTGGTCGGAACAGTCCTCACCATGTCATCGTACCTGTACTGGCTAACGAGTCCGTGCCTCGCGAAACCAGGATATGTGGACTACGCAAGATGACCTTCTGGCTTGCTGTAATAGTAGCAACACTTGTTGCAGCCGTGGTCGCCTTGGCTGTTGGGCTGGGAGTTGGCCTCACTAGTATGTTTCCAGGGTCACTTCAAGAACTTACAGTTGCTTATCTTAAACCTTTTTAGGGTCGCATTCTAAATCTACGGCTCCTGTGGCGACAACCAGTTCACAGGTTACATCGATTCCTTCATCATCGCCGTCATCCTCATCATCAACAACAACATCATTATCATCATCCAGCACATCAACATCCGGTCCGTCTCCAACATCCACTTCCCTATTCAACAAGAGTACAAACTATACCTGCCCCGAAGCCAACAACACCGAAGTCAGGAATGTCTCGGGTGGATCGGGAAGCTCTAGCTATTATATTTTCTGCGACGCCGATATCAGTTCCGACTCGAAGAAAGATCTCTCTTCCAGTGTGCAGAGCTCATTCGCGGATTGTCTCGCGCTTTGTAACTCGATGAATAATTTCCAGGATCGAACGGATGTCGGCTGTACTTATAACTTCGAGGGTACGGGGAGCCAGGACAAGGGGACCTGTTGGTGCTTGAGTGGTGGGAACAAGTCCATTATCACGAACGTGGGGAATATGGCTGCTGTGCTGTCCACTGATAATACAATATTAGATTTATGATTCAGTGGAGTCCTGTCTCAAAGAACTGAGTTTGCCTTAGCTGGATTCAAACCATATATGGAGTTGGTATCAGATGTTGGTAGAGACTTCCATCTGGCGGCCTAAGGCCCGGAAAGCAGGTTCTTCCAAGCCGCTAAGCGGGTCAACAACGCCGAGCAAGGGCAAAATAGCTAGCTGAGATATCAAAGTCATGAATTTAAGAATCAATGAGAAATGACGCGCCTTTCCACCATTGAGATAAGATATATGAAATGGTCATGTTCTCTATTGGATTTACGTTTGCTATAAATGACGTGAGCAACGTATTACGAAAACTCTTGGGCGTTTTTGAATTTCAACGAACGGTAATACCTAAAGCTCAACGCTTATGTTAAGCCATGGCCCACTCCGGTTCAAGAAATGCAAGGCTGTTTTCTTGAGATGGTCCTTGCAAGGCACGGGCGGTTAAAAAAGCTCTCCGTGTGGGTCAAAACCAGGGGTATAAGACGCCAAAATGCTAGTGTTATTGGTATGCATCTGGACTACGGAGTATAGAGTTTCAAATTGGGGGCCAACGCCTCCAGCGCGGTTACAATTACGTCGCCATCTCCGAAGCTAGCTTCTGCCCCTTTCATGACGGAGATTTGGCCGCTTGACTTGCGACATTATTAGTCACCGGACCGCAATATCACTAAGGTATGGCTTATAACAGTCTCTATATAGTATTTAGGATGCTTACAATCCCTACATATGATAATTTCGGATTTATCGTAATAAATTGGCTACATTGTATGCGATATACGGGCCATAAAAAGTGTACGACAAATGATCATTCCTGGCCATGTCCCATACAAGCAGAAAAATGTATCTTGCTGTGTCAGCCGTCTTACATTTATTCTACTATGACAGCTCTACCATTCAGGTCCTCTTATCTTGAAGCCTTACAGCTGTTAGATGTGGTGAAGTCTCGGAGAAACTGAATTCTCGTATCCGCCCGGAGAGGGGGCAGGCATAGATTGCCCTATGGAGCTTAGTTTGTTGGAGATGCAGCATGCCCCACTCAAATCCTGAACCAGTTCTGGGCTAGGATGGAGATCCTAATATAACGCTATAACAGGGTTAACCGGCAATATTCGGAACGGGCCTCATCCTTCCCGGTTCGCTTGCCAATGGTGAAAGCTGTGATGGGCTCACCCCACCACTTTCTCTCGTCCTACGCAGCATGTTGTGTTTGCCCGTGCCAAGCGCGCC
Source organism: Aspergillus tamarii (assembly GCA_030556085.1). Classification (NCBI taxonomy): domain Eukaryota; kingdom Fungi; phylum Ascomycota; class Eurotiomycetes; order Eurotiales; family Aspergillaceae; genus Aspergillus; species Aspergillus tamarii. The sequence continues at coordinate 617,317 of JARVTJ010000006.1, forward strand.
AGCTTCTAAGCCTAGCTAGACCAGGTCATCCTAGATATGCACAGCCTTGTGCTTCGGGCCACGACATTTGCGGCTTGTCCTACCGTTGACTGTGCCATCCATTCATCGCAAGGGGATCCTCCATTATTTTTGCCTTGTAACTAATACCTGAAACTGAGGCTTACTACTAGTGTTTGCTCAGAGTCAGCTTCTTGGAAATATCAGTCATCTATAGACTATAGTCAGCTGGCACCTCTCTTTGGTTATGTTGTACATGGGACACTTCGCCATAGCCTGGAATCAATTATCCTGTAGCTTGTCATATGGAATTAGACAGGGTAAGTGAATCAGTGAACTTGCCGTACAGAGCACTACAACAGGGCCCCCGTGACATTCATGGTTCCCGCGTATCATAAAAATTATTTTATCTAATATACAAAAGTGACGTATTGCCAGCTAATTAAGATAATTCATATGGTACTGCTCTGTGTGTTATATCTTATATATCCTCTTTGGTTCTAATTTCTTTTTTTTAATTAGATAGCTGTTAATATAGATTGTTGACAGCCCTGAAAATTACTATACAATATTAAAAATTATAACTATTATTATTACTCCGTACTACAACCTGTTATGCCCGGGTCTTTGTTGTCAAGTCCTAGACCAGTTAGCGGACTATATGTCAAGGGTTACTAACCTGAAATTGTTCTTTGACTTCTACTAGTTATACATTACGATCTTGGCAAGACAAGAGACTTTACTAGACTTCTGTTAGTATAAGACTGCTGTCATATTAGATGTTACAGACCCTTGTCTAGTGCACCTTATCGGAGATGGACACACAAGGCAGGATATTATAGAATAATACTAGCTGGTTATGAGTCCGGGCTCATCAACATCTATACTAGTAACACATCTCTAGATGTACAATCTTATGTCGTAAATACCTTTGTCCCTTTTCCGATAATTCATACCTTGTACCATTATTTTCTACTAGAAGTCGTTTGAGCAACATTCTAGTTGATCACGATTGTCATCCAAAACCCTCGCGTACTCCAACATCAAACGCCAAAATACGAGCTTCATGTCCTCTTTACGTAGGACGGTATTTGCCCATTTTCGACCCTCGTCAGCAACTTTCTTCCCCAGCGCTTGACCCTCAGGCTCTTGAGCCAAGTACCGTACTATCTCCGGGAATTCATTCAGATCCATGCTGAGCGGTATGTAATGCACCCACGGAATCAACCAATCATCATGCCATTCTTTGTAGAGAGTCTGTTTGATAACGGCCGATTTTGACCGCAGAAGGCGGTAGAAACGGCCGCTAAAGCCATTTCCATCTAGGTCAAGGTTATAGCGTGACCCATAGCTTGCGCTGACATCGTCTCGAGCATCGGGCTCAACCTTAAAGACTGCTTCCTGGTCCTCGCATGCATCTTGCTCGCATTGAATTACCGCTGAGATTCGAATGTCTAGAAGGGAAGATATCTCCGCTATTGTAGAATTGGAAGCTTCCCATGGGATGTTGTTGTTTTGATGGCCATCCATTCCGGGCTTACGCAGAAGTGTAACTGGCCGAGTGCTATCCATGGCGAGCAGAGCCAGGCGCTGACGCTGCCCGGATCGCCAGTTCTCCATGGTGCTGTGGCCGCCTGTATTCGACCCAACCCAATAGAATTTATTAGCCTTTTGTTCCCAGTCCATGTCATCTGCCTCGTCATATTCACGCATATCCAGCTTGGCAGCGTACCAGGGGCTTGGGTACAGCAGATCTTGAAAGCAAGACAGTTTAGCTTGAGAAAATACAGGGACCAAGGAGTGTGTTATAGCTAGAGATGCCGGTGCAAGGAGCGCGGCATGGAGGTTTCGAAGCTCCGGAAACAGACAGACATCCTTGCTCAATGTTACATTAGAAAGGAAGCCAGGATCGGCTATCCGAGCAGGGTCAGTGGTCTGTGACTGAAAGCTCCGCGCAGGAGAGTCAACGGGGCAAGACATCGTTAATGCTTCCCAGGCATTTTGCCCACCTACTTCAAGGAAGTGAACGTTGCGAGACACGTCGGGATCACTCTCGGAGGAGGCTGACGCTGCTTTGGTGGAGAAATCCTGGGCTTTAGCAAGTGCATGCTCAAGCCCATCATGCGGAACCACCACTTTGGGTTCATCTTTGATATTCACCGCAAAGACAAGATCAGGTAAGGTCTCTAACATATCTTCATTAAACCAGCCATACATCTGCTCGGCTATCCAGGCTGCAAAATTCTCCATCGAGTAGGAAACTTGGTGATCTTTGATTTCGAATCGGATCATAGACATGTGGCCAGCTTCAAGGGCGTTCTCAACACTGCTTCTGATATCTGCTGCAGGCACCCCCCACAGAGGCTCTACTGCTGCCATCATGGTGTCGAATTCATCGACCAACAAGAACCCGCTTTCATTTGCGGCTTTGTACCATCGGTCAAAGTTGGGTGGAGGTCGCCTACCATATCGGCGTTTGTACTCCGCATATGCCGCTTGTAGCGTATCAGACTGCCTGTTTACCATGTCTCTGAATTTTGTGTTCGCTTCCGAAGCGAGATATGCAATAGGATGCATCGAGGGAACTGGACCCCATCCAGAAACGCCATGATACCAAGACAAGGCAGTGCGAGATATCTTCAGTTCGTTATTGATGATGGGCAGAGTGAGAACAACTATCAGGGCTAGAAGAAGCCTTCGACCTGTTGTTGATGTAGCTGGAGGCAAACTGATGACCCCTTGGGCCAAGATTATCAACGAGCTGATGGATATAGTGTGTATCTGCGGCGCGACCTGAATGATGAAGCTCTGAATAACGGTCATTGAGTATGCGTCAATTGTTGTGGCAGATACCATAGTGCCGAAGAATACCTAGAAGGATTGGAGTGTCAGTGATTGGCACATGGTTTGTCACCATAGCATTATTCACGAACCAGATAAAAGCTAGTCCCCAACTTAACGATATTGAACAAGACTTGCACTAGCATCGACCATGCAAAGCTGGTCTGAGGTGGGAAGAACAGAATAAATGCCAACGTGATGCTGAATACTCGGGAGACAATGGCCTCCGCAGTATATAAATATGCATCTGCACTATCTGACGGGAAAATATTATGCTCTTTACATGCTTCTGTTAAGATGAAGCTTGCGGACCGCGCAACCACGAAGATGATACAAATCATATAGGAGTAACTGGGCTCGAACTGTGGCAGTAGAAGAAAATACCCCCATATAGCGAGTAGAACGATAGCTCCGGTTTGAAGCCATCTCATTCGTAGTCCGCTTTTTGTCATAATTATAGATGACCAGTTTAAAGCATCACCCTGACTTCCTGGGCCCGGCAGGGTACCGGATGTCCTTAAGTCTCGGCGTATAGAGGCGCAGGCGGTGACAGCAGTCACCAGTGGCTACGGAACCATGGTCAATATGTATTTATGTAAGTTATCATCGGCCCATTGTCGAGTGAATGGACACCCTTCACCGGTTCTATCGTGCAAGATAGCAAGGTTCATGCAGTCAAAGGAGAAGATACCTACCAACGCTGATGTTAGGTTATAGTAGAGTGGCATAATTCGGGCCACCGCAATACAGAAAGAGACCGCCCACAACATCGGATTCCATACCGTGGCAGCATCCTCGGTCCCATGCCGCATATCACCCGCTTGTTTGTGCCGCCTAGCTACATGGCGCCGTACATAGAGGATGGCAGCCAGAGTAGCCCAGCATAGGCATTCGGCATGGATAGCTGCCCCCAAGGTAGTTTTGGTTCCAACGTATTCTGCGACCAGCGCAGCAGCTATCCCCACTGTAAATAGCGATAGGGTCAATAGCATACTTTTTTCTCTCTCTCAAATTTTAGCGGTTAGCACAGTTCTATGGGGTAGGCTTTATATATACCTGTGGGTTTACATAAGTAAGGTATAACGAAATGTTAAGTGAGAGGCGCGCCGCGGCTGTACACTAACCACCGGATGCGGGTGATGGTTAGTTGGATACCGATCCTTATTATATAAGTCTCTGCAAGGGATACAGTGGATTTAGGTGTAGCAAACGATGCAGGATGGTTGAAATAAACATCCGCATATATGACAGGCGACAAGGTGTTTGTAGCGGTTGAGGTGTTAGAAGCGCGACGACTTGCCAATTAGGATGTGTCACGAGATGACAAGCTGGTGTTAGATTAAGTCAGCAATTCCGGCCACGTAGGTTGATATTTATTTTTCCATATAGTCCGATACGCTAATGTAACATTGAAAAATCATTTCTTTATTTGCGAGTCCTTGCCAAGGCTATATATCATTGGGTCAGCGCCGTTGCCAGTTAAGACAAAAGCGGCCGCGGTGATTTATCGCAGCTAGTAAGGTAGTCTTCTGATTGGTCAACACCCTCACCGTCTTCGCTTAGTAGGAGGGATTGCCTTTTTCAAAAAATAATAATATACAGAGCACATCCCCGCTAATCATATACCCGAGTTTAAATAGATATGAATAACACTATATTAAGATTTTCAGTATCTCATCTTATAAAAGTTATTATGGGCTACTGAAATCATAGGTGAGACTCCCGCATTCCAGGATTTGCCGGAATTTACATACGAAATCATATTAGCCGCCGTGTTTAGTCTCAACCCTTGAGGTTTTACAGTACATGCATAGCTTGTCCAGGTCCGTTTCAAACCAATTATGTTGATCCCATGACGTTGCAGCAGGTATGTCATTTCAAAACTCATACTAGTGTCTTCTATTAAAGACCATTCAATATATGCGGGGTCGTGGACAGAAGTGGTAATACATTACACACTACCTACGGCCTGTGGCCACAAGATTTTTAAAAGGCCAGCTGGTCTCGCGTATGTACATAAAGAATTTACTTTTGCCATCTTCTCCGCCCGTAACATTCTAGCCGCCGGGCTCCGGCTGGCAGAACCCGTATACTAGTAGAATAGAAGAATAGAAAACCAATGGAAGATAAAATTCTTCCAGGCAAATGGGATACATGAAAACATGGTTCATGCAATCTTATATGGTCCCGATCAATTTCAAAAAATGTCTACGGCCAGAAACTGTGCCTGTATTCTGAACGTTTAGGTACTGATCCTTTTCCTTTATTATTAAGTTTGCGGGTTGCACGGGCCGTAAGTTACGGCCCGTAACTCAGCCTTGCGTGACCGACCAAGTTGCATATGTTAGTAAATTAGTATGCCATTAGCCTACATTAGGGCCGTTACAACGAGGCCACCAGTGATGGGTCCCTGCCGCAATTGGTGAGACCTTCCAAAAAACCATCCCTTCACCTTTCCATTTTCAGTTTAATTCATTTTCCTGGACCCGAAATGCTCCTTTCACATCTCCAAAATATTTAATTTGTCGATATGATTATTTATTACGGAAAACTGTTAGTTGTATCTATAGGTTATTCCTGTCCCTTTCCATTTCTATATGGATAATTGATTCAAAATATATTCATAGGTACAACGAAATGTTTGCCAATTCCGCCACAAGTATCCCGTTAACCCTCAGTATCTACTAATGTTGCCATATCATGGTGGAAATAACAAACTTAACAATTGTTCCCCCTTGGCGTTAGTCGCGCTATGGGCTAGCCAGCCTAAACCAACAAAAGAAAAACCTCGCTATCGGATACCATGATCCTTGTAGTGCAGTTACTAATACTCGTGATAGTCGAACTAGTGGTAGACTCACCTTTGCTATAAGCGCCCATCCCATCCGCCTTTTCCCCTACCCTCCCTATGCTCGTTTTCCTTCAGCGCTTTTCCCACCACTGAGTTGGTTCATCCGCTACCCTAATTCAAGATATATATCCAAGTATGCTCTAGACATCACGTTTTCAAACATGGCAGTTTCCAAGTCAACAACCTTTCCTTGGACACTTTCAACGCTCATCACGGGGTACCTATTGTCTCTGTCGTCTGCAACCAAACCCTACCCGCTCATATGGAATGAGTCCCATGTCTTTGGGTACGATGGCCCTTGGCATGCAATCCCCATGAAGATTGGCTGGCCTGAACAAATTATAAACCTGTATCCCGGCGGGGCGTGGAGTTCTGTCGTTTTGGGCAGTGGTGTATCAGATTCCTTCGGATTTCCATACCCAAATCAGACATGGCTCGAGACCTCTGAGGTTTGGAATGCGTCCGTCAGTGAGCCGTGGAGGAATGGATCAACCGAGAACTATGATATTGCAGGGGTTAACCGTGGTGGAGTGGGTGGGAGCGTTGATGGAGCCTGGGGAGGCGGGACTGCGATGAACGTGAATGGCTCCGCTGTTCAACTGACAGATCGGATGACCTTTGCAACACCGGACAATGGTATCACGATCCCAAATATTAGTCTCTCTGCCGTTTACGAGGCGAACATTCAATATCCCGACGGTGACCTAGTGCCCATGGACATGGGTTTCCTATCCCTTGGCGCGCACGACATGCAAAGTTGGGCGCCATACGTGGGCAATCTGATCCCTAATTTTCTGGCCTCAAAGCAGTTGACCCCATCCAATTCCTGGTCTTTACATATTGGCTCTGCCGCGTTAGGTATCCCAGGATCCCTCATCTTAGGGGGGTATGATGCAACACGCGCGATAGGCGATATTGGGACTTATGATACCACTGACGGAAATGGAGGTATGTTTGGCCAGGTTGTCGATATCCAATTGAATGTGGAAGACAGTAGCAGTTCGCCATGGCCATTTCGGAACAAGACCAACCTGCTCCTTGATGCAGAGGACCAAACACAGATGATTACTGCTCGACTAAATCCAACCGTCCCATATCTATTCCTTCCGAATAAGACTTGCCAGGCGCTGGCCGAATATCTCCCGGTCACCTGGAGATGGGATTTAGGACTATATACGTGGAATACGGACGATGCCAAATACAAGGAAATCCTTACATCGCCGTCTTATCTGCAATTTGTCTTTGCAAGAGGGGGAGGACAGGGGCCTTTTACTATTAAAGTCCCATTTGCGCTTCTTAATCTCACGCTGGCGCCGCCGATCGTAGACACTGAAACAGCCTATTTCCCATGCCGGCCGTATAATAACAACGGCGCAGAGTACCATCTCGGACGTGCGTTCCTGCAGGCCGCCTTCCTGGGCATGAACTGGGTGACGTCTAAATGGTGGCTGGCACAGGCACCTGGACCCCGGTCACTGTCATCATCCATTGTTAACATTGAGAACAAAACGGAAACTATCAGCAAGAGTGCCCCGGACAGCTTTTTCACCGAGTCCTGGAAAGGTGTCCTCAACGACATCCCCAGTCAATCGTCAAGTTCACCAGGCTCAGGAGAGACATCATCTGACAGGGAAGGCAGCAATGGCAAAGATGGTATATCGGGTGGCGCGATTGCTGGTATCGTTGTGGGAGCTTCAATCGCTGCTACGCTCATTTGTACTTTTGGGTTTCTTTTCTGGAAGCGCCGAGCAAGGCAACATCGTTTACAAGCTCAGCAGGAGGTGCAGTACTTGCATCATGGGAGTAATTCCCGGGCAAAGCCGACCGAGGTCTCGGTTGTGCAAAGTCCTCAAGAGCTGCATGGGAGCGAGCCAACTGTATATGAACTGACGGCGAGCAGGAGCTACCGGTAAAATAAAACAAGTGTGGTGCATTACTAGCCTTATCCTAACAAACATGTGGTTTGAAGTAATGGTATCTCGCGGTGATTGTTAACTGTACAGTATATACTTGATCTGTTTATGTTCACTTTTAGACAGGACGTCCATGCATTTAATCTATCGACTTGTCAAAACCAAGCAAGTATCTGAACAGCACGTGCAACAGTACACTACCTAAACGTTTTCTGTCCGATGAGTGCGCAACCGGATTCTTAGACAAGACACCTGAAGTAATGAACAGTATCTACTAGCGGTGCCATACATAATAATAGGCAATCTGCTTCCCCTCTCACAAACTCCACAAGTTCCTCAAGGCGTTGTCTCGAACACGGTCGCAGCCCTCTTGTATAGGTATACTGTAACCTGCGTTGCGTAAGGCCGTGGCGGAGCACTCCTGGAAGCTAAAAGGCAACTGTTTGTGTTGCGATCTTCTAGAGAGAGCAATGACTACGTGACACAAACCGGCTTGCAGATAAATCCTTTTGCTTTCTCTTTCCAACGCGGACACTCTTAGTTTGTCACCTGTGTTACCTGCACAGAGTAGGGGCTTCGCCGTTACCCAAGACACCCCCAGTCCGTATTTATACCGGTTACACATCAGCCTTTCAGGACTTAGAGTCGGGAATGGACATGTGTAACTGAGTTCGTTACTAGTATACTACAGACAAAGAACAGTTTTATATACCACCCCGCTCCTGGAACGCTACACACCTCACCGCAACCCTCGGGCAGTGAACTATCGTCGACGCTACTTACTAACCACATATATATTGGTTAGGCTAATCTTTGCTGGAGAAGTATTAGTCAATGCCATATTGGCTTCCCTTGCGCCTATAACAAGGATTCCGGACGGTCGATGAAAATCATAGTAGTGCAAGTAATCTCGAAAGTCATTTCCCAACTCCTCCTAATAGCTGTGCCATTTGCTTGCATAAATAATATATTTCGAAGGACTCATCTTCAAATGGACTCCCACATGCACTCCGCATACCCAGGCTGATGGTTGCCACCCCTATCCCATGGCTTTGTGCTACTCTCTTGACCTGGAAAATTGATTCCGTGATGACAAAATTGCTTGGGCCAGCCTCACATTTATTGTGTCTTTCAATGGCCTGTTCTTCTGCATAGAACGGGTATAGACCAACGACGGACGGAGAATTTTTCTTCGTGTGCAATTAGAGCGTCCATCTACACGCTGGGTAAGACACTTGGTTTCGTAGAGTGTGCAACCTAATTGTCCAGCTGGAAGGGTGCGCCCTTGAGAATATTCGAAGCCCCTCAAGAGTTAACAGTTTACCAATAACAATCACCCCATCGGATGCATTAACTAAAATAGGCACGGGAACAGGAAATAGATGAAGGGGCTCATAGACCACATATGTGCGAAGTTGGCTTTCTCGACCCCGCGCCCAATGGGTCAGAGCGCCAATTGTGATACCCTTGTCGATGCTTCTGCCTATCTTTGATGTTTAATTCTGCCTGCTAAGGATGCATTGGGGATAGCATAAAGGTGCTATTGGATGAAAATCCTATTGATCGGTAACGTATGTTTGTTTTGAGCTCAGGTGTTTCGCGACGATGCATGCTTCCCCTTCCCGTTTCCACTCCGGCATCGTCGACACGTCGCCAAGCACCAGGGAGAGTTTCTTTAGCTCATTATCGCATTGCCGAGCTAGAAGCCTGTCAACGTGGACTGAGACAGGAAAGGTAAGCTTCCAGTCTCATTCTAAATCACAAATTATCTCTCGGCTTCGGCCAAATTGAGGGCGCAGAACACATTGTATGTGTTCGCTGGTATATCCGCGTTCTGAAAAACAGGCCAGGAATATTGCAAGCAGAAATATGCACTTCACGGGCTTTGTAACCGTCGAGATACGCCGATCGAGATACGCCAAGCGTACTTTAATCGCCATAGGTTCTCCTACCTTCACTAGCGAATCAATCAAGATTGAATGCCGCATACGGTCTGTCTCACTTCGCTTCGGCTAACGGTCTATCCTTCTCCAGCACCTTACTGAGGACCAGATCATCGATATGCTCCAGAAAAAGCCTATACTAACTTGGCAACCACTGCGCAAATACACCGTCTTGATGACGTCTACTTCAATGCCATGGAGGTATTGTGCGCAGCGGTTACTGCCGTCTCTGTATCAGTCGTTCATCATTGGTAGAAATCACAATGATGTCACGGGTGGTTGGGTTGCAGATATCAGATAAATGTCGACCCGCTCGCTGAATCAGCTTATTCTTCTGCAATGGATTCTATTTTTATGACTGATACTGGTAAAGAATAGCTTACGGATCACCCAACCCCCACCCACCTCACCCCCTTATTCGGTAGGATACAGGGATTAGGAGTAGAACAGAGCTGTCAGGTGGTGCCTCACCAGGCTGGTTCAGCATTGCAAGAAAGGATGGATATTTTACACGAGGGAAGCATGGTATTCCGGCCGCACAGACTCCGTGCGATTGGCGGGCGAATTTCATATGAGATCCATAATACCTTCCATATCGCGTACGAAATGGTCCCTGGATTTATAAATTAGTCAATTATGGTGGTAAGACAAGTCATCTATTCAGTCATACTCTAGTACTTTTTATATGCTATGACAGTATACCGGACAACCATTGGTAAGATATGAAACTACACTAAATCCTGAGGAAGAGAGAGCTAACATTTGTTGGGTAAACAAGGTCGAGCCCTTCACACAGCTCCTTGCATAGCTTTCCGTGCTATATAATATCATAATATATTTTCCGTGTCAAATATGAAGTATCTAGAATGAGTGACTACTGCACAAATTCATCTCCAGGGCCCGAAGATTTTACACGCCATCACGGTCAGTGTCGGATGATTTCCAATAAGCTTAATTCCTCAATGCATGTCCAGCATCTTGATGTGATACAACTGGCTGGACTCACAGCGAATATATAAAGCTTTAGTTCTGAAATAGATATATCAACTAGAGAATTGAAATCCTCTTTCAATGGTTTACCGACTTGGGATCATTCATATGTCCTTAGCATTCCTTGTCTGATAGAGGTTTTTCAAAGCCGAGGGTTTAGAGATCAGTACGGGATGCTATGATATGTCGATCTTTGTATATGACGCTCAAACCGAGGTCATCCGGACCCAATTCGACGTAAGATTATTTTTTCACCTCAATCGTTTAAGATACGAACTGACCCATCCACAGCTTGACTACCAGAGTATTCTGTCTCCTCTGCAACAGCAAATGACGTCAAGTCCTCCCCCTATCCATCAACGTGGGCTGTCCATCACTGGAATCACTTTTGGTGCAGAAAACCAACAATTCCACCAACACAACCGACCCATCAAGCAGTGATAGCAATTCATCGACCGACATCGCGGCGATAGTATGGTGGAGTGGGTGGCGTTGTCGGTGTAGCTATCATTTTGGGGATAATCTTCTTAGTCCCGAGAAAGCGACGGCGAGATAGTCAGAGTCAACGGCAGGTGGCCCGACAATGCACCAGTGGTAAGGGGCCGCGTGGGAGGTGAACTGCCAGCCGGAGACCCACGGCGCGACTTGGAAGCAGGCAGCAATGTGTTCAGTGAATGGCGAGGGGCTACAAGATCCCTTTATGAGCTAGATGGAGGCCAACGATCGGGAGTGTAGGGCTATTCGCATTTTTAAGGGCATATCAACTGTCTGTATCGTAGATCTTTTAACATAATAAAAGGTTCACATATTGTCAAAACATGACGACTGCACGACGTGAATATTGTGTAGTGCAACTACTCTAGATTGCATCGAGATGGACTCTGCATACAGCAGACGTTGGGTCCTTATCATCGTCGTCATCTGACGGGCCACTCTGTATATACTGTTGGGGCTTTATCCGGGCAAATAGTAATTGACAACCAACGTGAAAGGGGAATAACATTTTAAATTCAGTCAATTCAGTGGTGATTCTTAGGACTAATCTCTCAGTTCTCTACATTCAGATTATAGTTACCACGTGGGCAAGCGAGTAGATGTGAAAGCGAGGTACGATATTGCGCTATGCAGCTCAGTTTAATATGAACGCAGCACTATCCACTCTAAATATTTCCACTGTGATCCACTTCTTCGGTGCGAGGATGCAAATCCAAATAAAACGCTTAGCAGAGACGGTCAGCATCATGCAGAGCGGGCCTCATCTTTCCCGGTTCGCTTGTCGGTCTTGTCATTATTGTGGTAGATTCGTAGGACTTTGAAGATGATCCTCATCATCAAAGTCGGACCCCGATATACAGGAGAGTGGCTGCCCGGCGATAAGCTGAAAGACAAGGCAGCCGAAACTCCAGACATGAAGGGTATTGCCGACAGCTCCGATAAGAATCAACTCGGGTGCTCGAAGACCGAGTGGAGTAACGGGCTTTGTTGGCGGGGTCGGTAAAGAATTACACTGCTCAGGGCAGGCAGGTATTAGTACAGAGATTCGTCAACAAAGAGAGACAGATAGTTGAAATAGGGGAGAGTGACCGCCACCCATATCCGATAATTTGACCTTGAAACCTTCGCCATAGTAGGTAAAAGGCACTAACGGTTGCACAACGCAAAGATATCGAGGAGCCCATTTATCCTCTTTACCGTCTAGCCTCTGTACCGGTGATGAGATCGACTCAGCTTGTACATCTTCCTCCTGCCGGAGCAGGTCCTCAGGCGTGGAGTTGATATCGTCAAGAGTAAAAAGTATGTTGCCCGGCTGAAAGTCTCCATGAGCGATACCATTTCTGTGGAGACATGCAAAAGCCTGCAAGGATTGCTTGAGGATGCTCTTTGCCATTCGAAGCGGATAGCGGATCTTCATTCCATGCATACGAGGCTTAAATTGCGCCAGCTCCTCGACCATAGTATTCACACTGGGACCCATCGGCTCAGATACCAGGCACCTGTGGGCGCCATTGGGGCCGCGGTGTTCGAACTCCCCTAGCAGTCGTGTGATATGCCGGGCCTCTTCTGCCGGAGCGACTTCGGTGATGTGACGCAAGATTCGTAGCTCGGTTGTCGATCCCGAGATTTCCGACACAAGAATCTTCAGGTCGACATATCCACTGTTTCTTAAAGGAAATAAGTAACTATGATCTACGCAATGCAAAAGTGGAACTCACTTCAGGTCACGGGCCAGCAAGACGGTTGAGTAGGAGCCATCGCCGAGCTTCCGGATGACTTTGTACTGGCCGTCGTTGAAGACGTCGCCGAGAACGACGGGATGATAACCACCTGGGCGGTAGTCCTCCACCCACTCACAGGGCAAAGTTATTGGTTCGAATCTCCACTCGTCATCTATTAACGCCCCCGATGGCGGAGTGGGAGGAGGCGAGGCACTCATGGTTTCAATAGAGATGCGTTGTCCATCCAAGGGGGATAGCGCTGATCATGGATTAGTAATAAATATTGCATAACTAACTAGTAGTGGTTATGTACATAATTACTACTTGATGACTCTTCGTTATATCGACTAGCTTAAATATCAACTCTGGAGCGGGAAAACAGCTCGGTAACATTAAGCACTTTTACTTTTATCTCTATGAATTAAAAATCTCTTGCCCGTGGCCTAGTGGGTGGGGAGGGGAATAGTAGCCCGAAAACAAAAAACAATAACAATGTAGTTATAAATAGTTAGGCAAAGTAGATGAGATGCGGAGTGCATGAGATAGCTACTTTACTCATCGTATTAGGAAGGTCGGCTGTCCGCACGAAATGGAGCCAGGAGGGTTGGGCACGGAGACTCTGATACGGAAAGTCTGTCATGTTAAACTTCTACCTTACCGGAATGAACCTTAACCGGCATCAGGGTTTTATCCTCTGATCCCTCATGAGTTCCGCGAGATTCCTTATGTACTGTGTAGGAATGAACTATGGCCTCTCTAGTAGTGCGACCGATAAACCTAGGAAAACAAGAAGAACGTGATGACTTTCCATACCTGGAAGACTCATGCCAAGGCTTTAGATCATACGAACCGGCCTAAGAAGGCTGTGTTTTACATAGTAATCACTAGCAAAGTATCGGGCCGACGATCGCAGCGATTTAGGGCTAAGCATCAGGGTCTCGTGGGTCCCGGCTGTGGGTGCTTAAACGTTGACTCCGCAGCACATTGGTCAATCTCATCATGATCCCTGAAAGACCCTTGTACGCCAGTACGTTGGTTTCAGAAGGTCTCATTTACCTGCCCAAAGCGAGTAGGTGTCCATAATCATCCTGGGCATTGATTTTGGTGGTGGGTGCCCATGTGTCACATGAACCTATGGGTATAATTAACGTGTCCTCGCCAACGCCCGCCTGGGGGATTGGGAAACGTGGAAAATAGACATCGGAGTGTCATTCTCTAATTATATCTCTTCTAAATACTCCTTGTCATTGGTCCGTTTCGAGTGGGGATGCTTTCCGAGTGTATCAGTTCTGTGGTTAGGGTTACATAAAATTACAGTGACTGACACAACTGTCTCAGTAATCAGGCAATTGTATTGGCCAACTTTACAATCCGAGACTGCGCTATGGTAGGCGCTAGTCAAGATTTCCAAAGGAATGAGATTAGTAAACTCAGGCGGCTCATTCCGTGAACCAGATGGACTGGTCTGAGGCGAAAAGGCAACAAAGACGTAACGACTGTCGGTGGGGCGGGTGAGGTCAAACAAATGATAGATATTTTAAGTCCAAGTCGTGCTACCTGATCCACTGGTCGCAAACTGGCACCGCAAATAATTAAATGTTTTCAAACGTCCATTTCTTTATCGGCCTGCCGCCCATTTCCACAGGCTGACGGGGTGGCTTTTTTTCCTCCTTACCTATCACGAAGAAAATGGCCAACCTCAACAGGTTAATTCAGTTAATCAATCGTCCTTTATTGCAGGCTGCGATTCTGGTTGTAATAATTCTCTTAATATTCTTGGCGGTGCCGCACTCATCGTTTACAGGAGCGAAGGCCAGCACATCCGGGGTAACCCGCCGCGATCTAGACGCAGTGAAAAATGAGACTCTTGGGGTACTCCTATCTACGCGCAGCAATATGAACATGCCCGTCGCTGATATTCCTGCACCAGTTCGAGAAGGTCTTCTTCATCAACATGCCGAACCGACCGGACAAACGTGACTACATAACACTGGCTTCCTCGCTCCTACAGTTCCACCCAGAGCCAGTGAATGGGGTATTTGCAGACGACGTTGACAAAAAGGCATATCCTTCAGTAAGTGCCATTTTCGCTCGGACGCCCGATAGAGCCGCTACTAAGGTCTCGACTTTCCTCAGAATTGGGATCATAGCAAGCGACCAGGTGAGATGGGGGCCTGGCGGGCGCATATGAATGTCATGCAAAGGTACGAGAAGATAGGCAGAATTGTCAAATCCTCTTTTATTCGCGCTAAACGGATTTTCTCTACTCTAGAATAGTACAGGACCGGATCTCGACGGCATTCATCATGGAAGACGACGCGGACTGGGATGTCAACTTAAAGAAACAACTTCAACGATTTGCATCCGCATCGCAGTTATTGCAAGGTGATACTAGGCCATCGCATTCACCTTATGGTGATTCTTGGGACCTTCTATGGATAGGACACTGTGGGATATCGTTTAAGTCTGGTCCAATTCACGTGACAACGGATGATGTCACGGTCGTTCCTCTCCCTGAGCTGCCGCGATACTGGCACGGTTTTCCTACGGGTGTTGATAATGGCACTCGTCTGGTAGCAAAAATGCACGATGGAGTATGTAGTCTTGGATATGCAATTAACTATCTTGGAGCCCAAAAGATTCTCTCTCGCCTGTCCTTGACACCGCAAGGTGATGGTGCTCCGTTCGACGTGGCGATAGGTCGGTTCTGCCAAAACGGCTGGTTGAGATGTATTGCCCCCTTTCCATCATTAATCGGATTATGGAAGGCGGCTGGTCCAAAGTCAAGGGACTCGGACATCCACGATCACGATGGTTGGTTCGAAAAGGAGACCCCGGTTGGAACTGTATACAGCGCCATGTACAATGCTGGCCGCTTGTTGAATAATGAACGCACAGTACTTGCAGTATTGGAGGGCACACCAGCTCATGAAATTGACCCCACACAGTTGGAGTTACCGGAAGGCGCATTGAAGTCGTTTGACAATACTGGTATACATGAGGTTACCAGCAAGAGTGTATGAAAACTATCCTTTTAAGGTCAGCCTTTCGAAGGTCCTTTGAAGGCCTGTGTCAGGTTCTTTTTCTTTTTTTCATTTTCTTCCCTCCCAGTATAGGATAGGCCTTAACCACCCCAGATGATTAGGGACACTATATGTAGTGCATCAGGTACATGCCTGATACCCCCTGATTTAGGACCGATCTAGGGGCTTTCTTGAGGTCATTATGATAGGCTAGTTTGAGAAAGCAATACCTGGCCTAGCGGTTGCTCGGGATTGCTCGACGTGTCCTTACGGTCATCGCTCTGATGCTTCTGCATCACGGTTCTTTGATAATGGATGGCCATTCACCATGCCGGTCCTTATTCACCACCAAGTGGATGTATTACTAGAGATCCATGGAAAGGCCACTAATTCAGCTGTGCCAAAAAGGTGGACAGAAATCATCTTTGCCTAGTGCGCTGGCAATAACACCTACGAGCCTTCGGTACGCTGGTGATTTCCCTCTCTTATCGAGTTCCTTCAGAACTACACTGCAGATAGTGACGCTGACAGCATAGGGTATGGCCCACGTGCCAAGGGATATAAAATGGTATCAGGCTGCCAGGCATCACTGAACTTCTGATCAGTAATAGCCACTTATTCCAGTAATCGATATGGCATAGCCTTATTTATCATACAGACAATGAGATGGTAATATACAACATCTGATCAAACTTGCTTAAAACAAGTGGAAAGACTTACACATGGCTGGTCCGCCAAGATATCAGCGATGGCGCTATCATCTATCATATTGACAGGTAGGGCTCGCGGTGGATATCTGTTCACCTCGTCACCAGTGCATGAGCAAGTGGGTCCCGGCATTGACCCCTGATGTTGAGAACCTGGTGGCTGAAAGTTCTATGGATGTACTGTTACATCATCCTTCGGTACTTGGAGCTTCTTGGATTTCTGGGTCACCCTGCTTCCCAATTCTCACGAACGGAATAAGAAAGAGCGATATTCCAGTTGCCACCGCTGCGAACCGAAAAGTAAAGAGATAGGGAACTACATCCTTGGCTGTGGCGTCTGTCCTTTCCTTGACCGAGATGTATATCGAGGTTGAAATCCCAAGAGATAGGTTACCACATAGCCTGGTAATAGTATTGAATATCCCTCCCGCAACCGACTGCTGCTCAGGAAGCGAGTTCATCACATACATCTGCATGGCTGTTATATTAACGCATCCAGATTTCAGTTACGGCAAGGTCTACAGCCGTTGGAGAACTCACATTTGTTACGTTGTACTGAACATCAATTCCAATGACCATCAATATCAGGCTAGGAAAGATGAACGCCCAGTACGGCGCCTCTTCTCTCAGAAAGCTCAGGATGAGGAAGGCTGCCGTGTATGCCACAGTGCTGACTCCAATTAGGACCTGATTGCGTACCTTATGGAGAATAAAAGCACAGACAACATTAACTGCTATGCCGCCAATCACCATGGGTAGCAGCTCAAGGGCGATCTTAATGGCGGAATCTTTGCGGACATTCTGGAGCAATAGTGAGAGCCAGAATGTAGCGGAGGAGAAACCTATCTCTCCTAAGCATTGGACAGCAATCACCTGCGTGTAAGATGTTCTGTCAGCAAATCGAGTTGAAAATTTCTCCCCTCTGGTCAAGCGGTGGTCCACGTACCGCGGAAAATGTTCGATCTTGCCATATAGCGAGCGGCATTAGCGGGAATTGCGCTCTTGACTGCCACCATACAAAACAAACAAGCAGGGTGGACCCAACGCAAAGCATTGCGATTACATATCCCGTACTCCAGCCTTGCGGAGCATCAGCTGCCAGTCTCCAGATAGTCAGCACATGTACTCCACCAGGAGTGAAACTAGTCATGCTCACGACAAAGAAGCGGTAAGTGACGCAAAACCGACAACGATCAATACCGTCCCCATGACATCGAACCGCCTGAGGGACTCGACTGCCAAAGGCATATCGTTACCCTCGTCCGGCGGGAAGGCCCAGGCGCCCACCAAAGTGAAGATTGCATAGAGAACGGCAAGAGCGCGGAACGACGCCCGCCAGGTGGAAATATCTGCCGCGACGCCTGATATGACCATACCTCCAACGTACCCCAGTGGATTCCCGGCACTGAAGCATGCAAAGGCGCGATTTTTGCGGACAGAAGAGCCCGTGTACACAGCGCCAAGTTTACCAATGGCCGGTGGAACGACGCTGGCGGAGAATAGCCCAATAACGCCCGAGAAGACGTCCAGGTAGATTGGGGAGGATGCAAAGCTGGCAGCCAAGACAGCAAGGGTGAATCCCACCATGCCAAAAAGAAAAAGCTTTTTCCGGCCATAATCGTCAGCGATTCGGCCGAACACGAGGAGAAAGGCGCCACTTGTGAGACTATGCCATGTATATCAGTTCCGCTCCGTCCTAGTATAATAGCCAAGGTATTACTGACGAGCAACCAGCACTTATCCAGGTGATTTCCGCAACCTTCATACCCAGATCATGGCCAATAGCTGCGGTGAGACCCACAGTGAGCCCCGCGAAAAAGGATTCCTGTGCAAGTGCTAGTGTTGTAGAAAACACGAACAGGAACTCTTGGGTGGTTGACTTTAGGCAAACTGGCCGGCCTCCTCTTCCGTGGTCTCCAACAAGGGACAGCTGGCCATCAAGTCTATGCTGATTTTTCTCCTCCATTGTGTGGAATATATTGAGTGGGCTCGTCGGTTGAATAATCTGACACTCGCTCTCCGCGAATAAGAACTTAAGGAGGTTAAGCAGTGATACAAATATTACGACGCTGCTGTTCGAATGGATCGCGCAGATGAAACAAAGCAAAAAGGGATGCTCCAAATTGGGACATATGATTCCCAATACCCTTGGTACTACGACTGTGACGATTCTTCACCTCTCGTACAGGTTTTGAATCCAGATATGGGTCTAATAGGGGACAGGGAAACAACCAGAGCCAGGCTTGGTCATGCAGGTGGTGACTTGCAATTGCACTCAGTGATAGCAATGGTAAAAGGGATGAATGTTCGCCAAAGATCTGGATGAAAGTGTATTATGGAGAACACCCTCCGGCGATAGCATTCTTGGCTAATTCAGGGGCATAATAAAAGCAAGGGGGTTGTCCAACGCAAAAGAAGCAGTCATTATTTTTGCCTAATATTGGCTCAGCAGTGAAAGCATTCAACTCCTAAATGGGGATAAAGTCACATTCATATGCAAATTAAAAAAAAAAAAAATAAAAATAAAAATTGAATTTTATCCGTTTAGAATATTGTGATAAATGTTCAGTAGCCCCCGAAATTCCCCCAATATTGATAGATCATATACCAATAAAGCCCCTGGATCGATTGATCCGCGCAGATACATGCGTCATGTGACCAAAGCCCTGTCGATCAAGCCAGCCATCGTACATAGAGTAGGGTTTGCATGGAGCTCATGGAGGAAAATATTGGCATCAAAAGCACGCTGAATCTGCTGTAGGAGATATGCTCCCTGAAATTCACTGCGAATGAACGAAAAGAAATTATCTTGACCGGTAAATTTCACAGTTGGCATGATTAGGACGCCTGCCCATATATGGGCGAGCTTCTGCTCTGTGGTCTCAGTAGGATCATTTTCATTTCGTTTCATGTAGGAATCCCACGTTGCAAGATATCTTCGAGAAAGAACTTGACGATCGACCTTGAAGTGAACATTGAGAGGGAAGCGATCAATGACCTCAATGTGTGGCATAGCCTCCACGTAGGGAAGATACGGTGCCAGGGCGCTCTCAATTCCATCCAAAACTTTGGCCTTGGCGACATCCTCAGCAGGGATTACGTACGCAACAAGTAGTTTGCCCATTTCTCTGATCGGAGAGTCGATTGCCAACGCCACGGCGTCCACGAATCGACCGGTCTTCATGAGTGCTGCTTTCACTGCAGGGAGTTCAATACGCATGGTAAAAATGGTAACCTGGTGGTCCTGCCGGCCAAGATAGTAAACCTGTCCAGACGAGGGGTCACGTCGAACGAGGTCTCCCGTCCGATATACACGAGTTGTTTCATCTAAGCCCGGGATGCTTTTGATGTTAATAAAAGAAGTCGTGTTCTTCGTCTGGGCGTTCATATAACCCCGCGATACTCCCGGCCCACCTAGGAAAAGCTCTCCAACCTCTCCATCGGGGACCGGTTGCAATGCGTCGTCGAGAATGTAAACAGTTGTATCTCCAGTCGGCCTTCCAATGCTCACGGGCTCAGAATGGGTGTCATCTATTGAAAGTTCGTGTGTAAGAGACCAGCAACACGTCTCAGTGGGGCCATAGGCATTGATTAATCGACTAGGCGCCTCGCCATGTTCGAGTAATCTGGCAACAGCCTTGGGGCTAGCAGCATCGCCCCCGAAAAGAACCATCCTCAACGTCGAAAAAGCTCCCGGCCTCGTGAAAGACACCAGATTGAGTAAGGCAGTCACAATGATCATGACGGTGACCCCCTGCTTTCGGAGTGTTGATTCCAGGGTACGCCCGTCAAAGGCGTCAGCGTAGGGCAGAATAGCAATCCGCGCCCCCACAATCAATGGTGCCCAGATTTCCACGAGTGTATAGTCAAATGTTGTGGGGATATAGTGCGCCATGATATCTGAGGGCTCGAGTGGGCTGGTGGGGATGTGATGGATAATGTGGAGCAGGGACAGCGCTGATATTTGAACCCCTTTAGGTTCTCCTGTTGTGCCTGAGGTAAACAGGATGTGAGTTCGGTGGTCAAGGGTTGTAGTAACTGGAAGCTTTTCATCTAGCTTGCCCATTGGTACTGATGCCAGGAGTGTACCCCGGTCACTTATAGGGATACATGTAAACGTAGGAAGGCGAGACTTGTTTTGTCCATCCACGATGACATATTTCACCCCGACACCAGTTAACTTGCGCTTCATCTTCTCATCACTCTCATCTGGATAGACCGGAACTAGCGTGCCACCCGCATACACCACTGCTAGCTGAATGATAACGTTCCATGATCCGGGGCTGACCAAGACTCCCGTCGGCTCTTCTAGGGCGTAATCCTGGCTGCGTAAATGGAAGGCCAAGGATAATGCGCTGAGATGTAATTCTTCATAGCTGATCACTGAATCGATATCGATAATAGCAGGAGACTTGGGTTGTCGACGGACATTGTCAATGAATAACTGCGCAATACTGGTGTTGGCCCTAACCCTCTGCTGGTGAAGGCAATTCGGGGAAACTTTAGTCAAAATACTCATTTTCTGAATCTCCTGAGGAACTTTGCGTTTGAGGTGCTATCAGGCCCAGTTCTGTACATCATCAACCCTACATATGAGCGCCATTGCCCACCGTTTCACCCATGCTGTGCGCCATTTACTCCTGAACAGCTGCAATGATGCCCGAGGATTACGTGTTGCTTTTATGAATATATCGCACACCGCTATTTCTCCTATGTGCTGTTAGATTCAGATCTTGCATGATACATTATATAGTTAACTTTATATGGTTATCCGACTTCCAGTCTTGCATATATGCCGCAACAATGAAAGTCTGCTGAGAGCTTATCGGGGCAAGGCTGCAACTCAACACAGCTGATTTGGAATGTACAGCAGTTCAAGTATCCACATACCACAGGGGGTTTTATAGGGTAATTCATAGAGAAGTCTTAGGTTGATAGCTCCGATTTTTTTGCTTTTAAATTCTGGATAGAAGATATGCTAATCTCCCCAGTTTTATTAGCCACTAGGATTCTTACTAGTGTGAGTCCGTATAAGACGGGCATATACTAGGTAATCTATCGAGAGCTTATAGTATCTTGACTTAGGGATGTTAGTGTTTAAGCTTAGTCCAGTGGCCTAGGATTAGCGGTATGCGGGTGTCCAATTGCCTGATCTCTTAGCCTAGTTACAATATAGACTGCCTTTGCTTTGAGGGTTATGAGTAAAGCGCTCACCTAAAAGCACAGCAAGACGCTAGCTCAAAGAGTGTACATCCTAAAAGAAAATTGTTAACTGTAAGGTTTAAGATCTAACTTCAACTAAACTTAGTAGTTTGCCGTGTGTCACATGACACACTCGCTTATAAATCTCCAGATAAAGCCGCATCTCATTGTGAAGTTTCGAGGGGGTCGCATTGCATTAGCGTCTATGATAGCCACCACTGCTAGCTGTATAGCTATAGAATGATCAAGAATACAACTACTTCAAGACCGTTAAAATTTCAAGCTATAGAGTAAGCTTTATCAGGAATCCATACCGCCACACCGTGGACTTGTTATAGCTTCGATAGGACTGATTTAGTATTTCAATTGGAAAATAAAATAATAAAACTTTCCAAGAAGATAACACCTATTAATAAGATATCAACAAGCTCCACAGCTGTTCACATGGTAGCTGCATGCTGCAGCCTGACTGAGCTATTTAAAAACGTTGGTATAATGATTGGATCACCGCTAGGATCGAAAAGCATACATCGGCTTTCTGATATGATGCATTACAATGATATATACACCGCCATTTGCTACATATTGCCCGGCGCGTCAAGCATTCCGTAGTCCCTTACGTGAAGAAGTAAGCAAGAGAGCGAACTCGGAGGAGGTCTGTTGGCGATCTACTGGTAGAAATCATATTTTATATAGAAATGTTCTACACTTCTCATAGCATTGTGATCACGGACTTCCGAGGTTTGAATATGCTTTGTTAAGAAGTCGAAAACTAAATACCGGATACAGAGGTACAAACGATATTCGCCAAACGACAAATCTATTCACTCGACGTATAACTGACTCGACACTAAATACGTAGAGTTTGCGGTTGACTATTCTCTAGTGCCCTACTATCTACTGGATTTGAGATAGATTGTCATAACCCGGACAATCTGTTAACGATGACAGAACTACCATTTTGCTGGGCTCCCCTACCTAGGCTATCCCCTGATATTGCCAAAATAGAAGACGAATATCGGTATGAAATTATTATTGTTGGTGTAAGTGAAAAGCAGATTGATGTAGCAAGGTCAGACTGTAAGCATTGACAAGTACATAGGCCGGCCCAGCAGGGCTGATGTTAAAGTATTTGCTTTCCCACTATGGACTCAGCGATGAGTCTGTCCTATGTATTGATGACAAGCCAAAAAGATTGGACCGTGGTCAAGCCGATGGGCTACAGCCACGGACTATGGAAGTTCTCCAGTCCCTGGGACTTGCGGATAGAATATTGCACACTGGCCGCCACCTATGGGAATTTGCGTTTTGGGAACGCACCAAAGGGAAATTCATCAAACGATCCTTTATTGCACCGACAATGACCGAAGAAGCGAGATACAAGCAAGTGATCACTATAAACCAAGGGCTTGTGGAGAAAGAGTTCGAAGACGGCCTCCTCCGGTATGGTGGAAAGGGAGTCCAAAGAAATAGCAAGTTGGTGGATGTATGTTTTGATGGTGATGAGAACCCCGAGCTTCCTATAACCGCCCAGGTCGATGTTAACGGAATGAGGAGAACATATCGTACCAAGTTCTTAGTCGCAGCAGATGGTGCCCATTCCACTGTCAGAAAGTGCACGGGTTTCCATATGCATGGGGAGAGCCGAGAGGATGTTTGGGGTGTCATTGACTTGGTTGCCGACACTGACTTCCCAGATATCCAACGAAGATGTTTTGTCCAGTCCGAAGCAGGCTCAATCTTTGTTGTCCCACGCGAACAGATTTATCCAGGAAGATACCTGACACGCTTATATGTGGAATTGAAAAATCTTACGGAGAATGAAGTATGTCGCGACGGAGATCCTCACAAGATGAGACGTGATTTTGTGTCCAGAGACATCATCATGCGACGAATCGTTGAAGCATTTCAACCCTATTACTTTCGAACAAAGCGAGACCAGGACATTCACTGGTGGTCAAGTTACCAAATTGGTCAGCGAATGCTTGAGCGTTTTATCATCGAGGATTCCTCGCGGTTGGGTAGAATCTTTTTTGTCGGGGATGGTAGGTCTCTGCGTCTGTAGAGTACTTTCCGTGAAGCTGACACCAATTGCATTTAGCGTGTCATACACATAGTCCAAAGGTGAAGATTGGTTGACTTGGGCTGTAGCATAGTGAGGCGACTGGCGGCTGACGTGGGCAATAGGCAGGACAGGGTATGAATGTGTCTATGATGGACTCATATAACCTCTCCTGGAAACTCGCTTACTCGGTGCTGGGGTTGACACCTCAGACCACAAGCCTTCAAAACTCGATTCCCATCTTGGAGACATACCATACTGAGAGATTCTCCGTTGCCCAACAGCTGATTTACTTCGATCGAAATTATTCTACCATGTTCTCTGGAGAAAAGGAAGTTGCCTCCGGATGCAATAGCCACAAAAGTATAGCTTTGAGCAAGTTTATCGAAACACATAAGGGGTCGAATGAATTTACCAGTGGGTGTGGGGTGGAGTATCCTGAGAGCATACTCACTAAGAAGTTGTTCCATGGGCCGCACGAAGACCCTCTCCTGGGTACTGGAGCCCTGAAAGCCGGAAAGAGACTCCCTGACCTCCGGTTAAAGAGGTATGCGGATGGAAGTCACTGCAACCTACACGACGGTATTTCAAACTTGCATTCATTGGACGGATACGATAGCTGATTACATTTCTATAGACCTTCCCTCCAATGGATGTTTTCGACTCCTTTGCTTCACATCAACAGATCTTTTGGACCCTGCCGGCAAGTCTGTGCAAGCTCTCTGTCATCTCAGCTCTGCCACATTACCTCGTTTCCCATCGCCAACTATTGAACAACTCGTAATCTACCCGGCTACTCTAGGCGCCTTCGAGTGGGAGCATATTCCTCGCGGTATACGGGACTGGTCTGAGATGAGGTTCTATAACGGTTACGATGTCAGCGATGCATATGCAGTCTATGGGTTGAATCCGGCTCAAGGAGCTTTGGCCGTTGTGCGACCAGATGGGTATATTGGTGTAGTGGGAACGCTTACAGATCTAGATAGAATAGATCGCTATCTGGAGGGATGTATTGCCACTGTCATATGAAGCTCTTCCTTGGGCTGAGGAACAGTGCTAAGGGGTTACGTATTAATATTTGAAAACTCCAAATCCAAACAAGAAAAACTGAGAACCAGTTTAGCTCTGTACGGCTATGTAGTGCACTGTCACTATACTTGCTGCTACTGCTAACATATTATATTGAAATAAGCCTAAAAGTAACTCATTACCATTTTCATTAACTGCTGGCATAGACTAATATTGGCAGTATGAAAATTCTGGCTATAGCTTCTGTTTTATGTTTGAATTGCTTGTTGTAGCAGTACCTACAGCAGAGTGATGTTTGACCACTAGGCCCCTAGAGTTATGAGCTCCCCGGTGTTATACCGTAATCTCAGACACATTAAAGGTGCCAAATATTATTCTGATTGTCCCCTTCGTATTAATAAAACAGATGATTAATCTCCTATATAGGGCCAGACGAATGAATGCCAGTCTTGCAGGTTCCAATTCCTCCAGATCATGTTATGATCTACATACCGTGTGGGCTGTCTATAAATACTATGAGCTCCTGAGCGACCATTTCAACAGTGGCTCTTTTGGCGACTGAGCGCAGATGTCTGTTTGTTTCAGATATGTATATGTATATATATTTGCACCTTTTGTTTGGTTTCTGCTCGTAGGTATAAAACACGACCCGTCGAGTGTCGTTCTTCTCTTCCTCCTGCCTAAGATTCGTTGCTAGACACCAGACTAAGACCTTCATTTTCATCAGCATTGTATTTGTGCCGGTAGATTATCACGCCAACCGGGTACTTCTGGTACTGACTACTAAGTAATGCATCATGATAGTGAATCATAGATCAATTATGTATACTAAGCACAGATTGACATTTAAATAGATCTTTCGGTAACCGAGTGAAGAATAGAAGTCATCTTCGGGAACTCTCTGGATCTGGACCAGTCCGCGCCCCAAAACAGCTACTGGGGGCCAAAAGGTATAGTCTGCCAGCTGTATGATAGAGAAGGATGGAAGCTTTCTTATTGTGGGCATTATCTCATTTTTCTTGTCATCTTTTATCTCGAGAATCTGCCATATGATAGTGCTCTACGAAATATTGACATCAGCGAGGTCATACTAAGCATGCCGTCCACACAGGCCATCTTTATATCTAACTTTACCCGAAGTCGCGTTCTCATATATTGCAATATCCCCCAAACAAGGCATGCACAGTAAAAAGGTATGCTTTCAAGTCGGTAAAATGATACTACGGGTCGAGTATGACTGTTTTGCAAGCAGGGTTATGTAGAACAAAAGAGCGAACAAGGGTTATCACCCCTGTCACGTTGGCTGAAGCCCCAAATTGTCCTAGTATCTGTTGGTTCTACTATCCATTGACAGAGTAGTCGAAAAAAGGATATTAGCAAGTTTATCTCGCAGCCATAAACCAGCACACACGACTATAAGGTATTGAAAATGGGGCTTCCCGGCACTCAGCCCTTGTTAACCCTAGTATGTGAGCTCGCACAGAAGACCAAAGCGCCGTATAGGGCACGCTGCTTTACGGGTGGGCTACACTAATTTGCAGGGTGAATGCAGATAGGCCGGGTGCAACATAAGGAAGTAAGGTTATAATACGTTTAATTGAGATTAGAAAGAGAGCATCGGGAAAACCCGGCCTATTTACGAAGCTAATGTATTACATACCAGAAACACAGGTTAATAGTAGGTGGGATCTAGGTCAGACAGGAACGCAGGAATATATCCATGCAAGTACCAAGTAAAATGAATGGTTCGAAATGCAATTATCGGGACCCATAAATTTAAAGCCCAATAACAAAGAGCAAAGGCGGCCCTAGCTACCCTAGCGTAACATGGGTCTCCACCCACCAGCTAGGGTCTCTATGTCCGAGCCGAGTCAAATGAGGCTATATCCCTGTTCACCCAAAAATAAGCCTTCTAATACAAGAAAAGGAAAACGTGAGGGGAACCTTGTAATTAAGAACAGTAACAGAATTGATAATGTCGCCTTGCACATGTGTGCTTCAAACCCATCTCTTATGCCCACTACCGACGCATAACCCAATACATTCCAACCAGCCCTAAGTTCTAATCCTCTACCTCTAACCCTCAATGGCACTATCATTGAAACGATCACGATTTTTCTACCCACGACGCCCAAGTTTAAGTCAATCCGAATCGTCAATATCCCAACCCGCAGAAGCATCACCATCACCCACGCTATCCTTACAAGCCCCGAAACAGTCCTCTTCGGCAACTGAACAAGTAGCCGAGCTCCTCAAAATAACAAAGCATATCCGCACCCAGCTCCAGGAAGCCCAACGTCTGCGACAGCTCAAAGCCCCGCTTTTAGATCCCGCCGAGGAGACCTGGATAAACTCAACGATCTCCGACATCACGGAAGCAGCTCACGATATAGCCGTGCTCTTAGAGCCGACCCGCATAGAGCAGGAGATCGGCAATGGGAGGCTCGGTCTGCGGAGACAATTGCGCTGGAAGTATCGGGATGGTCAACGCACGATTAACAAATCTCAGCGGTTGCTGGCGTGTCATCGTAGCCTGATCGGAGTTTTGAGTTATCTCCACCAGGTGGATCGTTCTCTGTCCACATCTGCGAGGACATATGAGCTTGATGCTGGGATATCTTCGAGTGTTTCTCTTGAGGTGGGAGAGTTGGAAGTCCCACCTACTGAGCCAGTTCAGGGCAAGATCATCACTCCTAGTGCAGACGGATTGAAGTACCGTGTTGAGAGGCCGGTTGAAGAGATGATCATGGTTTCTGGTGCCACGAAGATGGAATCAGTCGTGGGTAAACCCGCCGAGAAGAGTACATTAACTCCTGGTCCTGTGGACTGCGAGATAGACGACTTGTTGGCTTGGCGTCGGTCAAGAGTGTCCCTTGCTGAAACTAAGCGATCTGTTGCTCACATAGCGCGTCAGTTTGAGGCTGATGTCTAAGGTACAATCTATATATTTCACCTTTGATATTTCTGTTCCTCTCTCCTTCTCTTTTTTTTTTTTTTTTTTCTTTTTTCTTTGTGTCTCTGTATAACCTGCTATTTTTTACAGCGAATTATGCGTTGTAAAATGTCACAGAATAACTAACGGTCCTAGTCTCCTTGAATCATTGCCAACAAATCATCGCAAGATAAAATAGCTCATCACGAAATACCACGTACACAAATCTCACACAGAATACAATACGCATCAGCGAGCCTACCAATCCGTGAGGAAGGTTCTTCTTAAATCCTAACAACAGTTCTCTCTACCAACGTCTGAGGCGCCAATAACCGTTGACCTAACTCATCGGATACCTTCACCACCGCCGGAAGTACGATAATGTGGCCACGGGGGATTGAGCTCGTATCCCAGGAAAATTCAAATGTACACGGCTGAGAGAACATCCAAGCTCCAAGGTCGGACGCTGCTCTAAGCACCCTGGTCAAGTGTGCAACACGATCTGAATCCGGGAACTGGGAGTCACTGTATGATGCAAATGTCGAGGTGAAATCCTCGGCGAAAGACTTAATTACACCTTCTGGAGGGATAATAGAAGTTGCTTCCTGGGCCGAACGTCCTGCCTTATGCAGATGTGCCGTGAGCATGCGCCAAGCGAATATAGCACGGTCGTCACCTAAGAAACATAGTTAGCTACGCTAAATAGGGATTCAAATGAAGAGTCAGACAAGGGCACTTCTTACCATTATCTGGCGTCAGTTGTTGACCTAACGCGTAAGGCACCGGAAGCAAGCACCCTGGTGCATGGCCTGGCTGAATCGCCTGGAGCAACTTGCGAACCAAGACGTGGGTTAGCACACTCCTTTTCGCCCTTGAGTTAGAGAGCATTGTGGTGAGTGGGGCAGGCAGGAAATCGGAATCATATTGTTTGATGCTTTGGATGGCATCTTGTGACAATTCAAGCTTAGTAAGGCTTGCAGCATAGTAGTTGTCGACATGAAGACTGGCCTGATCAAATAGAGTCTGGATGCGCGAAGACACAGTAGCGTCATCTGCCGGTTGTGGGACATATGCGTCTAAGTTGAGATATTGTGCCCCGAGAGGAATGGAATTAGATGCCTGTGTCC
Source organism: Aspergillus tamarii (assembly GCA_030556085.1). NCBI lineage: Eukaryota > Fungi > Ascomycota > Eurotiomycetes > Eurotiales > Aspergillaceae > Aspergillus > Aspergillus tamarii. Next base: position 646,150 of record JARVTJ010000006.1, read on the forward strand.
CGTTCGTGGACGGGAGTGATGAATGAATAGGGTGAGAATAGGACTTTCCGCGTCCTTTTGAGAGATCCGGGGATGTCAATGTGGTCCTCTCTGCGCGGGACTTATTCTGTCTACCACGACGAAGGAAAAGGAACGCGCCCAGTAGCGTCAAGATAAACGTCCCTAAGATAGACCCCACGATTGCGCCCGCAAGGCCCCCACCGCTTAGTCCATTGCTGCCGTGCTGTATATCGGAAGTAATTGATGCGGTTGCAGCACTGCTAGACTTAGAAATCGAGGACGACTGTAGGGCGGACGTAGTAAAGTCGGCGAGGGATGAAGTGAGAAAGGAGGTACTTGCACCATCTGCTGTACTGCTGGATCCTAGGCTCGAGGTAAGATTGGCACCGGATGAGGAGGGAAGAGCGGTTTCGGGGTTTGCGGGTGTGGCAGCCTGGGGGGAAGAAGTTGTACTGGCCGAAGCCGTGGTTGGGGCTGCAACCTGTCGAGCCCACAGTATCTCATCCATCGCAGAATAGGTTCCTCCAAATTACAAGTCAGGATGCTCAGAGGAGAAGCTCGCTCACGCATGGTTAGCGACTGGATCTTTTGGTGAATTTAAGCGTCGGGGCGAAGGGCCAACCCAGAGCACCGGCGCTAACAGTCGGGGTTTAACCACTACGAAGATTGTTACCACTAGTAACATAGCGCTATAACAGATCCTGCCGGGGTATTTGGCGGCAGCGGACTTAAAGCAAAATTCCTTATACCCTTGTCAGGGGAAGATGTAGCGCAGTCTCGGGTCGGGGAAAGGGAAACCATTCAAATTCAGAGCACGACCCACTTAAAGCCTTCACGAGGGCTTGATTCCTAAACCACTAAATTGTTAGAAATATATCTTTCCAAATCTCAAGAATGGGTGATAAAGAAGTCGTGGAAGGTTTTCCAGAGTGCTGGACCCCTGATATTGTGGTAGGAATTGATTTTGGGATGACCTTTACAGGTACGCACGTACGGCCCTGATATAACTCGGACATTCGAACTGACCATCGCTCTATGGTCCACTACACAGGGGTCGCGTATTCCTGTGGCCCGGAATGGTTACCCCCAAAGACAATCCAGCGCTGGCCCGGAAGGCTCCCCGGAGAGCTCGCAAATAAAGTGCCTACCTCCATTGAGTATTCTTCTACATCTGGCAAAGTTCAAAATTGGGGATTCAAGTGCGATCCAGAACTAAAGGGGTCAGATATCAAGGAATTCTTCAAGCTACACCTTGCGCCTCAGCATCAAGATGAAAGTTGGGGAGGCCCTACTCGACAGGAGGCCCAGCGCTGGTTTCAGGACTACATCTTGTCCATATATCAACACGTAGTATCCCACTTCAACATTACCATCCCGCAATTTGGCTCGCGCCAAGTGGAATTTCTTTTCAGTGTGCCCACGACATGGAGAGACGTACGGATGGTTGAAGAAACACGGGCTATTCTCGAACGCGTCATTAACACAAAGACACCGCGCCACCGCGCTGTTATAGGCCTTACTGAAGCAGAGGCAGCGGCAGTATATGCCGGCAATGAACATTATATGGTATGTAACTATGGATAAGCTTATCATATATTGTTGATCAAGATTTAAAGATCTTTCTGTAGGTAGATGATACCATTCTTGTCTGTGACGCAGGTGGAGGCACTACGGTTGGTTAGCCCATTAGCAAAGATTCATGGCCACATTCTAATATAAGATTTAGGATGTGAATGTGCTAAAGCTTATTTCAACCCGGGGTGAGCCAACTAGACTAGAGCAACTGGGCCACGTTGAAGGTATGGTACGTCTATATTATCGGGATTGTTTGAAGAGCTCGGGTTAACAGATCAATAGGACAACCTATTGGCTCTGTTTTTATCGATAGAAAAATCCACCACCTCATATGCCAAAGGCTGGAAAAGGTCCGCGACCATTTAGAACTCTCGCCAAGCGATGCCGCATGGATCATGACTTCAGGCCGTTTCCAAAGGTTGAAATGCGCCTTTGGTACAGACGCTATATTAACGCCATGGTTGAAGCTCGACGTTCCAACTTTAGGACCTATCCTGGACTTACCAGAAGCGGAGATCTACAACGGTCAAATGCATATTGCATGGTAACTTTTACTCTAGTCTGATAACCAACGGTTCTTTGGTATTAGCAGCTAATATGTTTTCAGGGACCAGATCAAGGATTGTTTTGATTTGATGGTTAATAAAATGTATACTCTGCTGGACGGACATATTAAGAGAATGCACTCTAAGTATCCTGGAGACCAAATAGTATGTACTCCTAGTCACAGCTAGTATTCAACCGCAAATAGCTTACCACGAAACAGACGTACCTCGTTCTCTCTGGAGGTTTCGGAAGTTCCCCGTACATAAGACAGTGTTTGATAGACCGGTTCGGTGGTTCAGCCGAGAATAAACACCCGAATGCGGAAGACATGCAAATTCTTCTCGCAGATGAACCGTGAGTGAACCAGGCTAGCCTAGATATGTTAGCATACTGATGTTAGCTTTCCTTTGAAAGGCAACTGGTAGTAGTCCATGGTCTCGTTCTAGATCGAATTCAACGTATAAAACGTGGGGTATTCACATTTGGGTCAAGATGTGCCCCTGTGAGTTACGGTATCATGTGCGACAAGCTCTATGACCCAAATAAACACGTTGGGGAACCAGTGCGTTTGGATCCCCGAGATAACAACATGTTCGCCGTGGATCAAATAGACTGGTTGATAATTCAGGTAAGAATCTATCCCTTCGTATGCCAGGCGAGCACTCTATTTTTACTCAGATTTCACCATGATATAGGGCTCCCCAATCCCGTACACCGGTATAACAAAAGAGTTTCAGCTCAAAGTAGATCCAGGCCGGGAGAATGACAACTGGAAGGTACAAATCGTCATGTCAACCCTACCCCCTGACATTTTACCATACAACATGAGAGAAAAGGGCGTCCAGAAAGTCTGCTGCCTCGATATTGCTGTGGATGCTGTTGACAAGAAGCTAAAGAATCGTCACTGGTACAGCATGAAACCTGCGTTTTGGCGAACAGTGTTCGAGGTAAAGGTTGTTGTTGGACCTGCCGACCTGTCTTTCCAGCTATGGTCCAAAGATAAGAGGATTCTAAGTGGTAAACATGACCCAATTGCTGTGAGTTGGATGCCTGCACAGGGATTGGAGGAATAGATACTTGGATAACACACCCGGACGCAAGTACGATCTATTCAGCGCAGCAGCGTTGAGAAAAGAATGCATGTAATGCAAATGAAGAACTTGGAGCTTGACCGCCGAGCGATCCGCTTCGATAAAGCTGGCAGAACTGAATAACGATGACCCTTATATGAAGGATTTATGCCTCAGGCAACAAGCCAAGTCAATGTCTATATGGTCATGTGACCTTACTGCAAACAACAAAACGGGGTTGAATCATATATATCTGAGGCCTTCAACTATAAGGGCCATAAGCTCTTTCTGTATTTACTTCTTGATCTGGTTTAGGGATATTGCAAGAATGCTATTTCTAGACTCAATTGTAAGTGTCCCCGTCCATCCACAGGATTATGACGGTGTATAACGAATATGATACCGTGGCAAAAATATATATATAAATTTGCCTGATGTGCTACTCCACACGTCAATCCACAACTTAAATATCTGAATATTTTTGTACCGAGGGAATTGACATATTAACAGGTGAACGGAGATTAACTACCCTGACCTCACCCAGCCAAAGAGGAAGATAGCATCACCCCGTATATGTTAGAGTTAATAGTTAAACTCCTGACCAACAAGTTTCTCACTCAACTTCCACAGCCTCTCAGCGTCAGTCTTGCTGGTTGCCCACGAGTAAACCTCCTCCTTATTCGGATCGGCAATATGGCAGTCACTTATGAAAGCACCATTGTGCTCCACAATACTGGTATCAAACGCGGCAAAAACATGCGTGGCCGCACCCTGATCCAAATCCTTGAACTTTAGCTCCCCCATACCTGCAAACCATTTATTACCATAGATATTATCCATCTCCGTAAGGTCAGCCGCAAATGCCACGAAGTCATCCTTACCATGGGCCGAAAGGTTTGTGGGACTGACACCCGGACACAGCGGAAAAGCGAGGAGACCGCGGGAACCGAGTCTCTCAGCAAGGGAGAGACCCATCAGGGCATTAGCCGTTTTGGACTGGCCGTAGGACAGCCACCGCTGGTAGGTCTTGCCTTCGTTGAAGTTATAATCAGACCAGCGGATATGTCCAACGCGGTGCACGCCGCTTGAGACGAGGACCACGCGCGGGGCTGGCGAGGCTAGGATCTTCCCCATGATAAGGTTGGTGAAGAGGAAGTGGCTGAGGTGGTTTGTTTGGAACTGGCTTTCGAAGCCGTCCTCGGTTAGTTTGTAGGGCACGGCCATGATGCCGGCGTTGTTGACGAGGACGTCTATGTTAGGTACGTCGCTCCAGGAATTGACGGTTTCGGCTGCTTTGCGGACATCGGCGAATGAGAGGAGGTTAAGCTCGAGAAGCTTGACTTTGATGCGTGGGTTCGTATTGCTGAGTTCGTCGATGAGGCCCTGCATCTTGGGGATTGAGCGACCGGCGAGGATAAAAGTTGCAGGGTGTGCGACGGCAACTTGCTTGACGAAGCTGTCACCAAGGCCACCTGGGGAGACACCGGTGACCAAAATGGTCTTGCCAGATATCTGAGGGCCGTAGTGGCGGACAAGATCACTGGCCCTTGTCTCTTCGTTGCAAGTGGGTGCCATGGCTATTTCGTATGAACTTGGCTATGCACAAACGCTGCCGGAAAACTGTCGATGTATGATTGTAGAAAGTATGGAAGGATGATGCTTGAATTGAGAATGTGTGAGCATAAGCCACAATCGAAGCGTCTGTGGCCCTTTTATAGCCATTTTATATGCCTGTCGCCCCTGCAAGGGCATAGTATGGGTGTGGGAACTCAGGGCTCCTAGCACAAATTTAGAATCTGGACAGGATCCATGTGAGCTGGTGTTGGCTAAACCAAATCTGGCCCTTGGTGCGAGGAATTAATAGTAACCTTCAAAATGTATACGCCCGTGTGTAGACCATACTGCGGGTCTGATGGGAGACCAAAGTAAAAGCGCAGCATACCATTTCGGGTGCTTCGTGCGAACCAAACTCGATGTGATTGTCTTTACAGCTGACCAGTAACATATTAATATTTAGTATTGGTCCAAACTAATAATTATATTTTAGACAGTAAGGCAGCTCTTCCAGCTGCGTAGGTTGCCAGACCGAGGCCGCTCGTCTCGCCGATGAACTGAAGTCTTTCTTTGAGCCAGACTTTCTTCCCTTCCCCGGCTAATGAAGAGAATAAGAGAATTACCATAGGGAAAAACATGCCAAACGATCGATAAGCCATCCCGGCCTTTTCTTCCTTCATATCGCCTGCGCTGTGGAAGCCAAGAACAGCGCATATTTCCTCGCAAATTTGGTCAAGGATTATTACAGGCGCTTCATGCGGGAAGGGATGATGATCAGCTAGTCTATGGGGCGTATAAGTCCCCTTATGCTCCTCCCAGTCCGCTTCAAGGGCCATTACTAAGCCCGTGACCAACTCCATGATGTGGTACCTAATCGTTCGATATAAACTTCTCGCAATCGCCTGTGCCGTTTTGGTTGAGACCTCGAGAAGGCAATTAAATGCGGTTGGCTGTTGCTCTGTAGGTGGGGAGAGTTGGACACTAGTGGCTACAGCTTCAAGATCATCGCTAATGCTAACCCCGTCGTTGATCAGCTTGGAAAGCTCCTCTAATCTCGATGTGTGATGGCCCATTTCGGTGAGTGGAACTCGGACCCGCCTTCTAAACTGAACAGCCCGACAGAGAATTGGCTCTAAGAGGGGCCCATCTATCCACGGAGCCGTGAATTCCTCTAGGGATGACCATTTCGAGTCGCCTGACTCGTGATTCACGAACATACTCATGAGCTGAATACGCCTGTTAGTGGTTCGTTTCACATGAATGGGCTCCGATCTGGTGACTAGATACATACACAAATGTAGGAGAAGAACGCAAAGACGCGCTTATCCAGATCCGAATTTTGGCACCGCTGAGCTCGCCATCGAAGAAGGAGCAACGTTCCACGGAAATGGATATGGCAGTGAAAGTCAACATCAGACAGCGTTGTCTCCAAGCACTCCGGGACAATTGTCTGGCCACGGTTTAGCAAGTGGTACAACTTAGTAGCCTCGATTTAAGTCTCTTTTCTATACACAACGTGCATATCCAGCGGAGAATATAATAGCAGACAGGACAAGGCCCAACTGAAAAGTAGGGTAGCTTACCTCAAAGAGTGAAAGCGTAAGTAACGTTATGAGAACCGAATCGTCAGCTGTCAGAACAGGATCATTCAGTGCCAAGTTTAGCGCTGTAATTGCCTTACCATAGTGCCACCTTGCCCTAACCATCAATTCGGACTGCTGACGTTGGCGAGCTAGGCTAGCCAAGGTCACAGCGTGAAGTGCTTCCTGGCAGCACACTGACGAGCTGTTGGTATAGAAACCCGGGAGAATGTTCAAGAATGTAAACCCAGACTCAATTGAGTAATCCCTGTAGAAATGGCTCCAGCTGTAGAGCTCGGCAGGGAGATGAACTCCGCATGGGATGCTGCTGACTACCCGTCTGTCTTGCTGTTCACTTCTCCTAGCGCTCATGGCTTTTCCTACCCGCGTTTGCACTTTTCTCTTAGCAAAAGCGTTCTGCATGCGGAGCAAGACATCCCAGGGCTCCGGGTAGCCGGGACAAGTACGTCCGCTATCCGTACAACGTCGACAGTGTGGCTTTTGCAGATCACACTAGAATGGAAAGGGTAGCTACGGTTAGCCTGAAATCCTTGGTGGTTGGGAGCACATCTTCGAGGACTTGCCGCACCTTGATTCGTCGTTGGCGACACGTGAAACAACATTTTGATCGCCTGCCGGCGTTTACCATAGTGGAACGGAGGCTGTTGTATGTGATTCGATCTGAACTTCAAGTGCCGAGTCACAGTAATGTTGCTCGATAGCAAAATATCCACAGGCAGTGTACAATAATTTCCTGCTTCTTTGGATATTGAGAGTGTGCGCTTCCCTCAAGCAGCATACTGACAGATTAATTCATCCTTAACCTGACTGGTGGCTTAATCTTGGGCTTATTAATAAGTTATTAGCCTTAACCTAATTTCATACACGGCTTGGAGATCCTTCGCCTAAACCATAAAGGGCCCTAAGTGCGAGGTGGATCTTGCCGTAAGCCTGAAGCGGTCTAATAAGAGTTTGAGGTATTATAAGCTAATTCTAGAGTAATGATCCCCACCGCACCAGCTTAATACGGTTTATTGGTTTAATATTTTCGGCGTTGTAAACTGCCGGATTCCGTATCGGATTTAAATCATTCCCGGCCAAATCAATTTCAAAGGAACCATGGAACGAACACGTATACGCAATTACCTAGCCGATAGGAAAGTATATTCGGAGTAATATTGATTTTCACGTCTGTGTACGTGGCGTAGTAGCGAGGCATATCGGTCCTCGCTGCACAGAAATGGAAAGATAAGGAAAGGTCGGGAATGGAACACCTCGCCTTGCAGGTTAGTACCGCATAGTATGAGACAAATATGTTAGTCATGGACTCGGTAACTCTGTAAAAATGTAGAACGTAGGACTCATAATGCCATATAAAGACTCCCCTGCTGCGGGACAAGTACAGAGTCAAGGTCAATATCATACAATCTCTTTGCCTTATACTTACTATCCCCTGAAGAGCAAATTCCCTCAAGAGTATCACAGTCATGTCTGCCGCTGTTGCAACTCAACGTCGTGGTCTTCCCCTCCTGGTGACACCCGAGACATGTTCAAAGAGGACTTACATTGTGACTGGTGCCAACAGTGGACTGGGCTTGGAAGCAGCCAGGCACCTGGTCAATGCTGGGGCTAAAAGGGTGATCCTCGCGGTGCGCAATCCCAGCGCCGGCTACAGGGCCAAAGATGACATTGAAACATCCACTGGGAAAAATGGTGTGGCTGAGGTTTGGCCGCTTGATCTTGCCAGCTATGACTCCGTGAAGGCGTTTGCACAGAGGGCAACGACAGAGCTTGATCGAATTGATGCCGTCATTGAGAATGCGGGAGTGGCCTTGTCGCAGCGTATGGAGGCGGAGGGCCACGCCGTACCGGTCACTGTTAATGTGCTAAGCACAGTTCTTCTTGCTATGCTCATCCTGCCGAAGCTGAGAGACAGTGCTCAGCGCTATGGAATCATGCCTCGCCTTGTATTCGTTACCAGTGTTAGTGGGTTTGATTGTCACGAAGCATGGAGGAATATTCAGGAGGCACCACTGGCTAGGATGGACTCTCAAGACATGGATATGATAGGATTGTAATTGCTTCCATCCCTAAACATCGCTACTCTTTTTAGAGCTGACACAAGCCACTAGATACGCGCTTACCAAGCTCATGCTAACCTTGGCTATCCGTCATCTGGCAACCCTAGTCCCGGTAGCACGCACAGGTGTTACCATGAACCTAGTCTGCCCGGGAGTATGTAAGACCGAGATAAGCCGCAACGCGCCGTCTGAAGTACAGGAGCAGGTGGCCAATCTTGTTGCACAGTGTGGACGGACTGCAGAGGACGGTAGCCGTACGCTCCTTCATGCAGCTGTGGCAGGTATAGAGAGCCATGGATGCTTTCTTCATTCTTGCGAAAACGGAGAGTAAGTGAACTTGATTTGAAAATGGGCTGTTGGCAATACTGACGTTCTTGGCACGCTAGGAATGTGGTACCTCAATGGGTCACAAATGATGAAGGAAAGAAATGGCAGAGGAACGCCTGGGAGGCTATCGCAAAAGAGTTAGAATCAGTGAAACCTGGATGTATTCAACAAAACATCAATTGAACATTGTTGATTGATCCTCCTTCAAAGGCAAAGGAAGCGATTCAATCAGGGTCGGGATGTGGGGATATCATAGAACAACTACCTATGTATAAATTTATCTAGTGTCTGGTGAGCCATGCTGGGCACCGCATGAATTTATGGCCGTAACAGATTAAGTACCGCGCTAACTAGGTGCAAACCTCCTGCTACGAAGACTTGCACTCCACCTCTTTCGACATTACGGTGGTTGGTACGTGTATTGCAGTCTCGATAGTTGGCTCAGTTGAAACTGTAGTCCGAAGCTCGAGCTTTTTCCAGCGTGCAGAGTATGCCGAGCAAAGTTTTGGAAAGAGAGCTTCAGGCATCTTCAAAGTTAGGTCTGCCCCTAATAAAATTAGCATTGAAAGTTGTGTTCTCTGTCAGATGCATTGTAGATTTGGGGGGGTGGTGGTGTATATAGACCAATTCTCTTTGGAAATCTTGTTCTCAGGCCATGCGCGCGAAGAAAGCTACAGGTAAATGCGCAGGTATTGCCTTTCCTTTTGGTTCCCGTAATGTGGGTTATATTCAGCGCGTTAACATCATTGTCCTGGATGAAGTCAGAGAGACACAATACGATAGTGTTCGTTATCAACAATTCATACTGTGTGTCCTGACATATGTAGCCACTCCCTCATCCGTACCAAGCTATGTGTACCGCTGAAGGTTTGCGTATCATTAGGAAAAGATGTATCCTGGTGCGGAGAGAGTAGGGCAGGGGCATTCGGTCTGGCTTTTCGCCTTCGCGTCTAATAGCTTTAGTGTGTTGTGTTCATGATTAGTACTCATACAGGTGCATATGATGTTGTTCATACCATAACTCATAAGTGTGTTTCATGTTAGTAATTGGCGAAGGTGATCGCTTCTAGGAGGGAATCACTTGCTCGTTCAGTTTGGAGCCCACGGCCAAGTGAGATCAACCAACTCAACAGGAGTCTGTCGGTGACAAAGAGCATCTAGACCCCCGATTATATAGGTCGGTCATACGTGAAATCCGTGGCCTTTCGTGGCTGTGAGTCTGATCACTCGCTGTTCACAACTAGGAATTATGACATGATGCCAATTTATAGTTGGAATATACTTAGTAATTCGTATAGATCTAATTTTGTCAGCGTTGTCGAAAGCAAGAAGGCATTGAGATCTTCCTTCCGGTCTCAACACCCCGTTTCTACTGAACCAACCTTATTAGTTGATGTCCCATGTTTGAGAAAGGCGTACAAACGTCTAACATGTGCTGCAATTGAAAGAAACAACTGATATTACAATCAGGGAAGTCAGTCCCATCTGGTATTCCAACACGTCATATACTTCTTTCCTGAGCCACCTGGCCTAAAGTCAATCTAACGTATATATTCGCGACCCGAATATGTCCATATAACCAGCTTTTCCCATAGGACTTCATACGGATATTACTTCAAGATTCGAGAAATACCATATAGTAAATTACAATCAGCTATCGGAACACAAGCGAAGGCTGTTTTGATCCGTACTATCCACTATCACCGCACCTTAATCAATAGGACGAGACGCCTCCCGACTATTCTTGTCCTGCTCAAAGTCATTTCTGATTCTATCCGCTACGCTTTCATCGGACAGAACATTCCACCCCACGACAGCCATACCCTTCGCAGTTCTTATGGCGAGTTCATAAGCCTTGCCTGTTCCGGCTGCCTTGGTGAAGCTAGGGGTGTGGTTGAATGCTCCTGGGTCAGCCGGAACAGCGAACCCGCCATGGAACCCAGGACAGATGTACGTTACGTTACCTGGTGTGCATATGACAATTAGTATGTTTGCTTGGGCCTTTCGCCAGGACTGAATATTGAATCAATGCATATCGACAGGGAAACGGTCATATGAAAATTTTCATATTGCAGAAAGGAGTCACGTACCCATGTCAGTTGAACCGGGCTGAGTGGCTCCAGAGCTTGCAACTGGGAAACCAAGAGCTTCCATTGCATCAACGTAGTTCTCGCAAAGAGTCTTGTTTGGCCTGAGATCCGCGTACGCCTCCCGACTGCCATATATGGAACCCCGTTAACAATGGCGGTTTTCTTTGATGCCAGTCGTAAAGATGGCAGTGACGACTGGTTGGAACCCTCTACTCACGTTTCATAATCAACCGAACAGCCCGTTGCGATTGCAGCCCCATCAAAGCATTTTATAACTCTCGCCTTCAGAGCCTCGGCTTCTTCCAAACTCGTGCTTCTACAAAAGTAGTCCACGGTTCCACTGGCCGGGATAATATTAGCCTTCGCTCCACCCTCGACAATCACACCATGAATTCTCTCGTGAGGCTGGATTTGCTGTCTTAGCATCGAAATGCCATTGTATGATAAACAAACCGCATCCAGCGCGTTGACACCTTGCCACGGTGCTCCTGCCGCGTGAGCTGGCTTTCCAGTAAAGCGGGCTCTGAATTTGACAATTGCGTTAGACTTGACATATGAAACACCTGTAACGCCCTCTGGGAACCGTTTATGGGCAGCAGGGTGAACCATGAGGCACGCATCCACGTCCTCGTATGCTCCAGCATCGATGAGCTTGATTTTACCACCACCATCTTCCTCCGCCGGTGTACCAATAAGCCGAACTCTGCCTGGAAGCGTAGATGATTTTAAGGCGGCGACGACACCGAGGAACGCGCCTATCGAGGAGGTCGCAATAAGGTTATGACCACATGCATGGCCAATTCCCGGGAGGGCGTCATATTCGGCGTTGAAGGCCACTACACGTCCCCCGGTTCCATATTCTGCGACAAAAGAAGTTACGAGACCATAAGCATGCTTCTTTACCACGAACCCAAGGTCTTCAAGCAGGGCTGTTATATTGTCATGTGCCTTAAATTCCTGATAGGCAAGCTCGGGGTTCTTGTGTATCTGTACGCAAATGTTAAGGAGTAGTTCTACGATCAGCCAGTGGTTTCAGATGGAAAGGGATATGGTACCTGTTCATTAATTAACTGTAACTGGTTGTCGTGAGCGTCAATTGCCTGCACAATTATATCGAGAGTACCCCCAGCCTTTTGAGAAGGCGTTGAAGGAAGCATAGACGTATCAGTTGTAAGTTGAGTCATTCTGGTGCTGGCAACCGTATAAGTTCAGGCTATCAAGAGTTCTAATTTAGCAATAAGCAAATTTCTGATAACGCTAATAGCCAGCGGCTCACATATGGTCTCTCAGAGAGAACCGAAGAGAAAATAGCCGACCGATGGTATTCAGTGCAATAATTGAGGTAGTTCTAGTGCAATTGCGAATGGTTGAAGGGACATGGTAAAGGGCACAATCCTCTTTATATGACTTTATGCTGCAAGCCAGATCATGAGTGCCCATTTCGGACTTCGGCGTTTAGAATGACGGCCATCCAAGATGTCACCCCATCTATTTACTGAGAGTTAGGATGAATTAAGAAGTACTGTAGAGGAACCAGAACTTACGTGCTAAAAGCCCTCTGTTCCATTCTGGGTTACGGTGTATATTCGCCATTAACCCTAATGTTGCATCTGCTTCGGACTGAAATGTCGATGGATATGCCCCATATGTGTAAACGCCGAAACCCGACAAGTGCTGGATTCTGGCAATGACTTTACGCCATGGTGTTTTCTAAAATGGCTGTGGTTACGCAAGGATATTACATGACAGGAAATATATTGATTCTAAATCACGCGTCCTACAGAGAACTCTTAATATATGTCAATCAGAGTTGGACAAGCTATGCCAAGATAACCGTTCTTTTTCCTCTCAATCAAGCGTGCCTTGTGAGTCAAATCAGTGTAACGGGATTTCTGCAGTGTTAACATAGTCAATATTATCCCGGTGTCCCTCTATACGGGTTGTACATGTGTTGAACAGACGATCCCACACACGGGTCTGCTTCCCATAATTGTAGCTGCTCTTCCAACCCTTGCGATGGTGAAGATCATGGTCCTCGAGCAAGAGCTCCATATCGAACAACCTTAAAAATGAGGTCCAGGGATTCACTGCGGTAGCGATCATCCGTAGACCGCTGTGGCCCAGAATCTCCGTGAAGATGATATATTGCTGACAGATCCACCATTCGTAGAAGCCCATCGGGAACCCCATGAGTTTCATTGTGCCGTATGTGATTAGAGGTGTACCGACAAGATCGAAGAACTCCTGTACGAGGTCCGCATACGCCGTCAAGAGAGGGTTAGGATGTTTTGTCAAGTGGTGTCTGCGGTGAAACTGCCACAGGAGTTCGGTTTCGTGTGCGGAGCGGTGGAATAGGTAATACCAGAAGTCCAGCACGACTGCGTACACGCCGGTTTCAAAGATGAGCCATCCCCATCGAATCGAGGATGGGGCTTCGTCTGCACGATAGGAGATGATTACCGTCGCCATTGGGCGAAGGAATATAACTGACAGGAGCGTCTGGACCGTCTTCCGTACTCCAACATCGGGCACACCATCGCGGGCATGCTTGTCGCCATCGAAAAATCCAATCTTATGCCCGACTCGGCGCAGGACATGTACTTCGTGAATAGCAATAATCTCCAGGGACAGGCTGTAAAACACGAACACCAGCAGTGCCGAGGGTTGACCGACATAGTTAACATAAAGTTGATGAATGATAAGTGGGATGCTGGCGTGGATGAGGACCCAACGATGGAATTGTAGCTCTGGAGCGTAAGGGACCTTGTCTGTCTTCTGGTGAACCGGAACCTCCTTATCAAGATCGATATGGTGTATATTTAAGGTCTCGATAAGCCAGTGGGCTGCGCTCCACTGCGTTCGGTCCCACGAACGCCAAGTGGACTTCATCGAGTCCAACGGATTACGTGTAATTGTAGTCATCTCGAAGCGGGATGTGTTGTTAAAGCTGCGGGTGAAGAATTTGGACTTCATTATTTTTGTCCGTGAGGCCCCTCCATCTTTTCTATTACACTAGCCAACAGCGCAACATGTGAACTGAATAAAAGTGCAACCGAGGTGTGGATACTTTTCCCCAACATTTCCCCACGAGTTGTATCAGCTTCCCATCCATTACTGATTAGTAGTCCTGCCTTTAATCAATTGCACGTTTTTCCTGCGCTAATAGGAGGGCAAGATCTACAAGATTCACTCAGTCTGCTATTCAATCCGTTTTAGAGGATATCCATCCTAGCGATGATCATCTCTCGGAGACCCGTCAAAGTACTCGAAGTTGAGGTCTTGGCCAAATGATAGCAATTAAAATATTAGCCAGTCCCCACTTCCCCGTCTTCATTGGCCAGCGTGCGAAGCATACCGAATTCGGTATGCCTTGCGAATTGATAAAGCCTCAAAACTCGCTCTTCATCATTGCCACCTGATATGCCATTTCCTTCATGTGAATCCATTTCTCTCTATTCTGTTGCTCGATACACCATTTGCTTGTTTATTCTCATGAGATAACCTTATGACACAAATATTTACGTCACTTCCAATACGTCGTCCACCTGCATTATCTCAAAGAACGTGTTACAGGGCGTAAAAGCAAGATAGGAACGACGGGATAGCTACCTGGCAGTCCTTAACTGAGACTATTTTTCGACAATAGTTGTATCCTTTGGTCCACCCATCCCGGCACATAGAAGTGTTATGCAGGTTGGCTATCCATGAACACCTCGTACTAAGGACCAGGGTTTGAACCCGCACGAAGAACCAACCGCCTGAAGGTTGGGGTAATCTAGACAAGTGCCAACTAGTATATATATCTTTTCTCATGCTTTGTTTTATTTGTTGTTTTGTGTGCTTTATATTTTAAATATTAATTTAATATTGTACAAGTTGGTTTTCCTTATCGACCGGTTAAAGCCTTGTAGAGTGTTTACTCACTTTCTTTCTCTATGACTTCAATTGTAGGATACAAAAGTATTTCCAAATAACGCCATATTTGGCTCGCATGTGGCCATTCAACTACCAAGTGTGGACGCCATTAATGCATTAAACAGGCAAAGCGAAGCATCCCTTGAGTCATACCCTCAGCAAATTTTACTCTTCTTCAGATTCCTTCGTCCGCGATCTCTGTTAATCCAGTTACAGGTACCGATGTCATTTTATGAACATAATGATAGTCCATTCAACCCGGTCTTCTACACCAACCTCCAGAAGGCTGTCATCGAGTGAAAACGCGCCGTCCCCACCAAACCTACTTTAAATGTTCATATGAGGATAATAACATAAGGCTATACGAGATACTTGCCAACTTTAAAGTCAGTTCTGATTGAAACAGACCTACAATGACTTGCTCATGGGATTAATATGACAACGATGAAGGCGATGATAAAGACTGTGTCATATCTCAGTGGTCGTAGGCCTAATGGGGCTATTCTCTTATGACTGCCTAGTCATGTCATTGTGGCTTCATGTGAAAGCAGGAAGCCAATTCAAGGATACGGCATGTAGGGGAGGGCTGCAAAGGCAGTCAGTGGTAGAATGTCTGCCTGCTGCCGCGGATCTTGCGTAAAACGGTAAAATGACACCCAATGACCTTCTGAGGATTTGGATGTTTCCCATGAGGAACGAGAGCTTCACACAGTTCTAACCAAATTTCTACGCTTAGATGTAATGTGAGTCCGTAGTAGTGAGAAGCATTTAAGAACACATTTAGCCCTTGCTCGTAGTGACAATAGACCAGATCATAGAAACGGGTCTGCGGGGGCGAATGCCTCTAACCTCTTAAAATAGGTGATAGGAAAACCCTATGTTTGATGTAGTCGCCGAGCAGCAGGCATTTTATGTTGCTGTAATACATACTAAGTTCTGAAGCCCGCCTTTTCTGAATGATATGTCGAAATTCTAAATGTTGATCAAGCCCTATACTGAGAGCGCTCCGGTAGTATATAGTATACAGCCGGCAAGTTGACCTCTTATACAACAATAACCTTAGGCTTTACGGGCTTGAACTGGCTACGCTTATATATTATAATAAAGAAGCTATCCTTTCTTCTATTATTTAGATCAATTATACCGCCGGTTTAATAGATATTTCGAATAATATACTATACACGAGAACCATATTGCGCAAGGCTAAAGAAAAAGTAATACTATAACGTAATCCACGGCCGAGCCGGCACTACGGCCGAGCCGGCAGGATTTCCTCTACACCACCATCAAACATCAACCAACGCGTCATTTCTTCATTATTATTATATAAAATGTCACTTTCACAAGAAAGCCGAATGCAGATGGCTATATCTGCCTATAAAAGTAAAAAAATTTCATCTCAATCTAAAGCTGCAGAGGTTTTCGGTGTACCTAGAAGCACATTTCAAGATCGGCTACGCGGGATTAATTCACGATCAGAAACACGCGCCAATGGCCATAAATTAACTATTTCTGAGGAGGAAGCTCTTGTACAAAAGCTTCTAGATGCAGATAAGCGAGGCTTTCCAATTCGGCCAGAGTTTCTGTGTGGAATGGCGCAAATTCTACTTCGTGAACAATTACAAGACCCTACAGTAACTCTAGGAGTTAACTGGGCTTATTCTTTTACTAAATGTTGTTCTGAGTTTCGTACACGATATACAAGACGAATGACCTATCAGCGTGCAAAGCAGGAAGATCCAAGAGTTATATTATCTTGGTTTAAGACTGTTCAAGCAGCTATTCAAGAACATGGTATACATGAAGATGATATCTGGAACTTTGATGAGATTGGCTTTGCAATGGGTCTCTGCTCTATTTCTAAAGTAATTACTGCAGTTGAGCGCAGTGAGCGACCACGCAGAGTTATCCAAGACAATCGTGAATGGGTTACAATCATTGAAACAGTCAATTCAAAAGGTATATACATACTGCCAGTTATTATATTTAAAGCAAACTATCAACAAGCTGTCTGATTCCAAGAATCTAAGCTTGCTAAAGACTGGTGGATTGTAACCAGTAAAAATGGCTGGACAACAGATCAAATAGGTCTTCGTTGGTTAAGAGATATATTTGAACCCTGCTCTAAGCGCTATATAACCGGTGCTAAACAACTACTTATTCTTGATGGCCATAGCAGTCATCTGACTGCTGATTTCGATGATTTCTGCAAGCAGAATACTATTATCTGTCTCTGTATGCCTGCGCATGCTTCACAGCTTCTTCAACCATTTGATGTTGGTGTTTTTGGCCCATTTAAACTTGCATATGGAAAGCTTCTTGAAGAACGTATGGTTGCCGGCAATAATTATATTGATAAAGAAGATTTTCTATCTCTATATCCAGATGCGCGCGCTAAAGTATTTACTTCAGAAAAGATCTGCAGTGGTTTTGCAGGAGCAGGACTCAAGCTATTTGATCAAGAGCGTGTTTTTTCAAAGCTGAATTTTTAACTATGTATACCAACACCACCACTAGCTGAAGGCTCAATTTCCTCTGCTTTTCAAACTCCTCAGAATATCCGTCAGCTAGACCGGAAGATCCGCAGTCTACAGAATAGTCTTAATACAAAGCGGAAGCTTTCTAGCAGTCCAATTGCTCATATTCAACACCTTGAAAAAGCTGCGCAAATGGCTATGCATACCAATCTTCTTTTACAGCAAGAAATCAAGGCTGTACGAGCTGAGAACAAGCGGAAATATAAGAAAAAAGCTAGGAAACGTGCTATAATAGGGAACGATAGCCTTTTAATGGTACAGGAAGGAGAAAATCGCGTTCAGCAGCTTAATACGCAGGTTAATGAGCAGCCTGAGCAATCTACACCTGTGCCTTGACGACGGGCTCCTCAACGCTGCAGCGGCTGTGGGATTGTTGGACATACTATTCGAAATTGCCCTAATAAATAGCTATTTTTTTATATTTTTAATAAGTCAAATTTAATGGCGTTTGTTGTTGAAAAGCTTCAAATACTGGTAGATAGTTTGAAAACCTGCCGGCTCGGCCGTAGTGCCGGCTCGGCCGTGGATTACGTTAGTTACTGGAGTACTATATTACGTAATTTCTTCTGTCAAGAATACAGCAATTAATACAGATAATAATTATGCATATATCTCCTTAGTACTTAATGATGGTTTGATGGCTATTTGCCTTGGGATGGATTTTGAGAAATACCTTATCATACAATGAACTTGCACGGAACTCAAGATACGTGATATATGGCACATATAAGAGCAATCCTAGATTGCAGTTTCAAGCTACGTAACGTTCGATACAGTAGCTAAACTGGAAAAGTGGCCAAAGATGGAAACCATTGAAGCAAGAACATCTCATTTTATATATAGTACGAGCTGGGACCCTCAATGTCGGAGTCCTACGAAATGGGGGGATACGGTGTTGGTTTACACATTCGCAGTGGATTGAGTAGTAATTCCAATCGCTGTTTAGTCCTGAATGCCGAACTACTGAGGCCTTGAATGTAAAGCCACCTCAGTCATATAGCTGCCACTCGACCCTACCCAGACATCGACAATTTTTGCTGCCTCTGGATCCTGGTCAGAGTCTACCACAAAGTAAAAACTATAGAATGAAGCCGCGACACAAGCATGATTTGGGTAGACCTTCACTACCTGTCCCACAGAGAGGGGAATCTCGGATGAATCGGCCTGTTTGTCCTGCCACGAAACGATGGAGTGCTCCTGGCTGATACGCTCAACAATCAGACGTGCCGATGGAAGTGGAGCCGATTTCCTCCAAGATGATATTACTCCCCAGCCGTGATAGCTTGGACACGGTTCCCTCCCGAGCGCCAACGTTCCGGCCGCAAGAAGAGCCTCGGGGCGAGGTCTTTCGCCATCGTTGTAGACACTGCAGACTTCCGCCAGCACAGAGATAGCAATCTCGTCCTCTGGGCCTCCCATCTGTATCTTGGCATTTGTTGACATTTGCTGCATATCGAGTAGCGGATAGACCCCAGCATGGATTTCCACCTTCACTCTTGCTTCCAGATCATTTGCAAATGGGCTTTTCAACAGGTTCCTCAAAGTGCTCAGCTGAGGACTGGAATAGCCGTCTTGTAGGATATTTTGTGTCGAGATTGCCTGCGGTGTTGCGCCTACACTAATAATCAGGTCCTTTTCTGGGAAGAACTGGAGATGACGTTGCAGAGCTTCTTTACAGCCCTCGATCTCCGTGATTAGGTGTCCTACCACCTCCTGGGGTGTGGTACCCGCATAGCTGAGACTGCTATGAGAATAAATACCGAGCAGCCTGGCATATCTCTGTTTTATGGCATCCGCGAGCTTGTCGAGCAGGCCATTCTTGTTCAGTGAAGTTGGTGGCAGCCCCGCCCGATGATAACCCGTGTCAACCTTGATAAAGACAGAGACAGGAAAGTTCGTGATGCTGTAAAATCGTGGAAGGTAGGCCACCTGATCTGGATGATCAATCATGACAGAAATGCTTCCTTCGCCCACTTCAAGGGCCAGTTTGGCCAACCGGATGACTTGCGAGGGTACTAGCGGAATGCCATAGAGCACATTGACATTGCGCTGCTCTGCTTTTAGCCTCTTGAGGAGAGGTACCAATGTCTCAATCTCCAGAATGGTTGACGCAATGAAGTTTCCTTCGAGGCTCTTATCGTCAACTTGCATTTCGGCAATCTCTGCGGTCTTGGTCTGTTAGAGACTCCTCAAACCTTTTCGGGATAAATCCCAAGCTTACCTTGTGAGACTTGACATGCGCCCGGAAACCGACACCCAACTCCTTCACTGTGCGGATCATTGTTCTACAATGTCTTCTGATAATGGCTGCATCGAGTACGAGCGCTGGCTTCGGCACATCCCCCACGTCCTTTCCCATGTAGAATTCTCTCAAATCCTGGTGGTGTGCCATTGTGATTTGGTCTGTAATAGAGGACACTAAGAAACATTCTATCTATCTCGGCAATACCAACCGTTTTATGTTCTATATAGTTTGGAGTGGCTGTTCAACCATGGATATCTTTTTTTTTCGGCTCGCTCCCGCGCACTCAAAACGGTTAGGTGGTGGGGCAGGAAACAGGGCCAATCATACCCGGATCACATACAGAAATTATCTTCAAAACCCCCAATTTTGAGAGATGATATTTCCAACTTTGTTGGAGACAGTGGTGGAGGCCGGTGGAGGCCTGCATCACACATTAATAATACCTATTTGAGTGCGCGGGAGCGAGCCTGATGGGCTACCCAGCGTGTCCTTGATAGTCAAGTATTGCCAAGAACCATAGCTCGGAACAACGTCGCGACTCGGCTTACTATATGAAGGCAAGTACATCGATTACAATGTAGGATATTTTCGCCCTCTAAGTGTCAACATACTCTACTTGAGCTGTACATCGCTATGCCTGGAAAAATCGCCGTCCTCACCCCGAGCGCGCCTGCTCCGATGCCCGTCCTCTCACAGGGTGTCATCTGGAACGGAATGGTCTATGTGTCAGGAAGCCTAGGAATCGACCCCTCGACTGGCAGGTTTGTGGAGGGCACTGTGGCAGATAGAACTGTGGGTTTTCCTGATTATACAACTCGCAAGACAGTATGACTTGTTAACAGTAATCTACTATTTAGGACCAGATTTTCCGTAACATCTCCGCCATTCTGCAAGCTGCGGGAAGTAATTTGGCGAATATTGTGAGTTGTGGTCCATTTACAGTCCCGTATATTATTTCACATACTGAAGATTTACCTAGGTCAAAGTGAACATCTTCCTCACCGATATGTCGAATTTCCAAACCATGAACGAGGCCTACGCTAAAAACATCCCCGAGGGCGTCAAGCCGGTGAGTCCCCAACCCCCTATATCATCCTCAACTTGGACTAAGGCACTCGAAACAGGTACGCACATGCGTTGCGGTGAAAGAGCTGCCTTTCGGCTCTGATGTTGAGGTTGAGTGTACCGCGGCCTTGGAAGACGCTTAGAATGATGTGGTAGCACCTTGTTTAGCAGGAGCCAAATAATGGTCATCTTGGTTTACCGTATATGTTTCAAGTATCTTCCTGGGCCAGAACCGAAGAAATTAATACATATATGGATCACGCACCTAAGTACTTTATATGTAGTTGGTAATGGACACTTATACTGAGGGGATGTCATCGAAAATAGCTTATAGCATAAAAGACTTACATGTTTTGTCCAATATGCACAACAGAAATTACCTCATTTTGCCTAAACCATAAATTTTCTATCATTCGCAGGCGAAAAGACTCAAGTTGCTCTCTAATTACTTATTTTCCACTGAAAGCCTTCCCGACTTTATCGACCAGATGATTCCAACTGTTTATTCATTTCCCCTCATCCACTCCCGTACAAACTACAGGTTGCTTTCTATAGTATCCCCACCTGACAGAATGACACCAATATCCCAGCTCTTCTCTTCGGCCTCTTTCTCGGCAATTGTCCGGAATATCTCATCGAAAAGCACAACTGCCAGTGGAACGGCAGCGCTCGCCGGAATGAAAACTTCATTCTTGCCAGGACTAGCTTCATAACCTCCTTCATCTGCTCTTCTGCCACAGTAAAGACCCCAGTAATATTGTTTTTGATTAAAGAGAAGTGCCCAGGTTGGTCATAATGCTGATTGCTCGTGAGCTTTGCGCTTTGTCGTCCCTAGAAATAGTGGGGCTAGCTGTTGCTATGGGAAGGCGCAATCTGAAAGATATATGCTTGGTGGAAAATCAGCCACTTGGTTGCCACCGTATGCACATATATTGATCTATTTCTGACTTCGTGTTGGTTGAACATACCCCGAACGATCATCCCAAATTCTTGCTCGTTCCTGAGCACCCTATAAGGAAAGTGGGGACGGTTCAGTTGTTAAGTTTGGGGTTCTTCAAAAGTGGAGTAGTATATCACGACTCCAACAGGATGCCTCCAAGAAGTTGCTGGAAGCTTTTGAACCACTGGAAAGCCTGGAGCGTGTGATATGTTGGCGATGAAATACTCCAAAGCGGACTGGCTGCAAGGCGTGTCCTTTCAACCCTACATATAGATTCACCAATGTCTCCTCTTCTTGCGAAATAATAATCTACCATCATGTCACAGTTGGGTAATGACCTCCTCCGGAAGCCACTCAAGGTGGCCTGCATTCAAATAGCAAGTGGTAGGAAGAAGTTCCTGTGAGTGTGTAGCGACACTGTACCTAACTCGCTAATACTCAGGCCCCGACAAGACCCAGAACCTAGTAAAAGCGAGAGAGAAGGTTTTGCAGGCAGCGTCCGAAGGCGCACGTCTCATTATCCTTCCAGAATGCTTCAACTCACCATATTCCACCGCGAAGTTTCGCGAATATGCCGAGTCATTATCGGCGTCCCTTGATCCCGCAAAATCCCCCAGCTTTGTCGCCTTGGCACAGATGGCCCAGGATGCCGCCGCATTTATCGTTGGGGGGAGCGTTCCCGAGTGCGACGGGTCCAGGCACATCTATAATACGTGTGCAGTGTACTCCCCTCAAGGAGAACTGCTTGCGTGTTCCATCGCAAAATGCACCTATTCGATATCAACGTCCCTGGCGGTATGTCGTTCCATGAATCAGATACTCTGTCCGCCGGGAACCAGATTACGATCGTGGACCTGGAGGGATATGGAAAGATAGGGCTCGGCATTTGCTATGATATGCGGTTTGTCGAGCCAAGTATGATTGCAGCTCGACGGGGTGTATTCGCCTTAGTTTACCCATCAGCATTCAACACCACTACGGGGCCTCTCCATTGGGAGCTCTTAGGTCGGGCGCGTGCGGTGGATAACCAGGTGTACACTATTTTGTGCTCCCAATCAAGAGACCCAGATTCGTCATACCCTGCCTGGGAGCATAGCATGGTTACTGACCCTATGGGACAAGTTATTGCTGGGACCAATGAAAGCGAGGACATTGTTTATGCGCTTTTGAATCCGGAAACAATCAAGCAAAGTCAGATGGCAATTCCAATCACCTATCAGAGAAGGCATGACGTGTATCCAGATATCGCGAAACTTGCTCAACCCGATAAATAGTATATGTATCGAGATCTCATATTTCACGCCCATGTGGATGGTCAACGTTGAAGCGTGACAGGGTCAGAGGATATCGAAGGAAGGAAAAAGAAATTGGAGATCTGAAGACCCCAATTTGGGGTAAAAAGGGTCATCGAATCTGTGGTGATTCCTCGGATCAGTAATGTACCCAATGAACCCCGTTAGAACTAAATACTGTACAATCCCGGCTCTATCAAGGGACATATTTAACTAGGGACAGTGTGTATCTGGATCGTATCATATAATTAAGCTTGTCAAACCATGGAATGGGTTTCTATATGTAAGAGCATGGACCCTTAAAGAGTTAACCCGCCAAGAAATATGCCCGCCCATGGCGCATCCTGGCCCGGACCGCTGATAACACTTTAGCTAGCTGGCAGCCAATGACAGGGTCTGGTGACAAAAATTCTTGGAACGGATGTCGAGATTGTTGCCCCGGCGTTGTTGGGCCTATCACCAAAAGGCTCCACCATGGATCCTCTACTAAGACCTTCTTAGCCAACAAAAGTCTTATTTCGTTGCATAACACGTGTCTCGAGGTAACCTGTCACTGCTTAGCGGCTCTTCCAGACCTAAAGAGGTAGAAGCTGGTACATTATAGCCAATCAATAGGAATTCTTAGGTAGTGAGGCGTTTGAAAGATACAAACTATTTCACCTAGCTGGGTCTTTTTGTTAGGCAGGACCAATCGGACCAGCGGAATTACCAACAAGGGTTATACTATATCTATTGCCAAATACGGGCCTAGAAGCTATGGCTGCTGTGTATCGTATTATTTACTCCACATCTTTCCCCGCAGTTTTCGTCCTCATTCTTGGTCTTACACATCACACATCACACATATATGCGGGGTTGTCTTATTTTGCTGTAGACGTAGCAATAGCATAGGTCCCATCCAACTTCGTTTCCTTCTTGAATCCCACACACAAATTTCCCTCTTCCCTAATGATACATCCCGGTTGTAGCAATAATAACCATTCTTATCAAACACTGACCACAAAATGTCCGGAATCCAAACCCAGCTAGACCAAGGCGCCGTCCCCAACGCCATTTCCAACGTCTGCCCTCCAGGCACAAAGTTCCATGTTCTCGAAGTAGGATGGCTCGAATGCGACAAAGGATTCGTAATCAGGGGTGGCAACACTAGCACGAAGTCCACAGAAAACGGCTCCTTCGTCAACGAGCGCTGCGAAATGCCCATGTACTGCATTTTAATCGATCACCCGCACGAGGGTCTCATCCTTTGGGAAACCGGCAGCGGAAAGGATTACCCTACAGTGTGGGGTCCCGCCATTGCTGATATCTTTGCTCGTGTGAAGTATGAGCCTAGACATGAGCTTCGAGCCGCTGTTGAGGCAACGGGCCATAAACTTGATGATATCAAGAAGATTATTATTGGGCATCTTCATCTGGATCATGCGGGTGGACTTGATGAGTTTTTGCATCGCACGGATGTCGAGATCTGGGTGCATGAGAAGGAATTGACTAATGCGTTTTGGTCAGTTGCTACGGGGGCAGATGTTGGGGTTTACTTGGAACATTATCTTAAGTTATCTCTGTATGGCAATCGTACCCCTTGAAGGTTGATGTGCTATGGAGTAAGGCTGACGGGAGATAGGAACTGGAAAACATTCAATGATCAGACACTGGACTTTTGTCAGGGTATCACGCTGCATCATTTGCCTGGACATACGGATGGCCTTATTGGCATGCAGATTAACATGCTCAACACGGGGACGTTCTTTTTCATTAGTGATCACTGCCATGTGATTGAGAATGTAAGTTGCACTTCTTTGATACACTGACAATCTATTGACTTCGCAATAGTGGCGGGATGGGATCCCCCAGGGCTGGTTGGCTCGAGACCACCCATCGTGGTTCAGGAGTACGCAACGTCTGAAGCATCTCGAACGGATTACTAAGGGACAGGTTATTCCTGGGCATGATAAACAAACCTTCTTAGCGCTTCAGAGTCAGGCTGATGTTTTCACCTGAACTATCATTTTCACGCAACATGGTCGGCAAAGCATATAATATCACTTTATCGTGACCATGTGCTTGATATCCTGGGGCTTTGAGATCTAGGTATTTCCCCTGTCGCCGTCTTAGTAGATCTAGACAACCATAGCGGTCCAATTGACATTATTCTAGGTTTTAAAGATAAAACCCTACTATCTCAGTAACGTGTCAAATCGAGGTTGTCCATGAAGTAGCAGGCCATTTTATATGTTATTCAAAGTTAAAGTACTAAATATTAGCCGTGTTGACCAACGTTACTCTACAATACTTTAGCTGCAGCAGACCTATTTAAATAATTGCAAAAATACCTAAGAAGCTATCAGGCACTGATTCAAGGCTCTAAAGTCTGCTTTGATTTCCTTCATTCATCCACAATGATCCTGTTCTCTTCATAGAGTGTAAAGCCTCCTGCTCGATTCGCACCAACAGATCAGCGCAAGTAGGTATGTCATGAATCAGTCCAATAACCTGACCAGCAGTCCATACCTATGTAACAGTTAGCTCGATGATACAGTAGCTAGGGCAATGAAAAGCTTACGCCGGAATCCACATCCCCCTCTAAGAACACTTGCTGTCCCCGCTTGCCATTTACAAAGGGTGCAATCTCTTCAAATTTCCCAGACTTACTCTCTGTTTCCACTTTCAGAGCCTCCTTTGCCACTTTGTTCCCATATAACCGCGTCGTATTTTTCCATCGCCTCATCACCAATGCTGTATCCGTTTCCTGAGCTGCCACAATTGCCTCTTTCACCTTGATATGAATAGGTGCCTCCACTGTACACATAAACCGTGTCCCCATATTGATACCCTCCGCTCCTAGCGCCAACGCAGCAGCTAGACCATATCCATCTGCAAAGCCTCCGGATGCGATAAACGGGACATTTAGCACCTGCCTTGCCCGGCTTAACAGGATCAAATTGGTGAGGTCATCTTCTCCGACGTGGCCACCGCATTCAAACCCATCAATAGATAAGAAATCTGCGCCCAGTTTTACGGCAGATTTTGCATGGCGTATGGTCGTGCATTTGTGTATCACGATGATATTAGCCTCCTTCAGGGGTTTAATGACTGACCCGGGGTTATTTCCTGCCGTCTCGACGACTTTGATCCCTTCGTCAATGATGGCCTGGACATAGGCGCCGTAGTCTGGTGGCATGAGTGATGGCAGGAGAGTAATGTTCACACCGAATGGTCTGTTGGTCAACGACCGACATTTACGGATTTCCTTGCGGAGATCATCCGGCGTCGGTTGAGTCAGAGCAGTGACATGTAAAAGCTATGTTAGCTTGTGGATGCCGGTACTGGCAGTTAAAAGGTTTTACTAACTAGGCCGAGCCCTCCTGCGTTACTCACAGCAGCGGCCAGTTCGGCGTACCCTACCCAGTGCATACCTCCTTGCACCACGGGGACTACGGAGGCCAGCTTCAGCTTCTCATCGAACAGGACAATGGTCTTCAATGACTTACTTTTAATCCCCAGTGTTCTGGTGAGAGCCGTGTTGAAAGGCATTCTTCCTTGTTTTCTATATGTGCAAATTGTAAGATGCTTGATGCTTTTTTTTAGTATTTTTTGAAAGACAACAGACTTATATCATATATCTCAGTTGAGCAATGGTGAGCGTGTTATTCGATCATATGAAATGCCTTCCAACTCAACAAAGGAAAGATCGGAAGAGCTTTCTTCTACCGTATTTATATTACCCCATGACAACAGGGAAATAGCCTTGTCTCTCTCATATGGGACAGCATAAGAGCTTGATCTGACAGACTTGACTGCAATTCTGGGGAGACAGGAAGGAACAGCCTCGGCGATAATACAAGATTAGTATGACATGCCAATTGTTGTAGGTCGGATGCTTATGATGAGTCAACAACGGCCACAATAACCCAGGCAGGATCGGTCTACCAGCCGAGGTCCACGACGGGACCAAAGTATTTGATGACAAGATAGGAAAAGGACATCCGAAGTCGTCCTTAACTGGCCCTGACTATAGTGGAGTGGGGATTTGTGGGGGGATCCCGCAGCAGTCGGCGGATCAACTCCTCCGATCACTGATATCTGCAGTCGGTAATCGCGAAGGTCTTCAGGGCAATACCCACTACTCGTGACCATTGATTATCTGGTCAGATCAGTCGAAAGGCTCTCAGTCGTGATTCGTTAGATACACCGAGTTGAGGAAAGGCGTTCTGATTAGCCTGCTTGGCCAAATCTGAAATATTAATAAATAAAGAATCGAGATCATCACACTGTCTCCTGTAACATCCTCGAACGCCTAGTAATATCAGTTCATTGGCGCCAATATCAACATGTCGGATAAGGATTATAAATATTTCAAAGTCACTGTACCAGAGCCATGGATCGCTCACGTCGAGATTAATCGGCCAGGCCATGTCAACGCCTTCTTGGAAGAGTAAGCCGCAGATATGTATCAAATCTAAAGAAAACAAGCTTAAATGCCTTAGTGCTTGGCGCGAAATGCGAACCGTCTTCGATAACCTCTCCACGGATCCATCTATTCGTGCGGTGGTTTTCTCCGGATCTGGTGAGAAGGGCTTCTCCGTTGGCATAGATCTGAAATGGGTGTCGAACAAGGATTCTCCATTCATGGTCCCATCAGGGGGGAATATCGATCCAGGACGACGTGCAGTCACCACTCTTCGAAGATTTGGGGTGGAATTCCAGGAGTGTATTTCAAGTATTGAGAAGTGTGAGAAGCGTAAGTTTGTCCTTGTCTGTTCAACTTACCCAGTTCAATTCCTTCCCTCTAGAAGAACTTGAAGGGTGGGACTGGAATGTGATATTCTAGTCTCTAACCGCTGACAACAATACTTAGCTGTTATCTGTGCTATGCATGGCTACGCATTAGGGATGGCAATGGACGTCTGCTCGGCGGCGGACATGCGCATTTGCTCTAAAGACACGGTTTTCTGTGTCAAGGAAGTTGATATTGGTATAGCCTCCGACATCGGGATTCTAGCACGCCTACCAAAGGTTGTCGGGTCATACACATGGGTCAAGGATGTAGCCATGTCTGGTAGGAATTTCAATGCGGATGAGGCGCTCAGAGTTGGGTTCGTGAGCACTGTCCTGCCAACAAAGAATGGAGTCATGGAGGAAGCATTTAGGGTTGCAAGGAATCTGAGTGGGAAGAGTCCAGTTGCAGTCCAGACAATCAAGCACTTCCTGGATTACAGCCGAGATCGCACTGTTGCTGAAGGTACGTCCTATATCTGCGTTCAGGTTTTAGAACGGGACAGGGTACTAATTCTCAATTCAGGGCTCCAATACCAACTAGCTTATAACGTCGCAGCGGTTCAAACTAAAGATGTTCCCGTCGCTATTTCATCCATGTTGTCGAAAGAGAAGCCCGTCTTTGGAAAGCTCTAGTGCAACAGGAATTAAATTGTTCGTTTGATAATTAGAGATTGACGATTTCTCGCAAGTTGAATTAATTTGACAGTTAGTCCTACATATGCACTCATGCTTTTAAGTCATATAAAACGTAATGAGTGTTCCCCACAGATTGCCTTTTTTTCAAGTAATCGTCCTACCAAGAATAAACAGTAACGAGCCCTCTTCACGGAGAGAAAGAAAGACTCGAGGGCAACCGCGTAACACCGTCAATCCGACATACGCCTCAATTTATCACGCGCATATTGTGCCATCAAAGGCCCCTCAAGGGGATGAACAGGGTTACTTTCCAACACAAATGGCTTGAGAATCTCCTCCGCTTTGGGCTCTTTCGGCTGTTGCAAACTGGCAGGAATTCTACCCCAGCAGTAAGGTTCTTGTTGTTCAGCGGTCTGGCTTTCAGGGGCTGGGGATTCACGACCGGCCAGCTGAGCGCAGAGTAAATTCTTTTTTGCGTCCATCTTTGGTTGATGTGGTTTC
This sequence comes from Aspergillus tamarii, assembly GCA_030556085.1. Classification (NCBI taxonomy): domain Eukaryota; kingdom Fungi; phylum Ascomycota; class Eurotiomycetes; order Eurotiales; family Aspergillaceae; genus Aspergillus; species Aspergillus tamarii. The sequence goes on from JARVTJ010000006.1 coordinate 674,880, forward strand.
CCGATCGTTTAATGGTTCGTCAGAGAGAATGAGGATAAGTGGATCAGTTGATCTTATTGTTATTGTTCCCGGATATGTGGGGCTCCTTGTACGTAGGTGGTTCTTTTGTGGCTCTCAACTGATAGAAATAAGTTAATATTAGGATGCATAAAGCAGACGTTGATCCCCACTGCAATGGGATAAATGGAAGGAGAACTTACATCGTAAGGGTCACATAGAGTAGCTCGTAGTTTCAAAAAGGATGAAGAAGCTATGACTTAATGGTTCACCCCCCACCTGATATACGCATTATCCAAGGTGGGCTTGCTCAGTAATGGCCTATCAACAATCCATTGTGTTTAAATAATCATGACGCTTACATCGTATTACTAATAGCGGCAGCTTCGAATGGTCAATGCATAGGATTGGATATCAGTTGCCAGCTTTGCCGTCGGAACCATGGTTCTCACCGATCATCTAGATGTCGAGAGTCAAGTCAGCTGACGAGGTTCTGAAATAGACTCATAGCCACCCCTAGAGCTTTGGGCGTCGTGGCAAAGGTTGAATTAATAGAGTCGTTCACGTGAGCCTCATTTTCTATGATATATGGATTGTAGCAAATCGAGTTTCCTGTCAACGAATATGGTCATCGACATGTTACAGTGTCATGTCGACCTTGCACAGTAGCATAGGGTTATTGTATTGATACTGATGTTCTTCCTAGTGCAAAGACTACATCTACCCCTGGTCTTGAATTGTGCCGACAAATAAAAGGTTTGGATTAACTATCAGACAGTGGTATTATCAAGATATGCTAGTATATATGGAAGTGTTCAAATAGAAAGCGCCGCTTCTTTCCTTTGCCCACGTGGTTATAGGAGGGCGTTTATCTTCGTCTTGGTTATTGTATGAGTCAAAAGATTATCCCACTTCACCTGGTAGGCCGCAACGCTCAACTCTCTGGTGAAGTTCCTAAGAGGGCTTATCTGCGTGCTCCCTTGCAGCTCTTATTAGTTCTCGTGCTCTAGGGACGACAACTTGTGGCTCACCTCACTTGTTATCAAAAACGAGTGGTGTTTCAAATGCCGCCTACCGACGTTGTAGGTTGCAAATACTCGAAACTTGTAAGTTTTGAGTTTAAAGTTGGAAACGTACTTAATCCTTGGGAAAGACGAGTAGGCTTTATTCCGTCTAGGAATTTCCCCATATTCATTTCCTTTTCGTCGCAACTGTGCAGCCGATAGGGCTTAAATCCGGCTTCATGTGGTAGACAGACAGTGGTTGCCAGACGCACGGACGGATACACTGTAGGACGTATAAATGTATCCGTGTGGGTTCCCCCACGCGGATTCGTACGAAATATCTATTGGACAGTAACTTAAGCATGATGCATTAGTCCGTGATGAATCGGTGTAGATGCAGATTTATCATGCTTCCCGGTCGGCGACTCTCAGCCTCCCTGAGAATCAGCCTTGGCCTTCAGCCTCGCCCTTTTTCTTGAATTAAATAAATAATCAACCCTATGAAAGCAGCCGTCTCTCTAAAGCCCCGCAGAACACAAGTAACTAATCGCCAAAAAAAATGCAAGCAGACATCTTCAATACTCTCTCAAACATCCGATGTCAAACTGATTCATCTATTGTATCCACATTGCTTGACCTTCAAGAGAACGCCCTACTCGATAACCGGGATTATGATTGGATCGAGGACTTAGAGGTCATTTATCTCAGCGCTTCCAGTGGAGGCTCTAAGAGGCGCTGGGACAATGAAGTAGTAGTTGGCAATTATGCAAAGAAATTGCTCTGGAGAAGACGTATCGATGCATACGATCCACACAATAAATATATCGCTGTATCTTATACTTGGCAGCCCCCTTTGGATCAGGCTAGCTCTTGGGATTCGTACCGAGTACAATCCAGAGACCTAGTTAATGTACATCCAAGCAAAGTCAGAGATCAGGTGCTTGATAGGGTCGTCGCATATGCAAATTACTGTGAAGACAGATGGGGTCCAGTTCAGGGCTTCTGGCTTGACCAGGAATGCATTGACCAAGAGGACGAAGCCGAAAAGCAGCGTGCTATACAATCCATTGAACATGTGTATAGTCATAGTGCCTTCCCAGTGGCGCTGCTATCGGTGCGGATCGAATCACAGGATCAATTGGAAATATTGTTATACGTCCTCAAGAGGGAGAATTCACCAGGGAACCATGAAAGGGGCTGGGTCCGCCGCATTCTCAATCTTCTAAATTATATCACATCTGATCCCTGGTGGGGAAGGGGTTGGACATTTCAGGAAGACTATTGCGCGTCAACAAAAATGTGCCTTTTGATCTCCCACTCTTCCTTTGTGAAGCAGCTCAAAGAGAAGAACCACGACATCCTTGGCAGGCTGGAGGGCGAGCTTTGCATCAAATCCACGGACTTTCGCTCTCAGGCTACTAGGTTTTGCATGGATTATCGAAAGCATCGAGAATTCAAGGACATGTGTGTGAGAATTCTAGACCGAGCTTCAAAATACAATGTTCAGCTATTAGAGTTCGATATTGAGGGAAGGCCCACGATCAGGCAGTCCATGTCTCCAATAATATTCTCTAATGTTGGAAAGCGAGGGATCACGGTGGAATCAGATCGTTTGGCAGTGATCGCCAACTGTCTCGACTACTGTATCCGACTCGATACCCAAGAAATTGAGCGAAAAGGATTCAGTTTGAGCTTTGCAATGCTAGCTTTGTTCTTACTAAATGGAGAAATTCTTATGAACGACAGGAACTACTCTCGAGCCGCTCTTAGAAGCAATATATTCGATTATCTGAGGAACCAGTCTCTTCGCACGTTTCAGACACCTGATATTGATCAAAAACTCACATTCATCAAACATTGTCGTTTCGCTAACGTGGAGTTGTCGAAAGAAGGAATTCTAACGTCCGGTCACCTCTGGCGGTTGGGCAAAATAGTGGAGGATGCCAGAGGAACGAAACCACCACCCCGAGGCCGCAATTACAAATTGAACAGCTACCAAAGAATGCGTTTAGGCCAGCTCGCTAGTCATTTAGGTTCAGGGGGATCTGGAGGTTGCTATGAGGGTATTGCAGATGATATCGATAGATATCTCGACGAAGACAAAGAGTGGAAGGATGAGAACATCACATTTTCCAAATTCTACAAGGATCTCATGGCAGAGGAGATTGTCAAGGCAATGGATGATCGACATTCGCGTCGACTTCGGCTTGGCTCATTAATCCCTCAGGAAAAGTCCAGAGGTACTAGTAATCCGTACAGCGGAGTTTTTATCAGAGAGGCAGGTCATCGGTGGACAGAAGATGAAACGTATGTTTTTACCGCAGTTTGGTCGGACGACAAGACTATAGACGATATCGAAAAGCATGTCTCCTTAGAGGTCGAGTTACATGGCTCATCCAACGGATGGGGCCCCAAACGGTTAGTTATCAAACGGTGGATTAATGGGTTGTTTTTTTTTAATAGGTCCAGTCCAGTTACCGATGTTGTGTTTCCTTGGCCAAATTCTTTCCTGGTTTAAAAATGGGAAACTCGTTTAGTTGGTATTTGTACCTTTGTATCTGAGTCGGAAAAGATTCGTATACACATCAATAGCAACGATTAGAGCGTCGCACCAATAAACTCTCCCAGCTTCTTCTTATCCAGAATCTCTCCTTCGACCAGCTTCCCTGTCTCGACCGTCTCACCGTTGACGCGTTCGTATCGCACTAACGCCGGGATACAAGGGACCTTCCAGTTTGTGCGATAGACATTCTGTAGATCCTTCCATCTACGACAATGTCAGTATTCTGGATAGCCAATCTAAATTCTTAGAAATAGATTTACTCTGGCTTCTGTCCAACCTCAACCACTCTCAGTGCTGGTGCGTTCGCCCCGGAAAACGTGGCTTCAAGAACTGGCCAGGCGGCACGAACATCCGGGCACCAGGATTGACCGGTTAAAGGGTCATCGGAAGTCACGAACACAATGAACGCTTTTGCATCGTTGCCCTCGGGCAATTCGAGGTGTTTTGGCGATGTAGGGAGGGTGAAGTCTGTAATGAGGGGCATTTTGGCGTCTTGGGAATGAATGAGGGGAAAATATTCCGGAGAAAAATAGAGCAAAACTCCATTTTGGCCCCGATTCTGCCGGCACAATCATTGAAGTGGGGCACAGCGGTGGGACTTGTCCTTCTTCCTATTGGTGTTGCGGCTGCCTCGGTTCCTGAATATGATCAGTAGGCGGAAAGACTGTCATCTTATTACTATAATCCTCTCTCCGTCTACTCTGTTTCCCTGCGGCTTAATTACACTTAATTAATTAAGCATTACCTACTGTGGTTCCCTTGGTATACTTCGTTTGCCTGTGAAATGAATATTGAGCACTTCAAATCGAACACCCAGAGTTGGGCTAAATGATCTCATTGCCCATGTATCAGCACAACTACATATAAATCGAGCACCCCACGTGGAAAGCACCATAACGTATAATATTTATAGCAGACACCACAACTTCAACATGTGGTATGAACGAAACACTTCGCGTCCGGAGGTCTTCATCTTTCTATTGTATCCTCCGATATTAGTGGAATACAGAATCTACATGGACTATTGCCCCAGATTACACGCAATGTGATTGCTTCATCTAACATAATGCGCGTGACTGAATCACCTGCATTTTCTCGTCCTGAGCTTCTTTGTATCAGTCATTAATATATCCCTTGATTTATTCAACTGAATATCTCTAAATAGTCATCGATTAACCTTTCCTCTCACAATGTCCTTTCTGAGTTCATTGAATCAATTCTACTATGTGAGATGGATTTACCTTCCTCAGACCTTGTATACCAAGAGCTGAAATTAGATGAAGACCATTAAAAGATACATAAAAATAGACCCTCACTATTCAGTCCTAGAGGAGTACTTCTAGTTGATACCAAAGATATGTAGATTAGCCAAGTAAGTATCACTTCTTCTCCAACCCCTTACTACTGTCTAATGTAACAAGTTCTAAAGTACACAGGTTGTCCAGAGGCCTAAGCCAGAATATTTGTACCCCAAAATCTAGTTGTCACACTTGGCCTTCTGTTGGGGTCGAATTAGTTCAACGCTGCGAAAACCAGAGAAGGAAGATTAATAACACTTACGCATTTCTCAAGGCACTTCTTCTGCTCCAAAGCGAGGACCGTGGAGTTGCATGCAACGTCACACTGTGTAGAGAACGTCAGCAATGAAGGTCAAGGTATTTATTATTAGCCTGTGTAAAACTTACGGCAACATCACAGGCCTTCTGCCCGAAAGAGGGCTCAGGCTCCGGAGCGGCCTCACGCTTCATGGGCTGTATTGAGGAAATATTAGTACTATAAAGATGAAATAGTGGAAAGGAAGACTTACGCCAAGGTCACAGGCCTTCTCGCAAAGTCCCGAGGCAATACCCGCAGTTCCAGCCTTCTGTTGCACAGTTAGCGGTTGGTTAAATGGCCATCGATTTTGTCTACTATCAACGTACACAGATGGCCTTGCAAGCTTCCTGGCAGATTTTCAGCTTCTCGCCGGTAAGGGTGCCGCAGGTACGCTTGGCCAGATGACCGTCCTCGAAAGAAGGTGCAGCCATGGCCAGGGCGACAAGCAGAGGGGCAACGAAAAGCTTGAACTGCATCTTGAAGGTTGGATGGGATGGGTGAAGAAGCTGAAGCTTGCAAGTGATGAAGATTGTCTGGAAGCGGAAGAACTGCGATGGCTGATTTTCTTCAGCAGAGAGGGGAGTAAATGGGCCTTTATATACCTTTTCGAGCGCATACTGTTCCACTAATCTTTACTATCGGGAGTTTTCACTGAGATGCTTCGGACTCGCCAACCTTGTGGAGCTGGGAATATCTCAGGATACTAAATCGCGCACAATTTCGGCAGCATCATGGCGGTTGCCTCTATTCCGAAGATGTCTTAGATAGAACGAGGGGTCGCTAGTGAGATGTATTGTTCCCTCGGCCTGAAGGATTGAGCGGCAGGATGGCATTTTACAAGTGTTACAGAAAGATGTCTCTCAGCGATCTGCTCAAGGCTACAAAAAGGCGTACTGTTGTTTACCACCGTGGGCGAATGTTTCGATTACAGGTAGTTTCACACGGCTATAGTAAGATAGAGCTCTATAGAGCACAACAATAAACTCAACTATGAGGTGAAGGTAGAACCTGACCGGCTCATTCGATTCTCAGCATTCAGTAGGGATTCCATCCTTCGAAAACTTGCGTATGATTATTGGCCCATCCGCACCGCACACTATAGACCCAGAACCTTGAATAACCCCATGTGGCAAGCCTCAGGCTATACTTTCCCTAGGCAAACGGCGCAGTGGATTTTTGCCTGATACAGTCTATCGTGTCTAATAGCGGGTTACAGGCATCCCCTGAGCGCAATATGGATACGGAAGGATACTAAGATAAGCAAAATGACCAAGAGAACCGTTAAAGTTCCTCGGTACCACACATTTCAAATGATCTTCATCAATATAGTCGATACGCCAAGGTAATAGTTGTTATGGATTATCTACATCATGCATATAGAAACATTAGACTTGATAGGGAAGTGAAGATCAACTGACTACTTATATAACTTTTGCAAAGATAAGAGACATCAGGCGCTTTAGGAATCTCGAACGTCCGCGGAGGGAGGATGTGGCTAAATATTCAATGATACGTTATTCCCCTCACCCGAAGAGTATATCCTGCAGAAGAAGAAATAGACCATTATCTATCCATATCCGAAACTATGGTTTCATTTGGTAAACACAGCAGATGCGTATGATGAAGCAGTCGTAGAAAGCCACGATCAAGCATTGCCCCCATTCGACTCACCTTGAGGACTGGGTGTATCCACTGATTATACTACGAGCCGTTTCCCTCAGCTTCTAACCATATCGGGATACTCATGCAGGTGGCAATTTAACTATAACATCAATAATTACATCAATGCTCATCATGCAAAAGGTAAAACTCTTAGTGAAGCTTAGTTCCTGGATAAAGCTTAGCCACGGTGGCAAGCGCTGAGGTGAATGTCCTTGTCTCTAGAATTCCATCATCACATGAGCGTATTAGCACCAGGTATAGTCGGCGAGTACGTACGATAATGGAGGAGTAGAATTGATATGAGAATTGAAATCTACTGAAGCTACGTAATGGAAACCTAGCAGTGCAGTGTTCTCTTTGTATAAGTATGTATCGAGCATTGCTAATGGACTAAGCGTCGAGCCAAGACGGGGAGAACACCGGATGCATTGCTCTATGTTACGCTACGGCCCGCTGTGGAGGAATATGAGACGACCGGGTAATTTGAATGTTTCTTCAAACACCGGGCCCCAATAGTGGCATGTACAGGCGTGGATCTGTGTATGTGGGCCCAGTGAGAATATTTCCCAGCTCAGGACCACGCACGTGGCATCCGAAAATCGCCTTTTACCATTGCCCTTTGCTTAGAGGATGAGACATTCATATTAGGCAGTGGCCTTTGCGTTGATATAACTGGTGGAACAAAGACGATTAATCCCGAAGCCGAATATGAGACAAGTTTGGGGCGCAGGCAACTAAGAGGCCTCATGTGTTTATGGACACGAAAACACCGACTCCTAGAAAGGAGTGACATCTCTCTAAAGCCAAGCGAGTGATCGTCGCCAAGCTGTCAGATAGTGGAGAAGGGATGAACTGATGTCGAGCCAAGTACGCCCTACAATGCAAGGGCTTCTTGGCCAGCAGATCAGACGAGAACTAGTTAACATGGTGGAAGTGGGAAGGATGCGGAAGTCGGCACAGACTAACAATCATGTCATTGAATGACATGCTTCTATTGATAAAAAATTATGCCGAGTTGGAGAGCTCGAAGGAATGGTGTTTCACCGAATAAACTCCAGGAAACTACCTCTAGTACTAGACCCCGAATGCAATATCGTTGCAACCTAAACTAGTACAATCATGGCTTAGATGATCTGCACACAGTCTGGGTAAGCTTCATATAAAAGCCAGGCTAAAAAGCTTGACTGATTTGTCACTAGGTGGGCAAGAAGGATTGTGACGGCCCACAACGTTCAGTCCAACTTTGCCACCATCATCCCGTCTTATATATGACGGTCAATGCTCTCCTTTCCAGTATGGCAAGATCCGAATGTGTTTTTCATACTTCCTATAAGCTATCATATATTACACTGACTATAGCTCCGCTTCTTCTCCGACAATGGCCCCTCCTGGTGTATTCTTCTCATTGAGAGTATCGCAAGCGATATACGCTGTCGCTACATTCTCACTCTTGTGCGCCGGTAGGTGAAGGTGACGCTAGCGGTTTCATAACAGAACATATCTAACCTAAACATTTGCTAAAGCTGCTCATTCCTACTTTACCGCATTCGATCATGTTCCGTGGGAGGTATCCGTTGCGATGTTGTCCTCGTGCCTGTCCCTAGCAGCAGTCAGTTATATGGCTTACACATCCCTTTCCCCTTCGCAAGGTACGCTCGACATCCTCACTCAACTGGACCGTACTAAGAGCTGTCTAGGCCTCAGCAAGCCAGTCACATTCGCCATCTATTGGCTTGTGTCTTTCATATCCTTGGTGGCGTTCATCTGCCTCGCAAAGTTCCTAGCAGGGGCTTCTGAATGCGAAGGCTCCCTTTGCGTTGTGACGAAGATATCCACTGTTGTGATATTCTTTAGCTATGCTGTATGGACAGCTGCTACCACACTAGTTGGTATCGACATATCGAAGGATAACGGGAAAGCCAATACTGCCTTGCAGGAGAAGCTGAAGGCTTTTTCTGACGACTAACTCATGTATGGTATGAGGACACCTACAGGATCACATCTTGGTATCTCATGATCAATGGTTATGGTCGAGATGCTTTAGTTGGCTCTTATTGACAACAGGTGAAGGATATCATGTACTTTCGTTGGTTTTATTTTGGCCGTTTGTCCAGATATGTAGCAATAGCACGAATTCATATTATAGTAATTGATGACAGAAAGAAAGTACGTTAATGGGATGATACGCAGTCCCTGGAGGATGCCTTAGGCCAATACCTTCAGTATGATGATTTCAATTCGCTATATAGAACTTCTGAGACATATCGTTACCCTCCCCACCGTGTATATTAAGGCCACCAGCTATAGCCCCCTGCAACATATTATCTTAGTCATCTTGTATCTTGACTACGTGATGGTGTGTGCGATGTCAACCCTGAAACCTTGGTATCGCAGTGGAATAAGAAAAAAAAATATGGAGACAGAAAAGGGAAGATGCTGGTTTAACGTATAGATGAATCAATCACCATCGTAAGGAACATAATTGGTAATGATTCAATGAATCTCTTGAAGTATGGTATATGGATATAGCAAAGGTATTAGCCAAAGATATGATATGGCAATGCTTAGATAGTCCTCTTAAAAGGTTGGCGTCTTGGATTAAACTTCAACTTAGTGATTAGCTGTGGTTCTGCGGGATAGGACAGGAAGAGGGTTTGGCTTACCTTGACATTCTCGGTCAGGTCTAGCACCACAGCTCGCTCTCCAAAGCCAATCCATGTAGCTGGCAGATCGAGAAAATCGACCCTTTCTTCAAAGTGTTTCTGGGCTTTGCGGATGGCACTAATTGATTCCTTACCCCGCAGTGTAATCGTGAAAATAAATTGAAAGTTCACCGGAGGCTCTCCCCCAAAATAAGTACCCAGGTTAAAGTCAGTATCGTCAGGTGTGTTCACGAGTACCGCCAGTACATCCTGCGATGCATGGCAATCTATACACGATACTAGCTCCGAGATTACTGTTTCTGACGCTGTCACCGGATTGCGTAGTGCAACGAAATACATTGCGACGAAGGCATTCCCTTTCAGCTGGTGTATTTCGGAGGCAGAAGCACCCGCAATGGATAAGGGAACCATATTTTCTCTCACAAACATTGGAAGGACTGCACTGAAGTCCGAAAAGTTTGCGCCGTCGGGTCCCACTTTCTGGGCTACCCACTCCGACTGGAAGACGTGCTTGAGGTGTTCTGGTGAGTCAAAATACAACTCCGTCACACCATCACTGAACGCCCACGGTGGGTGGGCATTGGGAACCATTTGCGTTGGGTCCGCATGATATGCTGCATCAATGAAGTGCGTCTGGAAGTATTTGCTAGTCTATAGTCAGCGATAAGAATAATGAGAAAAGAAGCAGACTTGCCTACCTAGGGGTTTCGGCGGCAGTCGGCGCAGTACTGACAGCACCGTGCTTTTGATAGTGATAATCACAGTATTCCTCTTTTGTCAGACCGGCCTTTCGGCGCAGCGCAACAAGTTGCTTTACGGGGGCCATGATTTCCGTGGATTGCACGTTTCACAGTATGTGTCACGGCACTTGTTATGTGGCGTGGGTGTACGGAGCAGAAGTGCAACGGGTCAAGGGATGTAGCGTCCACTTTAAATAAAGTCGCTCTGCACGATTCAACTCGTTCGTCTATGCCTGTTTGTCCTTCCCCCATCGGCCCCGTCGGCCCCATCAACGGGGCGGATTTGTCTCTCTCAGCCCCGCTCTAGCTTTACCGATAGACAACTACAGTATCCACTGCGATGGTGTCGTGTCCATAAAATGTGCGTTCGAGTGCAATGTATATAGATTTGGAAAATAACCCGTCACTGCATCCTTAACCAGATCATTGAAAGTCCAGACACTCAAGGGCCAAAATCAATCGGCGAGTCTGCCGGTTCGGATTACTGCCGCCATCAACATATCGGATGAAAGAGATATAGGGTTTCGGGCCGGGTGGCCACTTCCCCGTCGGGACAGAGAATGGGTTCCTAGAACATCCCCCGCCGGAGTGGGGATGGTATGGGGTTGATGTGGCTGTCTGTAGTCTTTTCGTTGTATGTAGTCAGTAACACTCACTCCTCGGCTTCAATCGACTCGTCAATAAACAAAAATCTCGCTATGCTAATAAATTCCAGGCCATACTCTAGGCAACGTCTAAGCAGATGAAAACCTGCCTTTCAGCTTCCACATGAGTGAAAGTGGCTCGTATGGAAAAGATACTTTCTTTACCATTAAACTGAAGATATGTATGTGGTCATTGTTATGTAGAGATGTATATTTCTTTCTCGTTGCTAGACAAAATGGCCCTCTTTCAACGTAAAGAACGCTGTAGAACCTTCAGACTTTCAGTTCTTCTCAAGTATTGCATATCTATAAGAAGTCTTGCCTTAAGCGTTCTCAGCTCTCGAAGTTTTGTTTTCTTTAGGTCTTCCTGCGTCGTCGTTTCCGCGAGGTCAGGCTTCTACTAAGCGGCAGATGGGGCTAGCCAGATCCGGCTAGTACCTGATTTCATTGCAGGGAAGATTCCTCTACGGATGCCATCTTAAGGTTAGCGTATATTTGAGTCATCGGTATTTTAGCACGGCGTTTGTGTTGCAAAGAAAAGTGCTGAGTTGAACATTTCAACTAGAGAAATAGAGGTGTTGAAATGCCAGGGCACTCAGTTTCCTAGTGTGAAATATGCTCCAAGATATCGTCTTTGTCGTTTTAAAATTCTTTAACCTTTGGTGAAACGTCATAAAATTATTGGGATCTTGACATATTGGAAAGTACCCCAAATTTATGCCAAGTTAGACCCTGATCCTAGTAGAGAACTAAGGGCTCAACTTAATATTTGGCTCAATTAGCCATTTGCTAACCTCAACACCCAAGTTCGCAAATCGGCTGTTTCTGAGTCGTTAACCGAATCCCAGAAACACAGAGGACACCACGCAAGATACGGTCGCAACACCTACCATGATCCTTGTACCAACGTTTGAGCCGAGACAGGTTTACATCTAATAGCCAAACGAAAGCATGTAAGGGAACGCAATAGCCACAGAACGGCGACCGCCGCCAAGCTCAGCGATGCACTTTTGGTATATGAGCTGGCAATGTATTGACTTAATGTGGAGAAGAAAGCATTCGCGCCGCGAATCCGCATATGGGGGTCATCAACTGAGTGTGGATCGATAGTGGAATGACGCAGTGAATGTTTGGAGTTCCAGATCGATCGTTCGTGCTGAAAAACGAGAGTAGTTTGTATTATCTTCCATTGCAGAAAGGCTCCCATCAATAGTTTATCTCTGAATTCTGAGGGGTTCTCACACGAGATAGAAGAAACTTAGCGAATGCAGCAGCCGTACCAGCAGCGTACTTCTGCCACAACTTGTTTTTATGGGAGTCAGCATAATCACAGATCCCGCGAATTACCAATGAAGGAAACGTGTTGACTATCCCCGCTGCTTCCATTTCGAAGCAAAGGATGTCATACTCCTTGGCCAGCTTGTCCCTTTGCGCTGCGTCCTTGATCACCTGGTTACCGGATGCTATTGTGCCGTAGTGGATCACAGGATCGGGGGATGCCCGTGGCGTACGGGGTATTTGTTGCTGAAAGTCACAAGAATCGCAAGCTTTGCTGGTGTCTGCATGGATGTAGCCTGGCGCGTAAAGCTTATCATTTTCGTGGCCTGGGTGGTGGTAGTCTTTGATACACTCTTGAATCTGTTGTAGATATCCCTGCAGTGGGGGTGTTCTTGATAGAGAAGGGTCTGATTTGATTTCACTGAGGGCACATCGTAGGTGTTGTGGCGGTGGGTGAAGGTAGCCATTCAACACGGATGTCCCACAATTCAGCGCCTTCTTTAGGTCATATGGTATAATGCCTGTGTTTGCTCCAGACGGTGTGCTGACCACAATATCGCCCAGCCGGATGTCATGTTTTGCCGAGGGGACGCCGCCACCAATTCCAACCAGCAGGCAGAACTTGGTATTAGGGAAGCTTCGCCTCATATTGGATGCAACATTTGCAGCGGGGTTGGTGCCGTACTCACCATCTGGCAGACAAGTAGCAACCACATTATGATTACACATACAGCCAAGTGCGTAGTAATTAGGATCGTCGTCAGAGATAGATACCTGCTGGTGAGTGGAGTCCAACAAAGCACGGATGGCCATTAGCTCTATATGAAGTGCACATACTATTCCCACGGTGTACCTCTGAGAGGAAATGCGTGGTAATATTGACCTTTGGCATGGCCTCTTTCGAGAGGCCTGGTTGTTGTCCCTGGAGGCGAAGAATGACTTTGGGCTAACAAACGATTCGGCATTGGGAGAGTGGTGAATGCTCAAGTCGAGTGTGCTTTCACTATCTCCCAATGTAGTTGATACTAGGCTTGAACCCATCCCACTATCCTGGGAGGGATATTTGAATAACCTTTCTCCTTTAGGGTAGTCGACGTCTACTGCCTGCCGTGAGGGGTCGCCAGTGTCTCCCCAAAACCACCTGTAAGTTGAATTGTACCCAAAGATGAAAGCGCCCTCCCCCTCTTTGTATGACTGGGTGTATTGTGAGGATAGGTCCTGGCACATGCTAGATGGTAAGATGACTTGTGCGAGTTCTGGGTGGGTAGTACCATCCGCGCCTGGGCAATGACATGTCCCAGGGGTAACGTCAGGTGTATGCCATATGACTTTGTCCGTAAGTCTTACTGGTTTTGAATATGGATCCCCCGCAGCCTCCATAACATCTTCCAAATCCTCCTGGCAAACAGCTATATATGACATATCTTTAGGAACTGTTGCCCAGTGGGGACACGCATTGACAGGTTCAATGATGTCCCGGAAGCCACGTCCGAGGAGAGTAACAACATGGATTGATCGCGTAAAGTCTATCCACGACTTCCCATGGCTGTTCATCACTGACACTCGTGGATATATTGGATCTCGTTCAGAAATCAAGTCATTGAAGTCCCATCCCTCTAGACTTGCCCTTGATATTTCTAGACTTGGAAACTCTTGCATAATAGCATGTTGATGGTCAATTATCTTTTCTAATGTGTCGAAATGGCTTTCTATATGATCCTGAAGCCTCGTGTAACCATCCTTTTCGGGATAGACCCTCAATTGTAGATTGCTCTGATTGAGGAGTACCTCAAGGGCTGACCTGGGTTGATATGGCTGCTTCGCCCATTGAACCTTGCTCATCTCGAATAGAGAGACGCCCTGAAAGCCATCCCTTTTGTCTTGTTTTAGGGTTGCGCAGACAAGATGTAATAAAGCGCTCGTGCCGTTGACTAGCCAGCCACGTTTATCTGCTTCGTCCCACAGGAGCACGTATTTCTTTGAAATCCATTTCAGTTTTCGTATGTAGCCATTTCGGGAAATGTGTATTGGGGTGTCCTTTCTCCCAAGAATGAAGGGCAAGTGCCCTGTAAGTAGCTGCTCCATTGAAATGGAAACATTAGTCAGTAGGTTTGTTCCCTGTGGCCTCGGAAGCCTGGACCCCTTCACATCATAGCACGCATCTGGTCCACCTATTTTGTTTAGCAAAACCCCATAAACTAGACTTGTACAACTATACCTGCATGCAACTTCATATCTGTGCACCATCCCAGAACATGTCGAGAGCTCCCCAACTGCGGGTTACTTATCCGTACCTGAGGGATGGACATCCCACTGAGGTATGAGATACGATCTCCCGTCTTGTTGCGTAGTAGATGCCAAGAAATTGTATCCTCTTCGTAAGCCGTTGGCACCAACATGGTTGAAAATCCTTTGAGGACAATATTCCCCGCAAAAGGGTTCACGCGTTTAGTTTGTATCAATTCGGCCATCATCCGTAGGGGGATTTCAACTCCCAGTGCGGTAGCCCGCCTGCGTTTAATAGGATAACCCTCCACTACCACCGGATTCCTGAAAAGGTCGTGCCAGCAATTCCCGTTCTTGCTAGCCGAGTCAGCGCCTTTGCGCTCCACGTAGTCCAGGTGGCATCCGAATGCACTGGGGGAGGAGGAAAGACTCTCGGATTTCAAAGCTAATGGCTGTCGGTATACAACCCCCCTCTGAAAATGGGGATATGCGAAAGGTAGATCCAAGCCAAGCTAGTATTTCACCAACTTCAGCAATGGTGTATGATGGGCCACTGACAATAACTGTATACGTGTCGTAACTGTGACATGGGAAAGTCTTCATTATCGAGCCATCCGGTAGCACACCTAATTAGCGGTGTTAGTATCGTGAAAAGGCCAACAAGGCACTTCTCATACCTTCATGTTCCTGTCTCGGCCACCTGGCTGCCTGTTTAACCAATACTAGGACAGACGGTCCTATCGACGGCCAAGTCTGGACTATGTATTCACCACATGCCAGCGCCTGTAGCTCATTTGCAGAGCCGGTTAGTGTAATACAGCTTTCTATTGCAATATGAGCGGCGGAATCGTATTCCTGTTCGCTAACAAAGGTAGGTAAATCCCAACTCATGGTATATACCATGGAATAGGTCTCGGGTATCCCCTTTCTACTTATGAAGCTTTTGACAGGTAAGACTTCGAGAACCACATCGCGGACTCCCTTTATCGTGTTGGGCTGGGGCGAAGCGAGCAAACATGCTTTTTGAATATTTGCCAATAGGTCAGAATATGCTCCTGAATCACAAATCAACGATATATAGGATAGAATGTCGGGGAGTTTCTTTGCTGATTCATCTTCACATTGTTCTCGATTTTGATTTTCCGCGCTGGAATCAATATCGGATCTATATTGCAGTTCCGTGGCGGAAGGGGTTGGAACAGTGACATCGTCAACATCACTCTCTATGTTCATTGCTTGAGATAAGTTATCCTTTGGAACTTCATCCAGCACATCATCATCTCCTTCATCCGTTGTAGAATGCCACCAATTAATAATCTCAGAAAGAGGAATTGCATCACTATTCCGTGACGGATTCTGGGCTAGCAGGCTTTCAGAGAGTTTCTGCCGTAATGCTACGGCGATGTCACTGTTCCAGCTCTCCAATTAGAATCTACCCCCTCCGTCCTGGATTAGTAGACTAACCATTTATATTGATGAACGAAGGCCATTATGTCTCGATAAACCTGTGATTGGCGTCTGTGGGCAAAGCTCAGAGCAAACATCTTCAGAAAGCCCGGGAGAGCTTGGTACATAAGCTCGACGACCACTGTATCTAGGTTATAAGAGCGGATAGACGAGAAAAGCTCTTCTGCAAATGCTAACACGTAGGCGTCTTTCTTCGAACTGCTTCTATCATAGTTATGCCAGCTTGCAGTTTGGCCATCATCCATGGAAAGGTCTGTGGTAATGGGCGATGCAGTCTCGTCAACATTAACCTTGGTTTCCCGTCCGTCGATAGGGGCAGCATCAGCGTCCAACTGGTGACCGTCAGTTGTTGCTGCTGTATTACTGGTTGCATCTGCATTGATACATAACCATGTCAGGACAAGAATGCGTCCCCTCGTCAAGTTTGCATCTGCGACCAGGCGTAGGTCAGGTAACTGATGCTTTTCACGTTCCACAAGATATCTCCTTTCTGCTTCTTTTTGAGGTTGAAGTCAAAAGACGCCTTATATAAGAAAAACCTGATGTATAAAGTCTAGAGGGCTGTTAGTTTGCACTATTATGACACTGTCAATGCATAATTGATAGCATAATATTGGGTTGACGCTTCATTCGGTTATGTACAAGCGCTTTAACTTCCTATGTAGCTAACATATATTGGCGGTGGGTGGTCGGAACCGCCACTAATAGGTCCAGTCACATTCAACCTCTAAATCTAGTACCAACCTGTGGAAAGGGACTATCCGGTTCCGCCAAGGTCCCCAATTTCCTGAGCTGGGCGGATGGAGCACTTTATTGTAGGTTAAAAAGTAGGCTAAATACTAAGAGCTAGGCCTTTGACATGCTGTGCATATACTATCTTCCAAAAGAACGTAGAAATTCCATCGAGTCAATCTGGAGGACAAGATATTTCTCAGACTGAGGACGTTCCGATGCCAGACGCCGACACAAACGTTGGTACTACTCCCGTGGCAGCCATTGAGACAGTGAAGCAGACGGACAGGCAGACCAACACGCGCCTAGATGAGCTATCAGAGAGGACGAAGAAAAGTTCCCGGAAACAGAGTGTATCCCGCGCAACTCAAGCCACCGAATCTCCTAAGGAACAAGAACCCCCCAATAATCCGGGGATCATTGCTTCATTGCAGAAAATATTGGATGATGCCAAGTCCGCCACCCTGGACCGCAGTGCCCTTAAACAGATCGATGACCTGTTGTTCGACATTCGTGTAGAAGCGCATGAGGCGCTGAGGAGGAATACAGGTTGATTTATTAGCATAGCGAAGGCGTTGAATCGAAGTCCATTTGTTTCTTACGTTATATCCTCTTCGACGCTCTATCTTCCACTTTTTGACTTCTTTGGTTATGTTCTGAAGAAAAGCCCATCCCGTGTTTTGCTGTGTTATCATGCCATCCTTGTTTATATCGTTCTTTCGGATATCTTGTCTTATGCTGCATCACTGTCAGTCCTTAAGGTGGAGATGTAGTTGATAAACTAGTACTTATTGTGGGATACACAGCCTTGCGTCTATATAATAGACCAACATATCTTTTTGAGGAGCTACCAGCTGTATGATTCGAGCACTATCTCCTCATATCCCTTCAGCTACTATGTTGTTTAATCAATGAGCGACTATATAATACCCGATATAAGCCTTAGACAAACCCCAGCGACAGAAACCCATGTACTACTCCCTTACTTGCACTCCGGAAGCGGCATCCCTTCCGGCTCCAAATCCGCAATAGTATTCGCATCGTCATCATTCTCATACAATCCAATAGTCCCTAACAGCGAATCAGCCATCAAACACAAAGACCATAAAAGCAAGAGGAAGGTCAAACTCACCAAACCCAAACGTCGCCTGGTTAGTCTTGTCATACATCTGCACATCGAGCACATTGCCATCCTTGTAATCCTGCCCCATGAAGCAGTCCACGCTGGGCATGAGCGCATCAAACAGCTGCCCAGCGTCAGCGGAGAGTTCGCCCGGATCCGCGTTCGACGCGTCCTGGTCGAACCGCGCCTCGACCGCGCCGCCCTCGAGCGTCTCCTGGTCGTAGACCTCGCCGCGCTTGACCCGGGCGTGCAGCGCGTCCAGCTCGCGCCGCCCGAGGAGGTGCGTCGACTGGCCCGCATACGCCATCGTGAAGAACGTCCCGTTGAGTGTGTCCCGCGTTGTGATCTCCATGCGGCCGTGGGCGGCGTGCTCGAACCGGTACATCGGCACGTACGGGTGCGTGCCAAAGTCGCGGCGGGCTAGCTTGTGGTCGTCGGCGGCGTAGCCGAGGAACTCGGGCTCGGTCGTCGACAGGCTGCGCAGCTGGCGCCGGACAAAGTCGTTGTGCGAGAGCTGGGCGTGCAGGTCTCGGCGCGGGTGGCGGTGGATCGGGAAGGCGTCCATCTCCTGTGGGTTGGGTGCTGTTAGCTCTGCAGCGAGTGACTACGATTGGTAGAGAGGGGGTTTGCGGGCTGGCGTACGATTTCGGCGATGCCATTCTGCAGACGATGAGGGAATAGCACCCCCCGGGCTTGACTGCCGATCTGCTTCGCGGCCGACGCGGCGCCCCCGAAGGCGATGGCCGTCGTGACCACGCCCTCAAGGCAGTCGTAGACCGAGGCCTCCTCGTTGGACGTCTGCTTGCACGTTTTTATCGTGTTCTTGAGCGCAACGCCCGCCGCCGCGATGTTCACTACCCGCCAGGCGAACCCGAGGAACGCGGCGACGGGGACGACGGCCACGCCGTCCTCGCCCGTCTGCAGCGCCACGTTGGTCAGGTCCGTCGTGGAGGGCGCGCCCTGCGCCTTCATGGTCAGGCCGGACGAGACCGTGTCATTGACGAACGGGGCGTCCCAGTCGAAGCCTTCTGGGGTCCATTTGTCGACAATGGCGCCGGTCAAGCAGGGGTGCAGGCAGAGGAAGCCCAGCGCCAGAGTGTGGATGCGGGTCATAGTGAGTGAGGAGGGATTGAATCGCTTGCAATCTGGTTTCCTTGTGTATGGAGTAGTTGAGTCTGATGAGTTGCTGAAGGAGGCCTTCCATCGACGCCTCTTATACCTGAGCTGGACTTGTCTCGGACGTGAATATGAGTCCGACGACTGTCTGTTCTCGGACTATCACGACGGCCATGAGCCATAGAGAGTCGAGAAGGCGTCCAACACAGTCCATCGGAGTTTCAGCTGATCGATCATCCAACACAGCCATGAGCAGTTGCAGGGAAGGTCGACGCTACTACTGTCGGAAGATGACCGATATACGCCGTACAATAGACCCCCATGGTGGTAAGGCTGCTATCAGAACAGTCGATGCAGGAACTAGACAGTGCTTCCAGGGCCAAAGGCGTCCATTGTGTCAGCCTCACGGACTTCCTCCTTTCTGTTATGTTCGGAATTGCCTGTTCAGTGAATGTGGGTAGAAACCCTGCAAGAGACAAGATGCTGTTTGGTCGATGGTGGTGATATGCGGCAACAGTACCGAGTATAGATAGACTGATCCACTATTTGTCCCCCCACTCAGATGATCTCATGTAACCGGCTACTTAAGCGACGCTAAGCATAAGCCAACCATCAAGTCTTCGAACCGTCGAAAAAATCCCTCATCTTACACACAATGGCAGACCAAGAGACCCCCACTCCACACTCCAACAAACCATTCCTCTACCCTCCCTCCAACGTCTACTACACCCGCCCCTACTCCTTCTTCTGGCCCGGCGTGTTCATCTTCGTCGGCGCCTTCGCCTGCGCCGGCCTCACCGACACGGTCAGCCGCGGCACCAGCATCCTCCTCTGGACCGTCTATCTTCTCGGAATCTTGATTCTTATTGCCATTGACCCGTTGTGTGTCTGGGAGTGCCAGGCGGTCGATGAGAACGGGCGTTCGGTACCTGTTCGTCGGCCCCTGGTCGGATTCCGCTCTTGTGAGCAGGTTGTTCCTCTGGAGGGCCTGGAGCAGAGGCTGTATCGGACGGAGGACGGCGAGGATCAGCCCCGGCTTCGTGATGGGTACCGATATGGGCTGGCATTTGTGCGCATTTAGTACTGATGATGTACTTTGTGGATCTGTCACGGGAAGGATCATGGATGGATGAGGTTCTAAACGGGTACAAGGCTAGGTTCTCTTCTTCGGCCTAGGAGATGTCTATTTTTTTCTGAGCTGTCCGGGAGTAATTAAAGTCAGAGACGGGCAATATCACCTATAGTAAAGCTTTCTAGGCAGTATGAACTTAGGCGCTGGTACGCACCTTCCTAAATGTAACCATATAGGAACTAGCGGATGCGATTCTGTAGCCCCTTGTGTCATCGAAGGCCGCTGGAATATGAGGAGATAATGGCTAAGTTACGTCCGACTTTGATCATGATCAGGCTAATTGTCCGGGTCAATCAGCCGAGCTCTCCGCCTTCACAGCCCTCTCCATCTGAGGGTCTTTACCCTGTCAGGTCAGCCCGGTATGATGGTGATGTTCATACCTACCCCCTATATGAAGTTGTCTCCGCGTTGGACTTCTATACGGCTGACATGTCAGCGGCTACTTGCTCTCGCCTGACATATTGGACAGCCATATCGCACCCTGTTGTCTCTTTAAGCTTTTAGTAGTGCGAAGCCTTGGTATGGTAATAGAAATCTGTGCAGTATATTGGTAGGTAGATTGGAGTTTGGGAGACCGAGATGTTTGGGAAAGTTGGAAGAGTCATTACGGGCCAGCCTCCCTAGGTCTAGACTTTGCTTTAGCTAGGACAGACAGTATGGATGAGTTGCGAGCTTATCCCAGGGCAGCTGCCTTTGAAACTAGCAGCTTCCTTGTGTGAGGTATCCCCAGTAGACAGTTGTATTGGGCGGTCAAGTGAGTCAGCCTTGTAGGATGCGTAGCTAGCGAACCCTCTTCCTCAAACCTCGTGAATTTTTTAATCAGTCGCTCTACGGGTTCCTTCTCTACCTAGGGATGTAAGTGTTGAAACCTGGCCCTATTTCCCTCCGGTTCTTACTGTGCCGATTTCCCACTGTGCCGACAATGGCTTCCCTCACACTTGATAACTACACGGTCGCGTGGATCTGCGCCTTGCCTCTCGAGGCGGCAGTGGCCTGTGTCATGCTCGACAAAACCTATTTTCTATCTCAACAACTCACTGACCTGAACGCCTACAAATTCGGTGAACTGAATGGCTATCACATAGTCATTGCCTACCTACCAAATGGCGTGTATGGAACCGTGTCTGCTGCGGCCGTTGTATCTCGCATGCGTTTGACCTTTCCTCAACTTCAGTTTGGACTGATGGTGGGAATTGGGGGGCGGCGTCCCGAGCAAAAGTAATGACATTCGATTAGGCGACGTCGTTGTCAGCAAACCCAGTGGAAAGTATGGTGGGGTGATACAGTACGATTATGGCAAGGCAGTTCAGGGTGGACAATTCGAACCCACAGGCTTCCTGAATCAACCCCCATCGGCTCTTCTAACGCATGTGAGCAAACTTGAAGAGCAACAAATGACGGGTGGCAAGGATGCTATTTCAAAATTAGTGAACATAGCGTTGGAACAAAACCCTAACATAAAAGAAAGATTCTCCCCCCCCCGGAACAGCAGACAGATTTTCTTTTCTGTTCCTCCTATCGCCATGCCGACAAGGGACTGGATTGCGAAAAGTGTGATAAAGAACAATTAGTCGATCGAGAGCCACGTGATATAAGGGCACCGTATATTCATTATGGTTTGATTGCATCAGGGAACCGCGTGATGAAGGATTCGGAAACACGAGACCGCCTAGCTCAACAGCACGGGATCCTCTGCTTTGAGATGGAGGCAGCAGGCCTCATGAATGAGCTTCCAACTCGCTGAAGAATAATAGAGCGCGGCATTGGATGGTCTCGCTACCAAGGAATCCAAAATTTGTCAGTCGCCAGGATGAAATCACGAAGCTGGAAGAATTACTGGCAATGCAAGACGGGCCCAGGAGGGTTGCAATTGCCGGTTTAGGAGGGATCGGGAAGACACAAGTGGCCATAGAGTTGGTATATCGCATAAGGGACCAAGATAAGAAGTGTTCAGTTTTCTGGCTCCCATGCACTAGCCATGCAATAATAGAGCAAGCATTCCTGAACATCGCAGAGACACTCGGACTTCATGACACGAAGCCGGCAGAAGTGAAAGAACAGATCAAGACATACCTTCGCTCTGAGTGTGCAGGCAAGTGGCTTCTGGTTTTCGACAATGCAGATGATGCAGAGATGTGGTTAGCAGCCAATGACACAGCTCCAGCTCTCGAGGATATGCTTCCTCAGAGTGAACAAGGTCGCATTCTATTTACTACTCGAAACCGAAAACTCGCCATGAAGCTGGCACTATTCAACATTATTTCAATTCCAGATATAGATAAAGACACCGCAATTCAAATTCTGGGGAAAACATTGGCAGACAAGGACTTGCTCAAGATTAATATAACAGCAGCCAGTCTCCTAGAGCAACTGGCCTATCTCCCCTTAGCAATTACGCAGGCATCAGCATATGTAGTTGAAAACAGTATAAGTCTGTCTGACTACCTTGCGCTTCTCCAAGAGCAGGAACAAGATGCTGTGGACCTTAGTGAAGACTTTAGGGATCCAGGACGCTATAAGGAAATCCAGAATTCGGTAATCACCACCTGGTTAATATCATTTAAACAAATTCAGTATCAAAATCAATCAGCAGCAGACTATCTATCTTTTATGGCCTGTATCAACCCACGAAATATTCCCCGGTCTCTTCTTCCACTTCAAATAACCAAGAAGCAATGTCTTGACGCTTTGGGGCTTCTGAATGCATACTCGTTTACCAACCATGAAGGAATGTATATAAATATGCACAGACTAGTGCATATAGCGACTCGAAGCTGGCTTAGGAAAAAGGACTGTGGAGTCACTGGATTGAAAGTGTTGCTGCTCAAGTGGAGGGAGTTTTTCCAAATAATAACCATACTAATCGACTGCTCTGGCGGGAATATCTCCCTCATGCTTTAGAGCTTATATATGAAGATGAGTTCACCAAACGACAGGATAACTATATTGATCTGGTTCAGAAGATTGCAGATTGCCTTTACAGTGACGGAAGATATACTGAAGCAGAGGTTCTATACAAGGCACTGTTAAAAATAGATCAGGAGAGAAATGGAGCTGAGCATCCCTCCACTCTGACCAGCATGGCGAACCTGGCATCAACCTACCGGAATCAGGGACGATGGAATGAAGCTGAGAAGCTGGATGTGCAAGTAATGAAGACAAGGAAGACAGTGCTGGGAGCTGAGCATCCTGACACTCTGACAAGCATCGCAAATCTAGCATCAACCTACCGGAATCAGGGACGATGGAATGAAGCTGAGAAGCTGGAGGTGCAAGTAATGAAGACAAGGAAGACAGTGCTAGGGGTTGAACATCCTGACACTCTGACCAGCATGCATAACTTGGCATTAACCTGGGAATCCCAGGGGAAGCTTCAAGGTGCCTTAACTCTAATGAAAAAATGTTCCGAGTTGCGCAGCAAAATACTAGGGCCTAATCATCCGGATGCCAGATCCTCCTCTCGTACGCTCAGCAACTGGTTAGATAATTATAACTCATTACCAGATCAAACACCACTCATTCAAAAAGAATGTCTGCATCATTTGCAGGAAATTTCAGCATCGCCTGCAGCGGCGGTGGCAATTGCTCAGTCAACCCATAAAGCACACCTCAATTTACCTGATACCCAGAGACGATCAGCAGCTCAGTTATTTCTCGGAAATCATCCTCTTATTATCGCTTCTAGAACACCCTCACCCACGCCGGGGGGTCAACACTTAGAAGAAGTTGATTAATCTCGTGCTACCATAAATCTGTGCCATGAAGCTGGCCAATAGGCAAATTGAGTTGGAGTAGTTTAGTCTTGGTTTTCCAGATTTTGCAATATAAGAACCACGCAGGGCCGTTTCCACAGGAGGCAATTGATCAATCCTGTCATCAGGTGGGCGAGGTGGCGGCGATTCATCAAGCGCAGTGGGTCTGGATGGG
This sequence comes from Aspergillus tamarii, assembly GCA_030556085.1. Classification (NCBI taxonomy): domain Eukaryota; kingdom Fungi; phylum Ascomycota; class Eurotiomycetes; order Eurotiales; family Aspergillaceae; genus Aspergillus; species Aspergillus tamarii. Next base: position 698,750 of record JARVTJ010000006.1, read on the forward strand.
TGTATTGCATTTTGGTTCCGTTGTGATGTCGGAGGAGGCGACTGGGAAAGCAAAGCTTCAGACTCCTCTTCGTCCGAGTCTTCGGGGAATGGTAGAACGAGATCTTCGTCGAATAGTGCAGGTAACTCATCAGTGTCCTCATCAAATAGTGCAAGTAGCTCAGCTGTTCCTATAGATTGAGGCAGAATAGCACGATGCGGTTGCCTCACCAGAGGTTTCGAGTCGTTTGTTGGTGTAAGCGGTGGACTTGTGGCAATATCCTTCCATGAAGGGGATGAATCACATTCAAATCTGGAATTCTCGATATCATCTAGCTCTAGCGGACCTATGGATTCATATTGTACCAGGTCACCCATCACAGCAGAGGGTAGCTCCATATCATTCGATTTATCCATTAGGTCGTGCTGAAGGCTTTGGTTGCCGGATGAGTAAGGAGCCATATCGGCGAAAGAGTCCAAGAAAGTTGATTTGGACTCAGAGCTTCTTCGTGTACCTGCATCAAATGTGAATCGCTCTAAAGGCGAAGACTGCTGTCTTGAGGGACCGAGGTACAACATAACCTGTCCTGCTACATGTGTTCTTAAAGCTCCTTTTTGTCCACCAGAAATGTTTCCGATGTGTTGAAAGACCTGGGACGGCCTATTAAACTCCTCCCAATTCAAATGAGAACATACAATATCCTCCTGAGCCATTCTGAGCTGCTGCGCGTCTATATGGGGTTCCTGCGAAGGCCGGGTGGGAGGCATAGTGAAAGGGTGTCCATGCAATTCAGGGACAAGTGCTAGTTCATTCGACCTTCTTCCTGAGTCTGCATAAGCTAGAGGTAGACAAACCTCAATCCGTGTAAACTCGTTTACTCTCGTTGAAGAGAGCTATACCGCGCGGCTAGAGTGTTATTTGACGCGCGAGGACAGCGTTTGGAGGATAAACCTCATATATGAACGGTTATATTGAAATGATCGTATCATAAAAACCAACAGCGAATAGAGCTGACCTGATTGAAGTATATATTAAGCTTTTTAGGAATCGAACAGACATCTAGATGTTAATAATATGTACCACTAAGACTAAGCCTGCGAGGGTTAAAAGGGGCTGATATCGATTGTATGCTGGCTAGAAATATCGCAGGGGATAGATATCAAATGTCTCTCAACGTTACAGATGATCGGGGTTTCCCCAAGATGTGCAATGCCTCACATATGGTCGACAAGGAATGTGTGGTGGCATGAAGCTGTCCGGATGTTGCAACTTTCAGCCTCGTGAGAAACCACGTCACATGAGATCCATCATGCAGCGACTAGAACCAATTGCGGCAAGTGTTTGTTTTAACTGCCCCCACGTCATACTACTTCAAGTTGACATTTTTGTGCTCTTCTGGTCCCAGGATATTGGTGGTACTCTGATGTTTATACCGTGTCCATTGCTTGTGCGAAATGGGTTTTATTTGGAATACATTGCATCAATATCACGACACTAAAATGTATCAGCTTGTGCACTCTACGACCATATCGTATTTTTGTCGGGATTTCTCGTCATATATATCATGGTGGAAGGGTGTATCTCCATGCTATACATCCAGGTTACTATTTACAATATTCTGGGAAGACAACATTCTAAAATTAGTACCATCCAAACTGTAGGTTGATCAATGTTCAAATAAGTCAACCTCAGCTTAGAAATACAAATTTTATACTTGAAAGTAACATGGTTCTCTTTGGATCATAGCCTCTAGGGTCTTTGGGCCAGTGATTTACGACATTTTAGTTTGAAAGTGATATACTTGAATGTTGGTCAAGGTATAGCTTTTCAAGAATGGCCATTTTTTTCTTAACAATGCGCCAAGGACTGAAGACACGCTAAGAACTGCAAGGAGTCTTACTGTCACACCGCATCCATTGTTGTGCCCAACCTGATATATTTATGTGAGAGCCATTGTTCAACCAACAAACCTTTCATGAAAATAAGCTCATAAGGAATCTTTGATCTGGTTTCCCCCTGGTAAACTCAAAAATTTGCTTACCTGTAGTACTTGATTCCTACAGATTTCTTATACTATTACTCCCCCAGATCCAACACAGGAACACAAAACCAACAACATGCACGCCGGCCGAGCTTACATAGTGACCGGCGGGTCATCAGGGATGGGCTTGGCTGTCGTGAAAAAGCTCCTCGGCTTATCTGCCACAGTCCACGCCATTGACAAAGCCGGACAAATGCCAACAATCTCCTCAGCTAACTCCGACCGACTTCACTTCCACCCCAACATCGACGTCAGCTCGCACGAAAAAGTAACGAAGACGTTCGAATCCATCATACAACAATCCCCAGTGATTAGCGGCCTGGTCAACTGCGCGGGCATTATACTTCCCTCCAGCATCCTTGAACCAGTCGAGAACTTCAACAAAGTGATGGCAGTCAACGTCGGCGGAACATGGAATGTAGGTACGGCGTACCTGCGCTATGTGTTGGAACGGCATCCAGATACCGTGCGCAGTACAAAAGAAGGATCAGTACCGGAGGGAATTGGGAGTTTGGTGAATATCGGATCTACGGCGTCCTTGTTTGGAGGCCCGGGGATTGCGTCCTACTGTGCAAGCAAGCATGCTGTTCTGGGGCTTACTCGGACGTGGGCAAAGGATTTTGGGGGTAAAGGGGTGAGGGTCAATTGTGTTGCGCCTGGGGCTACAGATACCCCCTTGCTTGAGCGTGTGCCTCCGGGCTTTGTCGATAGTTACGTTAAGAATGTGCCGCTGAGGAGACTGGCTAGGTCTGAGGAGATAGCTAATACGGTCGCTTTCTTACTGAGTGATGATTCTTCGTACATTAATGGGCAGGTTATTCCTGTTGAAGGTGGATTCCATTAGTGTTCGTCCTCATACTTTGATTTTTGATATCAACTAGTTTGAATTTCTGAGAATGCCAGACACCTTGCTATTCAATCAATATCTTAAAAATCCATCGCATCCCACGACTAAATAATGCCCTCATTACGCTCCAAATAAGCTCTGAGCTTCACATCTTCACCTTTTGGCAAAGGTGTTCGGCTGCACGAGCTTCCATCATGGTTTGGGCTTGGAACACACAATCTGTCGCTACTCCTCATAGACGCCCTCGGCTGCACACATGGGTCATTTCCCACCACAGGCATGGCAGATACCCATGATGAGATCGGAAATAATTGTACTTCCTGATAAGACCTGTCGCGTGATGCTTCGGCTTCCATGCCAGGCTGCTTTTGCAAGATAGTGTGCGTAGAGCTTTTGTCGTGGCTCGAGTGCATCGAATATCGGCTTTATAATGAGTTGATGAATTGGCGCGCCGGGTGGAGAGGTATAGTGATTCACGGTAGGAGACATGATATTTTAATAAATTGGAATCCGAAATTCTTGCAATGGAGAACAAGGATTTTCAGGGTGAATTTTGGAGTGGACAAGCCAAGACTCCGAAGATTTTACCACAAGGTGTCGGGCGAGGACGTCTATATATGCGACATGGCCGCGGTGGCCCTCCTTCAAGGCTAACAAGGAGCGATATCAGTGGTTGAGACACATTTTAATCATCCTCAATCAGCAGTACCCAAGGATATACGTTCTTTCTGCTCATCTTGAGATCAGTGTTGTGGTAGTTCTGTCCCACCGTGAAAGCAGAGCTGCAGAACCGTGTAACCGTCTAAATGCGACGAGCTTTGATCCATCCTGAATGGTTGGAAAGACATTTTAGGCATTCCGACCGTTTAAAGGACGTGAAGGAGCGGTGTTTGAGCAGCATAGACTAGTCCACACCACCAGTACTAACTGTTTCCAGCCATAGAATATTTGATTTCGGGTATGTCGGTTGTATCGGGCATATCGGCCATATCGGTAGTCGCAAGTATACATGTATCGCGTCGGCCGAAAAATACTGGAAAACCGACAGCACTTTATAATAGATGCCTTTTCTCACGTTGTTCACAGCTTGCGATGTCCTTATCAGCCATCATACTCCTCTCTTCCATCAAATAACTAGAACAATACACAACATGCCACAACTCAAAATCCTAATCTGCGGCGCAGGCATCGCAGGCAACGCCCTTGCATTCTGGCTCTCAAAGCTCGGCCATGAGATCACCGTCATTGAACGATTTCCTAAAATACGCGCGAGTGGACTTCAGGTAGACCTTCGCGGACCAGGCATTCAGGTGATGCGACGAATGGGCCTGGAGGAGGCCTTCCGTGCTCGGTCCGTTTCGGAGCAAGGTCTACAGCTCGTCGATGACAAAGGCATAAGCTGGGGATATTTCCCTGCCAACCGTTCTGGGAAAGGCTTACAGAGCTTCACGACCGACTTTGAGATCATGAGGGGTGATCTATGTCAGCTTCTGTACGACGCCAGCAAGGACCGTGTCGAATATCGTTTCGGAGCTTTCGTGAGAGAGCTCAAGCAAATGGACGATTACGTCGACGTCCTTTTCTCTGATGAGAGAAGAGAGCGGTTTGATCTTGTTGTAGGAGCAGATGGCTCCGGATCTCGTACTCGGAAGATGATACTGGGTTCTGCCACTAAAGACCCCGTTCACCCGCTCGGGGTGTATGCTGGGTATTTTACGATCCAGCAGTCGATTCAACCAGGCGAGGGGTACAATGCGACTGCGTTTATTGCTACAGGTAATAAAGGCATTATGACTCGTCGCGCCGATCCCCATGAGTACCAAGCATATATGTTCTGCAGCCCGAATTCTTCTGAGCGACTGAAAAGCGCGAGCAAAGGCGACATCGAAGACGAGAAGAAAGGGTTGGCAGAGGCCTTCCTCGGGGTTGGGTGGAAGACTAATGAGATTCTCAAAGGTCTGGCCGACGCCGATGACTTCTACTGTGAGCGGATGGGTGTTGTGACGATGGACTATTGGTCTCAGGGTCGCATTGTGCTGGTTGGTGATGCAGCGTATTGCCCGACCGCTATGACGGGCATGGGCACAACCTGTGCTATGGCCGGCGCCTATATCCTCGCTGGCGAAATTGGGAAGCACTGTGGCAAGGCCTTCAATGGGGAAATGCCAGTTCCCAAAAATATCATCGAGGCTGCTTTGGCCGAGTACGAGGAAAAGCTTAGACCGTTCATCAGAAACGTCCAGAAAGGGTTAACAGACAGTGAGAATTACATGGATAAGTTGCCATCGTCTTCTCTTGGAGTTCAAATGGTTTATCTTCTCTTTTGGGTTGCATCTTTGCTGAGGCTTGACTTTCTTGCTAAATGGTTATTGCGCGAAGATACGAAGGGTTGGAAGCTTCCGGAGTACAAGCAAATGTTGGATTGTGTCTAGCCGTAAAGGTCTGTGTATACTCTCCGCTCGATGTATTATTATACCTTATCAGAATTTTGTGAATCTAACCGAAGGAATGAACCTTTTGCGCTCGTATTGTATATTATAGAGATCACTGCACTATCCGGGGTTCTGTATTAGTACATTAGTCAATAGGGTACTGCCACTACTTCACACTGTTTCGGGCTTTTGACGGTTGTTTATAGTGCGACAGCCATTTACTACGGATCAAAACAATTGTCTAGGAAGCTCATATCAAGGTTTCCGTCATCCAAAAAATCAAAGTCGGTATCCAAATGAGCGAATAAAGGCATCATTAGGCCGCTCGACGCCCATGACTCCAAAACCGGATCCGTTGAGCTGATTGAAGAATCAGCAGCCATAGCCTTTAGAAGATTATGGCATACACCCAGACTCCCCTGCAGAGCCTTAGAAATAGCCTCTTTTACAGGCAAGCCGTCAAGACGAGCCTCGGCCTGGGCCATCATCATGCTAAGGCATACGTAGACTTTAACATTCGTTTCCCCGTTCCACATTCTGTCTCTTGCATACTGCACCACACGACGAGCATCTTGTAGCAATGGTTGGTTGCGAGCACGGTGACTCCTCCTTGCGAACATCGACATGTCTGCCTCGGGCTCCGGGCATAGTTCGAGAAAAATAAGCATTGCCCCCCACGTGATAAGATCACGAAACATGCCACCACCGGTGAGGAGGAGACGGTGATAGTTATCGTCTTCAAGAAGTAATACTAAGTCCTGGGCGGCTGAAAGACATACTTTTTGGGAGTAGCAATACATCGGATTTTTCTTGGCCTTCACCGCATACGGATAATGAAGACACAGTGGGAAACGACGAAGGAGATGATTGCAGAAGCTGGAAGCAAACCCGACAGAATGCGCGTCGGTGCCAGAGGTAACCTGCTCAATTGCAACGGCAGCCTTGCCACATGCCAAGCATAGTTCATCTCCAAGGGCCACAACCTCGTCGTATGACGGTTCGTCCTGTAGACTATTTATGACTATGGTCGCCCGCAATCTTAGCGGTAATGATTCCGCCAACAGAGGCTGAAATGAGATTCCATCTGAAGTGCTCGCTTCTGTGTTGTCTTGTGGCTCGTCGTTGATGGCAATAGATGGCGGCTGTGTATTATAGTCTGTATTCGTAATCATGGGTATCATGCCCGAGTCCAGTGCCGACTGCACATTGATTTCTAGAATGGTGTACCACAGCCTCCGTCGAATTTCCTTCTGTTGTATGCTCATCTCCTCGAGACAGTCTGGATCTTGATGTAAACCCATCTGCATGGCTATTCTTACAAGCGAGCCTGCCGAGATCCAAACCAAATCAGCGCCTATTCGAGTTACCTGGCGAGCAAGGAGCAATAAGCAATTAATTTGAATCCCTTCCAATGTCAAGCGATCTTTTTCCAATGGTGCAGAAAGCCATGTTTGAGCAATATGGATCCATGTGGAGCCTTTACTCGTCCTCTGGCTGCGGATATTCAAATCTGCATGCAATGTGCCCACGAGGGCCATGAGAAGAGCAAGCTGTAATAGAAAGGGGGCCCTCGCCGATTCTGAATGGCGTATATAGCTCTTGTAATCCTCTCGGAACGAAGGGGCGTGAAGGATACGGTAGCAGGATTCGAAGGTAGCAAAGTAGATCTCAATCAGTTCGTCCATCACGCGCTGGTCGGGAAAGGATCGATACAGATCAGGTGGGAGACAACCTCGACTCGGACGCTTCCTTTTAACATCGCGGGCTAGCTGTTTGCATTCCAGGACCTTCTCGGCGATCTTATCGTGATGACTCTGATCTTCCGTCTGAAATATTGTATCGTAGAATTCCCCGAGTGGCTGGAGAGCTGAGAGGTCTTCTATCTTCGAGGCTTGTTAGCGGAACAATACGCACAATGAAGGCACAGGCGAAAGGACTTTACCATAGAGACAGTATTCATCCAATGCCCGTGGCCAAACACCCGTGTCTTCGATATGGTGCCTCGGATCCCTCTTGAGGTGGTTGAGGTGTGTGGCGAGCCGTCAACGGAGGGTGGCTCTTGCGGAGTACTCTGCCGTCTCATTGTCTGCTGGTGTTTGGGAGCTGTACGAGGACGCTCACCGTACGTACATGATAAGGCCACATCTTGCTTAGTGCACTGGTTGCAAGGTTGGGCCCGGTCGCATCGGACTTTACGACGACGACACTCGGTGCAAGAGTACGCGGGCCGTCGGCGCCTCCGGGTTGGCTGGGAAGGGGTGTCCATTTATGCTATGTTTCCGGTCACTGGTCCTCGAGATAGCGAAAGATTTGAATTGGCGAGCGTCGAGAAATGATGCTTATCTCCGAATTTCCGATGAGCTCCGAAATGTATTACATAAGCCTATGCCCGAGGACTCCATATAAAACACAGTGCAGAGCAGATTAAACTAAATGAGCAGAAAGCAGATAGAAGTATTTAATTCGGTGTATGCTCGCAAATACTTTATTTTGTATCTGTAATCACGTTCGAAAAATAGGAAGTGTTCATGGTGGGAATCTCAGTATAGACACGAAGTTTACATTCTGCATATATAAACTCACGTGAACAACAAACTGAAGCAAAGTTGAAGCAACTCCACTGTACACTATATTTACATAAGAAGCAATCATGCAATATTCATAACTTCGTTCCTGTAGGGTTAGTATGTGACTTGAACTCTAAAGATTGTATGTCGCCCAGGGTAGATCCTGCCGGCACGGCATCAATCTCCGTGCCGTGAAAGGAAGTCATGCCTGATTGCCCGACATCTTGCGGCCGGGGCTCGTTGGGAATAGTCCCCTGCGTGCTCTCGCCTTGCCGGCTTGGTGGAATGAAGCAATCATAATAGCGTGGTAGGATGAAACCCAACAGCATGGCCAACAGACAGAGATGAGCTAGGATAAAACCAGCGATCATCATGGGATCATATCGCAAAGTGTGGAACTCAGGGTAGGCAAAACTGAAGATGATAGCCAAAACGGGGGCACTGATATACCGCAGTAGCACTGGCCAGAAGACAGGTATCTTCCAATTTCGCCCGCCACCGATAATTTGGTTGAGGTCGCGTCGTAGTTGGTTGCCCTATAGGTAAAGTGGGACTTTGAGTTAGTGGACAGCCAAATAGTGAATATATCTTGGGTCAGCGTACCGAATAAAATACTAAAAACCAGAATCGACGGAGGACTGGACTTCGATCCCAGAACCTCGCTGCCTCCGCCTGTGGAGTAGTCGCGATACATACCGCGACAACAAGGCAGACAATATATAGTCCAAAGCCTGCACCCGCCCCGGCAGCTGGGTTTTCGGTTCCATGAGCCACCGTAATACCGGCAATTTGTCCGCCCAAATAGCCGAAATTATAGACGACAAACGCTGGTAGTCCTGTTTGGCCAACGACATCGGTCCATCGGTAGACCGTGGTGGCGCCGACCAGCTCAGACCATACTACGAATATCAAGGCGATATTGTTGACCCACCGGTCAATACCGTCCAGCAGATAGAATCCAAACTCCGTGCAATAGGGAAGGCACAGTAAGAAGGAGATCAAAGTCAATGTCGTTACAATTATCGGGCGCGAAACCTTGAGCCCTGAATCGACAGCTAGAGTCGTCACCGCGTCTAGCATCACAAACGCCGAACTAAACCCGAGCACCACAAGAGTAAAGAAGAGCAGAAGTGCCCAGAAGTTTGACCCAGGCATGTGGAGGACTGCTTCAGGCAACGTCAAAAAGCCGACCACGAAGGCACCCAGCCGTTCTCCCTCCTGGGGCCACCGTCGCAGGTAGCCCACCACACCGAAAACGGCGAATGCGGCGAAGTTCTCAAATAAGACGTTACTGCCACATATGAGAATGGCGTCCATTACCGCGTTGGAGTGTTTCGCATTGTACGAGGCATAGGAGGTGAAATAGCCGAACCCAATCCCCGTAGAGAAGAAGACTTGCCCGACAGCTGTCTGCCAGACCGTCCCGGATGCTAGCTCGGAGCTTCGCCAAGTCGCCCAGAGTAGGCGAACACCTTCGCTAGCATTCTCTAAGCTGAGCGATCGACCGACGAAAATAATGGTCGTGACAATTGGCAAACCCATCGTCCAGTAGACCACGCGCCCCGTTAAGCCCACGCCGCGAAAGATCGATACCCAGATTAAGAACCAAATGAAAGCGCTCCAGCCCACCGTCTCTCCGATGACGCCAAGCCCGGGATATTTGGTAAACGCGACAACCTCTTTGTTTCCTTCGCTCAAGTTCCCCTGCACGGGGTCAACGTTATGAATGACATCTCCCATATAGAACTCTTCAATTCGTCCCTCCCATGGCAAGGGACTGTAGAATGAATTGCGAAAATAGTTCATGATCCAAGCCAAGTTGACAGTGAAGTACTGGGTGACGATAAAACTGACCAGGATTGGGCCCAATCCCACGCCCTTGAGCCGTCGGTTGATATTGTTGAAAGCGATCACGCTTCCTCCACGGTACGCCTGACCGATCGAGATTTCGAGAATGAGGGCGGGGATGGCGATGAGAAACACGGCTAACAAGTAAGGAATGAACCACTGCAAGCCATAATTGTTATAGACGACCGACGGGTACCGTAGTAGGTTTCCTTGTCCTGCGCAACCACCCATCGCTGCTAGAAGAAAGGCCGCGCGCGAGGGCCATTGATCGCGCCCATCTTCCGACTTTGGAGGCGGCGGCGCCAGCCATTCCGCAATCTTTTTCAGGTAGGGCACAAGAACCATGGTCGCCACGGTTCGAGTTGCAGGGTGAAAGATGCAGTTTCAGTCCTGAGGCTCACATAAGCGTAATGCGAGGATTGCACATGTGGAGGGAATGTCTGGGAGAGTATATACTCTCGTCCCGCCCGGGAGTAATCGCATTTTGTATGGCAATGAAAAAATTGGGGAGAAAGGCGAAATATTCTTTTCATCTGATCTTAGTACCTACCAAACGGGTTATAGGCGATGCTCGGCACCGGGCCAAGCTGCTTGGCAAATCTATTATATCAAAGAATCCCGGGCCTTGGGCCCATGCCAAGGGCTTGGATATCATGAAGACCGTCACTGTCACCCTATCGTTAAGTCCCCGGCTTGCTCTGAGTGGAATCGATGGCACCATAGCATGGGGCAAAGGCGACAGAAACCAAGAAAGGATATCGAAGGATACTGCTCGTTTCTCTTGGCAATGCTGGTGATAAGGCTACCTAGACTTAAGAGTATGCGACTTCTGTGCTTGGTAGTCTCAAGCTGAGTCAGCTTTCCCTCAATGGTGCGAACCTAAATGACTCGTAAATGAGGTTAGCGAAAGAATTAGAAAGTGTTACTAGTAAGAAAAACGGACGACCTTGTGCTTGTTAATGCATCCTTTGGGGAACGGTGATTTCTCTTAGCGCTTGGCGATTCTCCGACTATTATCATGGTCTTCACCAAGAACTCGAAAATAGATGACCACATATTGTAAGGTTTCATATCTTCCAGAATTATGTCTGAAACAAACCCCGCATAATATCTTTGGCGGGGAGAAACTCGTTGATTCCTTTTGAAATGTTTGGACCTACTAATATGGTGGTGGTGGGAGAAGAAATGGGTCGTTCAGGAATAAGAGCGCTAGGCCTATTTAGGCAGCTTCAACAGAAAGTGAGTCGAGGCACCTCATACTAAAATAGGGCCTTTACTATATTCTTTGTACAAGCGCTTCAAGCCCTTGAAACTGTACTATCTTATGAAGATTTGGGACCCCGGCAAGCTTTGATGACCCTAGCGTTTGAAAGCGTAAAGCTGATAAATATATATCGCAGCGATGTGCTCAAAACCAAGAAAGGTTGGAATAGGTTATCTCCAAAATCAAGCGTAGCCCTTATAGCTGCACAAGCTCCACTACTGGCCGATAGCCATTATCCTTTCCAAGCCCAGCCGGCTTCCTCCCTTCTTGAATGGCCTTTAAATACTCCTTATCCTCATTGTATTGCAAAAGCCTATCAATACGGCCCACGATCCGTAAACACCCCAGCCTCGGCAGCTCCTCCAACTGCTCGACACCAAACAGTACCAAGGGCTCGCATGGCCTTCGAGACACGGCATACTGTCGGATACCCAGACTCTCTGCTTCAGCGAAATCCAACAACTCTTGCTCCAGCCATGTATCTGTGATCAGCAATTCCACAATATCAACCTGATCCATATACATCAGTTCCTTAGTAAGGATTTGCATATTGCTCTGGTTTGAGAAACATTCAGATAAAGCTTTACTGCTGAAGTGAAAACTGAGTCTCCGAATATACCTTCTTCGCTGGGGACTCAGTGCACATAGCCAGTTGCTAGCCTTCGCGATATTCCCTGATATAGCGAAAAATGTTGACGAATAGAAGAATGGCATTGCTTCCTCATATATTGTTTTGCAGGTTGCCAGAATGGAGAGAAACAAATGTCGGTGTTGGCGATATATATGTTGTCGAGACTGTTCCTTCGCTGAGTAGTGCTCACTATTTATTTGTGCGTAGTCGCTTGTGCTTGGAGGCGATGGTGTGTGCACGTAGACCTCGAATGCCTTTGAGAGACGCCGCGAGGTCTCGGTGCTGTGTGGCAAGTCGCTGTCTAGACATGCGTCGCCGACTCGGAGTCGCGTGTGTGGAGCGATACCAAACAAGTGCCGGTAGACTTCGAACCGCAGTTCGGATGGCAATTGCAGGAAGAAAAACGGTGTTTTGAGTGGCATAATGCGACTCTTGGTTTGAGAGCAGGATTACTAGTATAATGGTGAGACGGGGACGTTAGGTGAATTTATAGGTGTTCTGCTTACATTCTAGCACTGGCCAATAGCCGTCGTATAGCTAAGCCTCAAGAATTAGGGCTACAGCAATGCTCAGCCTCAACCTAACATACCACTTGTGGCATTGATAGGTTGCATGGTCCCACACTAGTGTATTGCGGTGATGTTAGGTTTAATGTAATATTTGTCATCACTGCAAAACAGTATGTAGATCATGTTCGGCACTATTTCTCAACAGCCTCTTTGACAAGGGTACAAAGAAGTTATAATGGATGGCAAAGGTTTCTATACCTACTACTATCCAGATCTGGTCACCAGTGAACTCTGAACGCTTGATACATTAATGTACAGCATCATATCTATTTACCTTAATTAAAAAAGGGTTCTCCATCCGTTCCATTTTCAACCGTCTATGACCATGTATGGCTATATTCCATATCTGAGGAGGATCCGCCTAATTAGGTCTTTCCGGCACATTGATATATGCAGGGGTCTGATATAACTGATATAATTTCCGTACAGACCTGTGGATGAAGGATTTAGTCAAACCTCTTGTGAAGATGGTTTCACTGGCTCAAATCAATACTGCACACTCACCAAAGTACCAAAAGCCCCTTTAGCCAATGTATTGTCTGTCCTAGCTCCAGGACAGTAGAACAGTTACTTATCAACTTGTACTTTATGGTTAAAACAAAACAATTTTCATCGCTGCTTCTGTGAAGGTACATTCGTACGTATTACTACAGCCATATCAATTTTCATTGGTAGTATACATATTAATTTGTATTCTTCCAATGTATGCTATACACGCGGATAGCTCTCCCCTAATGGCTACAATAGCCCACAGCGTAGACGATGAAATAGTAGGGCATGGTTCATGAGGGTCTCACTATGATAAACGTGGTCGCAACCGACATAAACTACGACATCAATAGTTATATTCTACTTCTTATACACATACAGAAGCCATATACACGAGGCTCTCAAACCACTCTTCTCTCCTTTCTCTATATCAACGTTAACCAAAGCTAAGTGAACCCTTTTCTTTGAGAACACACACATACCCAAAGCCACATCCACCCACTCACATACACACTCACCCCCTACTAACAATGGTAGGCTGGGCTAACCTTCATTGGTGGGTAGCGTTTGCAACCTCCAATATCTTTGGGGCCATCAGTCCCGCCAAGGATTGGGTCAAACACTGGTTCCCTGTCCTCTGGCCAAATGACAAAGCCAAGCCCAATCCTGATCCAGAAGCCGAGCTGTGCCCGTTGAGGACTGACCCGGATTCCGAGAGACTGCAGCAAATGCTGACCGTGGCCCAGGACCTGAACGCCGTACTCCTGCAGCGGGCAACCGCTTTGCGAGAGTGGCAGAAGGACCTGGAGGCACGGGAGGAAGCAATCCGCGGACTCAGGGAAGAATCTCGCCTTCGGGAACCGCAGTCATGCGATTGTCACGAAACGAGGCTCGACCACTTAGTCTTTGAAGTCGAAGGGATGCTTCAGAATCTTGGAGATGGGCACTAGATTAAGTGGAGCTCAGCGGTGCGGGGCTGGCAGGCGCTACTCAGCTCTATGATCCATGTTCGTGCGGCCACACTGACGTTGGGGAGGGTCCATCAGCAAAGAACTTGCACTTCTACGCAGTGCTGATGACCAGTAGCCTTCGGGTGAAGGTAAGACAAGTTCACAGTTTTCCTCCCTACCGCGATGGTCTCGAACGCGCTCGGTTGCACCTGGGTAGCGGATCGAGTAGACAAGCATGGTCCAGAGAGATAGCGAAGTGGATACTCGGCGCGACATATGGGCGGGTGTGGCTGGTAATTCCGTATTATATACGGTGTGCTTATGCCAGTTTATTATCTGGACGATGAGCTTCAGTACTTGGTCCCCTTGCCTTTATTCTCTTGAGTAACCTTCTGTAGTCAAGGTTGAGTAATCCGCAGGTATGTCTATGTCGACAATGAATCGTATATTTTCCGCGTAATATCAACCAATTTCATATGTAGAGGCTACTTCATTCGTCCACACACCTCGGTTGAGGTCTTGTATGTCATTCAGGGGTTCTTTAAGATCCTTTGAGACCTGAAGTTGTCGAGGTTAAGCTTTTGTGAGGATGATTTCACAGTGACGGCAATCTTTACAGGTATGATGGCGGGCTTTCCAACCTCTGACGGCGTCCCCTCCCTCATTTTCTCGTACTCCTAAAATCAACCTTTACAATCTTGACAAAGGTGTCCTTCCTCACACTGGAGCCTTCCCATTTTTCCACTCTCCAATATAATGACCTTATTTCTGACTGCAAGTATACGGTCTTTCTTTCGATTCATGGGACGCAAACCAATGTCTCTCCTTCCGCCACCGCAACGGGAGACGCAGACCACCTTTATTCCTCCACTTCTGAGAGTCCCACTCGACATCCTCTTCGAGATATTCCCACTGCTGCCGCTACCGTTGCAGGTCTGCCTTGCACTAACCTGCAAGTCTTTGTACAGACTTTTTAGCTCCACCCTTCAAGATGAGAGGCTAGCGTTGCCAAGTCTGTTGGCCTGTAAATCATTCACATTATGCAAGAATGGATCGAGTGATGAGATCTCACCAGTCGCTCTAAGGACTCAGCTTTTGCTTCAGCTCCAAGATGACTACTGGGTTTACTGTGCGGCATGCTTGAAATTGCAGCTACGCGCATTGTTTTGGCCTGGTATCGAATCCTTTTCACCGTTATCCCTGGAATGCATATACAGGACGAGAGTTATAGACCTATGCCCTTGCCTCTCGTTGACCTTCTTCGACCGAATGCGGTTAGATAGGTGGTTGAATACAGGACTTACAGACACCCTCTCTAAGCGCATCCGAGAGTCTTTCCAGCTGCTGACCGCTGTCGGATAGACATTCCTTGTACACAAGTGTTCAATACCAAACATCCCGGAAGTATCGGTTGACATTGTTATAACAGTCACCTTCAACGAGAGTATGCGACTAGAAGCACAAACAGGATATTATGTTCGTATGAACAGCTACAAACCTACGGATTGGCGGGTGACCCCTCGCGACTGGCAGAGCCATCCTACTGAGCACATATTCCTCTGCCCGCACATTGATCTCCTCCCGTTCATACGTAACTCATATTTCTGGCCACGAGTTGCATGTAAGTCGTGCGAGACTAGTGCGTGGGTGGCTAGCTGTGAGAATGAAGCTTTGTATGTTATTGTCCAGGGATTACGAAATATGGGAAAGCCTCTTTGGTCTAAAGATCTAGACCCAGTGTGGCACAGGGTCGCTCGTGAGAAGCCCCATAACATTACTGGTGCCATGATTATGCATAATGCTAAGGCATTTGGTACTAGGCCGGAGTTCTGGGGGCTTTCTATTCTGCACGGGACAGGCGTCGATTGTTGGAGCCATAGGTATCCCGCCATACTGAACACATCTATGGTTCCCATTGCCGAGAATATCACTTCAGTTACAATGTCCTGCTGCCTTTCGCTATTCTCAATGGAAAGATGAGCTACGGCTCAATAGACATCCTAGCTATCTTGATAGGACCGTAGTGCGCTTTTCATAACCTCTATGCATATATCTATATCCTGGGTGTTTATATACTTCTCCTTCTAATAACGTCAGTTTGACACAATTAAGGTTTATGTGTTTACTCTACAAAACCTTTCCTTTGATACAGTACAACCGGTCCTTATCAGCTTATCTTATCAACTATTGATGCAAATGGTCAATTTCTGGCTATCGTAAATAAGAAACTCAAATGTGATACCGCTGCTTTTGAACGATACAGAATATACGCAACTGAATGACAAGACAAGACAAGGTTTAATACTTAAGGAACATATAGACATATATAGCTCTATCATCGACATCCAACTGTGGCCGCCCCAACTAGGCCTCGATCAAGCTTTTTGAATCTTTTGTGATAGTTCATAGAAGCACCATAAGATCAAACGTACAATATGTCAACCATGCGTCACCCCAGAGTACTAGTACTTTTGGCGCTTGGTTAACATACAGACTAGACACTTAACAGGTTCATCCAAATTTGGGCAGGCGCATTATCCTATCCAGAACTTCCCATCTCTTAGTACCGGTCTGGAGACCGTGACTTGGTGTATATTCAAAACAGCCGCTCCGTGACAAATGTCTGCACCTTACGACTTCAATAGGCTTGTACAGCAGGTTGTGCTCTATTTCTGTGCTCCATAAATGTTTATCCGTCTGTGATACCTTTCGGAGCATGCTAGTTGTTTGAAATGTGTCAATGGCTTAGCGCATGGGGAAGTCGGTTTGGTGGCTCAATCGGCCGGAACATAGGTAGTGGGACCAGCCCATGGGCGGAAGTCTACCCCCATATTGGTACCTCGGTTGAGATACACACCTGGCCAAAGGTATGGAATACGGCATTGACTCTAAATTTGAACAATTTATGTAACTAGGGATCGTGATATGGTGGCATGGCTGCATAACTTATACTAGCCATTCGGCCACAGTGTGTAGATGTGTAAATTTGTGATTATATGCTCTTCAACTTCAGATGACACTTAGTAGGAATGATAGTCTCAAATAGATATACCCCTTCCGTGAATTGGGCAGCATGAGGCAGTGCTTTCTGTTCATATTTTAGGCCGTCACAACATTACTACCGTGTATACTCTGGACTAGCTTTGAAGGCGTGGAAATAAGAGGGCTCGTGCCCCAGGACAACCATAGCATCCTTTCTCTGTACCAAGTTCCGTATATAGTTCCGACTTCGATGCCATGCATTGAAGTCCCGAGTTAAAGTTCCTGTTGGTACTCCCTCCTCATAATTCTCCTTCACATGGAACAAATCCCCGGTAAGCACTACACAGCCTGTCTCCTCAAGATAAAGCTCCATCGCAACAGAGCCAGGCGTGTGTCCAGGGCAATGGTGCAATGTAACACCCCGATAGACCTCATACGCTTGATCTGAGAATGTCTTCCAATTCAAGCGCGAAACATCAAGATAGTCCTTGAGATACGGGCCACATTCGATCCCAGTAGCAAACGACCAGAAGGCGTTCTTGAACTCCTCTTCGTGGCACCAAATCACCACATCTGCGAGGCGGAAATTAATACAGGGTAATCATCATCGAAAGGATTTTGTCGTGGAGACTGACCTGTATCAAGAAAGTGCTCTAATCCTCCCGCATGATCACAATGTAGATGGCTGAGTATCACTGCCCTCACGTCTGTGATCTCACCAGCACCCGTTGCCTTGATTGCTTCAGGAAGCCCGTGCACTGCTTTCTCCTAGGTCCTCGGGCTACATTCCATGGCTTTTTGGCCCCAGCTCTTGACTATATCCTCACACGAACCTGTGTCGAAGAGAATGAGGCCACCTTCGGGGTGGTAGATTAGCCCAGCGATCATGATCAAGGTACGTCTTTCGTGCGGCTGAGGTGGTAGGTTGACCGGGAATTGATTAGCACCCATAATAACATTTGCTGCATCTAGGTCGAGAAGTCCAAGATTTAGGAGCTGGAATACGATGTCAGTTTAGCCAGGAAGTGGTAAGTGGTCTATGGGGTTCAGAATTACCCATAGTTTTGCACCGGCTGGTAAAGATGGAGACATTCTAAGGGATTTACTCGGGGTGGGAATTTTCACCCAGCTTCGAAATCTCAACGGGCGTCCCATCTTATACTTCCGTGTCGTGCACAAAAGCGTTCCTATTCCCCACGCTCAATGCTGGTTATAGGCTACTTCTCGGCAAGAGTGGATCGTTCTTGGCGTAATCGTGTTGCATTAGTTGCGCCCAATTTTGCAGGAGCAACTATCCGATTTGTCAGCTTTTGACATGGAGTGAAAGGTGGTTTAATAACACAGTATCATATCAAGTTTCAAATGAAGTTCATACTTAGCAACATCATGAACCATTTTCTCAAATGAGAGGGATAGTTAGGGCTAGTCAACACTAATTTATAGGCAGAATAGGTAGGTCCCAAGAGCTACAAAACAGAATTGCATAGCCCTGAGTATGTACATTCCTCAAAGCCGTGGCAGCTAACTCATCTAGTTGATGGGAACTGTGAAGTCTATGCACCATGCTCATGGGTTTGCCCGTTTTGTACTGAGGAGACTACAACTTTGACAAAAAGATTGAGCGATGGGCGCAGACGGCCGCCGCCGATAATTCGCCCAATGATCCCCTTGAAATCGAAATGATAGCAGATCATGTGGCTGCATATCTCCAGGGTGCAATGCTTCTCACGCTACGCTTAATCTCCACAGATGCTACAATGAATGTTTCAGCAGACAATCAAAGTGCGTGTGGTACTGGCGAACACTCATCCACATGAGCTGGCTCCGGTGGACATGACTCCTATCGGGATACGGATAATATAGAATGATCTCTTGCAGTATGATGATAGTGATATAAGCTGTAGTGATGATGCTCCAGAGGAGATCGTCCTGGATACAAAGTACTCCAATTGGGACAACATTACGCGCCGTTACGAATCTCCCATGTACGACAAGCTTCTCTTGCCTGACGATATTAAGAGCTCGGTATTGCGCGGCATCTTCCAGAAGAAACATATTTATGAAAGTTACGCGCATCTTTTCCCCAGAGGAGATACGGTATAGCCTGAATCATCACTCGCACTCTCCAAATGTTTCCACAATACTTGAGGTGGAACCTAATACGGGGATACTCTACAGCGGTCTCCCATGGCCCATTCCTGAGCTAAAGTTAATTGAGCCAACTCCACCCCCTACTCCAAACCCAAGTATCTGTTAGGTTAGTCAAGCTGGAGCTCCTGCCTTGATAATATACTTTTCTGTCATCCTGGCCGCACTGCTGTTGCCCTAGGGTTGGACCTTGTTGCATATACATGGGCCTGGTGGCCCACCATAACAGAAGACTAAAAATGTATGTTAGATATAGTGTGATATAGTAATTTGGAGGTTCCATTTTTCTGGGTTTTCTTTTTCCTAATCTTTACAACTGTAGATTAAGGGTCGAACGAAATTGAAGTGGAGGTAATTTAATTTATATTGACGCAGCTTAGTTATGCCTATTGCTGTTGTTCTTCCAAAGTGATCCACAGTCATATTGATATATTCAAGCAACAAAATCAATTTAATCAAGGGTTTCAACCTACATGACCATTTAACAATTTATGATAGTTCAGACTTTCAGAATCGAAGCTGCCAGAGTGGGTTAACCTAACCTTAACCTAATGCCAGCCGTATAATACGACTATCACTAAAAATAGCTACAGACCGCCGGGACTACCTGGTACTTACTTGATCCACAATCAGTATTGAGGCTACGTAGGACTTGAATAGGAAGAATCAGACCTAAGAATCTGTCAATTATACCCCTTTAGATTTCAGTCTTGCTTGCTAGGTCATACCGAATATCACTATAACTGAGTGCCATAGTTAAGCTAAGAAACTTCAGCTAACTTTATTTATACCTTGGTGCCTCAAGGGCCAATGCATCGACGGTTAACATGGCCGGAAATGTATATATGGCAAGGTTGAGTTGCAGAGTGAGGAGAATAAATAGGGGGAAAGAAGAGGCGACAAGGGCACTCACAGGAAAACACAACAAATGGGAAGAAAAAAAAGAAAAATACATACAACAGGGGGGATTCGCTGGTGGTCACCCACCCAACTACTAACCTCCCGGCGTGTGGCTTAAGTACGGCTGAGCGGACGGGAAGCCCTGTTCTCCACACCCTGTGGTCGTATGTGATAGTCTATTGTTCAGGCACGGTATACAATGTTTAGAAATTAGACTAATAAAGCCCACTTGATTTACCGACTGGAGTACTACTCTGAACCGGAAATAGCCCTACAATATACCCTAAAAGACGCCGTAGATATTCGCATATTTTTAGGTAGTCCAATGGTATTGTTTTCCATTCAACAACTACGATTATCACAATATTCTGGTAGAAGTCATAAGAATGAGACTCACGGTGTTCAATAATTCAATCATGTTCACTCCCACACAAGTTACAACTATACTTCATAGCAACAACATGTATGAGCGGGCTTTTGAGTTGCAGCGCAGACAGTACAGTTGGTAGACTTGAGAATCGTTCCAAGGAAAATTTAGGTATTTCGTAAGCAATTTTTTCTTCTCTTTCTTTCTTTCTGTTTCACTATATATCTGTAGTCAATACACCAACCTGTACTGTGTGGATTCTTTCGAACCTATTCTTCGATTTCTTTCTCATATGCTCTAGTCTTGTGCTCATATATCACGCCTCAAACAGTTACGACACCTCTATTGTTAGTTTCATCTCTCATTCCTTGACAGTCGCTCTCAAAATGTGAGATTCAATGGAGGTAATAACGTCACTCCTCATATTGGCAGTGAAGTCTTTCTCGACTGCAATCTTCCTCAAGAGCGTGGACCAGCTATATACTATGTTTTTCTCTATCCTTGATCAAGTTTATATCTATAGTAGCTAAATATATATAGGCCCACAATACGCCTTTCTCTACAGGGGCATAGTTGTAACAGTGGGAAGTTATATAGACCAGGGCATTCTGAATTGTCAATTAAGAAGTATATGATCTTTTGTCTTGTGTAGTATCGGGCCCTGGCGGTATCTCTTACTGGGTCCCAGATGTTGAACCCGACCCCCACCCGATATCAACTCTAGGCGGAATATCTGAATGGCTCCATGACGGTGATAGGTAGAATTACAGTACATGTTCAAGATTTTCATTCGTAGCTCCGCCGAACCCTATATTGGGACACGTCAGATTTACCCCGCTCAGCTGAATAGAAGTCACACACCAGCAGCCTTGTGGCTTTCTTGGCGGTTCATAAGGCACTGTTGGGACGAAATAATAACCTTCCCACGATGGTTTCCATGGATTCAGTTTAACTCCTCTCGATTAGGTTTTCCCAAGGATATAAAAAAACGTGATAATAAACAGGTTTGATCTGCAACTACTATCGATTGGCCATATGATATGGGAGTTGACTTCGACGCCCACAACGAGGTAAGCACAACAGCAACCTTTTTAGCACATTACCAAAGGTAGTGCGTAAAATAGTCACGCCCGTTCTTTATTATAATAACATTGATGATGCTCGCAATCGTTGACTGGCAGGTTATATAGTGGCGTTCGGTTCTGTGCAACAAAATGCTAAAGGATATTAGACATGCTGGACCTGCACACCAGAGAAAAACAGAGAAAATCCGAAGGCAACAAAAACGGTTCAAAACTCTAATTGACCTCCATCACCCCTACGTACTGGGGACATTGACAAATCGATTCTGCGGCCATCTTAACTGCCTCTAAGCTAATATAGTAGAGGAGGCCCTTAATAATATGCTTCACCTATTTATTAATAAAATAATAGAAAGATTCTTTAATAAAATTAACATGAACACCAATACTTTTATAATAGTAGTTGTTACTTCTGTGTATCTATAAGGAAAGTCTTCAGGAGACGATGGAGCTAATAAAGAAATAAATATAGTCTACTTCCCATTTCTGGGAGATCAAGAGTAAACTACTACAGACCTTCCCCCGACATTGCATTTCAAAAGGCAGATTACTCTGGACCATTAAACACTGACTGGCGAATCTGGTTCAAGGGAATGATAACGTCCGCGCTAATAAGATTACCTTCTTCCATGATGGATGCCCGGATATATGTACTGTGGAAATGCAAAATGTTTCCATTTTAGGATTTCAATATCCTTTTTACCTCAGAACGCCCTAAACCCCTAGAGGTTGGTTATCGTCACACGTATCGTCTTTTAAAGCGTCCAAAAGGTTGCTGTTAGTCTTCCTATGAACATAGCCCGTGGATATTTCAACAGACCAAGCGCAGTTATGAAACGGAGTTGATGCCACCGTATATATACGGCACCCACCATCCAGTGAGATGCAAATCATGAACCTGAACAAGAAGTATATCGAGTGGGGTTTGGATTAGATTGAGGTACTATTCACCACCCATCCGTTAACCCGATACTGGAAACATATTCTATATGGACACTCATAGCCATATAGATATTTGATGATCTATGCCGTTGCCCGCCATGCCATAGACACAACCTAGCGAGTTTTTCCAATTTTTGAAAATACTCAGCACAGTATCTAAGGCCAATCTCGTCTCTGGTGCAACCGCTAAACATGGAGGAGAAGTCATTAGGTGTCTGTTTGAAGCCAACACAGATTTTACAATCCTTGCCGTTACACGCCACCCAAGTTCTCCTTCCGCTAAGGCGCTATCTCAAAGGTCAACACATCCTTCTTTTCCCCCTCACGATTGATGTTCTAGCTGGATAGCACCAATATCATCATTAATTGGCCATTACACATCATACCTTAAATGCCATTCTTTTGAGACATCCTCACTGGGGTCCAGACCGGTAGTCGGTCTTTTGCCAAAAACTAAAATTTGGTGTTCGGAAGTGATAACTGACAGAAGTGGCTTAAGTCATTCAACTCAACAGGGTAAACGTAAGGACAGTGGTGCATATAGGGGTCTTGGACCTCTACACCATAACCAGGCTCGCTGTATAACCTTATTTGGGTTTCATCAGTAGTATGCTCTTGATTAATCATCATATACTTAGGGTTTGTTTGCAAGGACTGACATTAGTAATTGCAGGGCAATAGTCTTGCGGAGCGAGCGATTCCCAAAGAAACGAACCGTCGCGTTCCCAGTGCCCGAGGAAAAGGCGTAAATCCAACATTGCTTACCGAGTCTGACCTGCCGACCTGGCGTACAGCCGTCGCAATAGTAGCCACTACGCTGTGGAAACGTTGTTGGTCAGGGGTCTTTGGTTAATCGGCGGGTGTCCATTTTGAACGCTGCGGGGAAGGGCCCCGTAGCGGAGAAGGCGTATCTTGATATGGGTGTAATTTAATTCCTTGTGAATGAGAAGCTATTAAGTATAATGATGCAATTGGCCGATACCTCTTTCTGGTGGGCTGAAAACAAGTGAAGGCGTAGCTGAGGTGGACAACTCAATGCATGCGTGGGGTCTAATACTCCTGTAATTTGTTGTGGCTTGCGTCGAACCGTGCGAGGGCGAGCGGGCAAGGGAATGTTGCATAGACAAACACTCTTCAGAGGATATTTAGCCAATTGGATGCAATAGAAACATGAATACAATAGTAGTATGCACCAGGGCGGACAAGGTGGAGCCTGAGGCTTCTGGGCCAATCGGTCCCGATGGATTACACCTGCATATACCACTGACACTTCTCCACATATATCTGCAGATTCAGGCTGTGGATTTGAGGGAGCCACATATCGCCCTCGGTGGTCAGTGCTAATATTTACTTTGACCATGTAGAATGAATCTCCATCGCAAGGGAGTGACGCTCTCTGGACGTGTTTCCGCCGGAAGCAATAAGATATCACAAATTGTTACTCTTAAGCTCAGCCCTTTAGCTAGTATGATAGACAACTACTATGCCATGGCATTAACAGGGAGTATTCCTCATATACATAACTTGGTCGATAATAGGATCACGATGCAACACTGGGTGGAATAAATCGCGCAATAGCGCATCATGTCTGCAGGCTGACGCAACTTCCATTGCTAATGATTGGTTTGGCGGGAGGCAATACGGAAGGCCGTATGCATGGTTCAGTTTCTCTTAGAAATGGAAACAGATGAGATGAATACCTTGCTAGCCAGAAGATAGTATCAGTCTTCGAAACCAAGGTATAAAGCGTGGGTATCTGTTCTACGAAATCACCTTTTCAAAAAGCCCTCAGTTCACACTCTCAGTTCACAATCAAAACAAGTACAAGTGGCGTTCAGTACATCGCCCAAACACCTGAATCATGAGTGACTTCACTGGACCCAATGTTTACACCATAGTCGCCCGCCATGTTGACAAGCGACTTGATCTCGCCGGCGGCAGGAAGGAAGATGGAACCAGGGTGCAGCTCTAGTATACCACTCCATACCTCTTGATAGTACTACATAAGGAATAACTAACACCCTCAACAGTAGGCCATTTGATAATGACGAATACGGTCCAAATCAACGATTCGTGTTCGCTCATGCTGGCAATGACGAGTACCTCATCATCAATGTGAGGTCTGGCACCTATCTAACGGCTTGTATGACTTGCCACCCTAATTCTTTGTGCGAGCAGTGGTGTTGATAATGTGAATTATTTTAGCCGATGATAGCAAGCAAATTAATGCTAATCTCATCTCTCCCCTGGATAAACGAGTTCGCTGGAAGATTGAGCCCGTTAAGGATCGCAGTGGAGCATACTTGTAAGTTTACTATCATATATTGGGGGTATTCGCTGTCCTCTTGCTCATATCCTTGTTCCAAAATAGCATTGTCAGCGTTGCATTCCCCAGCAAGGTGATCGATATTTCTGGGGGGAAAACCCAAGATACGACTCCAGTCCTCACCTACACCAAGAACGGTACTGAACATCAGCAATTCTTTTTGAGATCCGCTTAGTGGCACGTTAGACTCTGGGAACGTCCGAAGAAGTCACAGATACACGAGTCTGATATTAGTAGATACAGGGCATCATAATGACTTGGAGAAGACCACAATTTAAGTCTATGCTTGTAGCTACCAGGTCATTCATAAGGCTATCATCTTCAACTCAAAATTACCAAAAATATTCCCAAGGTCCAGTAATCTCATTCTTCTCTATTTGTCAAGCTCTGCCTCCCCTCTGTATTTAGGTATATTAAACCTTAGAAACATCAAATTATTCATGATACGATCAAATGTGATCCATCACTCACTACTGGTTAGGTAGCTGAAACTGCCAAGTGTAGCACCTGTGTGATTCCTAGGATTCGCTCAAATATTCGGTTTTTTGGTAGCAGCAAAGCACCTTCAATTAAGGGTGGACGTCCGCGAAGTATAACAACAGGAATGTTTGGGGCATGTCTGGGTTTGCCTATCAAAAAGCCTATCCGAGAACAACTATAAGATATATGTGCACCTTCAACACTACTGGTACACTGATATGAAGTCTACAATATATAGATGGATGCTTTTCTCGATCAATACCTACACACATACAGGGCTATAGTTGGACGTCATTGGTCTTCAGATATATTGACTAATTTATAATATAATCCATAGCACTTAATGAATTTCCTGATAAGAATATATTCATACTTGATAAATAATATATAGCTATAAAGATAATATCTATGTGATCGTGGCTAGGAACTGCTCACAACCGGGAAATGGAGGGGCGTGTTACGTGCGACTATTGATGTGCTTGCCTAGTCCAGGGTGCTCTGTAGTATATTACCCGTCGATCAGGAGGACCTGAAATCATGGAAATAGGCGTGAAGATCGATGATGACTCCCTAAAAGACAATTTGCCCCTGCCGCTCATTTAATTTTGTAAATTCTTCTAAATTGCCCTTATGCTACATCGAGCTGATGAAAACTAGGAGATTGTAACTACTTGTGTGGTCTGCCATGACATTAACTCTTTTGATAATAAATCATGGGTCTGTAAGGTACAGGGCAAGGAAAAATGTTCAATAGCCTGGCGGGGTGGCTTGTGGCATTCTATGTGATGCAGCTCTATCCGGGGCCTTTATATATCTGAAAAAAGGAACGTTCCTGGGTGGAGATCAACGGGATGGAATATCAAGAACATTAATTGCGGGCGCAGTGTCTTCGATTAATTATGAGGACGTACAAGTTGGGCTTTATCGATAGTTGCTCTTGTAGTCTTAACAGGATATAATTGTCATGGAACAGTTCAGCATCTTTGATAGAGTTTACGATAGGATATTGTGGGAGAGAAGATGATGGTGAAATAACTCTGAAATAAGAAACTATAGTTAACCATAACGCGGCAGAAGAAACTACCATACTGATATCTACAAGTACGACGGACCTGTTCTTCAGAGAAAGCTCGGATCCCTTGAGTAAAGGGCAAACGCGTAATTGGTGTCATTTGCCGTGTTTTTAAAGCAGGCTTTATTAGTACAGTAGATTTGAGGATTCCAAAACAATCGTAGGGTTGGATGGAGGAATGCCAATCATTACAGTCTATTTGCAATTCAAGACCAAAGATTAGCAGCAAACAAGGAAATCTCCTAGGAACAAATGAAAAGAGGAGAAAGGCAAAAGGAGAAGGCTGATCGACCTCCATCGACGCAACTGGCGACATCAACAAGTCTGAAGGATGGCAAACCTTCTTCCTTGACCCTGCCGCCATATAAACCGCCTCCAAGGTGATGTATGAGGGGAGACCCTTGATACCACGCTGATGAGTTACACCCTTCTCTCAACGCAGGGTGTGCACGGTATACTACTCTGAATTTAGCCACCATTGCCTCTAAGAGGTGGACTTCCCCAACAGAAGGGACCAGTCGAACAGGTGTGTAATATCATATTACCATATCCCTTTCCACCCATAGTGGCTTTTTTCGCCCAATGTATTGGGGAACTACTTCGCTAGAGAGATAACCATTTCTAACTGCTTTTTGTATTGTTTCTGTGTAGTGGTAGCCGTAGTAAGGAGTGCTTCTGGTGAGAAGGAAGGATTGCGACTGAAGGACTTAGTAGATAGAGGTAATTCCTATAAAACTGCACATAGACAGCTGAGGATATTTATACGGCACTGGTATTGAATTTCTAGAGAACTTGAATTGAATACAAGAGGCTTGCTGGCATTTACAAGATACTCTGCTGCTTGGGTGGGAAGTGAAACAGAAGAAGATTCCTCTATCATCATATATTTGAAGTGCCATATAAATTTATGGTGAGAAGTAACTTTATGAGTCACTAGATAACAGGGTGTCCTCCGCGGTAGATTATACTCGTAGTATCTTAGACATTGATGTGTTTATCTTGTGTTCTCCAGAATAAACAAGACAGTAATATGGGCCATTTCGCGTGTATCTTCCAGCGGGCGAGCGAGCGTAGGCACGCAGCGCTCGCTCTATTGCCTACCATTTGGGTTAACAGCAAACTTTGTTAAATAAGTCTTTAATAGTTTGGAGCTTCCTGATATACACCTTATCTTTCTTCCACACCGCAATAAGATACAACAGTATATTATTTGTGCTAACAGGTCAACGTGTACCCATTCCACAGGAGACCGGACAACCCCGAATTTCCTCCATCCTCGGTCGTAAGGTGATTGCTCGCGTCCTTCGACGGGTCATCGTTGACGAGTGTGTCTTTTGCACAGCCTCGCTTCTCCCTTCGTTTCTGTCTTCCAGATAAGGGATCTCTCGAACTGAGGGCCATCCCCAATTGATTCTATCTTGTTATAAGCCGTCGGTATAAAAGTAATCCTGAAAAGAAGTATATTGAGCCGTATTTTCGCAGTTCGTTATGAAGTCAAAGCCTGCTTTTAGGGGCCACCTTCATCACTACCCTCTGGACTTACTTGCTTGTCGTCGATTTCACTTGAGCTTGTGGAACAAAAAATATTCAATTGCTACCGTTCTCTCGGCAACATCCTATGTATCGGAAGGCCCTTTGCACCTCACCAATGCCTTCTTCATCCAACGCCGCCGAATGGCAGATATTGTCATCTGTACGCGCTAGGCATCATCATACACAGCATAAAGCTATGCAGCATATAAGTGCCTCTGCAAAGGTGTAGGGAGGCTATCCTCTGTATAGACTAGGCATAGTCATGCTAAGCATGAAGCTATGCAGGGTACATATATCGTTACAGACACGCAGCCGAACAGCGGAGGATTTCGTAGGCATGTGGTGGCCCTTGGAGGAAAATAAGTATGCCTCTCCAGAAAACGGACAGAAGAGACGCAATAGTAACATATACTATCGTCTGTGCGCTTTGGGCTTTCGAGGAAATTAAGAATCTGGCTATTCATAGAAGGATACAGGATGCCAAGTAGTATGAGATTATAAGATCAGTCGGATAGTGAGGTGTTTCCTGGAGGACTGGACTTGGAAGGAACGAGAAAGGAGTGAGAAAAGAATAAGGAAGAGATGAATGAAGGTGAAAGGACTTTTGTGTTGAAGGTGAGAGGCTTGCTGACATAATCCTTTCCTGTCTGGTAATGAAGGACTGATTCTCAGGTGTCTATCCTCATCTGTTCGAACTTCAATGAAAATTTGTATAGAGAAACGACTACGGATGTCAGTAGGATGCAAAGTAACCGATATTTACCACTTTCCTTACCAGACAAGGATGCGTCAAGAACTAGTGACAATTTATGGAGTTTTGGCCCCGAATACTCTACTCTGGACAAGTTATGAACGATGCATAGACGGTTGTTCATCCAAGCCCCAGAATTTATATTCATTGAATGGTCATAACGAGATGTGATCTCTTATAATCCGCTACAAAATTGCTTGTTTATTGCGAGATTGCTCACCGCACAACTATTCTTCGGCTGAATAGTCTCTGACCTGTGCGAATTAAGTGGAGTCAATCTCCAGTACTCTTTTTTGGCCCCCCTGGAAGCTAAGACTTTAGCTCCATCATAGCGTGGAGCCTCTTTTTATTACGGCTGTCTCCCTTGCTGTCCTCTTTTCCTACTCTTCTGCATCGCGCGCGCGGATATACGCCAATTTCTGGGATCTCACATCATGGTTTCTTACGATCCGCCGTACGGATTTCCTCTTCGCAGAAATGGCACCTGCCTTGCCAGCGAAACCAGCTGTGGTAAAACATGGGGAGACTTCTATGCCTGCTGCCCAGGCGATTCGGTTTGCCCTGGGGCTACCCAATCAATCCTGAACAATGTTTGCTGTCCGACGGAATCCGACTGCACGGCACCACTGAAAGCGACTCCACACTGCGCCAATGAGACCGGGATAATGTATAATCACACTGGATACTTCTGCTGTTTGCCTGGGCAAACAGGGTTCTGGACGGATAACCCCAACAATGCTGTGGGCTGTTCCGACGAGGCACCCACCGCGCGCGGGGAAACAATCTTGGTTAGCAAGACTCAGAGTCAGTGGTGACCTTCGGCTATGTGAATTGATATTGAGCTTCCATTCTGACCAAGAACTTTTCTATCTGTAGGTTTCGAGTCAACTTCTGCAACGGCTTCCGCAACCACTACAACCTCTACCGGATTTACATCAACAAGCTTAACACCCGCCGCAACAACCACGTCATCCTCCGAGCCATCAAACAACTCCTCCTCGAGTAATCATGCCGGAGCCATTGCAGGAGGTGTTGTTGGTGGTGTTGCAGGAGTTGCACTGATCGTTGCTCTTCTTTGGTACTTTGTTATACGTGGCCGAAAGCGGTCTCAGCAACCGCCCACTGGAGAAGAGGCCATCCCAGTGACGAGAAGTCCTCAAGCCCCCCTCAAGCCTCCGACTGAACTGGAAGCTCCGAAAAGACAATATGAGCTAGAAAGCCGGATGGACCAACCCGTTCATGAGTTGCCAACAAACCACGACTAAGCTGCCCTGGCTCTTGCAATTATCGCATTGACGGCATGGTCGCCGATTGGGCGCTCGACAGCTGCAACAGTTAACCGCATATTTTATGCAGAACCCTTCCCTCGTTTATAAAAGCGCTTTCATTCACGATGTCTCAGGATCAAACCGGACAAAAAAGATGGCGGATGGATTGAACGACTGCCTCGAAAGTGCTTCGACTTCCCAGCCGTTTTGAGTCATTTCCGCAGCAAGGAGACACCTTCCTGGTTTCGTTTTTATTTTATATTTTCTTGTAATACCCAATGACGACCCATTGCTGAAGCCAGTCAACGCGATCAAAGATGGAGGGTGGGGGCCAGGGTCGATCATTGGCGCTTCCAGCATTTTTCTCCACCGAGGGATCCAGCCATCACGACTATCGCAATCTCCCGGAGATGCAGCCACGCGACGGTCTTCCAATCAAGGCCGAACTCAAGCCACTACCAGAAATGTTGGCTTTTTTGACAGTCTTTCTAAACGAGGTTTACACAGTATTAACCCTGCCTCTAGGCTCTGCAATCTTCCAATATGATGTGACCTTCAACGCTTACGGAGAATCCGACAAATAAGCTTGAGGTCGCGGGTTCGCTATACCTTATTGGGAGGCTTAACTAGGCATGAACCTTGCCTGTTGATGTTTAGTCAATATTGCACAGACATCAGCGATCTCGTGGTAAGGGCTTTTCAAGGGTGGGGTCCCAGGTTCGGAAGTAAGCTCACTAGAGATTCTCGACAAAGCTTCCAATGAATCTAGTCAGTCTTGTGCAATCCTCTTACTTCAGATTGTCTTTCTGACGATATTGCAAGGACATTGGAATGTGGGTAGCGTGTTTTATATACTCGCGCTATAACAGTTTCTTTCAGTTACTTCTTCACCGGGTGTAATATAATTGTGTCTCCTCGATAACTGAGGATAAATTTTATAACTGACCTACCAGTGGAATTTTTCTACGTTGGCCTACTTGATAAGCTACTACTAGCTTTAACGCCAGGCTTCTACCGTTAACTAATCAGAATCCAGTGTCAAGGTTCCTGGTTTGCCTTTGCGATTGGCCATCGCAAGTATCCCACCATAACTAAGTAACCAGGTCCTCTGGTCATCTGTATAATTCGACTTACTCAAAATGACCAAGCCCCTCATACTTACGACACAGATAACATAATAAGAGAACCATAGCTTATTACGGATGCTTAAAAGCGCGTCAGAAAACCCCAGTTTTCATCCGAAAGATAGATCTCTCTTTTACTTGCCCCATGTAAACTGCGCGTGGTATACATCGGAGCTGTCTTTTCCGGACTGCTGCTAGCATATATAAATAGGAGCTCGCACCAATCCATCTCGTCATCGTCGAAGAATCGGTACGCCGCTATCGTCTCGCCCTAGCCCCGACAGGCCAACGCTCGGCTTGGCTGCTAATAGTCCCATCAATGTCCTTGCTCGCTTGTTCAGGCGCGTGTCGCCAAGGTCAAAGTGGGAGAATTCGATTTCCGTCCAGTAAGAGTGCTTGGAAATTCAAGGCGCTCACGCAAAAAAGTGTGAGTTAACGCGAGATGTTCAAAGTTGATGGGCCTTAGCTTGTGTCATTGAGCCTATATGTTGGCTTTGGACGCTGAAAGGTAGCGAGTAACGTCGTGTATAAGACAGTGGGGTGAACGGTTTGTTCAGAATGGAATATAGGAAAGCTTCCATAACCTCTGGGAGGCTATAGCCCACTCATCAGGTCCCGGCGTGAGTGCGTTAAGTTTCGCCAGTAAATAGGCAAATATCTGCAGTAAGCGACCAGGCGTATTGTTTCTCTCAATCATGGCACGTAAGGACGCTGTTTATCCCACTTTCCGGCGTCGTCCGATGCGCCCCGGTCAACCTCTTTACAACGGCGCTATTCGTTTCCGGTTGGATGCGCTCGGCGTCAAGGCGGGTCCGGCCTGCTGGCGGTCGTTGCCATATGCCGTGGTCGAGCCAATTTTCGTAGACGGGCGCATCGCTGCCACGCGTGTATATCGCCATCCTATCAACCAACCTATACGCCTCAAGCTTCTCTACAGTGAGTGGTACGCCAGCAAACGCGGCGTCATGGTGGTTGCAGGTCACCCAGCGACCGAAACCGAGGACTTGCCGCTGATGCTCATAACGTTCGGATATGCCCAGAAGACTGACAAGCCTGCTAACGGCCATAACTCGCGCCTCGACGCGATAACCAGCCTCCCGGAAAATGCGGCACTGTGCGACTACATTGTCCGAGTTTCGCATTGTGCCGTCGATGACAAGATTCCGGCGCGCAGTTATCGCGGCTTGCGTAAGCTTTACAGCCCAAGGACCTGCGTCGGCATGGATTCGATCGCTCGCGGTGAGGTCATTTTCGCGCATCATATCGATATAGCGCGGGTGGAATTGCCGCAGTTCGTCAGCGTCAACCTTCACTGCATTGCCACCAAGATGCTTCATTGCGGCGCTGGCCAAGCGCGACTTTCCGGCGCCTGGTTGTCCGCCTAAGAGGATTGCCACCGGTTGCTCAACCGGGTTGGTGGTTGCAAGCGCTGCGGTCTGGATAGTGTGGAAGATTTCGGCATGGGTGTCTGGGTCGAGCTGATCGGACATCGTCATTGTAATCTCTCGCTTCTTGATTGCAGGCGCCGGCAGCGACTGCGTGTGGATAGTTCTCAAGAGCATTTACGCTAAGCGAAGTCCATGAAGGATTCGCATCGAATTGAATATGAATGTTGGACCAGAATATTAGTACCTTCTTTTACCGACTAGCAGACGAACGATATTGGCAAATAGTCTACCATGTCGGCCCCATTAATGGCAGGGCGGATATTAACCCTATTTAACTATCTCCATGCTTCACGGAGGGTAGGTTTGTGGCGAGCCAGCCGCAAGCAGTTCAAGTGGAGTATGTATTCCATTAATAAAGATGCTGAGCCCTGGAGCTGTCTACTGATAGGGCAAGACCACGTAAATGACTTGCTATTCTCACCATACTTAGAGCAGTGTCTCTCCCA
This sequence comes from Aspergillus tamarii, assembly GCA_030556085.1. NCBI lineage: Eukaryota > Fungi > Ascomycota > Eurotiomycetes > Eurotiales > Aspergillaceae > Aspergillus > Aspergillus tamarii. The sequence goes on from JARVTJ010000006.1 coordinate 731,236, forward strand.
GATCATGGTTCGGTTTGAGAGCGTAAGTATATATGAATTTCCTAACTACCACTTCCCTAGATTAAACATCAATTTCGAATAAATCTACTACTGCCTTGGCATGGGTCGGACCCTTCCGTGAGCGGAGACTGTCATCGGGCCGTGATGAGCACCCGCTCTTGGCTTATGGCCATACCCACTACTTTGGTACGGAAGAGTGCTCCGGATCGCCCGTCATATACCGCTGTAAACTAGCTAAAAAAAATGTCATTATGCCTAGGCTGTATTTACTTCAATATCAATATTAATGCCTTGTGCTAACGCTGACTGTGCTAAGTCTGAAAGTCATTTCAACCCACCGTGACTTATCTCCATCCAAGAGTTGATCCCTAGTATTCAGAATCTATGATAGCTGAGTATATCAATGAACATGGCAGAAAGTCTTAAAGCGAGATACAGCCTCTAGACAGAGAGGTTACGACAGCTGCAAACGGAAGCTATGTCAAATAGATATGGTTGACGTCATGAAACCTGATGTTTGATGCTGTCACCGACGTTTTCAGCCAATCTATATATTAACTTTATGTCAACCAGTCAACAGAGGTTTGTGACAGCCCGGCCAGAACTTAATTACACCACAATGATACGGGCATTTGGAACCTTTTCTAGTCGAATCAGGTAACAGGTTATTGTCGGAAAGCTTAACCGCAACGTTGTCGTTAGTTCACTGGTTAGACCAGATAGGTTACATTGAAATATAACCTTAAAAATGGATGCATTACCCGCACACATCATACAGTTAGTGAACTACGTCCACCAAAATGGACTATGCCTTACGATCACTAACGGAGCAATTGAATCATATCCTATCCGAGAAGCATGAGGGTGTTACCAAAACCGTCCATTATCTCCCATGAACGTCACAATGTCGACATGTATAGAAGATATCAATTTGGACTGAACAAAGGTCTAGAAACACCAAGATCAAAGATAAATGGAGCGCCATTGTCCCTCGAAATTGCACCATTCTTCAGATTCATCGCGTCAACTTGAATAACAACAAATCAGATCCCTTTCTTGCTTCAATTAAAGTAACCCTGCAAAATGAAGTTCTCCACCATCCTTGCCGCAACCACCGCCCTCCTAACTGGTGTCAACGCCGTACCACGTCTTATGGAGGTCGAAAGCACTGAAATTTGCTGGAGGGCCTGCTTTCCGGAGAAACCACATTGTCCCAATGGATGGGTAAGCGCATCTGACATCATATTACTTTTTGGAATAGTGCTAACTCTAGGGCTACAGCATGCCAAGGGGTTTGGGGTGAGTAATATCCAAGTTCTAACCAATGCTGGGCTCGCATACATTTATTAACATGATATATAAGCATTGCCACACTTGCTGCAAAGACAAAGAAGAGGATTCGGTGGCCGACAAGCTTGACATGTTTTGGCAGGCGTAAATCGGTATCCTGTTTCGGTCTCGCTGGTCTAGTGAGGTTTAGGAAATGAGCTTGGACATGGTCTTGTTTCTTCAATTAATACTGGAAGGTGTCAACAGTTTGAAAGTAATTAGTAAACAATAATCGAAAATGTACGCTCTTTGAAAGTCCCCGTCGGTTGGTGTCATTCAATTGCAGTAATAAAAGACTAGTGTTTCAGCGAATTTTCAGGTCAATATGTAACGAGCCCACTAAACATGCAAAAGACGCTTCAAAGATGTGTAAGTAAATGCCGTGGATTTCCATCCCGACTAAGCCAGAAAAGGCTGTCTGCCACGGCCTCCCATATAATCCTCGTCATCCCCAGAGTGCTGCTCTTCTTCACTAGGCAAACCGTCCTCCTGGGGAAGTTGGATATCCATTTCTGTAACCCAAGCTATTGGAAGTGAACTCAGAAATGCGAACCCAGCCAGCAACCACCAAGGCATAATCGTATAGCCAATTTTCACACCAAGCGAAAATGCAGGCCCCATAACTCCCGGTCCGAGAGCTTGTCCAAAGGCGATAATACTAGTAGCTATTCCGTTTACCGTGGCTAACATGCCAATGGCTCCCACTACCTCACTAATTAGAATTGTGCAGGATGTGAAAACAAAAGCTGACCCCGCCATCTTCGAAATCAATAGTGCACATACTGCCACACTGGACAGGGGCTGCGGAAGAAGAGGGACAAATGGGACCACAAAGTACAGAATGGGGAAAGCGATAGAAGCCAGTTTCATACATCGGAGTATTCCGTACTTTCTGGCCGCCCATGGGAAGATGACGAGCTGGACTACCATGCTGAATACGCCGACTATCGAATAGAAGAGACCCATCTCATTTGGTTCTAAATGGCATTAAACAATCATTAGTAAAAGCGTAATAGTGTTAAATCTATCCAGCTTACCTAGCCCGAGCCCGCTGCTAAATTTGAATGGCAGGTGCACATCTGGGTTCCCCTTCAAGTGTTGCTTAGGAAGATGCAAAAGTACCGGGAACAATGAGTCGAAAGCCACGGTATGCATGCTCATCACACCTGATATCAGCACTAGGAGCATAGGCTGTGGAGAGATAACACTTTTCCAACTGCTCGCAAGGGCAGCTGCTCTCTGCTCCAAGCCCTCTTCTACTTCTTCTATTGTGTCACCGAGCAGAGCTGTTGTCTCATGAACGACCTCCGGTTGGATATCAGCCTTTCTCTTACGCAGCGCCCACACGCTACTCAGAATCTTTCCAATCATCAATCCTGAGTCATCAGGGGAGTCTTTCCGCCCGGGTTGTGTTTCCTATACAAGCTGTTAGAGCAATCCGAGTTTCATCGAAGAAAGGTAAACCGTACACGAAGCGAAGAAGATGCCATAGTAATAGCGACAGCTACAACGCAGCTGGAAGCGATACTAGACAGGGCGAACGGAAACATCTTAAAGAGTCCAATCTTTCCGAAGATTCCAGGATAATGCTCTGCTGGCTGAGCCAACAATCCTCCTAGGGCAGGACCGAACCCCGACCCAATTGTCTCGACCGTTGGCAGGATGCTGAATGCATATGGCTGTAATAGCTTCTCAGGAACCATCTCTGCGATCATGGTGCGCATAATACCGACGCTACCACTCACGAGACCCAGTAATGCCCGGAACATCACCAAGAGGGCGAGATTCTGTGAGAAGCCAAACAGCAGGATAAATACCAACATGAGGTTTAGTTCCAGCAGGATAACACGTTTCCGACCCATGGAATCAGAAGCCATACCCCATATCACGCCCATTAAGCCGGCGCAGGTAGCGGTTATCGTAGTGCTGAAGCCAACCCACTGAGGCACATCGCTCTTTGGTACACCGGCATGTTCGAGCATGACTGGCTGCATGAGAAGTTATTAGTCTAATCTTTGTGAGGCACAGATGACTTGAAAGGAGATATAAACTGAGACTATCGTACCATATACGGGATGATCGAGGTGAGTACGACTGTGTTGATAGAACGTCAGTTCAGCTCGACGCGTCGTTGATCACATATTCGGAACTATTTTCCGGAGCAATACATACCCGCCTCAGCAAAGTGACATATTGCTAGAGAAACTGATTAGTAGACTAAATATAGTCAAGGTGTTGCATCGACACTCACCCAATAACCCGAGCTGCCGGAAAGGCAGCCCTGTCAGCGTTGAGACTACTCGTATTTTGGTCGAGCGAAGCCATATCTTGGCAGCATTCACAGGATATGCGAGACGCGACATTGAACCAGTCTATCTCATTAACTCAATAGAAGACTCTGTCCAGCTTATACTCCGTGGTCGAGCAAGCAAATTTTTCTTCTGTACGCTGTTACGCGACAAGGGGCGTTTTTTGAATTAATTGTCTACACATGGGCTGAGCTGAAAAAATTGATTATCTAGACTTAAAAAGGAAGGGGGAAAACCGAGCTGAGGTGTTCGTCCCCACTCCCAATCTGGGCTTTCTGCCGCGCTAGGGATATACTTTGGATCTGTCTAAGTCGTTGACATGATGGGTACCACCTCCACTGATCCCGTTCCTTTTAGTGTGAAGGTTGATAATATGTGCCGATTGAATCTTTCACTCCCCTGGCTAATCATGCACTGTTTGTGGGACGCCGGGGCTCTTAACCTGAGAATATGAAACACGCATCGCGTAGGCAAAGTACATACAGAGTACTTTGTACATTCCAATCTGTCGAAAAGTGGAGACAACTATTGAAATTAGAGTTTCGATTCAGCTGGCCAGGAACATGGTGGACTATGAGAAAGACCCAATACTTCTATCACATCTAGAGTCTTATTTCTTGCTTCAGGTGGAATTACGCGTGTTATACTCGCAAGAGTAGGTATGAATTCGAACCGCCTGATGATAACGTTTGAGAAAGCATATGCATCATAGCTATCTGTCTACATGCTCTCGCAGATGTATCACTTGCTATTTATATACAAGCCTAGACTACTTTTTTGCGCCGGCAGGTTTGTATGTACATGTGGGGTAACGTTCTAACACCAACTCGAAGGCCATAACATTGCGAGATTGTCAACCCATAACTGTTCCCCAGATATTTCTAACCTGAAGCTAGCCTTGTCGGGAACCCCGAGGATATCGTCGATAAAATAATAGCAATTACGACACTTCACATACTCTGTGACCGGATAGTTCAGACATGAGCCGTAGGATGGTGACTGATAGCTATGGATGATATTGTTGCCTTGTGTCTCTGTGTCTAGTATAGCACAAATGGCTTCCCTGTCCTCCTCGAGCGCATTTAGGTAAGCTAATCCTCGTGTACCCAGAAAACCAGTTACCGATCAGTGGATGACTAGGACAGTTTCCTTCCCACCAACCTTGGGCACATTCACAACTTCGACGAACCTGCTAGATAAAGCACAGCTCCGCCGTTTCACACCATCGTCGGTCTAAATGAAGTGCTTGTCTCTTGGTATCGGATGGAATACGGCTTTTGTACAGGGTCCTTTGCAGCCAAAACAGATCGCATCTCCGTCACTGAGGGCAGTCGCCCAGCATGGCAGACCCATTGAAAAAGAAACAACGACTAGCTACGATACTCCCGTCTGATGATACTCTGTAGGATGTCCTGGTAAGCATCACTCAGTTCATGAGGAGCATGGTACAACCGGTGGCAGACCCGATCCACTGATTCACCGTCGGCAATTCTGCTTTCAGCCGAAGTCACAAGAAGATAAACACTTTGGCGCCTCTTACTAGGTTAGGCATGCTTGTGACCTGTTATGAGCCCACCGGAATCCTACTGTCGGCGTTTATTCTCGACGTGGCATAAAGCGTCGGACCACGGCAGATAATCTGAGACTTCGTTCGATAAAGCATCCTCGTCATTTTTCCAGTTAAAGGAAACGTCGAACTCCTAAGGGATATATATAAGGTATGCACAAAACTATATCCGACATTGTATCACATACACGGAGAGCGCTTTTTCCCCCACGGCGGTTTGCTGTATCCCCGCGGGTCGATCTCCCCGCGGACCTAGGCTTTTTAATCCCCCGGTGCCCATGGAGAACCCCCGCATAATTAGATGTGTATATAAACGCCATTCATTCGGGATTTATTTTGCAAACCAACGAAACTTGTCCTAATATTTATCACGCATTACACGGGAGATTTTGATAAAATTTGCAAATACTTGAGGAAATATGTCGGGGTAAGTTGTTTACACCATACGTCCTTTCGGTAACAGCCGGATAAAGTGAAAGAACTCACAATCTATGACAGGCCTGAAGAACAGTTTATCCGACTCACCAAGACCACCGACCTCGTGCCAGAATCCACGGTTGAGAATGTATACAATCAATTGAAGCCAGTTCCTCCATCCTTCCTGATAGGAAAATGGGACGGCGGTGATATCGATACGGGACATATTGGACACAAGCTTTTAAAGGATATGAAATGGGCTGGGAAAGACTTCCGTTCGGTAGACGACGGTGATCCGATCATGGTGTATGATGCAGAAGGCAACCGGGTATGGAGGGAAGATTGGGGACATTGCTCGGTACGCATGCTCGTAATTGACGTCGTCCCTATTAACCACATGCTGATATTTTATCCCTGGATAGCTACGGGAGATGGTCTACCGAGGCGTAACCTCAACTGCCATGATCTATGACCAGAAGCCTATTTTTGACCACTTTCGTTATGTGACGGATAACATGGTTGCTGGTGCCATGGATACGCCCAAGCTGTTCGGTACCGAGGGTACCTACTATTTCTATTTGACTCGGCGTAGTTCATCCTCGCTATGACCTATCTAGCAATGTATATAAGGCAGTATATAGCCTATTTGCTACATCCTCCGCTCATCTTACCATAGCAGAGCTTTTTGTGACCGATAGCTTCGTTCATGAAGCCAGTTTCTACTTTTTGATAGGGGTTGCTTAACACATAACGACAAGTACAATCACTCTTTCGTCAACTTGCGGCCACAGGCCCAGAGAGTCAATTGTTAACGGGTTGTACCTCAGCTTTCGGATATTCGATGGGAGATGCACTACTAGTGTTTCCCTTCTCGTCTTTGGAAGTAGTCTTCTGCGTGAATTGATCATTAATAGTGTGGTCTTCCATGGAGTGTTGTCGATGAACAGGCTACGACCGGCACAGACCACAGTTGAGTAACAGCAGGTGGTCATAGTTAGCACTTCACCCGATTTGTGATAGGGATATATATTGTGGTGTACAACAATTCTTCTAAAGGTTTCGTGCTTTGGAGAAGCATTTGATTTTGCTTTTGCTGCGGAACTGAATCTGCCAAAAAAAAAAAAAAAAAAAATGAAACCGAGAAGTCTGGATTCAATTTCACACAACTTTGAAATTTTGGGAACTTTCCCTAGCTCCTTGCAAAAGCTATAGCGCAGCAAAGGTAATTTAGCTCGCAGCAAGAAAGCTTTGGGTACACGGGTAAACAGTGGTGGGTCCCAATGATAATTGGGAAAATGAAAAAAAAAAAAGCTTCAAAAGGAAAGGTCGTGCCCGGGATCGAACCGGGATTACAGGAATCAGAATCCTGGGTGCTAACCATTACACTACACAACCGCTTGTTGTTGAAAGCACTCAACGTTTTAAAAATATAACCCTAAGTAAAAGAGTGCAAGGAATGATCCCATATAGGCAGAGCAGGTTATATATTCACATTGCCCAGGGCTAACTACCAGTTCGAAATAGCAAGAGCAAGTATTGATGTGACAAGTGTTGCATTAACTTGAGGCTAGAACAATTGTATTTCTCTGTGATGAAGCATTTCCTTGTAGAGGTCTTTTTATTGCTGCTTCCATATAAATATATATTATGAGTAGATAACCGCAGCTAGTATGGAAGATAAAAAAATCGGTTCAAGTGACGATCAACGATCTATAAATAGGAGGAAAAGAGCCTCTTACAACCTTGTAGAGAACTTCGGATCACAAATCAATAATAATGATAACAAAGAAAGAAAAAAGAAAACAGCAAATAGTGGCGAGTTAAACACTTTCCAGAGTGCAAAATGCTCAGGCTATTTACCATTCATCCCCTTGAACATCGATGGTCTCCACCATCCTTAGTTACCTATGTCCTTGTAAGATTTCCAGCTATACATGTAGATATTTCTTTACTGTAATCTACATCTATTGACGAATATTCTTGGAAATGCTTCGGTACCTGACGTGAAAGATAGATACCTCTAAATATCACCCGATTAGATAGACATAGTTGGTAGCCAGAGCTTGACACCTGAAAGACGGAAGCTCAAAGCATAATTGACGATGGATAAAAGAACAAAAGAGAGAAGCTTGAGATCCAACGTCAAATAAAGACCCGAGATAGGCTCTACTATTGAAGGAATGCTTTGGAAAGAAAAGGTGAAAAAGAAGAAGCCTTTATCTTTAGGACTGCCGCTTTAATGCATGCGTCGAAAATGTTCCATCATGTTGTCCTTTCGGTTGAACGGCCTTCTGCAGTTTTCTTCTGGACACTCGTATAAACCAGGACAGACATGCTTGAACCGAATATGCCTCATCAATTCTGCCTCGCGCGAAAACCCCCGGGGGTATGTACAAGCCCTCCACTCACATCTATACAGACCGGTGCGCTTTACCCTAGGGTGACACATACGTATTAGAGATTAATTATCAGGCAAGCGACTGGATAAGCCATGGAGTGTACCTAGACTTGGAAGTCCCACGATGGCCACGGGCTACATGGCTTTTACCACATTTATTCATGTCGTTTGCTCGCGTCGTTGGTTCTTCTATGGCGGAGTCCTGTTCGAAGAGGCTGACTCTATGGCTGCTGGAGCTTAAGTCACCACGGCTCATGATTTGAGCATGGGGCAAAATGTTTGCTCCGCCTGAGCCATTACCACATTCGGTGGAATCATCGACTGGGGTTGTGCTGACACCGAGAATTGATTGAGTTGGCAAGCTGGGAGCCGTAACCTCCGAGTCAGACAACGCAGCAAGAGGCGGGTATGCGAAAGCGGTTGGATCCGGTGTAGCGAGGAAGGGCCGTTGATATTCAAAACAAGCCCAAGAAGGCTCTGATGAGCCTGTACACCAGCAACCTCTCATTGAGGATATGGATCTAGTATCCAATGGGAAACTGCATGTAAGGCACACCATCAGGAATTACAATGTTGGTCAGAGTAGAAGCTCAAGTAAGCAAGGAAGTAGAAAAAGAGCAAGATGTTTGTCATGGAAGACTTTCAAGAAGCGCGCATGATCACACTAGGGGTGGGAATGCTCGATGGTTTATATATGTGATCTCAGGGCGATGATACAATCTGGGTGGAGGGCTGCCGAATTTTTCAGGTATCAACAAGGTATACTAATAGTGACTAAGCGACACAGTTCTTTTCCTATTTCCTGTATTTCCATTATTTCCACTACCTCCATTATTTCCATTACACCCGTGGCTCCCTCGACGAGTCACAACTCACAATCATGACAGAACCTCATTGAAAACAGATGGAAAGTATAACCTTCCCTCCATAGGTTCAAAATATAGTGCCTGAACTGGGAACTCCAAATGTTGACGATCAAAATTGACTGTAAAGTGTGTATTCCGATTAGCATGGTTACACTTTATACTGCTAGTACTATAGTATCTCCACCTCTACCTATCTCATGTACATGTACATTCTGTTGCATTTATATATCCTGCAGCACTCTCGAATATAGCGTGTAGGTCCTGAGGCCCCAGAAGCGGGCTAAGGAGTCAAAGAATTACGGGAAGGTAACGCCCGTAGTTACTAGTGACGGGCAAGAAATATGGTATATAGAACATAGAAATAAAGATCAACGTGGGTAGAGACCTACGTAGCCTAGGAAAAAAAAAATTCAAGGTGGTGGAAGAAGCCGTGCAAACTTTGTTATTATTTCGCGAAGCCCTGGGATATGAGGTATACCGCCCTGGTGCATACAGATAGTAATACACATACGTGGCATATAGTAGATATAGATCGTACATAACCTGCCAGACTGGAACGTGTGTGGAGGGCTTGGTGTAACAGTCCGATCTTATTACTGTTATGGGTCATGGTGTGTTTGAAAGGTCCCATTGTCAGTTTTTTGTGGTATTCGAGATGCTACGAATAGTGTACGGCTCAGCGTGAAGTATATTGCGGTTGTCCTTTTTGCTGTCATAGATATATCCGTAAACCCCGATATGGGGTAAGAAAGGATGGGAGTTCAAATGTTCATGAGGAGACTGCGTGTTTTTAATCCCTTATGATTTGCTTGCTTGGCAACGCGAAGACGCGAGGCTGACACCAACTTGGACCCTGGATACAACCAGCCACAACCGCAATATTAGTAGATGGTATCAGCCGTGAATTGTATCATAAGAAACTTCTACTGATCATCGTGTTTTACGCAGTATGTTCGTCCAACGGACGAACTCCATAAAGAATCTGTATCCCAAACATACCAAAGTTCTCGGAGGATTAAAGACGACATACATGTGTCAAACTAAACATCTTGATCTCTGACAGAAAATATGCAGTTTGATAAAGTTGACTCTTTTCTGACTGGTAGAATTTCTATGCGTATACTATTGGGAGGTTAGGTCATTAACCTTAGATTACTGGCATCAAGTTTTGAGTGCAGAGTTCATTGTTAAGAAATAAAGCACAGAAAGAGATATGGTGACACAAACAAAGAGCCACGAGCACTGACCGAATAGTTTACCCACGGAGGATAGGTGACGTGGCGGGCGGGTTTTTGGTTGTTTAGTTTCTGCTTTTTTTTTTTTTTTTTTTTTTTCAATTTTATCTAGCTCCGATTTATCGGGTTCGGGAAGTATTATGGCGATTCGGAGCTATATTGTGTCCCACTGGAGAGATAACTGCGTAGCTAGACAATCTCAAGCTGGGCTGTAACAGATCAAAAGAACGCTGATTGTTTATTTGTTTGGTTGATTCGTTGAAACAATTTCTTAGCGAACGAGCGTCTGTTAAAGGGCCTAATTGTAGTTAGTATATAAGATCTATAACGATGACGACAATCAGTAGACGCAAAGACCAGAAAGAGTTTTGATCCCTGGGATACCAGCAGATGGCTGCATTTAAACTGCAATGCTTGTAATGGTCGGAAACATGCTCCCTGCAATGATAGATCAGCTTTACACCATAATGTAATGTAGCCAGGAGTAACCAGCAATTTCTCGGGCCAACTGATGGCTCTTGCTAATACCCCTTATAGGTTAAGCCTTGCCTATAGTGCGGCAGGGATGCTATTCCCTCTGAATCATAATATCCCACGTTAGTTATCACCAACCTAGCCACAACCCTTGCGCTCCCCCAGAAATCAGTGCTGGTTCCATGCCAGTGACTTAAGGAACCCCTAATTGCGTCTCCTTCTCTTTTCGCGCGACTACCCACCGGCTTACCCCAATTATCCTTGCCACATGGCTCAATAATCAATATATCCTCGGTCTATATCCGACGGGATGTCTCGCAACTAGTGCATTCTTGGAAAACCTAGGTCCCTCTTCTGCACGGGTCCAGTAGCTACGTACTGGGCCTAGACTCGGACATTGGAGCTAAAATCTAATATCACAACTTTAATCGACTGGAGCACAAGAGTGATACCGAGGTGATCAGATAGGCAACAATCGCCAATACACAAAGTGGAAGCGTCTAGCACAAGTGCGAGGATTGTCTGCTACTCTCGTGTACATGAGAAAATCTTCCAGAGACTGGGGTTTGCTGCTGGAGCCCGGCGGAACAAGACTCGCGTAAGGTGAAGCTTGGCGCGTTCAAGTAGATTTAACCGTAGTTTTTCCAGAAGCAACTCCGGAGTAAATAAAGGGTGACGGGGTTCCTGCTTTTCAAGTTGCAGACAATGATCATTTTTTAGCCCCTGAGGAATGTTCTTCCTAGTTGAGCTTGCTGATCCTTCCACTCCACCAGATGTCGTCATGCCGTGCTGTAAGAAGAACGTTGACGGGACGAACAGAGCCACTGTGGCGATTCCAGCTTCCAGCCCCCGCTTCCTACTTCGGTAGTGATATGAGGTTATTTAACGTTGCATGCATTCTTTGACTATCATAACCCCTTCGAGTACGGAGTATCATGTAAGAGTAGCTTATTCTCGTGGTATATTCCTAAATGATGTCAATAACCATAATTAGACGGGACTAGCAGAATTTTCGTCAATAAAAGACCCGCAAACCCACTAATGATCGTTTCAAGCTCTCCCATAGTAGAATCAAGAAATATTTCTTGTTTCTGTAGTGACTAACGGTCAAGACAAAACTAAAACTGTCAAGCTGGCGTACATACATGATTCAGAAAGACCTCAGACTCAATTTAGGTGAACTTATTTTGACTATAGATTGAGACCAACGCCCATGCCCTATCACGTGACACGTGCTAAATGCCGTAAGGATCGGCAATTGACTCGAGTTCCAAAATGCGGGAGCTTGAGGTGAGACAGCGAGCGATAGTTACTTAAAATCAAAGCTCCTCTTTTTCTTTACTGGCTACCAGCTCCACTAAGTTATTAAACCGTTCCACGTACTCCACTTCTTTACACCGCTCAGGTAGCCATTCTTTAAAACTTTCGAGCCCTAATGCCTAGAGACGCTAGGGGATGTGCGCTCAGATTCAGGGCTCGTTCAACTCTTTTGTACTGAGCTATACAAAAGGATTTTATATCCAATTTCACGGTCCGTACCTTACAGGGCAATGTCCACGTGCTGCCGTGCGCCCCATGTTCATTGTTTACACTAGAGACCGGACGCATGCACCTATCTTGAATCCCTCCTGCTCATCCCGGATCGGCTTGGAATCTAGTGGGTAGATGAATTTAATTATACCGTGTAATTCCTGTCATGAATCTGAGAGATTTCGGAATGCCGGGGTTTTTGCCGAGGATACGATTATGCGTCGCGACTCGCTAGAGAACGAATTGATGTAAGAAATGAGTGAACTGGTCTGTAGCCGAGATTAGTGAGGATATTTTCCACCAAGCGACAAAAGTTCTAAAGAACAAAAAAGTGAAAAAAGCCATGTCCTTCGGAAGACTCCAGCAAGGAAGCATTAGCAAACAAAAAAAAGGTCCCAAATCGCGAGATTGCGATGCTACAAAGACTCATCTTACTGACTAAGTTGAAAACCTTAAGCAGGGTTAACATTGGTTCAGCGGCAAATTACACTATCTCGGTTAAGATCTACTCCTGCCTGTGTAGGCAGGTCCAAAGCATTATCCGCACTGTATGATTCGTGCAGGAAGACATCGTGCAAGTGTGCGAGATCGGTTTAGTTCACGTGGAAATCGGGCACATACTCAGACCCAGACCGCGGATTAGCTTTTTTAGTTTGCGCTCCACCCGACGGTATCGCCGAGTGATCCCGTCGCAATCCCACCCCCCTACCTGGTCCAAGAAAACACCACATCATAACCATCCATGTTGGCATTTTATGGCCTAGTTGGTTATCTGATGGTCTGAAATACTAGTCTGTGATATTGGAGATCCCTCTGGTCCTACGTCTCCACTGGGGAAGCTCGTTTTTGAGCTTTGTTTCGGGGATTGAACGTGTGATGGAGGAACGGTAGCATTTTTAGCGTGGGATGTGGGCCAGGGAATTCCAAATCACAGATCGTTAGTTCCGGAGGGGTCGAGATGAAAAAACCAAGGAATCTTCCCAATACGTGGGTCTTTGTGACTTCCAATCTAGGCTAGTTCACCTCCAATGAGATGGCCCTACAGAGTCACTATGGATGCACGTCCTGGAACTGATCTGCAAGCGATATCGCCAATCTAAGATTCTGCAAAATCATTAAGTTGGCCACGGGCCCAACTGCTGCCTTGCAGACGCATTGACTTCTTCTTTTCTTCATGGCTTCGATATCCTCGCCAACCTGTCCACCTTGACTGGCGATCGCTGACCAGTGCTACCCAACTACACCACGCTCTTTTAGCCATTCTTTCAGCGAAACACCGTCACCATGGGGTCGGAACTCGGAATCACCCCAGAGAGTAAACCGCAGGCTGTATACACCCCGGTGAGCATATGGTGGGCATGCTGGGCCGGCGTGTGGACCACCGCCGTCGTGCTTGGTATGCTCTATCTCATCGCCAATCGCAACATGCCGACTCTCCGAATTCGAGGCCTTGGTCTGTCGCTATCAGCAATTGTACTGCTTCATTTGTATTGGGCATCCGTCCAGTTCGGAGTTATGATTGGTCCCATCATGCCGGGCGACGCCCAGTACTGGATCATGGGCACTTATTTGCCCTGCGGAATTGCCCTTTTTCACGCTTCTAACAGTCGTTTCCTGCACGTCGCAAAGCATCAGCGGAAATATGCCCACCATGATAGCCGTATCACTGAGTCTGTTCCCGAGGCGAAACCCAAAGGCGGTTTATTTGCCCGTTTCCGCCAACTGGAGTATACGAAAAGGATCGTCATCATCGTTTCTATCGCAATGGTCTTTCAAATATTCCTCACTGTCCTGATGTGGGTGATTTCTCGCAAGTGGCATAGCTCTTGGGGTATCCCCGGCACCGAGGTTACCGGTACTCCGATGGAGCAAGCGACGGAACAGGGCCGAGGTTGGGAATGGTAAGAATACCATGGATGCCGATGTGAAGCAGTCACCCGAGGTCAGTTGATACTAACTTAGATTAGGTGGGCCACCGTGTTTGGGCAGTTCTTTTGGGCCTGGATAGTTGCTCCCATCGTGCTCTGGAAATCCCGCCATATCCATGATACCCAAGGCTGGCGAGTCCAGACGATTGGCTGCGCTCTCGCTAAGTGAGTATGAATAATGTAGACGAGAGGATTTCTTCATTAACATCTTACGCAGCCTCCACGGTACCCCGATGTGGCTCATCGCTCTATACGTTCCTGCCATGGAGGTAGTCAACCAGTACTGGATTCCTCCACAGTGGTAAGTCCTTCGTCTATATTTTTGCAGAACAATTTTCTCACGTGGTACAGGATTTGCCTATCCATTTGGATCATGGAAATTTTCACGATCTTCCTCCCCTGCTGGGAAGTAATGCGCCACCACGCCCTTCGCCAGGAGACATTCAACGCGATCGAGCAGTGGGAGTCAAAAATGAAGAAATCTGGTTCAGAAGCCAGGTCCCTCAGCTCTGTCCCTACCATGGTCGATTCCATGATGTCCGGATGGAAATCCACCAACGGCTCCGTCGATACCACCGGCTCCCGCGACAGTGTTCTAACCATGGGTGCTTTGGAACACGTCCTGGAACGCAACCCCGCTCCCCTTCAGAAATTCTCCGCCCTCAACGACTTTTCTGGTGAGAATGTCGCCTTCCTGACCAGCGTCGCCGAGTGGAAGAACTCGCTTCCCAAGGCACTCCGAGAAAACACCGCTCCCATGGATGACAACCTGAAAGAGTTGCTCCACGAACGTTTCAATCGCGCATTAAACATCTACATCAAATTCATCAGTGTTAATCACGCCGAGTTTCCGGTGAACATTTCCTCCCAAGACCTCAGAAAGCTCGAAAGCATCTTTGAAGCTCCTGCTCGTGCCCTGTACGGCGAGAAGCGCACTGTCGTCGACCCTGTCACTCCTTTCGATACCCCCAGTTTCCCCTTGAAATCTCTTTCCTCACCCAGCTTCGGCAACGGCTCCGAGGTCGCACTCCACCCAGTGTCCTCAGACGACCGCGTGCAATTCTGGGGCGAAGTCCCCGAAGCGTTCGGGCCGACTGTCTTTAACGACGCCGAGAAGAGTATCAAGTATCTCGTTCTCACCAATACATGGCCCAAGTTTGTCAAGAGTCGCAGATCCTCTGATTCCATAAAGGAGGAGCCTGTCTAATCGGCTCTTGGGGCCACGTGGAACGAGATCTACTCTATCGAGGCCCTGTATATATTAATATGTTAATGTGCTTGGATACACAGTGTATATATGCCAACTGTGTGTTTCATATGTTTCTAATACCTTGCGCAGTTTATGACGGTTTTCATTGTATATGTATGAGTTCTGATTTTATGTTGGATTTTTACCTTGGATACCAGTTTGTTTTGGGTACTTCACTGATTCGAAGGCCTTGTCATCTTATCTAACACTTTGTACTTTTATTATACGTACAGTGTGTACTTGCTTTCTTTCTACCTTTTTCTCTCTCTTTGACATCTTCACTTTCTATATCCCATGATCGGATTTCTCTTTGCATATACGGACAATGGTATGGATATATCGTGGTATTAGGAGTCTATTTCTTATTACAGCCAGTGAATCTGAACATATTCACTCGGAGAGACACCAATGCATGCGTGTGCTGGCACTGGTTCCAGATTGCAATACAATTTTACACAACTATCCTTATTTCCATTACTATGCCCCAGTATGCGAGAAAGTATATAATCACAAATGAATAGACACTCTCAATTCTAACCATAAGAATACATAAACCAACCCAATCACCGATAAAGCACCCCATCCGTCGGCATTCTAACCTCCCCACCAGAGAAAGCACAACACCCAACTTCGACCTCATCCCCCGTCCCTTCATACACAACACCCCATTGCAGAGGCATTGTCTCCACAGCATCCCCCTCTCCCGAAGAAATCCCAGGATAGCACGCAGCAGAAATAGCTCGACTACAACTCCCCGCGACGGGCATGCCGGACGCGAACCGCCTCAACCCCAAGCCAATAAGACAGAACAGCATGAATCCCCCAACAGCAATAGCACTGACAATAGCAACCGGGGAGTATCCGCACGTGGCGAAATCGAATAACCTGAAGCGTTCTAGTTGCATATCATACGACTCCACATTGACGAGGAATAGACTCTGGGATATTAGCCAGTGGAGCACGGCTGAGAAGACCAGGAGTGGGAGGGCATAGGTATAAGGTAGAGAGAGGAAGTAGGTGGTGCGCTGGGAGCCGTGCGGGGTGGAGGAGACGCGGAGACCCTTTCGGTGGAGGGCGTAGTTGCTCCATTCTGCAGCGAGGGTCATAGCTGTGAGGACGCTGTTGGAGGCGAAGTAAAGGACGGAGAAGATGACTTGGGGCGTGTTGGCGATGATGGTGTTAGTGATTAGGGACGGGGGCCAGGCGTTTCCGCTGATGAGGGTTTCTGTGTTTGTGATACCGAGACCAGCCCAGATCTTGCCTTTGTTGCTGATTTGGCTGAGCCCGAAACAGAGGAGGCCAATGCAGATTGCGATGGCGATGGTGTAGCTGATATTGTGTGTTCTTGTTAGTGGGGGGTTTTGTTTGGGGGGTGTATGTGCGTACGTACCATGTTATGCAAATGGTCCATCGGAGTATTGAGACTGCGGTGGCCCATCTTTGGGGTTTCGCTTCGTAGGGGAGGGGTCTGGAGGTTGGGTTCTTGGCTAGGGTTTTAGACATGAGACAATGGTCTCTGTCCCTTGTCTCAGGGCTCTTGAGAAATGAAGCTACCGCGTCGCCGGTTGTGAGGATGGGCAGCTCGTTCATGGTGAGAGCCACAACACAAATAACGATTGCTTTGACAATGTTGAAAACTATAACGATAATAGCCAAAGGAAGACTGTACTCCAACTTGCATTTTCCCGGAACTCTCTCTGCTAGGCAATATTTCACGCGGTAGCCACCCACTATCCAATTGTCGGTATGCGCACGAATCTCCGGAAGTTGGTCGCGGCATAAAGTCTGCATCTCGCTGGCATACACAGTGTGATCCCAACACATCCAAGCGTATGGATTATCTCCCTTGTAGGTGGTAGAGGGTCCCTGGGACGACAGAAAGTCGAAGTCGGTGTCGTTCGGGTGAAAGTCGTCAGTGAGTAAAAGTACGCTGCCGTATTCGGATTGGAAGTTTGTGGCGTAAGCGGACATGCAGTCGGCATTTTCCAGGTGGTAGAGCTCGTCGTGGAGTCCTTTCTGGACCATTCTTGAGAATGAGAAGTAGGGGTTTATATATCTGGTATGATTCTTCTCTATAACATCGTTAGGCGGCCGGACGCTCGCTGCGATGAAGTCGGAGAACGGCTTGTTTCCTGCAAAGATTTCGTACTGGATGTTTGTAATTGTCGAGAAGATCGTCGAGTTGTAACTGTTGTTAGGGTTAATACTTGCTGGTAAGTGTATTGCTTGAAGATAGAGTGCAGAGTAACAAATATTAACCTACAATAGATGAAGCGGAAGAGACGATAGCGCTAGAATCAGCCATAGGATGAATTTTATCTTCGAGATGCGAAACAAATTTCGCATGCTGGGCACACCAATATCCAGCCATTTATTCTTCTTATGTGCGCGGTCAATCTCCGTTCGTGTAGGGGCGCATAGACATTGCTGTCTTAGAGTCAGGATTCAAGCACCATGCCTGCAGGTAAAAGAAGCAGATGTCTACCATAGTATAGGAACTGGCGCAAAGCAGAGCAGTGCTTAGAATGTTGATGACCAAGTGAATCCCAGTACTCATTCTCTTGGCCTTGGTACACCCGCCGGTGTAGAGAACCCCGCGATCGTCTGTGAGATCATGATGCGACACGGCCCAGGCGACAAAAGAAACATTGAATAGAAGTACGATAACGCTCGATAGTGCGCCTAGATATAGCGATCGTTTCCAGTTTTCTGTTGTCTGTTTCTTGCGGTGCTTTCGCGTCGATTGAACTCCCGTCCGGCCGCTGAGTTCTTTTCCGTCTTCGCTCGACAAGCTTGGCCCCAGTGGTTCTTGGTCTCGTGGGATTGAAAGTAATTCGACCGTTTCCGCCTGGTCGTAGGTTTTTGGGGTCATGGTTTGTGACAGAGAGGGGGAATATATAGTACCTGGGGGGGTTGCTTCGCCATATCAGAGTTAACAATATGAAGGAAGTTCAGAATCGACACGCGTGACTGACATTTGGCGGGACCAACATTGGTCCCTGAATTGGATGGAGGCAGTGACTGCCTTGGCGAGTTTAATTTAATTAGCAGAGATCAAAGAGTACTAAAACACGCCGATCCTTTCCTAGAAGCGAACCGTTTGATATTGGGGGCCATTCGGAGAAGAGGTTGCCAACTAAGTCTAGCTCGCTAATAGGCTAACGGTACGGGTCGAAGATTGGGAACATGGTCTAGGCCTGTGCTGCTCCTCAGATCGGCAAGTCCCTTGACCGGCTATATATACGCTTTGGATAGGGCAACGGGGTGATGAGACGATGTACAAATTGATATCTACCTCTAAGCGAATCAACTCTGTCTTCGACCTCGTTAGCTACAAGAAGCTGTTTAGAGTCTATAAGCTTCTGAGCAAATGGTTTGATGTAGATGTTTGTATAGACACAATAGGGCTAATGTGAGATTGTCGGATAACAAGATTAATACGTATGATAGCAATCTAAAGCTGGTTGAGGTCATCGGAAAACGTTCTTCTCCTTTTGCCCCAACATTCGATCCTAGCCCCAAATGTTCACAGCCACTAGTCTTCGGGGAAATAAAGAAGTTTGCTTTCAAGACCCTTGCTGAGGGCAGGTGAGTTGACCATTTACTAATTGAAACACCCCATCTATAGCATGTTAACTATAATTTAGCTTAATACTAGTTCAAGACTCACCTTGATCAAATGAGATCTGAGCCGCCCTTCGCTGGGATCCCCGGGCGACATATTCCAAGGGGCGCCGGGCCACATTATCGCACCAACAATCGATTCGGTACCTATCCTGAGAGATCCAGACATATTCACAGCCCCAGCAACCGCCTCTCGCGAGCCCTTGCCCACTAGATGTATCATTTAGCATCCATAACGTATAAATCAAAGACTGATTATAAATATAAATAGAGAAAGAGCATGAGAATATACATACTTCGGTAGAGCAATTAACGTCTCACTAACAGTATCCCAACCAAGACAACCGTCCAAGGCCACTTCTGTAGGACGTGCATTCCTGCCACCGGATTTACAATTGCCGAACAGCTTCGATCGAGGTACCTGTGATAGTGCATTCGAGTTTCCGACTGGTTGATTGCCGTTGCTGGCAGCAGGTGGCACACCATTCGGCGGCGGCACAGGGTCGCGTTTAATGGGGGTGTTTGGAGGTACGGGTGGCTCCCCCGTGTTCGGCTCAAAATGTTGATAGATTGGCTCTGGAACTATGGCGTTTGATGCAGGTTGAGCAGCTCTGTTAGCTCTGCCTCTGTTTGGCTCCGGCGGTGCTGCGTTAATGTTTCTCGCGGGCAGTATCTTGACACCCACGCACTGGTCGTGGATCTGTCGGGTGGACGAACGTGTGTTCTGGATCGTATTTGCTCCAGCTCCTCCCGTTCCACTGCTTCCGGCTTGGCTTCCGGGGCCAAATCTTATACTGACAGCTAAAGCTGAGAGATAGAAAGTAATGAGAATACAAGTTCGAAGCATCTCTGCGGTGTTGAAGATGGGTGACCGACAATGGTTTGAAGAGAGGAAAATACGGGTGAATTAGAGCGTTTTGTAAGTTAGCTTGACAGGGTGCTGGGTTATAAAGCCACATTTCATCACTGTGGTATCTGATCGCATGGGAATTTTGTTCTTTGTATAGTGCGGCTCGGGAATAGCAGTCAATTTTTGGAGTAGGGGATGTGTAGTTTAGATTCTGCCTAGAGTACTTTCCAATATAATGATCGAAGATTTTATGGGAACCTTTGTTATGTAGGCTCTTTTTTGGCAATGGATTTATCAAAGACTGGGCAACGGGGCAACGAAACTTTACCGGCAACAATACGGAAGTACCATCAAAGAAAGACCGGTGGACTGCGCTTGGCCAAGAGCCCGTTGATACATGCTGGACTTGATGCAGAAAGTAAAACAGTCTATTTCTTGTGTCAAGCAACTCTTCCGGCTTTTAGAAACTTGAGCCACACTATCTGAATCCCACTTGGGATATCGTTGGTATAATAGGATTCTTTAGAACAGCCCTCGGGGAGCAAAAACTCTACCAGGTTACTGGCAGTAAAATTAGCCTTACGAATACGCCCTCAGAAATGAGTGATATTGTGAGATACTTGGTAAGGGGAGCATTGAGGGGATAACTTTGCGCCACCCGCGTTTCATGCCAACTATGGAACTGATATTAAGAACAAAAATAGAACAGTGATAATGTTCACTAAGCGGTATCTCTCTGGCAATGGTACCTAAACACATGTGTAACTCGTCCAGTCGTTCAGGCTACCCTTCAGAAATCTTGCCTCCTTCGGCCATACACACAGCTTTCTAGTTGTATTCGACCTGTCAGGAGGCGCATCGCTCATGATTTCCTCGGGGTGAATCCCATCCTCCACCCACGGCAACAAAGCATCAAGAGCGTGGTAAGTGGCCGGTACGTGACTGTATGCTGAATTGGCTCCACAGTGTCCACCACCAGGAACCATGAACAGCCTAATAAACTCAGAGGCCTCTTGCCCTTGTACAGTCGACTGGACCTGTTTCAGGTGCTCAATTGGCCACGTGGCGGCATTGTACTGATCTGCCCACCCTTGAAGCGTGATTAACTTGCCTCCTCGCTGACTGAACGCTGAGAGATCAAGAGAGATTTCGTCAATGACTGGCGATGCGGTGTTATCTAAATAGTCGACATCAGAGCCCCAATTGAAAGACGTCACGTTATAGAGTCTATCTTTGAATACTAGCTGTCGAAGGATAGGAGCCGCGTACGAGGAATATAGAGATGTTTCTTGAGCTAGCCAACCGTTTTCGGAGCCTAGGTCAAAGCCAGGATAGATCCGTTTTCCGGTACGCTGATTCTTCGGCCCGGCATAAATCTGAAGTGCAGATTGGACTTGGGCTGGAGTCAGACAGACAGTTTGATTGTTGGCGATGGCAGCCTGACCGGGCTGGCACTCCAGTGTTTTAATATCGAAGTCACACCTTAGCGGGTTCTCAATTAAACCATCTTTGACACCATCCAGTTCATCACAGGCAGCAACTATCCTATTGGTGATGAAGCTCAAAGCATTTGGACCTATAAGTCCCTCCCCTGTCGTATGAAGCCCATTCCAGAGAAAGCTCAGTATCAAATGGCTGTACCAGTTTCCAGGACTCCCAGCATAGATGCCATCAAACAAGGTAGGGTGATACTGCGCAAGTGCGTAACCCTGAGCACCGCCAGTCGAGCACCCCCAGAAATAACTGTAAGCCGGTTGCTCGGCGTAATACTTTGCTGTGATGGCCCGAGTGACATTGGTGGTCATGGCTATTGAATTGTGGATCCAGGCTTTCACTTTTGCAATATCGTCTAAGAATGGTACGGAGTCGTTAGATCCACTAGGTTCACTTTCTGATAATGGGTGTCCACTATCGCAACCCGCTACTGCGAAGCCGGAATTAAGGTTTGTGAGCATGGTGGAATTATCAATATTGCCCGCGAAGCCTCCGTTCCCTAGAGTCTCAATTAGCGAAAAACTACATATATATGGTCTCTACATTCTTACCCACGGCGAGAAAACGTCTATTGTAATGAATCTGGTCCGGAAGGAATAGTTCCCAGGTAAGAGTGTTATTCCCACTTGGATCCGGCGTAGCATCCCCTCCAGCCATGTAGTTAATAGATCCTTGAACATGGCAGAGAGGAAGTTCATTTTGTATCGAATTTCCATTACTAGATAGTGTAAGACCTCCTATAGGCACATTTTTTGCGAGATGGATTCGTGCGGCATTGTCAACCAGGACTCCAGCGAGACCTGCACAATCGACATTCTGTTGTCGCTCTAGCGGGATGCCCTTGACGACTTCTAGGGCCGTAAACGCGTAGGTTATAGGGAAAGCTCTCATTATGAGGGACGATGGAATCTAGATGCACTGGTTTGCATTCGTGGCTTCCCACGACACGGGGTTCTTTAGGTTTTGAGGGAATCGAGGGACATGAAGCTCTCAGGAAAATAACTCCTCTACCCGGGATGATCGACAAAGTTTCATGAGACATGATTTATGGGACGGTAATATTGACCGGCTGAAAATCGTACAGAATGTTGCGTGGAATCATAAGTGGGATCATCCATGGTCTAGGACCAGATCGCCGATATATCGGCCTTCGGCGCCGTCGGCCGATGATAGTATGCGGAACGGAACCACGAAACGCTGCCTATGGTGGGACGCCCAGTGTGAGCAATATTAATTACATATAGTTCGTCGGTATAATTAGACCCGACCAACTGGGGGTTCTCTGTTCTCTGTTTGACCTCAACATTGGGGGTCTTATTTACGTGAGACGTTTTGGGCCCATACACAGGGCAGTTCAGAGCCAAGGGTTTTCTACTCTTCACTTCTTTTATCATTGGCTTAGCGAAAGTTGATTTACCCAGAAAGGATATACCGGCAAAGCATCGAAATGCTCGACAAGCGCCCCCTCCGCATTGGCAATGTCTCCGGTGCAACAGGCGACCACCCCCAGGCAATGTTGCGGATGGCGCAGGATGGCAATGTCGATGTCATCGTCGGAGACTGGTTATCGGAAATGAACATTGCATGGAATGCCATCACCAAATCACAAGATCCTGATCTTGGATATGAGCCCGGGTTTTTCACCCAGTTGAGCGACTGTCTAGATATTATTGTAGCGAAAGATATCAAACTCGTCGCAAATGCTGGGGCGCTGAACACATCATCCCTGATGCAGAAGGTTTGCGCACTATGCAAAGAGAAAGGACATAGCCAAGTCTTAGTGGCTTCGGTACTAGGAGATGATATCTCAGAGCCCATCCAGAGGAAGGAGCCTGGCTTCCAGGACTTGCATCATTTGGACCATGTGGAGTGGAAGTTAAAGGATTGGCCATTGAAGCCACACTGCGCTGTGGCGTACATCGGGGCTTGGGGCATCGTGGAAGCCCTAAATGCAGGCGCTGATATTGTCATATGTGGTCGTGTCACGGATGCTTCGCCAGTTATTGGTGCCGCGGCATGGTGGTACAGGTGGCAGCGGGACGCCTGGGATGAGCTTGCTGGTGCACTGGTTGCTGGACGTATGTATGATTCCATGTTCGCGTCAATTGACATCCGACTTACCGAAACTTTCATAGACCTCATTGAGTGTGGCCCTTATGTGACCGGCGCCAACTTTTCCGGCTTTAAGCGCTTGCTTCCTGGCCTTGTTGACCTCTCCTTCCCTATCGCTGAAATCGACCCTGATGGCAGTTGCATAATTACTAAATGCGAAGCCTATGGTGGGGCTGTGACTAAGTTTAACACTATTGCCCAGTTGCTCTACGAGCTCCAAGGGGAGTTATATCTCAATCCGGACGTCGCAGCCGACCTGCGAAATGTATCCGTAGACGAAGTCGGCCCCGATCGTGTCAGAGTCTGTGGTAACATTGGACAGCCGCCACCACCAACTACAAAAGCGATGATAGCAGCCCCAGGAGGGTACCAAGCCGAAGCGATATTCTATATCAATGGTCTGGATGTGAACGAGAAGGCAGAAATGCTTCGCAATCAGCTCGACCATGCACTTCGTAGTCACAACTTCTGCAAATTGTCTTTTGAACTCTACGGCTCACCTGCAATTAATCCATCTAGTCAACAGGCGGGAACAGTATTCTTACGAGTGTTTGCGCAAGCAAGGAATACGGAGGATATCTCGGCGGAAAGATTCAAGACACTGATATATGCTCTGCGGATGCAAAGCTATCCCGGTATGCTATCTCTTTATATATTTTTAGCAAATGATCATTCTGACGGAGAAAAGGATATCACATGAGCCTGGACTTTCGTATGATGGATGCAAAGCCATTTATGGAGATCTTTCCAGCGCTTATTCCCGTTGGTCTCGTACACCATCGGATCGTTCTCTCCAATGGCATGCAACAAGATGCACCGTCTGCGCCTAAAACGAGAACATACCCGATTCGAAGACGTTCCTATGAGACCAAGATTCCCGTACCTTTAACCCAGTTCGGCGCCACGGAGGCCGCCCCGTTGGGAAGTATAGTTCACGCCCGGTCAGGAGACAAAGGAGACAATTTCAATGTGGGCTTCTTCGTCCGAAACTCCGACGAGTATCCGTGGTTGCAATCATACTTAACGGTGGGTCGATTTAAAGAGCTGCTTGGGGATGATTGGCCAAAAAGTGATAATGAACCTCGAGTGGAACGATGCGAGTTTACAAATTTATTGGCTGTTCACTTCAGGGTCCTAGACTTCTTAGATGGCGGCATCGCTAGTTCTAGTCGGATTGATGGACTGGGTAAAGGGATAGGGGAATATTTGCGAAGTCGGGTGGTAGAAGTCCCGAAAAAGTTTTTAGTAAGAGGTTGGATCTGATTAAGACTCCACATATGGCGAGCCAAAAGAAAATATATATATTGGGATAGATTCATACACTAATCGAGGAATGCGAACTCGATCCTCACCACATAAGGGGTAAATTCATGTCTATATCGCTGATCTCTCCTAACCAATTATGAAAGAGCCGTCCGACGGGGTCATCTCCCTGCCCTTCTAGCATCTGGAAGCGTCGCAAGTCATCGAAGCATTCCCGCACAACGGAGTCGATGCCCAGGGAGGACGGGGACGGATCGCTTATGTCCCAGGACCCAAGTAGTGCAATGTTCGGTGTGGCACTGACTGCTGTATGACCTGCAGGTAATAATGATTCATCAGATCCAAGGGCTGCAGGTTTTGGATGGGTTGATGCCTGCTCGGTGCTCCGGGATTGATATTCAATGGCGTCCTTGAGCATGGCGTCGGTAAGCCTATTGAAGACATCATGACAATGTTTCGTCACATTCCACCGCTCAGAGATACCGACCAAGACATTCGAACATGCTCTTGAATCATGCACTATTTCAATTATAGTGGGGTCGCTCTGAAGAAGGGAGGATATACTGACAGGCGTCCGACGCTTTCGGGCTCGGAAATGTCTACCCACGGCATAGACGTACGACAGGCCAGCCATGAAAACAGAATGGAGAGTTATCCAAGTATAGTTAATGCGCCGAGAGCGGTGCAGGTGGGAGTATAATGTGATGGACTGTTTCGCGGCGACAAAAATAGTTTGCAGGACTCCCGCGTCCTGAGGAGGTGCCGATGACAGTGCTGGTGATGGTCTATATAGCATAAGGAGGGCATTATAATACAACAGCTCATACCATTCCCGAGCACGGTAGCTGGACTGGTCCCCTAGAAGGGGGTTGGACAGGTTAATTTCTGGAAGCGACAACGCCGCGGTCTCATGATGCCATTGAGCAAGATCGGTTGCAAGCTTATCTCGAGCCGCCAAAGCAGATGTTGCATCGCCTTGTGCTCGGCTAGATGTGTTGTGTAGTGCAGACAATATATTGCCACAGATGACTCGGTAGCGGACAATATGAACAAACAACGCTGTGCGGGAAAAGGACGGGGAGGACTGGTGCCTTGAGTCTATATTATCCAGACCCCAAGCATTGTCAAGGCTAGGATCAGGAAGGCTGACTTCTACGTCCTGCAGGTGTATGGCAAGTGGCCTCCCTAATGTAATGCTAACGATCCTGGTTGGATAGGGTTAGCTTTGTGGACTAACAGAAATGGAGTCGCCTGTACCTATCCATCGCAACAACACACCAAAAGCATCGGCGACGAACCTCGCACTCTATGGCTGCATATGAAGTTTTGTCACTCGTGTCTATGGTCTCGGTCAGTCGGTAGGTCTGCTCCCGATGCAGTCCCAGCTCGAAGCACATGCGGGAGGCAACACCAACAATGTGCCATAAACCTGGGGAAAGTCAGGTCAATCAACCAAACATGTGAAAGATCTGTTACTTACTTGTTGATGTGTCTTGGATCGAATTTGTCATCCTGTATTGACACAGTAACAGGAGCGCTTGAAGTGCTTGCACACCACCATCACGCATTACCTCGTTTAGCCTCTGCGTCGCTCGTACGTGATATGCTTCCGCATCAGGAAGTGCCTCTATGTTAAACTTGTGCACGCTAGCCGTAGCTATAGCGAGGATCATGTCAAATACAAAAGATGCAAAGGCGTCTTGCTCCAAGAAGGTGGAGTCCTGGTAGGCTTGGTCTAGTGCGCGTAGTGTGGAAGCGCGTTGGAGAAAGGGATAGCAGAGATGATCGTGCTCAAAGTAGGCACGATGTAAATTACGCGCGACCTGCTCTGGGGGTAATGCTGAAGCTTCGGAAGAGGCACTAGTTCCAGGCGATACCGCTGAAAGTCTATTTGACCTTCTTCGTGAACCTCTTTCATACGTAGTCTGGGACCGGGAGCTGACCATCGTCGCGCTGACCAAACTCGCAAGGAACACCCCGCTAGCGGAGCCTAGAAAGTGCTGCTCACCCCCTGCCCCGCTAGATAGAAAGGTGACTTCTTCTATGACTTCATTCTCGTCTCCTTCACTTTCGTGCCGTCTAGCGGTAGCTTCTCCAAGGGCATCATCAAGTGCGGGCATCTCTGATCCCACCTGATTACCATCTTCATTGGTCTCACTTTGTGCAGCTGGAGAAGCATGGCTAGCTAGCCTTGCCGCTAAGGTGCGATTAGTAGCTTCGACTTGTTTCAAGCGACGTTGCAATTTTTCCAGAAGTTGCTGATGGCTTCTAGTCCGATCGACATACTTGCAGGCAACCCCGGCTTTCTGGCATGGCCCACATGCTGGTAGCACTTTGTCGCACTTGGACTTGCGTCGATGACACCTATCGCATGCATGCATGTTTCAATATCGTCTATGTTCCGACCGGAGGGTGCAAGTGCGCTGGAACTCCTTTATTTTCGGACAATTCAGCCGGCGGGCTTTAGGCCGAAACCCGGATACAATAAGTAACTTTCTTTTTTCCTTCTTTCTTATGTTTCCCTAGTCGTGGTGGGGATGTTATAGACCAATGCCGAGGGCCCCCGGTTCTTCGCTAGTGGCGTTTACCCCGCGTTTTCTCCACGCTATGAAGCGAAGCCCTAATTATGTGGCCTCGGACATTGTCCGTCGGTGACGGCCGCCGACGCCGACGATATCAGGAATTAAGTCAGGACCATTGCTTTTGAGTACTTCATAAGCCTTGATATCCTAGTACACCATATTTAATAACCAACATTTACCGAGCTTCTTGGGGCCGTTCTCCATGCGAGCCCGCCCTATAAAACAATGAGAACACTGGACCCACTAGACTCTCGTTCTAATCTGGGAGACATGACAGCACAAGATGAAAAGCCACACGAACATGAGCTGGAGGACGTTGAGAATGGCATCGACGTAGGTCAAAAGGGCTTCTCTGCTAGTACAGAGTAGTAGATGGTGTTGACTGTGGTTCAGGATAGTTCAAATAGCCTAGAAGGCGCGCCCGCTTATGACACCGCGGCTGAAAAGGCTCTGGTATGGAAGCAAGACCTACGCATCGTGCCTTTATCGGCATTTATTTATTTACTATGCTACCTGGATCGCTCCAACATTGGTGAGATGCGAATCAAGACTACCCCCATGAAATGACAAGCCTAAGAGACTCCAGGAAATGCCAAGGTCTTGAACAAGGATACGGGCAACGATCTTCTCTTCGAAACACATATGAGCAACTATCAATATACGTATGTATTGAATGTTTAACTTAGTAGATCAATTATAACCTGTGCCCTATCTAGAATTGCGTTGATGGTCTTTCTCGTCGCATATGGACTGTTTGAGGTACCCTCAAACTATTTGCTGAAGAAGTTGAGGCCCAGCGTATGTATCTATGACTTATGTTGCGTCTTTCCATAATTCGCTAATATTATCTAGAGGTGGATTGCGTTTCTCATGTTTGCCTGGGGTGGCATAACAATGGGCCTGGGTGGCTCTCGCAATTTTGGAGACGTTACGGGCATTCGGTTTCTGCTCGGAGTCATTGAGGCTGGACTGTTCCCTGGTCTCGTATATTACCTCACGTTTTGGTATCGGGTTTCGGAGCGTTCTATACGTGTGGCACTAATTCTCGCCTCTGCTACACTAGCCGGCGCATTCGGCGGTGCTATCGCCTATGGAGTTGGATATTTAAACGGATCCCATGGTCTGTCGGCCTGGCGCTGGCTGTTCATAATCGAAGGAGCTCCGTCGTGCGCATCAGCGATCCTTGTTTGGTTTTTCTTACCAGACTATCCAGAAACAGCGGGCTGGTTGAATGCTGCGGAGCTCAACTTAGCAAAACACAGACTCCGATTGGAAGGCTCAAAGAGCAGTGCGAAGACGATGAGCTGGTCAGATGCAAAAGCTGTCCTCACCGATTGGCGATTATATGGTCATTACGCGGTATGTGCTATATGCCTCATTTAGTAGCAAACCCACTCATATGTAGTAGATTTATTTCGGCATTTCAACTCCGTTCTCGAGTCTTTCACTCTTTACCCCATCTATCACAGCCGGACTGGGGTACGAGAATCTGGAGGCCCAACTGATGACTGTGCCGCCTTATGCCGTGGCATATGTAGTAACGGTCGCAGTTTCATGGTCAGCCGACCACTTCAACGCGTATGTTAATCACGCAGCCGGAATTCAAAATATACACTAACTGGATGTTGATGCTGGAATAGGCGCGGCATTCACGCAGCGATATTCTCATGTATTGGAGCTATAGGATTCTTGGCCTCTGCTGTCCTACCTGCAGATGCATTTCAGGTAAGAATATTTCTATATCGAGAAAAAGCCCAGCCTCTAACAGTACCGCAGAGTCGGTATGGATGTTTAATCGTGGCGGCCAGTGGCGCATTTTCGTGCATTCCTCCCCTTCTTGGCTGGCTCTCTTCCAATCTTCATTCGACTGCTGGAGCGGGGCTGGCGATAGCGCTCAATATCTCTTTCGGCGCACCGGGCCAAATTGTCGGGGTGTGGATTTACAAGGCTAACGAGGCTACGAGGGGATATCCCACGGGGCATTGGACGAATGCTGCTTTACTGCTGTTTGTCTGTGTTTCGTGCGTCGTGCTGCACATGTACTATGTGTTTCTGAATAGAAAGCAACGGAGGAGCGGACAATCTAACGTCTATGTGTATTGAACCAGTTACCGTTCAATGCCAATTGAAAATACTTAATACACCGTAATGGCCGCTGAGCTTTTCCTATTCACATCCACGATCATCTAGCAAGGGGCTGACCGGCATAATGGTTATCTATCTTTCATAGCAGCCCAACTGACCAAAGCGCGCCTCGACGCGTCTCTGGTGCACGCATCAAAAATGGCTTGTATGCTATGTAAACCCCTGCGATAGTGCGATTAGTGTCATTCTTTCCAGCAGTGCTTAATTCGGATGAAAGGTGTAGAGCGTGTCGATCAATACTAGCTCATCCCTGGCTGAAAGGAATGATTATCACTTGTACTCTGTACGAGACCTTTATTCAATCCCCTTTCTCCAACGGTTCGGTCATACAGCAATTTAGGCAGTTCAAGGGATGGATAGTGCACGAATCAGTGATCAACTCGAATCAAATCAGATCGCTGGACGGTTCCGCGAGGAGTGGCATATAGTCAGACACCTGGAATTTTCCCATTCAGCACTTTTCCACTTCCGTCTGTTCTCTGCATACTGTTATACTGGCTAACATTCTTAGGGAACAAGAGTAATCGGCGGATGATCTACAACAGCCATTCCGCAGTATCCCTTGCATCTCATCCCCATTTCACGTCCCCTCACGATCCCTAGTAGGATCTCCCAAGGATTGCGCCCTGCTGTTATCTGAGACGGATCTAAGACAGAAAATCTCTTATCCTGATCGATCGGAGCTCGTTTGAATCAA
Source organism: Aspergillus tamarii (assembly GCA_030556085.1). NCBI lineage: Eukaryota > Fungi > Ascomycota > Eurotiomycetes > Eurotiales > Aspergillaceae > Aspergillus > Aspergillus tamarii. Next base: position 761,305 of record JARVTJ010000006.1, read on the forward strand.
ATCCGTCTTCCCTCACTCCGTATTGTCCTCAATTTCAACAATATAGCCAACTAAGAATAAGACGAGAATAAACTCAAATCCACCGTAAACGTGTAATGTTCTATAAGGCGAAGTTTAACTTTCCCTATATTTCTTAATATCTGGGAAGCTTTTGTGGATGTCAAAGACAGCAGCCACAACCACATTCCTAGGATAGCCAAGTATTCAAGCTAAACCAATCTTCTTCAAAGACGATCATATAAAAGCATCATCTGTGCAAAGAAATCTTCTAAAAAATAATTTCTTTCCTTAACGACTTCTGCGCCTGGCGCGCCCACTATCATAATAATCCAACTTGAGATCCATTCCTTCAATCTCTCCTACTTTAATCTATTTTATACATACAGTCCATAATCTCACAAAACAATGCGTTTCTTCACAATCATCGCCACCCTCTCCGCAACGGCCATCGCCTTCCCAACATGGGGTCGGTTCGTCAATGGCACCCGCAACGGTGAAGCAAACATCAACAAGACTACTGTCGGCGATAATAACGTCGACAAGTCACGTAACAGCGCCACAGTATCTTACGATAGTCACTCTACCTCTACCGATGTGAAAGACAGCAACAATGAAGATAACAGCAGCAGGCCAAGCTTGGGCAGCATCCTCGACAAGGCCAATGTGACTGTTGGTCCTCTCACTGGCAACTCTCCGCTCGTGGCGGGTCCACTAATTTCACTTCCGTCATCGCTTCTATGAGGTCGAGTAGGGCTAGGTTCAACATGTGGGGTTTATGAGTGCTCTTTTGAATTTTTTTTTTTCTTTCTTTCTTTCTTTCTTTTTTTTTTTTTTTTTTTTTTTTGGTTTATGAGGGTGGGTCGATCATGTCAAGAGTAGGCATATTTTGATGATGTGGATGGGAAGCTTTGGGGCTGTTTGATATGGCAGAAAAAGCATCTACTGTATACGGTCATTACTCGCATTTGACTCAAAGATTGAATTGCAGCGGTAATGAGAATTATGTCCTTGTGGTGTGCAATGTAATGAACAATACCATTGACTTACTTTAGACGAGAAGGCGCGTCAAGTTATCATCAATGAATATCGCATTGCTCAAATGGCTTGAAAACCCCCACTAGCACGGCGAAGGATAACGTCTATGCAACGGGCACTCTTGGCAACGTAGACACGGAGGATGTACGTTTTTACATGCAGGAAGTATTTTAGATAACAGATGAACTCTATTCGAGATCTATGTTTTTCAGTTTCTCCCGAGCCTTCCTCAACATAACTCGCGCTGCTTATCAGTGGAGATCTACAGACACTTCTCTTGAGTCTACCACGGAAAGTGTCCCGACAGGCGCATATCGAAAATTCGAACCTTGGAGTTATTTGTCTGGGTTAAGGTTCATATACTGCGAAAATATATACCTTATTAACGTATTTACAGTTCATAATCGTTCATGTAGCAGAAAATCTCCGTGGTTAAAATACTCCCATGAGATATATATTTGGAAGTAGGGTGCCCGAATTTCCACCTTGCAACTTCGCCGACCATACATCTACACAGCTAACTTACTTCAACATTTATGGGCACTTTTATATTGAAACGGTATTATTGGATGCATCCTATCAACCTGTTAATGGATCATTTGCAGCCCTTTGGACAGGTATGTTAACCTTTTAATAATCAGTCGGCCCGTTGCTCTTAACCTCGCTTTGCACACAAGACGAACCCCGAGACAAATATGACCATAAACCCCAACCTAATTCTGATAACCAATGAAGCTTACAGTTGCAAATAGAGAGCAAGTACTTCGTCACGAAGACATCATCTCCCGAATAATAGTCTCAGTATACGCCCATAACAAAGACGAATAATCCGAGCAAAAGGCCAACCCAGTATAGAACGTATTCTTAGTACCCTGGAGCGCATACAACTTCCTATAGAACCCATCTCGAATGTCAGCATTGGAAACCGACACTGTCGTTGGCGTATGGTTACCAAACACGACAATCTCGGGATCACCGCCAGGAAACGTCCCTGCTGTTCCCATCCGGCGAATATCAGAAAGTACAAGGTCCTTCGCTTTCTGCGCGGTCAAAGTCCTGTTACCGACGATTTTACTTATAAGGTATCCGTCTGCACCGGCGTATTGTAGTTCCAACTCGAAAGGCGGGAGCGGGAGGCTGCCAGGGCTGTTGTCGGGGTCAACGTTGACGAGCGTCATGGCGTTTGGGATTCCTGTGTTGTTCACGACAGCAACATAATAGTTGACCCAGTCCCATTTATGGAATAAAGAGGATTCTGTCGTGGTAAGGTCGAATCCCTTTAAAGATTTCATGACGGGGACGAACGTGATGAGAAGTTGTTTGGCTTTGATAAGTTTCCGGGCACCGTTCGCATCTTGGGTCACGACCTTGATACCAGAGCTTGATCGTTCAGTTTCGGTCACATTAGTCTCGTAGAGGACATTGGACCCGAGGATTTCCGAGGCCCTCTTGTATACCTCATACATGCCATCCTTGGGCGTAATATATCCGCCATGAAGGAGCGAGTCAATCTGGGGAATACCACAGAGTTGGAGGATACGAAGGAGTGGGGCTTGGAGGATATTTCCGGCGCCATGGGCGAATGTCATAACGAATTGGAGCACACCCTCAATGCCAGTCTTCTCAACAAAATGACCAAAAGGCTGCAGAAGCTCCTCGGGAACGGGGTCTGGAAGGTTGTACAGTCCATCCTTTAAGTAGCTAAAGTTTTTGATAGCTCCACCGTACGTTTCTGCAGCCTGAAGGATGGATAAAGTCCCAGACGGTGGAGGTACTTTCTCCCCCGTTCTGAAGTTGATATATTCGGTGGTCCGTGTGCTTGGCAGAAGTGGTTTGTGGTCTACTCCCAGACGCTTCAGGTAATTTTGACTCAGCTTATCGTTGAACACCCCCTCCACACCGTAGTCAATGTACTGATTGTGGGGTAGGTAGAGCGTCTCAGTGTGACCGCCTAGGATCTTATTACGCTCGACAACTACCACACTCTTGGCTTTGTCCTTCAAACTGATGGCTGCGTATGTACCTGTGGACCCGCCGCCAAGGATACAGACATCTCGGATGATGATATCATCAGGTGCAAAGTCTTGCTCGTCGATTGCTCCTCCAAAGGAGACGAGCGCCACGGAAAGAACTGCCCAAAGAAACAGCCAGAAAGTGACGGATTTGAAGCCCATTTTGATGTGGGGTGGAGAGGTATGGCAGTACAAGAAGGGCACCAAAATACAATAGAAATAGAAATAAGAGGCTATCTGTAAATCTCAATTCTTTCTTGCTCTGACTACATTAAGAGATGACGAATTTTCGTTCACTTAACCCAAACTTGCCGTCGCTTCCACCAACGTGAAGGAAGCTGTGAATCCAGGGCAGCCGATTGATGAAACCCATGAATACAAACCAGATTCACAACTGAAGAGGAGAGAGGATTGGGGGAGGGGGAGGAAGGAATTGTTTGGCGTTCTTCTTCCCCGCGATATAGTGCGGCGGAGTTAATAAGCGGATACCTATAAGTTAGTGGGTTTACATGGTACATCTCTCTCTATATACTCCCACTTCTTCCTGGTCATGTCCTCTAGAAAGTCGAAGCATACCAAGAACCTTGGTTCTGCTTGCTCTGGATAGATCGATTAAATCCCAGGATCAGTTAACTAGCGTAATTCAGCCGCATATAATATCGTCGTGACGTAAGCTTATTTTTAGATTTCGTGTGAGTGGTGTGACTTCGTCTTAGGTGGCCACGCCTAGGCCCAGCCATCTTTAGACTTTCGTTCTCATCCAAGCTTTCATTGTAGCTCATTCGTGGCTTGAACATTATTAAACACGGGTCAAGTGGTTGGTTAGACTCTGCGCGCATTGCATAAGCCAAATTATTTCAATCTCCTCGGAACAACTGAATAGATGCACACAGTATGGGAATGGGAAGAGCTGTTGGGACAGCGTGATCCGCATGGAATTGGCGTTAAATGGGTAGCTCAGAAGTTAATATTAACGATCTGAGGGGATGTCATTCGGCACAGGTGTAGCTCTGCACTTGTTAACATATAATGAGTAAAGAATCTGGCACTTAATAGCACTCTTTGGGGCCTGGACCTGATGTAAGAGGTGTGATTGATCCTTGACAGGTATATCGGTCCACGTAGAATATTAATCAGGTCTGTCTACACCTATTCAGGGAAAGGAATTCGAACCAGGTAAAGTTAGTAACGGTAGGAGTTGGTTCAGATATATACCGCTTCATTACTCAGTCCATTCACCTAATCGTTAATATAGTAGCATAGTATGTCGGAATTGTTCAGAACAAAGATGCAAGTAGTTTTGCAAAGCTAGCAAGGAAATGGAATATATAGTAAGCCATAAGCCAAGTGAGATTTCCTCAGACTCTGTGGCTCATCTTCTCCAGAGATCATGCTCATCGCTATGGCTCCAGATCACCAACAACAGGGTGTCGGTTCTACGCTTTTGAAGATAGTCCGTGATTATGTGGACGACAATGACCTTGCTATCCCATCGTATCCTCGCCCGATGAGATTGGCTTATACCCTAAATTCGGATTTCTAGTGGTCGGGGTTGTGGAAATAGAACAGAGGAATGTTACTGGAATTCTACGGATCACAGGCTCGGATGCTTGACAAGATATGGCATCATATTCGTGAACAGTCCAGCTAGCCAGATGGAGGTTAAGGCCTTATGATTGCTCCCGAAAGAAGCAAATGTCTAGAATGCAGTTGAGAAGTGCGGGCAACATCTCGGAGGGATGACGGTGAGTCGTAAGCTGCAGAGACGTAAGAGGTCATTCTAGAGTCAGCAAGATCTCAAGATATTTGTTATAGAGAATGGACTGATTGGATTCAGGATGATCGTAATGTCAGGCTGGGTTGTGCACCTTCAAACAGAGTTTCAACCAAAACTTCCTGAAAAGGCAGAGAAAGAAAATTGGGGAGAATGCGAAAAGAACAACCCAACTAATGAAGGATAGGAAAGGCAAAGAAGAAAAAGAAACCCTAGTGAAGATCGACAATTGTATTTCCGTATTTAGCGGGCCTAGGCCACTATCCAACACTTCAAGTCTGCAACTAAGCCTCACCTTTCACACTAGTCGTGTCCCTCCGCTTGGCGCGCGAATTGTCAGCGCTTACTGAGTCATTTCATTTGCAAAATAGTGGTTGCAAACCAGGAATAATGTACATACAGAAGATTCCAATTGGGAGAAGGGAAATAATCATTGCACATAACCATCCCATCAAACCCCATGGCTCAGCAACAACCATCCCGGCGCGTCCTGGAATGGATCAAGCAACAACATGCCGAAGCGGGGGACGGTTCACGTAGAGCGCGTAAGGTAAAGGCAAGACCTCGAAACTCGCTAGAGGACGCACTGCAAAACGATCCAGCCGCATCTGGCCAAATCCCGCAGCAGATTCCACTGCCCAGATCTCGGGATGGGTCGACGACGGCCAGTGACCGTGGAGAACGAGGTCGAGATGCAGCGAGATCCTCCCTGGAGTTAATTGTTCGTGATGACACTTTCATACTGCCTTCATCCATTCCATTGCCACCATCGCTGCCGCCGTCACCGAAACTACCTCCAGTAGTACTACAGGCGACCGATAAGCCGCCGGGGAAGCGCCAAACCTATGCTCAAATTCTGGACCGCGCAGCGGGTGTATTCGACCATGTCAAAAATGGCAATGTCCGCAAGTCTCCACGAGTTGAGAGAACCTCCATCACGCTCTATGAATACTACAGCGATAACACTGCCTCGAGAGTGGAGATCGAGGACCCCAAGTCCATTTCCTACTATTGCGACGCGCCTGAGGGGTTGAGCGGGCGCGTGTTTATAGTTGAAGACCTATCAGAACGTACTATCCACGCCTTGGGGGAGGCATTCGGAGTCACACCGGAGTTCTTTGAAGAGCATCTGTTGAACTCTGGGTACGGTGGTGCGCAGTATGATGACCCGCCAGCGCGATCATGGAAGACGACCGGATTGAATAAGTCATACGTGTCAATCCAGTGGGTGCGGCCTATGTATCGTCGCCAACCGCTATTCTCAAACCGCGATCGGGAAGATCTACTGGATTTGAACCGTGATGGACTGGATTACATATCCGGCAACTCAATCTTTAGTCTCAAAGCGGAAACAAATATCTTTCGTCCCGAATGGGACCTACGTGTTGATCCACGCCGGACGGCAAAGGAGACGAGGGAGTTTGGCTTGGTCGAACGGGCATCAATTTGGAAGAAGCAAGCTGAGGATAAAGACTATGAGATCGGTGGGTAATTGTCTTTCTTGTCGGTTCTGAACATGAAAAACTAAAGCGAAAGTCCAGTTATCGTGCTACTTGATCCTCTGCCGGCCATTAGTTATAGCCATGATCAAACGCAGGAAATCCCGAAGATCGATGGTAACTCTGATAGTGACTACGACGATTATGACGCTGGTGATGGTGACGAAGCAGGAACTCGACCGATTTTAATAATCGAGGGCGATGATGGCGTCCAGGCACTTGCGATCCCAATTGAGAACCCACGGCGGGAGACAACCGGACGTCGGGTATTGGACTGGCTACTCAGGCGACCGAGGCAAGAAGTCCATAGAACAAAAGTGAATGTCGAGAGGACAGTCCAGGTTTTGGTCAAGCAGATGGCTTCACGGAAGCCCGTTACTATCGATCTAGAGGAGGCTATTGTGACAGGCAAGCACTTGGCGACTCTCCAGGATGAGCTTAATGAAACTAGGTCCACCCGGCAGGATATACATCATATGGTAGACAAAAAGACCACGCCAGTCAGTCTGCTAGATACGTTGTTCGAGATCATCCGCCAAGATACTTTGATCTTGCTTCGGGTGCTCAACGAGATCTTGAGCGATATGGAGGTCGATATCCTGGATGACACGAAGATGGAGGATCGATTGGCATTGTGGCGTCAACTGATAAGTAAAGCCGAGAGAGAGTTGTTGGATCTCATTGCCTCTATTAGAAGCTTTCTGGCGTTCTTTGGTATCAAACAGCCAGCCAACACGTCTCTAGCACCAGCCGACGACAGCTCAGAGATCATACAAAGCGTATCGGATCTCTTCGACCAAATCAGCCAGATGCTTGCCCGGCTCCGACGTGCATCTTCGTCCTTGACGTCCAACATGGGTCTCCTGGACAGCCGACGTTCCATTGACGAGGCACACGCCGTGACGCGACTCACTGAGCTGGCGTTCATCTTCATTCCACTCTCGTTCTCAACATCCGTTTTTGGTATGCAAATCGAGCCCTTCAAAGACTCAGCGCCAGTTTGGAAATTCTTCGTTGTCGCAAGTACCGTAACGACGTTCGCGTACCTGATGCGGCTGACAATGCGCAGCCAATGGCTAGCGAGTCTGAAGCAGAATGTGAAGCAAGATGTTAGACGTTACGCAGAACAACACAGCCTTCCCGTGCAGGTCAGGTCCCTATCAATGTTGTTGCTCTTACGATGGTTCGGAAGCGTTCTCAACCGGAGTAGCAAAGCAACATGGTCATGGATAGACAGGAATAGCCGCAAGGCGGGGACCGAGTTATGGCAGGTGGTCGGATTCCCGGTCGGCCTCATTCTGATGACCGGTCTTGTTGCCGCTGCACCCATAGCCGTACTATGGACTCGAAATCTGGACGAAGGCGTACAAGGCACAGTTACCGCTGCAATCATGCTTGCCATCCTGGGGCTGGTAGGCGTCCCGTATTGGCGCAATTCCGACCCAGACTTTCGCTATGCATTGCCCAGGATTGTCATGCGCCTGCTCGACCGGATTCCGCCAACGACCCGCTTGTTACTTGTCTGGGCGCTTGGGATCATGGCTTTCGTTGCAATCCCTCTCGCATTAATATGGACGCGCCCATTGGCATCAGGTATCAAAGCCGGCTTGACTGCGGCCATTATGGTGATTATAGTCACTGGTGTCGGATTCCTCGTGGTGCAGCTGTTGTATTCTAGGGCCTTAAACATATCGCGTGGGAGTAGCGTTAGCTCCTCGTATGCCTCATATGCCTCGTATAGGGCATCTACCTCTACAGAGCCGGTTGCACAGTCTTTGTAAATCAATCACCTTCGATCCCTTAGCAACTAGTATATATCGCATAGTATATTGTCCTCTTGACCTAAGTCTTTTTAAATAAAACAATACACCCTCTACCACCAAAAGCAAATATAGACTGTAAGCATAACTAGTCTTCCGTCAATTCACGGAGAAGACTAATACTCATGATCATAATCAGCAAAGCGAGAGCGACAACCCCGAGGCAGACCACAGCAGCCCAACCCAGAATCATCGCGGCAGTCCCAACATGGCTCTCAATGGCTCCATACGTAAGACTCTCTGACATGGTTCCTGTAGCACTGCTATTGATGTGCTGCCAAAGGATTGAAATTAAGGCGAATATGAACCCTAATGCACTCAAACCTAATGCTGCCTGCGACACCGGCCGTGAGGGGAAGGGCTTGACTTCGCGCTCTGAGCCGTCCTCATCGACCTCCTCATGCCATCCAGGGAATGTTGCTAACGCGAGGAAACAAACAAAGGTCACTGCGACAGCAATGAATCTAAGTTTCATGTTAGAACTAATCAGTCGGTTCATAGTATGCGGTTAAGGACATCAAAGCAGCTTTTTGTGTCTCCATGGTGATGGCGACAGAAAAATATCAGAGAAGAATGAGAAGAAGGCTGGAAAGCAACTCACATCAAACCATCAAAAACAATGGTTTCTTTAAATTTGTTCGCAATCCAAATCAAGTTCAGCGGATCAGCGGTGTCATTACTACCTTGCATTCCTTGATCCTTTACCATACTGGCTAATGCTGCAGCACTACTGGAACACAACTGCGCGCCGTCACTCCGAGTCAAGCAGAGTCCCATGTACCCCGCCCGTACTTCTTGAATCGTAGTATTGCGGGGCTGCGATATGTTGTAGACATCTTGTGCAATGCTGGGGTTTATGAATGAGGGGTCGCTAGGGGCTGAAGTACTGGCATTCCTGTACTTGAGAGAAACAAGATAGATGTTGTTCATGCCATTGGAGGATGTGCATCCAGCAAGGAGCACGGCTGGTGGATTCATTAGCCATCGCGGGAAAGAAAAAAAAAGGAAATGTATAGTACGATAAAGATAAAGATCCAGTATAAGGTCTAGTATGTCATACATAAGAGGATAATCGCAACAGTACAGACACCCATCAGGACATGGTGGTATGCGATGAAGGGAACAAATCCTGTAAGCGCGACTTGTCAGCTGAGCCCCGCATGGCTGGTAAGATAACATTGGAAGACCATACTGGAGAGGCTCGTTCGAAGTCCCATCTTGTCATTGACAATTCAACCGGCAGGATATAACAGGTACAACTCATCTATCTAACGAACAGATGATATTATATTGGCAAAAGGTAACACTGATGTGATTACATGCAAAGCACACAATAAAAACGATCAAAATGAAAGAGTGATGTGGGAACACGCCAATTCTTCACCCGGCATTAGACTATTTGCTTTTTTTCCTGGTAAACATAAAAAGAGGGGCTGGAGCCGATTAGTCGGCTTTTGGTCCTAGTTAAGCCGTCCTGATTCGTGTTAATTTCTGATTTCACTAACCTGTATGCATCCTTCGTTGGCTTGCCGGTCTTGGCACCTTGATCGGGGGTGGGGGCTATAGACTGAAAATACGGGCTTTTGGGTTGGATAAGATTAGACTACTGCCATATAGCCGCTTGGGTGGTCTGAAAGGCTTGGGGGAGACCTTTTACATCGGGCCTACTTCATTAGAGTCTTGATAGCTTCAAATATGTCCTGGTCCGCCATTGTTTTCCCACTGTAGGGCACTGAGGACCACGTGAACCGTTAACCCCTCCGTGATTTTTATTCCGTGAAGCGGCATCTCTGCGCGACTAAGTGGTAGCAACACTTCCAAAAGCCAGGCCCTCCCCACCCTCTTCTCCTTTCGCTTCTTAATGCCTTGGTAAAGTGTGTTCGGTGTTTCTCGTCTCTGCTAGATCATAGTTATCCCGGCCCGATGTAGTTCCTTTAGCACGTTTCTCTCGACATTTGCGGATATTCTGTATTCCCCCTCGACTTGAAGCTCAAACTACAGAATCTTAACACCGAGATCCGCGGCGGAAAGCTCACTTACATCACGACAGAAATGAAATCACTGGAGCTACAGACCCCGGGCGTTGCCTGGGTTCAAAGAATCTTCAATCTTGAACCCCGGTGGACGGTGGAGCCCGATCCTCAGGTCATCGAGCAGACAATACAGTCGCTACTACCATCGAGCACAGTCCAGGTGACCTTCTTCGCTGAGGGCGCCTTAAACAAACTCTATGACCTTAAAATAGATAATGAGGTCTTTGTTATGAGAGTCACGTTGCCTGTTGATCCGTACTATAAAACTATGAGTGAAGTGTCGACAGTGGACTGGATATCCCGAACCGCAAATATCCCTCTTCCTCGAATCATCACTTATCACGCTTCCCGAGAAAACTCTATCGGACTTGAATGGATCATTATGACCAGAATGCCTGGAACGCCTTTGAAAGATCTGTGGCGCTCTCTATCATTTTCCGAAAAGACAAGTTTGGTTGGAGAATTTGCGGCTTTCTCTAGTTGCCTTTTTCGGAAGCAATTCCAGGGAATTGGAAATCTATATGAGAAAAAATCCATTCTCAATGATTCCGGACTGCCTGAAGCCACCTGGCCTGCTAGAAGCCAAGTATATTCTAATAAATCACCTCTATCTGAAAAGGAACATATGCCTGCAGGACTACCAGATGTGGGCAGAATTGTTTCTATGCACTTTTTTTGGGGGTCGCATATTCTTCAGGATGTTCATCGAGGGCCATTTACGTCTAGTAGCGACTGGATTACATCACGTCTTTCTCTCAGCGAAAAAGACTGTCGGTCAACCCTACACAATTTACCATCTAGCGATCTTGACAGCGATGATGAAGATGATGCAGATGATGCAATAAGAACATTGGAAATTATTGGCAAACTGAAAGCACTGCTTCCATCTTTCTTTCCACCAACTGGAGACAATCCAGAGCCCTCAGTCCTGGTTCATGACGACCTCTCTACCCGCAATATACTCGTCCATGATACCGGACAGCTAGCAGCTATTTTAGACTGGGAATGCGTTTCAGCACTTCATTTATGGTATGCCTGCTACTACCCTGCATTCTTGAAAGGACCACCCCGACGGCTTGAGCCTGATCTAGGACGATATAAACTTGAAACGAGCGGCGAACCCACCGATCTCTACTGGCAACACCTATGGGAGTATGAGGGTCACTCTTTGTGATGTTTTTATTGATAGAATGAAAAGCTTGGGCCCGGGATGGGTGGAGATTTTCGACAAGAGCCAACGTCAAAGGGATTTCGACCTTGCAGTGCAAAATTGAGATATTGAGTTTGTTGCCCGGCATATACGTGCATGGATTAATGACCTCACTGCTGGTGTGGACACGTATCGGAGCCTGCGCGATAGAATTGATGAGGATTAAACTTCTAAAAGCTGCCCAATGGGAGTAAGAGCTATATTTGCTAAAAAAGAAATGCCTGCTCTATTTGAAAAACGTACTTACAATCTCTGACTTGACTCCAATTTCAATGATTAGTGGATCTGATTGATGCCAGACTATACTTGTACATGCCGATAGTGCCCATTGGATGAAGGTATAGCTGATTACTACCTTCAGGACTAGGTGAAGACCATTCAGAAAAATTCCCCTCTGGGCCGAGGGCGGACTGAAGGATCCAATTCTCCATCTATGAAAGAAAGCAATATTTTTTAGAAACCATGAAACGGTGACTGAGAGTGGCGAATACTTCGAAACAATCGACCAGAGAAATAAGCCAAGTGACGATAATGGGCCTTAAGAAACATAGTAGTCGATGCTATTTCATGCGTGCATTTACCAAGCGTTAAGTTCGACAAGGCCGAGGATCTTGTACGCGAATACGGAGTAACTATCCGGTGGAATGTGACCAGGGGACCATTTTTACGAGATTAGGACGGCGCACGGTTAGTTTGCATGTTCACAGTCATTGTTTCGCCGACCTTATCACTCAATCAATGGTGCAAGAGAGGTTGAATATGACCGTGAAATACGTGTCAGTGTGATTAAGGTACGTTGGTTTAATCCGATTTGGCCGGTAACTACAATGTATAAAATATAGTTTACTGTGTAAGAGATATGAAACTTAGAATAGAACTACCCTGCTTTGTATTCACATCTCTTAGAGGACAGGGTGTTGTGGGGTCAAGCTTTCAGGTAGCCCTTGAGAGTTTCGGTCTGTAGTACGAAACGCACATATACCGTAATATAGACTTTGAAGAGACGACTGAGGCCCAAGCATTTTGTCGAGTCAGCACCCCAATATTAATACCTCCGATGGACCACGAGCCCTGAGCGATTGAGCTAGACATACCTTACTAATCGTAAGGTCAGGTGCAGAGATATGCTAAGGGTTTCATACCTATTGTTGGTAGTAGCAGTTTGGGGTAGCCTGGATCCCGAGGACTCGTAGAAGCACTTTTCCGGAGGTTTCCGCATTTATCAACCTTCTCGGGCCTATGCCATAGACAAAGAGGAGCCATGAACCGCAAAGAAAGACCTGGACCTCCCCGTAGTATAGATATAGAGAGCACGTGATGGGCGCTTTTGTCCCTCTTAGGTAAACGGACTTCCTCGTTGCTTTTATAGCAAAATACCCCCTACTCGAGCGTACTTCGGTCCTGGCTGAGTACCACCTAGTAGAAACAATGGTGCAAGCTTCTGAGTTACGGGTGACAATATCATTGTACAGTTAATCCCCTTTAGAAGAGACCCCGAGGCATTCGATTTCGGTAAAATCTTAAGACTATTTCTGTTATCCTGGTATAGAATTCTCTGAGCCTAATTTAGGGAAGTTTTATAGATATATCTAGTTCTACATATAATATTTCTTGGGAGAGCAGTGATGTGGATCTACTTTTTAGACTACGGTAACATCCTCAATATCCATGGATATCCACAATCCTCTCCGCAAATTGCGGATATAGACTATAGTATTCCAATTACTATCCTCAATTCTCAGCTTTGTGGATTCAAAAGCGTACTTGTAGAACACATAAACTAGAAATAAATGTCTCTTTAGTAGATCCCGATTTTCCACCTGAATGTCCTAACAGCCACCAAGAAATCAACCAATATGTCCTATAAATTATGTTGGTAGGGGTTTCCGCCTGGCGGCCCTAAGGCCCGGAAAGGGTTTTCCCAGGGCCGCTAAGCGGGCCCCACAACGCCCCCCAGAAAGTAGGAAAGGTAGGAAGATAGTAGTAGGTAGGAGAATCGAAGAGCTTTTAGAATGAGCCACCACCATTCTTCCGAGAGATTATATAAAATAATTGAAATGGAAGTTATAACTAGCCCATGTAGAAATTCACTGCAAAGGATTCAGGGTCCTAACAAATTTAATTGCTGAAGGGCTCATGCTATATCAATGTTATATATAGCGTAGCGTGCCTTAAAAAGATTAAGATCCCAGAACACCTCGATGGAGCCCGCTTTTGTGGAGACGCCATGCAACAATCCCGAGCGAACCATTTCTCTTCACTGGCGCACGTTGCCTTGGCTCCCCTTCTTAGTTGAGTCTTGATGTCTGCTTCTCGCAGAAAACGTCCCACAAATGCGTAAACCCTGACCTTAATATCTGCGACGTTATACTTAATCTGGTCAAGTTATACGCCGGCAAAAATACCGCTATGGTAATATTTACCGACGCAAAAGCCGAATCCATGCAACACAGACGCAAAATACAATACATGAACAAATATACAACATCCTAAAACAAAGCCTTCACCGTCCCACAGGCCCCATTTCCAAATCTTCGTATTCATTGGTAATCCCATTCTCGGGATATCCCCGGCTGCCATACGCGACCCAAAGGGCGTGCGCTTTGGACCGTGGTGGGAATGCCCATCCTCCACCTTCCTCGGTAGGATCTATAAGAGTCGTAGTTGGGAAGGTATGGTACCATCGGAAGCCGAGGCAAGCGAAGAAGGCACCGATTGTAGTGGCGCTCATGATGTCCCACCCGGCATGCATGTAGTCTGAGTACCGTGTGGCACAAATGCAGAGGGCAAGGCCAACGGGACTGGCGGCGATCAAAAGGAGATATAGAGGCGGCGCGGCTGGCCGTGAAGCAGGCGAGTACGTGGATTGTCCATTTCTTCTAAGTGCGGAGGGTGCGGTGGGATGAGCGGGAGGGATAATCGCGAATTTAGCGCAGAGCCAGAGCGAGAGATAGAGGAGGCCTGCCCAGGCAAAAGAGGAGTGTCCCGATGGGAAGGCTGCAAATCCATCTTTTATTACAGCGGCGTCTGTGTTCTGACAGATACTGGCGTGGACTAGAACAGGGGCACCCTCGCGTCTCAGACCTAGACCGCCGGCCAGATGGGCGGAGATGTTGGAGAGGTCGGGGTTGCATCGGGCAAGGAAATCAGGTCGAGGCTTTCCGACGATGTCTTTCAGTCCTGAGACGACGAAAAATGCACCAGCAAGACTAAGGCATAGACCGAGCCAGCCTGTATGCCATTCCCACAGGCGGCGTTTCCAGGGGCTTAATCCACGCGTCACGTACCCTGTCGCTGTGATTGTTGATGTCGGAATAAAGAGGCTGAGAGACATGATTATGACAGCCGGGACGGCCAACGCAATGATCCCGACCACGGTGATAGAAAATGTGTCTGAGTATAAAGGATAAGATATATTGGGATCGTCCAGGGAGAAGGCATGTTGATTCCCGGTTATCTTGTACAAGACACCTCCTACTGCTGCGAGTGCACTGAAAATGAACGATATCAGTATTAGTGGAAACCATAGAATTCGGGTAGGGAGAAACAAACATAACAACTATCCAATCGAGGATGTAAGAAGATATCATAAGCTTCGAGAGACGATTTGAACCCAAGACACTGCTAGGTTGATTATCCGCAGTGAAAGACATAACTGATGTGCCAATGAGGAGGTTTTCAAGGATCAAACAGGATACACAGCAGGAAGAAGATGAAAAAATCTAGTCGGCTACTATAACAGCGATCCATGACCGGTACTTTGACCCATTCCGCTAAATTTGTTTCGCACCAGGCAGCAACCAAAATGTAAGGCCCAGTTTAATAACATTTGTCCAGAAATAGGCTGGTAAAAATGATACATTAGCCGCATGGATAGACCAAATCGTGTGCCGACGAATCATGCCTTCACCGAGGGTACTAAGGAAATCCAGGATGGAGTGTGGGAATTTCTTTCGGCTATTTTTATCCCCCGCGAACTTTAAGATGGCTTGCCACTCTCATGCCTTTCTTGATGCTGCGCCACCCAGTAAAAGGGGCTTACTTTTCGTGATCTTGTTGACTGCAAGGGAAGGCAAACTTTTAACTTTGACCTAGCGCCTCTTGGTGAAGCTTAGCTTGCCAAGCTATAGAGGGATTTATGGCAGCCTAGCGTGCTTCTGGTTTCTGCTCTCGTGTTGCAATGTATCCTACTAAATTAAAATGCTTTCCAAATGAGCTGTAACACATCCAGATCAGAGTTACATGATAACTAAAAGCGTTTACAGGTGCATCATGTCGATCACCACAGTTACATTGCTAAAGCTGCATACGTTCACATAAAGAAGTACAACCAATTGCTTGGAGGGCATGCATTAATGTTCTCTATTACAGGAATTTAGCGCCTAAACACCCTTACCATCCTGATAACTACTCAGTATCTCATGCAATATCCGGGGTACACGCTAAAGTCTCTCCCCTCTCCAACGAAACTATTTCAGAATCATTTTGGCTTGCTCTGGCCGATGGATTGTCTCATAATCAATGCGAACAAAGGTACTGTCCACATTAGGCAAGCTCTCAAGCTTCTTTTGTAGATCTTCCGAGATATCATGGCATTTTTTTCAAAGTTTCGTGAGGATCCATGACAACATCCAGTTCCACAATGAGACTCCTGCCTGGATGGTACACCCGCAAAGTGTCAACAGCTCAGATTGCAGAATGGTGGGTCATGTAAATATGGGTGACCACATTCAGATGTCTGAATCGGCACTGACTCCGATATGAAGCTTACATTCGCCAATGGACGTGTGTAGCCATAGGAGGAAGATCAGCAGCGAAAGGATGATATCCTCCATCGAGTCAATGCACCACTTTAACTTCGAACCACCAACAGAAGTCAGGATTCAGAGACCATTAATGAGTAGGTTATCGCGATGATCTTCTCAAAATAATCCGGACCGGAGTACTTGTTCTTAAAGCCCAACAATACAAGAACAGGGCAAATTTAACGCCGAAAATAATGATGACGGCAGTGACGGACAGAAGGTGGAAAGCTGACTCTTCCCCTGGGGTAAGCTCTTGACAGGAGAAGGGTATCAGGATCAGAGAGACGGCATACATGATAATGAAGAAGTATATGTTTCCGATGTGTTCTATCCGAGCCTTGCCAACAGGGTATTGTGGCGTGTTCCCCTTCTTGGCAGCCCGGTTGCACAGGATCAGGGTGTTGTATGAGGTAGGGCCGAAGATTGAATCCGCCATAGTAGCGAAAAGAGAGAGAGATCCAGAGGCGATAGTACCGTAGAGACGCAGTCCTGAGAGGAAGATATTGCATACAAAGGATTCCCATACAGCAATTCGCAGCTGCAACTTGTTGGAAACTTCCATCTCCTGCGTATCGCGGACATGGTGGTGAACCGGGTTGAGCAATTGCTCGATGTGCTTATTCTGCCATTTGTAGAAGTCCTTCGTCTTTGATACTTCGTTGCTGAAAAATAGGAGGCCGGGGTGTGTTGGTGATGAGTGTTGGCGGGGTTTGTCCTCAAGTTGAGTGGTCGACAACAAATTAGTAGTTGGCCGCACTAGATTTATGATCTAGTACGGTGAAGGCACCATGTTTGACATGATTGTGTCCGAAGGCAATGACTAGGACGAAGAACAGGACGTACGGGGATTTTCAACAATGAACTCTAGGTGAGGAGGAATATAGGAATTAGTAGGAAATGCCCGGTCTGCGATGCCATTCATGCCACTCGTCTCCTAGTTTGTCGCGCGGGTTGAAGCTCAATACCCTTCTTCACCAGATATGCCATGGTATTCTTGCAGCTTGGGCCCCTCTATTCGGCACTGAATTGACATCCCTTGTCGAAGTAGCCACCTTGACTGAATGAGACTGCATATTTATCTGGTACTTGTTATTTCTTAATCATTGTGAGGACCGTCACTCGATCGGTAGGTGTGTTTGCCTAGCAATTTGCTACTGGTCATCCTGACCACTCTATATAAGCTACCTAATCTAGGGAATAATATATTACCATTTAAACGGCTCTATATATCGGCACTTTTGATATTCAATAATTAATAGAGCTCCTATTAACCCTGATCAAGGCCTTGAGAAATTATAGACCTAGCACTTCCCGGTAGGAAATGGTTCATCCCCGGACAGTTGATAGCCCACAAAATTTCAGCATATGAAAGTGAGGCCGTGTGCGTGATGTGATATGATCGGGGCTTACATCGTCAGACACCCTGAGCCTTTCCGATCTCTACTTGGAGGGTCAGATTGCCCTAGACATACATCTGCTTAGCAGGGTATAGCTGACAAGGAATGCAGGACTGGAAAATAAGTAATCAGGATAACCATATATTACAAGTGAATGAATAAGTAGGGTGACAATTCAATGATATAGATCTCGAAAGCCAGCACTGAACCTGTATGAAACAAGAAATTGGCTTGTGATTCATTCATATCGTATCTAAACTTCCTCTCGATGTAACTCTACAAGATTCACCGCACTATTGGATGCCCTTTCCTGAGCCTTCCTGCTATACTCGACGGTATAGGTCATCGTCTGCGAGATTTTGCCATTGGTGCCAGGAGCACTAGGTCGCGTGGCTCTACGTGCGTAAGACTCCCCAGCAGAACCACCCATGATCCCAGGGAAGAACCGGACCAATACAGCCCTGGCTGCCGGTAAGCAGGCACAGACCACCGCAATCTGGCATTCGATTACCGACCAGACGTTAATCGGCTGTAATTCGACTATGTAAGAGATCAGCTAACGATGTAAATAAAAAAAAAAAAAAAAGGTCTTCGTTAACATACCAGTGGGGTTCTTGTTCCAGCGGTTGTACCAGAAGACGATGACACGGAGTATTGCAACAATTGTGAGCCTAGTCAGATGAGAATCGTCAGCTTAGAAGAAAATAACTGGTTCAGCAATGTCTATTACTCACACCAAGCCCATCGCAAACATAACACCAACTCCTAGTTTCTTCCGCGCGCTGAGGTTTAGTTTAACCACTTCATACACTGGCATGGCGACCATAACAGCATCAACTGCAATATTGACGAAGCTATTTGCGAAGGTTGCCGCAATAAAGTCGATGCATTTCCCTTGCTCCTCTTTCGCCCATCCTGTCCATGCCAGATGGACTGGGGTGCACCGAAGGCCGTCAACCAGAACCCAGGTAACTGCAATTGCGGCATTGAGACCGATGATGGTATAGGCTGTGTAGCGAAATGCCGTTGATTGGAATATCCGCAACAGGAAAAGACAAACAGAGATCTTTGCGAGGGATATCTGCATTTTGTATAGCAAAACATAGATGTAGAAGATCTGCAAATGAGAATGAGCGTTTCGTTTGAATGTAGTAGAAAGGACCAACTAACCTTCATTATCTCAGTTATTTCCCCAAACGGCGTGATATTCCAGATGTCCTTCCCGAATCCATGATGGATCACTGAAATGTATTAGTAACCTCCAGTTACTCAGAGGATTGAACATTCTGACTAACTGGATACATTCAATGAGAACACGGACACGGCCAGTATCTTGACGGATATTAGACGACCAGGTGTTATTGTAGTAAGATAGGTATGGTAGCAATCTCACATATGCCACAACAATAGTATAGTCATCCCACCACCAACTACCACTAATACGCATATACTTGGCGGATATCCGGGTAGCAAAGAGGATTGTCGCAAGGCATAACGGAATAATGAGAGCGGGATCTGCGGCGGGGCGTCCTTGATGAGTGGGGAGGTTGCATTGTTTAGACTGCAGCCGTTTGGCAGCTGTATATTGCTTAGTATGAAGAAAGGACGCAATGGATATAGAGAAACACACTGAATGATTCTTTCACTGTGCAATTTGTAAGAACACACTGTTCCCAGGTAGACTGATAAAGACCATCCGTGCAAAGACATGCCGTGGTATTACCAGAACAAGATAGGTTATTTTGCTGCAATGAGCTTTGCTCACAGGTAACCTGCTATGGTGTTAGGAATGGCTTGATGTTCTTCAAAGACACTGAAGCGTACCGCGCACTGTGGAAGAACTTCAGTCGTTGTACTGGCAGCTACAACTGAGGCAGCTAAAAGAAGGGAAGCGATTATCGATCCCCGAAGGGATACCATTTTGTTTCGTATTGCAGGATGAAAAAGGATGCAAGGCAGACAATGTGATGTTACATTGCCGGATAGGGGGATGGTGAGAGATAAAACGCAGTTTTAAGATAAACTCAAGGGGCTCAGGGAAGACCCTCTCAGAATAATGCATACCACACTTTCACAAGTCCAAGATGTAGGGCCCACTCCGCACACGACAGGCCCAAGCTATGGCCCAAAAGCTTATATATTTTGCCTACGGAGTATGGCCGGCCTGGTTAGCCCCGGGAGGTGATTGTCATTCAGGGACCACATGCGTCGGTGGATAATCCAAATTCTGACCACTGGTTGAAGATCATGGTTACTAACCATGGAACCTAGTTGCGTTATTTTTCGACGCCTAGGTTCTCACCTTCAGACTATCTTGTCCTGTCGACTGGTACAATCTGATGTATGAACAAATCTCCCATTACGAATAACTACTTAGTCTGCTAGATAAGCTGCAAAGCTCCCTAGGACTGGTTGGGATCTATAGAAAGATAGTGATCTAAGACTTTTGTATATTTCAGTAGCGTGAACTCACTACTCGCCCCCTGCATATGTAAAGAACCAGTTGTTCAACGATAGAAACCATCGACGCGGGGGAACGTGGCAAATTCGCATGCCATAAAGCCCGGATCGACCAATTATCGATCAATGTTGAAGGAAATCCAAGCTTTAGCCTCGTGTACGTGCCGATCGTTATCCGCTGTAGTGGTCTTACTCCACTCAACACATAAACTTACAATCTTATTGAGAATCCTGGCCACGTATATTGCTCCTAGTCCCATTCAAACGAACCAGTCTCCTTTGACCTCCAAGTGGATGACAGGGTTGACCATATGACAGAACTGGCACTAGCCCAGCTGCAAAGGGACTATTGAATTTTAGACTGTTGAATAGATTCGGACTATAAGCTTCTTGTGCGAACAATTTCGGCCCCACCTGCATGGGATTTGCCTCCTCCCTGCCAATCACGTTTGAAAGGTGGGACAAGTCAGCATTTGTAGGGTAATGATCCTCTCACAGCCAGGCGGTTCCAATCCACACTGGCGATCATCTTCTCGATTAGGGGACAACGAGTCACCTGATCGAGGAATCGAGCTGTGGTAAGACCATTCCTGACTTCCTCAGGTATATTGTCTCCAGTCAGCGCCAGGACATCACTATAACCTCTATTATTTATAAATCTCTTCACAGTGCCTCGACTAGCGCGTCGCGAAGTATCCCGGACAACGTTATACAGCTTAGTAGACTGCTTGAGCTGCTTGAATATAGAGAGGTCCCGCTGAGTGGAAGCCGGACGAGTATATTGTTTAGATTTATTCAAGACTCCTGTCACCTGGTTGCTGAATAAAATCTAATATCTCGAACTTGTATGTAGATTTACAAAACGAATAGCTATTCGAGTTACCGTATATTTAGTCCCCGTTGGAGGGTATATAGGTTAAATGGTTGAAGGAAGGCCAAGAAGTGATGGATGAGGTTGTGAATATAGATTTATAAAAGAGAAAACATGTCAATATAATCTCGATAGTATGTGATGTACGGCGTTGTCGGATACGAGAAGCTGGATCGTTCCTTATATTTATTGCGCCACGTAACTGTTAGTCTACTATTAATAATTATGATCGCGCTAGATATATATATATTTTAGAGGTGGCGACTTGACCACAAAAGACCACCAAAGGCGTTCCATCTGCCAAAGCATCCATCATAGGCGTAACCAGGTTTGTAGCTCCTGGTCCAGATGTCACCCACACAACCTCCGGCTTCGCAGATGCTCGTGCATACCCTTCAGCCATATGCCCGGCGCCTTGCTCGTGCCGAGACAAGACAGAATCAAATTCTCCACAACCATGGATTGCGTCAAATACGGGGAGGATTACACCACGGGGATGACCGACTGCAACACGAAGCATTGATTGATTATTTGGCACTTCAGGACACATTGGAGCGCTTACAGATGTGTTCAACACCGTGGCGAATCATCATGCTTTTGAAGAACTGGCCTCCCGTATGGTCCATAAGTCTATTGTTTTGGATGAGCTAGCGAAAACCTGAGAGGAGGAGATAAAACCCACGGATCATCAAGATCTTTCGGCCTCTTCGTCACGATTTGTGAAGAGGTCTGGGATCCGATGAGATCCAACACAATCTGTCGGTCATTTTGAAGTCTAAATTCCCTCGCTGATAGTTGATACTGTTTTCATAAGTTCGCGAAGGGAGATAGACTAACGGGTAAGAACGTTTATTTGGATTGAAAGTCCCAGTGCAGTCCTGCATCACAACTGAAGCCAATGGAGCTTCTCGGATATTACTCTTGAACTGAGAGAACAGACGAAGTTTTTCAGCCCAAAAGGTCCGCAGTCGAGAGCTTCCCACCGCAAGCGACATTCTATCAGTAAATTGGTTTATGTGCAGTTCTTCACATGGTTGACGAGAGAAAGGGCGAAGGGCACCACCAGCTTTTAAAGAGCCAACCGAGCAACCCAGAATCTTCAGAAGAGGAATATGATAGACCCGCAGGGTGATATCAAACCCGTGGAAGGTAATAGCTTTCTTTTGTGTTGAACGACATGGGTTCAATTGGTAAGTGGCTTATGTATAAGCTGTGGGATCGGCGTCTTGTGACAATACCTCCGGCAAGCGTCGGCATTCTTTTGTTGCCCGTTGAATCGGCGTATGTATCTTGAAGTTCCATAGAAGATTGGGCTCATGGTTATATCATGAGATTAATGAACAGGCTATGCTTGTCAGGGGGCTGTTAATCGTGACCGTATGCGCTTAGAGGGAGAACTTGTTGATTGTTGAGTCATGCGCAAAACCTGGGTGTCTTTCTAGATAGCCTTCGTCTAAATACAAAGAAGAGATCACAGAAATACCCACCAAGGCGGATATTCAGGCATCGGCCTAGAGCTCACTCATCTTCCATGATTGGCTGCGAGACTTGTGGAGCTGGACTGACAACCTGATATTTGCATATTCTTGGTCCCAACTCTCCATCTTCGATTTTCATCCGAGCTACAAACTCCAGGTTTGTCTTTGTTCCAGCCAATGTCTCCATTGCCAATTTACCGACGAAAAATATATCCGTGCCATGTGCGTCGTTCACATAGCTCTTCAAGATTGTATGCTGTCGAGTTTTCACCGTCGTCCAGACACACTCTCTCGATTGCGATATCTCTGAACGCGAATTCAGTGAACAACATTGAGAATTTGGGGGCAAAGCCCTGGAGGAGGGGTCTTACCAGCGGCCCCTTGGAACATGGCATTCGCCGTTATAAATACACCATCTTGAGTAAAGATCTCATCGGCTAGGACTTGCCCTACCTCTTGCGAATTGGTGTCTACCAAAGCGAAGAAGCGGGATACAAGTTGCTTCACCTCTGGTACGGGCTGAGAAATAGGCCACATCGCTGATTTTCTCGAATCACTCATAGTTTTTTATTGAATGATAAAATGGGGTCTGTAAGGTGAGGGTGTCTGACTGGGCGATAATCAGTTACTAAACACTTGGCTCAGCCCAGCCGGCCTAATTCCCACCCTCTATACCGAATGAAACTGTAGTGATTAGACCTTCTGTGCTGAAAGGGCAATATGGGTTAGAGATTCGACGCCAAACCTCACTTGCGCAACCTCTGGACAAAAACAGGTTTAATCAAAGCGTCATTCACAAGTGGTTTCTGTAACGATGAGCTACGTCTCTTCATCTCCGCGTTCGGGTATATATAAAATACGGGGTGTTCTTTGTCCGGCTCCGACTCGGCCTATTTCCGCTACGCTTTACCGGTTTCGTTCGGAAGCACTGGAAACTTTGGATTTGACTCTTCTCCTGGAATCAAAGTCACTAAACACTATGAGCATGGGAGGCGCACATTTCTGTCCCAGTAGGAGATCGCCAACTCTCGAGCGTCCTGCAATAGGGCTATCCGTTCGTAGCTGAAAGGCAAATGATTAGGTAGGACACTTAGATAGTATGAAATGTAAATGGACTTAAGGAACATTCATTCATATACTCAATTTGAATTTCGATTTTTCTCACAGCTGAGCCAATATTGTTAAAACAATGACTGCTCGTCACATATTCTCTACGAGAGGATCATTATTCAAGGCGCGCAGCTATGCAACAAGTCCTAAACCTCGTCGGCTCAACGTACCGATCGACTTTAAAGTTACCCCATTGCTGCATTATTCCGCGAAGACGTTCCAGGCCAATGGAATTCCCGAGGAACGGCTATCTAAGCGACTGAATCTTTGCCAAGCTGTCAATTCTGACTTAGCCATCGCACTGCGTTCATCCAAAGACGTACTTTGCTTTGGTGAAGATGTTGCATTTGGAGGAGTATTCTGCTGCACAATTGGGCTTCAGTGCGAGTTTGGCCCCGAACGAGTCTCCAATGCCCCATCGACAGAGCAAGGCGTCATCGGGGCCGCTATTGGTGCCGCGGCGGAAGGAAGGAAGCCAGTCGTTGAGATCCAGTTTCCAGATTACGTGTTCCCTGCGTTTGATCAAATTGTCAATGAAGTCAGCAAGTTCCGCTATCAAGAGGGGGCGACGGGCAGCAACCTTGGAGGAATGGTCATCAGGATGCCCTGTGGAGGCGTCGGGCATGGTGCATTGTGAGTCTCTCTACTTTAATCGGCACGCAAATTCACACAGTTTGAAACCTAATATCTGATCTTGAGATTGTATAGGTATCACACCCAATCACCAGAAAGCTTATTTTGCCATGTCCCAGGATTCACGGTCACTATGCCGTGGTCACCATCTTAGGCAAAGGATCTTCTTCTGTTTGCAATACTCGAACCAAAAGGCCCGGTCGTCTTTCTAGAGCCTAAGATCCTTTATCGTGCAACCGTCGAACAGATGAGATGGCCGAAGTGCGGAAGATAATCGAATTGAACCCACAGAATTGATATTGGGATTTTACTCATTGGAATTAGCCTCTTCTGGATATTGATGTCGAAGACGATTCAACCCCTCCGAACCCGGCTCCCACGCAATCAACAGCTGAGGACACTGCATCTGACGACACGAGCCTAGGGACGGCCGGCGTGGCGGAAGTCCCAGCCAACACAAATATGCCGAACAGTTTGTCTACCGCAAACCCTGAACCCCAGGCAAGGAGCTCTGGCCTTATTGTTCCGGCTGTCAGAGGTATGCTAAGGCAACACAAGATTGATATCATGAATATCACAGGTTGTTGGAAGAGAGGGCGAGTGGCGAAGGAGGACGTTCAACGCTATTTGGCTTGAAGAGGTCCATCTGCATAGCCGCTATCTTCAAAGCCTGCAACACAGGACGACGCCCCAGTGGAAGATGAAGCTGTGCCTCTGACACCAATCGAGACTCAGATGTTCAAGACCATGGCTCGTGCTCTCAGCATCCCGCACTTTGGCTACAGCCATTCCGTCAACGTTGCTTCTTTGATGAGCATAGGCCTATGTTGCAACTTCAATAATCAAACCGACGTCTGCAGTGAGATACACGGAGACAAGATTTCGAAGTTAACCGCGCTTCCATTCGTGAAGGCTATTTCGCAAGCCTTTCTGCGACACACCAGGTAGAACGCCCATCTAGATACAGGAATGGATCTGCAAAAGCCCCAGTTGATTGTGAAGGCTTCTCATAATTTCGGCGTTGCCATTGACACACCCAATGGACTTCTGGTCCCGGCCATCAAAGGTGTCCAAAACCGGTCCATTCTTTCCATCGCAGCTGAAGTCAAGGGACTGAGTACACTAGCAAAAGAAGGCAGTCTGTCCCAGTCAGACATGAGTGGAGCTACCTTACTGTGATTAACATCGGAAGCATCGGGGCCTGTAATCGTGCCTCCGACTGTTGGCATTGTTGCATTGGGCAAGATCGAAGAAGTTGCGGTCTTCTCATAGCACAGTAAGGAAGTTGACCCTTTAATCGTTAAGCGCGAGAAAGCTGTTCTCAGCTGGAGTTCAGACCATGGAGTTCTTGACGGTGCTTCAGTCGCACGATGTGCCCAGCTCGTGACCAAGGCCTTGGAGAGCATTGAATCAATCGGGATTGATTTGCGCGAGATAGTTTGGTTTCTTGTGGATTGTTTAGTCAGACCCAGGTAACTATCTGTTTCAGTATACATTTTACCATCCGATGGACATAAAATATCAAAGTCCAGCGTTATAAATGTTCAAGCTCAAGGTAATTAAGCCCTTACGCCGGTATGGCTGTAATTGATACATTATAAAGCGAAACTTGCATATTTTCGGATGAAAGATACGGTCACTATACCGCGAGACCAAAGAAGCACTACGGGCGATATTCTTAGTCTATAAAGTTATTCCTTGTTGACACAACGAACATGACTCTTTTACACCCCTAGTACTTTTGTTATGTAAATAATCTAAATCTCCGAACCAAAATGGCATAGCGCGTATATTCTTTTTTCCCGTTTGGCTCACGTTCAACGCCACATCTTTCCATTAGTCTGCGAATTGTCTGGCATTGTAGGAGAGGATTGCGCGGAGACTACGTTTGTCACTTCCCGGCTCATACACAAGCGATGTGATGATTTTATAAACTCGTTCATATAAGATTTCAGTAATAACCCGCTCGGAACTTCCCCCGCATATAGGTCACAGAGTGAATGAAACAACATCTGTTCCAAACCAGCATTATCTCCATCATGTCAGACGTTTCGACTCTCCGACCCAGCGGGCTAGCCCACGTCGTCTTCAGAACGGCCAACATCAAAGGCATGGTGGAATTCTGGTCCAGATTCCTGGGTGCGGAGCGAGTGTTCGAGAATGAGTTCATTGCTTTTCTCCGGTATGACGATGAACACCACCGCGTCGCTATCATAAATGACGAGAGCACAGGCCCTCACTTGGCAACCGCAGCTGGGCTACACCATGTGGCCTTTACCTACGACACACTCCAGGGTCTTCTCAAAGCCTGGAAGCTGAGAGAGAAGCTTGGCATCAAGCCGGCCTGGTGTGTCAATCATGGCCCTACGACCAGTGTCTATTACAAAGACCCGGATGGAAATGCTATTGAGACTCAGGTCGATAATTTCGACACAGTCGAGGAGGCCAATGAGTTCATGACTTCCAAATGCTTCCAAGAGAATCCCATTGGCACAGATATTGATCCGAACGAGCTGCTTCGCCAGCTAGAGGGCGGTGCGGCTGAGAAAGCCTTAAAACGACGGATTGAGATTGGCATTCGACATGATATTCCGGCGGAAGTGTGATTGGGTGGAAAATGGGGCGAGGGTGATAGAAACGAAATAATATATGTTCAAGTATACATTGCATGGAGAGGTCAATCCTATATGATTGGACTTTCTACAATGCACATTACATTGAATGGAAATATGCTAGTGTATGGAATTATCAAATCTTTTGCGTACCTGAGACTTGCTTTTGTTTCTAGCTATTGGTGATAGCTATTGCACGGAATGATCAGCCCTTAGCCCTACTAAGTTGAGTTTCTTCGAAAGAATGACAACATTACAACCCACTTCCTACTACTTAGTTGAAGAGGTCCAACCGAAGACCGAACGTCCACCTCAAGCACCAGCTGGCCACATGGCAGTGTCCGAGCCTTCCAAGGTTGAATCTCGATCTTAAAATCCCATTTCGTCTCACATGGATATAAATTCGGGGGTCTCAAAACTCCGGTACCACGGAACCCCAGTTTCCCCGCATCATGTATGTCTCCGCGCCAAAGAGGAAATAATTAGCTGTTACAATATATTTTGACGCAATTTCAAGTGAGTTTTATAATCCCTTATTGATGCCTCGGTCTTACGCAGTTTCTTCCAGATTTCAGGAACTAAATCGGCACACGATTACCCTATTCAAATATTTAGTTCGTGATCTCTCATTTCTGTCATCATGGTCGAGGAATTCCAAACCCCAGTTGTCATCGTCGGAGGTGGTGGTTGTGGGCTTACGCTTTCAAGCTTTCTATCCAACTATGGTGTCGAGCACGTCCTTCTTGAAAAGCATGCAGGCACCTCGATCCTTCCAAAGGCGCACTATCTGAACCAACGCACGATGGAAATACTTCGCCATCATGACATGGTGCAGGAGATACTTCAGAAGACCTGTCCTCCACGACACATGAGTCAGGTTGCCTGGCAAACCTCGCTAGGTGGCTCCGGTATATTAGATCGTCAGGTTATCTCTAAGTTCGAATGCTTCGGCGGAAATGACGGAACAGAGTTCGCGGAATCCTACAAGTATGACAACCTCTACGTTGAACACAAAAGGTAGTGAAGCTCACTATATATACAGGCGTGACGCCCCGCTCCGCTCCGGGAACCTCCCACTATTTCGGCTAGAACCAATACTAAAAGAACTCGCGGAGAAAAGAAACCCTGGCAAGATTTTCTTTGGTCATCAATTGGTGGATTTCGCGGATGAAGGCTCTTCTTCCATCGTTGCCAGAGTCTCTGACAGAGCCGGTCTGGAAAGATCATATCGATGCAAATACCTCATTGCTGCAGACGGAGGCCGCACTATAGGTCCCAAGCTTGGCATCAACATGGAAGGTTTAACCAACATCGCCGATATGGTTTCGGTGCACTTCAGCGCTGATCTCTCCAAGTATTGGGATGACCGCTACTTTGCCTGCCACTTCATCAATGGCGAATGTAACACTGTCTTCGAGAGCGGTGCAATTGTTCCTATGGGTCCGACTTGGGGCAGGCATTCCAAGGAATGGGTGTTCCATTGCGGATTTGCGATGGATGACCAAAGCCGACACGATGATGGAACATTGATTCCACGTATCCGCCAAGTGTTAAAGATCCCTAATTTGGAAATAGACGTGCATAAAATAAGTCATTGGGCGATTGAGAAAGTCCTCGCGGACAAGTATCGGGTGGGGCGAGTCTTTCTTGCCGGGGATGCGGGAAGCCGCCGTCCGCCTACGACTGGTCTAGGGCTCAATACCGCGATCGAGGACTCTTTCAATATTGCCTGGAAGCTGGCATTGGTTCTGAAAGGGCAAGCTAGCGAGTCGATTTTGGATAGCTACGAGCTGGAAAGACGCGCCGTCGGCATGATAAACTCCGATTGGGGGTTGTTCACGTTCAGTAACTCGGCTGTAATGAATACTGTCCTTGGACTCATCCCGGGAGAGAGAGAAGCAAACCAATTCCGTTTTCAAACCCTATTCGAAGATACCGATAAAGGGCACAGCTTCCGAGCTCAGGTTGCGCGCATCATCGACACCCAAGCCATTGAATTCTGTGCACATGGAATCGAGCTGGGTTTCAGGTACCATGAGGGTCTTGTTCTACATGACGGAAGCCTTCCGATAAGCAGGGACCCCCTGGGTCTAAAATATCATCCGACCACACAGCCTGGCCATCGTCTTCCACATGCCTGGATCGAGATAGGGAACAGTGTCATCTCTACCCATGACCTGGTCCCAAACAAGCTTGGCTTCGCCTTGATTACGGACAGTGAGGGGGGTGATTGGGCAACTGCTGCCAAGGACATCCTCAAGAACCGTGGGATTGAAGTTGTCGTGGCTCAAATTGGTGACAAATGCCTTTACCGGGACTACGACGATCGATGGAATGGCCTGAAAGGTATCCAGACCGGCGGGGCTATCCTTGTTCGTCCCGACAACATGGTAGCTTGGAGGTCGATCTACAAGAGCAGTCATGCCGGTAAGGAGTTGGAAGCTGCGATGGACCAGCTGCTGCTAGACGATACCAAGGAGCATTCCAAACCGAAACTCTAAGCCGGGTGGATTATCTTATTCAGAAATTTATTTCTATGGCGTATAAATGGTTTTCACTGTATGTTTTCCTTTTCTAAATGCAGCTGTTACTATGTGCTACTTTCAAATTCCCAAAATCGATACTTTCTTGTACATTCCCACTTGCTCGGAGCCACGAAGAAGAGTGTCAGAAGCCCCGACCACATCCACAGAGTCCTGGCCACTGTCCGTAAAATGCTATTAAGGAACAACTCCGCGCCGAAGCTATATTAGATTTGAAGGTTACTCATAGTAAACCTTGTTGACAAGGGACCCAGTTCGGTCAATAAAAACTCTGTATCTCCAAGGAATATTCTGGGGGACCGGAAGTATCCAATTCCTGGCGGGGTCCCAGTCAGAATAATTGTTCCAGGCTCAGTTGTAGTCCCTTGGGATAAATAGGCGATGGGTTCGCACGCTCTGAAAGTCCTGTCACTTGTATGACCCTCTTGTACCGTTTTGCTACTGGAAGTTGCGTTTATTTTCAAGTTTTGGGGATCGGGAATAACGGCCGCGGAGACCAAAACTGGGCCGAGTAAAGTAGAGATGTTAGATTTGCCTACGATTTTCCAATTTTTCAAGACTTTTGACTTGCCCAACGGACAGCTGGAGCCCATGCCCTTGGAGAAGCAATACAATGGGGGTTTCATCTGCACATTGTGCGCAGAAACATCGTTGGCAGCGGTGTATCCTAGAATATACCGAGGAGCCTGTTCAGCGGTAGTGCCCGCGCTGACTTTCAGATAAAAATGGCACCAAATGTGTCCGAGATGGCATTTTGAGGGCGACAAAATGAGTAAGGTCTTTTTGAAACTTCCCTTAGATGGATTGTAGTAGTGCTTCAGCGTGTTCACCAGATAGCGAGGAGAATGAACCTTTTTTGTTGTTGCTCGGAGCGGATCATTCCCCATTTGGGGCGGGGGAGTCTCGGACTGACTGGTTCTGTTTTCAAACATATGACAGAAAGAAATGATGTTTGAAGGGACGGTTGAATATCATATTGAACTGCTCATTAAGCCCTCATTATTCCCATACCATAATCAATACATACGGGGCCTGAAAGAGAAAAGTAACTTTGCTGAGTATGAAAATCAGTTCCTCGAAAAAAGTCCATTTTGGGTTACAGCCAAAGGCGCAAGCTGACGTTTCAAAAAATGATCATATCTCCTGCAGCTGAAAGATTTTCGAAAAACTCGGTCGACAGGGTAGTCAAGGCCTCGAAATTGGCATTCGAGGCAAAGACTGATGCCTGGGAAGGAGAGAATGGAATTAACATCTGACAAGAATCATTAGAAATCTAAAGGCGTACCGGTTCTGCAGACATATTTATTGAAAAGGGGTCAGGTGAAAAAGCGCTTGGTCGAGTTGTGCTCCTAGGCGCTACCATAGTCGCCATTCGTACAGCTTTGTTTGCCAGACCGACAATTTCTCTCGCAAAAGTGAACGATACTTGTGACGATGTGAGAAAATGAACTTTTGCGAAATGACCGGCGGCGAGGTCGAGAAGCGCAAGATCCGATCCGACTGTTTCAAGCGTCGGAATTTTGAGGATGTAGATAAACAGATTGATAACCGCGAGCATAGGGAAGTAAAAAGCAATCCTGGCAACTTAGCTTTTACTCTTGGCTCCAGGCTGGGCGCAGAACAGCAGATACTCACGGGGATGTAGAGGACATATCGAGCTCGGTGTCCTTCAAAGTCAACAAAATCTGTCTGGAAGCTTCAGCAGCCCGAGTCGAGCTTTTCAACATTCGGTCCTCAAAAAACGGCTCTTGGCGAGCAATCAATGAACTTATCCAAGGGTAATGAAAATTTGCATTCAAAGCAATGATACTTCCCCAGTATAAGTAGTGTAATCGCAAAATGTTTGCTTTACATTGGTAAGAATTTCTCAACATCCGGTGATCATTCTGTTTGGCTAGGGTTAAATGATCCGGGAGAGAATTTCGCCACATTCGCAGTTTTTCTTCCAACGTTTCCATTGAGTCAAAGAGCGATTTTGGTGACTGATTAAATGCCCGTGCTGATAAAAGCTGCTTGCTTATCTTTGCGCAGATTTGAGCATGCTCTATAGCAGCAGTAACCACTTCAATATTTAACCTGCTGCCATCAGGAAGCTCATTGGGTATCTCGCAGCTTATTTCATCATCGTCAAACGCCTGAGCTTGGATTAGAAACGCCGAAAGACAAGGAAAGCATAAGGACGAAACGACGACAGAAGCATGATACATACCGATGGACGGCCCGATCGCAACGCAATATTCTTGTCATAGCAATATGCGGCCCAAAATACCCAATTCCTGTGTACCATCTCTGATCTTGGAAGATTCCATGCCCTGGATGGCTGTCGGTGAAGACCCTTTGATTGTGCGAGTCGAACTGCCGATGCACAGAGCATGTACTCTACAGCCGGACTTCCTAAAAGCTCAGCGAAGGAAGTCTGGGTAACTAGTCAGTTGTTGGGGTAGGAAGTATTCAAGCACACATACCATCACGACCAACGCCTGCACGGCCATTAGCCCGCTGGGCCTAAACAGAAGCTCCGAAAAAACGGAAAAGGCATTGTGAAAGAATCGCAAGGACTCCGACTGGATTTCTGCGAAGTCCCTAGTTCCGTCCATTGATATCGCGACTCGACACCCTATTGCATACACAGCATTCCGCAAAGCATACCAGGCGACGTCCTCATCGGGTCTGTTGGTATTCTGGAAATGGATCCGAAGTCGACTCTCGAAACTGGACCGGGGAACAACACCGAAAACACTATCTCGCGAGTTCTCAAAATAAGCTAAAATATGTAAGCTTAAACATGACCTTAGCATACATGTGATTAATGACACGGGTCTGCGTACCTGAAACGTATTTCCAAGCATTTTCGAATCCTGGCTCTGGGCGTGTTTCACGAATTGTGTCTGAGCTCAGAGTCAATCTTTTCGTCCAACCCATGACCAGTTCCTGTGCAATTTCATGGAATCGAGTGGTGCCCGCTTTAGCAGAAACCCATTGCACGGCTGGAGCTGAACAAATAGAGAGCCATGAACCAGGCCCTGTTTTAATTAACATTATTATGGTGTTTTCAGAACAAATTGGCTACAACCCACCATGATGCTCCCAATTTACCTGAGCCCGAGTCAGCAGGAAGAACTTGCAAGATGTGAAAATATCAACATACAGCTTGGAGGTCCATCGTGGCCTCCTCTCGATCGATTTCAGACTCTCGAGGGGTCGGAGGCCTTCCGTCAACATCCTCTGTGTTATTTTCATATGTCAACGTTTCATTGAGTCCTGGGGAAGCATCTATCTCCCCAACTGCAAACTGATCCACCGATCCCGTCGTCTCCGTAATGTTCGGAGTAATCTGACTGGGCCCATTTAGGCTTGTCTCGGGATGTATCTGCCTTTGCCTCATTTCAGCTGTTGAAAAGGACGGTTGATGTGTCGGTTTTATGTTGGAGAACACATTGCATCCACCCCAGTCGTTTGGCTCCTGAATCGTCTCAGTTGGACTGGCACAGCTGTGTATGGTACGCTCTTCGTTACTTTTCCGCCCTCTCCGTTGTAAAACCGGGTAATTACATTGTTGCCCACGGTCCTATGGCCAGCATTTGTAAGAATTTCCCCTCAAAATATGGATTGCGATTTTGGCATACCAAGCAATTCCCACAGGGGATAGCACCGTCGCCTATGTTAAAGAGATTAGCACGTTTTAAGGCAATCTTCCTTATATTACTAACATTTCACTTTTTTTTTCCTACAGTGGCTACAAGCCTGTGAAATTTTAACACGTTCTCTATTTGGAGGCATGGAAACTCGAAATTATAGTGTGGCTGTGGGGAGGCGAAGAAAATCGCGCGGGGGAAATAGCGTTCCAGGTTGCTTAACCCTCGACGTGATGCGCAGGATCCCTCTAACCGTTGGGGTTGGGGGATTTGGGAGGGATTGACGAGGGATGGCGATGGGTCGTTCTTTATCTACAGGAAGAGCTTGAACGTTTGAAGCGCTGAAGCCGATTGATTCAACCTGGCTACGCCATGACCTGTTTACAAAGGGGAAGTTGGCCGTTCCCGCGAGATAGCGCATTGCCACATACGGGCAGGCCACGGTCACGTGGCCATATATGGGACATGGACCCGTTAGGATGCGCTCAAATCTAGAGGGTCTTGATTGGTATTGACCTGGTCGCGCATCCTATCATTGCCTGTAGTATTTATTGTGCGCTAAAAATATTGTATTGATCATTTCCTGACCTCACTGAATTACCAGGAGAGATTGGAATTCAATCTAGGGGTTGCATAACCCCCAAGTCTCCTGCCTACAGGGAACGAGCAATTTTCCTCTGAATTACAGCAAGTATGAATATAGTGGTAACGAAACATATGCCTGGATATGTAGTATTGCTTTCCTTTTCAACCTCCCTAACACCATACGAGGGCCGTAATTGCAGGGATATCGTGTCCTTCCATCCTGATATACTGTATTTATAATTTAGATTAAATGCTCGGAAATAGAGCGGCAAGGTCCTCCCAACAAGACAAGAAAAGCATTTAGGACCAACCATTCCTTTTCATGGGAATCGGAGATCGGAACACCAACATCTGATGACGGTCCATGAGCCATGCGCACCGTTAATATCTATTGTTGTTTTCAACGACGTGTGGACCACCGAGAGAATTAGCGGATGGGCCGGGAGCTGGTCATAGGGTGCCGGTTTAGTTCGGCCCGAACGTTTTCGGCAGACTTAGCCATACGCTCGATTACACGTCCAGGCCATGATCAAATGAGAGTATTTCTAGGGTCAGCAGGATCTCTCCTGCTTAACCATATTCCAATCTTAGAAGTTGGAACAACAGTGACCTTAGTAAAAGGAGAGTACCGAGAAGCCTATTAGCCAAGCGCATTGAGCTTACCACATATTTGTCCGGAAGTTCCACTGTCACAGTACTGAGTATTCGGGGCAACGGACTCTCTAGGGTCAAATACGAATTCCCCACAGGCAAACCAATCCCTCCACAAAGTGCGGGACCTCCGTAGAGCAGTGCGTATGTACTTCCGCCATATATACGTCGGCTGATTGAAATAAGGCACTCACAACGCTTACGACATCCAGTCTGTAAGTGCTCCAGGTCAATTTCAAAGTACTCTGCGTCGTAACTACCTATTGACCTCGGAATCACCCTCGACCCTCATCCGTAGCCTCTGCACGGGACCGAAACGACCGCAGTAAATCAATTAATCAATATTGCTGGGTCGCCTCTATATTTTATCGTATACAGGTTCTATGCAAGGGGCTTGCTATCTTGCTTAGCAGCGGACGCAGGGTGGATATAGCGTAGACTGGCCACCCACGTACATGACAGCAGATCCCAGTGTGGCGTGGCAGATGACACGTCCGCCCGGTAAATCTACCATGCATGGGGCGTATAGTAGTTGAATTATTTTGGCGGTGGTAAAGGACGTTCAACACTCAGTCATGGTAGAACAGAGCACATGTCGACCTAGGCTCGGTCGGATTCCATGAAGCAGGGTGGCAATAATCTTGTTAAAGCAACACACGAATTTTTCTTGTATTCAGACTATCCTATATTAACATTGAGGAACCTGAAAGCCGCTGAAGTAAACGTGCTCCTTTCGTGGGGTCCGACAAAACTTCATATGCCCAGCCACTTGAAGCTAGCTTCCATCAATTGTGCACACGAGGTAGGGTCATCGATACCAGGTAAATCCTGCTTGATAGAAAATCCGTTCTGCGACAGAACCCAAGAGATGCACCTATAGCTCTTCCTAGCATTCTTAGGGAAATGGAATTCGGCCGTCCGTTGAGGAATCACGGGCGTAATCAAGTCGCGGTCATAAATTGCCTCCAAAGTGAGCAGCCTCCATTCATCCCCGACGAACTCTAGTCGAGAAATGAATCGAGTGTACGAGACGCAATCAAAATGTGTCCCGTCGTGTTGGAAGCGGATGGAAATTGACCCAGTGGATTCGGAAAGGGCCTTCTTGCCGTGAAGATGGACCTCAACTGGACAAATAGTATGAACAGCGCCCGTTCCGCTTCTGGCCATACCTTTGGATCCTTCAACGAATCCCTCAATATCCCCTTGAAACCTTAGAGCCGTCTCAGATCACCGTAGCAGTTTTATCATGGACAAGATCTTACCAGGTAATTTCGATTCGCGTTTTCGACGCATCAGGATGATAGCAAGCCCTCAACTTTTCCCATTGACAGGTATCCCGATAGTAGCGCTCGCGCACAAGGAGTGATTTGATCTGCGCCTCATCCAGCATGTGGCCGGTTGTTGGTGACATTTTGTCTTGAATAAAAGAAAGGCTTATGCCCGCGCGCCTTCACTACTACCGGATGATTCTTTTCTGATAATTTTGATCCGCGCCACGGGACTTATCATATAGCTCTAGCAACAAGCTTTCTACCTAATCGGTTCGGAGCAGCGGATGAACGGCAATGAGGCGAAGCTGCCGAGTTATCCGTTTCATTATATACTTTGAGATGGATGAATATATTATGCGCCACTGTCTATAGTCTTCACTTATGATACTATCGACTTCGGGGTTCAGTCAATCGTAATGGTATCTTCACTTTGATTAGGTGTTCAGCCTAAATGCGGTGCGAATTGTACTGCGTTTTTACGCCTCAATGGTAATATCTTATCATGCCATCAAGCATTATTCAAGCATCATCTCCAAGGTACATCATCCCAGGGATGCAGTATACAAAGGTAGTGAAGTTAAATATCAAGAAAAGTGCAAGTACTACTTACCGCTAAATCTCGTCCTGGTCTTCTGCTATTATATTCCTTTGCGTAGAACCACAAGATCTTCCAGTAATCCTTCATAGTATCTCGCGGGTACTACGACATTGCACATGAACTTCATGGGTATCTAACATGCTAGGCCCTTCTGAATCTTTATCCTTAAAGCAACTCAATCTCGTCAGTCCTTCTCAATTGGTTCCACGTGACAGGTTCATCTATCACTTGCATGCTAGCTTCCACTACTTTAGCTTGCTACGACACCAAATATGCCTCGGGGCTCGCTAACAAGTTACAGGAGTAGCTAACGCGCCACAAGGCGGACGCATTCGTTTAGCGTCCCATCTCTCTATAAACACACTGGATACAACGTTCTCGACCAGCAGGAACATTGCAGAGCTGGGCATTCTACCAATGCAGGACACGAACAGAACAGTTTCATAATGAGGCGATGATGTGAGACCCCAGGCACGGCGAGTAAGATAATATTTTCTAATCCGTAATTTATAGACAGAGACACGAAGTCAGAATGTTGCCTCTTGGCTTTCAGACATCAGAGAAGGTGATGTGATACGCAGAGATGGATAGGGAAGTCAGAGAACTTACTACACGTTTAACGGTATTAATAGCAATGAGCAGAGACTAACGTGAACAATGAAAGAAATCAGAAGGAAGATAGAGAATCATTCACATAATTTGACTTCGGCCATAGATACTCATAAGGACCTATTTACCACCTCAGTTCAAGGGTAGCCTCATAGCAAAATTCCAAGTCGTATGTTTTTGGTGAAGTTATTCATTGATTTTCGATCTTAATATCTGCCGAACAACGAGACGCAACGTCTTATGGTCTACAACAAATTATAGAACGCACATTGAGATGAAACGGTATGCAGGTTTTTGGCGTTATTTTTCAATGAAGTGTCATGAACTCCGCCCATCGTTAATTATAAGTTTTGAAAAAGTCAATCTCATGTGTTCCACCACTACATATGACAATAGCAAACTAGTAGTCTTAAACTAGCCGCACGGAAATCGGTATAACCTACTAGAAATTTCAAATACGAGAGAGCAATATCGAAGAAAAAGTAAGATTATGCTTCCATGAAGAGATACTAGGTTTAAGTGTATATATATGTGTAAGTAGGTCATATAAGCCTATTATTTTGTGAGAATCGTTGGAATTTAAGATATATTCTTCGTAGTGACAACAGTGCTTAAAATGCGTGTTGCTAGGTAGCTGATATCAGAAATACGCTCATTTTCGTTTCCAGGCAATTACTTGAATAGCAGTGAATTATAGATTTCGAGATCATTTGTTCTTTACTATTCTATATTTTCCTGAACTAAATCGGTAAGCCTCAGCCTCATGATCTCGTACTACGCAAGTACAAACTTTGGATGCCGTATTATCTCTCAGCGTAGGCTGAGACGGAATTGCGGATATAACGGGGTTTTAAAGACCCAGGTCACCCAAAAGAGAATAACCTTAGTGCTAAGTCCATTCGGAATTATGGTGGTCTAGAACCCAAACAGCAAACATACATCGAGAAGAATACTAGACACATAATACCACCTGCCAAGCCCGCAGTAACGTTGAACGGTCCGATACCCATAGCAATTGCCAGCTTCACTCGGCCCGAATGCATTTGGTAACTGCACCGCGGAACTGAAACTCGTTGGACACAACACCAGTCACCGGCGGACAAAAGACATAGCGAGAACTTTATATACTTTGTAACTGTGCTCCGAAGTTCCTATGACAAATACAATAGCTCGGAGTGAAAATTTGTGTTTCCCAGATGTGCTGTGCTAGCACGGTTAATCTAGACTATTTGCGGGGCGTTCACAAGGCCAACATGGGCAGAGATATGCATAGTCCCGCCCATAACAAACAAGTCTGACATGTTATACAATCTTGAAGTGAAGAGGATTGAAGGGCTTAGTTGGAGGGTCATGCTATACAAAGCTACGACACTCTTCGATGTCTCATCCGGCGGTTAAGTTGTACTTCGATTGCCAAACGCGATCCTTCCCCAGACCCATAATTCGACACCAGATAGTGCTTGCCCATTACTCTTTCGTCTTTGCTCTAGTTGCAATAGTAGCTGCCTGTGATATATTATTACCAGTCAAAACGGCTATCATAAATGTTCATGTTTGGAATACTACAAGAAAATTGGGCCTAGCTGCGTTGCGTACTCCGATGGGGCCGATCGGATAAATTCTTTTTTGGTTTAAATAGGCCGATGGGTTTCTCTATATCCGAAGCACGGTGCGGCGAGGCTTCGCAACTTCAATTCTTTATAAACAGGTAAGCAAGCCCAGATTTTCTTTTTCATCCTTCCTCTCATCCGCGGAGACCCAGCACGACTTCGCTTCATCATGGAGCCTTTCAAACTGTTTCTACCAAATGGCGCCATCATATCGGGCCGCTATAACTTTCCCCCAAGATACTCCAAATCAGCTCAGATATGGCCGCTCATTGTGTGTATCCCCGGTGGCAGCTATGACTCTAGGTACTTTGACGTCCAAGGCGCCCAATCCATTTTCAACCTATCAAGCTGTTTGCAGATTCCGGTCATCGCAATAGATCGACCTGGCTACGGAGAGAGTACGCCAGCCCCTGACTTTGAAAATGCACCGACCTACGCGCAAGCACAAGGGATATATCTCAATTCAGTGGTCTTTCCTCTATTGTGGCAGACCTTTGCAGATAGTGCAGAAGCATCAGCCATAGTGCTGCTATCACATTCGATCGGCGCTATGATTGCAACGATTGCTGCTGGGTCTTACACCGGCTTGGAGGATTATCCGCTGGCAGGCATCATAACATCTGGTATTGGCAGTGAGCTTGTGGAAGGTCCGAGGCAAGGCATGTTACGTCTATTGGATGAACCAGCTGAGTTTGTTCAGTTTGAGGCAACGCCAAAAGACGCTACCATGTTACAACTCCCTCATATGAATCTCGCACCAATGGAGATACGTCAATTTACCGAGCAGTTGAACCAGCCGGTGCCCCAAGGCGAGCTACGGGACATTAACACGACGTGGCTTGGCTACTGGAAGGACTATTCTACAAATGTCAAGGTTCCGTTGCTATATGGATTGGGCGAATTCGACAGCCTCTGGACCTGTTCTGCGGAGACATTGGCAGTGTATAAGGCTGCGTTCCCAGAAAGTCCGAAAGTGACATGCGAAATAATCCCCATGGCCCCGCACTGCATGGAATTGAGCTTTCAAAGCCAGACCTGGTATATGAAAGGCTTCGCTTTCGCGATTGAGTGTATCGTAGCAAATTCACTACGGTCTACGGTGCAAGTTAACGACGATAGTGATCGCCGTGCTGTATGAAGGGAAGGGCCTGCTTCTGCTGCAGGCGGGATCACGACCATTGTCTATAGTACTACGTCTTATGGGAAAGGGAATCGTCAAGTTTAGCCCGTAGCCTAACAATTTCACGTCATCTGCTATCAGTATTTTCGGCGCTGTTCCAGGTTGAGTATCGTTTACGATCCGTGGCTTCATCAACTACCGGTCAGAGCACTGGTGCATCCAACGACAGGCCTCTTGTCCTATCTCCTCATTCGGTCCAAAAACGTAAAGCCGACCAAGTTCCAATGTATGAAGCTAGTACTAAGTCCCGAACAGCACAATAAATGCGATATTGAGGTTGCCAGCCCCAACAGAAGTGGCTTAGCGCAGTGTATAGCGCTTAGGGCTTTGGATCCAATAACAACCTCCCCGGATGGAGCAAGTCATAACCTCGCGTCAGAGCAAGGTATAATATAGATTATTATGCATATTGGCGGATGAGATCAACAGAACCCTCATTAGATAAATACGGTGGTTGATTGCTCAAAGTAGAGGATACTCTAGGAGGTCGAAACCGTCCAGGACTGCCTTAAAGATGGCTGTGACGACGGATTGCAGCAACCTTACATGTTGCAAGATTCTATAGCAATCTGGCACAACTTTCATGTCGCAAACCCATATAGGCTGGAACTGTTTATATTCCATTCTGTAAGGCTAAATGTTTGCAATTCACTCTGGTCTTCTTGCCCTTCCGAAAAGCTTATTACAAACAAGTTGAGCGGGCCAGATATCCGCGTGGTGATAGACAATACCGTGCTCTTAAAGAACTCGAATATCTCAAGGAGTTCCAAAAGAAAATGAATCAGAATGTCAAGATATTTAAAACGGTTCCGCATGTCAGTCACCCCAGTACCCAACGCGTAGAGATGCACTCTATGATTGACTGTATCCATGTTGTTAGCGCTCAATAGACCAATGCAGCAATAAGTTATGGTACTTGCCCCATAGGAAGGCACCAAAGTCTCTTGTACCCCGACCAGCAACCATTTCCGTATTCCTCACAGCAGGATGAAGAATATCGTTCAATTCGTTGACACATTGCACTGTGGTTCTCAAACTCGGTGGTAGCAACTAGCTGGTCGCCGTTTTTGCCAGTCTGGCCGATCTTGTAGCTTGTAGAACCACACGATGGGGAGCTTCCATCCCAGAAGCATTTTCGACCATTATAGTGGCAGTAGGAGAATGCGCCGGAGGCAAAGAGGGTCATGGCAATTAGCTGTATCTTCATGATGAGACAATAAATTTCATGAGAGGATCAGAATTGTTCTCAAAGTGAGCTATAAACTGGATGAGGAGTAAGTGAAGTTGGGCTGGTATATATAGCTGCCCTCTGGTCTGGCTAGAAGGGTCCTTCAAACCCCCTTCTATGCTTCCCTTTCTCCACGCAAGGGGCTGTATGGAGCCAGTACAGTAATTATGTTTGGGA
Organism: Aspergillus tamarii; assembly: GCA_030556085.1. NCBI lineage: Eukaryota > Fungi > Ascomycota > Eurotiomycetes > Eurotiales > Aspergillaceae > Aspergillus > Aspergillus tamarii. The sequence goes on from JARVTJ010000006.1 coordinate 802,141, forward strand.
TGAATTCACCGAGCTTCTCCGACATAATTCTTACTTGGATATTGACTAGGCTTGGTCACATGCAAATAGATACGGAGCGGTATGCACTTGCATGGCTTCATAAAGTAGTTAGAACCATAGAAGTATGATCAGTCTATTCTAAAATGGTCGGAGGGTGCTTTGTTTGTCATCGTTGTCGCATATCGCCCCAATCACGTATCATATCGCTAGGTTCAGCTCCTGCATTGGTCGACGGGTTAGGGCTTTGCTGCAGTATACCTATGGATTATCGTAAAGCCGGTATCTAGGCCATATTTCCTTAAGTTGACGTGTCTGACACCCGATCTGTTCGTCTCGGCGCTTCATGTCAGCTTAACAGTTCAGGTGTTCGCCTCCTTCTGTATACAGGTTGGACATATTGTATTCGTCAGTACTACAAACAAGAAGGCCCAAGACAGAAGTTAGTAATGTTATTCGGGAATTTATTATAAATCTGCTTGAATTGTTCAGTATCAGGACTGCCGATATCGATAAAAGCTTTTAGTTTGTTATAGCAAGAGTTACTTTTTGTAGAGATAATACCAGAAATATATCCAATGTCAACCTTTTCTAACTATATATCAGGATTGGGGAGAATTGTCAGAGATAATTTTATAGTAATATTCTTTAGAATTCATACAAGAGTACAGTACTCTACTCGAATAATTGTATAGTGCGAGACTGATATAGGGAGATTATATTAGATATGACTGGATCCTTTTTCCTTATACAGTTATTGTCAGCAGACAGATCATTATACTGGTGGCCAGCGGTATCTGTGTCGAATGTGGGGTGTCGGATTAGGTTTGTATTTGACAGCTCCGGGGTGACCGATCGCGCTGATCATAACAAGGGCTTGTCGGCTGGCGCTTTCTGTTCGGCGGGTTTGCTTCTCTGCCACCTGCCTGACCAGACATGCTACCAGTTTGCTTCGTTCGTTGGAAGATTGAAACTAAGATTCATTCTGGTGCTTGCTAGTTAGAAAGAAAAGGTGTTCAAAGATATTAAAAGAGAACTTGCCGAAAGGAGAAGGTGAATGGTACAGAGGGCTTCTGGTGAGTCAATGTCGATCAGTGGGCCTGGCGTATTAGCCAGGCCCTTGCTCTTGAAGGCCGAAAAAAATATCGTACTATTGAATTTCAAGCCCATTTAGAATCCAGATCTCCGTCCCATTGTTACACAAGCCATAAGAAGTTTTCCTTTTCACGGCGATGAATCATTGCGCGAAATCAGGACGAGGTTTCAACAATGCGTGAGGAATATTTCGCAACCCGCTTTCAGACACCAACTGCAAGTCACAATCGACCAGCGAGGCGTTTCTATGGGGTGTGGTGAATTGGATTAACATTTGAGTGGGTATTTGAGAGGGAAACTCTGCCTTCAACGTTTGGAGTACCCAATACCATCTGACAGTAAAGGTTTGGACACCACCTCGGTCTTTGATTAGCGGATGCCTGACTGGCGGAATTAAGAGTAACCAAAGTTTTGCTGGGTCACTGTATGCTACGTAATATGCAAGACGTAGTTTGGCTTGAGTAGCACAAGCCAATCTCGCACAGCTGCCAAAGCCCTGCGCGTCCACCTGCTGAAATGTACCAGCCCAGCGTCATTGTAAGGAAGTCATGGCAATACAAAAAATATCTTTGATAGAAGTGGCTGGGAAATCCTACCTAGAGTTGGCCAGGTTCCCCGAAAAGCCCGTGCCGGACCCAGTGATTTCTAGGGATAACTTCAATAGATAGAATCTACTCTGGGCTCTGGATTTAGGATCAAGATCTATTCTAAATGTAGAAAAGTTGTGTAAATTAGATTAGATTCAATTTTTAGAATTAAATATTTTTTATTAAATTTTTTATTTATTTAAAATAATTTATTGTAACAGAGGTTCTACTATTAGGATAGATAGCCTGTGAACTAGATAAGAAAACATAGATAAAAGAAAGAAGTGATATGTACAAGCTCCCGCGGTGTACGTGCTAAGGCTGGCAGTATACTTTCGGAGTACTGTAGGCCAATATTACACCCAGGGCTTCGTCGTCAAGTCCTAAACCAACTAGCGGATTATAGAGTGGAACGGGGTGCTATATCTGCCCTGAACCTGTCCCAATCTGTCTCTGGATCAGATTCGGATTCTAGATCTAGGATCTGCTCCAGTTTTTAGATTCTATAATAATAATCTCTTCTAAGTGAGAAAATCTATATAGATTTTTGTGATCGTAGCTCCATGAGAGAACTGCTTATAGCAGGACTGCCCTACGGTAGTCCTCTCCGGTCACTAGAGACATCGTGAACTACGCGTTGCGGGCTTAAACCTACAGTGCTCAGCTACCCTGTGTACATAACGGATGTAGCGACACATATCTTATGTGGAAGTCGGGCAACTCTCTACCTCCCATAGCATACCGTTACTTGCAATCGCATTAAATTCAAATCTATTTATAAAATGTATAACAGCGGAAAGCTATATAGGTCTGACGAGGGCATTTCGGATCGTTGATCCAGAATTCTTATGTTCTTTTGGTCTTGTGGAATATTGGGGCCGGGCAATATGTCTTACAAAATAATACAGTAGAACTATTCTCTATTAATAATATTTTTTAATATTTTACATTACTTTTTTTCATAAATAGATGTATTTTTAATATTATAATAATTATCTATAGTTAATAATAAATATAGTTGAAAAAAATTTTAATCTCTTTATTTATCTATCTACACCACATCTGTCCCTTCCTTTCCTGACGACAGCAATCAACGACTGAGTTCTGTGTTCACTAGTACTAAACCAATGGCAGAGGCAAACTTTGAACTTGAACTTAGAACTTTAGCCTAGAGAAACGGGAGCAAGAGGTGTAACACAACTGCACTTTTCTTAATTTTCAGAAACTCCGGAACCTGTACATACGACCATAGGGTGTGGAGAACAGGGCTTCCCGTCCGCTCAGCCGTACTTAAGCCACACGCCGGGAGGTTAGTAGTTGGGTGGGTGACCACCAGCGAATCCCTCCTGTTGTATGTTTTTCTTTTTGCTTGACATTTTACATATCCATTGTTCGGCGTGGATAAGGTTCAAGGCGACCTTAACGCCATATGGTGTTGTGGGCGAATAGAATTGACATCCATGTCGGTGATAGCAGCCACACTGCTTAGACACTGGCCCATCAAACGCAACGCAGAACAAGGATTGACTATCTTGGTTCTGCAGGCTACTGGACTCATCTCGTATTCAGATCCACTGCGGCTATGGGTTGTGTGTCCCACTAGACCTTCCTACCCTTCCCCGCCTAGTCGCATAGCAAGCTTCCAGCACGCTGATCAAACTCTTCCTTGCTACCAAAGATATACTTAACTTACCAAATAGTCTTTATTATGGATACTATTATGCCGGACTTCTCAGAGCTGCCGCTCACAGATCCTACAAGGGGTCTCAAATACCGCCTTTCGACGTCGGATGATGAAGCGTCTATACGCATGCTCGATAGTTCCTTCGTGACAGATCGGGCTTTTCAAGTTGAATTCAACGCATCCAATGCAGGATCCGGAGACACAGTATTTGGGCTGGACATAAAGACTGTCAAGTTGGACAGTCCCTTGCGGAAATCTTTCCCACAAGATGAGGGCTCGGACGGGGACGACGAGTCATCCGATTGCTTTACAGTGGTAGTCGAGGATACCAATGTGGTACCTGCTAAGGATGCACCGATAGTAAATCATGATCCTACCGGGCATAATAAGTCAATCGTCGCATTTATATCCGCCAAATTCTCCAGCTGGAACTCTCGACTGGTCATCACTGATATCGAAATCAACACATTGTACCGACGCCAAGGAATAGGACGGAATCTCATCTGCTTAGCGGAAAGCCTTGGCTCTGCTAGATGGCCAGTCCGCCATGTGTGGTTGGAAGCGTCGAATGTCAACTATCCCGCTATCCAAAGTTATCTCAGAATGGGGTTTCAGATAGCTGGACTGGACGTTTCCTTATATGTCGGTACGCCAGCGGAGGGGGAATTCGCGATTTTCATGTGGAAGGAAGTGACAGGATCAGCGGAGGCAGGATCATAGCCTCGTGGGACGGGGGTGTATTATTTGGAAGAATAATGGAGATGGGAATCCAAAGTAGTAGACTTTCAGTTATTAGACTTTATGCGAACATATTCCACCGTCTTTGCCAGAATCCCTGTTGGAACTTTGTTAATTCCATACTTGCTATCCTTATGATCTTTCTAAGAATCCATATTATATTTTAATGTCATAATATGAATGATAGGACTTTAGTTCGAACAGAGTTGGCTTAATAATGGACAGCATGAATTAATAATTCTAACCAGCCCCACATAATGGCGACGAAGTTTCATGTGGGGCTAGTGGTTATATAAATAACTGAATGTCCCCATTGCCTAATTTCTCAGTTCACCTACTACATTACGAGATGGAAGAGAACAGGGCCGCGTTATTGAAGAGCCCACGGGCTTCAGTTGAAGTTGAACAGATCGAAATATGGGTGCCAGGGGCGGGAGAAGTACTGGTGCGGAACGAGGCCATTGCTTTCAACCCAATTGAAGCCAAAATCCAGAAGTGAGTAAAAGGGTTGTTTGGACTATATTTGGTGCTTCTGTTCTTTTTGATATTATTTTTGTATAAAAAAAAGCTATAAGGGGCATAATTAATATATTATAACTATAGATGGGAAATGTTTCAGATTGAATATCCGGCAATTCTTGGATATACCTTTGGGGGAACAGTCGCCTCGGTAGGACCTAAAGTGGGTTCAGTCAAGGTTGGCGATCGCGTGGCAGTTGCTTGTTGGGGTCGAGCAGCTGTTGATAAGAGGTTTGGTGCCTACCAAAAGTATCCCCTGGCACTGGAAGAGAACCTTGTGAAACTGGACAGTCAAACTTCCTTGGAGGAAGGCTCTGGCGTGATGGCCAACTTGGCGACTGTTGTTGCTGCGCTTTCTGTCTGCATGAAACTCGGATATCCTCCAGTCAATGATAGGGCACCCGGAAATGGCAAAAGAATCTTCATTTATGGCGGTTCATCTTCGGTCGGTGGTCTGGCTGTTCAATATGCAACCGACGCTGGATACGAGGTAGTGACAACATCATCTCCTGCGAACTGGGGCCTGGTGCAGCGACGTGGTCCATCCTACATTATTGACCATACTACACCAAAGGATCAGCTCCTTGGATCTATTAAGGCCAATGGACCCTACGACGGGATTTTCGATGCGATTGGCTCCTCAGAGGTGACCGAACTTCTCGGCGAATTGCTGACGGAAGATGGTGGCCTTTTTTGGTCGACAAGCCCCACCCCAGCAGATTCATGCCTGCCAAAGCATGTGAAGAAGGAATGGGCAGGATACTCGGATCTCTTAGTCTCGAGGAATGAAAACAAAGATGCCAAAGTGTGGTATCTTCAAGAGTACCTTCCGAAAGGCTTGTCTAGCGGCAGGATCTTTTCCAACCCTGCTTATATATTCCCAGGTGGGCTAGAGTCGGTACAGGATGCACTTGACGCCTTTATGGCAGGGAAGGTTAGTGGAAAGAAAGTCTTTGTCAATCCACAGGATCAACGGCCGTGAGTGATGAATCGTCAAGCTTAGAGCTAGTTTCATGGATTATCTTTTCATACCTGGGCTGCCTTCAAGCTTGGAAGGGTCCCTGAAAGGTAGTAGCAGGCCCTTTACAGATGGCCCGATTATAAGAACCTCGAAATGAAATTTCATATACTTTTCGCTTGTTCTAAGCTTTTCTATACAGTTGTGAGCTGTCTTGACCGATGCCAAAAGTCGAAGTTGATATTTGTTTATTTCTTTCCAGAGCTCTACCTTCTCTGAATTTTGACTTCAACACCCTTCGTGTAAGTAAAGAATCCATTTTTTAATGACCACTCCTTTTGTGGGTTGGAGAGCTCAAACTAAGAACCAAACAATCAATATATTTCTGACAGACCGGGTGACTGTATCAACGAAATGACATACCTCGAATCTTCGTAGCATTTCAGGGATGACCTGATACATCTCCAGGTACGAGATGTTTTTGCCCAGACAAACTCTGGATCCCCCTCCAAACTAATAAACCAATATTAGTATTTCTTACTGGGTCATTACAGACCACAAGAGCAATGTAGAAATTGTATCCCTGGGAAGCTTGCTGCAAACAATGCCCGTTCCATCTCTTTCCTCTTATCTTGACTGGCTTCAATCCACCGTCCCGGTCTCCACAGAGCAGCGTCTGCCCCATACACCTCCGGATCCCTGTGCACAACCCAAGCGTTGACTCCCAGCACTGTTCCACCTCCGAAATACTTGCCACATAGCTCTATTCCTTCCGCTGGAGCAACGCGCTCCAATGGTATTCCTATGGCCGGTGTCATCCTCAAGGCTTCTTTGATGCAAGCATCAAGGTAGGGCAGCTTATGGGCAATATCCCAAGGAACTGGTGACGGAAGATTGGAACTATCTAACTCGGCAATTAAAGTCTCCATAGAGTCCGGATTCTTCAAGAGATGATACACGACTGAAGTTAGTGTAATTGCCGTAGAGTCCGAGCCAGCCTGAACGTTTTGTTGACACCAGGATAATATCCAACTGTGATACCCTACGTGAGTACAGTAATACGAACAGGGTAGATGGGGTATCTCACGAATCAGGAATACTTGAATGACTATTCTGAACATCCAAAAACCGGTCGAGGAAGTCCCGCTCTTGACCTTTTCTTTCCGGTTGGTCATGACGCTGTCTTTTCCGCTCTGATATTCTTTCGAGAGTGAATTCCAGAACAGGGGACAATCTCGCCCTCGAAACGAAGCGTGAGAGAAACCCGAAAACGGGATTCTTGTGCAATGGCTTATCGAGCCAGGGCATTTGACCAGTCCAATAGCCCATCAGGCTTCATCAGTCTGCCTTCTTACATAAACCACATAGAGAGGGACAAGTCACGGAACAGCTTCTATCATATATCACGGACGGGATAATACTCACAACAGCAACATACCAAAACCGCTTCTCTATTGTCTCCAGAATAGCATCCACATCCTCCTCGCTTTCCAAAAACCCAAGCCTCTTTCCAAATGTAATCTCCATAATGACGTCCGTCGCAAACCAATGCAACCAGGTGCCCAGGTCCAGGGTTCTCCCTTCCTTAGCGAACCTTTCCAACTTGTTCAAGAAGAACGCCTCTGTGCTGTCTACCAGCGGCTCGTAGGTTCTGAGATTTGTCATGGCGTATACCTGGGCAATGGGCCGCTTCATTGTTTCGTGGACCGATTCGTCCTGTGTCGAAAATATCGTAGGAACAACCTTTCCATGAGCGACATTTCCCATAACCGGGTAAAACGCTGACTTGGGGTATCGAGTACGTGTATTATAGAGGATGGGGATAGCGGCGGGACAGCCAACTGAAACATTATTGGGCCCCAAGCGAACGAACGGACCATGGTGCTCGTGAAGGTAGATGTGATGCTCGTGAGCAGATCCAGTACGAGCGAGTAAGAGACGGTAGAGGTCAGTGAACTTGGCAAGGACTGGGCCTGGGATAGAGCGAAGATCAGAACGAAAGAGGGGAAAGATAACGAGATAGTAGAGGAGATACAGAATGAGCGGTATACTGAGGGTAATACAGAGAGGAAGAGATGCGAAACCAGCGTAGGGATGATCCTGGTCCATTATTAATTCCCGGCAACAGGACTTTCAGTCGAGCATGCGTGATTCTGTGGGTATCAACTTGTCGGGTGACGGTGTGATCATAAATAATTAACCCCGCCTCACTAACTTTACCTAGTATGCTGATCAACATCCCACAGTATGCTACTCTCCTAGTGTCAATTAGCTTGGACAGCCAATCCGAGCGTAGGGCATAGTTGAATTTACCGTAAGACTATAAACTGCATGTCACTGTTTCCTATCTATCCCGAGTATGACCTCATTATACATATAGTCCTTACAGAGTCCTAATATTCTCGAATTGTATGTCGGACTAAGACTATCTAGTTTTTCCCATACGTCTTAGTATGGTGGTCTCTTAATATCGTAAGCCCTTATATTCCTTGGAATTAAAACGCCATTTGCTATTGCTTTAAATCACCTCGAAAGGCATGTTCACTGTGTTACAGGGGAAGCCAACTCAGCCATAACGAGCAAGCTTTTGGATAGAAATACTACCCATATCAGGGCGCGAACCAGACCATTTCTAGAATAAGAGCCTCTAGGTTCTGACTCTGACGATGTGTAGGCTAGTGTTATATGCTTGTCGCCTATACTCTTCCTATTGTCCTACTGCCATCGCTCTTAACACCATCAATAGTCACTGAAACATGACATTTGAAACTGTCGCAGCTTTTACAATAGCAATAGACGTTTAAATGATCTACTCCGTACAAAAACTATCATAGGCAATGTGGGGCCGTTGGTAGCCACAAGCCAGATCTCCGTCCGGGTCTAGACTGTCGACATACCCAGCCACTAGTCCTCACTAACAAGAAGAGAAGATCCCGTGGTGTCCCATGCCCATGTCTAGGTTGTTGTAAGGGCGAAAAAGTTTCATCGAAATGCTTTTGGCTCTGTTCCATCATTGTCCCTTAAACCCCCTCCCGGCAGCTTCCCTCTCATGCAATGTGTCTCACTAAACTACCGAACGAGACGCCCAGTTTGATTGCGTCGTATCTGCCGTGTCAACGAGATGTCTATGCACTGGTACGGAGCAACTACCATCTGCATCGTACGCTTTACGACTTTCTCTATGAAAAATTGTGTTAGGAAAAGCGTATAGCTACATTTCCTACATACTTGTAACATGAAATCGGTAGGTCTAACCCAAAGATCCAAACCAACAACCCAGACAATACACAAGCCAAACCAAAACAAACCATAACTTCATAAACACCCCAAACCAAGCCCGAAATCACACACTAGAAACTGGACTAACACCCCTCAACTCATGGGCCCGCTTATACCCATCCGACCGTACCCCACCCTTAGACTCTTTCCACTCACGATAAGAAATAATAGTGGCATAAATCGCCAAAGCACTATCCTCAAACAGAATTAGCCACACATTTAATATCCACACCCATCACCTAGAACCAGATACTATACCTCAAATTACCCCCTGTAATAGCCACACCCCAGCCCAAGATGCATCCAGGCGCTATACATATCTGTATATTGGCCTGTACAGTCAAGACCGCGACTGCGGCCCAGAAAACGATCTCCAGGGCATTGAGAATCGTATATGCTTTTAGACTTGCCCATTTGCGGAGCGCAGGGATGTGCTCTGTTAGGACTTGGTAGAGGACGATTACTAGGGATTTCGCGCTCTGAAGGCGTCTCAATGGTTAGTTATGAGGTGCTTGAACCAAGGAAGAGAGGAGGGATATACCATTCCGAGGCCGATTGTACTAGCTCGTGTGCGGGGTTGACCCTTCATGAAGAGCCTTGGGACGGAAAGGCCGATTACCATCACAATTAGGAATATTTGGAAGCAGTGGAGGGGGAGTTTCCAGCGGGGATCGAGGAGGTTCATTTTTGCTTTTGGGTTTTATACGTCGCTCGGTAGTGTTGAGTGAGATTAGGGAGGATTGTGATCTGGGATATATTTTGAGATAGCTGGATGAACTAATGTATACTTTCATTGTACAACACGTCCTTTTATACATGTTTGGCAAATGAATCCAAGAGATGGCGGCAGTTGCTTTGGATAGAGAGCTAGGCTTCCGTATTTGCTTTGTCTAAGGCAGCCAAATTCCATATATTGTCGATCGTCTCAAACTTTGTTTGGCTTCTGGTTGTCATTAAGGCTGTACGGAGCTAGCTGCAACGGTTACGGAGAATCAGATCTAGTACGTATCTCAGTCAGGGCCGATGCCAAGAGCATGTCGATCCTGCAGACACTTGGCATGGGATTTCCGGTAGAACAAGGTTTACACTATGAACCAATTCTCTGTACTATATGCATGACAACTGAAAGGTGGTAATTTCTTACAAGACACGAGATGTTCAGTAATGATAGCCAGGTCCCTCGGAGCCATCTAGAGATGTTAGCTCTACTAGCATGCAACACGCATGTTCAACCATTCTTCATAATTCGCTTTTTAGCTCTTTGCTGTTATTGAGGAGTTCTTCTATAGCCTCTTGTCTAGACCTATGTAATCAGATTCATAAAGTTATGAATGGATGCTGCCTAATTGTTAAGCTTAGTGACTCTAATCTTAAAAAAAGACCAAGCAGTCATCTAGGGTTAATGACTTGATGTTCCCGCACACGAACCCGAACCCGAACCCGAGAGTGGATCCGTGATCCTCCCTCTATTTTTGCCTCAGGGTCCATTTATACTCCCATCTAATCTGCAGGATCCCCGATAATGGGCCCGCCACGGAATAGACAAGCTTGAAACACGATCAAATGCCGTTTTTATCGGTGAGCCATGTACTCCGGACGGGATGTTTTCTATTCTAGTTTCATTTTTTGGAGGATGCCTAGATTTTAACCTTAACCCTACCTCGAACATCATGTCTGAAATATATGAAGACCAATTAGTATCTGGCGTCATACCACAGACCATGGGTACTATTTTCATCATTCAGAGAGTACACCTGCATCGGTTATTCTATGGCTATTAGCACACGGCTATCAACAATATCTTCCCGTTCTATTACATGCGAGGTCTCTATCCAGCATTCATGCCGAATCTAAGCCTCATCAGTACTGTTAGGGTCAGAAGGAAAATAGGGATCGGAAACACTTGGTATTTTCTTACCGCTTGAACTTACGTTCCGTAAGCTACAACTATGCTATCGCTCCAATCCAAACGATAGAGAGAAATTAACTGAGGTACTTCAGGGTTCCAATTCAGCACAGGAAAAGACCTAGCTCAAGACAATATCCTTGTGACTACTTGTTCCCGCTAACTTGCGCAAACTGTTTACATTAAAGACCGACAATCATTTCAGGTGCGAGGAGATATCGATATTGGGGATGCTGGCGAATTGTAAAGTCCATTCACGGTCTCGCCGAAAGAAAATACCATGCAGATGAAGGACATTAGAACAGCAGATGAACTGTTAGGAGCCTTTGGGTGGGGTCGAGCTTGGGCTGTGAAAGGCTTTGACTAGCATGCTTTTTCATGATATGCTATCTGGCTTCATTAACCTCGTCAAGACTTTGGCGTTGCATCTGTGGCAGAGCATTTTCTATTATAGGTTTGAAATGAGTACTGGTCTAAATACTGACAGAAGTACTATTGGTAAGGTTTAGATACACGAACGCAACTTGACTATTGAACATTGAATGCATCCAGATATAAGAAATGAGTGAAGTGGACACCGATACAATCGCATGTGCTAGATTATCTCAATAACCTGCTTCCAGCCGTCGATGGGATCATTCAGAAGTTAACAGTGTTGCCAGGGCTGCTGTTGGAGTTGGAGACACCACCGGAGGAAGTCAAGGTAGCAGCATAGCTAGTATCATAACTGGCCGAGACATTGACACCCAGGGTAATCCAAGCATAGATACCATCCTCAAGAGCATCTCCGAGAAAAGCATACTCGAAGAACGGGTCCGAGGCGCTATCTTCAGTCTCATCCTGGACAACATGGTCATCGGCATTGGTAGTGATGGAGACATTGTTCGTGTTGTAAGGGTAAGTAGCCTCGACCTTGTAAACGAGGTCCTGGTCGAAGAAGAGCTGACCGATATGAGCGACGTGGCCACCGGTGATGGTGTTGTTCTGCAATTGGGTGGCACCGACGTGAGCAACGACGTGGACGTGGGTGGTTCTGCCGGAGTAGTGACCGGGGAACATGGACTGGAATTGCGCGACACCGTCGGCGTCGGTCTTCTGAACACCACGCAGGAAGGTCTTATCGAGGTTCGAGTCATCATTGCCGTTACCGTTCATGGAGCTCTGAACGCCGGAGTAAACGCCGGTGGAGTTGCAGTTCCACACATCCCAGTAGAGATCCTTGATGGGCTCGCAGGTCTCAATGTCGATGAACTGACCATCCATGATGATCGGGATACCGGCTTCACCGTCACGGACATCAGACCGGACCAGTTCACCCTTCACCCAGAAGGGTCCGATTTCCCCTTCGGGGGAGAGAATGCACACAGGGTTCTTGGCGAACAGCTCCTGCTCAGTGGTTTGGGAGGTCACTTCGAGGGTGGAGTGGTGCGAGGTGTTCACAGAAGGGTTGTAATCTCGAGCATCAATGCTACGCTTGCGGTACATCTGATACGCGGCCGCACGGCGAGCCTGGATCCGGTCGTTGATTCCACGGCGTTCCAAATGGCTGCTGCATTTACTGAGGGAGCGCTTCGCGTTGTTGAGGAAGCTTCTCTTCGCGGAATGCGACATTGAGCTGGGCTCATGGACGCCTGGGTGGGCAATTGCCAGGCCGGCTAGGCCAAGTATGGCCAACTTGCTCAAAGAGAGAATTTGCATATCGAGGGTCGGAACAACAAGAAGATAACACTAGTGGTGAGCTTTTGGAAGAGAAGTCTAAGTTATTGTCATCTTGAGAGCGACAACAACGACCTATTATATACCCCGACCTCCCTCATGCAACCTGCGGAGCTATTAGCAGATGGGATTCCATATGCTACCAAGGTCTACTGCCGGTAGATGGGATTCATCGTCGTTCGTCACAATCGTCGTAAGCAAGCTCCGGCATGAATGTCCGAGATACAAGCAGACTAAATTTTGACCTTCTTGATACGGCAACGCAGCATGTCAATCACTATTCAACCACATCTCGCGACCTATCAAAGTGAATGCCTCCTGCAATGACGAATGGGTCGAATGTGACTGGGTTTCACGGTCCGTGTAGTGGGGCCGCTGGAGCAGTGGGTTGAATCTGAGTGCCAGAAGATCTGCAGCCAAGACTGTCTATGTTTTGGGGCGCAGCTTCTTATGCATTTTTGTCTGCCGGAGTACTGGCTAGAGTATGCCTCAATTCAAGTTTCGACGCAACAAAGAGGAGGTGATAGATTAATGCCCTCATCTAGTGCCGTTTAGGCAATGGGTAATCTCCAGACTAGAGCACATGCTCTTCATATACAATCTGAGGCGATGGCTTGGCTTGTGATGAGGCCCATGCGTAGTAATGCAACTCTTGAGAGACGGATAAGCATTTTATTCACGGTGTATGCGACTCACAAGGCCTCTATAGGGCAGGATTGTCACCGTTAGCTCTTAGGATACGTAGGAACCCGATTGTATCGAGCTAGCTAGTAAGGCTCCTCCGCTCATAGGCAGTGCAAAAGACTTCCGTCCTGTAGATTCAGTCTTGTCCTCAAAATACGCAAGCTTGGGTACCAGAGCTTGGCACTTCATATCTCGGCGCAAAAGCGGCCCGCTTATTCATCGGCAATGAAATAATTGGTTCGGACGTCTTTGGCGGGTCCAAATAAAAGATGACGGTGTGTCTTGGCGCGATTACCAGTGTTATTAAGCGTTTCAGCTGTGGAGCGAGACCTCAGTTTCCCGGCGCTTCATATCTCTTCATACGGTTGTGAAACCCAATCAGCAAGTCTATTGCTAATTTATAAAGTCAATTGCACGGCTAAGATTCGCCAAGAGCGCAAGTCTGAACATTTGTGGTGGAATTTGAGGTCCTCCAGGTCCGCGGGTGTAAACCACTAGCACGTACTCCGTACATCATCTAGGCCACAAGAGGGTTGAATGCCGCCAATAAACACTCGAAGATAATTTAAGCAACGGCATTTGTCCCGGTTGTTTCAACCTAATGTACGAGTCCCGGGGTACGACTCCCGAGGTTGAGTTGTAAGTCTCTAGACCCTAGTTTTGGAACAGGCAGAAGATCCTTTTGGTCCTTCTTACCTTATCGTAGAGCTCCAGCACGTGGAACATGAAGCTCCAGATGCCGTAACTGTATTTCTGGTACACAGTCTCATTGGAAATATTATCAGCGTCATATTATAGTCATCAAGAACTTGTAACATATCGGTCAAAACGTAGTGTACACGTTGACGCTCATATGGCAGTCGCTTTGATGTATGATTGCTTAGCAAATTGAACCAATGTGTCGACAAATGCCTCGGTAATGTAGAACGGCGCAATGCACTTCCCGTCTTCGGTACTGGTCATAAGAGAAGTGAATATGTCTCTTGTATTTTCGAGGATTTCAAGATCCCCAGAGAAGGTTGGAGACGTGGGATTGGACATGCAGTGATAAAACAGAGATATCACAGCTGATAATAACCATTGAGCATATATCCTAAGATGGTAGTGAAACATTAGCTTGTAAAAATGGATAGATCTGTGATTTTGATTGGTACGAACCAAAAACTATGCCAAGTGATAAACGATCGCACTTGATTAATGTATAATAACATGCATCGCGATGTCTGGTAAGAAAGCCCCATCCCCGACGAAAACGAGTACTGCGGGCTGCAGGCGGCACTGGCCTCGTGGATTCTTTTCACACAATAATAGTAATCCAAGTGCAAAGTCACACCACGCATGCTAAGGTCATGGAACGCGTACAGTGGACAATCTGGGGTTGCGAACACATGAGGTTGACAATGTGCAGGAAAGCTCGATTCTAAAGCACTCAGCTCTTGATCTAGCTCAAGAATACGTTGCATTCGGGTGGACTCGGGATGTGCACGGCTTGAGTCAGAGTGAAGCAGGCAATAGATTTTTGATTTAATTAGTGCAAGACGGAGGTCTGAAGGATATAGTAGTATGTCGGATGACAGGGGAGCCTGTAGGAATTGATAAGTCGAGGACTGGGAGACATAGGTAGACGGCAATTCCAAGTCACAGCTTGCGTCGTTTATCATCGGTTCCCGGCACGCGCGTAGTGACATTTCTTTGTCCATCCAATAGCTTAGCCAGAACAGAGAGCGTATGTGGTAGTGGTTGTGTGTCCCCTGGTCCCCGTCGGGATTATTTCGTCGGTGACCACCAAGCTTATACAGGATGCGAACAGCTGCAGCAAGCATCATCTCGGCTGGGTAAGTTTGCCCGGTCGGGGGTATATATATGGTCTGAAGAAATGAGATACGAGCTATATTACCGTGTCTCAACCACTTACTAGAATAATGAACGTCTCCAATGTTCTCACGTCGGCCTCTTCCATGAATAAGTCCGGTAGCAATGATAACACCGCTCGCACGTAGGCATCTGGTTTCGCGTGCGCAAACATTGGGCTATGGCGATGTAGCTGAACGATAAGCGCCGTGAATGCGACTAGACAAGCCCTGTTAGCCACAGGACTGGATTTGGATGGGTCGTCTAAAACACCCGCGTCAAAGAGCTCTCGGACCACGCGAATATCGACTATGGGGAAGACAGAGTAAAGTCCTTTGCGATCATAATATTCAATACAGTTCCTGACCAGACGCTTGTCAGGCCATTGGGAGGTCGCCTGCTTCTTTTCTTCTATCCCATATCGCGATTGATACGAGGCTGTGACCTGACGGAAGAAGTCGTCAAGATCAAAATGAGAACCAGTGTAGTGAAATATTGCGGAGCAGAAGCTGGCCCTGTGGGATGACCGATCACCTCCGGGCCAGGAGTATTCGAGATGTTGTTGAAATGTGGACAGGGCATTCTCAAAGCCAGCCGTGTCATGAAAATGAGCTTGTGCAGAATAATTATTATGAGTCGAAGGCTTTGCTTGACCACGGGAGGCAGAGTCACTGTTGGTAATCAAACTCTCAAGATTCTGTACCTGGCGTTGTGTTTCGGAGAGACGCCTAGATGTGATATTCTTAGGCCAAAAGAACTTGAAAGAGCAGCTTCATAACGTATCTTACTGTCTAATGCTTTTACGCGCCTCAGTGGGTGTCACAGTAAAGGTACAAGACACTCGTGCCAGCAAGCAATTCTCACAAGACGGTTGGGCGCGATCACAACGAATCTGTATCAGTTGTTGTCAGAACATTTATAAATAGAGAGTCCTTATCTTCAGGCATTGGGGATATCGCCGGGAGTTCAATTTACCTTTCTGTGCCGACATAGATCGCATGCACTCCTACTCCTGCCACCTCGCGGGGCATGATTTATTTCGGGCATTGCCGAGCAGCGAGCCCAATGATTATATATACCAAATAGTTCGTCAGGAATCTCAGCTGGGAATTTGCCGCAAAAGTATAATACATTTGGCGGTTGTTCTTGAATCTTATTTCTTGAATGCACGAGTCACTAACGTCACTTCGGGCATAGTGCCACACGTGACTATAAGCTAGTCCTGCTTCGGTAATTCATCGTCGCTGGATTTGTCTCGACCCTGAGAATTTTGTATGCCATTCGGATATGTAAGGAAACGAAGGAGAATAGTGATATCTAGAAAGATTATCGGTGGCGCCCTCATTTCGACAGCATGATATTTTCGAGGACCAACATAATTCTTACTAAAATCGTGGAACGACGTACAAAGTTCTATAATGTCAGCGTATATATATATTTTTGGGAACACTGCATACAATTAGTCCTACATAGAGAAGAGAACATGAGATTTAGAAAAAATAAAAAATAAAACTAATAAACTAAGATTACAATGACTACAAATGAACCAAATTCCCAAATTATTGATAATAGACTTCCAACGCCTTATCTGTCCAGTGCCAGCCAATACATCATCTTGCGCGGTCTTGGTGAGCTTATCATTCGACGCAACACCAACCGGCATATAAAACTGGCCGGTCACTAAACCATCCTTAGACGTCATAGCAGCCCACAGCTGATTATACGAACCCTCCTCCAGTGTCACCCTCCGATTAAAAGTAGTTGCATAGATAAACCAGCGATGCGCCCATCCCAGGTTCTCAAGGAGACCAGTAGTTATCACCCCGGGATGAACAGAGACGGCGGTAATAGCCGGATACCGACGAGCCAACTCGCGAGTATACAAAATATTAGCTAGTTTACTTTGACCGTACCGTCTCCAGGATCCCAAGAAGCCGTAATCCTGCGTGGTTTTCAAGTCGTCGAAAATGATACCCCCAAAGGGATGCAGTTGATAACATATAGATGTAAGGATAATGACACGTACATCTACACCGGTTTCAGCGGTACGCTGCAGTAATGGTAACAGCTTCTGGACCAGTAGTGCATGGCCTAGATGGTTGGTACCGAACTGCACCTCGTATCCGTCTTTTGTAAGTCCTAGAGGGAGTGCCATGATACCGGCGTTGCACATGAGTACATCGAGTCGCGATTCTTTCGCTAATATGTCATCTGCGGTCCTTTTCACTGAATCTAGAGAGACGAGTTCACATTGCACAAATGAAAAAGGTGTATTTGACCCAGAGTCGGCGACGTCCTTGGTAACTGTCTCTGCACTTGTCGCGTTCCGACCGCTGATATAAATCCGTGCTGGAGAATGCTTGGCCAGCTGCGCGACCGACTGAGCACCCAGACCCGCCGTTCCTGTTGGTTGTCAGATAGACAACGAAGCGATGGGCGAATGACAACTTACCTCCTGTGATTAAAATTACTTTACCGGACAAGTCCAGAACATCGTTGTCGGGGTTAAATGCTAACTCAGGCATCGCGTCACGTCCTTTCTATCTCTGCGAAGGGTTCTTGTTATGGATGAAGCAAAATAGGAGATAGCGGGATATCACTGCTTTCAATATGAACTCGAAAAGAATATGCTTAGCGTAGGAAGTTGGGGGTTCACTCCGGAGGTATAGTGTAAGGAATTGTTATTGATAAGCTTTCAGGCAGGTGTGAAACTTGGAGATCCTGGCATTTTCTTGGATATTCCTTGATTTTTGGCAGTGTAAAAGTATCATGGTTAACCATACATGATCCAAGACATCGACCACAAGTTTGTAAGAATTTATTACATACTTGGACGGCTGACTATAGACCACGTTCTTGCTTGTTCTCTCTTGTGCGGCGAGGGGCTTACTATCTAGGCAGAAGTCACTAAGTAGATGTGATCCTTAAATCCGGGGTATTGTGCTAGGGTCTTGGCTACACTTGTGCTAGACAGGAGCTTAGAAATATGCATAACACAAGCGCAGACAACCTGAGTGACGAATGCTACGGGGAAGGATTTTAACCCTGCTCAGTTAATGCCGACCAGGCTTGGCGCGAGGGCTCCGGTATTTGTCTGAGTGGAGTATTCTTTGAGCTCTAAGCATGGTCTCTATTGTTGTGGCATCTCTAATTATCTATATGTTGTAATTCTAACGATACATGCAATGTGATAGTGCGGACCCGGAAGATTTTTGTCCACACGAACTTGAGCGCAATCCCAGCCATTCGTACCGCGTCACGCAGACATCTAATCAAGGCTTAGTCGTCACGGTCGTCTTCCCCTGGGGATTCAGCCCAGTTGTATCATATTCCAGACTGACACTACTCTGACTACCGCTATCGCTTGATTCCCCCGGTTCATTCGTGACATGGAATTGACGATGTTCCCAGATTTCCAAGGGCTGGTCCCGATTAATATGCTCCCCAGACGCCGTGACGTCGACGGAGTGCGTATGCGACTTATCTCCACCTTTGAATCGCGAGAGATGGATGGTGGAACTATCAAGACGGTTGGTGTACTTGCTTCGGCTGTGGCTGCGATTATATGACGAGTGTGCCAAGAAGGACTTCCAGTTGAACATCCGCCGGAACAATGTCCATGTTTGAGGGATATTAGCGACTACAATGGCCGTCGCTGCTTCACGGACGTACCAGTCCACCCAGCGGTCTCCATATGGATTCGATATAGAATAGTACTTGGAGAGGATCGAGCAGAGGATGACGAATATACCCAATGAGAAAACAGCACAGAGGGTAAGCTTCTTGGAGAGGCTTAACTTGGCTTTAATCAAGAGGGGCAATGGGATGCACATGATCATGAGGTCGGTAGCGACATTCAGGGCCAAGACTAGGATGAGGTGGTTGCGGTAGACGGAACATTGTATGTTCTTTGGTGGGACCGACCAGTAGGCGGAGAAAGGGTGACACCATGCTGCGAAAAAGAGGATTTCAACTAGCACGAAACTCAGCGCACAGAATGCACCAATTAATTTGACAATTCGATGTTGCGAAAGACCCGATCTATCGATTAATTAGATTTTAATGGCTGAAGAAAGCTTGTGCACTCACGTCATGGTCGAGTATAACAAGAGCAAGCAAGTCTTGCATCCCCAGATGACTCCCAGCCATAGCTGTTCTACTACAAGTACTAGCTTACTCCCCTTTATAAGGTCCGGTATTGTTGAGGGATCAATTTGGTCGGCTTTGTCTAAGGGAATGCCGTTGGTCCCGTGCTTTTCAACCTCGATCAAGTAAACCGTTAACAAAACGTAGAGAATCTGGTATGGTTAGTCCGTTTATTATTTTAGGAAGCATTGAAATAGTATACATACCACATTGACAATCATCACAAGGTCTTCAATTTGGAAGTTTTTGAGGGTACCCAATTGAAGCCATCGGGAGACATAGCGTAGTAATGCTAGGGTGAATCTGTTAGAGATCTGCAGATTTGCCCAACATTAAGGTAACCTACCGATTAGCACTACGACTGCCAACCACACCCAGCTATTCACATTTGACACCATCCCGACCCGATGGATGTAGGGGGATAGCAGTGATTCCAGTAGTAACAATCCATCGCTGTGATGATTAATACGGGAGAGAGACCTGGCTCATATATGGACACATATGGACATGACTCGGCGAAAAAAGCAGAAGAGGGCGTCCGCATTACGGGTCACAAAGACATTCCAATCCCTGGGACTGGAAGGTGTGGCCACCAACTATAGAGTACTGGGCTGGATCCACAGTGGACACGGGCCAGCCATTTCCTTATGCTTAATGGGGATAATACCGTGGCGCACACGTGGCTCTTGCACCGATTGAGGTGATTGACTAGATGTTCGGGAGATACAGGGATTACCATGTTCAAAAATGAGTTTCAGTGGATAAAGGACAGCCTCATCCTTGGTGCAGTGGTTGTGTGCACCAGACATGGAGTGGCATGAAAACCAAGTTTCTTGTGCATGCGGTTTAAAACCATTTAAGGTTCGTATCGCAGGACCTCGGCCTGTGTCCGGCGTCCCGCGCCGAGAATACTCCTGCTCGTACCGTATGTGGCAATATTTCGCGATCTAGAGCTTTGCCGTCACAGATAACTCCATACCGGGTCCTTAAGAGTGGCAACATCCCCCAGCGCGGAGAACATGTCAGGGTAAAGTGATGCGTCTCTGATTGCAACCTAAGCTTAGCATGAGGTAAGACATTTCATATCCAGCCCGTTCAGCTCGAGACAACGGTACACTAAAAAGCTCCGAAATTATACCCTAGGATCCATAAATACGAGCTTCCACGCGTTTTTCAACGATCGCGCCAGTCAGAGCACTTCTTACTGGTCTTTTCCACGGATAGGAGAATCCTTATCTATGTTTGTAGGACATGGAAATTTTTTCTCCTTAATAAAGTTCATAGTCTTGGCAGGCACTTCCCGTGAAACCGGGTTTCTGAATGGCCGATATCGCTGGAAATAACAGCCATACGAGGTTCAATAAAGATAACTACCAAGAATTTAGTATTAACTCTGGTAGGGTATGAAAATACGGAAGGCTGTCGCGTGTTCAAGGTTGGATGTCATTTGTTCCGAGCCTTGGATCATCCCGTGATTCCATGGTCATACCTGAAAACGGACTAATTGGAGAAAGTCCTCTGCCGAGACATGCCTTGACCATGTATAACGTTCTGGAAGTCCGAACCTAGCGAGGTGCCTGGCATCTTTAATAGGTTAGCTCCGTGGTAAAAAAAACCGAGCCGTTCTAATATTAATCGTAACGGCCGAAGGCGGCCCGTACATTCGCACGGACGGGGATTTATAGCTCTCACAATCCTCAACAACAATCCCAACTTCTCTCTGGTTTAGTATACAATATAAATGGGAGATGAAGAGCTGTAGAAGTTCTTTTGCCAGAGACACTCGAGTGCTCGACTTAGCCCAGTTCCGACCGCAGCCAACATTTGTCAACGATCTTAGCCGCCGGGAGGCTTAGAGCCGTATCAATTGTTCTTTTCGTAAGGGTTGTAATATTGGACAATCATCATGTTCTCAAGATACTTATTATGTATCAGTAGTCAATAAGGTACATGGCTCTGAATATATGAGCGCTTGGATGTATGAAACTTGTGATTGACAACCTACTGCGGTCGGAATAGAATAGGCTATTGATAGCCTATCGGATTGCCGGTACGGGATGTTCTACCGTCTACGATGTACTCCGTACGGTACCATCCTTACGTTGCTCGGGCCGAATAGGCTTTCGGTAGCACAACAGGACAATAGCCTATGCGAACTGGTCGTATGATACAGTATAATTGCTCAGCGTAAGATGGATATGTCAATATAAAAGAGTCCTGACATACTTCTCAACCGAAACTGCAGAACAATCTAAATCATCAGCGAAGTCTCAAAAATGGAAGAACCAACCTACGACCCCAGGTTTGTATATTCACTACCACCCATTTCGACAGCGAATCTAACGGACTAGCCGTCCCATGCCGGACCTCAACATCATCTACCAATACAAGCTCACCCATACCCCTGGCAAGAGCATTGTCGGCCTTCGTGTTGAATTCCCTCCCAACGCGTCCACACCCCCACATCGGCACGGCGGTGCTGCCGTTGCGGTCTATGTTGTTAGCGGAACAGTCCTGAACAAGATGAACAACGATCCGATGAAGGTCATTGAGAAGGGTGGATCGTGGTATGAGGCGCCGGGATGCCATCACCGGATCAGCGATAATGCCAGCAAGACGGAACCGGCGGTCTTGATAGCGTCGATGGTATTGGACACGGAAGCTTTTGAGCGGGATGGAATGGACGCTTTGATTCAGATTGATGAAGAATATAGGAAGTGATTTGGCCTATGTACCAACAGTCACTGGAGAACAATTTAGGTGTAATTTGATCATATGGGAAACATTTCCAAATTGAGAGATGGAAGCCAATCGAACAATACGCAGAAATCAGAATCGCCATGCGGCAGTAGGTCGATTAATGGTAGATTAATAACTTCTTGTTCTGCCTGAGACGTCTGTACCATAGTTTTGGGTCCGGTATCCGAGGGAATAGGGTCTCTCTGGAGACGATGCCAATGTCTGAGTATGTCCTCAGCCCTAATATCCAATGTTGTCGGAGTACTTTCAATGTCACCATCGTCAAGCGGATCCTCTCACGTGTGACCCGCAGCTTCTCCCCGTCGTAGACGAATCGACAAGAAGATAAATGTGCGGTAGTTCCATTGAACAATATCGATATAATGAATAAAAGAACCCTAAATTGTATTGACACATAGGTTGAATGTCAAAAATAAAGGAGGGAAAAAATGAAAAAGAGAAGGAGAGGCCAAACCATTGTTGGTGTTTTAACGCTATTTTCTGTCTATAGTCTCCTGACCTTCGGACTGAACATGATTTAAAAGATCAGCGCTATGGTCATAGTATGCAGTAGTTGAGATACTTCGTGTAAGATATATCCTACGTTCCTGGAGGATCCCTTCAACTAATATGAATTATAGCATTACAATACGCCCATCTGTACTAACTTGTACCGTCGCAAGGTATAGAGCCTGATGTTTTCCAAAAGCTTTCTGACGTAGACAACAAAGTTTAGTAACTCCTTAGAGTAGGATGCACAGCAGTGTTAAGCAATACCTATCCTCCCCGGGCCTGATGCACTAAGGCGAGATGATATATAGAAGGCGAAGTCCTATGCCCCAGGATGCTCATTCTCAAGCTCTTCGGAGAAATCCGCCTTATGGAATGAACAATACCACCTGATATAATATGTTTTTCCATTAGATTTAACCAGCCATGGACCGTGTGGAAGAACAAACTTCCTTCCCACTCTGGTTGTAATTTTCAAATTGATAATGCCGATTGTCACATGACGTCAGTCATCACACTTATAATTAGATAGCCTAACTATAAAATTATACGGAATACAACTACTTCAAGATCATCAAGAATCAAATTAACCGTCTAATAGACTTAGAACCGTCGATACCATTACAGTGATGATCAATATCCTATGCGAGGCAAGGGCTATTTGCTTTCACCTCTCAGTGATAGGTAATACAAAGTGTTAGACAATGAGTAATGCTTATATCCATTTTCACGCAGTGTAAGAAGAAGGGCTTAAGTGATTATGATCGGGCCTGCATCTGGTCAGTACTGTTATTCGCAACTAAGATGATTGCGTTCATTTAGGATTGACCCCTGGCCTGAGCAACATATCTAGCGGACACAGACTTCAGTATGCCCTACACTGCAAGCTAGATCAGAGGAGGATTAAAGCAAACTGCAGTTTACATTGATCAGAGAAAGCCATGGCGGTCAACCCCAAAGAGTGGGCACATACTCCGTCCATGCCCTTGTGTGGGTCCGTCCCACAGTCCGGTTCCCGTCCCGGGTTTACACAGTACCACCAGCTGAAGAAACCGGAGATATATTGCATGCTTTAGTAAAGTACTAGGCTTGGTGTGATAATACCCTGGTTAGTGTGAATGACGACACAATAATACACAGACCTAAATAGAGCAGAGTGAAAGTTGTAGGCCAGAGTATGCACTAGTTATCAGTCCAACCGCATACTCTGGAGTCATTACCTAACCAGAAGAGAACGGAACCAGGACCCACCACACTATGCCGTATGGAGGACTGATTCAACGAAGTTTAGTAGAAAGAAACGCGCTTCCGCCGGAAATACACGGTGTTCGGAACCGGATCTTATTGCGGGGTTGAATCTACGATACATTCGCAGCGTTTCTTGGTGCACCACCACACATTACCTACATGTGTAAATGGAAATATTGTACAAGATGAGTGCAAAAGCTCCCAGTATCTATGCATTGCACTTTCAAGGGTTTGTTCCTTCTACCTTGTGGTCAACCTTCAGCCCGGTAACAGTGAATATATCGTTCTTGGAGGAACTTCCGCCGGAATCTGTGCCATAGTGTGGTCTCAATGACAACATCAACGAATGCCTGAACTAGGGTGGGGACAGCTCCACACGACAGGTAGCACATTATCTATCTGGAGGGCTATTTAATGAGGGCATCGGGTGCTATGTATAAGGTACATGTTTCTTCCTGTCTGCTCAATCCAACACTTCACATACTCAACGCACGAAAACACACACGATGTCTGAAGGTCCAGTCGTAAATGGCCTCTTCCGCCATAACAACACTACTGCTCCAGTGGAGCAAAGTGTTATGGCTCTCTTCTCACTAAAGGGAAAAACTGCCGTCGTCACCGGCGCAGCATCGGGAATCGGGTTGAGCGTCGCTCACGCCCTCGCAGAAGCAGGTGCCAATGTTGCGATTTGGTATAATAGGAACAATAAAGCCGTCGAGGAGGCCGCAAATATCGAAGCCAAGTACGGCGTTAAATGTACTATCTTATATCCCCAAGTTGTGCACCTCACTTGAATTTACTGATTAATCATGTACTAGGCCGTGCATACCAAATAAACATTCGCGAAAGCGAAAAAGTGGAAGAGCTTTTAAATACTTGTGTCCGCGAGCTTAACGGTCGCCTGGACATTTTCATCGCCAACTCTGGAATTCCGTGGACTCAGGGTCCCATGATTGATGCTCCACTTGACCACTACAGAGACGTGACACAAACCGATCTGGATGGAACATTCTATTGTGCTAGAGCTGCCGGCGCCCACTGGAGAAGGCAGAAGATAGAGGGTACGGATATATTTGGCAATCCTCTTGAACGCTTCACATACGGTAGCTTTGTTGCGACCGCTTCAATGAGTGGCCACATTGTCAATATACCACAACTCCAGGCGGCGTATAATGCGGCTAAAGCCGGAGTGATCCACTTGTGTACGTTGATACCACTGTTCCTGAAATAACCAGGAATGTACTAATGGTTAACAGGCAAATCACTTGCGGTGGAATGGGTTCAATTTGCGCGCGCCAATACAGTCTCACCGGGGTACATTATCACTGATATCTCGACGTTTGTGCCTGATGAGACAAAGAATATTTGGAAAGATAAGATTCCGATGGGCCGTGAAGCCTTGCCACATGAGCTCAAGGGTGCCTATCTATATCTGGCCTCGGATGCTTCAAGTTATACTACCGGGGCTGATCTTGTTGTAGATGGAGGCTATACTTTACCCTGAAGGGCTGTCACCTGAATGTAAATACATGCAATCCATGAATAGATCTTCCTATCAACGATACCAACCGCTTTGGAATACATCATCTACAAAAGTAGGGTTTATATTTAATTTCTAGATGCCCCCAATCCGATTCGTGCTCATCATGGCAGAGGTGGCCTCACGGATCGGGTCTTGGTCGATTCATCTAGAGCAATTGCACATTTCACACGTAACAACTAGTGACCAATCATGGCATAAAATTAATGGGAAGGTCATAGGGGAATAGGCCTGGGATTGTTCGAATGGTAGTCCACCTCATGATACTTAAAAGTGTTTGACATCGCTCTATGAGGGTCGAGCAGCGGCAGTGGAAACTTGAGAGCACTTTGATGTGGTGGTTTGATTCCTGCAGTGGTGTTCTTCGCGACGGAGGAAAAGGAGTTAAAATAACTACTAATTTAGTCTCATGATTCTTATCCTCATTATCTTCAATCTATTTACGCTTCGGAGTAGTGAGGAGTTGAGTAATCCTGGTATTCACCATACTCTTTCTATATGTTTCTTTCTATTCTAATTCTGTAAAACAAAGTTTTCCGAATGAAATTAGAAGAGTATCAACAAATGCATTTAGCCCGCAGTTTCCCTATATCAAAATAAGCGTTCTTTTCTGTTGCTCGAAAATGTTGGTCAAGGTTATGTCCTCATCTAGCCTGAGGTGGAAGACTCCTATTCTGGAGTACTTCCCTTCCCCTGCTCTCTCTTCTTCCTCAGTATCAGTCGCTCAGCACGCTCTTGGCCCCCAAGAGGAAAATGTATCAACGCTGCCAGTAACACGCATGTCTCTTTATCGGCATTTCATCTAATAAGCCAAACCGTGCATCAACATGACGATAATTAAACTAGTTTTTCGCCAGTTCGATCTCTGTGCAGAAAGCTGCGATTCTGAGGCTCGCGTAGCCTACCGCCCCGTGTTTGGATGACTGTCGTCGAGTAGGGTTAATTCATAAGACTTTGCCTCTGCAATTGCAATGGGATCTTCCGAATACATATGAAAAACCCCAATCACGGGCCCGTCAATCGAAGCCCAAATCCACGTGGGAGTTGTGTTCTGCTTCTGGCACCCTTCCTCACATATCTCACCTGGGATGCTTTTTATTCTATGGGCTGCGCTGTTACGATCTTCCACCATCCAGTGAGGGTGTATGGAAGTGTTTACCAGAAATGACTAGCGATGTAGACATCGTTCATCGCTTGTCTCACCCTACTTGCTATGGCGGAGAATGCGATAAGCTTGTCTTTGTCGGGATAGGTAAGTTCGCGATTGCTATATTCGTCAAGAAAGGGCAACAGTGTGCATTTCAGGTCTTGATAGCCAGCTATCCTTGGTATTGACTTGATTGGTAATGGCAGAATAGTTGGACCCATAAGACTGCCAGATGGAAAGGGCTCACTCGCACTTGGGATCTGGTTAAACACTCATTGATCGACCGTTGGGCGGTCGGAATGGCGTTTTCCAGCCGAAAGCCAGGTGGTCTGTCCCTGATAACTGAAGTCATGGAAGATATCTGTGTTTTTTTTTATTATGTACAAAACCTCCACGGGACAGTCATCGCTACCATCGAAGCTCAAATAAAACTAAAACACTTCACCAACTCTGTGAATTGACATCTTATGGTCTTTCCCTGTAAAGGCTCGAACCCTGAATAGGGATCTGAAAGAGTATGGCACAAGAAGTTTACACATGTCACAGCTGCATGTTATGATCTCTGAGGATGGAACACCTGCATTGTAGTTGGAATATGTCTCGCTGAACTGTTGATTGGGATTTTGCAGAATGCCCTGGCATATAGAAGTACATCTCTGACACAGCATCGTGCGAATTATAATCCTCATATGGGAACAGGTTGATGGAAAGAGTGGGGTGAGGGGTTTATTTTCCAAGACGTGCACAGCTCATAACTGTGTACTTACACTTATAAACTTGGTCTTTCTCATTGTGAACAACGTAATCGGTACACAAGATGCACGCCTCTATATCCATCCAAAATAGCATCCTTTCGTAAACTCGACAGGCTCCAATCGCTCATTTCACTCGTTGCCTGTATCAGAAAAAAGGTAGTGCACAATCCTACTGCGTATTACCCTAACCTCGGTGGTGTAGAATAGACCTTTATAATAGTCGCTAACTGTATTATGCGAGAGCTACACTCTTGACATTTAGCATAGCGATCTCACATGCACTCCCCTTCTGTGTTCTGTACTAATCCACAGGCTTACTCGCTCCAACACTATTTTTAGCTCTTGAATTTTCTAATTGTTTGGAAGCATGTCTATCAGTTTACCTAATTAAAGTAATTCAACTAGTTCAGGTATTGAGCACAACGGAAGATCTACTACGCAGGGTAAAGGGCCTGGCAAAGGCTACTAGATTAGGCAATCCCGTATAAAGAATTCAACCTGCATCTATTTAATATAGGGAACCGGGGAAGTATGCCCTACGTGGACGGCTTCTGGGGCTAAATCACACGTTTAGATTCCGAATATCAGCCAATTCAAGTCAGTTTAAGTAGTTCTAAATAGACAAGATAACGAAACTATTAGATTGAGCAGCAGAAACATTTATAGCAGTCTAGAAGATCATCATAAAAGGTTAATTTAAAACTGGGCAAGGAGTACTGTGAAGGTGTTACATACAATATTTTACATCTGCTGGACTCAATGAGTGAACCGACGAATAACAGCTTATGATATGCTATACTGCTTGAACTGCTTTATTGAACTCGAACCACTTGAACTGTTGAGCGCGGTTCATAGCCTTTCTAGTGTTCTGTTAGGCCAACTGTTTCGTGGGTAGTAAATTCGATGACTCCCAGATGATACGCCAAAAATTACCTTCGGTTAGCTAATGAGGAATGGAAACTACATGCCTTGGCAGTGTTCTAGCCTCATCTTTTCTCAGAGGCCCAAGAATTGAGGCAAAAATGTTTCTATTACAGGAAAAGGCAATAATTAATATCTGACGTAATACAACGCAAACTTTTGCCGTCTTTACGTCAACCATAAAAATCAATAGTAATAAAAAGGGCCCAGATCAACCAAGCCACTAGATCCCAATCATATCCCATTCAAACATGACTCAGTCTAGAGCAAAATTGCCAATAGCGGCCTTCCAACGCAGGCAAAAGAGCCCGACGTCTACAGGATGCTTTTAACGGAAATCTGGACGAAAGGCACGGAGGTAACCCAATCAAAAAAAAATAAAAAAATAAAAGTGAAAAGAATTGTTATCCAGCCGCCAATCAATGCTTCAGCCAAGAATACCTAAGAGACCCTTTCGTTATAGACAGCCGACCGTTCTGTAATTTTTCTTCGAACCAGCAGTAGGAAGCATTGTTACTTACCAAAGTTAGCAAATGGCTTCGTCATCGAGTGTAACGAGACATGAATTTGATAGCGTCGTTCGTCAGAATGAGATAACATGACTTTTGTAATGACGGGTTCCAGACTTCAGTGGAGTCTATTTCCAGAGATTATTGTCCACTCATATACGGGGAAAAGCGGGTACATCTTATTCATACCGGGGAGTAAAGTGATTGCGTGGTTCCTTCAGGGTCTCATACAGGTCCGACATGTTCACTGCATACCCTAATAGTTGATTTGATGTGGAGGATTGAGGAGTGATGAGTACTTGTTCTGACTTATGTGTCAGATTCTATAGTGTCAAATTTTATAGTGTGATAATAACTTCTACTATGATCTGTATCAGATAAAGACTGGTTATCATGATTCATTATCCCAATCACGTCAAGGCCTGAACCAATAACCAACATTCGCAACTGGACCCGAAGCGCTCTGTTTTCACGCTAGTAGGAGGAATTAAGCTTATTATACCCACACTTCCTGATCATACCATAATACGTGCGTCTCTCTCGACGGTGGCGCTTTTGCTCCAAAATAGAATAAACTATTTAAAGAGTGTCTAGGTCGTGGGCACAAGTCTATCACACTCTACAACGGGACAATCCACCCCAAAAGGCCCAAACCGAATATCTTTTATTCCAGCGCACGCTCATCATAATCGCAGGGACAATGGGATCTGTCAAGATTACCGAGTAAGAGAAACTGAACTAATATTATCCATATCCTGTGTATGATACTGATCGGGAACTAGTTTGAACACATATCACGACGTAGTCAGCGGAGCTAACTACGCTGTCTTCAACTTCCGTGACTCTCGGCGTCGTTTGTCGGATACTGATGTCGCCTATGATGATTTCGCTTCCTATGCATACAGTGACACAGTGGCATTCTATGAGGTCGATGTGGGCGATAACAAGCACATTTCCGATTATGCGAAAGTAGAACGTCCTACGCTGATCTTATACAAGGACGGAAAAGAAGTCGAGCGTTACTCAAAACCTCTACCTAGGCAGCTGGAGTACCTAGTGTCTAGGGCTTTGTGTGGGCTGACTGAGATCGGTGGACGTTTCTGATAATGAGACGGTGATAAATGGCGGGTAGTAATGATACGCATCTATGTTGACGGTGTTGTTTACCTTGTTGATGCCTTGGTTATATTCTACGAACAGCCTTGACCAAGTGTTATTGTGGCTTTCTTGGTCGAGTGGGTACATGCTGGCATAATTGTCCGTTTTTCCTTTCTTTGCATAGCTGTACATGTCTATTTGGGGCGGCGTTTGATTCGTTTGGGTGCATATAAGCCGAAATTGCTCATTTTTACTCGGGCCATTGACCCCAATGGCTATCATTGTTCATATACGGCCAATCCACAAATAGCCAAGCCATAACGTTCAAATTGACAGCGAAATAATAATTTCAATAATCACAGTCTCAGAAAAATATGGATAATTGAACTTCAAGAGATTAGAGCCCATAATTTGGCGTATCTAGGTCCTCGGTCGTAACGCATAAGATATGACAGGTAACAGCCTCAGTTGTCGAGGAAAGCCCGATTGTACCTCCGACAAGATCAGCTGCATTCCAGCTTTTTTAAATAGGGTTCTCAGCTTCTCATCAGTCCTTGTCACACTGCTCTCTGACTCGTCGTAGATATCCCCTTCTGGCTCCTCAGAAATATTCTCCTTAATAATCATAATTCCAGCATCTGTCAGAGCACCGCGGCACCGCACCAAATACTCAACCAATTGCGCATCCGTCAAATAGGGCACACTCCACTGCGCCCAGATAAGATCATACACCTTAACTCCAGGAACCCAATCCTCAATACCGATCGTCAGCACCTCCCCTAGCACACAATTCCTCGTCAACCGCCTCTCACTCAGTACGCGGGAAAACTTCTCCACCGGCTCAACAGCATCAACAACCTCGCACTCCTGGCCAAGAAAATCGTTAATCACGCGTCCGATCCCAGCCCCGCAGTCCACACCGCGCTTGAGCTTCCCCGTTGCCGGACATCCGGGAACTAATCGACGAGCCTTTGCAAGAAAGTTCCGGGATCCGCGCAGGTCGGTCCGTGAGACTTGGGCGTAGCCGCCAAGCATGCCGTTCACCGTTGCGGGCTTGTCGCTCCAGTATTTGATGGCGATGGCTTGGTCGATTTGGGAGTCCGGACGGGGCGTTTGTATCCCGTCATCGTCGGTTTGCAGCAGCTTTACTGGGTCTGTGGGCATGGTTGGGGAATGGAACATTGGATTTAGATGGAGTTGTTTGGGGCTGGAGTGATGTTGGTTGTATCTTTTGCTTTCTGGCCGTGCGGGCCCACGCTTAAGTAATCGTCCAGCTGTGGTGATCCACCTTGGGCTTTGGGGGTTCATTTTGCCTGCATTGCGTGTAGCTGTTACTTTCTTTGTTGTGCTATTTAGGTATCACTGTTCGACTGTTGATACAAAGTAAATAACACGTAGGATGAACAGCATGTTGAATTAGGTTGCATTTTCTGTATGGTTGATGTCCAGTCAAGGGCACGTGTGGGGCGCGCCTTGCCGGCTGCGGCAATCAACTTCATGGTTCGTAATCATCGTCACCGTGGATTTGATATCTTGATCCACAACTTGGATTAGTTTGTTTTTCCTGGGGACCTGAATTGTAGGAAGGAGTGGTGATAAACCGCCCTTTGAACATGTTAGATAACTAGATTCGGCATGTTGTACTAAATATTGGCAATTGTGTGGCTATGCATGGTGTGGTATTACACAGTGTATATATATTGGCAAGTTCCCAGGCTCAACTTTCTACCAACGCAATAGTATACCGAACTAGTAATCATAGCTTCAATGCTGGAAAAGGTGTGGAGTTAGAACCATCGCAGCCTCGTGAGCCGGTGTGGCTGAGTTAGATACCATTACTATACAAGTCTCAGTATTAATGGCGCAATCAAATGTTAACTAATGGCAGTTTAAGAATATATTTTGCTACAATAATCTTGGCAAAAGGCTCCAGAACGGATTTATTTGTCTTTGCGAGGACTTATGCGCTCATATCGATCACGGAAAATAATCATCACTTGACAACTGAGGAACATTGATAAATCTATATTTGACCTACTAGGTGGAAGCAATTGACATGGTATCGTATATCATTAGGTTTGCTATCCCTATTGGAGACGGGTTATCTGGCTGGACTTACGTTCAATTATTCCCATGCTTGGAATACATGATGGTTCCTAACTGAGCTGTCCATCAGCCACGGCCAATCTGCAGGATTGTTGTGGTCCTGTATATCATCCTCATCGGTGTTCTCCTCTCCATATTAACCACGGTCACCGTCTCCCTCTCCTTGGGGGTCAATTAATGCCACGACATCACCAAACCTATGAAACAGCTGGTGTTCCAAGGCCAGGTCTTTACACTCAACCAAGTGTGGCCATAATGCTCGTTCACTCGACTCATCCTCCCGGATCGCTCTTCTCTCCTCCTCAGACATGGTGGAAAGAATCTCCATCATTGACTCTTCAAGACAATGGTTGAAGTCGAATAGTACCTGTACATCATGCCCCTCTTTATGTTTAATAGAAATACAAATGAACGTCCCAATTGTGCGCAGGGCCAAAGGACGACCCAGACGTGTCTGGAGTCTTCTACCCGGGCCGCAGAGCTTGGCGATATCCCTGATCGTATCCTTTATTTGACGATACACAAGGTTTGCAACGTCAGACACTAGCGAGGGATGTAACTCAAGCCATTCGGTAACGAGAGTGTGGGAGATGTTGCGATATGCGATGTGGAAATTCAGCACGTGATGGCGTTGGTTTTCGCCCATCTCCTCGATCGTGCCCTTGATGTGGGTGGCTACGTCTGAATGCCCTTCCCTTGCCCTCTTGATCATATCGCGCGGCTGGTCGGGGTTAAGCTCTTCCACTAGTTCATGGAGCACCTCAGGATGGATTGTAGTATTAGCTGATGGGGTAGGGCCGTCCCGAGTGTGTGCGATATGAGGATCAACCCGCTCAACTCTGTCTAAAAATCCAAATCTTTGTAAGCTAGATTCCGTCCGCCGCAGTTTTGCTCTTAACGATAAGTTGACCAGGGACTAAACTGCATATTCTATGCACAAAATGGGTTTATATTAGTTTAGATAGGTAGCCCACGGGGGTTATAGTTGATAGTTAGGATCCCAAAACCCATAGTGAGTTGGAGAATTAGACCCAAAAACCCAATTCATGCTGGGCTAGGTTCGAGTTGGGTTCGCGTTTGAAAAGGATTCTGCCGAGGTCTACTCCTATCCCACAAGGTATTGGATCCAGGTTGCATCAAAAGTCAACAAGGTCTCCCTGCGAATGGTGCTTGGAGTTGCACGACTGGCAGAATACAGAGGGGTTCCCAGGTGAGATGGCGAAAGGGTTCCAATTTCTGCTTAAAAGTGGTAACCAAAGAAGTAGATGCATCCACGAAAATATAAGAGCAAAGGGTGAAGCAGCTTCCACTGATGATGGCCAGCCTTTAATGTCTAAGACGGAAGGCCAAGCGCCATCTAAACAATATATAGGCAGCAAGTCAGACGACGATGAAGTCATTGGGAAAGGAAGCTGGACATAGTAGGACGTTAATCCAAAGCCCGATAGTCCCTTGGGACCTTTGCCCAGGGATCAGACAGAATAAAAGGGAATATGGATCGCACTATGTTCGCCTCTATGCTCCTACTTCTGTTATAGAAATACTATGTATCGAAGTTAAGGTTCTCCACTAACTATGGGAACGCATAAACTTACTGATGCCCCAAAAACGTCGGCTGAATCGCCCGCAGTAGGTAACAGCCAAATAGTTATACCAGAAATTTTGAGGATGAGACTTTAGGATATCTACCCAATAAAGCTTCTTGACGCCATAATGGGTACTGCGGC
Source organism: Aspergillus tamarii (assembly GCA_030556085.1). Lineage (NCBI taxonomy): Eukaryota > Fungi > Ascomycota > Eurotiomycetes > Eurotiales > Aspergillaceae > Aspergillus > Aspergillus tamarii. Next base: position 835,601 of record JARVTJ010000006.1, read on the forward strand.
CATACTAGATCATGTCATGTCAAATGAGTCACAGACTCTAGAATCAACACATTATGAAATCAGAATAGCAATGCGAGACACAGTAGTGGCGAATGGATGAAATCAGAGTACACATGATATCATCACCATACATCACCGTTTGATAAGTCCAGTATTGTTATTTAAGGGAGGAAGGGATGCTATAAATGCATGGTAACTGATCCTCTTCATCGAAATCTTCTGTGATAGTTATCTTAATTACCTGATCAATTCCATAATATCGTGAGATTCAAATTCCATTTCCTCAATCGTTCTACATTATGGTACGGATTGACAGACCTGGAAAGCCTGTGACCAGACTGGATGTCTGGTCGGGGGAATTCGATGCTGCTGGCAAGAGTTATACGGTGCTGCGAGGCATTGAGGCCTGGTGGGAAAAGGAACATGAGAAAGCAGGGTATACGCCGGATCCATCTTCAGATATCCGCACCCTTCACGACAGCTTCATCTTCCCAGCCAAGAATCAAATCGACTGGCTGGATGTATACCACCCCAAACCCAGCGAACACGGATGTGTAGACTCACTTCGATTTCATTTGCCAAATGGCGATGAGTACTTCGCAAGTGGAGGCTTTGGGGGCGATAAACATCCACAAATACCGCGTGGAAAGCAATGCGTACTAGAAGGCTTCGATCTCGACGTGGATGGCAAAGAGATCCGTCGACTTGAGCCGATCTTCAAAAAATAATGATGCACGAGGTTTACAAAGATGCGAAAATACCCCAAAAAATTAACATAACCCACCGATATTGCGTTGTCTGTGTTCTGCTATCTTGAAAAGGGATTCAGATTTCAACAATTTTTCATGCGACATTTTGTTTGCATTACCATCCTCATGCAGTCCAGCCTGCAGAGAACCAAGACTGCGTTTGAAGTTCGTATCTCAATGTGAAAGCCCCTTTGTTCAAAGACATAAAAAAAAAAAAAAAAAAAAAAAAGAAAGAAAAACCAAGATTGGAATTGTTGATTCTAGCTTCATGGTTTATAGCTTAGCTTTTCTTCTTCAGATATTTCGCAACCCAAGAATTCCATCAAAGGCCAATCTACTTTCATGCTACCATATAGTCAACATTTATATTCTGGCTCTTCCTATGTTGTGAAGGCCTCTTCTTGGCTTAGAATCGTACGAATTAAACACACACTATTAATATTGCGATATATTATATCCCTCTCTGGCGCCAACGAGACATTATAATTAGACATGAGATTGTACGGTGACAACACGCATGTTAAATGAGCTGTCGGTGTGGGAAAACTCTGTCCATCTACCCTACTGGTGTACTGCTGATAGTCCGAAATTACACAAATTGAGAGGCGAGAACTGGCCGATTCAATTAATTGGAACCAAGACAGAGAACATTGATGTCATTGGGTCGGTTTCCGAACGCGGGTTAATCTTGTTAGCCTTCAGAGAACCATTTTATATCTAATCGTCATAGTATTCACTCTGTTCCATTTGCCTTGCATCTGCCTGCATATGGAAAAAGTCATGAGATCGGGTATTAGTTAAATAGCAGTTTCGAATACGAGTATCCGTTAAAACCGCTCGACCGACGCCGAAAGCCCCGGCTGCCACCAAGGCTTTGATCCCATTACCTGCAAACGGTTACTACTTGCAGGTCTAGATTAGCTCTGTTTTAAACTCTTACTTTCGAGTTCTGATGATGATCAACCATAAGACAAAGCTAAAGCTTAGTGACTCCTCCGGGATACACTGCTCAACTACAATGTCACTGTTTTGTTGGTGTGTGCTGTCGTGGTTCGATCGCATGATATAAAGCTTGATGCAACATGGATGTTAGGTTTACATAAGAGTAGGTCTGGTGATGTCATTCCAAAGGCTGTATCCTTGGTTGAAATGGTAGAGAGCGACTATAATGACCTACCCTCTCGTACGTGACTAGAACATTTTCAGCAAAGCAAATTCCAAGAGCAAGAGGTTCCTTTGAAACATTGGATTGAACTATAATAAACCGTTATTAATCACACCATCTTAGTTGTGCGAGGCTTGACTACTGCTAATCTTACTACTACTCTTACAGATTTCTAATACAATCGTGCCTATGAGGGTATGTTCCAGACTATGGTTCGAATATTCGCCATTCCGGATAAATAACTCTGATAATCTACTCAGCCTCGGACATGTCGACCTCGCTCTGTCCGCTTTCTTGGTCAGACTCTTCGAACAATGACCGTAATTCATCGTTCTCTCGAGCACAATCCCCAGTGCCACTGTCTACCTTCGGGAACTCATCTATCACATCTTTAAAGGCACGGAATATCCTACAATCTGACTCATGGTATACATAAACCAAAGCAGACCATAAGTCATCATCGTCGACCACAGCTTGTCGCTCAGCCGGCGTCATCGCGGTGACTACCTCCAACATCGCGTTTTCAAGACTCACATCCCAGCCGTACTTGCTTCGATCTTCTTCCCAAAAATTATCTCGAGTCAGATCCATGAGGATGTAACACATCTCGCACAGGACTGTAAGCCCGTTACTTCGGGTTCTGGGGTGCGCAAATGCCCCACAGTGATCGGCGATGAGTTGAACCATGTTAGTGAAATCATCATTGCCACTGTCTGGCAAGCTGTTCCATAAGCGCAAGAATCCAACGCGACTCTCTGCCTCGTCCATTGCTTTCCGGGCAGCTTGAAGACAGCTCCTGAAGTCCGTCACAGCACTCATTCCGCAGCGGTACATTCTTGTCTTGTTGCCTAGCCTTTCTGATACTTTAGACTCGACCAGTTTACGCACTTCAACGTAATTGTCTCCTGCGGTCTGGAGAACCTCTATGAGCTCCGCGCGAGTCATGCATTCGAGAGATGAGGCGAGATCTCGTACTTTGTATGCTCCCAGGGCAATCTGGTGAGTGTCATCACCCCTCAAAAGTTCCGTGGTAACGGAGGAATCTGTTGTGTCCTGCATTTCATTCTCAGAGCCAGACATCGTGGACGATCTTTGTTTTGGGGCTATTCAATAAATAAGGGAATGAAGAGTCTGGGTTGAGATGAGGTGCCCCCTTTCAGACGGGTTGAACTCTAGTAGGTGTGGATAGCTAACTTTCTGAGTAGGGCACATAGTCGTTTGGATCAAGGCCGTGTACAGGGCCTCCGATGTTTGGACGTAATTAAATAAACTGTGGCCTTAAAGAACTTTCAGACGTCAGCATCGCGCCTCACGGGGTATACCATTGTCTTTGTTTTGCATGCTGTTCAAAAATCTATAAAGTGACCTTAACGTTCACGGAAGACAAAGAGGCTTTTGAAAGTCAACAGGGACCAACGATCGCTCCCCATTGTGTCATTGTACTGGGTGAAAGCCCTTTAGCTCCCCAATCATCTCGTGAAAGGTCTTTGTAGAGTCCACAGCAAGGGCGCTTTCTATGTATATCCTGCTTGGTTTCTGAATAAGCGTCTTTTCAACCCACCAGAGCTCGAGAGCATGCACCATGAACCCTGAGTGTCTGACATCACTGGGCCTGATTGTTGTATATGTTAAATCCCACATTTTCTTCCATCTATCCAAGGCAAGATCAAGGGAAATAAAGGGTTCAGATAGATCGACACAGGTGCCCAGTGCTTGGAGGTCGAACAGTATACAATGCAGACCTATGTCATTCGAGGATCAGCGACACGCATCGCGAGTGAGCGTTCAGTGAAATAACATACTCCCTAGAACTAGAAACAGACCAAATAATGTGCAAGGTTGGGATAGCAGTTCCTCAAATCGTTTATTGTCTTTCTCCATCAACCGCTGTATAACGGACTTCAAAGTCCGGGTGGGCCCATGACTGGTTGCACCTTTCGACGTATTTACCCATGTGGAAGGATCCATTGTATCGTAAAGCTCCTCATGTTGTGGTAAACCAAAGCAAGCTTCAGCAATCTTAAATAGTGGCGGGTTTCGATAGTAGATGACCAAATGTGAATCCACGAGGTAAAGCCACGCCATGGTTCTGCAAAGAGATTTAGTTTTAGCTGTCGCACTAGATACCCCTGTTCGACTAACCTCACAAGACTCTCTTTATGAAAGTACCTGTCCAAGTCAAGAGGCTCTGTGTCGCTGACAGCGTCGTTGGTAGCTTGCGTCAGTCTTAGTGCCCGTGCAGCACAAACCAAAGCCGGGAACCGCTGAGTTCGAATCCGCCTTTTGATGGTTATATCATCTTTGGACCCCTGGATGACGGTTATCAGCATTGCTGCCTGAAGGGTTTCCATATTTGCTTTCGTAAGGGACGGGCCGTGTATATCAATGGCCTGTCCGAATTCAGGTCCATCGAAAATGATGTGCTCAGCTACGTCGGAGTACCCTTCTGCAATAGATGCATCCTGCGATGATACACATATCGCACCCATCAGAGCGATAGCCAATAGCAGCTGGGATGAAGTTGTATGAACGTTGAATGATGCTTTATGAATGAAGCGTGTGTTTTTGTATGAGTGCTCAAAGAAGGCCTTGATAAATAAAGTGACATTGGTTGGTGAGAAGAACCTTCTAGCCTCTTTCATAGTAGCCTGCCCGTTGTTGTCGATCTGTGATTTGAGCGCGTGCTTCATCAGGTCTAGAATCCTCCATACCGTGTTGCTCAACTTTTCGGTGTCTGCAAGCCCATACATAAGGGACTCATCTTGGCCTGACTTATCCAACATTGCGGTGTCAATAAATAGGTGAAATAGCCCCATCCACTGCTCTGTAGCACCGTCAACTTTGGACACTTCGCTTTTCCCAAGCGATGCGTATTTTCTTGAATCTTTGTCGCACCCCGAGAGCATCTGCTGCATGTCGTATAATCCCCTGCTTGCTGGATCGGTATAATTCAGGAGAAAGTGGACTGGAATTCTATTGATAGTTGAGTCTTCTGGTTTCTCCTGCTGCTCCTGGTTGTGCCTGGCCTTCCCATCCTGCTCTCCATTCCGACTAAGTGAGCACTTCAATCTTCTATGGAGGCATGTCTCGCATGGAAGCTCCCCATCGCACTGGGTACGGCTCTGGACACATGCATCGCATGCTTTCCGCTTTCTGCCCTTCTTTCCTTCAGATGGAGTCGGGTTGTTGCCCCTCCACTTACAGGATTGGAAATGGCGGCGAAGAACGTCCCTTGAGGTGTTTTTGTCAGACTTCGGTCGTCGTATATCAGGCTCAAAGCACACAAACCTTCGTACAAACTTTCGTTCGCAGAACTGACAAATAAAATGCTCTGCCAAAACATCTGAGTTATATGTTAGATATACAGTATTACATACACTAAGTCGGATCTCACGCGTTGCTTCGTGTCGACGCAAGTGACTGCTTGTCGAATAGACCTGGTGGCATCTGCTGCATTCGTAACGCTGGCGGGAAGCAGACATCGTCGGGAATTGGCTATGGCCACCTTAACTTAGTTTCAACTTTGTCTCAGTACGTTGGACACCTTTCGTTAAGGTTTCAGTTTCAACCGTTCATCCGTCGTCAGTTAAGTTGCGCAATTAAAAATTATCGGACAAGGGAAAGTTAGCTGGGCTTTGTCATCACCGTCCCGAGACCCAATTTTATCGTATAGGGTAAGGATTGCCCAGTATTTTCTTAACTACCATTTCGCTTATGATCTTTATGTTTGCCGGACTTACCATATAGCGACAATCGACGTTCTAGATATGATTCAGGGGACATGGAATCCATACGGTGCAAGTACGGGGTCATCCAAGGGCAGTTTCCGCTGTGGCAACGATTAGTCGGGAAAATCCCACATAGTTGGAGAAAACCCACTTCACAAGAAAATGGTATACTCCTCGCAACAGCCCCCTTTTCATTATGTTTACTTCCCATTTATTCCCGGACACTCTCTTACACTTGCTAGCGTTTATTCCACATAATAACCGGCTTTTATCTTGGTGCAATACGCCAACGATAACCCTATACCCAAGACCATCAAGATGAACGCTTTGAAACTCAGTCGGAGTAGGTAACATACAGACAAGCAATCCCTGCTTCCTTCATGGGTTCTGTAGACAGACGCTGACATGCAAAAGATGCATCGTGGACCATTCGAAGACCATCCGTACTCCCAACGTCGGTTATCCCAACTATTCTAGAAACCAGTCGACACAACAGCTCAACCCAATTGAAAGTCAACGAAGCGCGAACTGCCCTCGAGAAAGCCTTTCCTAGATCTAAATCAATCACCACGACCAAAGGAACCTCCTCCAACAAAGCCGAACACGTTCTGTAAGACGACCGACCAACATCTATCATTTCAAGCAAGCCCCTAATGAAGAACAACCTGATAGGACAACAATCGACCAACTGGTAAACTGGGCACGCCAGAGCTCCCTATGGCCGCTGAGCTTCGGCCTCGCCTGCTGTGCCGTTGAAATGATGCAAGTCTCAATGCCGCGCTATGACCAAGATCGACTCGGAATAATCTTCCGCGCTTCCCCTCGACAATCCGACGTCATGGTCGTGGCTGGCACGGTCACCAATAAGATGGCTCCCGCTCTGAGGCAATGCTATGATCAAATGCCGGACCCGAAATGGGTTATTAGTATGGGGAGCTGCGCTAATGGGGGTGGATATTATCATTACAGTTACAGTGTTCTTAGGGGGGTGGATCGAGTTGTTCCGGTTGATGTTTACATTCCGGGTTGTCCGCCAACGCCTGAGGCATTCTTGTATGGTATTTTCCAGTTGCAGAAGAAGATGAGGCACACAAAAGTTACGCGGATGTGGTATCGGCGGTAGAATTATGCTCAGGATATATGGGCCGCTTGTGAGGTCATCATGGATTTTCGTTCTTCTATATCTCTTATTCTTTGTATGATTCCGTTCGTCTTATGTTCTATTTGTCTTTTACAGCTATGTCCAGGAAGTGCAACCTGATCGGATAGAGATGTAACCATGGTAAGCCTAGATACCGGACATCTGTTAGTCGAGCCTATGGTGGAAGATGTTGAGTATATTGATGCCTACTGTTGTTCGATATAATGACTAGAGAAGATGCTTCCTTGACTGAGTGAATATTAGTCAAATCCGCTTCATCCCATTATGCTCAGCTGTCAACTTTGTCGTTGCGCAACAGATTCAAAGATAGGCCAATATCGTTTATTGAATCACTTTTACAGCCCATGCGATGACCCCTCCATGACCGAGTGCAGACGGAGCTACGTACGCCTCCGTTAGGTAATTGAGCGTCAGACTTGTGGCCTTTCCCCCTCATACTAACTGCCTTCAAGGCTATTAATAGCGGCAGATGGGGACTTGAGGTTCTCTTTGTCTTTTTATGACCTACCTCCAAATTCTAAAATCGATTTTCCTATGCCTTGGGCGTATTAACATCGTGCTGGCTTCCATTTCCAGTTTACACATCACTCCACCGTTGCCGCTTTCTCAGGGGCCGACTGCATACCATGCCTTCAAAAGCAGAAAACGCTAACATGAAAGCTGACAAAGCGACATGCACGGTGACTCCAGCAGAAGAGGAATATAAACAAATGAGAGACCACATCAAGCAATATAGCAATAACAGGTGTATCATAATTGCCCTTACCAAGCACGATGATACCTTTACCTCTTTGGATAAGGAATACCGACGTAGGTGGTGGCATTTGTCTTGTAAGTAGCAGAATCTCTTCACTCCAACATGGAAGTTCCCCAGCTAATTTGAAGCAGGCCCCAATGTCATCCCAGTGACTGTCCAAGGCTTTCAATATGCAATTCGTGAGGCAGGCAAGCAGGCGGGACGTCAGAAGACCATCCACGTTTTCATAAGCTCATATATCCCCTATTTCGCTTATTATACATCATCCGCCTTGCCCAGCACCACCTTTACCACGATGCCCAGAGGGCACCAAGAGCAGAAAGGGTCCTTTCATAGAGATGTGGTTCTTCGTGCTAAGGCTTATAGTGCTAAGAAGGTAGAACCGATGGTCAATTCAAAGGGCAAGCCGGCGATCGTTTATGACACTTTTGTTGAAGTTTGGAATGATGTTAACTACAGAGATGAGAATCAGTGAGATGGTTAGAGAGCAGATGCTGTTTCGTTCCAATTACCGCTAATGGGGTTCTAGTTTTATTAGGCTACGCTGAGAGCTTCTCGGCTTTATTCCTTTATTGTCTTAAGCAATAGGCGGCTTGACGTCCGATCCGAACGCCGTATCTCATTTCTAGTCATCTACTTAAATGCAGATCATAATATCTTCCACCTCTATTTGAACCAACCATACCTCCCAGACATTACACCCACAAGCTGTTGAAAGCATGAACAATAGTCCGGGGTACAAGCCAAACCTCCTTCACCGATTATAGCAGCTAATATGCCCTACCTCGGATTATTGGCTACCAACACATCCTTCCCCCATTAATCATTCCATCTCGTCTCTACCCTGTCCAAGATCCAAAATACTATCCGAAACATCCGGATTCCCAATCTGATCCACAATGTACAGGAAGTCCGAAGACGAAATACCAATATTGTTAAGCAACTCCACACTCGACGTCTGCATATCAGCCGGATGCGAAGTAAGCGAGTCCCCAGGGATCGGGAGATCCCAAACCCCAATATCAGTAACTGTCTCTCCCTGTCCATCCTCTTCCATTCCCTGCGGTTGAGTCACAGTATCCAGATCGGTTGGGCTCGCGAGCGTCAGAGGCTGGAGTCCCTGGGACTTTACTCGGGAGGATAATTCCTCAAATAGCGTTTCGAGATGCACGAGCTCTGTCTTCCGGACCTCAGCCACTTTGTTTCCGTTGGAGATCATTTCGTCGAGTATGCAGTGCGCTTCTTCGAGGTAGGCTTGGCCGTCTAGGGCTTGCGGGAAGACTGCGTTTGCCATTGCTAGGTGGAGGGCTGCGGCGTAGGTGAATTCGAGGTCGTAGGGGAGGAAGATTTCTGTTCGGTATGAGATTAGTTAGGTTTCATGGGTGTGAGAACGTAGAAATATAGGCGGCTTACCGAGAAGGTTATCGTCATTGGATAGGATTTGGAGCATTTTGACGGCGGACTTAATTCCAATCGATATCAGGGTCTTTGTAAGAGCTAGAAAGGATTGCCAGTATTCTCGCTCTTGATCGAGGTTTTCTAAGCGTTCGATGAGAGCTGAAAGAAGAAGTGGTCGGGTTGCCACAATTACACACTACGCAATGTGAGTTAGATAGTGAGTTCCTCTGGCTTTTTAGGTAGTCGTTCCGTGCCTACCTGGTGGTACAGCAATGTAATATGTCGCGTCCCTTTAGGCATTGTATCGACGGAATTGGAAAACCGGACGTGGATGATTTTCTCCACTTCCTGGGCATGTCCGGCCAATGTATGTAGGATAGACCTCGTCATTTCCAGGAATGCGCCGAGTTGGGTTTTTTCGCTTTTATACACGGCTGTGGTAGGATATTGTTAGTCATCGGTAGATTTCAGGGGTTCAGGGAAGCCTACTGTTAAGGATGTTCGAGAGCAAGTGCGATAGTTTGGCCTGTAGACTCATGACAATGTCTCGATGCGAGCATGTGCTTGGAGGATCAATCGGTGTACTGATATCGCTGTCCTGTGTCATCATCGGAAGCCCGACGGAGTATGAGAAATGGCGGTCGAGGATGTACAAGGTCCACCAGAGGTCACGGCATCGGGATACGGTATCTGCGCCAAGCTGCTCCTCCGGCAGTTGGGTGTGCAAGCCTTCGAACTGTGCGATTTGTATCGCTTGGCGAACCTATGGAAAGTAAGCGTGAGCAAGAACGCACTCCACCAGGCGAAACATGAACCTTACATAAATATGTGCCGACTCTCTTTGGTCAATCGAGTAGAGATACAGTCCAGCCATGGCCAGGACTTCAATGGCTAGTAGACTTCCCTTCCATAAAGGCGCGTGATCGGGCATTAGCGACATCGCACGGATGAAAAACTTCGATCCAGGGGGATCTTTCGATCTTTTTGACCGGTGAAGAAACGCGGTGCCAAATGCCAAAACCAACAGAAACTGGATAAACCATAGTCGTTGCTCGGTCGCCATTTTTGCAGAGTCTCCATTGTAGAACTCCCGTACATTGTCGATAAATTCACCTTCGCTGTACAGGCGATAACTTTGCCCCAGGTGGAATTTAACAGTCTCGGAAAGATAAAGCGCGTGGTCGAGGGATGGCAGGCCACTTATATCGGGGGTCTCATTGGTTGGACAAGCTTCCCATCGTATAGGATAGCTCTCCTTTTCTGAAGACGTTGGGACATTAGGTAGGCTTTTGAGCTGTAGCTTCTCTGTCATCATGATGGTTAATCGAGTCGTGAAGGACCACATTGAGGAGGGAGCTAGCCAAACTATTTGTATAGTTAGTTGTGAATAGAAGAGACTATATTGGACAACATACTCCAAGTCCGCTTGTTTTGCTGAGTGTTCCGGATGATCGTTGAAGGCAAGGTAAAGGGGCTAGTCCAGATACTCTGTGCATAACCGTACCCTTGTAGTTGCAACGACTCTTCCGTTGAAGCAGAAAGTATGTCAGTAGAATCCGCTGTGCTTGTGTCCTTGGACCTAGTCTGCGACTCGAACGGTGACTCTGGAGGGCTCCTAACACCAGCAAGTTGTCGACGTTCTTCGACCTCTTTCTCCAACTGTTGAAGATATCTGTCCTGCTTGTGTCATCAGAGAGATTCCTGCAACATTTACGGCGAACTGACCTCTCAGAAACCACAACCCGATTGACTCCCTCCACAAACTCACACCTCAGTCCACGCCGCTGGCAGTTGGCGCACGGCGCATCGCCGGTACATTTTATCTTACTATGACGGCAGGCAATGCATCTGCGAAAAAGGTGAGTCTTCATTGAATTAATACCTTCTCACATCCCATGAGTATTACTTACGCATTCGCTGTTCGTCTTGATTTCCGTGGGCGGTAGCTCGAACCGTTGTCCATCTTTTCCACGCCGACACTATGACAGGAGGTTGGAAAGATATAACTCTGGGGATCAGTATTTTCATATATGTCGTATCTCCAGGATATGAACCCCGCACCTGAAAAAGCAGTCTCTGATTTCCTGTGGATCACAGGCCAATTCCATGTGCAGAGCCAGCCCTATCCTAACCCGTTATTGACAGCATTTCACTGGGCCTCGTGTTTTTCGCCTCTTGCAGGATAGTTTTTCCATGAAAGGTAAGCTTCTGAGTCCCACTTGGTCGTTTATCTTCCCTTCTGGTTCCTCCCCCGCACATCCTCGGGAGACCCATCCGATCACGCGACTAATTTCTCGGCTTTGTCGGGTTCGTTATTCTTGAATCCTACAAATATCGAGATGGTTCGAACTTAAGATGGGCTGCCACACACGCCAGGATTTATAGCGAGAAAACATGCAGCTTAAATGGCTTGCTGATTATAATATTCATGGTTTGAACACTTAAATAGTCATAATCGCCAATATTGGTTTCCTTAAGTTTGTAAACATAGTATATATCGGATTGTGCTATGGCTTAAAGAACAATACAATTTTTCATACCAACAAAAAAAAAAAAAAAAAGAAAAAATTCATGGTTAAAAGCATCACAAGAGCAGAAGCCTACTCAATGAGCTCTGCAATCGTAGCATCCAAGAACTCCCTCTGGCGGATCAAGAAGGTCTTCATATCCGAGATCTTGAAGGGACGCTGTCCCAGTTGCTGTTGGCGTTCGTTCTCCATCTGCGCACGAATCCGCTCCTCGAGGACCTTCAGTCTGTATTCTGACCACTCCCTGTAGAGCTCTAATACATTGCTGATAGGTCGAACTCCAGTAAGAACTGTATCGTCTTTAACAAGTGCAGATTTCGCGCGGAACGAAGTAATCATGCTAATCCGTTCGCGCCCTCCAAATGCCTTCAGCGCCTGGTGTTCAATATATCTACCTTGCATGACAACGGCAGTTCCCTATGAAGTTGTCTGTAAGTCAATCGCGCATATGCTTTAGTTTTTTACAACGTATTTAGACAACGTACCATCGCAGGCCCACGGACTTTCATGATCTCACCACTCGCTGTCTTTAGTGCAGTCTCTCCTCCAACCATGCCGGTGCAATCAGAAAGCATCGTAACACAGACAAACGGGTAGCTGTCCCAGTGCCATGCAAAGGCAGGCAAATCATCATCTGCTGTCTTGGTGTCCTTTATGACCGTTGCAGTCTCTCCATTCACGGCAATATTGATAGCGGCAATTTCATAGTTCATGGCAGGGATAAGGTCAATGCCAGCCACGTCTGATATCTTTGCGAGAACTTCTGGGGAGCGCCAGGCGTCACAAATGAACGGTGCGCGTCTATTATCAGTAGTCAGCATATGTCAAGCTCCGTCCGGATCTTAGCCAAACTCACGCTGGTCCCATGCCCCGAATGGTGTTCTTCACAAATGGCGATGTATATTGGCATTCATCCAGCACTGGCTTACTGAATATCTCAGCTCTCATCTGCTGAATGGCTTCCTCCGTGAAAAGTTGGAATGGTGCAGTGACTGCATGCGGGGAGATTCCCTGGCCTTCAAGGCCTATATCCTTCATCGTGTAGATCTTTGATGGGGGTTGGTAGTTCATGTGTCTTTTGGGATCGAAGGATTGCTTTTCGTCGACCTTTGCTTCATCTATAAGCCATTGCGGCAGTTCGTTGGTTGGACGTGCTCCTGTGAGTCTCACAGGGCCAACGACTGTGTGGGCGATCGTGGGAGGTGCAACTGTTGTGGTCGACATTGTTTTGTGAGAGTAGCTCTTTGAGTCAAGAGATGGAGGTTGTGGTAGACTTCCTGTGAGGTTCTAAATGCTAAAGCGGAAATGAGGTTGTTTATATAACCTAATCTGATCTTGAGATGAAGTTGGAGATGGGATACGCAGAACCCTCGTGTGACCATGATTCCAGGAACCAGCACGGATTATCCTCCCGATTCACCGTATCAATTATCCTAAGTAAGACAAACCATCTGCTAACCCTAAACCATGAATGTCATATCTCGGGTCAATCGGGTTGGGGAACTATCTCGGATTTATCGGCTGTTTCGGCTGCTCTTGGCGATGGCTATCATTCCTGCTAATTTTGACTAAGTCCAACTCTGTAAGAGCCGAGTATAGCGGCATGAAACGCGGACTTGAAAATTGCTATCACCATCTTGTTTAAAGAAGCTGAAAAGTCCAAAGAGTCCGCGTGGGTATTATAGCGAGACCATGTGTGCCAAGTTATGCGCGTGTTCTTTGGCTAACGTTCTTGGTCCTTTCATATCTCTCAAAGAATAGTATAGCCATGGGCAACTGATCATCTCGATAGAAGCATATTTGAGGTTCATGTTTTATTAGCCTTCAGAGGTGCATTAGATCTTCCTGAAGAGTATATGAAAACATCTTGGATTTATAGTTAGAGAAAGGTTCATATAGACAAACGTATCTCTCTGTATGTTTGGCAGTTATATCAAATGAGCCCTTACATTATTGAGCTATTACAGGCTTTGAAGTCCCATTAACCACAGATCGTGTTTAAGAGCAGCACTGCCCATACAGACACTGGAGTTTTAATACTTCCTCCAGCCCCACATCCAATGATGGATATTTGTTGACGCTGCCTAAATAGGCCAAACGCCATGGTTCCTAAGGGATTTTTCCTCCCTTAAACATGTTCATATATTCAAGCATTAGGAAGATATTAAGCGGAATTCAAACATTCTACCCCTCAAGGATAGATATTATAAGTCTCAGAAGAGGCAGTGAATGGACAGCATAACTCGTTTACGAAACTTGTGCGTAGAGAAGTTGCGTTTGACAATCAGATTTCTGCGCTCCATAAAACGGCTCGCTAGGTGGACTGGGAACAAAATACAACAATCATGATACGTCATCACATCAGTATAGTAGTGCAAGAGAACCTAACCTAATAGGAAAACTTATCCCAGGGTAGAAGAACTTAATGGACATGCGCAAGCGCGTTGAGAGAAAACACAGAAATCCGGCATGTGTAACCTATTATTATAGGACATGCTAACGATTAGAGCGACCCAGTGGTATTATAGGCCCACAACAAAAGTATAGATAACCGTGGGGCATATGAAGTGTGGGAATAGAATCCCCATGGGAAACCCGAACTCCCCGAGCAGCTCGGAATGACCGTTGCCGCGATGTGGAGAGACACGGGATCGACGGGACGGCTACTACTATCAAAACATTGATCCACTAGAGAAACCCGACGATGCCGAGCATCTACACATCTATACGTTTTAGGGAAATAGAGGGCTCCATTTTGCTGTTGGAATCAGGTCAGTGTATTATGCCGACAATGTATACTAATAAAGCAAGCAAAATGAGAGCACCGTCCGTTATCTTCCCCAGCAGGGTTATGCCAGTACCGAAAGCCGTGCAGGCTGTCCGCGTCCCTATTTAGTCGCCTCCTCTCCGTCGCTTTTCTTGTTGGCCAGACACCTCAATACCAACGCAATGCAAGCGGCCAACCGACTCCAAAAATCTCTCACAAAAGGCAAGCCCTCCTTCGGAGGTTGGCAAATGCTCCCCGGAACCAACCTGACCAGAACCATATGCCGGTCAGCAAGAAACCTTGAATGGCTTCTTGTTGACCTCGAGCACGGCAACATCTCTGACGACTCGATGCATGAGATTGTGGCCGCTACTGCAGCGTGTGGAGTGTCACCCATCGTCCGTGTCGCGGAAGGCCAGCCTTGGATGATAAAGCGAGCATTGGACTCTGGCGCCCACGGTATTCTTGTTCCAGTTATAGATACAGCGGAGGATGCGAGGAATGTGGTGCGATATTCGAAGTTTCCCCCACTTGGGAACCGAGGCTTTGAAAGTCTCTTGGCGGTGGAGAAGTTCGTGGAGCAATATCCTCACGGTAGTGAGGTGAAAGAGTTGACGGGCATGGAATACTTGCAACAAGCCAACAGCTCGCTCGTTATCGCGGTACAGATCGAAACAAAAGCTGCCCTGGAAAATGTCCGAGACATCGCTGCTGTACCTGGTGTTGATGTTCTGTTTATTGGGCCTTTTGACCTCAGCGTCAACATTGGCCATCCCATCACCAACCCTGAGAAACTGGACCCTAAGCTTGTGGAGGCTATCCAGTCAATTCACGATGCTGCCCAGGCCGCAGGAAAGGCCACTGGAATTTACTGCGACACCGGTGAGCAAGCGAGAGCATATGCGAATATGGGGTTCCAGATGATGAGCGCAATGACGGATATGGTGGGGATGAGGAAAGTGTTTAGGCAGGCGTTCGATGCTACCAAAGGAGATTTATAGACTTATGTACTTAATGCATTTATGACTTCAACGACCGTTGTGAAGTAGTATCGCTATGTGTGTTGCAACATACGCAAGGTGCAAGCTCAACTTACTTTTTAATGTGCGCTCGAAGGATACCAAAACGACAAGATATATTTCCGTGTTATATCGTGGTCGATTGAGTTTGACAAATCCTATAACCGCATCCCGAGAAGCAACCCGGTGGTGCATCACTATTGAATATAGAACCTGGACAAACCAGAAGAAATTGTAAACTAGTCAGCCAATGAACCGAAAATAAATCACTAAGATAATTACATCGAGACGCCAAACGGTGTAGGGTTTAAGTCACGTGACGCGAGTGCCGACTGAATTGCCGTCCGTCTGGGTATGTTCGGCTGTAGCCCTACGATAGACCTCAAGAACAAAAGCAATAAACGTAGTCAACTCATCGTAGACCAGGACAAATCGCACGCAACAACAATAATAATAGAGTATTGAGCATCATGTACCCCATCACTACTTACCAGCGCGCAGTCGTCGTGCAGAATCCAGGAAATAATTATGAAATGATCATCCGCGACGACATCCCCGTCAGAACACCTGGAGCAGACGAGATTCTAGTGAAGCTGTCATGTTCGGGACTCTGGTGAGATTTCCTCGTATTTACCACTGCTTACACAAATGATAAGCATTCACATGTTAAAGCATAAAGCCAGTCACTCCGAAATCCGCGCCGTCCTTGCCTGGGGCGTATACAACCCTATCATCGGCCACGAAGGTGTCGGAACTGTAATCCAAACCGGCCCCAATGTCTCCACCTCACTCCTGCACCAGCGTGTCGGAGTGAAATGGCTGTATAGCGCCTGTACGGCTTGCTCTGCATGTAAACGCGGGTTTAGTCATTACCGCGCCCAGCAGAAAAATACGAGTCGCCACGTGCCTGGTACATTACAGCAGTACGTCATTGCGGACGTGCGATTCATCACGCGGATCCCTGAGGCAGTCACGGATGAAGTCGCCGCGCCTTTGTTGTGTGCTGGTCTTACTATGGCTGGTGCGGTGGGTAGGTTGGACGACTATCGTCTCAGCTCCGGTGATTCGGTGGTAATTTCGGGGTCAGGGGGCGGATTGGGTCATCTGGGAGTACAAATTGCCGCTCGGATGAAGGGATTCCGAGTTATTGCGGTTGATACTGGGGAGGTGAAGAGGAAGGTTAGCTTGGACTCTGGAGCTGAGGTGTTCATTGATTACCGGACGGAAGACGTTGCAGCCAGGGTCCGGGAGGTGACAGGGGGAGAAGGTGCACATGCGACAATTGTGGTGCCCGGAACACGAGAGGCATTTGCGATGGCGCCGCACGTTGTGAGGAATATGGGATTGATAGTTGGGGTGGGATTGCCACCAAATGAGATGGAATGGCCTGTTTCTGCGACGCTATCCGCGGCTAGAGGTGAGTTGTGACTAACCCATCCTTTAAGTGTTAAGCCTGACATGATAGGTCTTTGTATTGTTGGCTCGTCCGTAGGCACGGAAGACCAGATGAGTGAGCTTTTGCAGCAGGCAGCGAGGGGGGAGATTACGCCTTCTATCGCAGTGTTCGAATTCGAGGAGACACCGCGTCTTGTGGATGGCTTGAGAAATGATTCTATTTCCGGTAGAGCAGTGGTGAGAATACCGCAAGAATAATTGTGCACATCGCCATCTTTAAGCCCTAAGACTTTGACTTGACCAATACGTGAAGGGATTGATGTAATTTTCAACTTGTAACGACTGAGGCAAGGGAGAGTATGCGGCTTGCTACTCGTTCATCGAGCTACAAGGCCGGGAAGTGAGTGAGGCGACTCCTTCACGGAGGATTTTAAAGTAAATTTACACGTGGAACCCTGCGAGAGGTGACTGGGTGAGTGCGCTAGACATGAACAAGGATGTACTCAAAGTAATGATATAAATTGTGAGTGGAAAGAGAAGATGAAGACTTGACATGAGTACAGCACTAGGTTATATCCAGAAGCTTTGCGCCGTACCCAAACCAAGTGCTTTATTCAGATATTTACATATAGCCCAACCCAAGATGCACACATTTCAGTAAGTCATGATAGCTCATTTGACCGAAGTCTTAAAGAATAACCATTTTCGGGTCTTTGGCTGGGTTACCAGCTCTCCTATCAGTAGCGTTTTGTATCTCACCAACAACGCCTCCCGGTGATATTTGCGGAACTTCTTTGTGCCGTCTTTCCCTGCAACACCATGCAGAACTGGTGTTGTCAGACCTTGAAAACCCACATATAAAAATGGGAAACATACTTCTGGCTCCACCTGGATGCTCTTTCTGAAAGTCGGTCAAGTCATATACCTCATTACCAATGATGGTCCATAGATTATCGGGAGTATTGTGTTTTGAAACGTCTTCTGGAGTAACTCGTTCAATTGCGTGGGCGGATTCCAAGATTTGGGCCATCGTTGCTGATTGATTGATGATAACGAC
Source organism: Aspergillus tamarii (assembly GCA_030556085.1). NCBI lineage: Eukaryota > Fungi > Ascomycota > Eurotiomycetes > Eurotiales > Aspergillaceae > Aspergillus > Aspergillus tamarii. Next base: position 853,326 of record JARVTJ010000006.1, read on the forward strand.
TATACCTACAGTGCTTCCATGTCTTGTATATATAAGTGGGCGGGGTTGGCTTCAAGTAGCGTAGTAGCAGACCTCGGTTCGCTTGCATGGACCACGGACCGCAGATCGTCAAGCTATTTCGCTTAAATATATAAAAAAAAAATGCATAACTAATCTCCAAGAATATCTGACAACTTTGCAATATTACCGAGCAAATCCCCCGCACTGTCCAGAGTCCCATTTAAACTATCCAACACACTCGAGTTCCTCAACCCACTCAGCGTATCGCTCAGAATTGTCATAATCGGCACTCGCGCCGTAATTGTGAGGTTATTCAGAACTTCTTCAAAGTACGGAATATGCTGCCCGTTATAAACGGTGGAGTTTCCCGATGCCGATATTTCTATTTTGCCATCCATCAGTGCTGACGCTTGAGCTCCCACAATGTCCAGAAGATTCTCCAATACGGTTCGGATATTGAGTGTTGCTCGTAAAGGCATTGTGTTATTACCCGGTGACAAAACGACGTTGTCGAGATAGCCTTGTCCGACTACGACACCCGCTGTTTTGAGGTTGAGAGTGACGTTGCCCTATCGAATCAGCATACTGCAAGAGATTCACTCAACGAACTAACTCACCAGGGCAAATGTGACAACGGAATGGTTGGGCAATGTTGCGGTTCCTCTCAGGTTAGTCCCATCTGCTTCCGCTGGTAGGACAAGACGGGCTGCATCGATGGAAAAACCACTGAGTTTGTCCAGCCCTATCTTTCTTGTTAGAAACATTCGAGCCATGATGCCACAGAAAGCTAACCAGCGAGTTCCACATCTTTATCCAGAGTCACACCTGCCTTGAGGGCCCCCAAATGTCCCAGTGTCGAACCCTTTGCGGACAAGATAAACTGCTTTGAATATACAGCCTTTGTCAATGCATGAACAAATTGCTCCCGGTCGAGAACAGCGGTGTTGTTGCTGCTGATGCTCATTTTCGTAGTCCCCTTCAAATTGTATCCTTGCAGCGATACATCAATGAATGGAGTGATTGGCTTCACGTCGCGGTTGAACAGAGACAGGGTGAATGGATCGATCCGCACAGAAAGGCCGGCAGGGATTTTCAACGAAGTATCGATTGAAAAGGTGACACTGTCCGGCGTCGGATCGAGAATACGCGCTGCATAGACAGGAAGACTAGTGTCGTCGACGACTCTCTGCGCAATCGCAGGGATAATGTAGATGAAACTGTAGATTATCAGGAGGTGTCTTATAAATTATGTTCCATGAAGCCTACAATATGGGAAGGAAGATAGCCAAAAATACGATGCCAGCGACAACGTAACAAAACCAGAAACGGCGGAAATGGCGTTTAACTCTCAGATTTGTTGCTTTTTTACCCTGACCAGGTACATCTGAACCGGCGTTTTCAACATGTTCAATTTGCGCATCCAGGGCGGAGAGCTTTGTTGCTCGAGTGTCCTTTTCAATATATTTCTCCGCCATTGTGCTCATTGTTTACCTGTAGCAAGTCTATTGCCATGCTATTTTATATCACATCCTAAGCCCTCTGAGGGAATTTCTGCGGAATGCGGGGAAAAGCTTGGTTCTTCATCTTCAACTTGATTTACGGCTAATGATTGAAGTTACATATAACTATCCAATACTTCCTATAATTAGAGCGAAATCGAGGATTTCCTGACAAACACTAGAGACTGCAACACCCCGCATATACCTAACTTACGCTTGGACATTTGGCAAATTCGATCGTCCTAGTTTCGCGAATGAAGACCCTAGAGGATCGGCATCAAGGTACCCCGCTATCACACCCCTTCAACGCTTCCGCGGATGAGCTCTGATCGAAATCGCGTGGCGCTGTCGACGGTCCGTCCGGTCCGCGGTATTATAGTATGCATGAGAATATGAATCCCAGTGAAGCATGTGTCCCTACATTGTATAGGAAGGGTGAAGGCAGGATGTGTTATATAAAGAAATGGACAGATTTAATTTCTTAACTAATCTATTCTAATCAATGATACCATATTACTCCATTCTCTTTCAAAATGGACGAAAAACAAGACGTCACCACACAAAATGAAAAATCAAATGGCGTCGACGAAAAGCTCCTGGAGGAGCTGGAGAACCCTCAAAAAATTAAGAAAATAGTTCGTGAAGGCATTCTGCTCGCCGGTGGCGGAGCAGCCATTCTTCTCCAAGTTGCCATGCCCGGCGTTGGCAAAGGCGTTGATGAACACAGCAACTTCTCCTATCGTCCGCTAGACCGACTACGCACGACTATGACATACGTCTACTGCATGGCGTTCGGCACTCCTGAAGAGAAGAGGACCATCATTGAGATGGTGCATAAAGCACATTCGGTCGTCAGAGGCCCTGACTACTCTGCTGATGACCCACACTTGCAGATGTGGGTTGCGGCAACACTCTACGCCGTTGGCATTGATCTGTATGAGCAGATTTTCGGTCGTATGGATGAGGTCACCGCCGAAGCGATCTATCGTGAATATGCCGTTCTTGCAGTTTCCCTCCGTGTTGAGCCGGGGATGTGGCCGCCGACTCGTGAGGCATTCTGGACCTACTGGGATGAACAGATTGAAAAATTACAGCATCAGATAACTCCACAGGCCAAGAACGTCGCCAAGGACCTACTGTTCAATAAGCAGGTTCCTTTCTTGATCCGCATTTCCATGCCACTGGTGCGGCTCATGACCGCGGACCTACTTCCAGATGGCATCCGGGAGGAATATGGGCTCAAGACCAGTAGGAGCCGGAGGGGAATGCAGAAGGTGATTAGAGGATTTACCAAAGTTGCGTACCCTGCTACACCTAGTTTTATTCGGACTTACCCTATGCGGTACTACATGAAGGATATGAGGAAGAGAATCAAGAAGGCCCAACAACAACATAAGTAACTGTATTTAGTATGAATGACGATTGTGGATTCTTTGGTTTTTATGCTTCACATGGTGGGTGGGGCCGAGATCCGAATATGCCGCGGGATTATCTGTGGGGTATCGGCACCTTCAAGAGATATTTTAATTAAAGAAATAGATTCGTTATAACTCTAAACTATAGATTCCAGCACAAAAAGAGGGGTAACGCTAATGAACTAGAGCTCGTACGCAAGCTGCCACGCTGATCACTGTCATGTTCACTTCCATTGGCGGATTGTTCTCGGAAATATTAAACCTCGCTCTACCGGCGTGATCGACAACGTCTAGCTTCATCTGGGGGATATTTGAAATACCGAAGGGCGGGGAAGTCTCCTCCCCCCCAGATTCATAGCTCAGTTTCTCTTCACTTTCACATTCACGATCTCCGTCCATCGAGGAGATTGTCTCTACATCGCCCGATGTGGCAACGAACCAAACGGGCCCCCCGGGCCTGTTCTTGGTGTCGCCATCGGAAGGTCCGATGCGATGCATCTATTCATGGCTGCCCTTGTACGAGATGTCGTCAAGATGGTCGACGTGATTGCACACTCGGATCCAGGGCTAGCAGGCAGTATGTGCTAACACTTGGTTCTTGACTTAGCTAATTCTTTGTATAGTTCTGCAAAGCCTGGAAATACAGACCAAGATATTCCTCAAAGGAACGCATCTAGCATCGATCCAGCAAAGCAAGTCACCCACCCAGAGGAACAAGTCGATGGATTCTATGGCGGTAAAACAGGGGCTGGCATAGAAACGTCTGTCGATCTCACCACTCCTGGCAACGTGTCATTCTTCTTTTGTCCTTTTCTCACACTTAATGGTCTGGCCATCCTGCCTCAGGAAGATGTGACATACTTGGCTTCAAAAGGGTCTTTGAGTGTTCCAGACTGGTCAACGATGAATGAATTCGCGCGGCAGTATTTTCTCCAGATTCAACCCTGTCTTCCCGTCTTGGATGAAGCGGAATTTTGGCGTATCTCTGTCGACTCAGCTTCCCATACAATATCATTATTCGTTTTACAAGCTCTTCTCTTTTCTAGCTGTCCTGTACGTATCTGTACCCTACATTGTGTCATCTAACCCCACTAACACCATCAGTATGTCTCATTGGAAACGCTCCAGAAATGCGGATTCAGCGATAGGCGAAAGGCCAGAACAACGTTCTATAATCGTGCGAAGGTAGCCAACCCTCTTACGTCTTGTACCTAGTGGAGCGTGGCTAATACTGTCAGACATTATTCGATCTCCAAGCAGAAAATGACGCATTCGCCAAAGCACAAGGTTCCGTCCTTCTTGCCCACCACACTTCGGCTCACGATCCTCAGGCTAGCAGTATATGGTTGATGCGTGCTATTCAGAATGCTATGATCATAGGGTGTGGACCAGGTCCAGGTGACAGAGACATCAACTTGTCCATGATGCGACGGTTGTGGTGGTCTATGGTGTTGCGCGATCGGGTTCTATCGATCGGCCTCCGTCGTCGTCCTCAAATTACATCGGTGGAATTTAATATGGGGGCGAACTGGCTCAAAGAGGAGGACTTCGCGGATGAAATAGTAAATTCTCGAGTATACGATCCGCAAGTCAAGATACAACTCTTCCAAGTACTGCAGGAACAATGCAAACTAGCAGTTCTTCTCACCGATATGGTTGCCTTGGTCTTTTCGTCGCAGGGAGTATCCTCCCCATCACTGTCTTTGGCCGAATTTCAGGCCGTTCTCGCTGCCATCCGGCGAATCAAGCGGTATCTGACGAAATGGGAGGCCGTTTCGATCGTTCCCCCGCCTACCAGCCATGAGACCGTCTGTTTCTTTACTCATCTCACATGGATGTACTACTAGTAGGTTCAAGTCCGCCCTTCCTTATCTTAACACATTTCTGATTGTTCTAGTGCCGCCCGCGTCGATCTGGCCCAGTACGAGGCGCTCATTATCGAGAAGCATCTAAACTTTACCGGAACTAATTATAGGGCCCAACTGCTGGAAACTGGCGCGGATCTCCGCAATGCCATGAATGGTCTAACAAGTGCTATAGAGTTTTTCTGTAGCCAAGGCCGTGCAGAACGAATACCTCTCAGCGTGTACGTTTCCTTCTAGTGTCGATTGATGATAATCACTGACATCTCAGTCTGGCCTATACCGCCGTTCCCCTCGTTCTCACTGCCATCGATGTCAAACTGTCTCCCTCGCCGGCAGAAATGGCGATCCGAAAGCGTCGTCTAGAGCGTCTAGGTGAAATCGTTCGACATTCAAGGATGCTTTATGATGTGGCCGACTATGTGGCTGTCGGGACCAATCATATCCTCCAGTTGGCATATATCACCACACAAGAGGCTTTTCTACGATGCAGAACCAACGCTATCGGCTCCTCGCAGATGCAGATAGAGTCGTCCTCTGCCGGCATGTCGCTCGATGCCTCTATGCTTAATGCTAACAGAGTGACGAACTGGTATGACGCCTTCCTCAGCAGCCCTCGGGCGTATTTGAGAATATCTGTATCGCTCGACTATAGCCTTGCGACGGGCCGCCTGCCATATGATAATGCTCTACCCCTTCTTGTTCGTCAAACGCCATGGGCTAAGAAACAACAAAAGCTGCCGTGGACCGTGGGGTTAGACACAGATAATAGTGGAGGATATTCAGATGCTCCTCCAGATGGTAGAGTGACCGAGGAAATGGGCTTCGCACCTCAAATAAATAATATTCCAGAAGAACAAACTATCGATATCTCCGAAGGTGACGATTCCCAGAGCCCAGAAAATGATCGCTTTCGGTTTATCGAAGCAATTGGGGATTCAATAAGGGAAGGCACATATGGCGTGGAAGACAGCTCCAGCCCAGAAGAGGATTGTGCTGGAGAGGCTGCTATCAACCTGAATTTCTTTGATTTTGCAGGTCCGCAGTTGGACCGTATATTAGATATGGAGACCGAGCATCCGCTAAGTGCGGATGGGTCCCGGTGTCTAGAGATGGAAACATCTCACTCTGGGAAGAATATGAGTGATGGCGTTGGTTTCGGTCAGGGCGGATTTCAGTCTATATACACTTCCTTGCTGCGAGACTCTGTTGCTTGAAGATAGTGTACATTTAATTTAGTTCCCCATTCTTTCTCCATAATAGTCATTCATCACGGTGTCGGCAAACCTACAACATTTGGTTATGACAAAGTCACAGTGATAAGTAGGTCCACCCTTGCGGTATATAAGCAATGCTATTTACTAGTGGCATGCCGGTATACTGCTCTTCTAGGTCTCCTAGGAGAAAGAGGGGGTATGTTCTCCGCTTGTTTCTATCGTGCAATTTTATTTAATGCAGGTACAAGATCTAGTTTTAGCTACGTTACATGGAGCGCACTATGCTCATTGCCGGGTGCCTCCTGGCAGAGTTTTGAACCAAGTACAGGGCTAGAACTGGATAGTCCTAGTAAAATGCTAGGCATTATGAGTCGTGACACCCTTTCCTAGCTAGCTCAGATGGCGACTACTTGCGAGGTAAAGCTCTGATATTACCTTATTATTCTAGACTGCAAGGCTCCCTATGTGATTTGACCCGGCTGGAGGGCAACTGAGAATTTAACGAGCTGGACGAGATACTATATTAATCAATCTTAGCGAGATGCAGATCTGCAGCAGAGCTTACGTAGGAAATACCGAGATCCGCAGTCGATATAAGTTCTGATTCCGGTTTATGCCTTCATTAAATGCTTCCCCTCATCCTTCCCCACATCACAGGATACGCAAAGCAAATAGTATACTAATATATAGATATATACTGTATAAATGATGTTTAGCTACGAAGGCAGGGTATAGTTGACTATGGGAGCTCTTGATGTTCATAGGCATGATCATAATGTATCCGATCATTCCATATATCACTCTTTTCTTCTTTGTCCTTCGGGTATATGGATCCGATTCAGCGGTAGACAGCTCAACCCAGTTCCTAGGGCTAGCTCGATCTAGGTAGCATATTGGGAGATATTTTCGATAGTCTCATGCCGGAAGGTCCAACAAACAGCACATCCGACAATGTTGGGAATGTCATCGATGGCATCATTGGATTATTCTCACCAACCATTGTCAAGGATGTTGTTTCATCTGTCACTCACATGGCGGACCTTTTCGACAACCAAACATCGGTGCAGACAAAATCACTTATGCGAATTGGAACTGACGAGCTCTCCAATAAGGCCATCAACGAGGTAACCAACTTATTGGATAATGCAAATGTTCTTCTAACCACGGACAACGTGGAATCAATCAACATCCTACTTGAGGAAGCATCGCCTCTTCTTACATACAGTTTCCTCAATGAGATAAACAGCCTCCTCAACAATACCAGCACCCTCCTGACGTCTTCCTTTGTCAATGAAACGAAATTACTCATCACCAATGCCGATCCACTGCTGTCCGATCTATCCTCCAACTCTTCTGGTATCAATATCCCGCAGTTGCTCACTTCTGTCAATCAGTATATCACGCGGCATGGCGATGATATCGGTACCTTACTCACCAATGCCAATGACCTTCTTACCGCAGACTTGGCAGAGCAACTCGCGAGTCTTATACAACAAGCTAACAGCTTCCTCTCTTCTAACGCCGATGACATTCAGCCTCTCCTAAACACTACGATCGACTTACTCAGCACCGACATTGTCAACAAGATTGGATTAATAGTAAACTCCACCGCGCCAGTCCTTACGACGGAGCTCGTTGACCAGCTCAAAAACACTCTAAACAATGCTAGTGTTCTTCTTACGACCGACCTGATCAAGGAGATCAACAGTATTATCCACAAAGTTACACCCTTCCTTACCACAAGCAATGTCCAGAAGATCAACGACCTTCTCAGCAATGGCAACGATCTCTTGACGGCTCAGGTGGTCAACAATACGGAGACACTCATCTCCGCCTGTGGCCAATTCCTCTCCGACCAGACGGTACTTGACAAAGCCGAAGCATTGATTCCCATCGCCCTCAAGTTTCTTAGTAACGAAACGATTCGTGAAATTTCAGCATTGATCGAGAATGGAAACAGTCTCCTGACCTCTGAATCAGCTACACAAACAGGCGACTTGGTTGATGTTATCTCCAGCTTCCTAACCCAACAGACCCTCGACGAGGTTGAGAGTCTATGGAACGTTGCAGAGACTCTTCTCACAGCCGAGTTCGCCAACATAACAGGTAGTTTGATCGACACGATAGCGCCAGTGATAACACCCGAACTACTTCAACAAGTGGCCAGTCTCGTGGATAATGCAGGTCAGCTCCTCACAAACGATGGCACGGATCAGATACTGCAGTTAATCAATAATGTCGCACCAGCGATTGACCCCACGGTCCTGGGGCAAGTACAGAATCTTACAGAAAGTGGAAACACTCTCCTATACCCCAATCGTACCAACACGATAACAGTTCTGATTGATGGTGTTAGTGAGGTATGTTTATTCAATAATCGACTACTGTGTACAAGCCTAACATTAACCAGCTCTTCCCCAAAGTAATTCAGTTGTTCGATGATTTGAAGCCTTTAAATATGACGGGTATACTGTCGGAGCTGACTTAGGATTGACGGGCACATGAATGATTCAAATCGACTGGCTTAGTAAATGACATGACTTGCAAAATGAAGAATAATGAAAAGTTTAGCGATGATGAGTCCTCCCAACTTTACAAAAAGTGCAAGCTTTCTATAGACAATACTGCATCCAGGACCCGTAATAACGAATTTGCTGTCCCAACCTGACATTGGCTCTGCCATTCTTCCACCCTTACCTTTTTATTTTTATTGTCCTTGCTTGGGTATCTCCGTTGATAACTTAATATGCCTACTACACTTCCCCGAAAATAAAGTCCAGCCCCTCCTTTACATGTATTATTTTCATCTGGCCATTGCTACACCACTGAGATGTTGCTCTATCGATTCACCGAATATCGCTGTTTTTGTCTTCTATACGCTACCGCAGCTAGACGAGCCAATACATGTCCTGAGGCAGTTCTTCGTTACCCTAGAAAGTGTCACCACTAAGTACCAAATAATAGGGGGCGCATTACAGCGAATATCGTCTTCTTTATTTCGTTTCTACATTAATAGGAACTTTCATATCATATGACTTCGGAGAGTTACGAACAGACCGGTACTGTCTATATGACTGAGGCTGGTAATTCGAGGTACTGTCACCAAATGAAGCAGGACAGTATAGAAGAAATTAAGTGGTCTACGCAACCTCCCAGAGATTATCAAATGTCCAAGCGGCAGGGTCACCGAAGAAATATTGCTCCATTGAGGGAACAGTTGGATCGAACTAGAACATATCAGTATGCATATCACTAATTATCCGGAACGAGGGGAGGACACAGGGAGCATCCTGACGAACCTGGGAAAATCCGACGTCATCCAAGGACATCTCTGCTGGGCCTAACACGTCGAAAGGGCGTTCAGCTTCCGAGGGGTTTTCCTATACGAGACTATTTAGCATGCACCGTTCCGAAATCTAACATCAGGGAAGTATTTGGGTTTGGCTACCTGTCTAAATTGAGAGGAGTAGATCATCTCCTTCGCATGAGAGAACTGTTCTTGGGACGCGAGTACTCGGTAGTACTGTCTCACCACTTGGTTGATCGCTTCCTGCTTAAGCGTGTTGGACTTTGCCGGATGTGACTCTGATCGAAGAAAGGAGATTGCAGCAGAGATGTACCAATGGTACGTGAACCCGGTTCCAAGATAGGTGATACTCTCCTCCAGCATGGTGAGAGCGTTTTGTATATATTGTAGTACTGCGTCGCGATGCACTGGGACACATAGATCGGCTGCACTGTTAATTAACAAACAGAATCATATTTGGAATGGTAATAGATTAATCAAAATGGCTTACCTTGACTACCTGAAGATATATATGCGTAGTGAGAAAGGTTTAACGCTCCTCGGAAGTAGTCATGTCTTAAGAGCAATAGCATGGGATTTCCAGACTGTACCAGCCGCCAATGCTGATCAATCATGCTGGCAGCGGCGTTGAAACAAACCATCCTTGACACTGCATATCGCGAATTTGTTTCTGTCTTTCTGGCGAAGGGGGCGTGGAGCAAGACCAAAAATTGCCGGAGTTGCAAATCTAAGACTGTCCTTGCCATCTGAGAAAGCCTTCTGTCACTGGCCTCCTCGGTGTTGTCAGGTCCAGCGGGGAGCTTCCGAAGTTCATTCATGACCATATCTTCGTATCGGAGGATATCCTCATACGGCAAATCTGAGATGAGGTCATTCATCCTAGAATTCAATGATACGCGCAGGTTCAGGCTGTTTCTACATAGACGCAAGAACAAAGTCGAAGTACTATGACTGGATGATCCCTGTATCTGCGTAGAATCAGATTCGGGTCTGAGATCTTCATCATCAATGTCAACTGGAGGGGCACAGTCCATTCGAATTGCAGCTAAGGCCGAGGGCATTCCGCGCTCAACTGAAGCCTGCAACTCTAACTCCGTCATTGTTGCCCACAGTCGTCGGCGGATCTCCTGGTCAAAAAAGGTTATCTTGCCTCCCAGACGACTTGGGTCGCGATGAAACCCAGCGGCCATTCCCTCTCTCACCAAATCACCTGCCACCGACCACATGCGCTTCTTTTTATAGCGGCACATTTGCTTTGCGAGAACGAGTAGACAGCGAATCTGCCATATGACTAAGTAGATATTTTTCTTGCTTTGCTTTGCAAGCCATGCTTCCGCAGTTTCAATCCACAGTGATCCCCGTTCTCGACCGATACTACTGCTGCCTACGTAAGTTCGGTCAGTTGCCGATGTGCAGCTGACAGTAGCCATGATCAGCAGAACAAGGACAATAAATCCAGGCTTTGCAACAGTCCGATCCTTCTGTAATTGGTCATATTCTTCCATGAAAGTCGGTCTGTGCACAATTCTATACATCGTTTCGGATGTGTCGAAATATAGTCGAACGGATGCGTCCATCTCTGCCTGGTCAGGGAGCAAAAGCAACAAGTCTGCGGTTCTGACCGGCACGTTACTGGGCTTTTCGTATTTCCATTTCGTATCCAATGCCTTCAGCTCTTTTTGGACTCCTGGTAAAGATGCATGGTGCTTGATAGTCTCCTTCATGTAAGCACGGAGCTCGGGGAACTGGATTTTCAATGAGCATTGTACTCGAATTACATTTTGATAACAACGCTTACGTGACCGATCAAGCTAGTCGGGTTTGTACTTCCATAATACTGTGTCCTATAATTCTCCCCTCGAAAGACCACAGCCTCGGTTGGCTTTGGCTCGGAAGGATATGTCAGTTCAGTCACGTCGGCCTTAATGGCCGGTCGCTCTTTACCAGTTGTAGCTCCATCGACATCATCTCCTATCAGCTGCCAAGTCCCTGCATGCTCCGTCAGGTCCGAGAAAATAGGTCGATTGTTATCATTGCCTCTATAGCCTTCTATTGAGGAGGAGGCAGTGTTCCCAAGGACCGGGGTAGCAGCAAGCACGGGTCTGTTTTGCCCCGACACGTCTGATCTTCGCTGATTCTGACGCGATAGAGCAGGAGGGTCCTCGTATGAGCAGGAACCAGAGTTGCCGGTTTTGCGACATCGACTGCAGGACGGATATTCACGGTCGCAAGCCAGTTTTCGTCGTCGGCAGAGCGAACAAGACAAGGGTTTCCGCTTTCTCCGGGCGATCGGTCGACTTGGCGCTGTCAGCTCGGACATCCCGCGAGCACTATTGGGTAGCATTGTACCCCTCGAGCAGAAGAACAGGCGTCTTGTTATCTGATCGGATTAGAATCTTATCTGTTGGCGAAGTGAAGAACGGAGGTCCGAGGGGGTTGCGGAGATATAAGTCGTGACGTTCGTGACGTTCGGAGAAAGGAGGTGGGCCTCGGCGATAACAACTCGGCGATAAGAAAGATTAAAGCAATCGAGATCACAATCAGATAACGAGCATGCTTTCAAGTTTCAACACACCATAGTGACCATCCCTGCGAGGGAGATTCACATATACCTGTGTTGCATTGATATAGCGAGACAATAAAGCTGTAGAGTGGTACTTACAGTGAGAAAACAAATTTCATACTGCATTTTGCCCTTTGTGTCGCTCCAATGACTTTGCTTTCTAAGTCAAGTCCCAAGTTTCTTGCTAGAGTGCAAATGGCTGATTGTCATGAGTTATTAGGGAGTCCTAAACTAGACTGGAACAAAACTCTAATCAAAACGCGCGGTCAATAGTCAGATCCTCGTAAGTCATCGCAAGTTGCCAAGTCTGACTGTTGCGAGATGAGCTCGGAGATAGTGTTTATATATTCCTACGTAAGATCCGAGGAGCGGACAGTTATATAAAGCTTGTTCATGTCATGGATTAGATGCCCAACTCAAATTCTTCACATTTCCCACTAATCCAACTCGATTCTGCCATATCACAAGCCAACATAGCATATCTTATTCGATCACCAAAATGTCCACAAACACCACCCTCCAAAACGCAATGGAAGTCGATTCCTACGCCGTATCTCATCTAGTTCCAACCGATCAAGCCCTAACCGACACTATTTCCAGCTGCGCCAAGAATGGTATACCACCGATTGCGGTCTCCCCGGCCCAAGGAAAATTTCTTTCGCTTTTAACTAAGATGTCGGGCGCCCACAACGTGCTAGAAATCGGCACTTTAGGCGGCTACTCCAGCATTTGGTTTGCCCGGGCCCTGAATGCCAACGGCAATAAAGGGAAGGTAACTAGCATTGAGATTCTCGAAAACAGGCGAGAGCTTGCTATGCAAAATCTGCGCCATGCTGGGGTGAAAGTTCCGGAAGAGGCCGAGGTGTTGCTAGGACCCGGTTTGGAGGTATTGCCTCGGTTAGAGGAGGAAATCAAGCAGGGGAAGCGACCAAAGTTCGATTTTGTGTTTATTGATGCGGACTGGAATAATCAGTGGCATTACTTCGACTATGGTGTCAAATTGTCGAAGGGCCCTGGGGCTGTCATATTGATTGACAATGCCGTTCAAGTCATGCTGGAAGATGGAATCGTTGGACCGGAGAAACGTAAGGAAGGAGCGATATCCGTGGTAGAAAAGGTCGGACAGGATAGGCGAGTGGAAGCAGCACTTGTACAGACGCTGGGTACAAAGAGCCACGATGGCTTCTTGATGGCTTTGGTAGTGTGATTGGTTTCTGATTTGTTGCTCATGAGTTTTCGAAGTTTTATTATATGTCTTAGTCACTGTCTCTTCCTTTGAGGATGTTTTGATTTTTGGAATTGACAAAGTATAACCCAAACAGCCTCTTTTGGACGGTGAGACTCGTTACGTACGTAGAATATACTAGGGGTTCAATTATAACTGCCATGATCGTAGAAGTACCTCGGGTGTCTATTTGTTACACGTTAGTTACGTCTTAGCATCCCTCCACTGTTACTTCATTTTAGTTCTGAAGAAGCAGACTAGTCGTATCGACGGAGTTCAATATAATCCACTTGAATATTAAATTCCAAAAAAATTTCTTCGCTAAGGTCCACTCGGTCCTGCTCCATTCCTCAACTCTGAACAAAGCTTCTCTGTCAACCATTTGAGCATCAACAAGGTTTCATTATTCTTTTCCATCGCTGTTCTTTCCTCGCTGCTAAGGCCCTCATGTGCGTATGATGCACTTTGGTTCATAATCTCAGCGAAAGTGTATTCGGCAGAACTACTCGCCTCACCATCTGCGGAATGAAGAAGAGAGAGGACCAATGGCCAATCGCGACGAGGGTCCTTCTCACTGGATCCCTCCAGAAGCGCCAATACCAGCTTTTTGATTTCTTCGGCTAGTAGAATCCCAAGTTGGCCGGCTTTATTCATGGATTGGGACAATTCAAGCTCGTCGTGTGCCAAAGTGCTCGTTGTCCGTACTGTACTCAAGTCCTGTGATGAGTTCTTAAGATTTGACGACCACTGGGCATGCTTTTCGATATCTCTACAATTGCTTGGAGATGCCAGGTCTGAATTGTCCTTCTGCTTATGCCGAGTCTTGCGTCTTGCTTTACCTAGTCTCAAGATATAACCAGCAGAGTAAACTAGCGTCCGGACACCTATTTCACCCATGACAGCGACAAGATTGGTTAGAACTGGAATAGCGAGTAATGACCAGAAGACGAAGAAAACCTTTCCAAAGTTGCTAGTCGGATAGAAGTCTCCATAGCCAATGGTTGTTAATGAGGTGTATGTAAAGTACAGAGCTGTGAAGTATGTCCAGTTCTGGCTGTGTTCCGATCGACGAAATACTGCAGCGCTGAGAAGCCATAGGACAAACCATGCCGTCGCGAAAAATAAAAGGCCTTGCCATTGGACTCTTCGATTGAAGTCGGATCGGATGCGTTGGAGTTCCACCACATCGCTCGTTTGAGGAAATGCCACAGTGGATGGCATGCTGGATATTGTTGTGTTGTCGTTGTGTCCATGGTGTGTGAGTCTGGGTGTTTTCCTTTGTTCCAGAAGCCTATTGCGTGCTTCTTGGAGCTCCAACCTCAGTCTCATATTTCTGATACTCTTCCCAAATGATCCTATGGAGCTGACAACGAGGCCCAATGCAATGATCCCCGCAGTGGCGTATGGGAATAGTAGGCTTCTTCCGAGATGCGTCTTAGGAACAATATTGCCGATTCCAATAGTAAGAACGGTATAGTCGGTGAAGTACAGAGCATCCATAAAGGACCACCCTTCGATGGTGCTGTACACACCGGCACCGCCAGTAAGAACAATTATAAATGTGATGGTTCGCAGGATAATGCTTGTATATTCGACTGTCCGCCTGTCATGGAGACTTAAAGAAACTGAGCGCGCAGTGGCAGTATAGGCTGCTAGTAAGATTGTAATAAAAATATACAAACTTGCAGCTAGGATGCCGTAGAAGTAACCTTGGGTATACTTCAATGACTGTTGTGGCTGCACTATTGGATGCCGTCGAGTAGTGACACCTATGAGGCTGAACAATAATGCTCCTGCAGTTAGCCAACCGAATATTACTACAATGAATCCTTTGTGTGGGTTTCGTTTGCCCATCATTGTCAATATTAGCACGATGTATGATATAGCAGCCAGGGCTAAGGATACTACTTTGAGCGCGACCATCCTGAAAGATTTTCTGACTGTTACACCTCGAGCGAAAGGAAAGGGTGGAATGATACCCACCAAGTTGGTTGAGAGAGTATAGTTATGCTCCCATCAGCATTTTCCTTTTCCTGCCATCCTTGGGAGACAGTGCAGATATTGAACATGATTGCAATAGCACATAGCGTACCCTGAACATCTGTTAGATGGCTGCGAGTGAGATAGTGGTGAGGAAGGCTATTACGGCCAGAACAGGAAATGGTGCTGCACCGCGCCACCAGCGACTAGGCAGGCTATTAGAGGGACCAGAGAGCTCCAAGGCATTGCGAGATTCTCCTTTCAGTTTCCTTGGTCTTTTGCGCTTCGACATGAATGAGTGCCAATCTATCATGATAGTCTTAGGAAATTCCTTCCCTGCCTGCCGCTTTGCGATTCACACAGCTTGGTGAGGTAGGCTGTATTACGTCTCTGGCTACATTAGGCTATATTATCCGATATTATATGTTGGTAGCTTATGGTAATGGAGATATATAGCGGTCATTTGGCTGAAGTCTGTTGGATCTCGATCCATGGTTGTAGCTGAGTAAGGAGATCTGGCCATTCCGAAGAAAGTCGACCATTGGCTATGTAACATGCCTGCGGCTGCGGAGTAATAGAAGACCACAATTGCGAATGACATATTTCTTCTGAATTAGGCTCGATCACAATTGACAATGAAGATGTTACTGATGGCTCTGTCAGACTGGGAAGATACAGATCAAGTATACTATATCGAAATCTAAGCCCGCATAAGGAACAAGAGATGCTCAGTGCTTTATTAGTCATTACGATAGTATATGAGCTCATAAAAGCATACTTACAGGGACAACTGCTGTTTATCACGTTAAACTGCTGTCGTGAAGTGGAAGGGTGTCGGCGAATTGTAGGGGTAGGCATGAGTCAAGCATGGGATATGTTCGCAGATAATCCTTGACAAAATTAAATATGAGTGCGAAGGTCGAAGTTCCGACGACATAGTACATACAACACCAGCTGATTAACTCTATACCAAGTACTAATATCTTAGCGTTCCGCTTGAACGCGGCCAAAAGGCTTTGGTGGGTGCCGAGTGTAGGGTCAGAATGATCACCGTTTATCGTGTAGGCCCACCCAATCACGGTCTCCACAATATGCCTTCAACATCGCTCTGTATTATTATATGACGCTGGAATTGTTGGATCTGCTGCTGCAAGGCTAGGGGATACAATAGACCCATGCATGTACAAGTGGAAAGCATTTACGACGGCGTCAAACACAGCAGGTTGATTCGAAAGTTATTCGGCCTAAGATAGTCCCATCGTAAGGGGCTGGCCACTATCAGTAGCCACCTGCTGTTGCATTGTATCCTTCATGGATTCTTCAATTCCATCACTCAAGTATTCAAGAACTCGCAAAGAGAGAATTCTGTAAACTTCCCTTGAAAAGCATCCCTGTTGGCGAGGATATTTATGTACACAAAATGTCAACACACAAGATTCGAGAGAAACAGATATAGTAGAAGTAAGGACATGAAATTAGCGGCCAGATGTCATTAGTTCAACGCGGTAAATCTTGTTGCGGCTAAAGATATAGAGCCAATTGTCCACCCATGCCATGTTCACTGCCACATCACCATCCGCTACTTTAATCCGCCCAAGGAGTGTGCCACGAAAATCATATACGTCGACAGACCCAGTCACGGCTCCGTAGACTCGGTTCTCCCTGTCAGTCTTAATTCCATCGGGGAATCCGGCATCAGAGTATGAGAACACGTTTCGGTTTGATAGCCCGGAAGAAGTGACATCATGGACATAGGTAGTGCGGCCACCATGAGGATCAGAGCTAGAGTTTCCCCGATTGGTGATAAATAGTTTGGTCTGGTCCTGACTGAATGCGAGGCCATTGGGGTTGAAGAATGCACCCTCGGCTGCGCCAGCAACCATCTTGATGTTTCCCGTGCGCATATCCCAACGGTAGATACCGTTGGCCAACTCAGGGAAGAGGGTATCGTTGAAGTTGTCCCAACCATAGTATCCATCCGTAAAAAAAGCCACGCCCTCATTGGAGATGACAACGTCATTGATTGAGTTGAATCGATGGCCATAGAAATTATTCTTTACCACCTCAGTCTTCAGCGTCTTAGGGTCCATGCGGACGATGGAGCTAGGAGTCGTAAAGTTTCCCTCCTGTGCCCAATACACGGATCCATTGAACCGAAATGCTCCGTTCGCAATTGTCAACGGGGGGTTCGGATACACCTTGGTAGTGTTGGGCGATGATGGGTCCGTAATATCCACCTTCCAGACGTAAGGGATAGCACTCATAGAGTGCCCTTCTTTGGGGGAGAACAGCTCGGCCACAAACAAAGCATTCTCTTCGGGAACATAGACTGATCCATCATGGATCTGGCGTTGTGCATACGGCGGTGGATCGGGGAAGGTGAAGATCTCCTCGACTTGCTTCTGTTCAAAAGGTCCCGAAATACCGAGAAGCTAATGGTGGCATTTTAGCAATAAGTTTCTGTTGCAACATAGTAATCGATCAGAGACGAACGTTGTAGAAGTCCGAGTCATAGACTACAAATGAAGCGTTCGCGATTGCCTCCAAGTCTTTTTGAACCATCGACTTATTCTTGCCACTCAGCAGGCTGGTTTCCCACATAGGGACAGTGACGTTGCGATTGAAGTTTTCGTAAGGAAAGACATCATTGAATTGCTGCGTCACTTCCACCACGGAAGGCCCCACGATAAGACCAGTACTAAAGACAATTGTAGGAAACAGGAATAAAGAGACAGTAGTAAAAAGAGCCATCGCTTCCTTTTTGTCCTAAGATACACAGAAGAGTACAGAGAGTACACAGAAGAGTACAGAGAGTACACGGTTGAGACAGACCTTGCTCTTTATACATTCCACGGTAGCAAGGCACTCGGTATCACACCGACAACCTCTATAGTGCAGAGCCCACAGAGCGGGGAGGGCCAAGATGGCGAAAGCTTCGAGGAAGTTAGGAACCATAGCACGCCAAGTATTATTGTTTATTGGCCAGCGAGGACGAGCTACTGCCATTCGCACTCTAGAACCTCTAGCGTCAATATGCCACACTCTCCTAAAAGCGCTGTATCGTCAAAACAATGGGAAACCTGGTAAGGCTGTATTATGTTTTTCAATCGAACATCTCCTATGCAGTACCCAGTCATGGCAGTGCTGACATTTAATTCACTCCATAGGGACGAAGGTAGTTTGGGGAACAGGTGGACTTTCCTATCCACACACAGTGACGCTTACATGACGAATGAGAACTTATGGTGCTTGTCTCCTTGGTCCATGTTGCTCAGATGTGCATACCAAGGGTCTATACTTCCTGCCACGAGGAGCACTTTCGATCTATACAGGCTATTGAAGAATGAATGAGAAGACAGCATCTACAAAGAGCACAATGGCACAAATCCACATGCTCTTGGAGAACATAGGGCGTCGACCTGACGGAGGAATTCTCTCATCCAGTATTCATTCATATTTCGAAAACGAACATCAAGCCCACGAACGAACTGGAAGCAAACATCAGCAATGTAGTGGCTGAGCACAGCCATGAAGTACTGTGAATGAAGCGATACCCAGGCCTTTACCCATACTAGCGGTGTATGTATCGCCGATACTACCCCTGTCCATGAAGGAGCAGACGTATGAACCCCGAAGCCTACGCGGCGTTTAGTCTCATTCTCTAGACAAGAGCACTATGACCAAACTCATATTGGAATCAAGAAGTTACCGAACACGAGGGACGTCTTTGTGCATGTTGGCCACGTCACCCAAACCATATTTTGCCAGGGATGTTTGGATTTCAGATGGGTATTCGAAGATTGCTTCGGCATCGGATGAGTCGCAAAAGACCATTTGATAAAGCGGCAATCATCCTCGCTGGCGTTGCGTTGCTCGGTATCTTACCGACAAGACCCACACTCCCCACAGAACCGGACGAAAAGACTTCAACGTTGAGGCCCACTGTGGGTCTCGCTCACATGCCGACTGTCCAATCAGTAATATGAATGGAATAAATACAGTCGGAGATAATAACGGAAAGCCAACCAAGTATTAATGATGGATAAAAATTTAGCAATTCCATTGAACAAGCCTCGGCACCTATCTATAGATGTGCCCGAGAGGTTCTATCAAGCCACGTCAGGCACAAATCCGCCACCGAAATCATTCATGTACCAATCAGGCCAACCTGACTCAAGGGGCATATTGGGATTCACAACGATGCCCGACATTTCCAATAGGGGTAGCTGAGATGGTCCTGTGGCTACACATTCGGACGATGGCCCGTATATGCTTGTATTTGACATGGTTGGTGGAGGTGACACCATTTGAGGAAGTGTATCGATCACGGACTCGAGAGGTTCCCCAGTCGCTTTTTCCTGGTTCGAGGAGCACCCATGGGGCACTTCCGAGGACCTCCTGGCCTGGCGTTGCAGGTTTGATGCCAATGGCGGACCAATCTGAGAGCGAATGATCTCAATGCTTCGCCTAATACCCGGTGTTTGCTTGACTTCTGTTTCCAGCATTCGAAGTGTGACCGCTAGTCGGCCTGTGGCCATCTCCGCGAGTGCTTTGTCTTCATGGCGTGCGAGCCTCACATCAATCGTTGCAGCAGTGTAGACGCAATATGATACCAGGTAACTTTGGTACTGAAAATTGAAGAGCCGTCCATATGCTCTAAAGAGGTCGTTGACACCGGCTGCTTGTTCCGTACAAACAATCTGGGCCCTGCGTGCCAGAGGGTGCTTCCGTAATTCTGCATCCCAGCACCAAATAAAGAAAGGCCGATATAGTAGGATCAAAACGGTATGGCAGAGAATACTATAAATGCTCAGTAATAGCCGGTCTCTGTATGGCGTTGCTCACTTACTTTAGGCAGAGGATGTGCGGTGGGACGCAGAACTGAGCATTCGCTCCTTTTTCAAATTTGAGGGTGGATGGCAGGTTTTGGTGGAAAGATACTAGTTTTTCCTCCAATCTGAATATGTCATCCGGGTTTATACTCCGAGAAGGATGAGTATAAACGGTTTTGTAGCTCTCGCTGATGATCTGAATCCAGGTAGTTAGTAGTCAGTCGTACTTACGCTGGTTTAGCATCTCCCAGATCACATACTTGGGCCAGATTGCAAAAATGCATGAACGTCAATGTGCTGTGACATTTAGTCTCTGGGTACAATTGGTCGGTCTCCAGTAAATGGGGTGGCTGCCACAGATCACCCTCATCTGATAGATCAACTATAAACATGGTTAATAACACTGGGAGACAGTAAATGTAGTATAGTTTGTGGCTGGGTGCAACACACATAGGGTTGAGGGAATATACGGCGTATCCTTTAGGGATGGGGGTCGCCCTAGGCACAGACTAATAGATCTTGAAGGGGGCTAACCATCAGTCTCAGTGTAAACCCACAGTTAAGGACTGTTATGAAAAACTTACTTATCCCATGCATAGACTGACAGATACAATCGCTTTCGGACTTCTAGATCATCCGGTTCGAATTCCTTCATGAGTGAAGCCTGGCTTCTTTTGACGTGTAACCCAAGGTCAGTTACCATTCGGATTGCCTGAGATTGTCACTAAAGGATTGACACTGGAACGGCAGGGTTTGGGAGACATACCATTCCGGTGTATAGCCATCCTTCGCTGCTCTTTCCCACCGCACACTGGCGGCCTCCCAGAATCAAAAGGCCTTGAATGGTGGGTATCTGAGGTTTGCTTTGTTGCATTTCGTCAATCAAAAGCAACATCGCATCTCGCAGAAATGTCTCCCCACGCTCAAACTGAGAGAAACGGGGATCATCTTCGGGCATATGGCGACAGGCATGAGCAAAGATGACATTCAGTAGAAATCGCGAAAAATAAGGGCCACCTAGAGCCATATCCCGGTAAAAGCCTAGATTTATTGGGTCAATCCGTAGAACGTACCGTGTGCGGAAAGTGGACTTTACTCACAACGCCGATATACGCAGTTATGTAGTGGTGCCTGCCATGACCAGTATACGTCTAGAAGGCTGGAACAAATGGTAGGGTCAACATGGGTATAATTACTCATATTTGCATGTGCCATTCTTTCCCACGGACCCTGGAAACGGGCATTCGAGTAAAGCCATTTACGATGGTAGTTTTCTATTTCTTGTGTCTCTGGTTCATTGATTTCGACCTCGGTATCGAGGCGATGGTCATGGCCTGGCATAGGATGAAACCGAGAGGTCGCTCCAAAGTAATGCTGCTGAATGGGTGTCAGAGCGAGTTTTATTACCATCATAAAGCACGAAGCCACAAGAAGACTTACTCTTCCTTCCGTGTCTATGCTGAACTGGATGTCGCCATCGTTAGAGCCATCTTCTGCCGTATAACGGTCCTGGGCTCCACGACCAGTTGATGGAGGTCTAACATCTGTACTCTGAGCCAGGTCGGCAGGCTCTGGCCCGTTCAGGTCAAGCTGAGATACCAAATCTGCAAGGCGACGGTCTCGCCTGGCATTGTCCATGGCGGCTAGTTCTCTAATATGCTTCTGAAGCTCCTGGACCTGAACTTGCTCCGACCGTAGCGCCTCAGCTAGATGAACCGTATAAGCAGTTTTTTCTTTATAGGAACATGTCTCCTTTAGTCGGGCACAGTTGACACAAGTCGGCCATCGGCCATCGCACTTGACCTTGCGGCGCCGGCAGACCAAGCAGGCAAAGCCATACCTCCTTCCTTTTGATCGGGAGGCAGACTCCATTGTAATCGAATACTAGTATGGGCATCTCAGCCGCAACCGGTGGGGAAAAATTAGTACTTACGAGGGGTTGGCCGGGGTTGTGATTATGTAACGCTTCAGTATTTCCCCGCCTTGTCCCATGATTTGATGAGAACTTCCATACGTAACGTAACGTAACGTAATAGGCGAATGAGGGGGTCACGTGAAAAGGAGGTTAACATCAACTTTATATCTTATGGTTGTTACTACTTAGAGTACATATTTAAAAGGAGTATTCATATTTTAGATTACTTCCAAACGTTACCATCAAATTGAAGACAGTGGCCGAAGTGTCAATTTAATCAAAGAAAGCAAATCTGCAACCTCACGCTCAAATGACCTCAGACCGGTGTTCCCATTCACAGCATGAAGCGGTAGCTGGGGTGCTCATCTCCGGCATTTATGACATCGTTTGACATGTCATTGCTATAGACAGGGCCGTGGATCCGGTCCCGCCGTTTGTTTTCCCTGGACATCAGGGCCCTCAAAACCTGAGCGACGATGGCCGCAAAGAAAAGAAGCCCTGCACTAATGGCCATCCCCTTGGTGTAGAACGGCCCTTCCTCCTTGGGGAAGAAGCAAGAGCCAGCGATCGAGCCGGTTTGGCCCACCATCCCAAAGATAACTAACCCGGCACCTCGTTTAGAGGCAGAGCCTTGGTTGTCCGTCACCCACGTAAAAGTAAGCGCCACAGCGGGAAAGACGCCACCGCAAATGAGATATACAGCGAAATAGCGAACAGCACTAGCCTTGACAAGGGCCTGAACCAGGTATCCGATGCCCCCTATTATGCTTAATGCGCTGAGGAGGTAAGAGCGATTTCTGACCTTATCGGACAAAAATGAGCAGGCTAGGCAGATGAAGTAGGAGGCCAGGTAGGGCGGTGCAGAGAGGCCCTGTGCTCGAATCGAGGAATATCCAATGTCCTCTATGATGGTGGTCAAGAACGCGGGTAGCGCAGCGAAGGCTGCCTAAGTAAGGAACAAGATGTTAGCCACGAAAGATTGATAGACTCGAGATGGAGGTAACTGAACCCACATTAAGACAGAAGATGATGACGGCTTGGAAATAATTCTTGTAGTCGTAAAAAGCAGCAAAAACCTGCTTCATATTTAATTTGCCCTTTTCCTCGTGTCCACGGGCCGAGAGGGCACGAAGGTGAACAATTTCATTCTCTCTCTGGGTAAGGAATCGACATTCGCCGGGTCCCTTCGGAAGGAAGAAGAACGCCAGAGGCGCAATGATAATGGTAGGAATTCCCTCTTAATTTAAAACCGGACGACCAAGTTAGCACTATTCTGTGCGTTGAGTTTCCCGACTTACCAATAATAAATAAGAGCTGCCACTGGGCGAGTGAAGTTTTGGCATGGACAATACCATAGGCTAGTGCCGATGCAAAGCAGTTGGCAATCGGGGAAAAAGAGATGAAAAGACCGTATCGAAAGCCCATCTCCGATCGATGGTAGAAGAAAGACAAAAACAAGGCAACGCCAGGGGCAAAGCCAGCTTCAAAAGCTCCAATCAAGCACCGCAATACGATTATACCGGCAAGATTAACAGTTGCAGCTTGGAGAATACTTGCCACTCCCCATCCGAACGCCATAAGAGCAACCCATATCTGTCTGTGGTGTCAGTCGCCGCGGGTTACGAGGCAGAGAGGTACGAACCGGTAGAGAGACAAGTTTCCACAGCAGGATAAACCAGTGAAAAGCGATATAAGCTAGGTAGTACGCTGTAATGATCCAAGAGTACTGGTTGGAGGTAATACCCCATTCTTTACCCATTCCAGCAGTATAAGCATTTCCAACATTGCCTCTGTCAATGTAAGACAGCATATAGAGCACCCCGAGGCTATGTGAGTCAGACATTAGGCAAAAATAACAATATCGGCGAAATCATACAGGGGAATCAAATTCCAGTCCAGCTTCCGGAACGCCTTTAACTTTTCGGCCTCTGAAAACTGGGCCAGGGCTTCATCCGCAGGGATGTTACCATTGTCCGTCGTGACATTTTCCTTGAAGTCGCTACTCTCTCCCTTCTCCATGTCCATCTTGAATGATTTCGTTTTTCCTTTTCAGTCCGCTATGACTTCCAGGTCAGAACGCAATTGGATAACGGGCGAAGGGTAGTACGATGGTGAAAGGACGGATAAGCCGGCAGCAAGTAGGTTCAAGAGAACTTGTTGAGAAGCGAGACATCTTATATAGTAAGCGAACGAGCATGGCCAGAGCTGAGGGAAACTTCAAACTGTCATCTCCGCACCTCGCTATCAGTCCGGGGACGTTAGGTTCTCTGATAATCCGGGGAATCAACTTAAACTCACACGAATGCAGTGCCAAGGTAGCGCTAAGAGCCGCTGCCATTAAATTAAATGTGGTTATGTCGGTCAGATGCCGAATGCCGATCCAGTATGGCAGGCCAATAATTCAATTTCGTACATAGTGCAATCTCAGGCTCTCTACTCCTTAGTATGGAACGTAGTGAGGCCAGTTGACCAAAACAATAAGAAATTGAATTAATATGGATTGGCGGCATTGGCGTGCCTCTGAGTGACTCCTGGTATCTGCTGCGAGTATCGGATTCAGCCGAACAAAGGTAGTCGACTGCCACTCACAAACATTCTACAGTGCCAACGAGGAATGTGCAGCTTTACGGACAAGTCTTATGTTTTACTTGACTGAATTACGGTATCCACGTGGGCTAGCTTCATTGGGGGTCACTAAAACGTGACAGGAAGTAGAATGATAATTCTAGTACGCCGCGTATGGTCCACAGATCACCCATCATTCTCTGTCTACAGCCCTTGTCAATAGGCTAAAAGATTGCAGTGGCATTAGGCGGACTGGCAACACCTCCAGGGAGGTTGAGAGGCTGACTGGTGAGCATGAACGTCCAACGCCCCAGCTCTCTGCAAGTTTCACTTAGCCCTTCCAAGTCCCAACACTCGCCTATTGGCATTCCCCATCCGCTTAGGAAAACCTGTATATATCAATTAGCCCCCTTATTCTTCACAAAGGGTCACGGAAATCTTTTTTTCACCTACCTCATGCATACAAACGCCCCACGGTTTCGGTGATGGCCATGCTTCATACGCCACGGTGTCACTAGCGACAGCAGAAAACCCTTGCTCCCAATGCCATCGGATCGCCGCCTCGGTAGCTTCAACCCCGCAGGATGCACGATCATCGCGCCCGCCCAGGCGCCTTTTCTCGGCATCACTCAGCTGCGAATATGCCGCCGTCCAACCTGTACGGATCACAAGAATGTCTCCTCGGCGAAAAGTGACCCGCTGCTCCCTGGCAATCTCGAGTAACTCTTCAAGAGGAATGGCCTGGTTTGTGAACGGGCGATGTGGAAGACCCTTTCGCTGAGCATATGCATACCAGTCAAGAAGCACCCCGCGGGTCACAATTGGCTTCTCCGCGATGTCTTATAGAATCAATACGTTAATAGGTATAATATGTTATCATTTCACGGAATGCCTTACTTTGAATACCAATCTTGTGACTAGAAGAGATTTGGTCCTGGACTACTCCATTGTAGAATTGTTTGGTTTCGGAGTACGGGAAATGCCGTAGCCCATCCCAGTGACTCGAACTTTGCGTGTTGAAATCGAGCTGGAGGATATGAGTCATCTAGTTTAGTCTCTTATAATCACTCTGAAGGCAATTGAAAGACTCACCTCATCATCGTTGGCATGTCCCTTGGCAATCAGATTATGCGCGCAGGGCTTTCTGCGGGGATTCATCGGCTTAAGTGGAACATCCAGAGGAAGGCTTCAGAATGCGTATTAGCACAGCGTACAAACCAAAATATCGGAAGCAAGATTACTTCAGGTTTATAACTATGCCTTTTATGAGCTCTGCCGAAGCAGCGCGCACAGCATCGTCTGTGATCAAATTCAACGTTCCCCGCTCATCGTGGTCCCCCCAAAGCCCCCAGGCGGAGCCCTTCGGATGGCCTTGTTTCAATGGAAGCTCGTCAAACCGTGGCCTGGAGATAACTGAGTCGGAAACTGTGTCGCTACTCGCTGAGGTTTGAAGGGGCTCGACTTGGTTCAACCTCTTGGAGAACCACCCGTTGGACAGTAGTAGCTTGATGAAACTCATCTCTGACATGGCAGACAGCCTCTAGGAAGATTTTTGTGACTGGGACCGATGGAAAAAAAGAAAGGTCTCCTAAAATATTTCCTTGAGTGACCTCATAGCGAGTGACCGTGCCATTTCATGCACGTAGGTCTAATCGGTATGTTGCCGTTGAACCTTCTCGGCTTTCTACCGAGCGCCGAGGGCTTTTTAGACCACCTCGTCACGCACGGGCAGAGATGAAATTCTTCACTTCACTGCAATTGGGCCTCATCTCTCCCATCATGTCGTCTGAATTCAATATTCTCACCCCGAATGCCATGCTTGGGTATGGCTATCGGGCTGAGCACTTCTGGTACGGGATTGAGAAGTTCACCCCCAAGGCGATTATCGTCGACAGCGGGTCCACTGATGGCGGACCGTACAAGCTTGGCTTGAACAAGATGACCTGCGGTCGTGACTCTTATATACGCGATCTGACTCCAATCCTACAGGCCTGTTTTCATAAAAAGATTCAAGTTCTGATTGGATCTGTAGGCGGTGATGGCAGCGATAAGCATGTCCAAGAGATGTTTGAAATCGTTCAAGAAATCTCCGCAAAGGAAGGCTTCTCCTTTAATGTCGCCACGATCTCCGCAGGCTTCCATAGAGATCTTTTGAGGCAGCGTATAGTTAGCAAGAAGGTTGGACCGTGCGGTCCTGTGGAAGAATTGACAGTGGAAAGCGCCGACCGTGCCATCGATATCGTCGCGCAGATGGGTGCTGAGCCGTATGTTACTATGGATCGCCTCCGAGCCGTGACCTAAGCTAACTCCCATTATTAAGGTTCCTGAAAGCTCTGGAAACGTGTCCTGATATCATCCTCGGTGGTCGTTGTTACGATCCCGCTCCTTTTGCTGCATTCTCCATGTACCATGGCGTGCGCCCTGGTGTGGCCTGGCATATGGGCAAGATCATGGAGTGTGGCGGCATCTGTGCACTTCCGAAAGGTCGATCAATGATCGCTACTATGCGAGAGGACTCTTTTGACCTGACTCCCTTATCTCCCAGGGAACGGTGCACTCCGCTCTCCGTTGCTGCCCATACATTGTACGAGAAGACCAGGCCTGATCGCCTGCCTGGACCTGGCGGAGTCCTTATCCTAGATAACGCTTCATATGAGCAGCTGACAGAAAGGACTGTCCGTGTTAGTGGCGCTGTATTCGAACCGACGCCTATATACCAAGTAAAGTTGGAAGGAGTTGAAAAGCTAGGATATCGCACTATCTTTATTGGCGGTATCCGCGACCCTATCCTCATCAGCCAGATTGACACTTTTCTCGCTGATGTGCGCGCTTATACCCAACGCCTGTTCCCTGAGCTGGACAAATCGCCGGAGTGCAAGCTTCTGTTCCACTTTTATGGCCGCAATGGAACTATGGGCCCAATCGAGCCTACCCCAGTCGCTGGACACGACCTCGGTATTCTAGGAGAAGTCGTTGCACCATCCCAGGAACTGTCGTATACAATTGCCAACAATGCCCGCGCGTCAATTTTGCATATGCCCTACAAGGACCAGGTGGCAACAACCGGTAATTTCGCGTCTCCCCTATCGCCTCATGAGACTGCTGCAGGTCCTGTTTTCCGCTTCAATATCTACCATCTCGTCGATCTTGAAGCCGGAGAAGAGATCAAGCTCTTTCCTGTTACTACGAAGAGGATTGCCAATACCCCTCCTCCCTCTGATATTTGCGCCCCTCTGGGTCTTTCTGACTTTGAGAGACAAAAGCTACTCTCTGAAACCCTCGAGCCTCTATCACTCAAGCCTATTCCTCGAGGCGAGTGTCAAATGATGGACATCGCCAAAATCATCAGGTCCAAGAATTCGGGTCCCTTTGAGATGACATTTGATATCATGTTCGACACTGCGGAAGCTTACGAGCGGGTCAAGAATGCGAATGTTCTCACCAATGAGCGTATAGTGTCCCTCTATCACCTACAGCCCGAAGATATTCTTGTCAATATGTTCTTTGAGCCAGCGTTGGCATGGAAGTGCACCATTCGCCGACCCTGGGAGCAGGGAACTGTGGGAGAGCGTGATACATTAGGTACTCAGCAACATGGACCTCTTTTGACCATTGCCGTCCCTGCTGCCCCAAGCAGCGCTGTCGTGACCCATGCAATAGGTAAACCACACGTTTCTGGTACCCCTCCGGACCGCTCCCATTTCTCGGCCAAGGACAGTGTGGACTATATGTGGACGAAGCTCGGTCTACCTGCCACATCCCTGGAAAGGCTTCAGCTTCCTGGGCAGGGCCTTGGGCTTCCTTCCTCCTTCAAGATCGCCCACATTGCACAGGCTTCTATCGGCCTTTCTGCCTTGTTGGCCGCGCAAGTCTATGCTTATCGTACCAATTCGGCTCTACCTACGGTGACAGTTCCCTTGCAACATGCAGCGATAGAGTTTAAATCCGAGAGACTGTATACTCTGGCAGGCAAGCCTGCTCCTTCGCCGTGGGGTCCTATCGGTGGCTTACACAAAACTTCCGACGGCTATGTGCGCGTGCACGACTCCTTTCCCAATCATCGTGATGGTGCTCTGGCTTTAGTCGGCTGTGAACCGAACGCTACCCGTGCAGAGCTAGGGTCAAAGATCGAGGCATGGCGTTCCATAGACCTCGAGGCCGCTGCCTTCGACAATAAACTTGTGATTTCCGCTCTTCGGTCGTATTCCCAGTGGGATGTACTTCCCCAAGCCCGAATGGTTACTGATTTCCCGATCACTCTACGTAAACTCTGTGATGGGCCTGTTGGTCTCCCTTCCACTATGCAATCGCTACCTGATAAGGCCCTTCGCGGTCTACGTGTTCTTGAGGTCTCCCGGGTGATTGCCGCGCCTCTCTCTGGAAGAACGCTATCAGCTCATGGAGCTGACGTTCTCTGGGTGACGAGCCCCAACCTTCCCGATCTCCCAACTATGGATCGAGACTTCGGCCGAGGTAAACGTACAATTCAATTAGATCTGAACGCCCCAATGGATAAGAACACGTTATCACAGCTACTCGAGGATGCCCATGTGTTTGTCCAGGGTTTCCGCCCTGGAAGTCTATCCCACCGCGGTTACTCGCCCAGCGCTCTTTCAAAGCGGTTCCAACACCGGAACATCATCTGTGCCAACATGTCTGCGTATGGTCCAGATGGCCCTTGGTCCGATAAGCGCGGATTTGACTCCCTAATCCAGACATGCTCTGGCATGAACATCTCAGAGGCTGAGCACTTTGGAACTGGGGAACCCGCCCGTCCCACTCCTTGTCAAGCGTTGGATCACGCTGGGGGCTACTTCCTCGCTGCTGGAATAACAGCAGCCCTATGCAAACAAGCGACAGAAGGTGGCTCCTGGCAGGTTGATGTATCGCTAGCGGGTGTCATGAAGTACCTGCGATCTCTTGGTCAATACGAAGGAAAATCGGGCTTCGAGACACAGGACTTCACATGTACCAAGGATGTCCCGGAACAATACTTAGAAACGCGAGAAACAGGTTTTGGTGAGATGACTGCCATTCGGCACTCTGCTTCGATCGAGGGGGTTGATGTTGGCTGGGATATCATGCCCAAGCCACTGGGCTCAGACGAAAAGAAATGGCTATAGGATGATGAGAAAGGCAACATAATAATAAAGCACCCATTGCATAGCGTATTAGAAATTCGAAGATATATAAATTTATATATCGCCAGTCCCTAGGTTTGCTACGAGTGGAGGAGTTGAAGAAGGTAAACGTAGGCAGTATATACTATTAAGACAGGAGGTATGTTGCGGGTAAGGCGTTCAAGGCGCGACCTTGATATTATTGGCCTTTTTTGGTTGAGTGGGATTAAGAAGATATATTCTTGATCTTATAACATTATTATTAGAGATACAATTTTATAGGTAGATTGTGTACTGGAGGACTCGAGGGTCAGACTTTGCCTGGCCTCACGGGGGCTCAGTATTTAGAAGGTCACCAGGTTCAAATTAGCCCCATGCCATCGCCCACCAATCCAGACTGTGTGTTTGTCTTATGAAATGTTCTTCCATGCCTAATGGATTGAAGGGATCAGGCCAAAAATGTTTCCGAACCTAATCCTAGAAGTCCCAATACGGTTAATGCGTATTAATGTCGATCGTCGCAAAGAAAACAGTCCATCTCTATAGACTGAGCTCCAAATGTAGATCTATGAGTCTGGTCTAAGTATGATGCCCCTGCCGATCATGAGAGCACGAGATTCACATCATGTTTACCTCTCTTGGTTGCTCTGTGGATTCTTTTCTGTCGAGCTCCATCATTAGTGGAACCCGCCGGCCGACGTCCGGACCCGAGGGATAAGAAGGTATGTTGATCATTTCCATTTCCCATCCCTTCGAAGCTTTTCTGCATAGCAACGATCCTGAAGGACATCCACATTTGGGTAATTAATTAAATAGTCCAATAGCTAGTTAATAGATGGCCAATGAATACAAGGGTTGGATAATTGAAACTTCTGACACATCAGACAGGCAAACGCAGATCCTTCGACAAGTTCAATTTATTGGTCTGTATTTAGATTTACTCTCATTGTACATATATGTGGATTGGGATGGAATGTATAGCACTGGAATACACACGGGGTCGTCGGTTTCTCTCTTGCCCAGGGTGTCATAAGCATGGTAATCTAATTAAAAGCCATTACCCTTGCACCGTTATACATGAGTTCGAGAGTATAGGGCATTCACCGGTGCAGTTCTGCACATCGTAAAAATGTTAGGGCTAGGAACCTTACTCTCATTCTTCTTCATCTTTGCGACATGTCTCGCCTACCCTGGGAGTCTTGCCAACAGGGCCACAGTCACCCCTCCTAGTGCAGACCCCTTCTACGAACCCCCATCAGGATACGAGGACAAAGAACCAGGGACTATTCTGCGGCACCGAAAGGTACCCAATCCGATAGCCCTAATCGACCCCATAAAACTCAAACTGGCGGCTGCCTACCAAATATTGTACCGTTCCACCGACAACTGGGCAAACGCTACAGCAACAGTCACCACCGTTCTTATCCCAGAAAATGCCAATACCTCGAGACTTCTGTCGTACCAGATCCCAGAGGACTCAGCTTTTGTCGACTGCGCTCCATCATACATTCTCCAAACCGGCATAGACGACAGCGATCTCCTTTCCAAAGCAGGAATCCAAAGCCATACGATCCTCTTCCGAGCGGCACTGGAAAAGGGCTGGATTGTGAGTCTGCCGGATCACGAGGGTCCCAAGGCCGCCTTCCTGGCGAATCGTCGCGCTGGACATGCAGTTCTGGATGGGATTAGAGCCGCCCTTGCTTCTTCAGACTTCACTACTATCTCCCCAAACGCATCCGTCGCTATGTGGGGTTACTCCGGAGGAAGTCTGGCAACCGGATTCGCCGCTGAACTCCAGCCAGCCTACGCTCCCGATCTAGACATGATCGTTGGCGCGGCGCTTGGGGGGCTGATCGGCGATATCGAGGTCGTCACGTATACAGTTAACAAGGGCCCGTTTGTGGGACTGAACTTCGGGGGCTTCAACGGGATAGCGCACGAATACCCCGACATCGCGACGTTATACGAGGAGCAGCTCATCGAGAGCAAAAAGGCAAAACTCTACGATGCGAACCATAACTGCTTCTTGGCTAATGTCATTGAATACCCCTTCGAGGATATCTTCTCCTATTTCAAGGATCGCAGCATCCTAAGCTATCCGCAGATGCAGCAGGCCTTGAAGGATAACAACCTCGGACAGAATCCGCCTAAGATGCCAGTTTTCGTGTACAAGGGTGCTCTTGATGAGATTAGTCCCGTCAGTTCTACGGAGATCATTGTATCGCGGTATTGTGCTGGCGGAACGGTGGTCAATTATAAGGACGTCTTGACGCACGAGCATGTACTCCTGCAGCTGGATGGGTTTCTGGAAGCGTTTGCTTGGTTGGAGAAGAGGATGGATGGCGAGGTTATGGAGAGTGACTGTTCACGGACTGATGAGCTGTTGCCGATCTCTGAGCCGGGCAGCCTAGGTGTATTACTGCCCACCGTTGAGGGTGTGGCTGGTGATGTGATTGGTACAGCTCTTAGTTAACCAAGGGCTGGGATATGAATCATTTTCTCTTCTTTTTGCTCCTTTTGTGGTACTACCTGGACTCACAGGTCCTCACAAAATACTCTACATACACATATACTACAGTCTTATGGTACAATGGTATCATCATTACGCAGGATACTTATATTGTTTAATGCCTAATAAAGACTTCCAAGCTTCCAGTTACGCACAGTCAAGCATCATAATAAACAAAAGCACAGCTGACCCTTACTCTTAATTGGAACTAAGTGAATCATGTGCAGCAAACGGTAGACTGGTCAGATTATTACATAGAGATGTATACTCTATATTAAATAACTGTAAAGATCTCTAAGCAGACTGAACAAAGGTAACAAGGTATACTGGAGTTCCAAGGAGTCTACAGTAGAGCTGCAGATTCCGTACCCGAACGCGCAGCAGCGCAGTATTCAGGGATTGGTTTGTGAAATAATGTGATATTCAAGATGGCTTGTTCTCGTAGGGCCTAGATTATATATTCAGTTCCTTAAAGTATTGGCGCCAATACCCTAATTACATGGTGGGCTCCTTAATATGTCTCTCCAGTCGCATGGCCGTAGCCGACTTTGGTAAGCGCGAGGAATCCGACTTCTCGGAGATAGGCATAGCAGATTTTCTGATGGTAATTCGGGAGCTCGGATCCGAAACTACACCCTCACCCTCAGCATCTGCACTGTTCCACATGAATTGCAACTTCAACCTTAATATATTACTGAGACAAGCCGAGGAATGGCTTGAGGTCATTTACTCAAAGTAGACACAGGGAGTCTTGATCAAGTAGGTTAAGCAATTACTTCTGAGTTCTAAAAGAAAGATAGTGCAAAGGAGAAGGGACTTAGGAGAATATATATTTTCGTTAACTTCGCCTGAAGATCCACAACTTTTGTACATAGTACTCATACAGCCTATAACTCTCTATAAGGCTCAGTAAAGCCCTTCAATAATGTTGTAATCACCAAGTAGCAAGATCTCCTTTGCTAATATATACAGTGTCACTGTTTCACTCAAGATGTCTATGGCCTGGGACTTGCCGACGGGTTGAGCTGGAAAGTTAGCCCGTGGGCCTTGGCCCGTGCTTGATTGAACCTTAACACAAACACATATTGCCTAATCAGGGAGGTCTAATCATATTCGGACAAATTAATGATTGAAAAAGTTGATCGAAACGTATCCCGTTGTTATGAATATCTAACTAGGGGAGTTTCCACGACCTTAGGGCTAGACTAATGCATCGGGCACGCAAGAAAAGATATACCGCAGGCCGCGAAAATCCTCGACTTACAGATAGACCGGTTTTTTTTTTATTTTTTTTTTTTTAATAGCTGAAAATAATTGGCTATGATAGATGTCAAGCCCGCTCGACCAAGTCGCTATATGGTATCAAGGTACTGTTGCTTGAAAACACGTAATGATTTAACATGGTCCCAACAATAGATATTATAGGAATAGAGATAGAGAGAGAGAGAGAGAGATGTGCATTATACCCGAATACAGCTCCCAGCTTTGGGGCTCTTCTCGGGTCGCCAACGGCCGTTCAGTATATATACTAAGCAGCTCTCATTGACAATTGTGTCATAAATATGCGTATGTGTATGTACATTGGGACTCAAAAGGGGTCTGAAAATAACGGCGATTTAGTAGACTGCTCCCCCTTTCTGTGGCCTTATACTACCAATTATAAGGTTGACCTAGTAGCCTAGGCTAGTAGGTAGAAAGGTGCAGTATACTGGACGTGTCAATAAGTATTGCATACGAACGTGGAATTCAGCAGCGGAAATGTGTTGGAAAGGCATTCTACTACTAATAGTAGATAGGCTTTCAGAGGTGCGTCGGCAAGAGGTAATGTCCTAAAATAGTGCTTTCCAGGAGATGTGCGTTATAAGGTTGATATCCAAAGACTCTGGGAATGGGTTGAATAGCAGCAGTTATCCCCTATAAGATATAGACTGTTCTATACTAGTAGGCCTTAACCGAAGGATTCAGGGGCCCTATCCCGCGGTGTTGGATCACGTGGTAGTATTCTAGGGGGTCAGGCCTCTACATACCAACTAGTAGATATATTGACATACCAGCTGATATACCAGCTAGTAGGTATGCTAGTATACTGGCTAGTAGATATGTTGACGCGTTGACGCGTTTCCCTAGAATAATAAAAACACAGCAGTATAGGCGATGTCACCTCATCTCTTCGAGCGGAGGAACAGGCGTAGGGATGAGGGAAATCGGGCGATTTAAACGATTTGATGAGCTGCTGTAATATATATATATATATACGTGTACAGATTCGCAGGAGTTTAATGAAAAAGGAAAGATATCACTAAGTTACTATAACAATCGGAAGAGGGTTAGAGAAGGCAAGGAGTGAAGGAAAAGATGGTAACAGTAATGACATTCCAGGAATAGAGATATTTGGCTCCCTACCAACAGATAAAACATTCACGGCTCAATTCCGTTTACTCAGCATGTCGTTAACTACTAACATTTAAACCCCCGTCAACTAATCGCAGCAAAGTTGTACTTCTAGAATACCCGATACCTGATTAGGGCTCCTGAATACGTTTTTGATTTCCAGTCTCTGGTCCGCAGCCTTCAACATTGCCTCCCATTCCGATAAGGTCCTCTCCTTGCCACCGTACAAACACATCATATCGATGTCGTAAAGCACAGCTGCCGTTGAAGGATTTTCCTCCTCCATGATTTGATCGCAGATTAGTATCCGGCTCCGCTGCGGGTTGATTGCTTCCACGGTGTTCTTCAAGATCTTTATGCAGGCATCGTCAGGCCAATCGTGGAATATATGACGGAAGAGATATGCCGCAGCTCCTAATGCCAATGAGGTTAGAGATGTATATTGTCGTGCTTCAGTACCACAATTATTTGAATGTTTGATTGGGTTGGGGGGGTGGGGGGGGGGGGGGCACTGGGGGTTGCCATACCTTTAACCGGTTGTGGGCTGAAGAAGTCATAACTCTGCATCTCCAAATTGGGATGTGTGCTAACATTCTTGGATGCAAATTTGTCTTGAACAACACATTTCAGTCCGAGTCTCGGCCAATGAGAGAGAATACTCTGTGCGACCTGCCCCATTCCGCCCCCGACATCCACGATTAATCCACCGTCATCGACAATCTTGCTAAACGGATACAGCTTGGGAACATCACCGAGCTTGTTGACTGTCACTGCCCGCATCGCCTTGGAGAACCGCAGCCCGCATTCAGGGTCTTCCTCCTCCACATAGTCCCAATAGTTCTTTTCAGTTTCGAAGGCAAGTTGGAACCCGAGAATATCATCTGCGGTCGGATCCCGATATTGCAAGTTTGCCAGTGCCTCGGCGTGCCGGCTTGCAGCTCGAAATCCATCCTCGAGCCTGCTCAGCGTACGGGGGGTTAGTGTCCATGGTTAACTGCCACAAAGCTTAAGATGCAGGACAGACCTATGGCTGAGAAGATCCGGCATGTTGGGCGAGCAGATCACCAAGGACGCTGGGGTGTGAGCATAGTACCCGGGTTCTGACTCGGCATATATACTCTTGTTCACCAGCATCCGCATAATTCGCCCTGATAGTTTGCAGGATAGATTAGCTTCAGGCTCCGTACCCCTACCATACATGTGTCCTGCACTTACTTAGCAGTGTCTCATCGGCGCCGACAGCCCCGGCTAATTGCTTGACAGCGATTGCTCCCTGTCGGGGAATGTGTTCGTGTACTCCAAGATCCACAGCAGCTTTCAGGCACGAACAGAAGTGAAACTAGTGTGCAGAGAGGTAAGTGAGGTCGTCTTATGGCATTATAGTCAACTATCGTACCTGTAAGGATGTGGTGAAGAGATACATCTCGGGGTCCATGGTCATCGCGATGACCTTATTGCAGAGCGTGACAATGCTCGACTTTTCTGCGACATTATGGCAGCTCTGCGCCTTCAGCAATGGCAATTTGGCACGTTCTAGTTCGAGATGCTGAACATAGTTGGCTAGTGCGTTGGTCAGCTTGATGCCAGGGTCTTCACGACAGAGACTCTCTCTGCGATCTGATGGTCCCAGTTCTCCAAGTGATCCCATGGTTATGATCAGGGTGCTAGTGCTTGTTTCAAATGAGTTAATAGAGCTTGCAGGAGAAGACACAGGTAGACTGTAGAGAGGAGGTTATGTAAAATATCGCCCTGTATCTGGTTATGGGCCTCTAGACTATTGACTGTGTCTTGTCACGCAGAAGTATCCAACTGTGTGTCAATAATCATATGTTCTAAATACCGGTGAGTCCATGAATGCCGAAGCAAGGAGCCTGCGTACACCGATAGGGTCTGAATTGCGTAGACTCTGTATATTGTACTTGCTTTCTTCGGCTGAGATCTGCAAGAATATTTGTCCCTACATCTGACTACGAAGGTCCTGCAACAAACACCTTGCAGCGATGTGTACAATAGTCGATGAAGAATGTCCATATTTGCTCGAGCCGTCTCCGGAAATGTCATAATCCATGCGCTTCGAATAGACCTCTCGCGGCGCCTCGGAGTGAATTCATGATATACATCATCTATACCCGAGCAGGAGATGCGTCGCTGATAACGTTGGTCTACCCCATTTGTATGAGAAACGTCGATAAGAATCTTTACATAATTATATGGTCATGCAACCGGAATAAATACTATAGAATGAAATAGGAGAATATGATCCAGCTACGGTTCCTACCGTACTCTTTGTTTGATCGGGTGAGATCGTCCACTCTCGGATTAGTTACATTCACTCTGCTTACTTGCTGAAATTTTATTTCCCTCTGAGCTTACTGGCACTGATGATGGCGTCACCCTAATCCAATGAAACTGTACCTAATCCAAGGGGGCTAGGGCATACTGCACCACTTGCGTAGTCCTATGATCAAAGCAAGCATTGCAATGTTAGACCGAGGAAGTGACGATTGGTCCGATTGTACTGATGCTACGAACTGCAAGCCCCTGGGAGTGGCAATGAAGGCCATCCAGTTAAGTTTGGCACGGATAACATATACGGATGTAACTTAGAGAAGGTGCAAGGATACACTGCAAGGGAATGTACGGTGGGGCTCGATCCTGAAGGATTTCTGACCTATCCTCTGCTGGTACCAACCTGAAAAATGCTAAGAAGTAGTTTATTAAAGCTAAATAGCTTCAGTTACCCCTTTGCTTCCCATTCTCGTAAAGCCACAGGATTACCGATTCGGAGCGAAGAATTCCAACTCGAGGATGATGAGAAGAAATTTCCTTCTCATTACACGCCCTTTTTGCCCTATGTCAAATGGTCGATCGATGGATAACTGAGTCATTTCCCAAACCTCCATCGCATTTTCTTTGACTCCGATCAGCAAAGCCGGAAATTTAGTGGAGAATACCCACTGGGAACGAAAGCATCATGGGATTGGATATGTCAATCGAACTTTTGAGGACCGAATCTGCTCGAGACATGCATATGCAGGATCCACAAGCGTCGTCGTCGGTCTTGGCCTGCCTTGATTTTGAGCAGTTTCGACAAGGAAACAATAAAGACTTATCAATTCCGAATGGTACTCAAAGTTTCTAAAATTAGTGCCATTGAAAGTTTAATAACAAAACATTCTATGCTATTGATACTGTATTCGAAATAGTGTGGCTTTTCATGACTCTTTCTGCGGAGTTTAGGTTTTACAGCAGGAGAAAAAAAAAAAAAAAAAAAGAACTACACTTGTTGAAACAGAAGTTTATGATACGACAATAAAGTAGAATAGACTTCCCGAAGAATTGGTCTAGTTACAAATACGCCGCGCCAGGGAAAAGGTAATCGTGCATACGCAGGGTTGCACTACGTAACAAAATGAGATCGCTCGATGCAGAGTGCAATCATTAAATCAGACTTGATAATCACTCCACGCATCTGAATTTAGCTGCATCAGACCAGGATTGCAGAATCTCTAGTTGATTGCCCTCTTTCAGGGCGAGAAATTGGTTGCTATATTGGCCATTGGGTTCGATCGGAATTAGTCCGTACTGTTGCAGTGGATCACCCTCAGTTAGCTACGCACAGAAGCAGGGCGACGAATGACAGTTCAAGGAAAGAATGAGAGAAGGGAAATTCCAAACTGAGTTCGGTGTACATGCCTCGTAAGCACCGTCGCTAAACCCGCGCGGTTCCACCCAGATGTGGTAATTTTTGTTCTGGAAGTGTAGAGTGACCTGTGGAAGCAAGTGAGCAATGGATAGTCCCAATCATTTGCAAGCCAGAACATGCAGGGCAAAGGGACCTTCTTTGGTGATCCGAACTTGCCGATTTTCTGGCAGAAGACTGGAGTTAGTACACGGTTCTCCAAGGACGGTGGGGGTCTATAGGGAGAGGACGGACCCCATCATCCTCACAAAGCCAGAACTCTGCATCTGCACGCAGTTTAGTTTTCTGCTTGTCGTTGTCGATAATACGGAGATGGCCATGCTCGTCTATAGCCAAGGTTTGGCCTGTGAGTGAGGTGTAAATTCCGGAAAGCGTCGGCATGGCGAGTGAATTAGAGAAGGCGACGGGGATATTTGGAGCTGGATGAAACTTCGAGAGGTCACTTGAAGAGGATATCAGGCCCTCTGTTCCTGCTGGTAGTATATATACGTTCTCCAGTAAAGATTTCAAGTGCCGCGGCGTGGACCCTTTCGTCCATTTGGCTGTCACGGAATGGATTATTTCAAGCTCAGGAAAAGAGGTCAAAGGATCTACACTCCTTGCATCTTACGGGGATAGCGCTCGCATTCCTATATTTGTTGAGACTGAACCTCTTTGCTTACCTTGTTGTAACAGTGGTACACATCACATTGATATAGCGGTCAAGCGAGCATTCCTGTGTTTGTCAGTCATTCGAAAGACAATCCCTAGTCCGGCTGAACCCGCAATATAAGCGGGTATACCATCGAAGCAACGATTGTTATTCAATCTTGGTCGCAACTGCCAGCTACCTCTTTCACTTCCTCCTATCAGCATCGTTACTGCAACTTCCAGCATGGGCTCCATCGGAAACGTACAGTGCCCATTACCACAATGTGTGCAATCAATGCATACTCCAACGATCATGCAGGAGGAGATGATATTATCTACAGTTGCTGATCCTTCTCACGAATCCTATTTTGAGACCTACCATTTCAGCGCCCTCGGGATTTTGAACCCAGACCAGCTCAATGATGCGATTCACGCGGTAGCAGCGCAGCATGCGGTGCTGCGATCCGTCTTTGTCCATGGAGACCAACTGGGCTCAACAAATGTGCAGATTGCGGTGCTACACCAGGAATACGTCCTCCAGCGAGCGAAGCTACTAAGAGTGCAGCCGATAGAAGAGGAGGTAAGATTTGGTATTCGTCAAATTGAAGTCATAGGGGCAGATGAGTGGGATGGCATTATGCCGTGGAAGTTCTCATTGTCTATCTGCCAGCGAGAACAAAAGTCTCATATCACTTTCCGTTATCATCATGCTCTGCTTGATGGTTGGTCGGCGAGAGCTCTTCTAGAACTGGTCCAACAGGAGATGCAGATTCCGGGAGCTGTGTTGAAGGGGTCCGATTTCTTTTCTCTAGTACAGCAGTCTCTAAAACGCGAATCGCAGGAGGATGAGACGCTACTCCGCGAACGACTGGGCCAGATTGAGACATCGCCCATAATCAGCCCTGGGCCAGTTCAAAATGGCGTTCTAAGGGTGGGGGAGGTAACTCGTGAGGTTTCTATCAGTTCTCGTATCTGTTTACCGGATAGACCAGCTGTTGCCGCACGGCTTGTTCGTCTCGCTCTTGGTATGACGATATGTGTTTTCAGGAATAGTAATGATGCCTTGTTCCTGGAAATCACTTCCGCCCGAAGCCGACTCTTGCCTTCGGACCAGAATGTATTGGGACCGGTATTGGCCCCGCAAGTGCGGAATATTCACTTCATGGAACAAACGACGCTCGGAGAATGTGCCCAGCTCTTGCGCTCATCCCACGACCCCCAGCATAACTTCAGTGTTAGCCAGCTGAAGTCTTTTCTATCCGAGAGCAGCAGGGACCTTGACGTCTGCCTCGTCTGTCAAACTAATGAGTCATATCCTTCAAATGGTGTTGGTGACTGGGAGTGGATTAAGGGGGAAGCGCAGAACGACCTGCCTTTTATCGTTGAACTTTTACCCCCAGGAGAAGGAGAATTTTGTGCTAAGATAAGATACCATCAGCACCGGTTCGAGAAGGAATTTGCATCTTCGTTTCTTGAATTCTTTTGCCAAACATTAACGTGGATGCAAGCGAGCAGTGATAGCATTGACCACCAGACATTTGCCGCAGCTGTATCGGAAATATGTCGCGAGGGGGGTTACAGACAATGTTACCTGGCGTTGAACCCTAGAGACGCCACCGATGACCCTGTCAGTGCGCACGGCCTGATTGATCAAGCCGCTACCAAGTGGCCCAGCAAGATCGCCTTGGAAGAGGAGCATGGTCGGTTTATGACATATACGGAGCTTGCAACGGCGAGTGAAATGGTGGCCAATGGCCTGCGGTATTACCTTGCCCGTGACCAGAAAGATCAGCCACTTGTCCCCATCTGCTTCGACAAAAGTGTAGATATGGTGGTTGCCATGCTGGCTGTGCTCAAAGCAGGCGGTGCGTACGTGCCATTAGATCCTTCTCAGCCCAGGGATCGCCTTGTTAGTATCTTAAGCGCCTGTCGTGCCACTGTGGTCATTGCAGGCCAGACAGACCTTGGGGATATTCTGCATTCAACATGTAGTGAGCTAGATATCCTGGTGACATATATTGAGAGTCTTTCCGAGCATGGCAAGTCCGCCGATGAATCATCTGGGTCGGAGCGCCGACCTTCGTCGTCTCTAGCATATGTCCTATTCACATCTGGGTCTACAGGTACTCCAAAAGGAGTCATGGTGGAGCACCGAAATCTCGTTGCGTTCATGAAAGCCGGAGAGGGAAATGCGGATAGTACATGGACATCCACCCGATTACAGCTGGCCGCGTACAGTTTTGACGCATCCATCGGAGATATCTTTGCCAACCTCTACCACGGTGGCCGCCTGGCTCTGGTACAGCGCAACAAGATGCTTTCGAATTTGAATTACTGGCTGAACGAGATGTTAATTACCCATCTCGCATTAACTCCAACGATCGGTGATCTTATCGTTTCACATCTACCTCCCCGGTTGCAGACGCTTATATTCGGTGGTGAGCCTTTCCATCAAAGCTTTCTGGCGCAGGCACCAGCTGAAGCACGAATCTGGAATACCTGTGGTCCTACAGAAACGGTTGTGGATGTTGCCTGCTGCATACTCCAGAAGGACAGCACAGATGTGCCCATTGGTCGACCATTCGGCCAGTGCCAAATCTATATATTACGGCGTGGAAGTAGTGATACCGCCGTTCCTCCAAATGCGATAGGAGAGATATGTGTCGCTGGCCCTCAGGTTTCACGCGGCTATCTTGGACGACCCGATCTGACCAACCTTGGGTTTGTCACGGATCCGTTTCATCCATCGCAAAGGATGTATCGCACTGGAGATTTGGGACGCTTAAATCACCGAGGTATGCTAGAACATCTCGGTCGAGCAGATGGCCAAGTTAAGCTGCGCGGATTACGAGTAGAAACAGGTGAGGTAGAGGTGACAATCAAGCAGTCCTCTTCTCTCGTCGCACAGGTATCTGTCAGTGTGGACCACCTTAAGGGTTACTATCGCCAGGCTCTTACTGCTTGGATAGTTCCAGAAGCCGGTAAAAGTGCGCAAGACATCGAACTTGCGTGGAGGGAAGAGATAATACCTTGTTGCCAACGGCGACTGGTACCTTACATGATTCCAGAAGTGTGGATCATGGTTTCACGTCTTCCTCTTACAATTAGCGGCAAGTTGAACCGGGGCACTCTATCTTCGTGGGTGAATCGTGTTACAACAGGCGATACCCACGAAGATCTCTATGTAATTGCGGCGCCATGGAAAACACAAGAAATGGCAAAGCGGCTGCCAACAAGTCCAGCGGAAAGGCTCATAGTAGCAACCTGCGCGAACGTACTGGGCAGAACAATCCATGATGTATCCGTGGACTCCACTTTTATATCGCATGGTGGTAACTCTCTCTTGGCAATGCGTCTTTTATCCGCATTGCGACAAGAAGGGATGAATTGTTCCCTACGGGACCTGCTTGGCTCCATGACTCTGGGTGATGTAGCAAATGCTATGTCTCCGTCTAGTATCCCCGAAAAGAAGATCACGAAGGCGCTATATGAGAAAGACAGTTGGGAAGAGCTCGTTGCTGATTCCAGGATCGGGGTCGACACGATTGAGGCAATTTATCCATGCACTCCACAGCAAGAGGGTCTTATTCAGAGTACCCTTCATGGAGATAGGTCCGCTTACTTTGCAGCTATTACCGTGAATCTAGGAAATACCATAAACCTGACCACATTCGACGCAGCCTGGAAACGATTGGTATATGGTTGTGAGGTGTTGAGGACTGCCTTTGTATCATCCTCAGCAGTCAGACATCCTCCAGTCAATGAATCAAACATCCTTCAGGTTGTTCTGAATCAATCTGCCAAGGATGTGGGACGGGTGGTTAGCCTCGACAACAGAGATATCAAGTTTCAATTCGGAGTAGTACCTCTCTCAGCGGGAATTAGCCGGGGGTCTGTTAATGAGCCTTTCAAGTTACACCTCAAGATTCATCACGTTTTATATGATGAAGCATTCCTCTCTAGAATCCTGGCGGAGCTTTCCATTATGTACAAAGCACTAGAAATGGGAAGCCCTGAGGTAGCCCTGCCCCCCAGCCGCCCATTCTCCGCTTTTGTGGAGTCCCTTTGCAATGATGACCCAGAGGTATCGAAGGGATTCTGGAAGGACTACATGCACGATGTGGTCCCCGCCACATGGCCCGTCGCAAGGGGAATTCGCAGAACGCGAGAGGAGAATAGCCAAGACGTGGAGATGAGTATATCCAAATCATGGACGGGAAATGCTATTGCTTTGGGCCAGAAATTCCAAGCAACCCCTGCATCGATTGTGCGTGCGGCATTGGCCCTAACGC
This sequence comes from Aspergillus tamarii, assembly GCA_030556085.1. Lineage (NCBI taxonomy): Eukaryota > Fungi > Ascomycota > Eurotiomycetes > Eurotiales > Aspergillaceae > Aspergillus > Aspergillus tamarii. The sequence goes on from JARVTJ010000006.1 coordinate 896,351, forward strand.
TGGCACAATACTCTCAGACGGATGACGTGCTGTTTGGGGAAGTGTCCAGTGGCCGGTTTGATCATGATCGTTTCACTCTTGGACCCTGCCTCGCCACGCACCCTGTCCGCATCCAGATTGATCGCAAATCGCCATCCGCAATGCTTAAACTCGTGACTCAGGCTCTGGAATCATATCTAGTTACAACACCATATCAACAGTATGGACTAGCTAATATCCATCGACAGATGGCTGACCCAGACCTGATGGCCTTCCAGGTTCTATTTGCTCACCAGGAGGCATTTGTACAATATACCGCTGCTGGTCGTTTCCACGTGGAGTCGGCTAGGTTGCAAAATCTTGGATTTCCTCTTATACTGGAATCCAGATGCGATAGAACAACAGGTGAACTGGCGCTGGAATGCACCTTTGACCAGCGATACCTCGGGAATCAGGACGTTGGTTGGTTTCTTCGATCTATATGTCGCACACTGGACATGTTCTCAGCCACTGCTCGAGATGGAATCTCAGATCAAAATCTCACAACAGAGGTTGTAGATGAGGGGATGAGACGAGCTATCGAGAAATGGTCCACAAAACGGAGCCCATTTCGCTTAACCTCAATGAGGAATGCGAAACTCTGTGCCCATGAGCTTTTTGAAGTTCAGGCTGATATCACCCCACACAAGATCGCCGTTCAAGTGAACCAATCCGAGTTCATAACATACAATGAGCTGAATAAGCGATGCAATGAGCTGTCCAATGCGCTGGTCAACTGGTTCGACAGCCTGGGGCTTGAGCAATCACGGGATCAACAGATTGTTCCTCTCTGCTTCACCAATACTATCGACATGGTCATTGCCATGATTGCTGTATTGAAGGCAGGTGCAGCATATCTACCAATAGATCAGAATCACCCACAGCATCGCATCCAGCAAATCCTTTCCCTGTCAGGTGCAAGAGCGATGTTGGCCGATGGTGGAGCTGAAACGTTGCAAAAGCTCCAGGCCGCCAGCGAGCAGGCGAGGTCTGTACTTATTAGTATTGAAAGGCTTATAAGTCTGTATGGAGGGCAGAGAGTAACAAAGGCCTCGTTCAGCCCTACCTCGGCATCTCTGGCGTATGTGATCTTCACATCTGGATCGACTGGAAAGCCAAAAGGAGTGATGGTCGAACACGGCAATCTAGCGGCTTTCATGCAAGCAAATGAACCGGAGGCGGTAGGAACTTGGACATCCGTGAGGCTGCAGCTGGCGACAGCCACTTTTGACGCAGCAACAGGGGAAACCTTTGGCACATTAGGATGTGGTGGTCGGCTGATCCTCGGGCAGAACCATGAAGTTCTCGCCGCTCTGCCGGACTGGCTGGAAAGAACCAACATAACCCACCTCTTCGTCACGCCTCGCGTGGCGGCAAACTTCTTGACGGATATTGACCCTCCGTACCTCCGTACTCTTCATATTGGCGGGGAGGCCTTTGATCCCAGCATCTTACCACGCATGCCTTCAGGGTGTGACGTTTATAACGTGTTTGGTCCAACAGAGACCACGATATATGCAACCCACTATAAAATTCGCAAAGGAGATGGACATCGTCGCAATATCCCAATTGGCTATCCCTTTGGGGGCTGTCGACTTTACATTCTCAACCCAGAGACCTTAAAACAGGTTCCCGTTGGTGTGATAGGAGAGATTTGCATAGGGGGACCTCAAGTCACAAGAGGCTACCGCGGTCGGCCAGAACTGACGTCTCGGTCTTTTCTTGGTGATCCTCAAGTTGTCGGCGAACGCCTGTACCGGAGTGGAGATCTTGGGCGATTTTCTGGAGATGGATCAATAGAGCACCATGGCCGAATTGATAGCCAGATCAAGTTGCGTGGGTTACGAATTGAAGTATCTGAGATCGAGTCAGTATGCCTCGAACATGCACTAGCCACCGCTTGTACCGTAATTGTGCTTCATCGAGATGAGAATCAGGCCCTCGTTGCCTTTATCCAAAGTGAGAAGGACCAGCAGGCGAGTCTTTATTCGCAAGACTGGGCCGAAACAGAGTCTATACTGCATCGCCATCTGGAGAGCCGCTTGCCGAGCTACATGGTCCCCTCTCGTTTGATTCCCATTGAAGCCATGCCCCTAACTACTAGCGGGAAGGTCGACCGACGACAACTTGCTGCACGAGCGGAGACGATGGATCAGGCAGGGGAATTATTTTTGAGCCAACATACAGACCATGCTGAAAGCTGGGAGAAAGGTAGTATTGAAGGAAAAATTGCTGATGCATGGGTGCAGGTTCTTGGGATCGACAAGGCTAATATCACTCCGAATGTTGCATTTTCTCGTCTTGGAGGTGACTCTATTCGCGCGATTCACCTGCTTTCGCTACTGCGTAAAGCTGGGCTAAAGCTGAATATGGCTCACGTAGGCAACGCATCCACGATCTGTTCACAAGCAAAATGTGCGACCTCCCACACCGTCGCAGCCAAAAGGAGCGCGGAAGGCGCAACGGACATTGATGCGCATACCGGACCAGTACCACTAGGCCCAATTGCTAGAAGATATGCTGGCATCCAGTTGAAGTATGCTTCCCAATGGGGAGAACATGTCATCAATCATTTTAACCAGTCGGTACTGCTAGACGTGACCGCAGTATCCGCCTTACGGCTCCAGCTCGCCTTACAACGTCTTCGCAATCACCATGATGCTTTGCGCGCAATAGTACATTGGAGCTTAGACCTTCCCGTAGAGGCGTGGTCAATACGGGTACTTCCTTGCTCGGACGTTAAGCCTCTAGTTCTAGATAGCCCGCGGACACTTACAATAGAAGCTCTAAGAGATCAAATTCAGCACCGACTAACTGCACTAGATATCCGACGGGGGAAGGTAATGGATGCCGAACTCTATCGTCTGGATGGTGATAGTCGTGTGTTCCTGTTTTGGACCGTTCATCATTTCGTGGTTGACATTGTTTCCTGGCAAATTCTTCGTGATGATCTAAACGTCTTGGTACGAGCAAAGGAGGAACCAGGATCTATCGCTCTGCAGCCTGCCACCATGAGCTTCCTCGCGTGGACGCGGGAAGGTCAGATTCAGAGTCAAAATGGGTCGCTAAGCACCGTCAATACCCCAGAGGGACCGGAAATCTCTCTATCCTCATTGGCCTCCGATCGAGTGCCCTTGTGGGTTCGTCAGCCGGAGCTGGTTCCAATTCATCCAATAAATCGGACTACAACATTTGCTACATTAAATCCAAGCATTACGGCACAGCTTCTTGGCCGATCGAACAATGTACTTTCGACGGAGCCTCTCGATCTACTACTCGCAGGGCTAGCCATGACGCTATCCAAGCACTTCGCAGGCACCGTTAACCACCTTATAGTTGGATTGGAAACACATGGTCGACACACTGGAACAAACACTGCCGATCTTTCTCGGTCGGTTGGCTGGTTCACCGCAATTATACCTATGATCCTTGATTGTAGATGTGAGCTATCGTCTATCGAGTCAGTGGTGCGTCGGGCCAAAGACCAGCGCCGTCTATTGACGGAAAACGACCAAGGGTTTCATCATTTCGTAGCTTCGCGCTGGAGTACAGGCAGCGCACCCAAAAACGAGATTATGCCACTGATCTTCAATTACCAGGGGGTGAGGCCAGACCCCCATGGCCGTGATGAAATGATGCTACATCCGGTCCAGCTTCCAAGCTTACGCTGGATAGAGACTTGTCCACATGCCGTGCCTCTGTCGCACGCCGCATTTGAGCTATACGTGCATGACGGGCAAGCCTATATTGAGGCCACATGGCCGTCAGATGGTGAGATGGATCAGAAGGATGTTGCTGCACTCCTGGGCCAACAGATAACAGACATCTGCCAGTATCTCACCGGAAGGGATCTCCTTGGCAAGACATTAATCAGTGCATCATCGACGTCAGCGTTCGGATTACTGCCAAACGACTGCTTCGATCGTGTGTTTCGCCTTTACCCAGAAGATACACTGGAGGATATAATTCCGTGTACCCCAATGCAACGGGCCCTGCTTTACGAAGGTGTTGCTGACCATGAATCACGATCGTATGTTACCTGTCGCGTCTGGCGCATACCCACAGATCAAGCAATATGCTCCCAGATCGAGGGTGCCATCAAGAGTCTGATACAGCGACATGGCGTATTGCGTACCGTTTTCCATATCGACCCCGAGGTAGGGCCACTGGCATTGGTTTTTCGTGACACGCAAACTCCTGCTGTTAACGCGATCGACCAAGTGGAGGTCAAAAATCACACGGAGTTGGAGGAAATGGTCACGAGTTTGTTATGCAATCCTGAGTATGGAAATCCAATGAAGCAAGCGTTCTACGTTCGAGTAGTACACGCCGCTGATGGGTCCGCGGCAAGATTAATCTGGCTACTACACCACAGCCTTATTGACGCGTGGAGCCAAGACCTCCTTTTCAACGAGCTGACCCATATTCTTGTGGGCGGTTGCCCAATTAAATCCTTGACCTCGCGGCCTTCGTTTGGCTCATTTGCTCGTTATGTGGCTTCAAATAGTCTTGCAGACAATAGCCACAGGGAGTTCTGGTCGGAGACCTTAAACGGAGTACAGCCTACATCTCTCCCTCTCTCCTTGATGTCCTCAAGGTCTATGAATTCCGATGCCGTGGTTGTTGAGCAGCTCTGTAACCTAGCCAGTTTATCTGAAAATTGCATATCGCCTGCGGCATTGGTGTCACTGGCGTGGAGTCTTGTCCTCTCAGAGATCCTTGACACCGACGATGTTACTCACGGAATGCTATTCTCCGGGCGACAAGTTCCACTTGATGGTGTGGCAGATATAATCGGCCCCTGTATCAGTACCGTCCCCATTCGTAACCATATAAGCCGACACGGTAGAGTCCTGGATCTTCTGCAATCGACGGAGGCTGCAATTCGCTTTGCTGCCTTACACAGTACGATTGGCGTTGACGGCGTGGCTCGAGCAACTGGGCTTGAGGCCCCGACCTTAGTGAATACGCTTCTTAATTTCTTTGGTGTCCGAACAGACGTGCTCGAGCGTGATAACTTAAATTCAATACTGGAATTAGATAGTGTTGACGATGGATTGCCACCCTCTATTACGCTGTCGTGCTGGCAGCGGGAGACCGAGGCTAATGTTATAGTGGTGCGTCTAGAGCGTCGACATCCTTTGCAGGCAGGAATTGCACAGTGCCTGATGAAGCGCATGGCCTGGTACTGCCATACACTGTCCTACCATATGGATAGGAAACTAGGCAGTCTTTTGTGTATCACTTCCAATGAAGACCAACTACTCACCCAATGGAGCCAGACCGTCGATTTGCGGTCATCTGACCCGTATCCTTGCATCCACGATCTCATCACGAGATGGGCAGCAGATGTGCCAGAAAAGGTGGCGATTCAGGCTGAGGTATCCCGGTTCGTGACATACGGCGAGATAGAAAAGAAGTCCACAGCTATTGCTGGAGTGATACAACGGCTTATTGATCAGAGGTCTGTATCTACTCCACCGCTGATCCCAATCTGCTGCGACCGGGGTATCGACATGGTGATTGCAATTCTTGCCGTATTGAAGGCTGGAGCGGCATATGTACCGCTGAATATCTCTGATCCAGAGGGCAGGTTAGAAGCTATTTTGCAGCAAGCCGGCTCTACAATAATCATCGACGGCTTACTTGGCAAGGATAACCGTCACAAACTTCATGCGCTTGGTGACCGCACGTCGACCTCGGTATACACCGTCGATGACCTCTCTACAATGCCTCCCTCTGAGGGCGCCCTTCGTGAAGTCCACTCTGGGTCGCTGGCGTATGTTCTGTTCACCTCCGGGTCCACAGGGGAGCCCAAGGGGGTGATGATTGAGCACCGCAATCTTACATCATTCATACGCACTCAGCACGAAGAGATTATTGGCGGGTGGGCGAGTTGTCGCATGCCAGTGGCCGCATATACATTCGATGTGTCGATGGCGGACGTATTGATAAGTCTGGCTATCGGCGCTCGCATAGCCTTTGTGGAGAGTGAGAAGATGTTGGCCTCTCTGCCATACTGGTCAGACCAGATGCTAGCCACTACTTTGTCCATGACCCCAACATTGGCCTCTCTTCTCACCAGAAGGCTTCCACCATTTGTAGCGGTGCTAATACTAGCAGGAGAAGTTTTCGATCCAAATGTGATGAAAACACTCCCCCGTGAATGTCATGTTTGGAATGGATACGGCCCTACAGAAACTTTCTATGCATCTTTTCACCCCGTGGATGCACAGGAAACGCACGCGCAGGTTCCAATAGGAAGGCCGTTTGGTGGTAATCGAATCTATATTCTTCGACCAGGCAGTAACGACCGTCAGCCCATAGGAGCAATTGGAGAGATCTGCATCGGCGGGACACAGGTAGCCCGGGGTTATCTCGGACAAGAAGATTTAACAAATCGATCATTCACACAAACCCCATACAACGGGCAGACGTTGCTATACAGAACAGGAGATCTAGGACGATTCATGGATGGTGGCGTGATGGAATACTTGGGGCGGATGGACGACCAAATCAAAATCAGGGGTCAGCGAGCCGAGCCTGCAGAGATTGAGTCAGTGGTCCATGCTGCCTCACCTCACCTAGCCCATGCTGTTGTTGACCTTTATCACCCGAAGCGCGGAGGTGGGCTACCCCGCCTGATTGCGTTCATCTCAACAAAGGATACGGTGCCTTCTGCCGTTTGCAAAACATTCATCCAAGAAGAGGTCGAGCCCTCTTGTAGAAATCAGCTTCCAGCTCATATGATACCATCCACATGGATTTATGTGCGCACAGTTCCCTTAACAACTAGTGGTAAAGCGGACAAGAGGAAATTACGTTCGTGGATGTCGACGTTGGAGAAAGGCGAAACAGTTCCTGGGGCATCTATCATAGAGTTGTATCCGTCCAAGCAACTGAACCCAGAGGCACACAAGGGTATTTGCCGAGGCCCTGAAAGTCCCACTGAGTTCATGCTGAGAGACTCATGTGCCCAACTGTTAAAGGTTGATGGAGACACGATATCATTGGAAATGTCATTCATATCGTCCGGAGGCGATTCTCTGTTGGCATTGCAGTTGAACGCTAGGCTCAGGGAGAATGGATTCAGATGTACCCCTCGGGACATTGTAGAGGCTCAGAGTCTTGCTGAGCTAGCAAAGATACTGAACACATCAAGCGAGACATTCTCACAGGTGCCCATCGCAGACTGGACATTAGATCTTGACGAGATGGTACGTGTCCCGGACACCGACATTGAGGGCTGGGAGACGATAGTGAAAAGCGCTGGCATCGACCCCAACCAAGTGCGATGTGTTATGCCGTGTACACCGTTTCAGGAAGGTGTGCTTTCCAGCAGCGATGAAAGTGGAACCTCTGCTGGATACTTGGCACACATGACGGTCGGCTTGGGCAAGGAAATTGATGTAGAAGCGCTCAAATATGCTTGGCAGGAAACAGTCGATCACGAGGAGATGTTGCGCACCACATTCATCCCTACTGCTATGCCTGAAGTACCAGGGCCTGGACCGGACAGCTCATTCCTCCAAGTGGTCCTTTGTTCTAAGTCGCCGCAAGCAGGTCGCGTTAAGGCAATGGAGACGGTCAGCACACTTGAGTCTCCTAACGCTGCGCTTCCATTATACCCATCTCTCCAGGGAAAGCCTCAGCAGGGCCATGTTCCGGTCGCTGCCGCAGTTGCCATCCGGAGCCAGGGAAGCGAAGGGCAGAAATGCACGCTACTCTTAACAATGCATCATGCATTGTACGACGAGGCTTATCTTGCCTTATTGTTGAAAGATTTGTCCAGCAGATACCGATCAATCGAATGCAATCAGGTAGTCCCTAAAGTACTAGAGGAACAACGCATTCCGTTCTCTACCTATGTGCGTTTCGTGCACTCTAAGATAGGTACAGCACCATCCTCATCTGCTGCTGGACTATTCTGGAAAGGCTACTTGGCGGATGCGATTCCCAGTACATGGCCTCTTCCACACGGGATGCAAAGCTCCATCACTTCAGTGAAGAGACCGGAGATGGCAGTGCTCGAATGGACAGGCAACCTTCGAGCTGCAGCTTCCAAAATCCAAGTTACTGCTGCCGCCATCGTTCGTGCAGCATTAGCACTAACTGTCGGTGAACACGCTAATGTTACTGATGTAGTAATTGGTGAGGTTTCCAAGGGTAGGCCTGATATTCGCAGCCACGGCAACGCGACAGCGAAGTTCATTACAGGGCCATGTGCAACCACTCATCCAGTTCGAATTCGATTAGCCAACGAAGGGGTTTCCAAGAGGCGTACGATGATCCAGCTCTTGCGCGAGTCTTTCACATCTTATATGGAAACACTCCCCCACCAGTTCTACGGGCTTTCACGGATTAGAGAGCAATCATGCCGCGTAGACCTACTTCCGTTCCAAGTTCTATTTGTCTACCAGGATGCCTTTCGCCAGAAGGAAGGACTCGCTGGAGATGAAGCCTTCCAAATAAGGGGGGGTAATTTGGGGCAAATGGGCTTCCCCATAGTTGTTGAATGTTCCTGTCTCTCTGGAGATTCAAGGGTTCTGTTCCACTGCACCTATGCACCAGACGTGATCGATAAGGATAGCATTGAATGGTTCCTACATCATGTTTCTCAATCCATTGATGCTCTGATACAAGTGGACCCGACTAGGAGTGACAGCTTGGGGTTGGCACGAGTCCCTCTTAGCGCCCAGGAGACTAGACAACTAGAGCTATGGAGCCGCTGTCATAGAGCAAAAGAAGGCGAAAATGTTTATGATGCTATGCCCACGGAGACACCGTCCATCACGTACGCCTTCGATTGTATTGCGGGGAATATGCACGAGAAAGTTGCTTTGCAATCTGCACAACATGAATATGTTACTTACGGCGAACTGCAACAGCGAAGCACAACTCTGTCCATGGCTCTACAAGCACATATAGTCTCATTGGGTGATGTCGGGTCACAACAGCCTATTGTGCCCATCTGCTTCGAGCGCAGCACGGACATGGTTGTTGCGATTATGGCGATCCTTAAAGCAGGTGCTGCATTTGTACCTCTTGAGCCCGGCTACCCAGCAGAGAGACTTATCACTATAGTGAGGGCGACCCGTGCTTCGCTCATTATTTGTGGTAAGGAGAATAAAGGCAATAAGTCCCTAGTTTCGGTGTGCCAAGCAACAAACACCAGCCTCGTTACCCTTGATGATCTCAACTCCAGACCTGCCTCCTCAGGGCACGCCGTGATCTCACGGCGATGTAGAAAGGAGTCCCGGATTGCCTATGTGTTGTTTACCTCGGGGTCGACGGGAACACCTAAGGGGGTGGTGATCACCCATGGCAATCTACTTGCCTTCATGCGATATAACAACACGGATATCCATGGACGATGGTATAGCTCTAGGATGCCTGTGGCCTCCTATACATTTGATGTTTCCATGGCAGACATTATCACGACCCTTTGTTGCGGTGGTAGAGTAGTTCTCGTTCCAGTACAAAAGCTACTCCCGTCTCTAGGCGCCTGGGTCGAGGCTTCGATCACATCTCATATCTCTCTAACTCCGACAATTGCAAATATGCTCTGGGAGCCTGTCAGGAGCGCTGAAATGGTGTTTCCGTTCCTCAGCGTTCTATTGTTGGCTGGTGAGGTGTTCGATGTACAGCTTATGAACTATGTCCCAGACGAGTGCCGAGTCTGGAATGGATATGGCCCAACTGAAACGTTCTATGTGACGTTTTATCGTGTTCCGAAAGCACAGGCCAAGGAGCAAACCTCAGTGTCAATTGGATATCCCTTTGGAGAGAATGTAATTCACCTCCTAGGCTTCGAATCTTACGACCGTGTACCAGTTGGATGTGTCGGCGAGATCTGTGTGACGGGACCACAAGTCGCACAGGGATACCTTGGCCAGCCAGAGCTGACAAACCAGCACTTTAAACGCGATGTTCTAAGTCAGGCACCAGAGGGCCTCCTGTACCGGACAGGGGACATGGGAAGGTTCGATTCCGACGGAAAACTAGAATATCTAGGTCGGTTCGATCGCCAAATCAAGATACGTGGTCAACGTGTGGAGCTTGCAGAGATTGAGGTGGTGATTGCGCAGCATAATTTAGTTGACAGTTGTTCGGTCGTGATGGTGAACACTCCTAGCGGAGATATCCTGGTTGGATTCTGTGTGAACGCTTCAAATAAAACCCCCGGCGAGGGGTGGGACGCCAATATTGCCATTCAAATAAAAGCATGGGTTGGTACCAGGCTTCCAGCTCATATGGTGCCCTTGTATCTGTTCCAGTTGGAAGGGGAGCTTCCTCGCGTCCCTAGTGGAAAGGTAGATCGCCAACTGTTGGCTCAGAGAGCCACAGAGCTGTTGGCAGACTCTGTGATGTCCAGTCAGGGTAAGGACACCTACATCGCACCCACAACCGAGAAAGAGAAGGTGATTTGTGAGATCTTTGAGGAAACACTGGCTCAGCGTGTAAGTGTGTTGGACAATTTTCTCCATCTTGGTGGCCATTCCATCCTTGCAATTCGAGCGGTATCCAAGATTAACCATCGACTCCATGCCAACCTTACCTTCAAAGATGTGTTTGACTTTGCTACCGCTCGGGCTTTGGCGCGACAACTCGAATCGACAACTACCAAACACAGAAACTACACTTCGATTCCCATAATTCCCCGGGATCAAACGATAGTCAGGCAGTCATTTGCTCAGGGCCGACTCTGGTTTTTGGATCAGTTGCATCCTGGGTCGACTTGGTACTTGATGCCCTTTGGCCTACGCATCCAGGGCGACCTCCATCTGGATGCGTTGGAAGTGGCTGTGTCCGCAATTGAGGAGAGGCATGAAACACTTCGGACGACCTTCGAACATCGTGACGGGCAAAACGTCCAAGTCATCCATCCATTCGCACATCATCAGCTAAGGGTTGTTGAGGTCCCGCCTGCAGTGGACGAAGAGGGTCTGCTTAGCGTCCTGAAAGCAGAGCAGTCCACACCGTTTGATCTCCAAGTACATCCAGGCTGGAGACCACTGGTTCTTCGCCAGAATAAGAGGTCACATATTCTCTCAATTGTTATCCATCACATTATTTGTGATGGTTGGTCTGTCGGAGTACTGCTGAAAGAATTGAGTATATTCTATTCCGCGGCGCTCCACGGTAGCCCGATCCATGATCAGCTGCCACCGCTACCCATACAATACCGCGACTTCTCGGCTTGGGAGAGTCAAAAGTGCCAAAGGGTGGAACATGATCGCCAGCTAAAGTATTGGGTGGAAAAGCTCGCCGGAAGTAAGCCGGCTGAGTTCATCTGTGATAAGCGAAGGCCTCAAACACCATCTAGGCAAGCAATCTTCGAAGAAGTTCGCATCGACGGTGTGATATACGACCAATTACGCCAATATTGTGAGCAACATCAGCTAACACCTTTCATTGTTCTACTGGCTGTCTTCAGAGCCACCCATTACCGCCTTACAAGGGAAGCCGATGCAACTATCGGTACCCCAATCGCCAACCGAGGGCGGGAGGAACTCCACGACATAATTGGACTCTTCGTCAACGTGCAGTGCATCCGGCTCCAGGTCGATGATCAGCATACCACGTTTGAAGATCTTGTCAATCAGGCGAAGTCAACGGCTACTGAGGCTTTTGTCCACCAGGATATTCCTTTCGATCGGATCGTGTCTGCTCTGCAACCCGACAGAGAAACAACTCAGAACCCCTTAGTTCAGACAGTGTTCGCCGTTCACCCGCAAACACAAGGGAAGGAGGAGCTGGAGGGACTCGTAACAGAACAAATCCTTCTGTCACGTACTACTCGATTTGATCTCGAATTTCACCTTTTCCAGGAAGAGGATGGTTTAAGCGGTCAAGTCGTGTTTGCTCAGGATATATTCTTCCCTGAAACTGTTAGAGCGATGATTTCGGTGTTTTACGCGGTTCTTGAATGTGGCTTGAACCAACCAAGCACAAGCATTGCTTCGATGGCCTTACTGAATGACAGCTCTCTGCATGACATGGACGATCTGCTGAGCATAAATCGGATGAGCTACCCGCGGGATGTGACTATAGTCGATCTATTTCGCCAGGAAGCACGATCCCACCCGGACAGCATCGCTATCGTGTGCGAAGGAAAGGAGGTCACATATGGCTATCTCGATCGACAGTCGGATAATATCGAACGGTGGCTACGTAGCCTCCATCTTAAGCAAGAGACGATCGTCGGGGTGCTTGCAGCGCGATCCGCTCAGGCAATTACCGTCTTTCTCGGAATCATGAAGGCAGATCTTGCGTACCTACCACTAGATGCTTCTACTCCACAGACCCGGATTTCCAGTGTCCTGTCGTGTATAATTGAAAGAATAACTGTCATTGTGGTGGATAGAGCTCATGTTGCTGTTCCAGATATCAATTTGGCTCACGTTGATTTTGTTACTCTCTCCAGTATTATGGATAGTCAGACATATAAAGCATCAGACAATCAGGATTCTGAAAGAGAATCTTCAATATCCGCTACAAGTCTAGCTTGTGTCCTCTTTACTTCTGGTTCAACGGGGAGGCCCAAGGGAGTCATGACCGAGCACCGGGCAATTGTACAACTGGTTAAGGACTTCAACTTCGCCGAAGCCGCAGGAAAGCCTCTAGCTCATATGGCTAGTCTATCATTTGATGTGTCGACCTGGGAGGTCTTTATGCCTCTCCTAAGTGGTGGCGTGGTGGTTTGTGTTGATGCGATGACGGTCCTAGACTATAAGGCCTTGAGCGATGTGTACGCACGCCACCACGTGCGAGCCGCCATGTTCACCCCTGCCTTATTCAAACAGTGTTTGCATGATACCCCTTCCATTGTCGAGAACCTAGATCTATTGATTCTAGGCGGAGATCGTCTGGATCCTGAGGATGTCTTTCAGGCGAAGAAACTGACGCGGGGAGTCATCTTGAACGGATACGGACCCACCGAGAACACAGGTGCAAGTACTATTTACCCAATTCCAAATGAGGAGGCATTCGTAAATGGCGTGCCTATCGGGAGACCAATAGGCAACTCTGGAGCATATGTTATGGATGATTTACTCAATGTCGTTCCCAAAGGTGTAGTTGGGGAGCTTGTTGTCACTGGGGATGGGCTAGCGAGAGGATATACGGACCCCGAAAAGAATGAAGGTCGCTTTGTACATGCGGTCATTGGTCAGGATACAGTCCGGGCATATCGGACCGGGGATTATGCTCGATGGAGACCGATTGATGGGCAGTTGGAGTACTTTGGCCGTCAAGACGATCAGGTCAAAATCCGCGGCAATCGGGTGGAAATGGGCGAGATTGAACACACCCTCCTCTCCCATCGCGCAGTACGCAGCGCTGCTGTCGTTATGAACGGTGTGGGGGCAGAGGCTGACCTATCAGCCTTTATAACATTGCACCCGATTCAGGACGATGTGGCGGAGACGGAACGGGTGGATGCATGGAAGAATGTATTTGACACGGAGGCGTATGACAGCTTCACACATCAACCCAATAAACTGGGACGAGACTTTGTTGGATGGCTCTCTATGTACGATGGATGCAATATTGACCTTACAGACATGGATGAGTGGCTAGATGACACCCTTCAAGCATTGTTAAACGGGCAAGACCCCGGGAAGGTGTTGGAGATAGGCACGGGTTCTGGAATGATCCTCTTCAACATCACCAAAGGGCTGGAAGAGTACGTTGGCATTGAGCTGGTACCAAAGCTCGCTCATATGGTGGAGCAAGTGGCCAACGCCGACGAAAGATTGGCAGGGAAAGTGAAGGTCCATGCAGGGGTGGCTAACCATATCGAGGATCTCATCCATGGGTTCATCCCCGACCTGGTCATTATCAATTCCGTTGCACAATACTTTCCAAGCGCAGGCTATCTCTCAGAGATAACTTTGAAGCTTATTCGATTGCAGGGCGTGAAGACATTATTCTTTGGTGATATGCGGTCCTACCCTCTGTATGACGAGTTCCTGGTCTCGAAGGCCTTGCACAACGCCGGCGCGAAAGCCACACAGGATCAGATCCAGAAATGTATAGAAGAATCCAAAGCAGCAGAGACGGAGTTGCTTGTGGATCCTGGGTTCTTCACGTCCTTGACGAGTCATTTCCCAGACCGGGTAGATCACGTTGAGATTCTCCCCAAGCTGATGAGTGCCAAAAACGAACTCAGCTGCTACCGCTTCTCTGCCGTTATTCACCTTAAACATGCTACAGTAGCGCCGCGAATCACCCACCAGGTTGAAAAGAGCAACTGGATCGATTATACAGCGCGGTCTCTCAATCCCCGAAGCTTGTTAGAGCACCTAAGAAGTTCGCGTAACGACACCATAATAGCAGTGGAGAATATACCAAATCGCAGGACAATCCTCGAAACGTATATAGTGGACACCCTCAGAGAAAAGGTCCGTTCTCGTTCTTTGGACACTGGGAGCCACTGGCAGATTTGTCACCGTAACCGAGCAGCACAAAGCGCGGCCATGCTGCCGGGAGATCTGGTTGCCATAGCGAACCACGCAGGATTCCAGGTAGAAATTAGCTGGGCTCGACAAAGCTCACAGCGCGGGGCACTTGATGCAATATTCCACCGACTGGGGTCAAATTGTGGACAGCAGCGGGTGCTGTTCAACTTCCCTGACGATCATCAGTGTCGGGACGTACACTCCTTCACAAACCATCCAGTTCAAGACCGACAAAATCAACATTGCATGTATGAGCTCAAAGAGGCATTGCGTGCGCATCTTCCAGCCTACATGATTCCACGCACGATTACAATTCTCGACCAGCTGCCACTGACGGACCGTGGCAAGGTCGACCGCCAGGCCCTTCGCCAGAGAATCATAGAACAAGAACCAGTACCTACTGAATCCGAGTTGAGCGCAGGCAGGGCAACGGTAGAATATGGCAGTGAGATGGAACGAATCATTTCCCATGTTTTTGCTGAGGTATTGGGCTTGCAATCTATTGAGAGAGAAAGCAGCTTCTTTAGCCTGGGGGGTCATTCTCTTTTAGCTCCCCGCCTGGTGTCTCGTCTGTCGAAACGCCTGGATTGTATTGCAACTGTTAGAGACCTCTTCGATTGCCCAACGCCTGCGAGATTGGCCGACCGGTTACTATTAAAGCAAACCCATAGTAACGGAGAAGCCAACGCCGCTATCAAAGATGAAACACAACAAATTCGATTGGACAAGGTGAAGCATCATGATGCTCTTCGCGATTGGGGTGTTGATTCAGATGAAGTAGGCCACTTGATGCCTTGCACTCCGTTCCAAGAGGGAGTTTTGTCCAACTCTCTAGCTGTACCAGGAGACTCCGGCTATCTGAGTGTCGTAAGGCTAGGACTACAGATACAACTTGACGTAGAAGCAATACGGCTCGCATGGCAGAAAGTGGTTGTGCGCGAAGAGACACTCCGCACTGCTTTCATACCGGTTGCTGAGGATCTCTCTTCATCATGCATTACCTCCAGCACGTTTTGGCAATGCATCTTTAACATTAGCTCCCGTGAGGTTCACCGGCTTTTGTCTGTTGACAGGCGAGATTGCGAAGTGGACCGCACTGCTTTAGGTTTTGGCCATATCCCAGTCTCGTTGGCATTGGTAGATGTACCGACCGTGTGCAAGACAAGGGAGAGAGGCTCAACTCAACTTGAACTCACCATACACCACGCTCTATATGACGAAGCATATTTCCGATGGATTATTCACGAACTCTCCCGAGAGTATCATAAAGCTCGGCTCGCGAAAGACTACGTTCCTGAGTGGGCTCCTGACACATCGGTGAACAGGATCCCTTTTAGCATATTTGTTTCTCAGCTGCAAGCAATACCAAAGGAGAGTGCAACCTCATTTTGGAAAGGCTATCTGAATGGGGCCCCTGCCGCATGCTGGCCGGTTGCGAGAGGATTAGAGTGTGGTCGAATAACAGAAATAGAGGAGTTCTCGAGCCGGTCCTTGATATGGAATGGAAACATGCACGGTTTAGCTGGAGCAAGAGGAGTCACCCCTGCCACGATCTCTAGGGCTGCAGTGGCTCTAGTCGTAGCAGAGCATAGTGGTGTTGAAGATATCGTTCTTGGAGAGGTGTCTAGTGGACGATCTTTCACTGATGACGCTGCTGGGTTCGTAGCCGGACCTTGTATCTCAACACACCCCATCAGGATACGTATACAACAAAGGCAAGGGTCAAGAAGCAGTCATCACAGACTGTCGCTTGACCAGTTGGTCAAACACTCGCTGGATTCCTACTTGGAGACAGTACCCTACCACCAGCTGGGTTTGCCCAGTATCCGACGGGAGTCAGATGCCCCAGATCTTCTGCCGTTTCAGGTGCTCTTTGTTTATCAGCAGGCGTTTGATTTTGAAACGGACTCTCGTGAAGAAGCTTTAGATAATTTCAAGGCCCAAGGGGGGCATCTTGGTCGGTTTGAATTCCCCGTCGTGCTACAAGCATCATGCCATCCAGTCACGGGCCACCTGAGCCTTCAGTGCATGTTTGATCCGACAGTTCTAATTCCGGAGGATATTGAGTGGTTCCTCGAACATATATCACAGGTTCTAAGTTCCATAGCTGACAGTCCCTCTCAGCCCAATGCCAGGTTAACTGTTAGTGATGCTGAAGAGGCAGCGCTAATAAGGCTAGCCTCCGAGAGTGACCAAGCCCCAGATCTACCGCTGAGTACTACTAGCGAATCTCTGTGCGCTCATGATCTGATATCGCAACAGGCAATGGAGAATCCTTGCAAGATAGCTGTTCAGTATGAACTTTCCCAGTTCATGACATACGGAGAGCTCGACAGGGAGAGCACCAAGTTATCTATCGTGATCCGCACATTTTTCAATCATCTTTCGAAGTCAGAGTGTCATGAACAACCCCTAGTTCCAATTTCTTTCGACAAGGGGCTTGACATGGTAGTCACTATGCTGGCGGTTCTAAAAGCTGGGGCTGCTTATATTCCACTTGATGTTTCCCATTCAGAGCAGCGTTTAACAATGATCTGTCAATCCGCGCAGGCCAAGCTTATCCTTTGGGATGGCCAGAAAGGATTTGACAAGCTGCATGCCATTGGGCGCTCTTCGGGCGCCACCGTCTCGACCCTGAACGAGCTTTCCAACGCAGCGGACGGTTGGGGAAGCACTCCCCGCTCCGGGAAAAAGCCCACTGCATCCTCTCTAGCTTATATTATTTACACTTCTGGCTCCACGGGCGTGCCTAAAGGCGTGATGGTTAATCACGCAAATTTGGTATCTTTTATAAGATCCGCAACAAGTGAGACATACATGTCCTGGACCGTGAACAGACTTCAGATCGCTGCATATACATTCGATATGTCTGTCAGCGATATCTTCCCCGTACTAGCCATAGGGGGGCGTGTCTTACTCGCACGACAACACTCCCTCTGGAGTGATCTCGCTGGATGGGTGGATGCCTTTGCGGTAAATCAACTTATGACGACCCCCACGGTGGCAGATATGATGCTTTCCAGTGCATCGTCCGACGGATTCCTGTTAGCGCACTTGCGTGATGTGATAGTGGGAGGTGAGGCAGTAAAGAGAGACATCCTAGATAAAGCACCAACAGAAATGGTTTTCTATATTCAGTACGGTCCAACTGAAACGACCGTTGTTGTGACTGGATGTATGCTTCGGGGACCCACATATTGCCAACCTGTTCCACATTCCCAGATTACCACGATCGGATTTCCTCTTCATGGCTGTCGTCTCTACATCCTACAGCCAGGTACATCCAAACGAGTCCCAATTGGAGTACCGGGTGAATTGTGCATCAGTGGACCACAGGTGACTGTGGGGTACAGGGATGGTGGTGATTCTTCCGAAAGCCCATTTGTCCCAGATCCCTTCTGGGCGGGGCAAACAATGTATAGGTCTCACGATATTGCCAAGGTCCATGGAGATGGGATGATTGAGTGGATTGGGCGGATGGATTCTCAGGTCAAACTGCGAGGCTTGCGTATTGACTTGGGCGAGATTGAGTCCGCAGCCAGGCAGCTCAATGGTGTCCAGTCGTGTGCCGTCGTCAAAATGGAACTGGAAAACAAGGAAACCTTGATTGCATTTATCGAGGTGTCAAACTCTCACCAGACACACATTACCCCTGTCACCATCCAGCAACATATTGCACAAAATGTCCCGGCCTACATGGTCCCTGCGCACATTCAACTGCTCGACACACCACTTCCTCGTACAGCCTCTGATAAGCTGGATCGGAAGGGAGTCCATGCCATAGCGCAACAGCTTGTTAATAAGGGAGATCTACTGTCCTTCGGCACCGGCCGGATACAGCCAGCTGGTCTTCGCCCATCCCCAGGTACTCTAGAAGCAACGCTCGCCTCATATTGGGCTACTATTTTGGGAGTCGACCAGGTGCTCATTAGTCTTGAGACACCTTTCTCTCACTTAGGGGGGGATTCCGTGCGCGCCATCAGCCTACTCGCGCTACTACGGCGTAATAACTTCCAGCTAAATTTGACAGATTTGGGCTCCTTTTCGACCATTCGATCCCAGGCATCTAGAATCTTGTGTGACGTGCAACCGCAAAAGCTCCCTGCTTACATGCAGTTGACCACACGCAGCAGCAGTCGGGCAATTATGGTGTTGATCCATCCCTTCTTTGGCCAGTCCAGCGTGTTTGACCATGTGGTGCCGGCTCTAAGCAAACAGTACGACATCATGCAAGTCTCTGATCCTTTCTTTGGAAAGCCTGATGGCCCGGCATCTCTGCGCGACTGGGCCGCACATTACTTGGAAGCTCTTCACACCCACTTCAAACAGGACCGACCCGTCGTTTTGCTTGGGTATTCTTTTGGCGGCCTGTTGGTACTGGAAATGGCTCGATTGCTGGAGATAACTCGAAAAGGATCACCTTTCTCTACAATCATAGTTGACACGCGTTGTTATAATCCAGACCAGCCATTTTTCAAGGACGAGGAAGAGAGACAGACAGCTGCTGATGATGCCGTTCGCCTCTTCGGCCCCGGCCAAACAAGAATGATTGAGGAACACTTTGATAAGCATGCCCATATATGGGAGAATTCTGCATGCCCGGACCACTACCTCGGCCGTTCACTCTATCTAGCCACTCCGGACGCCGTGGAGTCAGGTATTGTGGATTGGTGGCGGAATCAGTGTCCACATATTGAGGTTCAGCGAGTGGAATGCTCGCACGGAGAGATTTTCGAGCCTGCGATGATTGGTCGCGTAAGTGCATTGATAAATGAGCATTGCGACCTAGATTTCACGCGCATTGAGCTTTAGGCAGGAGGTGCGCCTCCTACGAGAATATCTAAATTGGCTGGATTCTGGTAACTGTCTGAGTTTATTGATGTTAAGCGAGTATGAAGATATGCTATGATAATAATTCGCAGCCGTCATTGAGCTAAGGCGACATATTGTGAGACGCAGGAAGGTTGAGCATTAGTTACAAGGCAGAAACGTTTATCTTCTGAAGCAGCTCTCAGTTTAATAATATAATCAGTCACTGCTCTCATTTTTCACAGATTAGCGACAACAAAAGTAGAAGCTAGAAGGCTGTTTGATACCACCGGGAGCGAGAGGTTCATATATGAGGGTTGGGTACTAATTTTTGTGTGTGCCACCCTTGACGGCTTGACCTTTTGTACAATCACGTGATATGTCAGCTGTACTCGGAGCTACCGTTTCTCCGACATCCGCTGAACTCTCACTCGTGACCACAATGACTGATGACGCACCGTCTCGGATCTCTGACCTGCAACCACTACTCTGTGAAGTTAAAAATCCCACTTCAAGAGCTGTAGGACCTGTAATCAAGGTTATCATATGATAAACATGAGATATGTAGTATTTTATAGGTATAACTACAGTTGAAACAGATGTCTACATTGTACCTTAAACTTTTATATGTGATGTTGCATACCGAGTCATATATATATGTATATATATATATATACAATGGACCTTGCACTTAAATATTTACAAACCAATTCAATTCACGCTTTGTTACTGTTTGGTTTTAGACTGACCGTCAAGAATACATCTACTTAGAGAACTAAGATAACTATCATTAGATCCATATGGTAAGTTTCTATACTACTGTAGATGCGACCACAATGCTCCGCAATATTGATGACAAAGCTCGAAAAGCTTTTAGGAGTATGGAATCTGCCATAAAGTTTGCATAATAGCCCAGACACGGCTGTCGGATCCTAGTGTGGGGTATCTTGTGATTTCGCGTTTACATGGTCAAGGGTATGGGGGCCTGCTAAGGGTCCATTCAAACGTTCTGAGAACGCTCGTCTCTTCCTAAAAAGCTGGTAGCAAATTTTGAATAGGACTTTTGCAACGCAGTGTTTGAAAGGTATGAGTGGGTTGTAACGTAACATATCATTATTTATTCTGCCCTTGAGATGGTGTCACATATATACATTCTAGTAGTTATTTGCAGAGCAATACCATTCACACCTTTTCAGCACCACACAAGTACCCCATAACCTTCTCAACCAGGAACTTCCTCGGCTCCGCCTGATCGTCATTACTCAAAGCATGCGAAGCATTCGGAATCACCGCACTATGCTCCTGATCCCAGATGGGGGCCTCCCCATCCCGATCCGTCACCTTCCTCCACTTTTCCAACAACTGCTCCTTATCAACCCAATCGGGAACCGACTGATCTGCCCCCGAAAACAAAACCATTAGCTTATGCTTCAGCAAACCTCCCTGCTTAATCTTCCCAAAGGTCTTCGATAGCTGCTCCTCACTCAAATCCGAGCTAAACATATCATCCTCCCCAGGAGAATCGGGACTATCAGGACTAACAAGACTCAAAAGTCTCCGACAACTAAGAGGCGTGTTGGGCGGATAGCCCATGGTCCCAGTCAAATTAATAGGCAGCAATGTATCAAACCCACTGTCTTTATCTTTCGCAATACCCTCTCTGGCAAGAGCCACTACCTTATCATAAATCTCCCGGACCTCGCTGGGAGACTTGCCCCCAATACCCCATTTGAGCACCCACTTGATGGCCTCCCGATCCGAGACAGGTGCCTGCATAATCGCACCGTCAAGGGCCATACGCTTAATATGCTCTAGCGTTGGGTCGAACGCGGGAGTGGTAGTGTGCGGGTTGGGCCGGGAGAGGTAGTGCACCACGCACTGGCTACCCGTCGAATGGCCCATGAGGACGATCTTTCCGTTGCCGAATTTCTCGGTCTTGTAATCTTTAATGTAGTTTAGACATTGGGCGATTTCGTTCGTGTCGCGGTCCAGATGGCCGAGACCCCATGATTGGTAGGAAGATGTGAGGTTCAGGGTGAAGAGAGACCATTCTGTTGGTTGGAGGGCATGCGCGAGGTCCGCCATGTAGGATGTTGTTGCGAGGCCATCGCCTAGACCGCCGACGAAAAGGAGACTATGTGGTTTTCTGACGGTGGAGGTTGTGTATTCGAATGTGACGAGGGTTTCGGTCTGGCATTCATCATCATCAAGTCAGTTAAATTCGTTATGTGTATTCGGTGAGTGTGAAACTCACATAATGATGCAGGATACCGGGAAGACCGCCCTTTGGCCAGAATTTGGAGTACATCTTGAACAGCTAACCAGATACAAGGAATCCTGATGTCACTTTCTTGCTTGGCTGATCGAACTCTTGTCAAACTAGTGAGTAGTAGTTCGTGAGTGTGTGTGTGTGTGGCTTTCGTGAACTAGGATCAAGTCAAGAAATTCGTTTCAACAGTCCGTTTTCTGCAGGAGAGTGGAATTTCCGAGATCGGATTCATGTGCCTCTGTTTGGCGCTTTTCGTCGGCGTTGGGATGCAGTGGATATCTTCATGATGAGGGTGGTTCGACTGGAAACAACGGACCCACCTGTGAATAGTTTGGTTCGCGGTTGCGAAGATAATTATCGGAACCGAAACGACCTATTGAACTAGCGTAGCTGACTCCGGACACGAGGTATGGGTTGTGAATGAAAAGAAAGACAAATAATCTTGGCATATCATCTGGTATCAAGAACGTAATCGAATTATCACATAGTGTAAGGTGTATTTCGGAGAATATTATGCACTAGTAACACTCAAGTGGAGCACAAACTTTCACCAAATACTGAAATTGAGGACTGGATACTGTACAGGTACGGGTACGCTACGAAATTAGATCAGATTAGATATTCTCGCAGCAGTCGGGATCTGATTAGATTACCCTTCGGTCAAAATCCCCATTCGGGCTATAGACCTAAAGTTAGCAACGATGAACTCAGCTTTTGCGACGCTGCTTGGCATCGTCGAACAAATATCGAATTCGCCACTTGAAAGAGGAGTATTTTCTTCCTCAGGACTAACGCGCTGCTTTGTCGCCTACGGCCAGGACCCGGGTTGTAGATAGTAGTAAATAATAGCATAAGTGCATAAACATGTGCTCAGTCCTCCATATATGCAGCCTGGGTGCACACCTGTCTAGAATGGATTTATGGATCCCACCTCGATGTATCTTATCAGCGGCAGGTTCCGACACGTCAATGAAACTGGACCCGATCACGCATATATTCGCATCCTGCATGAATTACCCCTCGTTACTATGGATCGAAAAGGCCGAGGGGTCGCCAGACTGTTAGGCTATGTTTCCATCTTAATGTAAAGATGCAACCTGGAATGACATGACATATTCCACTGGTTCCAGTACCTCCTGAGGTCGTTGGGCACTGAACATACTATGCACCAGAAAGTGACAATGTGAAAATATATCTGCATTAACCCCACATAGGAAGTTGATGATTCGCTCTATCCCGCCAGCAGTAAGCTGCACGTGGCATTCAACGTAGGGAACGTGCATGAAGACCCATTGTGCTCCGGTCTAGTGCCACATTGAAAAGTCAAACCTGCGTATTAAAAGTTGTATCCTTATTCAAGCCAAGCAGTAACATAGACGAGTCACGAGAGGTGTGCGTGAACATTTCATGATACTAAAACTCCCTCCAATTGTAGCACAGAACAAGCGAGCCAAGATCACAGCCAAAGCTTGCAGCAGCCACTCGTGATTCTTGGGCTTCTAAAACTCGAAGTCTGGGCGTATTCACTTTGAAAAACTACTACACCTGCATGAGTCTGGTATTGCGAAAGTGGGGACTAAGTAAACAAAAACAACGTGGTGATAATGTATTTTACCATACTGTATGTACTATCAGCTACTTCAAGATACGGGGTAAGCTTGGTATTTTTGAAACCCACCGGCAACTTGGCAAACAAAACTTCGCTAGTCTCATATTAACGATTCCTTCCTTAGGGCTCAGTAATATCCCCTACCACGGTCTCTCCTTCGGCACCAAAGACTCTTTACCTAATAACCAGGTGAGCGATTTTTATCAGATCAAACTAACCCACCACAACAGGCAACAACTCCAGTGAGAAAAGGAACCCAAGATCAAAACCCCGGCCCACAACGATTCTCTCTCACTAAATCACGGATCAGATAAATTCTGCCCCCAATACCCACTACACTGAACCGAAACAGGATTTTCAGAAAATGCAATTGAGGTCGGAAAGTCCCGCATGTCAATCATTGACTCGATGAGGGAATAAAAACCGGAATGAAGGTCGGTGGGTAACTGGGGTCGAGCGTTTTTACTAGAGCAGCCTAGAGGCTCGGCGAGAGGAATTTTGTTTCATAGAGTCGGACGTCGATGCTCCATCGGTATTAGCTTATCTGATAAAATTGAATTATCTGATTAGATTGATAGGCTGCATGAATGTTCCGATTGGTAGGCTTGGCGGGTGTAACCTGCACTTCCGTTTTAGGTTTTTCATATTGTTTTTTATTTTTTTCTTTTTCTCCCGCAAGCGATCGGAAGTTAGTTCGCTTCCGCTCGCACACCGGATTTCCTACCGGTATAGCAAGGTATCTTTACTCCGGTAACGTTGCTCGATCATCGACGTTGACACTTGGCCCACCTTATACCCGTTGCTTTGGTGAGCCGGGTGCTATCTCTAGCCCTATCCAAAACAGTAATTGATTTACAATATTTGCCCTGGTAGCTAAATGCCTTTTTCGAATAACAAAGCCGAATGCAGCGGAATCCTAGACATTCGTATAACGAAAAATTCTGACTCCCGCTTAACCATCGACTAGTTCCTGGGCGAGACAATACATCCTAACTTGGCTAGAATTTTCTGCCAAGATTCATGAGGGGTTCAACTCTAACCGATTATCTGTTCGGCTTTTCCTTATCTGATTTTGCCGAACTGCAGTGCAGATGCTTCTTGTTGCGCCTGGTCATTGTCACCATGTATTGAGTAAACCGGCATAATTCCTACAACATCCTTTTATTTTTACAGCAATGGACCAAAGCAAATACCAAAATGACACAGTAGCATGCGAAAACATCCCATAACACATATTTACATATCACCAATCTATACAAGACTCATCTCATCGCTTTTCCAAAAAAAAAAAAAAAAAAAAAAAAATCAAAAGCTAAAGTTTTGCATCAAAAGCCATCCGATCCGAGCTCTCCAAAGGTCTCTCCCGTCCATCCCAGAAAAGCGGACACAATTGGAACCACTTCTCACGGCTGCAATGCACATGGACAGAGCGTTTATGACCAAGATCAACGTATTTCTGAATCGTCAAACCTTGCGCATTCTCATAAGACAGAACAGTCGTATTTGTCGCCTTCGGCTCGCCGACCACGGCCTGGGTACGCGGCTCATCGAGGAAAATGTAGTGGATTACGCTACCCCACCAGGCGTTTACGCGGTATGCGCCGCGGACACTGCTTTCACCGACGAGGGAGTGGCGACCACGGTCGTAGTCGGCAGCGTCGTAGTGGGCGCCGTAGTGATCTTCCTGTTTGAGGGGTTAGAATTAGGTATACTATAATTATGGGGAAATGTATGGTGGATGATGTAGACGGACCTTAGCCCAGTAAACTTCGAAGTATGCGAACTTAAAATCGTCGAACCGACCGAATAAGCAGAGGACGTGTTTATCTTCGTGTAGACGGCGCAGGTACTCGCGGTGCTCGTCTAGGGTACCGGTCTCGTTCCAGCCCTTGGCGACACGCGGGTCGTTTTGCCATTTGTTGAATAGCCGAAGGTGCTCATCGTCTTGCCAGTCAACTGCCATCAGGGAGAAATGCTTGTCCAGATGCGGGATGTAGCGACTGTAGACCAAGGATCCCGGGGTGGGCTTTGTAGGGCGAACGGGATGACGAGCGTAAATACGCTCTTCGGGGAACTTCATCGAGAACTCATAGTTCTGCGCGAGGGCTGGATATTGACTGACGGATTTCCGGAGGAGGCCGTGGATGTCCTGGTCGACGGCCCAGATGGGTCGGGGACCGAGTGGTGAGGCGGCGCCTTGCCAGAAGGCGGAGCGGAGAAGGACGAGGGTGTTAACGTCGGAGGATTTGTTTTCATTGCCGAATGGGACTCGTCGAGAGGGGAAGGGGACTGTCAGGCCGGTGCGAATGCATTCATCGCGAATGATCTCGCTGCCGGACCCGATCAAATCTAGGCGCAGGATCTCGTATTGTGGGTGGGTTAGAAAGGTTGCGTGGATGATGTTCCATATCTGGCCGAGAGTTGGTGTCTCTGGGCTTGTCCATTGGAATGAGATTCCTGGCGCTCGACGGGTTCGCGCCCAGGGACTGTTGTCATTGTCGGGGATCTCCTTGGCGAATTCGTCCCAGGAAACATCTGTGTAGGTGAGGGAATTGTTGTGCAGTGGTTCTGGCAGTTGCTGTCCAAGCGAAGAGTCATGCAATTGGAGCTGAAGCACTCGTGGTGTGGATTCGGAGACAATGTGAATTTTGTAGCTAGTGAGGTAGGGGTGAGGAAGTTTTACCCAAGGATATGATGGTTTGCCCTTGGGTGTAGACTCGGCGAGGGATAAGCTCATTTTTATGGGAATCTGAAGGTTGCTCTGGGCTATATCTGAGCAATTGAGCATTTGGACTGAGGACAGCGACTTTCAAACCGCAAGGATCTCAGCCTAGTATATATAAGACATTGGGGAGAGATAACTCCGAGGCCCAGAGACGGTTAAGTGGAGAAAGTCTACACTTTACGGACAGCCGAGCACCAAGGAACCCGGAAATTTGGCTAGAATCGTGCATTGGTCCATGTGAAGTTGGCCAAGATATTATTTCTTTACTATATCGGGTCCTTTTACTTAAAACGTGGTAAAGCCACTCGCCACGAGCCCTCCGTACTTCCACTTCCCCGCCCCTAGTTATCTTCGCTTATAGATTAATACACTATGTCAACAGGCATCCAGCATCCAGCAGTCCAAGGCTGTCTGGTCTCATTTCCTGCTCCAAGCATTCTCCTCCTCACACTGAATCGTCCAAAGCAACGCAATTCCATACCGCTCGCTACAAGTGCTGAGATACAGCGACTATGGGAATGGTTCGATCAGGAGCCTACTCTCCAGGTGGCAATAATAACAGGAACCGGAGAATCCTTTTGCGCCGGAGCTGATCTCAAAGGTACCAATTGTCCTTACACTTCGCCTCGAGTTTCTTGTTGTAGGCCGTTCATCTCACATCATCCTACAGAATGGAACGAACTTAATGCGCGAGGTGAAACCAACGAGATGACAGCACCCGGACTGGCCGGGCTCCCTCGCCGGCGAGGAGGAAAGCCAATTATCGCCGCTGTCAACGGATACTGTCTAGGAGGCGGGTTTGAAATGATAGTTAATTGCGATATTGTCGTCGCCAGTGAGCGAGCTACTTTCGGGCTGCCCGAAGTACAACGAGGAATTGCTGCTGTTGCAGGCTCTCTGCCTCGGTTGGTTCGGGTGCTGGGCAAACAACGAGCCGCGGAGGTTGCGTTAAGTGGTCTGACTTTCCCTGCATCGCAACTAGAGCGTTGGGGGTTGGTGAATCGCGTGGTGGAGCATGGTCAGCTAGTAGCCACAGCAGTGGAGATAGCAAGCGCCATCGCGAAGAATAGTCCGGACAGCATCCGCGTTACGATGGAGGGTCTCCATTACGCGTGGGAGATTGCCAGTGTGGAAGAAGGCAGTACCGCCTTGGTAGACCGGTGGTATCCTAAGCTCATGGCTGGGGAAAATTTCCACGAAGGCGTGAGAGCATTTGTGGAGAAACGCCAACCGAAGTGGAGGGCTTCTAACTTGTAATCTATGTACGTACAGTTAAGTACTAAGAATTGAAATGTTGATTGATAGGGAACCTCTCGCCTAAGTTGTGCCGAGCAAAATTGGATCAATACAGCCAAGACCGCTACCAAGACCACAAGAAATTAATTAATTATACTAAGAATCCACTAAGTCGGCGAGGCATTTCTTGTATCAATGAATTGATTAGTATCTTATAAAAGAATTCCGTAGAGGACTTGGCGGTTCCTCAAGCATTCGTCGTTACTATCCTTCTCTCGACGTTCTTCCTCAAGAGGTTTCATTATTCTCAATGGGTCCAGGATCCTGTAGAGATCATCTCTATATATAATATGACATGGCTATCACCGTTGATCCTGCTCCCTACAGAGTACTGATCAGCTATACGACCTTATCTTGGCATCTTGTGTGCTTAACCATACGGAAGCTATCATCTTGTATCCTAAAATTCTTTACAAGACACTAGGGTATTTCCGGTGGGTCGATTCACGGTTTTTTGGATGTTCGGTCCCGTATTGGTTGTATTTTTGCGTCTTGGCCCCATTAAGGCCGAGTTCTCAGAAAAGACAAAGAAAAACGGTAAATAAAAAAAAAAAAAAGGAACAGGAAAAATATAGGGGGAACACAAGAAAAAAAAAACCAAACGCAAAAACTCTCTTCAAAGAGTCCATTGTTCTTGGTCTTTTACTTCAAGATGATATGCAAGAATCACACTACCTTAATGTGTATTACCAGCGTGAGAATAATGCAGGTTTTCAGCGGTTATGACGGTGGTATCATGATCAGGTGATGTGGACATCCCTAACAACTTTCCCCCACGCCAGTGTCAGAAGTTTAGCTCCGTCACGATCCTGCGAATGCAACCTGTGGATAAAAAGAAATAGAAAATGAGAGTAAAGTTTCGTAACTTATTTGCTGTCCTCTGTGCTCAGGCTAAACATACCATACATACATACATACATACCATTTTTCGTACTGTACACGCGTACTATACCTGAACAGCATTGGGGCCCGAGACCTCTTCCACTGCGCAATTATGGGTCCCATCCGTTCATCGGACACACGAGTACGGAGTGCATACACATACTCTGTTCTACTTGCTTCCAAGAGGCATGTGGGCATCTAACGAGCCCACAGCCCCCTATCATGGCGATCTCGGTCAGACTATGTAGAGTACCTGCAGGTACGGAGTTATTCAGGTTACTTTCCGGCTCGTCCGTCAGTGGAGGACAAGGCTAGCACAACCTTGGTTGCTTAGTTATATAACTTACGCCTTACCACTTCAGTGCGGTCCGACTAGTGCAAAGCTCCAGTAAATTGAACACGCCGGCCGAGGTCTAACCCCTCCTCCTACCCTTATACCCCGCCAAGATTTCGAGTCCAGGTAGGCTGGACTGCCGGGAGAATGGCTATGCAGGTTGATGGTACACACGATCAAAGCCAGCACAGGAATGAATCCGTTGGCGTATCGTCTGCGGGTCAGGCTGATGGCGACGACTTCACATCTTTTGAGGTCGCTGGCCTCACAGCTGACGAGCCCGCCACTCCCACTGGCATGAGGGAGGAAATTTTGCTTATATCATGGCTTATCGTCCTTTTGCGAACCCGCGAAGGGGGTCAGATCCGATATGACTGGGCATACAAAGGTCGTGAACATGAGCCAGTAAAAGGATGTCTGTCGATGGGAGAACTGGTGACAGGATTACAAGATAGTATCGGACAGGCCACGGCAGCAATTTCTCAACATATCAAGACCGTCGTATCGAGTGAGGGTGCCACTTTGTCCAGCCCCGCCTCACTCCTGCTGAGCACGGGTTCTCTGTCGCAAACATCGGAAGACGTGAAAGATGAAGTAAGTGACGAAAGTTTACATCGGATGTCATGTAACTGACCGGTGCTGGGAAAGGGTGCAATTCACCTCGAGACATGCTTTGAGAATGGCCAACTCGCGATCCGCCCAGCCTGGCGCTCCGAAACGATGCTAGAATTCACAGTAACACAGCACGTGAAGTCGCTGGTCGACACCATCAAGATGTGCCTGTCTAATCCCGATGCGTCCATTGAAGCCTGCCTTCGGCCAACTGCGAGTGATTTGGATGCGATATGGGGATGGAATCACAAGCTCCCTCCTTCATACAACTTCTGCATGCATGATGTGGTTTCCGAGCAATCCCATAGATTCCCGGACAAGGTCGCAATTTCATCTTGGGATGGCGAGTTGACTTATGGCCAAATCGAACAATATTCCACGTTTGTGGCAGGCTCATTGAAGAAAATGGGTGTAGAGGTACACGATTTCATACCGGTTTGCTTTGAGAAATCAAGGTGGACAATCGTCGCTGTACTTGCGGTGATGAAAGCAGGAGGGACTTTGGTGATGATGGACCCAACCCTTCCGCTTGCTCGTCTTCAGAATATGGCGAAGCAAGTCGGTGCGAAGGTAATGGTATCGTCTCGCAACCAGCATGAGTTGGCAACAACTATCATGCCAGATGGAAAGCACACCGTTGTGGAGGCAGACGCCTTCGCACACTTATCATATTCGGAACCCCTTCCACAGTTGCCGGCAGTCCCGCCATCTGCCCTAATGTATATAATCTTCACTTCTGGCAGCACAGGTACGCCTAAAGGAGTTAAGATATCTCACGAAACATATACAAGCAGTGCGTTCCCACGAGCAAAGGCTGTTGGTTATACGGAGGAGTCCAGGGTTCTCGATTTTGCATCCTACGCTTTCGATGTCAGTATCGACAGCATGCTCTTGACTTTAGCAAACGGCGGCTGTCTTTGCATTCCTTCTGATGAGGATCGACTGAACGATATTAATGAAGTGATACGAAAAATGAAAATCAACTACGCAGGTATAACTCCTTCTGTGGCCCGAATTCTGGAGCCTGATGTAATAGCATCGCTGAGTGCTCTGGGTCTCGGAGGAGAGGCGGCGGCGGCAACGGATGTGACGCGCTGGGGCCAAGACACTAGGATTGTCATAGGTTATGGTCCTTGTGAGTGCACGATCGGATGTACGGTGAACAGCGATACTGCCACTGGTAGAGACTATATCTCTATTGGGACAGGAAACGGAGCAGCCATCTGGGTTGCCGACCCTAATGACCACAATGTGCTAATGCCAGTCGGGGCTGTGGGCGAGCTACTTGTTGAGGGCCCGATTGTCGGACAGGGTTACTTGAATGATCCAGACAAAACCACAGCCGCTTTCATCCACGACCCAACCTGGCTTGTCGCTGGCCACAATGGCTATGCTGGCCGTTCGGGACGTCTGTATAAGACTGGAGACCTTGGAAAATATGATCCAGACGGTTCTGGGGGCATTGTCTTTGCTGGGCGAAAAGACACGCAAGTCAAACTGCGTGGACAACGTGTCGAGCTGGGTGAAATCGAGAGCCAGCTTAATACCCGACTAAATGCAGATATAACCGTGATTGCGGAAGTGATTAAGCCTCAGACTTCTGGCGGCCAGCCCACATTGGTGGCATTCCTTGCGTCCCAGCCCACGAAGAAAAACGGGGATACTGAACTAAAGTCGGCAGAACTACCTGATGACCTGCGCAAAACGCTGTCAAAAGCTGATGCAGAGATCGCAAAGGTTTTGCCGCGTTATATGGTGCCAAACGCATATATCCCAGTCAATTACATTCCCGTTTTAATTTCAGGAAAGACGGACCGCAAACGGCTCCGTGAATTTGGTGCTACAGTAGACTTACAACAGCTGGATCAAGGCACAAATAGCGGGCCTACACGGGAGTTAACGGACCTTGAGCAAAGATTGCGCCAGGGTTGGGGCCAAGTATTGAAACTGGATCCCCAAGGTATTCGACCTGACGACAATTTCTTCGCACTAGGTGGTGACTCCCTGGCGGCCATGAAACTTGTGTCTGTGTGCAGAGCGGACGGTCTCGACCTCAGTGTCACCGGCACTTTTGGCAACCCTACACTTTCAGCGATGGCCAGCGTCGTGACCATTGTCGATTCGAATGTAAAGACAGAAACACCGGCATTTTCAATGATTGCCCAGGCCGTCGACAGCGCCTGTCTGGAAGCATCCGAAGCCTGCAGATCAGATCCTGCTGCCGTCGAAGATATCTACCCTTGTACTCCCACACAAGAGTCGCTTTTCACCTTCTCACTGAAGTCAGTCAAGCCATATATCGCCCAGAGAGTTGCACGCATTCCCTCGCATATCAGTTCCGATGCATGGAGAAAGGCATGGGGTGAGGTTGTCACAGCAAGCCCCATCTTACGCACCCGCGTGGCCCAGCTGCAGGAACGTGGCCTTCAGCAAGTTGTGCTAAAGGAAACTATCTCCTGGAGGTCTTCGACCAATCTTGTACAGTACCTAGAGGATGATCGGAACGAGCGAATGAACCTTGGAGAAAGTTTAGCCCGATACGCCATAGTTAGCGATCCACAGACTGATATGAGATACATGGTCTGGACGATTCATCACGTGGTCTACGATGGGTGGTCAGAGCCAGTAATACTTAAGAAAGTGAGTGATGCCTTGCAGGGCCAGCCGATTGAAAGTCAGCCACAAATCAGAGACTTCGTCAAATGGGTGCGCGATACAGATGAAGTTGCTATGCAGGAATTCTGGCGACGGGAACTAAAAGGTGCGGTCGGACCTCAGTTCCCTCGATTGCCTACGAGGGACTACTTGCCAGTACCGGATGCTACGGTCGAACGTCAGATACCACTCGAGACAGGTTCCGGTTGGCCTTTTACACTGGCAACACTTATTCGGGGTGCCTGGGCCTTGGTGGCGTCACAGTACACAGGGAGCGACGATGTTGTGTTCGGCGAAACACTCACTGGGCGAGACATCTCGTTGCCCGGAGTGGAAAGCATTGTGGGCCCACTGATTGCAACAGTGCCTATCCGCGTACGTATCCCTCGAACAAGCTCAGTCGAATCTTATCTGCGGACTGTGCAGCAAAGCGTTGTGGCCCGTACCCCATATCAGCATATGGGGATGCAAAACATTCGGAAGGTTAGCCAAGACGCGCAACATGCATGTGAAGCTGGTACAGGTCTGGTTATCCAGCCAGAGCCGGAGTATGTAGGCAGCGAACTCGGTTTTGAGCTCGGAGACGTGGTACGTGAAGCGCTGCATTTCAACCCATACCCCCTTATGTTGGGCTGTGGTATACGAAAAGGTGGTTTCAGAATCTGCGCAAATTTCGATAGCTCCCTGGTGGAGATCCCACAGATGGAACGAATCCTCGCGCAGCTCGAAATGGCCTGCTTGCAATTGACAAAGGGTCTCTCTAAAAGGATCGACGAAATATCCTGCCTGCCTGAGGCGGAACTCGATCAGATCTGGCAATGGAACCAAGTTGCCCCGTTGTCCTTGGACGAATCATCAGGAAGGCTTCGAGCAAATGGGAATATCAAGCAAGGAGCAGTTTACCCTCCAACGGTGGTTCCCTGGGTGTGCGACCCGCGGAACCCGTCGTTGCTATCACCAATCGGCTGTGTTGGTGAGCTCTGGCTCGAAGGCGCTTTCCTTTCAGGCGATGCCGTTGAATCCCCCGCCTGGCTCTTGGCTGGCAGCTCGAATTTTAAAGGCCGGGCGGGAAGAGTGCAGCCCACCGGAGACATGGTTAATTTACAAGACGATAGAAGCTTAGTATTTATTGGTCGAAAGGAGAATGTTGTGCCAGTTCAAGGGCATGCGGTGGATATCGCTGATGTTGAGTCTCACTTTTCAAAATATCTTCCACCAAACGTTCGTGCAGCGGCTGCTGTCTTTCAACCATCTTCAGATGACGCCCACCCTGTGATAGAACAAGAGCTGGCCATATTCATAGAGCAACAGCCTTCTGAGGAAGACAGTGTTGAACTCCTATCGGCAAAGTATGACATCACTTGTGAGGCTTCAGGAACGCAAAATCTCTCGATGTCTGTTCGTGCCACAATTCCCGTTAGCCTTACAGTTGCACTGAAGCGACTCAGCAAATTCATGCAAGACTCCCTTCCATCATACATGGTCCCCTCTGCCTACGTCGTTCTTGACAAATTGCCCACTGAGATGGGCGAAGTCAACCACAGTCTGCTCAAGCAGCTAGCCTCGAATATTCCTAAACACGTACTCACCCAGCTTCGTGAAGCCTTCCAGCAGGCCTGGACGAAGAACTTAGGGCAAACTAATATGTCCCTTCCGGAGAGTACCCTGCGCTCCGCCTGGGCAAAGATACTAGGGGTCAGTCCCGAGAAGATTGATGTTGACGATAACTTCTTCCGTCTAGGCGGTGATTCCGTTCTAGCCATGAAACTAGTCTCAAGCCTTCGTGTGCAGGGACACAGTTTGTCAGTGGCCGACATCTTCCAACACATGCGTCTTGGTGATGCAGCTAAAGTCTTGAAACTGGGCCAGGTATCGCAACAGAAGGCCCAACCTTACGAGGCTTTCTCAACTCTTCGCCGTTTGGATGTAGAGCAATTCTTGTCCGAAACTGTCCGGCCCAAACTTGCTGATGTTACATGGACTATCCAAGACGTATCTCCGGTGACAGACTCCCAAGCACTCGACGTCAGAGCTACCATCCAAGGACCACGCACCTCGATACAATATACTATGTTGTACCTGGACAAGAACATCGATCGAGAGCAGCTGTTCCGGGCCTGCAACGACCTGGTCAAGACTCACGATATTCTGCGCACTGTCTTCATCGAACACGAATCTACCTTCTACCAGATTGTTTTGAATGAGCTGGACGTCACTGTAGCCATGCACCAAGCTGATAAGGATCTTGATCAATACATCAAGGATCTTTGCAAATCACACGCAGAATCCAACTTCCACCTCGGATCGTCCTTCTTTAAGTTGCTCCATGTGGAGGGCAACGATGGTCAAGAATGTCTCATTCTAGGTCTTTCCCACGCTCAGTACGACGGAATGTCTCTGCCTAAGCTGCTACAAGATCTGGAAACTTTGTACACTGGCGGAACGATCGTCAGCTTCGAACCGTTTTCAGCATACATTGCACGGATTTTCGACGAGAGTGTTCAAGCCAAAGCAATCAACTATTGGCGGGACCTTCTGGACGGGTCATCCCTGTCTGTTCTGGAAGGGACGTCAGTACAGCCTACGGACAAGGCCATATTCCAAACTAAGCCCGTCAATGTCTCCCAGCCTCTCGACCTTGAAGAGATCACGACGGCGAATTTGCTCACCGCAGCTTGGGCACTGGTACTGGCACGTCGTCTCCAAAAGTCAGATGTGACATTTGGTGGCGTGACTTCAGGCCGAAGCATCGACCTCGCAAATGTAGAAAATGTGATGGGTCCCTGCTACCAATTAACCCCGATCAGAGTCGCGTTCCAGTCACAGTGGACTGCGATGGATCTACTGCGATTTGTTCAGAGGCAAAGTGCCGAATCTGCGGCCTACGACTTCCTCGGATTTAATAAGATCTCCAAGCAATGCACGCAGTGGCCATCGGAAGCAACCTGTTTCGACTCCCTCGTACATCATCAGGACTGGGATGACTTTGACACCATGCCTTTCGCCGGGGGAACTTGCAAGGTTGACATTCTGAACCCTGATGGGGATGCCCCTTATCCTTTGAAGGTAGTTTCATTTGTACGCGGTGGGCAATTGAATGTCGGAATTGCTGGAAGCGAAAGAGATGCAGCGTTTGTGGACGCAGCCCTTGAAGAGTTGGCTGCCACGGTCAAGGAACTCGCGACGCGTCGGTCTGAGCACGTGTTACTTGACGGTCACATGTTCTAGGCCTGAGATCGGTCCAAGTCGCCGATACTTTCTCAACATTGGTTCATGGATAACGATTTCATTTTGTTCTTTTTGTGTATTTCTCTCAGGAGTCGAGTCGATTCGCTTGTTATATCCTACTAGTACATCATTAGAAATTTCAAGTACAGTTCTAAAGCAAATGTTCTTGCACTCCCGCTGTTTCCTCCAGATTTACGAAGTACGGGGCTTTCTGTTATGGAGTCATCCTGGACAAACCTGTGTGTTAAGGCTCTGTTAGATGAAAAATTGTGGCAAAAAATAAGACTGGTGATTCGAAGTTTAATTATAGTTATATTTTCGCTGTGTTCCACTATAGAAGTGTAAAAATATGGCTGATTGAAAAGATATATTTTCCGTGGAGCCCTAAGATCCATATGCTCGCTCATGTATTAAATATTATGTTGACGCTGCCTAGTTAGGCCTAGCGCTGTTGTTCTTCCTAAGCGATTTCTTTCCCACAGTCATGTTGATAGATTCAAGCAAGAGCCATCTAATCAAGGAATTCAACCATCTCCACCCTTCCATCAGGTTATGAGCCCGGTAGCCCGGGGAAATCATCTCTGAAGCCATCTGAATGATTATTTTGATCTAAAGAAGCTGTTTTTCTCAATTACTTTAATAGAAAGTCAGATACTGCAGGTCCTAAGGCGCCTAGGCCTGTGGGACTGACCCACCAACCCACCAACCAACCTATCTACCAACCAAACGCTTAAGTCAATATGGCAGAGAGCTCAGTGAGCAGTTCTACTGGCCAGATCGAAGCCTCTTCTACTACTACTGCCACACAGGCAGATCATCTTCCTACTAAATTTCCTGATCGAATCGATGGGGTTCCTGAACGCTTGAGAAACCGCTCTAATTTTGAACTCTGGGAATTCTACGTGCAAAATACACTGCAAGCCCACCAACTAGGGGTGCTTATTGATTTCAAAGTGCCTCGACCCCCAAAGAACTCAGCTGAATACGCTCAGTGGGAACAAACCTCGCTTATTCTAAGAAGCTGGCTCGTTCTACAGATAGAACCCTCGCTGGTGCAGGAGCTGCTTATTACTACCAATCCTACTAAGTACGCTGATGAAGCCTACGAGGCAATAAAGCGACTAGTTCTAGGACATGGCCATACCCTTGCTCGCACTGCCTACATGAAGGTTTTCAATATGAAGCGATCTTTCTACGCGTCAATTTCTCAATATGTGGACGATTACCGCCTTTCTATAAGGATATCGAACAATCTAGGCTGTACAATTACGCCCTACTGCGCCTGCCTTCTACTACTACGTGAGCTTGAGCCAGAGCTGCCTACCTGGACTGCCAGTATAGAGCTAGCATTTGCTTCTACTGCTGCTACTACCCTGAGAGAACGGGATTTTCTAAAGCTCTGTGCAACAGCCATAGAAAAAGGAAATGATCTTGACCAGAGGCGCGCTCAGGCAGACTCAGCTACCACCTTAGATTGGAAACGCGCGTCCTGGCCTAGAAAAGGCACCTCGTTTGAAGAACACGCTAGGGATCTACGCAGCCAAGAACCTCAGTATAATGGGGATAAGTGCGCATACTGCAGATATCAGGGCCATGGAGCGTCACGCTGCCTATATCTGAACCCTGAGCTCCGTCCCGAGGATTGGACCCCTCCAACTAGGGGACTTTGGGCATACCAATACAGGGCCACTTAGTGCCTAAACTACCTTCTGAATAGGGCCATTTAGTGCCTAAATCACTGCCATTGAGTGCAACAAACAGAGCCATTTAGTGCCTGAATCGATGCCATTTAGTGCATACGAAGCCATTGAGTGCAAAGAACCAGCCATTTAGTGCTTACCGAGCCACTGAGCGCCTTTAGGAGCAGGTCTCCAAACCACCAAGGATCATCAGAATACTACTGGATTAGGAAATCAAGCCGGATTCAATAGGCGCAAGGCCTAGGGGGGTGTGTTGACGCTGCCTAGTTAGGCCTAGCGCTGTTGTTCTTCCTAAGCGATTTCTTTCCCACAGTCATGTTGATAGATTCAAGCAAGAGCCATCTAATCAAGGAATTCAACCATCTCCACCCTTCCATCATATTATACATCCTTTCATCTACTAACTTTGAAGATTTTGAACAACTTAGGTATTTCGGACTTATACTACGTATTCAATAATTATAATAAGAATTGTCTATATTGACTCTAACTGTGTGTGTGTTGGTGTACTTTCTTTTTCTTTTTTTTTTTTTTTTTAATTGCCTGGTGATCGAGTTGTGGAGGCAAAACGGCTTTTATCGCCAAGAATATTTTACTACCACCAAGATATGAAGGATAGTATCTACCTTATACCTTTTACTTCTTGTCTTGCAGAATATAAAAACCTCAAATTGAAATATTATAATTTATAGATTAAGAAAAAACATACCGCTAATATGAATATGTAGAAAGTCTATCAGGGGAATAATTTAAAAAACAGCCTCGGCAGATACGCAGTCAAAATGTTCCAAAAACCGCAATATAGGTTTATCCGGCGCGGCCATGATCACGTGGCCACCGTTTGATGCATGACGTTTGCTCTATAGCTGTCCGACCTTTCGAGCAGCTCATCGTGCGATCCGCGATCAATGCATTTACCCCCTTCAATCAAGAAGATGACATCTGCTGCTCTAATGGTATGAAGACGATGGGCGATGGCAATGACAGTAATGCCCTTTGCGGCCTTTTCGAGTCCGTCTTGTAATAGCTTCTCCGATTCAGCGTCCAAAGCGCTGGTCGATTCATCGAGAATCAGAAGCTTAGGCTTGCGAACAAGGGCCCGAGCAATAGACAATCTCTGCTTCTGACCTCCCGAGAACTGGCTACCGTTAGGTCCGCAAAGGGTCTTGTAGCCCTCTGGCAGCGCTTCGATAACGTCGTGGATGTTGGCAAGCTTGCATGCCTCTTTGATTTCCTCGATAGTCGCTTCATGCCCTGGCCTAGCACCAAGTCCGATGTTGAATTCAATACTGCCTTCGAAAAGCACGCTTTCTTGCGGTACCAGAGCGATCGAGTCCCGGAAGTCAACACCCCGGTGCTTGGTAACGTCGACGCCATCAATCACGATGGATCCGGTTTCGGGCGTGTACAACCGCTCAACCAGCGAAATAATAGTTGACTTACCAGCACCGCTTGGCCCAACAAGGGCGCAGAATTGCCCGGGGCGAATGTCAACGTCCAAACCGTTTAGTACCTTTATGTCCGGTCGAGCGGGGTATGCGAAATGGATATTGCGAAGCTGAACGCTCGAGGCCTGATTGTTACCAGACATGTATGCCGACTTTGTTTCAGCGGTCTCAATGTCTTCTTCCTCGGAAGAAGATATATCAGGTGAACGGGATGGTATGCGTCCTTGCATTTTGTCCGAGCCGATCTCGATCAGACCCAGGATTCTTGCCATCGCCGCTCGGGCGGCGGAAAGCTCCGGTGCAAGGGCAAACATCTGACTCCAGAGTAGCGCGCTCACCAGGAGCGAGAACACTACAATCAGGAACTGTGTTTGGGTGTAGTTGCCATTGATGATCTGCTTGGAACCCCACCAATAGGCCAACGCATTAACGCAATTGCCAAGGAAGTAAGTCATTGCCTGCCAGAGACTTGCATGAAGAGTTACTTGGAAGGTTTCCTTACGGGGTCCTTTTAGGGATCGCCGGTAAGTTCTCAGAGTTTCTTCTTCAAGAGAAAGGGATGCAATTGTCTTAATCGACGTGACTGCCTCTACACCAATATCGACTGACTTGGTGTATGCGTTCTCGTGGCGTTCCTCGAATTTGCCAAGTACGTGAAGCTCCATAAGACCGGCTCCAAGCAGAAGTGGTACTAAGGCTAGACAAACTAATGCGATTCTCCAAGCGATAATGTGAGTCAAAATGATTGCTGCAATAAGGTTGACAGTAATAGAGAACAAGGTTCCAATGACGGAGCCACTTAGTCCCGCCAAGGCGTTGCCGTCTCGAGTAATGTAGGAGAGGAGCAAGGCAGGCGATCGGCCGTTAGATTGATGCCACTGAAGATCTTGCTCAAACAGTGAGCGGAATGACAAGACTCTAACTGTATAGACGATCTTCTCTGATACCCAACCAAAGCCGGTCCAACTGACCAAGTTCGCGAAAAATTCGATAATGGCAAGTACAAAGAACATAAGTCCGAAGAAGTTTCCTGCGCTCCGAATATAGCTTTCACTGTGACAAGGATTCAGACTTCCGACGGTGTTTCCGAATATCACGGCTTCTCCAGAGAAGGCACCGCCGACAATGCTGGAGCCTAGAAGTGCGAGGAAGATGAAAAGTAGATGTGGCCTCAGTGTTGGCGCATACCCGCGCAACAACGCCCACATGGATTTCTTAGGGGTCTCAGGCTCTTCTTCCTCTTCAGCAGATTCGGCAGGGTCTGTGACTGGGGCTGCACTCGCTGAGACCTCTTTTTTCTCGGAGGTTCCAAGGCCATCGTTCGAGACACTACCTTCCTCGATACCAGCGTCAGACAAAGAGTCCTGGTCAGACTTGCTGCCATTGCCCGCGCTAGCTGTCTTTTCTTTGTTGCCGGAGGCGGACCCCAGAGTTTGCATTTTCACCAGGTCAGCGTACGCTCCGTTCTTAGCCATCAATGTTGCATGATCTCCCTGTTCAACGATATGTCCCTTGTGCATAACGATAATATTATCGGCGCTGGTTATTGTGGACAGACGATGGGCAATTGTGATCATAGTTCTGCCACTGGCAATATTTGAGATGGCCCGCTGAATACGCTGCTCACTCCTTGAATCGAGAGATGCTGTGGCCTCATCCAATATAAGTACCGCAGGATCCTTGATGAGAGCTCTAGCAAGGGAGACTCGTTGTTTCTGACCACCACTGATCAGTCGCCCACTCGAACCGACAAGCGTACCGTAACCATGCTGCAATGCACTGATGAAACCATCCGCATCAGCCAGTGTCGCAGCCTTCCGCACCAGGTTGACAATTTCAACAACTTCCGAGCTTCGCTTCTCTGCTGCAGCCATAAGATCCATACCTTCCCTGGCTTCCGCTGCCAGGTCTGTAAGGTCGGTACCAAGAAGTGTCGCCTTTAGATTGGCATGGCTGGGATTACTGGAATTGATCAGGCCATGTGCGATATTTTCCAAAAGTGACCGATCGAGCAGCGAGGGTTCCTGCTGCACCAAACTAAGGAAGCTTCTCAAATCACGGGTGTTGACCTCACGAAGGTCATGGCCGTCAAAGAGGACCTGCCCCTCTGTGGGATCGTACAGCCTCGTGACCAGGCCGGCAATAGTTGACTTGCCGCTTCCAGACAGTCCAACAAGGGCAGTATGCTTGTTGGCAGGAATGGAAAGACTGATCTGGTCAAGGACCGTGATCTCAGGTCGGGATGGATAAGTGAAGGAGACATTCTTAAGTTCAAAGCCACCTTCTGCCTGTGAGAGGCGAATACCTGATTCAGTGGTAGCATCGATTTGCGGCTGGCGATCGATGTCTGCGCGCAGCTTTTGGAACGAGGCAACAGCTGCCGTGAACAGGTGAAGGAATGGGGCAACCTGACTCAGAAGCAAGGTAGCTTCGACGAGGACGAAAATGACTGTGAATGTAGCACCAACGGTGGCACCGGCAGTGTCCGAGCCTACTGCATCCGCAACGCGCCTACTACCTTGCCAAAATGCCAGACCATTCGCAGAATAGGCGATGAAGTACAGAAATCCAGATTGTATACCTACGGCAGCAGCCTTCTTCAAGCCCTCCTGTTCTGAAGCCTTGAGCGCCTTGGAGAACTTATCTTCCAGTCGATAGCTTGCGCCAAATGCTTGCACCACGACTGTATTGGAGAGTGCCTCGGAAGCGATTGATGCGGCAGTAGCGGAATAATCCGACATACGCCCAGAGTATTTCTCGATATAATGACTTCCAATAAAGGACATCAGAAAGTAGGCAGGAACCAATGAAATCAACATTGCTGCTAGCCTGTAGTCTTTGATGAAGGCAACAACATATGCCGTGATGAAAAAGGACAAGGTCGACAAGCATATCCCCACTTTCTCCGACGTGCCCGATCGAATCGCTTGGATATCGCCATTAAGTCGAGATGCAAGTTCGCCCGGAGGTAGATTATCGAAGAATGATGGTTCCTGTCGAAGCAAGTTCTCTAAATATGTTTCCCGCAGTCTCTGCGCCAATCGTGCGCCGTTCAAGCTCCAGCAGGAAAGGTGCACATAAATCGCAACGAATTGAGCAATGGCCAAATACACAATAATCAGGATTTTGCCGTTAATGTCATGCTGGTAATCAGCATTGGACCCCGTTGATTCAGTTTCGTCGCACGTTACGGCGTTGAAGTCATCCAGCAGTTGACCGAACAGAATAGCGATTAATGGGAAGGGGACACCGGACGCTGCTGAAGCTACTATGCCCAACAAAAGCCTGCCTATATCGACTTTCGAAGGGTTACCAGCCAACAGTAGGCTGGGGTAGCCCACAAGCTTTTTGCCGAGCTTCATAGTGAGCCGGCGTCGACAATTTTCCTTGGCAACGTTATGATTGTCGTTGTCGTGTACTTGGGTTGCTCGTTGGGGTCATTGATCTTTGGAGAACTCGTTCGTCGACAGCGAGGTAGGAAGGAGGGAATAGTTGAGTGACCACGGAGAAAAATGCACTCACACGTCAAAGAAATTGCTATTTGAGTCCGAGGTCGCAAAGGAAAAGTGATCACCGAGACAAGGTGATTTGTTCCAGGTGATGCCTGAGGGCCTGAGGGGTGTCTTGTCAAGTGGGACCGGCGTATCGTTACGTAAGATTATCAGATTGATAAAAATCTTAAGAGAAAATTTCAACCACGGGTCAAAAGTCGGAGACATCCGGGATAGGAAATGATACAACGATGCCGGTTTGGATCCACTGATTGAGTCGAGAAACAAAGGGAAAGAAAGAACCGAAAATAAAAAAATGAATCAATTCATCAATGATACGCAAGTCCGACCGTATCCTAACTTACCAGTGTTTATGGTCCAGGTATCAGTACAATACGGGCCCCCACAAGGCGTATTGTACGTATGAAATGTCATACGAGTCATGGAATACCCTAATGTATGTCTATTGACTAACAGATTACAGGATTGTATCGGCGATATTAAGCAAGGCAAGCGGGCCACTAGCTGTCTACGGAAAGTTTCGGTATCGGAAATATTTGGTACAGCCGCCCTAGTAGCTAGAAAAAAGCTCTGCCAACTCCCCCCCCCCCTTGCGTGCAAGGATATTGGCCAGTGGTTACGAATCTTTCCCACGCGGTCTTTGCCACAACCAATAGCTCCATCAAGGTGGATAAGGCATGGTCCGATCGTTCTCCGGTGTGGTCTGCTAGGTTTGCCTTAGTCGCGAAGAGATCCAACTTGAAAAACGGCCCCTAGGAAGCTTGCCCTACGAAGATCTCACAACTTCTGTCTCAACTCGCGGCAATCACTTTCTACCAGAGTGCAGTAGAGTACGTTCTCTACTCTCAACATGTTGAAGAAGTTCTTCGAGAAATCGGATGGCCCAACCGAGGCTAATCCGAATCCTCCGGAATATGGGAACAACGAAGATATTCATCCAGGCACAAAACGCCCAGAAGAAGTGGTCAATGATGATGTTTCAAGGGAAGATGTGCCTGATGATGCAGCTCAGGACGGTGTAGCGCAAGCTGAAGCCATCACATTAACATGGAACAAATGGTCCCTGGGATCGGCCTATGTTCTGTGAGTTTTGAGCTCAACACCATTGAGAATACAGCAACTGATTCAGTGACAAACAGCATGTGGCTCCTGTACTTTGTGAATGCTTTTCAATCTTCAATCACTGGGAATCTATCAGCCTACGTGACTAGTGGATTTGAATCACACTCCCTCATCCCGACCATTAGTGTCGTCTCCAGCGTCATGTCAGCCGCAACTTATATGCCACTTGCGAAAATTCTGAACCTGTGGGACCGTTCC
Organism: Aspergillus tamarii; assembly: GCA_030556085.1. Taxonomy (NCBI): domain Eukaryota; kingdom Fungi; phylum Ascomycota; class Eurotiomycetes; order Eurotiales; family Aspergillaceae; genus Aspergillus; species Aspergillus tamarii. Next base: position 939,230 of record JARVTJ010000006.1, read on the forward strand.
ATTGGATTCCTAGTCATGGTTCTATTCTCCATCCTTGGCTTGGTATTATCTGCAACCTGCTCGAATATCGCAACGTACTGTGCAGCCCAGGTAGGCCAGCCTCTGATTTTCGAAGGTGACAAATGACTGACCACCCCAAAGGTTTTCTACAGTATCGGCTTTGCTGGTTTGATTTTCAGTATCGATGTCATCACGGCTGATACTTCATCGCTGCGCCATCGAGGCCTTGCTTATGCATTTACTTCTTCTCCTTATATTATAACGGCATATGCAGGATCGGCTGCTTCTGAGCATTTCTATGAGTCAAACTGGCGATGGGCATACGGCTGTTTTGCCATTGTTCTGCCTGTTGTTGCCTTACCTATGTTCTGTCTTCTTCGGTACAACCGCCACCTGGCAAAGAAGAACGGCCTTTTGAAACCAAGAGAGAAGAGCGGCAGGACGATGATGCAGAGTATCATCCACTACATCATCGAGTTCGATCGTAAGTTTCCATACTCTGGCCAGGAAGGCCTTCAGCTAATGATTATAGTCCTGGGAACCTTCCTTCTGGCAGCCGGTCTCGTTCTTTTCCTCCTCCCCTTTACTATCGCCGGCTCCGCGGAAGATGACTGGGCATCTGCTCACATCATCGTTATGCTTGTTGTCGGTTTCGTCGTCCTGATTGCCTTCGGTCTTTCTGAGCGCTACCTCGCTCCGGTGCCCTTCCTCCCATACCAGATCCTTCTCTCCAGAACGGTTTTGGGTGCTTGCCTTATCGACGTTACCTATCAAGTTGCATACTACTGTTGGTTCGACTACTTCACGTCATACCTACAGGTTGTCTATGGCACCAGTATTGCGACTGCTGGATACATTAGCAGCATCTTTGACGTGGTTTCCGGAGTTTGGCTTTTCGTTGTCGGTTTCTTAATCATGAAAACAGGTCGTTTCCGGTGGCTGATCCAGGGCGCCGTGCCTCTTTATCTTCTTGGAGTGGGCCTGATGATTTACTTCCGCAACCCAAGCTGGTCAGTGGGTTACACGATCATGTGCCAGGTCTTCCTTGCCTTTGCCGGCGGTACGATGATCATCTGTCAACAGGTTGCCGTGCAGGCTGCTGCTGACCACAACCACGTCTCCTCGGCTCTTGCCTTCCTCAACTGCTTCGGTAACATCGGTGGTGCGATCGGCGGCAGTATCTCTGGTGCTATCTGGACTCACACCTTGCCTGACGCATTGAAGCGTCTTCTACCCGACTCCATCAAGAGCGACTGGCAATCGATCTACGATGATCTTGACGTTCAACTGAGCTACGAACGAGGCACTCCCGAACGTCAGGCTATTGCCCTTGCATACGCTAGCTCGCAGAAGAATATGTTGATTGCTGGAACGGCCATCATGGCCCTGTCGCTTATCTGGATGTTCGTCCTGAGGGACATCAAGCTTACGAAGCAGCAATCCAAGGGTATTCTGTTCTAGGTTTATGCTTTGTGTTTGCCGACGTCAGCAACAAAGCGATATACTCCCCATAAAAACAAATGCATATTTGATGAGCATTTTTCCGTACCGTGGATACGGACTACGGATTATTGAAAGATCCGGGTCTCGGAGGTTGAAGAGGGGATTATTTCAAAATTTCGGCATTATTTGTATAGGAGATACCAGTCTATATAGCGGGCGAGGTAATTCCCAGCAGAGTTGAAGGGAATGAAGATATCCAAAGAGTACCGCCTATTAGTTATAGACATAGTTTAATATAATACTACGCGACGCCACTCATGGCATTGATTTTGTTTTTTTCACATAACTCTAATTGCTCGCAAGATCGAACGGAAGTCTCTAACAATTACTATTAGGGCCCTAACGCATGTAGTATCTAGGAGGCTGATAGACTTTGGGGTGTACCTTGGTTTCTAGATAACGGCATAATAATGGTTGTTGTCTTTCCGTTTGTACCATTTTCTTATTTCTCGACAGGGTTGCTGCTACACCCGCACCTGCATATTCGCTATGTACACACATTAGCCGATTCCTCGCCAAGTTCCAATTTCCGATCAGCGGGGCTATAGAGCGCAGGATTGATTGCCGTCGATATCGGTAATTGTTGAAAGGAGTGCATAGGGCCCACCATGATGGATTACGAGGCCCAAGCTGGCGTATACACTTGGCGAGGATAGTTCATAGTATACTGCTATAATTGCCTAGCTCACTGGTCCATCTTGGCTTGCGGCAAAACCGCTACATTGCTATGAAAATTCTTTCTATAATGAATATAATGAACATTGTGATATCGACTTGGAAAACAACCGGGTAAATCATTACTGCAAGCGGTATACCTTGCCAATCAGACAAGCAAACCAAGCAATCGAGTAACGGCGATGCCGAGATACTTAGTGTGGTGTCACGACTCTTAGCGCTACAATCTAACGAACAGAAATTACAGACCGAGAACCCGTCGCACCCAAGACCTTTTAGTGAGCCTTGGGAAAAGCTTCGGCTTTCGTAGAGCGTCATACAGAATGCATTCCGGTATACATGCCCAAACTCAGCCTAAAAGGCCAGTGAGGTCGGCTAGCGTGCGATTGATAAACATCTGACTTCCACCACGTATATTAATTCATTCGGCTCAGTCTTCCTCGTGCGGTATGGTGGCGGTCGGAAGCGATTGCTATTAACCCTATCAGATGATCAGATAACTTTCATGGTTACATCCGCCTGAGCTGTACGACACGGTACGGAAATGGACCCACCTGTCTGGTATTTTACGACGGGGCCATTCCCGTATTTAATATTTCATGGGAACGTCGTTTTGCAAAACCAGCAGTGGACCGACAATACTAGCGTCTTTTACAACGACACATGGATGGGCATGTCTCATTTTCCTTGGTAGTCTTGCGCCCTAAAGGAAATTATGTAACCTCTCTCGAGTTTTATTATATCCATAACGTTATGAATTGGCGTTTGTGGGCTTGGCCTGCAGTTTCTTTCTTCTGGCCTCACCCGGATGATGACTCTACCGTTTTTTCATCTTATCAATCAGTTTCTAAGAATGACGCCCCGACGGTTCCCCATCGACGCATCCACTAGATGACGCAGTGGGCTTTCTTCACATGGAACGTTGGGGTCTGTGGCGGCCTGGCCGGCAGTTTTTCAATGTGTCTTCCGTCGCAGATATTTGATAACCCTCTGTGCAAAGTAATGCTGGTGTGGACTACAGGTCAAGGACAAAGGGTCAGATTTCGAATAAAATTGCCGGAGGTACACTACAGTAGCTCTGGCTTCCGAACACTGGTTTCACATGGCGCTAAAACGCAGGTTACGTATAACAGCATAAACATCACTGCTTCCTCATTCCAGCGCCTATGGCTTTACTACCTTACCGCTACTATTTCAGCGGCTTTAGATAGAGTCTTTAGTTAGCTGGATATTCTCTATGTGAACCAGTAGAAGTCATATCTTAAAGTAGTATGGAAAATAGATAATATAGAGGCATATGCTACTATAAATTGTAATATTATTACTCTCTTATACACTGGTAGATAATTCTGTACATTTCAGCTTTCCACCTCCACAGGCTGTCTTGACTGACACCGGGAATATCATCAATCTGCCTTGTAGTTCTGTCTTTAAGACATCAATCAAACGAAACGTGTTTTAAGAAGTGTTGTTATACACAATAAAAGAAGCCATACTGGAAGATTCTGCCCTCCAGAGCATGTAGTAGTAGTTCCTCGCTTTTGTATAACATAGACCCAGCCGGTTGGCTATTGCATTAGAAAGATCCTCCTCTTATTAAGAAACAGCGACTATCTTTGGAGACTTCTCAGTAGAAAACTGGACCGAAATCGAGTTTGGTTTTTAACAAAGCAGCATAATGCTCGAAACGATACCACCGAACTGTTTCATGTTGGAATCACACAATAAATCCCACGGACGATACGTGCTAAATCTTTTCAAAAGTCCCCAATTTGCAGAAGATTCCTTGTTGACTAAGTTGTCATGGTACCCATTGTCCAATTTGGCGACTGTAAGGAAGATCTGTGTTCCCTGGTGCCTCAGGCAGCGATTTATAGTTACTACGAGATGATTATGTAAGTTGCTTGGTATCCCAACCTCCAGACTTCAACTTCACTTCACTTGTTTAATGAACTCCATCCCGTTGTTCCTGCTCTCACATATATCTATGTATTGAGTCTATCTATACGAATTCCCGGGAGGGAATCCGTAAGGACCTCGTTTACATCTTCTTTAGCTCTGCTTTTAGTCTTAGAATTCACGTCAATAGCATCAGTCTTATGTTTCACCCTTGTTCTCCATAATGTTTTCTTGGCTTCCGCGGTCTTTACAGCGACTCTCGCTTGCGCGAGCATGGAAGCCTCTCAACTTCTCTAATCCGAATTTCGGCCGCATCTCTCCAAGTCAAACAATTGAAGAGGAAAACCTACCTGACTATATCGCGTCACGCTACTATCCTACTCGGATCGGCGAAGTAATCAAGGACCGATATCAAGTCATAGGGAAATTGGGGTATGGAGCCACCTCAACTGCATGGCTTGCGCGAGATACGAAGTAGGGCTCCTATAGCACTCTGTATACACCTGCTTATGCAGGATAATAATAGTTGCCGCTCCTATGTGACCCTCAAAATATTTATCAAGGCTGCTTCCATGGGACAACAGCTGGATGATGAGCTCGGGATGTATCAACGGCTTGACAGAGCCTCAAAGCATCCAGGTCGCAACGCGATCAGGTCTCTGCTCGACTCTTTTCATATTGACGGGCCCAACGACAAGCATCACTGTCTTGTTCATCCCCCATTATTTGAGAGTGTGTGGGACTTCCTCCATCGTAACCCCGTTCAGAGGCTGCCTAAACCAGTTCTAGCCTTTACGCTTCGGCAGGTGTTCCTAGCGTTAGACTATCTGCATACAGAGTGCCAGGTTATTCATACCGGTATACAACAACTGGTTTCTTTTATTCTTGTTGTGTGCTAACTTGGATTTAGACATTAAGGCGAATAATATCATGTTTCAACTCGCTGACAGTTCAGTCTTCACCAAGTTTGAAGAGGACGAACTCCGAAATCCTTCTCCAAGAAAGGAGCTAGATGGAAGAGCAATCTTCCTATCCCGAGAACTCGAAATGATTCCGGGAAAACTAGGCGCCCCGGTTTTATGTGACTTTGGCTCGGCTATGCTGGGTGATATAGAGCATTTAGAAGATGTTCAGCCTGATATCTATCGAGCGCCAGAGGTAATATTGGAAGTTCCATGGTCTTACAGTATTGACATTTGGAATGTAGGATGCATGGTAAGATAACAAACAGCCCAATGGTATACAAAGCCCCCTCTAACCTCACCACAGATCTGGAACATTTTCGAAGGGTGCTCTTTATTCACAGGCCATGATCCTAAGTTCCAGACATACCGCAGTCGGGCGCATCTTGCTGAGATGATAAGTCTCCTTGGCCATCCTCCACCCAGTCTTCTTGCCCGGGGCAAGCAAAGCCAAAAGCTTTTCTCCGACTCGGGTGAATTTCGTGAGGCAGCTTTATTACAAGATCTGACTCCGCTGGAGCAGAGGGAAACAACCCTTGAAGGTGAGGATAAGGAGAGATTTATACGTATGATGCGAAGGATGTTGCAGTGGGAGCCGGAGAAGCGTAGCTCTGCAAAAGAGCTTGCGGAGGACGAATGGATACGCAAGCAAATCGGCCTATAAATTACTTCTCGACCCGTCTCAGGCCCCCAGAAAGCCCCTAGAGGGAAAGATGGCAAAGCCGGACATGTCGACAGGCCAGGTAGCTTCAACACTGTTAGCCTTGCGACTGATTGATCGCTGATAGCTAACCCTACAACAAAAGAGACTAACCCTCGTAGTGTATTCGAAACTATGAACCCTGATTTAGTCAAATCGTTCTTTACACACTCAAGACATTGTTTGTTTAATTTGGGCATGTGTTTCCTTTGGCTCCTCAGATCTCAGTATATCTGACTCTGTGGCGGCACCGAGATGCGCTGCACACTAGGTGTCATGACCAGGAAGTTATTTGAAAACTTAGAAAAGATATCTGACTGGACTTAGGATAAGGGTTTGTGCTACCTTTGCCATATTCGCGGAAAGACTAATAGATCATGCATGAAACAATAAGGATATTGAAGGGCTGTAGAAGCTCAATTACATTAATATATAATGGTTGATTACTCCGTACTATCAATGTATTGCCAAGGTTCTAGCATATGGAGTTTGGTGTCTACTGTAAGTACTTGGCCTTGGCAATGGCTGGCAGATGTTTTCCTATGCTGACTGCGTGACCTTTTGCCTGGGTGCGTATGGTTGGAGAGCTCAAGACATAGTTGATGCATTCCCTGTATCTCGCGTAAAGGATTCTAGCGTAGTACATTAGCATTCGGATATCAAGATATTAACAATATCACTATCGAGGAGACTCTACAGCATATAATGTCTTAAGCTTTTCTTTTGTTCTCTCTCGCGAAACATCCAATTACCGAAATATTATATCCCCATTGCAAAAGGAGAAAGGTTGAGAATGCGTATTTAAGCCCCACAGCGTCTTTTTACGTCGACAGCGGGACTCTGCATCAGTGTCGAACTTGAGACGTCATTCTCTTATGGGCCGGGGGGACGAAAATATCGTCATTACTCTGCTTTTGGGCTTCCTGCGTCGATTTTCTGTTCTCACTCACCAGGCAATGTCTCGTTGGACGCATAACTGAGGCAATTCTAATCGTCCTTTGGAAGGCCTTCTCATAAGGCATATACTGATGGTACATTATGCACTATCAGAGATTGTATGTACAATGCCCTCATCGAAGTAAAGAAAGAGTGCCGTTTCATCCAAATTTAAAACATTCAAATGCAGGAGAATGCAGAACCCGTGAAATAGATTTTAAGCTGCGACCACATGGAGCCCCTTTTCAGCGCCTAGCGAGTCTATGTGTTTGGGACCAAAATCTATTATCCAGCCCACTCAAGGTGTCGAAAAAGAAGGCCTGTGTGAACGTCCACAAACGGCATATATTTGAATTAGCGAGCAAGCCAACTCAAGACGTGCCTCATACCTTCCACTTAAGCCCCCCTCTGGAGCAAATACAGCGACAGCGACGATCACTGACCCGCTTCCTATACCGGTGGAGACCACATCACTAGTTACTTCATCACGGCTATCTACCTTCGACTACTCCAAAGGGTATAAAGCAGCTCGTGATGCCACTCATGTTATCCTGTTTTTGTTAACGGTTGCCCTCTTGAGTCTAGCAGCTCGGTCATACACGCGCCGGAGCAAGGAGGCGACCGGAGAGGACGCGAAGATGCCACTCCCTGTGACGGACTTGCTAAACAGTTCGCAATGAGAATTGCCAGCTGCTGAAAAGACCTGGCATGTTTGACGCTGTGGCAAATGACCAACCGACCCGAATACTCTGCACGCTAGAGGAATTTCAGATAGCCCTGCAGTCCATAGGCTCGTCGATTGGTTTGCCAAAACTATTGAAGCGAAGGACGGCATCTGCGTCGTTTTGGGTCGGTTGAATAAACGGCTTGGGAAACGTACGCAATATCCCACATTTTCGTGTTTTTTCCTGTCTAGAACATTTGTTATTGTTTGCCGTTTCTTGTCGCATTTTTGGCTTCATATTAGTACTTGTTAAAATTGCATTCGTCTTTCAAGTCTTTTTAGTTCACGATGCGTTGGCCTGTGTTAAGGTAATATCTACTATTCAGGGTAGAAGACCTATCAACTAGGTAAGGGTACGTAGACAAATAGATCGGTAGTAGATACTGTAAACAGAAGGCTGATTCTTGCTTCTCTCTACTATCAATAACAGGCTGATTTTATAATCAGAGAGACCCGCTTCTCTTTCCTAACTAGGAATGACGGGGAGCTACGATATACTATTGAAAAGACAACGGTTATAGTGCTCGGCACTGCTGGTCGGCCACCGAGTTGTCTATGCACGGCGGGCAGGGTATACGGTACAGTCATCATGCAGAGTCATCATGCAATCTGTGACGGCCTGAGTCTCGTAGAACCGTGTAAAGATTAGAGTTCCAGTAATTTAGAGTAATTCTGACAAAAGGCTCTGAACATGTATGATGCTTGCTCACTATGTACCTTACCATAAGGACGTTTATAGCATAGGCAATCCGTGGTAGAGATATGGATATATTTGGACAATTGTTGTAGCACGTGTGCACTGTAGGTATATTTAGTTGGCAATATATAGGATGTACTTGAGACTTTGCACGGTCTACTCTTAGTAGCCTTGATCGACAGTTATACAGATCTGCATATAGTAAGCGGCCCTCATGTCCCTGTACTTTTCACTGGTCCTTATTTTCTGCTTAGAGGTAGCTTCATATTTGTCAGTATGTGTTGCACCAATGAAAGCTTAGAAATCTTATATTTGACTTTGGCATTGATCAACATGGTGGGATGGTTATTAGGCGTATTCGAAAAGCACGTTTCAGATGGCCTAGAAACCGAAAATCCATGAACTCAACTCCAATTTAGTTGATCCATTATATATTTACAAATTGGGTTTTCAGACTGTGGTGGAATAAATTGCCACAACCGCTTCATGTTCTGATTTTATGATTTTATCAGCTTTCCACCATTCCAAACATGCGTGATATTCTTTGAGTTAGACAGAACTGCAACATTTTCCAGTGGATTCTCTCTCACTGCAATGATGTCTGCGTCAAATCCTTCTTTCAGCTGACCGCTCTGTGGCGCTTGGTAACCTAGAGTAAGGGGCCCATTTGCCGTGGCAGCTTCAATGGCCTCCAGAGGAGTTAAGCCGGCGTCTACCGCATACCTCACTTCGTGGCCATTGCGACCATAGCCTATGATCGGATTATCTGAGCTGATAAACTGATCGGTGCCAAGGGCTATCGTGACACCTCTTGAAACAGCAAGTTGGTACGCTTCTTTGTGTGCATCAGCGACCTCGAGGAGCTTCTGATAGGACGACGGGGTGAAAAGATCTTTCATTGCAAGACTGCTCTCAATGACACTGCGCGTGGCTACTAGAATTGCACCTTTCTCCTTCATTAGCTCAACAGCTTCTTCATCAAGGAAGCTGCCATGCTCGATCGTGCGACAGCCAGCGTGCAATGCATTCATAATCCCCGCTTTACCGTGGCAGTGAGCAGCGACGACCCGTCGTGCCCGCGCCGCTTCATCAACGATTGCTTTCAGCTCCTCGAAGGAGAACTCCTGGTGCTGCGGGTCGTCGATAGCGCTCACGACGCCTCCACTAGCACAGACCTTTATGACTTTTGCACCCCGGCGCAACTGCTTTCGCACAGCGAGCAGGCATTCGGGTACACCGTCAGCAATTGTCAATGGCAGGCCGTGCGCGCACAGGTCAAGCAGCGAGTCCCTATGGACGCCGTGCACATCACCGTGTCCTGCAGTCATGCTTATAGCAGAATGACTTGAATAAATGTTCGGCCCATGGATTCGTCCCTCTGCTATGACCTTCGCAAGGTCACACCCGTAGCCTCCGACCTCACGCACTGAGGTGAATCCGGCCATAATGGTGGCGTGCAGGTCCGGCACACTCCGAGCACCTGCCAGGGCCTGTGGTGTGTCGACGATTGCATTCATCGTTGCTGCTGTGGCGCCCAAGAAGTGAATGTGGCAATCCCACATCCCTGGCATTACGACAGGAACATGGGTGGTAATGACCCCTTGAAACTCTGCGGGGACCCCTGATTGGGGTCCAGCGTAGCGAATGGTTTTGGATTGCCATATCACTGCGCCGCAGGTGATTGGATCCCCCTTCCCTGGTATGAGCAGGTCGGCATCGACCCGATAAAATCTGTCGTCTGTGAGCATCCGGTGCATCTTTCTCTCGTGGCAAAGGAACTCGGGAGCCAGCAATATGATCAGATGGTGGTCTGAGTATCCCCCGCTCGGTTGTTTCTGTGGATGGAGCCGAGGGATTCATTAAATAACTGCCATGTTGCTCCACATTTCCATGTCTGTGGCCTGTAGGGGGACGAATATTAATCATTTTCATTCTGGATATGGTTCGATTCAAGGTGGGACTGGAGCTTTCTTGCGTGCAGCCAAAGACACGCATCAAGTGCTTCAACTCACGCTATCACCTTTTCGGTCAGGTCGAAGCGAGCCCTCTCATTACCTGATCGGGTTTAGCAACACGGCCTGGAGGTTCGAAGGATGGCTTAAGACGTGACGGTATTACGCTTACATGCAGCTAAGAGCCACTAACAGGGTGGTGATGCATCTAGAGAAACAAGACTCCAATGTAGGCCTAGCTGGAGGTTAATCTATACGGTGGTAGCCGGTGCAGCCAGACTGCAGGACGTTGTTCCGTCTGGGTGGCGGGCCCTTTAAGAAACTCACAGCTCCCGATAAGATTCATTTTCTGTGCCTCCTTTGCTTCTTTGTGTGAGGGAGAGTACTGTAGCGAGTCTTTTCTTTACTTATTCAGCTGGGCTGATAATATAATTATGTCGGACTACAGCAGTTCTCCCGGGTCGGAGCCTAAGGGCCCTAATGAGAGAGTTGATGAACATCAACCGCTGACGGCGATGGAAGAAAAGGCGATCCTACGTCGTATTGACCTCTGGTATGCACATGGCCCCTTGCAACCCTGAAAATGAAGTGCCTAAGGACGGGTAAACACGAACTAACATCATGTAGTCTACTTCCTCTGATGTTTGTCTCGTACCTGCTACAGTATCTGGACAAGACTGCGATGTCGTATACTTCCATCCTTGGACTGTTGCCTGGAACGGTACGCTGGCGTTACACCTTCTTTGGCATTCTACAAGCATCAGAGTCTGACTGTAATGATTATTGTAGCACATGAACACAGACCAGTACTCATGGGCCTCTAGTGCGTTCTACTTCGGCTACATGGTGGCATCCTATCCGGTATCTATAGGATTTGTCAAGTTTCCCATTGGGAAATATCTCTCAATCATGATGTGAGCCCAGTACATACCATCTCATTAGGAAGCAGAGTCTAAATCATCCAGGATCATCTGGGCAATCATCTTGACATGCCATGCGGCCGCCTCCAGCTTCGCAGGTATAACAACATTGCGTGTATTACTTGGCATATTTGAAAGTGCCATCAGCCCGGGCTTCACCATCGTGGTCGGCATGTGGTACACACCCTCCGAGCATGCTCTTAGAAGCTGTATCTGGTTCGCTGGCAATGGCGTTGCGTCTATCTTCGGGGGAGTTCTCTCGTACGCAATCGGCCATGTCCACAACCGCCTGGGTCCGTGGCAGGTATATACAACAAACTCCCAAGAACACCCTACGAAATGAAGGCATCAGACTAACCAGTGTGCCAGTGGGTATTCATCATCTTCGGCATCATCACCCTCGTCTGGTCAATCTTCCAATTCTTCGTGCTCCCGGACTCCCCATTGAATGCCAAATTCCTCTCTCCCTCGCAACGTGGCCCGGCCTACCGACGCGCCCAAGCCTGCCAACAAACCTACCAAAGCCGTGAATGGAAGAAAGACCAATTTATCGAAGCCCTCATTGACCCCAAAACCTGGTTCCTCTTCACATACAACTTCCTAGTTTCCCTCCCCAACGGTGGAATCACCAACGTAAGTACCCACCCAGACCAGCCCACTGAAAAGCATTACTAAACAAAGTGTGCATCAGTTCTCAAGTCTAGTAATCGCCTCGTTCGGCTTCGACACCTTCAACACCCTTCTCTACACCATCCCCATGGCAGCAGTAGCCCTGGTCTTCCTCTTCCTTAGCGCCTTCACCTGCAACCGCTTCCGTGGTCTCCGCTGTTACTGGATGATCATTACCCTGCTGATCAGCCTAATCGGCATCCTTCTGATGCGTCAGCTCCCGGTCGAAAAGAAATGGGGCCGTCTCGTAGGCGTCTGGCTGGTCACAGTCTTTGGTGCCGGGTTCCCCCTCAGCCTTAGTCTAGTCTCGAGTAACTTCGCAGGCTTCACGAAGAAGACCACCGTCACTGCGATCTTGTTTATTGGGTATTGTGTGGGGAACATCGCGGGTCCGCAGCTTTTTAAAAAGAACCAGGCACCGCATTATTATGTGAGTTATTTCTCTTTCTCTTCCTTCCTTTATTTTCTGGTGTTTTGTTTTATGTTTCCTTTCCTTCGTCTTTCTTTTTTCGCTCTCTCTCTCTCTTCCTCCTTTTTTGGCGTCGGTTAGGGCAGTCGATATATGCTGACAGATAGAATTAGTCTGCCTTTGCCGCCATTTTGGCTTGTTTTTGTATTGCTGTTCTTGATGTGGCTTTGCTACGTACTTACATGGTTTGGGAGAATAAGAGGAGGGATGAGAAGCAGGGCCGTGTTATTGAGCCCGAGACTCCGGAGGCAGAGGATTCTGGGGGCTCCACTGCTAGGAGGGAAGTGGATGATGTGTCGGATTGGCAGAACCAGAATTTTCGATTCTGTTTGTAGATCATCGTCATCAGTTTTCTGACTGCTTGATATTTAGTATATAAAAATTGGTAAACTGGGGGTAGAGGATGAGGATAAACGTAATTCATTGAGGGTATATATAGCTAGCGTAATAGGATGAAAGATGAAACAATATACTACAATTAAGCAAAGCTCGTCTGCCAGCCAAGGGATTCCATCGCAGATTCCCACTCGAAACGACCGACTCGTAAGCTGTTGTCCGACTCCGTCTGCACGTCTCTGCGCTTCCAGAGTAGTTCCACTAATGTCTGAGCTCGCGGAATATTCTCATATGGGGCCTTTTCTCTGGCGGTACGAAATATTTCTAGCGCTCTAGTCTCTTCGTCCGGTAAACAGCAACAGGAGGCAATGAACAGGGGCCATAGAGGCCAGGAGATGGGGAGATGATCCACCGATGATACCACGTAATTCGCCAGGTGAAAGATGCGGTCTACATATTGTGCCCTCTGGGTCGGATTCCTCAGTTGCTTAATACTCTGGGTGGTGACTGGGGTATACCCGAGAAAGTGAGGACTAACTGCCTCCGATAGGAGGAGATAGGCTGCCAGACGATAGGCCTCGCTTGTGCTTTTCAGTAAGCGAAATCCATGTCCTGATTCAGCAGAGCTGCGGTTTTTATATAAGGAAACGGGGATTATCTGTGTTGTTGTAGCTAGACTTGCTTCCAAAGTTGTGATCTTAGCCCCTATTTCTGCATGTTTCTGCTGTGCTGCTAGCTCGGGAGTGGGCGGGTCCGAGGATTGATGATGGAGTGCTTGGGCATCTTGCTTAAGACTCAAAATTTCGTTAATGAGCAGCAGCATGTGGCTGCTGAGGCCGTTCCACATGTCAATCTCATGTAATGTGTCCGCTGGCATCACCTTGACGAGATCCTTGGTGGAAGTCCATGATACTTTTTCGGTGTTCGTCGAGTTGACCAAGGGGCTAGAGTTAGGAGGACTGGTTGGTATTTCACCGACAGGAAGTATGTCATCAATCGAGAACACTGATTTGGCTAGGACAAGGTGCGCAGAGAAGTAGCTGATGAAGAATTGTGGTACAGGAGGCGCGTTTCTGTGGCCATGGGCCATCTGCTTCACGATCAACTGGAAACAGGCGAGATGCTTTACCCAGGAGCCGTCGCAGCTATTAGAGATCTGATTGAAGGATTAGTCGCAATCCTCTTAACGAAAAGTGAATGCTATGGCTGCCAGGGCGTTCTAATATAGTGTGGAGGCTTCACGTACCGCAGAAGAGCACAGAAAGATCGTCGGCACTAACAGATCCTCCCAATCCAAATTCTCTTTCATCAAGGCCCGCCGCAAGCCCCTAAGGACCCTTGAGCGGATTTGTATTTCCATTAATTCGAACCTACTCTCAACAGACCGCAGATAATGTGCACTGGCCATAAGAACGGCATAGTAAGCTGTCTCAGTCCGAAACACAAGGCGCATCACCGTGCTGCGAAGGGGGTTGAAGCGTTCATCATCGACGGTCACTCCGACAGCGCACATTACAGAGTTGTAAAACGACAAACAGACATCATCCACGTCTGGCACACCGATACTCCATGGTAGCAAGGGCACTGGACGCGAAATAGTCGTGACGCCCTTCCATTTCTCGTAGTGGGTGTAATAGGTGACTCGACTGCCCGGCGTGGCCGATAGTGGGCTATTGGCATTGGGTGGAGAGCGGATCGCCACGGAACCAACGTTGCGTTGCCGATGGGTCATGTCCTTGCGTCTGGCCCGTGTCAATCGTTGGAATTCTCCGTCGGTTGCCGGTGGGCGCTGCAAGGAATGTCTCCTCGTTTGAACGCCCGTTCGTCCATGGCACTTCCCAGCCGTCCGCATCTCGTCCTCCCATTGCAGCTGGAGTTCGTAGCTACAGCGGTTCTTTGACCGCTGACAGCGTGTGCAGGTAGGACGACTCTCTATATCGATAGTGGATAAGCCTCTGGTCTTCTATCCTATATTGGATGGATAAGAAAGCTCTAGACTAAACTTGGAGTTTCGGAGAGCGAGCCGGACCAAAAATGGTAGAACGGGCTTGCACGTACCGTCGCATTTCACCCGCCTCCTTCGGCAGGTATTGCAGCCGTTGCGGGTTCGGACTCTAGGTCTGAGCTCTTTGACCGACGACGTACTCGACGAGTCAGATCGTGGGGAGACCGGATCTGGCTTCATGGACCAAGTCATGAACATGTTGTGTTGTTGTTGTTGTTCCTTCAATGCAAGAAATCGCGGGTCGTCTCTGTGCAGACCCTCAGGAGCCGTGGAAGTGGAGGGTCGACCCAAATAACGAGAAAAAAGGAGCGGCACGAAGGTAAAACAAAGGATTTGAATTTAGGCTCTTGGCCTAAGACGTGATATGAGAATACGTACGGGGAGATCGAGGCAAGTGGGGAGAGAAAACGAGCTGATATGGAACATCACCACTCGTATTGTATGCCGAGAAGGATCAACCATCTGCGGTTATGGTTATTGGATAGTCGCTCATTCAGGTGCAGATCCACCTTGGCCGCCATTACGGACACTAGAGCAATAGTCAGAGCCTGTCGACGAGCTTGTCTCAGCCGTCACGCTTAAGTCCATGTTTTAAATGAGCGACTGTAACATTGGCTTGTTATGTCTCGCAAGGCCTGGTATTTCAGTTTCAATCCATGCCAGGCTTTCTACTAGACCCTGTCGCCTTCGTGGGATTCGACTATTCCGGGCTTCCAGACCCGCCTTGGACGTGGATTTAATAAGTTATGCTGGAGATTAGGAATCAACAGGACTGACTTTATGAATTTTCTTGCCTGATCTGAAGGATTCGGCCCCTGGGACAATACCATGAGAGCTAGAACCATGCAAATTCATATTAATGACACTATAAACGGACACAGTCCGTTAAAGTGCCCATGGAACCCCTTTGCCTTGTCTTTGTGGTCAAGTGCTAATTGTCAGTGTCAGTCTAAGCAACACTGATGCTGTCGTCTCCGAAACAGAAGGGTGATATCCTACCGGACTTGTGTGCGAGTCAGGAACGTACCCCAACATGACGACCTGGGACGGAACGCCGTCAAGAGAGACATTGGTGATTGTCGGATACATAGTTCCCACGGTCCTTTTGGTTGCGAGTACGGTGCTGCGACTGTTTGCTAAAATATCGAAAGAGGGCCTTCATTTAGATGACTACCTAATCATCCTGGCAAGTGTCTGTCTCCCCCACACACGAACTGGGTCCATGTATATAACGACGATTGCTGATCATATGTCAGGCCCTAGAAGTAGCATACTCGGTAACAATGCTGGTCTGCGGTACGTCAAATGGGCTCAGTGTCCCTACAATATTATTTTTAGTCCCTGCTGATCCCAACAGGTGTGGGCCATGGATTCGGCCATCACACCGCAACTGTCGACCTCAAGGACCTGGAAATATTCTTAAAGGTCAGAGCGCCTGTCGATCCTCCACGCCTCGACCTCGCTGACAAGAGACACAGGGAGAGTACATTGCCAGTCACCTTTACAACCTCTTCCTTGCAGCGACAAAACTCGGCATCCTCGTCCTATACTACCGTATCTTCCCCATCCCCTGGTTTAGCAAGACCGTGATCGGGTGTTCAATATTTGTTCTGATATGGATAACTATCATCGAAGCATTTATGGGCGCACTATGTCGCCCGCTAAACGCATTCTGGGATCGCACCATCAAGGGTGAATGCTTCAACTCCACGGCCCTGACATACTTCGTCAACTCCTCCAACATGGTCACGGATCTTGTGCTTTTCGCTCTTCCCATCCCGGTCATCGTAGCAGTCCGCACAACGCGAAAGAAGAAGATCGCTCTTGTCGCAATCTTTTCCATTGGATTCATGTACGACAACCTCCCACAATCTTGTTGTCTAGGCTTCGACCCACCAGAACTAACAAAAGGCCAACAGAACTTGTGGCATAAGCGCCGCCCGCCTAGCCTACGTCGTTGCGCAAGGCTCAGCAGACATTACCTGTTAGCTCCATCCCCTCCAAACCCAAGTACATCCCAAAGGCTAACATAAAATAGGGGAAGGTGTGCCACTAGGAGTCCTATCCGCCTTCGAATCACTCGGTGGCGTCCTCTGCGCCAACCTCCCAATAATCTACCGATTATTCAAAACCGCCGCGCAGAAAATCAGCAGCAGTATCTCGGGTCAGAAAAGCAAGACATCGAATCTTCAATATGCGTACGATTCCAGGGCATACGGGTCTAGATCTCACGGACGCCAGCACCGACGCAGCACGGACAGTGAGAGGTGGATTCGGATGCCGAATGAGAGTGATTCTACCGAGGTGCAGACGAATGTGCATTGTACGAGTCCTGATGTCAAGGCGGATGGGTTGGAGATGGGGCCTATCCCGAGGGATGCAATTGCCGTGCAGAGGGAGTTTCATACGAGGGTTGAGGAGAGGGTTTAGTAGCTAGGGATTCGGGTGTATATATTCGATCAAGTAAACTCTTTGGCTTGGGCGGCTACATTCTGTTGTTTCATTGATATCTAGGCTCAGTGGACGGGTATATATTTCGGGGACTGGGAAAAGGTAATACGAACTGCTTTATACATGGGACTTCGTGATTGATTTTAATATCCAGCGTGTACATACTTGCTAGTGGCCACCTTTCATTGTGAAATACCCTGTTGGCAGCATAGCTTCATATCCACTGACCTGTCAGCCTCTCTCAAATAGAATACCTTCATCCAAAATGAACAATACCAAAAAGCACTCCGAATCTGCGGCAGCAAAGTACAAACACGCTGCATAACCTGCAAGTACATGACCCTAACCACTGAACCATTAAATTTACATCAGTAGCACACCTCAGAAAATGACGCATAAAAGGCGACGAAGCAAAGCCAAAATGCCTGGGTAAAGGGCCATTATCATTCTGTCGGACCGGCTGCACCGCGCCGGCATTTATACTTGGTTTGATGTTTTGGGGTCTTTTGGGATTAGGCAGAAGTATATCTCAACCTTAGATCTACTTTCCACAGGTCAAGCAATGTTCTTAATCAACTATGCAATGTAAAGCTAAAGACATATGGACTACCAGGTGTAAGGCAATTCGTCTTCAAGGCCGCTCGTGCCTAGTCAACCGAAGCCGGTTAAAATAAACACAATAGCCGTAGCCTAATAAATACAGTTTAGGGTGAGAATATGCAATATTGGAAGTATCAAGAGAGCATGACAACTTACATCTTAGTAGTATGGTCCTATTCCTTTCGCATAATTCCATAGGCCCGCCACCCATAGGTAGTATAAATCATATTAAACTAATACTACAAAAATATGAAACCTCGAAACAGGAAAGAAGTATACACTGGCTTCCAATTGGACACACATTCTCAAACGAACAGCCTCACATATTACGTGATGGCTTACTGAGCGCAATGCTGGCGAATAGATCAAATGGTGCACTCTCCTTGTGTTCGAAACTGTAAAGCCTTGACTGGCGAATGATGAGCTCACCGTCCTCCATCTGTCCATGAAAAATCCGCCCGTGTTGTGGGCCCAAAAAAGACAAAACGATCACAGGGAAGTGCATTTCTTTCGGAAATTGTAGCTTGTACTGGGTGATCTCTTCTGGCGTATTAAAGAGGGACTCCTGATCTTCGTTAGGTACCTCAGGCTGGTGTGCCCTGTTATACATAGCTGTGATAATTGACGCTAATTCGCCGAAGAGCATTTGCCCTTCATGTCCATCGTAGGACTGGGATACGCCCAGTATGACGTGTGGGTAGACAGTTATTGGCTGGTTCTGGCTCCAGCTTCAGGCCGGCCACCCACTCATCACGTATAGTCGGGTAAGCACCTCGTAGCGCACCACCATGAAGGAAAGGATTCGGCATGCTATGTAAGACAGCGAATTAGTCTTGCTATTAACAACCGAAAGTGCGTAACCACACTCACCTTATCCTGCTTAACTGACGCTTGTGGGCCAGTGAACGCACACACAGCGGGAGGTCTCTCGGGAACCCTCCTAATAAATAGTTGATGAAATAATCGAGAACAATGCGAGAGCATACACGTGCTTTCCAACAAGTGCTTTGGTGAGTGTCTGCATTTGGCGGAGGGTTATACTCCCGGAAGTATAGGTTTGATGCTTCTTCCTGGTCTACAAGACCTAGACAAATCGGGTGATTTTTGAGCTCTTCAATAGACATAGGCTCAAAGGTAAAGCTGCATGATTATGATTACATAGGCTTTCTAGATCCATTCCAAGGTGTCGGACTTTAAACTCCTCTAAAACTCTATCGTTCACTTCACCTTGACTGTTCTTCAGCAGTGCTGTCGGCGGGTTTGCCACGAGACTTGTAAACAGGAGGTCAATCCTCCGAGACACCCTACTTTTGGTGGGCATGATGAATACATGGGAGAGTAAATAGAGACTTCAAGATGACAGAAAACAGGTGCTTCAATAAACGTTACTGATCGCCAGGAGCCTGGTGGTGGTGGCGGATGGAAGAGGGGGAGATAGAGAGAAGGGGAGAATGGGGGTTGGGGGAAGTGGAAAGGAAACAGTCACATGTCCACCATCAGCAGTGCTGTTGAAGTCACAGGAGGTAAACACCGCGTTTACCAGCTCTGTATTTCAGTAATAGTGCCCATCTCTACTACGGACGGATTATTACCATTACACATATTGTATAGATGACAATAGCAACTGATTTGCATGTAGTACGCATCATGCGTTATCCTTTCCTTTTAGGCGATGTCCTAGCCAGCGTGTATCCGAAGAGCTGAGCTTTCTGGTCTGCGGAGCTCAAACAAGCCCCAAGAAATAAGCATAGACATTGTGGCTACTCGTGGGGCTGGGCTAATGTACGTTACTCGCATAGAAAAAGTAAAGAGAGCTGCTAAGTATAGAGCCTAAGTTACTTTTGGATAGGAGAGGCTCTTCAAGAACCCGAAGAGCCCGACCCATTCAGGAGCATCAGTGGTGGGAAACAGCTCATCACACAGACCAAGGCCCCGTGGCCGGCCAGAATCGAGCAGTCACAGGCTGTGGCCTCTTTTTCTACAGGGGCATCTGTTCTCTATTCCTGGTTAAATTGTTATATTCGGAAGTCTAACGACGCAAATCTAGGATGCCAGGTTAAACCTACCTAGCTGATGCCTTCTCCCCTTCCTCCGCCTTTATTACTCTCTCCAGCTCCCTCCTCGGTTGGATGTTTGCTTTCCACCATCTCTGTTTCCATGACTCGTGGTTATCTTCAAGACTACAGTATACGCGAACTACAATTGTATGGCAGGCAACTGCTGCAGAGATTGATCGCCAGAAAAATGTCCTAAGACTCGCTGTTGTCGCGTGTGAAAACCAAAAGTCCCGCTATCTGCGAAGCAAATCCCTTGAACGATGTAAGCAACCTCAACTTGACGGTCGCTTGTACAGCGGTGAGGATCACGTTAGTCACTTCTACTCCTTTGGGATTGTTGCCGGATTGTAGTCCCGAAGATTGATCAGTTAAGTATGACATGAACGTTAACCTTATGTTCATTGTTGTTTTTGTTGTTTTGCTTGGCCCAGCTGAAAAAAGTCTTTTAGATAAGATTGAGGTAGTTTTTCGGATAGAAGACTGAGAAACATTTGGACAACCACGAAAAGATATAATTAAAAAAAATATGGATCGGACATCGAACAGAAACAACACCAGCCTAGTGGACTGGTGTAATAGTGACCATAAATCTCACTGCGAACCTTGGGGCCTTTCTGTTAGGGAAACACAACGAGCTGTTAAATTTCCTCGGGAGAGAGCTGAAAATGGCATGCAACAGGATCAAGAAGGCTACTATAATGCACAGAATGGCAACACAACAGAGACTGATATGACCATGAAAAATTGAAAGTACAAGCGCGCTGGTGTGATGAAGAAATCTAGTTATAAGCAGTGAGACATATGACGAGGCACTTGAAGCTAAGCGACCTGGAGAAATGCCAAAAGATCACACTCAGTTGACGAATGAGATGGAGGACCAAGGACGTCGATCACCTTTTCGAACAAGAGCTGCATCATCCAAGCGACCCTGTTGCTGGGCATAGTGAGATGCAAGAGGAAATAGAACCCTTTAGATCAAGCAAGAATTACTAGTCAGTCATAATAACAAGCCATCCAACAACCATATACCTAGATTCATGGCTATTGCACAGTTTTGGGGCCTCTAGATGGGGAAAACCAACGCCGGTTGGTCCTGATAGCTTTGCTGGATAATATTCCAATGAAAAGTATTAGGTCGGGAGATAAACTCAAAGGGAAATAAGAAAATTTAACCTGAAATAAAACAAAACATGTTACGTAGAAGAAAAAAAAAAAAAAACTAAAAATATAAACCCGAGAATCTCTAGTCAATCAAATGTCAGTGACGTTTTGGTGACCGTCAACTCACTGTCAGCAAATCCTCACCCTCCTTCGCCTCCTCATCTGCTGCCTCCCGTGATCTCTACGCGATTGCACAAGGCCCGACCAGACCCCCTCTATGTGGATGCAAATCTATACTCGAGCTTAGCTTGCATGGGGTTGTTTGTATATTGTAGATATGATGCTTTTGATCTTGGGAAAAGCCCAGACTATGTCCTTCAAAAAACTGGTCAAATTGATATTACTGCACTTTGTAAACCCTAGGCCTTATATTAGCAGCAGGATGTCTAGTATATGTAGCGTAGGGCTATCATAGCAAGGTATCAACTACGTTCAAGTAATTGCCTACCTGTCGCATACATCCCGCGCGGACCGGGAGTATATTTAGAACCAGTTATATTAGCTCTTAGACGTTCGAATGTCCTTGATATTATTTTGATAGGTATAAAGGTACCATATCTTCCTCGGCAAACTTGTTTGAGTATGATTTCTGGTTCTCATGTCCAATGAAAAGTAAGGAGTCTCTTACACAACAGAAGTGGCCTCATGGCCGGCTTCATCAATCGACTTTCTAACTCGTTCTGTTAGTCGCAAAGATGTGGGCCAACAATCGATGATTTCTGCACTTCTCAGCTTTAGCACTCTGGGTCTAGTTTTTCCCAAGTCTTGTCCTATATCTTTTAGATATTGTCGGACGCCATCTTGATTTACCATAAGAGTGTCTTAATGTTTTATCTTCTGGCGCAATGGAAAGCTTTTACAGACTATGCTGAAGTTCTTTGATCATACTGCCCAGACCCCTTAATAATATATCAAGCAGTTCAAGAACGGCAAGCCATCTTAGAAATTGGGAAAATTTCTCATTCCTGAAAAGCAAAAATAAAAGCAAATGCATTATCATGGATGAGTATTAGTATTAGCTTCCAGTAGCCGTGTTATAGCAAAACTGGAAGTTTTGCAATTGACCCAATTGTTTTTCGGTTATTTAGTAGTTATGCAGTTATAAAAAATTGATTCCTGTGATAGTATTAGTCAAGAATATATCGCTTTACATATTCCCTATTCTCATGAGGTATAAAGAGCTGTGCGTTACTCCACTTACGAAGAATACCAGAACTGAACTTAATGCACGCTGCTTTCCATTCACTAGTCGTTTATAGTACCGGTTGGAAAAATATAATTCTTAGTAAAACCAGTTGATATTCTTGAATATTCACTTTGATTCCACCTGGGTGAGATAGAGAAAACTCAGAAGCCCTTAGAAGTAGTTATAGCTTCAAGTTCAATTTTACTATTTCGTACATAGTGTAATATCGACAAGGACTGATTATGGCCTCCGATTTGATGAAAAGCAAACACGCTCCAAAGCAGAGCGAGGGGGGTAAAGACGGGAAGAAGGGAGGAGGGGGAGGCGGAGGAGGAAAAGACCGTGGAGGTGGTCGCGGGGCTATCAAGAAGGTAATCATGATTTGGCCTACCTTTGCGTTGTTAAACTTACGCATATAACCATTCAGCAGAGAACAAGGAACAAGTGCCACTACTGTGGCGAGAGAGGGCACAATTTGCGGGACTGTCCAATGATGGCCGGCCACAGGGCCTTGGTATGTGTGATCAGCTGTTGCCACCATACATTACATAGCTGGCTAACAATATACAGGGGCAAATGAATTTGGAGGTTAGCAGTAGTCCTCGGTATTGGATCTATTGTGACTAATTTGGATATCGAAAACAGCGACGGGGCCGTGGCAATCGGGGTGGCCCTCATCATCTTCACCAAAACGCCCAGCCCGAACGCGAGCCTGAGCCCGAGCCCGAAGAGGAAAGGGTGGAAGATGAGGAGATGAACGAGAGTGAGCATTTGCTGACAGTGAGTTGGCGGTCACCAAGACCTCACTGACATCTCATAGGGTAGGTATTTTGGGGAGCTTTTTGCCTTTTTTTTTTCCTTTTCATATCAGTATTCTAGCAAGTGGTAGGGAGGGAGGGCCTTGCTAGCAATCCTATGCTTTATCTTACAAAGTGAACTTTCCATCATAATCTATTCATAACAAATCACCCACAAACGCCAAACTATCTCTCCTCTCATCACACAGTCTGGCATACTCCAGGAGCAACCGATAGACATAAAGCTGCATATCCTCCTGTCTGAGCACCTTCTCGGCCCAACTCTTCCCATTCAACGCAATCTTCTCCGCCTGCCCATCATGTCCATTCCGTCCCTTGTACCCAATGAAATACTGAATAATGCCATAGATATCCATATACAATGAATCCATGGGCACGAAATGTGCCCACGGAATAAGCCTCGAATCATGCCACTCCTTATATACAGTCGCCTTTATGGGCAAAGAAGTTGACAACAAGAATGCGCGATAACGCCCACTAAACGAGTTCCCATCGATGTCAGGTAGGTACTTGAACTGGTACATGTTCTTCATGGGCATGCCTTCCACGATCTTGTAATGCGGGTCGGTGTATGAGCAGTGCTTCCCGTCTTCGCGGGGGAAGCAGCTTAAGTCCAGGAAGCCGAGATCGCAATGTTCGTTTAGATACTCGGGTAAAGTGCCGTCTAATCCTGCCCAGATGTTGTAGTACTGGTAGTCCGGCTGACGGAAGTTGATACCGGCTGATTTGGAGCCGTTCGTTAGGGACACTTCTGTCCCGTTGAGCATGGAGACGAGTCGGTGGCGTTGATAGCCAGTCCATGTGTCGACGCGGTTACGTCCGCCGCTGGCGATTCCGCGCCAGTATACGATGTCCTTTTTATCAGACCAGGAACCGCCTTGGTTCTTCCACCCGCCTGAGTAACGTGGGTCGTCGTCCCAGTATACGGCTGGTGGGATGAGGATCTCGTTGTTGACTGTGAGCTTCGAGCCGCCAAATAGAGGGATGAGTTCGTGTGTGGTGGATGTGGATGTCGGCTCGATGAAACTGCCGTGGAGGGCTTGCAGCTCTGCGCGCCAACATGGGTCTTTGGATCGCTCAAAATCCTCGATATACCCGGTCTTTGAGAAGTTGCGATAATTGAAGAACTGGGGCGGCGGGTTGGCGAAATCCATGTGAGGGATGTTGCTGTTTCGTCCCGGGCTTTCCGGGGGACATGCGTCGCGCATGATCTCCCAGAAGGGTTTGTCGGGGCCATCGAACGGGGGTTTGAACGGTTCGTTCGGATGCGCCTCGTCGTACGGGGGCAGTGCCATGTACTGGTCGACGGTGGTGGCGGGGTCAAGCAGTTTCTGATTTGCACGGTCCTTCTCGCGGTACTCCGAAAGCTTTTCCCAGGGAATGATGATGCGTGGTTCGTCCATGCCGTTTAATGGGATATCCATGTCCGGGAGGAAGTCGGCGATCGTGGAGACGAGATCCGTCCAGACCTCCAGCCAGTTGACACCTGTGCGGCCGGCGGAGCTGAGTGTATGGTTGCGCACGATGATGCGCGGCTCCCATTCCGATGCTTGTTTCTGCATGACCTTGGGGTCCAGGGCCCAGTATGGGCTAAGGTCATCGTAGAGCTGGTCGAAGAAGTCCTCGATGAGAATCGCGTCTTTTTGCTGCGCGAGTTCCACCCATTTGTCGAACCCTGGGGGTGGGTGGCGACCGCGGCGCTCTCGATATTGTGCTGCTGCGTCGGTGAGGTTGTATACCTGCTTTGTGAGGAGGCGGTCCCATTCTTGCTCTGCGTTGCGGATTAAGCCGTCGATCGGGTGTGGAACAGCTTCCGGGTCGTCATGACCGTATCGCCCAGTTCCCGTTTCTTTCTCCTTGGCGCTACTATTGTCCGTGCTGTTACCGCTTGGCCGGACAATTTGGGGGAGAGGGTTGGAGTGGAAATAGAGACGGTATAATGTGGCGAGAAGGATGATTGCCGAGACAGCCAACAGGCCGTACCGCCGCACGGGGGACTGTAGCAGCGAAATCATGGCCGGAGGGGGGAGGGCTGCCCCTGAAAAACGGACACGGTACTTGTCAGGAATTCAAAGCTGAAGAGACAGCAGGAGGCCAGACATAATCATGTAGCCTCAAACCCCCCGGGATTTAGCTGAGGGACGGTCATCGTGAATCTCTCAACACCCGTTGGGCTGACGAGGGTCGGCGAAATATAAACGCCCTGTGACGATGGGGGCGAATTATGGACGCAGAATAGGAGCGACCTGTTGGTCTTTTGATCCATGCGATTTAGTCCCTTGGTTGGAACCGACGCCGGTCGAACTAGTGTGATGGGCCATGCATTGGAATTACATAAAGTGTCTTGCCTGGAGGGTATCAAGTCAAAGACATCCGTCATGGTGAGTCCTTCCTGAGGAGACTATTGCCTTCACCACTGCTGAGTAAACTATTCTTCCATCGACAGAGGCTGATATTCCCTTCAGCGTAATCCAGCACGAGGTGCTTTCCCAAGCATAGCGCGGTTAATTTTCAGGAGAAAAAAGGGGATCCAGCGGTCGCATGTGAGGATCAAGAGTAATATCCGGAATTATGCCATCCAATAAGGACAACGATGAACAGTGAGGCTGTGGACCAACGTGGGTCGTTCTTCCATTTTAGCCGAGACCCTACCACACCCTTGGCTTAGGGCAGGGCCCAATCTGGAGCGTCCTGACAGTTCATTTGAGGACAATTTGAATGTTCCTTTTTTTTTTTTTTTTTATCTTTTTTAATTTGAGGTTCAAATGTATGTGGCGTTCCGACTAACGAATCGGGTTTCGTGGCCCACAAGAAGTCTATTCATGTATCCCTATCGGCCTGGACCGCTGACCTGAAAAAGCCGAACGTTGGAATATGGAATGGAATTATTAGTGCCGGTTCCGAGTATCTACTGCCTTTCAGCCGGTGGGTGTTCGGAACCGGCACTAATAGTTCTGAGCCACATGGCTCGGTAGAAGGAATATGCTCCATAAGATGAGTTTAACCCTGGGATACTAGTCGGACTCCAAAACAAAACTAGGAAATAGAAACAAGTGGATCGCAGTTCGCAGTTCACATTCCGTCTTCTCCAGTCTTCCGGTACATCGTCCGCGTCACGTGCTTTCCTGGCACCTGCATTTGAATTGCTTTATAGCCCATTATCCAAGAGGTTCATGGAAGCGGTAGTGGAATAGAGTGGCCAATGATCACTAGATGGTCGCAGTAAAATCATCCTGATACAAGGTGGAATACCACGGTTGAATGAAGCCGCTCCATGTCCGAATGACGGCAAGCGCAGGCCAAGTTTCGGAGGTGGAAGGTGAATGAAGAAGTCTATTTGCCGAACGTCCAGAGCGGAGGGATATTCCATACAAAGCTACATACCAAGTATAAGTGCAACACGTATCATCAGTCCTTTGAGGGCCGGTTGGTGTTGATATCTTTCAAAATCGCATCCGCCCCCGCTGTCACGAGCCTTGCAGCCAGCTCTTGCCCAAATGTGGTCGCTTCACCGTTGGTCCGCACTGTTGCATCAATGGTGTCTTGAACGCTTTGGGTCCCGTCGAGGCTGACCACGATAGCGCGCATTCGAAGAAGATATTGTGATTGATCGACCCACTCAGTCTCAACGCCAATTGGGACACTGCAACCGCCTTCAAGGGTCCGCATGAGGGCCCGCTCGGCAAGACAGGCGAGGGTCGACTTTTCATCAACCAGCTTATTAAGCAACTCTTGGGTACTGCTATCTCCCTTGCGAGTTTCCAAGCCAAGTGCACCCTGGCCGACAGCGTGTAAAATGCCACCATCCTTGGAGCCCAGGTACTGGTTGATGCGGTCCTTGAGGCCAACGCGCTCAAGGCCAGCGGCAGACATAATCATGCAGGTATACTCACTCTCTGGATTATCGACCTTGGCCAAGCGGGTCTCGACGTTGCCACGCATGTTGGCAAAGCGCAGATGGGGGTAGAGACGGAGAAGCTGCGCCGAGCGCCGCACTGACGAAGTGCCAACGACTGCGCCTTCAGGGAGCGTCTGTAAGCTGGTGTACGGCAGACCGGCCTTGATAATTAGCGCATCACGCGGATCATCGCGGAGAGTGATTGCCGCGAGCTCACAAGTCTCGGGGAGGGCGGTTGGCATATCTAGTCAACGGTTATAAAGCTGCTTAGTGACACAAGGGGGAGCACGGTAGCGGATTCACCTTTCAAACAATGCACGATCACGTCCAATTGACCAGAGGTAAGCTTTTCTTCCAACTCGCTGGTCCACAGGCTCTTTGCGCCGAAGTCGTAGAGGGCTGTAGACTTGTCTTTGTCACCAAGAGTGTGGAGTGTTTCAATCTCATAGGACCGATTTGGGGCAATCCTCTGCAGGCTATCACGGATACTCTCGGCTTGGACAATAGCCAAGTTTGATCGTCTGGTACCGATTCGCAGAGGCGGCTGGACCGCAGGAGAGCTTTGCGCCATAATTACAATATTCAAGTTGAAACACAGGAGAAGATAATTTACCGAGACAGGCTATAGGAGCTGTATAACGTGCTTTGGGGCGGTCCAGCCTCTTATATGAAGTTCACCAGGTTTAGCCCCCACCTTTTCCCGGACCGCGCCATTTTGTCTCCTTTCCAATATTCCTTATCTTATCGGAGATGACTGTCGCTACGTCTTGTGCCATGCATCCAATGAGTGAACCATCTTTGGCCTTTAGGATTTCCTTGGTCTCTGAGGTAAAGTCATAGGTACTTTAATACAAAGTGGTCGCTGCAACACTGAATGGCTCAGAGTGGAGATGATGAAGTCGATAATCTTGTCGCGTTGCAATTGTCAGGCTTCACACAAAATATATACACATGGACATTCCAGGTAGTAGCGATTTAACTCGGCATTATTCCAATGAATCAGCTATGTACATGTTAATATATATATATATATATGTGATATGCCATCGCTAAAAGAATACATCGTCTCATGTCATTGGCACTTATTGAAATCAATACACTCTAGCCGTGGGAAGCAACCGTGTAATTGACTCTGTAGCTTAGACACGTCTGACGATAAACCCCCAATATCGTCTAAAATGAGGCGTTTAAGTGTCTGCCGAGAATGGCTGAGAATCTTGGTAAGGTCAACCGCTCGTATTGACGTGAAACATAAGGCAATCCTCTCTAGTGAGCTAGGGAGAGACGGAGAGTGCGAAAGGTGGGAGAAGAACTCGATTGCCAAATCTCGTGGCGCCAGACTGAGGTATATTTTGCGAAGATTAGGGGCATGGAGAATCATATTCAAGATAAAAGAGTAATTGTATGGCGTAAGTTTGTGGTCCAGGTGAAGGTTCTCCAGTCGTCCCCATCCTGTCTTGAAGGTGGGATTTGTAAAGAGATCCTTCGGTAATCGTTGAATATCCATGATATTTGAGGTGTAATTCACCCCTGTACCATACCAGAATAGTTTCATGTGTAGCGATGCATCGGCAATTATTTCCAATAAGATGGCAGCAGCGTCGTCGGGATTGAAATGTTCATTATTGTTGATGTCGTCTTCTTCGGGTACAAACTTGGTTCTGACAGGCGATATCACAAAAGATCGACAATTTGTAAGGCTTTCAACGAGGTCATCTCGAAACCGTTGAATGACTGGTATCTGTAGTGGATTGTGTATGTGGCCTGCCGCGCTTCGCTGCCATTGCAGGTCCCGGCCGAGATAAGGCTCCGGAGTCATCACGACCAGGCGATGAACCTGTTGTCGCATGACCTTGTTGTTGGCAATAGCATGGATATGATTAAAACTGTCTTGCGAGAAGTCTAAGTGGATTTCTGTGTATCGCTGCGCCAAGCGATTTATCGTTCGGTGGTATGTATCGCGGCATGTCCCAACCAGCGACGCCAAGTCTCTCGTATCTAGCTCGTCACAAATCAATTCGAGCAATTCCAGCGGGATCTGGTTAATAGTAGTAGACATATTGAATAACAATGAAGAGAGAGTTGTAAGGAAGTAGTTTGAGAAGTGAGAAGAAGGTATCATTTGCGTCATCCTCTCTTATCGGCCGCAACCTCAAGGTCCCTGGAGTACCTTGGAGGCTTTTTCCGAGTTTGATCGCCATGAAAGTACCACCAATGTACTCACTCCAAGAATTGGTACTCCGAAAAGATGGTTCCTGCGTTGTAGAGGAATGGATCAACATTCGGTCTTTGCGGGTGTTGTTTCTTAATAATATTGTCGGAAAATGTTTGATCTCCCGCTTGTAAACTTGGGCCCCATGCACGGACGGTTTGGATTTGCACAAGAATAACTTTCCCAAGTTTCCACTTTAATAGCCACAAGACGTTCATAATATTATCTCTTTTCGTCTAGCCTTGTAACTGAAGGATCTTCATTTTGCCAGGCGCAGCGTTGTTTAATGAAAAATATTCTATTTACTGCCAGGACAAGAGGTGCAGTAATTCTCGTTCCTAACATAGCTTTTCCGAGTATAACCTCTGATATAGGTACTGCAGATCATCAATGGTCTGTTATATGGGTCTCGAAAGGCATAGGGCTGCTACCAGTGCTCCACCGGCAGATGCGCCAGATGGGAAATTGTCTAGCGTACCATTTCTTAATCATTACCAAGGACCTGAGTTAGAGTCCTTACCACCTCATATTGCAAGTCGGATGTCCTGCTAATGGATCTCCAACTATGTCTCTTAAGGCCGAATGTGGCTACTAATGGCCCTGCAGCATTGTTAGAATAAAGGACGCTCAATGCTAAACAGTAATAACGCAGAGGAGTACACGGACAATACTGCCTGTTTGGAGCATGTTGTACCCTCCAATTCAGGCTGGTATTAACATCGTGGAAGGGGAAAAATCAAGCATTTAGTCAGATGTCATTTCAGGGTATAGTGCAAGAGCACCAGCCAACAATGTCGCTTCTCTACGGAGATCACCGGTTGAGATGAGATGAGTTGCCTATTTCTTACATGCTGGTTTTATTTAGCTACCATTCATACTGTTTCTCCCAGACAATGGAAGAGAGACAAGGCAGACGGCCCCCAATTATCAGCCCATGCGAAAAGTAACATAGTCACACTACAGTTACGCATCCCTGGTCAAGTTGTGCATTAGCTTATTTATCTATCCCTTTTGTACTTAGCGTTGCTTACACTATATATCTATTATTCTATAGGGGGAGGGGAGGGGGGCTTAAACAATTCTAAACAATATAAGAAAAATGGATATTTGCTTAATATAGTCAAACGTACGAATGCCGTCTCATTCTAACGTTACATCCTAATATCCCCGGCATCACTTGTTCTTATCATATCTTTTTTATTTATTTATTTTTTTTTTTTCCCTTCTTCGCATTCGTTTTCGCAGTCGTTTCCAAGCATCAAACGTCTGTAGACAATTAAAAAGAAGGACCAATAAATACAATATCACTGATCAATATCCTTCTGAAACTCTGTCACTGCCTCATCTTGAAGGTAACTCGATTTAAGCGACATACAGTGGTTAGCCACAACCCCTCAACTCCCCCCCCCTTCACAAGCCTAATTAAACCAGGAACCCACATAGGAATATGAACAAAGAAAGAAAGGTATGATTAATATGTATTCACTAATCTAGAAAGCGGTTCCATTCACTTCCTCTGCGTTGGTCCCCGAACAAGGCCGTGCACGGGCCCTGTCGGTTGCTCCTCTTTTCTGAGAAAACAAAGAGAAAGAGTTCGGTCTTCGTTGGTCGGTCAGATTTTAGTACACACATGGGTCGATCGATGGACACTGGAGAATATCCATTGAGCCATGTTTTGGCCCCCAAACTTGGGGCACGGACGCAGCCCTAAACCCTGACACATAAGATTAAATGCTAAAATATCGGTGAGTAGATGTCAGATCATGCGAATGAGAATATGGATCTAATTTTTGTACTTGGCGAAATAATGCAAGTTTATCGGTTTACTAACAAATATCCATATGATCTCTCACCTTGTATGAACCGTCGACACTTGCTGATAGCGTATATATCAAAAAGATAACAAATATCAAACCTCCCCCCTTGGCGTTATGGCTTTACTGTCCTTCTTTCTCGGCGGCCTCCCGCGCAATCTGCTCCTCATACTCTTTGATATTGTTTATCCCCTTGGGCATGCCGTTGGGCATCAAACCCTGGTCATCCATGAGCTTGTCTCGCACCTCCACGCAGCGCTTCCATGAAGGTCGCACCACCATGCGGTTATGCCAGGCCTGCACATTGGGGTATTCTGCTAATGGGTCTTCTCCCGGAGCTGTCTGCAGCAGCATGTCAAGGCGACAGTTCCAGGGCAAAAATGACAAATCTGCAAAGGTGCATTTATCGCCCACGAGCCACGTCTTGCCTTCGAGACAAGTGTTTAACACGTCCAGGAAGCGGCGTACTTGGCCGTTGTAGCGCTCTATGGCGGAGGGGATTTTCTCGTGATGCAGAACGTTGAACCTGATTGTTTTAGAATATGGACGAAGAGTTGAGCATACGGAAAAGAAGGAAGTATATGTTAACCATGGTTGGTGCGGAGGGAAAATAGTGGAAATACGGGCAGTCATACCATCCAGCCTGGCCATAGTAGGGCCCTTGTCCACTCATCTGGAAATGAAGGTACTGGTTCAGTAATTGCCTTTCGTTAAGCGACTCATAGGAGAGCTTCTTCTCCGTGTCGTAGACCTCCTCCAGATACTGGATAATGGCGCCGGACTCCCAGAGGGTCAGGTTGGTGTTAGGATCAACGATCGCTATTTATTCCGCTTAGCATCTCTACTCCAAAAAACGAACGATTCCAGTCCGGCTTAGATGAAAGTGGTACATACCTGGGACTCTACCGTTAGGGCAGATATCGGTGTAGGGCTTATTCTTGACATCGTTGAACCTGAAGGATTCAATCACGTAGGGGACCTGGAGTTCCTCAAGAATCAGGACAACCTGGATTTCAACCAGATGAAGTCAGCAAAACCTCCCCGTCGATCTTTATTCAGTATCCACCGTGCTGTCGATCAGCGCTCGTACCTTCCAAGGATTGGGGCCAGAAGCTGCGAGAACGAATTAATTAGTATCACTGCTCATGCAGCAGATATGCAACTCGGCTTACGGGTCAGCCAGACAGTAATTGGCTTGGTATTGAGCTTGGTCATAATGCCTATAGGAGTGGAAGGATGACGTTTCTTGGTGAGTGTATGATCGAGATAAAAAAAAAAAAAAAAAAAAAAAAAGGGAGTTTGTGTTTCTTTAATATATTCTTAATTGATCTTGGGTTTGGGGGGCATTTCTCAACCCCCCTCCTCTGCTGGGCGGCCTGTTGGTACCCTAGGCGGCTACTACGCCTCAAAATGGCAATCCTTGGTTAGTGCTTATATACTCTAACCGACGAAGCCAATCAACAAAAGCATAAAAGCATGCGGCGGTACATCACTGTATGTTCTCATTATATCCACCCTTGTATTAAGTCTTATACTCACCGCGTGGTATTATCTCACGGGGCCATTGCAGCCCTAAACAGCGCCAGCAGGTAGGCGCTCCAGTCAATGGCCAATCTGCTGTGCTGACACCCCAGTCAGATCATAAATAGCTGCATATACACCTCTCTGTCTTCCATCAATTTGAGTCGCTTTGCGAAGCACCACCCTCGTAACCGAAGAATTCAGACACATCACTTCAGTTGTTTCCAAACGCTGTTTATTGGTGTTACGTCCGTATTTGGAGATCCGCTTGATGGACACAGTTGTAAATGCTAGAGATCACCCCATAGGTTAACCATGATCGTCAAAAAGGGAACTAACGCTCCTGTGTAGGTTTGTTCATCCATCGAACACATGAATCTACGGTGGTCGGAATGGCAGCAGCCACAACCGCAGAGGTGATTACGAGTCTAACAAATTTAGTGACCTGCTCCGTCGCCTTTGCATCTGCTCACATGTCGATGTCCTACAGCAAACCAAACAATCTCATCTCGGCAATTTAGAAATGCAGTTGAAAAGGGCTTGTTGCGCTTAGTATAATTCGTACGTGTAGAGTAACCTGGAAATGACGCTAATACCCGCAAGGTGTCATGTCATGGCAAAGGAACGGTATTGGCGATGACTGCATGCTTTGGAAGGCTGTTGGGGTCAGTAGTGCATTCGCGAGCGAGCACCACAGAATTGGGATTTCGTAGGTAATCTATAGCGTTATTCCATGTACCGAAAGAAGGCAAGCCATAAGGCTAGCTGTGAGACGTTATATATGGTATATGCAGGAAAGCTTTCCACACCCTGTCCATCATGTAGGTACACACCAGAGTTTGGCAAAATGGAAGCTGTGTTGGACCTAGAAGAGAAGAGGACTTGAAAGCAAAAAGGTTATTCTCAAGTCTGTTAAAGACATTCAGATAATACCTCGATATCAAATAACTAGTAAGGCGAGGAACTGGCCAACAAGGGATCCCCAACATGCGGTCAGATTCCATTCAGTTAAGACCCGAGATAATAAGTAAGTTAGCGACAAGTATTCCATGATCAGCCAGGATATCAAACGAGTGAAATACAGTTCCCCCGATGCTTGAGTCTCAGCAGTATACCGGACCTTTTGAACGATTTGGTTACCGCTGAACGAAAGGACATGCGACAGATAAGGTGTGTAAAAGTAATGCCACAGTTATGTACACGACGCTGGTATTATGGCTCAAGGCACTCTTCACACCTTCACACCGCTGCTCAGTTGCCCGGCAAGCGTGGGTGTCAGACAAAACCTTGTTGCATTAGCGCCAGGCAAAGGCCTCGTTTAGTGTTCTCGATCGACATTTCCATTGCCACGTGGATTATGGCTGACTTTCTTCTCTTCCATGTCTTCATTATGCATGTCATATTGGGGGCCATTTTCCGTTCAGTTTGGGCAGTTCTTCTGCTACCCTTCCCAGGCCCCAAGTCTTTCCCTGCTAAAATTGGCCCCAACTCTCCTCCATTCTGCACAATATCAGTGCAAAGAACCCTGTAGATGTCAAAATATAATGTTACAGCCTGAGTTCTCAGCCCCCTTCCCCTCTTAAAAAGTCAGCCACAGAGACAGAATTCATTTCATTGCTCTTTCCCCCCCTCATTCGGCCACATGTTGTCTCCCTGACCCTCTTTCTCTCCTGCAACGGCCCCAGCCATGGACGCTTCAATGTCCATCAACGTGACGCCGGTCGTCTCCGTTGCCCTTGTCGTTGTGTCAACCATAGTTCCAATATTGTCTCTATTGTCGATTATTCTCCGGTTCCAAGCACGTCGAATAGGACGGTTAAAACTTGGAGCTGATGACTGGTGGATCTTGGCAGGGTGGGCATGTATTCTCAAGTTCAATGGAGACAAAACATACAGCTAACGTTCCACAAGCTTCCTACTTTTGGGTTGAGCATCACTGTTTGGATATTTGGCAGTATTACTGGTATCTCGGCATATAAAATCAGTATAACAACGGGGATCCAGCGATCATTTCAATGCATTTTCATTTGCAGTGCCATCCTCCAAGTTAGCCTGTCTACTGTGAAGATTTCGGTTTTGCTCTTTTATAAACGAACATTTTCGATCCCCAAGTCCCAAATCGCTGCATGTGTCGCCATCGCCATTGTTGGATGCTGGGGGATCGCCTTCTTCTTCGTAAGTGGTTCCTACAGTCAACGTACGTCTCACGCACAGACTAACAGACATAATGTAGTTGATTCTGTTAGAAGGCGATCCTATCAGTAGGCCATGGACTGGGAAGGGTCGCTTCAGATTTGATCAAGTTGCAATGGAGTTCGCTCAATCCGCCACCAGTATCGCATTGAATGTCGCCGTTCTGCTGTTTCCACTCCCTATGCTTTGGTTTCTACCCATGTCACCTCACAGGGTGTGGGATCTTATTCTCGTCTACGTGTTAGGTGCCCTGTAAGCTCTCGTCCCCTTCTTTGCGTTTCTCTATACATCTACTCACGAGGACCTACGTAAATCCCAGTTGTTGCGCTGCTGCTATTGTTCGACTAGTTCTCCTCCATGCCTCTATAGCCAAAGAGGCCACTGACCTATCCGTCGTCCGTAAGTATATTTTTGTCGTCGTACTAGTAGTATTAGATCGGAACACACATCTCACACTGACATGCTTCCCTCCAGACATCCACTCCAAGCAGCTTGTCTTCATGATCATTGAGACAAATTGTTCCATTATTGCCGCCTGTTTACCATGCTACGGTGCCCTTCTCCGCGGCGGGCAATCACTCGCGTCGATTGTCCGATCCTTTCTTGCCATCCACGGCCGGGCCAGCTCCCCGTCCGATTCCAGTTTTGCTAGCCTTCATAGCGGCAAGCACTACCCAATCCACGGCATCAGGGATTTGGACGCCGATACTGGTTCTCAGGTCGAACTCACGGGGCCTACGGAGCGTTGGTCGCGAACGACAACGCAGGTCACGATCAAGGTCAGCGGGAACCCACATCATAATGATGAGTGTCGCTCGCCGGGGATTGTGGTTCACACTGAGCTTGACATATCTACTAAAGGAGTTGATGTTTGACGAAGTCTTAGCAGTGGGTTCTATATTAGATATCAGCCTATCACCTCGACCAAGGAGGTTATATTATGCTTTAGATAAGTAGTGAGAAGAAAGTTAATCTATTTGTAATATGATACCCACTAGCTTAGCAGTACATGCCAGACTTGTATCATTCATTGACTTGATGGCCCACTAATCGTTTCTCCAGTGATTAGCTATCGCCAAGAACTAAGTATAACATCAAGGAGCATCCCACTTGTATTCGCATGATATATATTTATTCTCTGTAGCCGCTATGTTGATTCACCTATAAATGATAATATCCGTTCTTCACCATCCGCCCGGTTGAGCGAATTCAATTAGACATAATTCGAGAAGAACCGTTTAATATTTTCTATTTCATAGTTCCGCTTAAGCTGATTCCAATATTGAGTGTTGGAGACGAACCCCGATAATTTACAGCCATGTCAGGCGGGCGATGTTAATCCAAATGCTGCAAATTGCACAAATTGAGTATGGTGTTTGCCTGACGCGAGTCCATCTTTCTGGTTTGGGGGTTTCCCCGCTACTCAAGCGACGAATAGTGATAGGGAGTCGCTTCTAATTGAAGGTCTTCATGAAAGGCATTTTGGGCATCGATGGTCGGTGTCAATATATTGGTTGTATCAGATGGCTGTCAGGTTTGGCCGGCGAGTAATTGCCATCATGAAAATTTCGTCGCCATCTATCTGGGAGCCCTTCTAAGTCCATTGATAGAGCTTTGAATAGCAACCTTTAAAGAAAGGAAGAAAAACACGTTGTGTTCCCAATACGGATACGGACTAGACTCAGTAAGACTGTAGGGACTACGCTCTACCAGAATTCGTGTTGCGAAGCAAAGAATTCCCATCGCTGCCAATTGAACTACAATAAAACTGAGTGATGCACGTGTTATATATATACTTCGTCAAGGCAGCTAGTAGCTAATCAATGCCATTGCAGCACCAGATATGCAGCTCACCGCCGTCGGCTCATGGTACTGCTATAGGGCTACGAACGATGCCATGAAGATCAATTGCTAAAGGTTGACGTCAGGCTTGATGTCTCGGCCGCCAATCAATAATGTGTGCATGCTTATAAAAAAGCCGCATCTGCTAGACTTGATAATCTCATTTCTGAAAAGATGGGAGTCTATAAAATTATAACCTCGGTAGAGTTGACATGACCTAAGAAAACAGAGAAGATCAGTGAATTCACCTTCAACTTC
This sequence comes from Aspergillus tamarii, assembly GCA_030556085.1. NCBI lineage: Eukaryota > Fungi > Ascomycota > Eurotiomycetes > Eurotiales > Aspergillaceae > Aspergillus > Aspergillus tamarii. The sequence goes on from JARVTJ010000006.1 coordinate 975,688, forward strand.
GAAATAATACTCCTTTCTTCGGGTCCACTCATAATACATCATTAGGGTTATGACTATGGAAGTATATAATTGACCGTTAGTGGAAGACAAATGCCGATGAGGTATTGGTGGAGATTGCGATCTGCAATGGGGTGATGGAGAAACGGTAAGAGGTGCATTGAACGAGGAAATATTCTAAACTTATCTTATTCACACGAGAATCATCCAAATTGGGAGAGGATGCATTCCATCAATTGATTCATCGCACATTGTTGCATGGAGAGAATGCTTGGCGATTGAGGCTGAGCGGGTATCCCTTGGCGTCGATCGTTGCCGCTCAAGCTTAAAGCTCAGGCATCATTTCTGCCTGACTGGCCCCATTGTGAATTACGAGGGTCAGCAGTTGTATTTTCAATTCAGGTCCGGAGGGGATAGACTTACTCCTACTATTAGTAGAATTATTGATTCTGGACAGAAGAATGTTATGCGTTATTTTTTTTTGGTTGCCTTTTTTCTTTTTTACATTCCGATATGTCGGACAGAATAGTATTTGAAATGGTTTTGGTTTCCCCATACTCCGGTACCTGAATAGGGGAGGGTATTTTTTGGCCAGAGGGGATACGGTACGATAACTCTAAAAATAACATAGAAGTAATTTAATCTCCAGCCTCGTGTTGCGTCCACCAATAACGAGGCACGTGTCCCACCTTTTCTCCTCTTCGTCGTCAGTCGGATTCTCCACTTACTGATTGAATCAATCCAACAACAACACAAAACACTCTGTCCCTTTACTCCAGTCAAACTCGCGGAGAGAGAGAGAGAGAGAAAGACACTGTTTCTCTCCCCTTCCTCACTTGTACAACTCACTCTCATTTGCATACCCCTTTGAACTTCCTCCCCTTTCCTCCTTCCGACCTTCTTCCTTCCCCACTTCCCCCCTATTACTTCCTTCTCCATGCCCCTCTTTAAAAAAAAGTCAAAGACTCCTCCCACGACCAACTCTGCTGCATTCCGATCAGTCGAGCATCTCCCATCTTCGGTCGCATTCCCTGGCGATCTTGACCGACGGTTTTCCGTCTCCACCAACGAACCGGTGCCACCACTTCCACCTCAACATCCTGCGCATTCCAACGTGGTTCATCGCTCGCAGAGTCACCGCCGCCCGAACACCTTTGCCAACCATTCGGTAGTCCCGCCCACCGCTGCTGCGCCTCCGCGCATTGTCGATGCTGACCCTTCCGACCAGTTGTGGCCACACCCACAGCCAGCAGAGAGACCAGAAGAACACGAAAACCCGCGGCGGTCCAGAAGAAACCTCTTCTCCTTACACTCGCACACTTCTTCCTCCCAAGCCCCTCGGGAGTCGACTGGGTTCTTGGAACGTAGTCGTTCCGTAAGGAAAACTTCTCCGGCCCCGCAACGACAGGAGCAACGTCCCTTGTCGGTGGATACGGCCGCTGACCCCCACTCGCCGTCAACATCGAGGGAGCATGTGGTAGATACAACGCAAGACCCGTCAAAGTCTCCCGTACTACAGCAACAAGGACTTTCCCACGAACCTCGACCTCGCCCGCCGCAGACCCCCTCTATACAGCGATCCAACACCGATTCATCGCTTCTCGAGCAGATCTACCGCCCGTCCCCTGTGGAGCCTAAGCATTCGGGCGAATTAGCTCCGGGCCCGGTCCAACAACAGCAACAGCAACCACAACAACATAATCAATTAGGTCTTCCTCGCCCTTCATCGCGACAGTCCCTAGGACCTCCCTCGCCGCTACCACCTCCGCCCGCTTACTCCGACCATTCTGCCTCACAGAGTGCCATGTCAGATCGTCCGCCCAGTGGCCAGCGCGCCCCAACGGCGACCCCGCCGCCAGGCGGCCATCCGTCATACCCTCAGGGGAATAACAACCAAGATGCTACAGCGCGTACTAATGCAGCCCAACAATCAGAACCGGGCCGTAGCACGCCCACGTCCACCCGCATTCGTGATGAAGGAGAGATTGATGTGCGTACTTTAGTGCAGAAGCATGACGAACTTCGTATGTCTTTGATCCCACGAGCAAGATTTTATTCTTCTAAACTGACTTTCTCATGTAGAGGCGAAGTATTCCAAAGTGAAAAGATATTATTTTGAGAAGGAGGCTCAGGTGCAACAGCTACAGAATACCGTCGCCCATCAGCGCATGGCGGTGTCGCGTACAGTGCTGGACGACAACGAGTATGCGAACCGATTCGGTCGTCTGGACGGCGCCATCAAGGATTTGGCGTTTGCATTCCGAAAAGAGTGGAAAGGTCTTCCCAAGTGGCTGACGGGTTACGTGAACGACGATGCACATATCACCGGCACGAAAGAGATGACTGCGATTGGTCGTGCAGTAATTAGTCGGTGGCTTGTGGAGGAGTTGTTTGAGCGTTTCTTTCACCCGGCCCTGGATCCCACCTTCAGTCGACAGTTGAAGAGCATTGAGATGAACCTGCGCCGGCAGCAGGGCAATACACTCACCGACGAGGATAAAGAGAACGCGATCGCACGCATTTCCAACTGGCGACGGACGACCTTGGACGGCCTTACAGATGCACTGCAGGGACCAGCTGCCGAAGAGCACCGGGGCCAGCTGATTGACCATTTAGTTGATAGTCTGGTTGCCACCCTGGTGTCATATCTGGGTGATCCTCCGCCGCCCGGGCTGGACAACGGCGCACGCATGATTGTAGAGAATGCTGTAGGTATCGCGGACAAGGTCCCCTTGGAGTCGCGCGACGTGTGTATTGAGTACATCCATCCCGGCACCCTCCTACACGAGTCGAACATGAAAGTCGAGACCGGTCTTCCACCCCTCACAAACGTGAGTGCTGAATCCGCCGCGGCGCGAGGATCCGGCGACCACGAGCGCCTTGAAGGACCGCCTGACGAGGCCGACAGAGAGTCGTCTGGGTCAACGAGCCAAGAGGGCACGCCAGGGGGCCCGCATCCCGGACGCGAACCGCGCATGCGGTCCGTAATCAGCAAGGTAATGGGACGGAGACAAAACCAGGGCACTGCTCCAAGCCCCGGTGGCAATGGGGACATGCGCCCTCCCACGGCTATGGAAGAACGGAACAGCCTGGGAGCGGGACGGATTCGGTTTGCATCCTTCATTACTGCGGAAGTCAGAGGACGCGGCCCGATGAATGTGTTGGTCAAGGCGCCTGTATATTTGATGGACTAATGATAATGTACATGTTTAGAGCTGCAATTATGATTCCTTTACGATAATAGCGCGCAGTCTATCTCAAGCGGTCTTATTCAAGCCGTGCCTTCAGTTGTTTATTCCTTTCAATGCAAAATTACCGGGATATATGCTACAAGTTCGGAGTTTCCCTGTACATCAATAAACCTGGGGAGAGGGAGTATAACCTAACGGAAACCTGATCTAAATACGGATGCACGGATATATGTACTGTACATAATAAACTGAAACTTCTCAGTGTAGCGTATTCGTTTTATAGAATAGCATGGAAATTCATCGTTCCGTTTGAGCCGGGATTGACCACTGGTGTGATAGACAGAGATCTGGAGAATCTGGAGCCGAGCCAGAAGCGTAGCAAGGTACAAGAGCTCATGAGCCAGGATCATGCGACATAGCTGGAGCGCCTGGAACAGGATAAGTTGAACCGGAGCTGATTAACAGGGCCTTGACTGAGGGACTTGTTGATGACGATCTGGAGGTCAAGGCGGCCTTTGTCACCGGCACAGGCTACTCCGGCGAATCCAGAGTACAGTGCCTATCTCTACTGCCGCCGGCGTGTAGATAACGAGGACAATGGCGACGAAGACAAAGACAACCTTGACAATACAGAGGGAACTCTAGATATACAGGGTTTATTTCGCCTACAACACCACAGAGTAGGGTGTGAGACAGATTGCGAATCGAGCTGTGAGCTTCACTATTTCGGCTAGTCTGGTCAATGATCGGTTTTTACTGTGTTCAAAAGGGCTGGCCGAGTTGGATAATTAAGTATACTTTGATACTTGAGTCAAACTCTCCTTTACAAGTAGTACTTTCTTTAGCTTCTCCACTTTAGACACTATACCGGAAAGTTAGTTCTTGGGTAGATAATCTAGGGCCAGCCTTTGTCATTGAACAGGTCTCATGGCTCTGAGTGTTCAAATTTTGGATACAATCGCTATATTGTAGAATATAGAGAGCTTTGGCTCCCATGGCGTTACTAAAGTCATTATTTCTAATGCTCATAGACAATTTAAATGCTATGTTTATTATGTGTTTGCTAACTGAATAGTTCTCTATGATGTGGATTTCAACACTACCTGGCTTATTCCAGCTTGTTGAGTGGATCGGGTCTTGGGATAGATCACTGCTACCTCAAAAGCAAAGCATAGTGGTAGCTCACCTCGGTTCATAACACCAATCATGTGTGCAAAATACGATGCTAATCAATCCCTTGCAATAGTACCGTGTAGCCCTACAGCTCCACATATACTGCATAGCCTAAAAGGGGTGGTATTCAATAACTAACTAAACTTCTGTTCACGAAGAAGAAAAGAAATATTTCAATAAAAGAATGAAAGTCTAACAGTATTGCGAAGACAGCGACTTGGCCCTTTCACACGGGCTAGCTCATGGCCTTCCAACTACCGCCTCCTAGTTCAACACCTCGCCACTCATCCTCTGCTCCCTTAGTATCTTACTTCCGAAGAGTGAAATCAAGCTTTCCAGAGCCTTTGAACCCTTCCGCAGTTACCATCTGAAAAACAGGGTTCCCAGGCTTGAGTCCCAACTCCTGCCAGCGCTTGAAATGAGCAGCAACGTCGACGGTACCGGTATGGCGAGCGTCACGGCGAACAGACCACAACTGGTTAAAGTTCGTAACTCCATAGATCTCAGGGACATTTCTGTAGGGCAGCATATAGACATCGTAGACGCCACCATCGGCTTCGACCTGGCCGAGAATATGACCATTGCCCGGCGTCCCAGTTCCATGAGCTTCGACAACGTACCATTCGGTGACGGGGTCAGTGGTCCATCCATAGACCGCCAGAGTGAAATCACCTTCAGCCTGGAACTGACCGTTCCAAGACAGGGAACTGGAAATTGAGAGTTGCATTAGTTTCGAGTTGGAAAGGCTATGTACTGATTGATCAAATGCTCACCGAGGACTGCCACCCTTGAAGCCTTTTCCACCTAGAAACTCGCTGTTCGTGTTCCAGCTGAGCTTGAACTGCCCGCTGTTTTCGAACTCGGAGTATTCAGCACCTGCGCCGTTGGCGTTGTAGAGGGAGTAGTAAAACCCTGCGGCGTCTACGCCGTCCTTGCTTGTTTTGAACGTCCCATCGCGCCTTTCAATGTTTGCGTCTCCCGTTGCGTTCGCGATGAGGGCTTCCATGTGCTTGAGAAATTCAGGAGATCTAGCAACAGTTTCGGCTGTGGTGCTATCTCTGGGAGTTGCGAGCGCTCCTAAGACCGGAAGAAAGAACAGCAAACGGCTGGCTGACACCATGTTGGTAAAGTGGCTGATCGGAATGGTTCTTTGGAGTTGAGAATGTTTCTTTTGGAATGGGAGTCAGGGACCCTTGAAGGTGCGAATTGTCTGCTTTAAATATTTTTTGGTTTCCAAGTTACTGAGACACGAAACTGGACGGAGGGCTCATCAAACCCCTGCCAGTGTGAAATTACTTACGTTAACTAGACAGTTTCACCTGGAAGATATTCGATTACATGATAGTTCAGTGGTTACATTGAGATGTGAGACCATTCTACCTGGCGGTCTGACATTCATGCATGATAGCTCCCGTAGGGCCTTCCCGTACTGCAGATCCTACCTGAAGATAGACATATCGTTTACGCTTGCCTATTATGAAAAGGAACAATTACATGCTAGGCGATATCCCGCGGTTGAGATACAACCTTTCTCCACTGTTTCTTGGTGAAACAGAGATCTGCAGCTCTAGAACTAGATCAGCAATCCCAACTCTAAAAACGTAGGGCAACTCCGAATGCTTACGAGCAGTGTACACATGCTCCATATTTGGAGTTGCAGTTGTATGGCCTAAGTCTTGCTCTAGAGGACTGTTTCCTTCATGGATACTATTATGGGAATTATCTGCCCGGTTAATACGGGGTTTTCAAACACTGGAAGAGGCTATTTACACAAATTGTCTGAACTCTAAGGAAACAGTATTCCTTGAGAGAGCATTCAGTGTACTTTTATACCCCCCTAATCAAGCATAAGGAAAGATGAGCTCTTCACCTGAAACACCATACCTCTAGGAATATATCGGATAATACAGCAAGTTCACCATCTTCTTTGCATTCACACATAATAAATTTAGGATAGTATAATAGGCTTCGTACCACGCATTTACCAAATCTAAGGTAGAGTTATCCAAATTTCACCAGATGTTCACGTCATTTTGACTATTGAGCCTGACGAATAATCCTCGTTTTAGAGCTTCGTAATACTCATTCTGTGAGTATCCTTTTCTATACTTGTCCATAAGCTCTTAGGTTTCAGGGATCTAAAGTTCGCGTTTACATCTCCATAGCGAGAGGGAAACGGAAAGCAAAGCAAAGTGTTCCCAGACATTATGTACACAAGGGTATCGCGATATATTAAGCCAGGCTGACATGGCCATATTTCTACACTTTGTTTGGATTTAGGCTAAAGTGTTACCTAGGGCTATCACTCAATTCGGCAATACCTCAGCATGCCGCACATGGATGCTTATGTTGCTTTTTCTTTCAGCCATTGCTGCTTTATAAACCCACTATTCAGGTGTAGGAATGGCGAGAGGACTACATATGATATTTCACTATCGATCATGTGAGAGTATGAATATAAGTTCTTTGTTAATTCAATATCCTCTCTTGATTCATTCCGCCAGAATATGAATTGCGTAGTGGTGCCAATGGCTTACCGTACTCGTGCTCGGGACAATTTGCGCCTTTCCCAAAAGCATCTTCTTTGCGTCAACTTCCGATCAACTCGATGTGCACCTAAGGGAAATCCAAATTTAAAATATGTTCCGTTGTGCGCAGTGTGACAAATCATACCAGCGGAAAGCGCATTTACTTCGCCATGAGTTGACTCGTATGTTCAGGGAGGTATTCATCGTGTGGTGCTGCCAATTGACCATCTACTAGATTCCGGCAAGGCCGCTTCCACGTGCCCCTTTTGCAACAAATCTTTCTTAAAACCGTAAAGGCAACCATTCCTACGGTTCTAAAACTGGATCTGACCCTTTGCCCCTACAGAGAGGTTGCCCGGCGACACAGCAAAGCATGTGCAATCAAATTCAACCAACAGCCTGCCCCGGCAGCCAAGCCCGGGCGGAAAAGGCAGTCTTGCGATCAATGTTTCGCTACGAAAAGGGCGTGTGATAAAGGTTCACCGTGCTCTCGTTGTCGCTCTCTCGGACAGCAATGCACGTTCGAGTCGCAGCAAGACCTTTCAATAGGAAGTCCCTGCTCCACTGGCTTCTCACCATCGCCATCAGTACAACCGTCTACTCCACCGAAGGAGGAATCGCAGTTTTCTTTCCTTCGGCATTTCACTGACCCCTGTGTGGAAAGAGACAGACTCGCCATCGGAACAACAGCAGAATGTTCTGTCCGGAGAAATCTCGAAAGCCTCTACTCCCACCTCGAGGATGCGTTAGTCCCGCCCATTCCTATGGCGGCTAATTTTGGTGATATCCCAGGCGCCGAATTGTTCTTCCGTCCTCCATTAATTACAGATGAATATTTCCCTACTGATCTTCTAAGCTACGGCCCTACAAAGCTCTCAGAGCAGCTGCACGAACTAATGATGGAACTGATTGAGACCTCAAAATCGATGAGACTTGATGACACTGAAGATCCACAGCTACAACTTGATATTACACAGTTGGCTCCACTATTCACAGTATCTAATGTTGCGATTTTTATCTCAGTCTTTTTCCATTCTCTTTATTGGCATCTCCCGGTTGTGCACTTTCCTACATTTGACCCGGGCAACGTTTCCAACCCACTACTGCTCTCGATCTTCTTAACCGGTGCAACATATAGTAGCTCGCTGGATGAAGCAGCATTATTACCCAGGGTTTTAGACGTGGCCGAAGAGCATGTATTCCGGAAGATCACAACCCTATCAACACAGGTTGCTCCACCCACTCAGGACCTTACCCGTCAAATATCTACCATCCAGCTCCTCCAGGCTGCCCTAATCATTGAAATGCTCCAATTTGGCCAAGAACGTGTTGAAACAAGACGCCGCATTCGTATCATCCGCCATCCAAGTCTGGTATCTCTTATGCGTTGCTTGGGAATCTTTCAGCTCAAGCGGTCCACGCCTCCAACAGCCTGCACTGCGGATGATAATACATGGAGAGCATTGGTCACAGAGGAAGTTTGTATAAGGCTTGCGTCCTGGACTTTCCTCGCGGACGGTTTCCTTACCGTATGCTTCAAGAACCGACCCACCATATCGATCTTCGAGATGGAATGTCCCTTCCCATGGAGAACAGAGCTATGGGAAGCCGAAAATGCATCTACCTTCAGTCGTATCGCTGCAACGGATGAAGCCAAGCTCCCAATGCCTTCCGTAAGGGAAGCAATCCGGCTGTTACTTGATAATTCCGAACCTGGGCCCTTACCGTCCAGCCTCCCCCTTTCCGCGGAGCATCTACTGATCATGATATACGGTATGTCTCACGTCATCCCCACCATTCCCGTCCTTTATTTCGCTAAGTCGTAACCGCAGCATTAAATTCCCTCGCATTCCTAGCCAGAACCGACTTCTTCGGCTCCGTGCCACTGAAGAAAATAAAGTCCGCCGCGAACAAATGGAAACAAATATGGAACTCGGTATACCAGGATACAAACAACGACCAGATGCTCCTGTTGGGGTATCCGAAACATGCAGAAGAGCTGTGGCTCCTCTTAACGGCGATGCTTGACATTGCCACCGAGAATTCCACGAAGCTGCCGTACCTGGACAACGCCGCGACAGATGATTTGGGCAAGTTGAACGAATTCATTCAATGGTGTTGTAGAGATACATAATACATGCATTGGCTGTTAGATGGAAATGCTAAAAATACATTAATGCCCCTCTCTTCAATCCTTCTTGAGAGCCTGAGCCTTGCGATTCTCATTCTGTATGAATCCGTCCTCCTTCGGCTTGCGGTATGTCCCGTTCAACCTATCCCAGAACGTCAAGAATTGACCATAGTTATAGTTGAAATACAGATGATGCATAGTATGACACGCTGCACCGTTGATAACCACAGATTGCGAAAGATACTCGGCATCATCTAGAACAATTAGCCCCCTCCACATTTTCCATGACACAACACAAAAGTCGGGGGAAAGAGAAAACTAACGAATAAAAACCGTCCATATTGTCACGAAGACAAAAAGCCCCAAATACGCACTCTTCTGCAACGGAAACAGCAACGGATACACATGGTACGGAATACTCTGCGACCAGCCATCAACCGGATGAAACGCATAGCTCGCAAATGGACTCGGCATAATCCACTTATGATGCGGCTTGTGCAACCACCGGTACACAGGCGGGTAATGCAGTCCCCGATGAATCCAGTAAATGCCACAGTCCGTGAAACACACAAACAGCGGATACTGCAGCCAGTTGTAGGCGCGGAAGGGGGCTTCGTCGGCGAAGTCGTACAACTTGGTCCAGCCGCGTACCTCTGCGAGAAAGAACGGGGCCGTGAGCACGGCGATTACGGGGATGGAGGTTATGCCTTGGCGGATCTCCTGGCGGATTTGGTGAGGGAGGAAATGTGGGTGTCGCATTACGCGCTTGTCGAAGAGTGTGTGGTAGATTATTGTGCTGCCAATTAGGTACAAGGCCGTTGCGAAGATCCTGTGGAGGTTTAGAATGGTTTGTTTTTTTTTTTTTTTTTTTTTTTTTTTTTTTTTTTTTTTTTGCTAAGTCGTGAGATACATACCATCCGATTATGAATAGGGACGTTGTTTGTCGGGCGATATCATCTCGCTTCCATTTACTGCTGTCTGCATATGGAGACGGTTGCAGTGGGTAGTAGAGGTTAATATGTTTGTTATATGTTCCTGCAGGGGCTGGGACAGGATTCGTCGCTGGTAACACTGATGCATATAATCTGTCGAACACGAATGTGTCGAGGATGTCGAGAAGCACATCCATGGTGAAATAATTACACAATTATCACGAATATAATACAAAGAATGGAAGGAAGCAAAGAAAAGAAAAGAATAGTTTAATGTCAGAAGGGTTGAAACAATCAAGTCATGCAGCGGCCCTTCTTATATTGGGAAATACCTACATGATCCATTGTTAGGGTTTGGTTGATTTACCTACATGAGTTGATCTAATTCCCTACCGCGGAGAATACCTACCGTGGGGATTACCCACACTCGGGCAATACCTACCAAACGCCCCCTTGACTTACGCGCTCGGCACTCCGGGGTCGTACGACATTTGAAACTCGGACTACTGGATTGTTATTAGAATAAAAATAATAATAATAATAATAATAATAATAATAATAATAAACATCTCGGATGTCCGGGGCACGCATGTATGTAATCTGGTGGAAGGAGGATGTAGCAACCGCACTCAGCTGATAATTAAGTATAATTGCTACGCTGGACCACACTACACATACCCATTATTCCCCTCGCCGCAACTTACCACTGTTCTAGAATTCAGAATTCGAATACAGCCTACGGATGGGAGTAAAGAGAGAAATAAATAAGGTAGGCAGAGTATAAGCAGGGATGTTGTTGAAGTGAGCGAATCACATGACAGGATGTCCCAACAACACTTCTGCCTATATCCACATCTCCCGTAAACAAAGAAATTGTGAAAAAAAAAAAAAAAAATTTGAGAAAAGGGGGAGGGGAAGGAGGAGTTTAGAAAATAAAATCCAAAAGTAATCAGAAGCAAAATTGAATCAACCACTCAAGATTAATAGCGTCTACCTCCCCCAGACCAAATCCCCCCTCTCTGCTACCGTCCTTCGACACTTGTCCAAAATGGCCGCTTGCCTCGCCACCTCCGCCAAACCACCCAGGACCTTCCGATTCCCACCCACGAACCCATAAAGCGCATACGGAATACCTACATCCCGACAGAACTCCATAACCAACGCCTGCGCCCTGCGCAGATTATGCCGCGGCACGCGTGGGTACAAATGGTGGATAGCCTGGAACTGCAGTCCGCCGTGGACCCAGTCCAGCCAGGGCGGACAGTCGACGTCCATGGTTGTGCGGAGCATTTTCTGGGCGAAGGACTCGTTTGGTCCCAGGTCGGTTGTTGACATTGCGAAGTGGGAGACGGTGAATTGGACGTGGAGGGGCATTGTGGCCATGTGGCTGATTAAGACGAAGGAGATGCGGGCAAGTGGTGTTGGGATGGATTTGTAGAGGATGCCGTAACCGAACCAGAGCCAGAAGATCAGATTCCCGCAGATCTCGAACCAGCGGTGCCATTTGGCGGGGCCCTTGCGGGGTCCTTGGCCTTTGAGGAGGAAGAGCCAGGATTGGACGTAGAGATTGAAGCGGCCGAAGAGGAGGATGATGTAGTAGAGGTAGGCTTGGTAGGGGACGAGGGCTTGGGCGACCTTGTCATAAGCCAGGAGTCGTTCGTGGTAGGTGGAGAAGATGTTGCCAAGGAAGCGGTGGTTGACGGCCAGGAAGGGGAGGTGTTGATTGTCGGGATCGTGTTCGGGCGCGTTAGTTACGATGTGATGGACGTTGTGACTGCGTTTCCACCAGCCTAGGGAGAGGCCACCGATGGGTGCGGCGATCGTCATCCCGATTAGACTGTCGATCGTATAGTTCTGGGTGATTCCGATATGACCGGCGTCGTGGGCGGCGAAGACCATTTGGGACCAGAACCAGGCTAGGAAGAGCGCACTTGTGTTGTACCAGCCGATGCGCAGGAAGAAGAGCATGGTACCGAATAGGACGGAGCAGCGGGCGAATTCCCAGGCGTAGGCTGTGTAGTGGCAGTTGTAGAGGCCTTCGGCGTGGATTTGCTTGTGCAGCAGTCGGTATTTGGCAATGATCTCAGCCTGAGTTGCAGAGTCCAGAGGTGGGTATTTGGATAGGGTGAGTTTGATCTCTTCTTTAGTTTGCGTGTCGAGAAAGGTCATTCCGTCTTGAGTGGCCATGTTCTCCACTGGCTCAGGCTGGCTGCATCTTTTGTGGATGTCCACATCAACAGTGGGAGCTTTGAGCCCAGTTGAGGAAGCATCTTGCTGTGTCTTGACTAAGATAGTCGCTTTCTCATCATCATTTTCTTCTTCGTCCGACCGAAAAACTCCCCCTTGAATTGGCGGCACGAAATTCGTCCATCTTCCCTCAATGCGCCCAATTTGATACCTCCCAATCATCTGTCGCGTCTCTTCACAGTGGAATCTACCGGCCGTCAGCATCGAGCCCAGAAGGTCACCCCCTGTTGAACCGGGATAGGGGATTCAGCGACTAACATAGTAAACTCATCCGTCGCATCCTTTCCAACAACATGTTGGATGACCTTCTGTCCGCCAGGATGATACGGAATCCAGGCATCCACACGAAGTACCTTCTGGTTCACAATAATAATTGATTGACCCTGTGCAACTAAGGTTTCAATCTGCCTACGTGAGAGGATTGTGTCTTTGTTAGGCTGTTGCATGATTTAATGCGGCGGCAATTAATTGGCATATGGGAGAGAGTTTGTACCACGGTTCGTACGTCAGGTTAAGCTTGGTTGGGTCTCGGGGCCGAGAGATAAAACAGGGCGGAATAAATCTAGCTTACGGGGCAAAATAAAACTATTACCAAGTTGATAAATTCCTTTCGGGACCGGAGTTACGGATTATTTTCGGAGATTAAGTTTCCTCTCGTAAGATGCGTTGTTGGGAGTCCTTATTTATGGGGTTAGTACAGCCAAGGTGTTTTTGAGCGCATCTTATATATGTGAAGTTGGATTGAATCTACCCAGAGAAGTAAGACTTTCAATAACTTCCAGTACTAGCCATGGACGTGGGTGGGACACTCACTTCATCCAACATTGGAATCACTTTGTTAAGGTCGAATCTTAAATGGTGGATGGATTACGTGGCGGACTATCCGTGCTAGTTCATTTATTGCAACACGATACCTTGGGATTTGATCTCAATTGTGTCCTTACATCCTGATTCCTGCCGAGCCACCATCGAATGAAAGTCATCGATGATAATATCTTCCTTTATTTTTTCTTACATTTCTAGCACTTGGCTAGGAGTGAGGCATTGAGTCTTATCCTTCGAAGCAAACCATGAAACAAATAAGCTCGTGTTTCATGATAGCATTACGCCACATTATTTTATTTATTTATTTTTATCTTGTATTGATGTATGTGCATAGATAAAAGGTACCATTTCCCCAAAGAGATATGTATATATATACTACCTAGTTTAGAATGACTGGTAGTTATGTTTAGTGTCATTGGTCGTTTACGTTCGATATATACAAAGACAGCACGCATTGTTGTTCTTTATCATCTTACATCCAATCGGAAGAATTCACATCTACGACTATGGCGAAGAACAGTTTAAAAAAATCAGAACATCCACCGGGTCAAGTCATCTATGGTGCAAACCACCGCTTATGACTCAATTAGTATCATTTAACTAGGCGTTAAGTAGCGTGTTGGTGCCCTTGCGCTTGATAGAAACGAGGACGACCTCGCTATTGGCCGATGTCAGCGTCACTTCACTAGAATGTGAGCATCGGAGTTGATAAGAAACTTACAATAGGAGGGTAGCGTTGGGAGGGATCAAGCCGGGGAAACCACTACTTTTTGTTAGTATCCACACATATATAGAAGGCCCAATCTCCCGGATTGGAAAGAAAATGGTAACATACGTAGGTCCATAGGCGTAGTCTCTGTGTTTATGGTTAGTAAGCAACAATTAAATAAAAGAGAAGGCATGACATCATCGCCTGATATTTTTGGGGTTAGCGGAAAACTCACCCAGTGATGTTCAACAGCGCCTTCTCGCCCAGGGTCATCTGAGGCACACCCTCATCCCAACCTAGACCAAGTACCCTTTGTTTAGCAACGATGTAGTATACTATAGTATAACATCATACAAAAAGAAAGCCAAACAAACCTTGGATGACACGTCCCGTGCCAATGGCCACCTTCAAAGGCTGATTCCGCTTATAGGAGCTATCGAACCTATTGCACAGATTAATCATCGTCGAACTACGTCCCTCCAAAAGAGTGGAATTCAACATACTCAGTTCCCTTGTTCTCGGGCTTGCTGGGGTCGTACAGCCATCCTGTGTAGTGCATGGCGACTTCATCTCCCTTCTGGGGGACGTCGGTACCGTTGCCGGGTGCGAGTGTCTGCTTGGTAACGCCCATTTTGAGATACTGTGATCGAATAATCAACGAAAGAGATAATGAGGGGAAGAGGGGAAGAAGAGGGGAAGGATGAAAGAGTTCAGGGAACAGAATGCGAGGGAAAGAGGGGCAATTTTTATAATCGTGAATGTGGGGCTTCGGTCCCTGAATTGTGTATCGCGTCGGTATTCAGCATGTTATTTTCGTTTAGGGTACGGGTGTTCTCGGTAAACGTCATGTATTTCCCAACGTTCCTCTTGGGGTTTGGGGGCGTTCGATATAGTTCGAGACTTGGTGACCAAGGGTGCGTTTTAGTCTTTCCACAGGTATTGATCAGGCTGCTTTTGCTTGGTGGATCTCATATTAAGTTTATGCTCTCGTTCTTTTGGTGGGAATCGCGCTTCTATTTTTTTTTTTTTTTTTTTTTTTTTCTTTGTCTTTGCACGATTTCGGCAAGTTTTCCTGGCGAAATATAGGAGAGAAGAAAGAAAAATATCTGCATGAATGGTATGGGTTGCATGATACGTGTGAAAGCTTCTAGATTATTAGCAACTTGATTGATGTTGTTCTTGTAACACGGTGGTAAAAGGGTTGGTCGCAGAATTAGGATTGTTAGTGTACATAGAACCTCAACAAGTATATACATCCACCGATCTACTCATATAAAGTATAGAGTAATCAGCTATCTTGACATCCAAACTATAGTGCAGAGTTAAAACTAGAAAGTTTCTAAGGAACAATTGCTAGCCTCTTGACCGATAGCCCCCTGGTACTCATCTCACTCAGCCTTGCTGTGGGGCTGCACTATGGCATAGTCATCTTCAATTGTGGCTTTACGGTTATGCCGTCAGAAACTATTCCATTCGATGTTAAAAGATTGGATAAAAATCGTACCCCAACTCCTTGTTCCTGCCAATCCTATCAGATGGTGTAAAGGAAGGATTCTGATATATCGTAGTTAAACGTATCGCTGCAGGTCTAGGACACTTTTGGTTGTAGCTGAAGCTTGGCGCGTGGGAAAGAAGGTTTTGCTTATATTACACTCAAGCTCTTTACCTGCTGTAGGGCACTGTTGCAGAGTTTCTATACGGGTCTCTCTGAGAAATGTGTAACTTGTTTGCTACCTCATAAAAACGTAGGTATGGCCCCGAGCTCGCCTTAAGTAGAGATGTCTGTATATACACGCATGTGGCTTATTGTAGAGTTCGATGATAATGTTCATTATTCCTGATAAAGCTCGCATTTACGGACCCGTCATCAAAGTTCCTTTGTGTTACATATACAGTAGATATAGACCAAGAAGCTACTCCGCATCATCCAGCTCCGGATACTGTCGATAGATACCCAGTGAGTATTTCTGCCTCCTGTCACTCGCGAGATACTCCTTGATGCGAGGCCGGTTTTTTACAGTTTCATAGAGCTTGAACACGTTCGAATATTCACCCGATTTCTCGAGTTTGCTAAGCGCTCGAGGAAATGCAAACTTAAGACCATCGATGCACTGTAGTATGCGATTAGTAATTTCCCAAGTCAAATAAAGTGTTCCATTGAGCACGCATCGGCAGCCAATGCCCAGAGGAGGATCTAGACGTACCTGGAAAATAACAAGGTCTGCGTATGTCAATGTCTCGCCATACAGCCAAGGACGGCCCAGTGCCGCCTGGGGCTTCAGCACTCGCTCAAAGTAAGAAAGGAACTTTGGTAGACGATTCTTCCGGTACGACTCCGCCTTTCGCTTGCTCTCCTCCACCTGATCCTCATAGTAGAGTTCCACGGCAATGGGATGGTGAGTATCGTGAGGCTCATTACTCAGTCCGTCTAAAGCTGTGAGAGCGAGCGAGTTGACGTGGTAGATCGCGTCCCCATCTGGCGCCAGACCGAGCCGCGGGGTCAGGTAGAGCAGAATATTGGGTGTCTGGCTGATGCGCAGATCGCCATGCTTGAGAATGGGCGGTGCAAATGGAGGCGGGCCAGACTGATCGCCCTCGTAGTTCTTATCAATGAGTGATAGTACAGTATTGATTCCATCCTCTTCATGTGCTGTGTCGGTATAGTCGGCTCCGGCTTCTTCCAAGGCCAGTCGAATGAATTCTCCCCGACCGGGTATCTCGGGCCAGTATATGAGTTGATACGGACCGTTTGAGCGCTGCGACATTGTGATTGTCTTTCTTTACAAAGTACAATCGGGTAGATGTGAGGAAGTTTACTGGCTGAGGAAGGATGAGAGATGCATCAATTCAAGTTTAAAGTAACTTAACTACTACTGGTAGTCAGCAAGAGCGGGGGCTAACGTCGGTGCGGGGCATCATGCATGAAGTCATGGTGATGTTCCGAGAGTCGCACCTATACGAGGTCATGTGAAACTATATATAGAAATCACCCATATAGGCAGTATTAGAAAAATAGTAAATAAATAAATGAAAAATAAAAGACAGAATACTCAAATGGTAGTGATTGATACTAGAGCACATCTCAAACTTGTACGGAATTTGAATCGTTGTTTTGAAACACATTGTTTCCATTCACTGAGATCCCACTAATATGATACCGCTACAGACTGCCGGATTGCTCGTATGGTGCCATCAGGGAGTTCCCTAGCACCTTTGACGGGAAGGCTTCCTCCCCCAAAGTCGTAGTATGCGCCCACGGCTTAAGCCCGTTCTCCCGGCGGATAGTTGCCGCGAAACAATTGCTCCATTGTTTGCGCGGGTAATGCCGTGACACGTCTTCAATGGTTGATGCATGAACGATGTCGGCATAAGCCCCGGTGTTGTCTGTGTAGGTCAGGTTTAAGCTACTCTGGTAGAAGGGGCCACAGTATTATGGGCTAGGACTTACCAAATATAGTGGCCAGTTGCAGCAATTGACCTACGGCAGTAATCTTGCCTTCTTCACACAGATCCTGATGCCGGATGATCGCTTCGGCCACACTCTCCGCCTGATCACGAGGAGCAACTGCATTTCCTGATGATCCGGTACGGTCCTGAAGGACGTCCAAAGCTAGAAATCCACCATAGAACTCGAAACTTAACTTCGTCTTATTTAGATTCTCTTCTGTCGACCCAATGTCATGTAACAAGCAGCAGAGAAAGTAGGTCTCATCGGTAAAAGACCAGGAAGGGAACACATGTCGCTTAATCGCAAGACCGTAGTGATACACCCGCAGAGAGTGGTTGTATGTAGGCTCAGGCAGATGGGAGCGTGCATAATGATTGATGCGTTGCGCCAAGGCAGTTTTGGGGACGGGAGTATCGGCTACGGAAATGAAAGGTGCTGGGCTGGATGGCTTCGCCGCGGAGAGGAGGGCTGATGCGGAAGAGATTACCGGAGTGAAACCATATTCAATTTCTGAGTTTGAGGACATATTGAAAAGCTCTTTGGAGATTGTGGAAAAATGGTCGTGCATGTGTCGAGGCTCAATGAGATTCTCTCTGCTTGATGAATGTTTCCATCCAACAGGGGTGATGCCACATCCTTATATGTTCTTGATTTTCTTCTAGCTGACAAATAGCACTTGTGTGACTCATAGAAATGGCGTCTAACGTATCTTTTCTGCGTTCATCATAGCTCGCGAAGAAGCATTGATATGGATGAGAGATGGATATGGGACGAAGATCTATGGACCATTCGAGACCCACTCCAATTTACTGCCCAAAATGGATAGTCCGGAGCCGGATCATTGTTAGACCGCCATGACATCACGAGTTATGCACATATGCTGCTTACGTTATCTCTGTTATTTATGTTTTGACCGAGAGCTATTCTACCTAGACTGCGGCAACATCCTCAATATTCATGGATATCCATCCGCATATCCTCTCCGCAAATTGCGGATATGGTATGTCGCCCACTATCCTCAATCCTCAATTTTGTGGATATCCAGAGGATATAAAACAGACCACATATGCCAAGCCTTGTAATTTATGTATTATTTATACAATCTCTTTTATATATCTTTTAAAAATATATATATATTAGTAAGCTGTATAAGAGACATATAACTATCTTATATAGATAATTAAGCAAGAGTTATACTAGTGCGGATATCCATGGATATCCTCATTGAGGATATGGTATGCGACCCAATTTCCAATGGAGAGGATATGCCGCAGTCTAATTCTACCTCTACATGTTACATCAAAGTGAACCAACTGAAGAGGTTATATTAAACGATATGAGACACCATATGCGGTGATTTTCAGGCATGAGAAGCTGGAAGCCTGACCACACCTAAATTCTTGTTCATTACCATTTACACTCACGTAAGACAATTAACAAGGAGCCTATCAGCAGAACATAGATCGTATCATGTATTCGAAACGCTCAAGTTAAAGCCCATACAAAAACCTATCACGAATGCATCCTTGGTGTCAAGTCACATATGAACTCCTCTTGTTGCACAAACCATACATTTCTTGTCTTCCACGGCTTGTTCTGATGCAAGTGAATATCGAATTCGCGCAATAGCTGAGGGAGAATTTTCCGCATTTCCATCAGAGAGATTGTCTTCCCAACACACGATCGCGAGCCTGCACCGAAGTTGAGAAAGGCTTTCTCCATTTCTTTTAGCTTTTCGGGGGGGTTCTCCAGCCATCGCTCAGGGAGGAAGGAGTCCGGCTGAGGAAAGACATTCGGATCTCGGTGGACAACCCAAGGGCTGATACCAACCTTGGTACCGCCTGGAATGTGTTGGCCGCAAAGAGTGACGCCCTGTGGGGGCACATGACGTTCGAGGCTCCCTCCAACTGATGGGTGCAAGCGCATTGCCTCTTTCATAACTGCACCGAAGTACGGTAGATGTGTGGTTGATTCGTGGTAGGAGATCGGATTACTGAGGTTGCCCTCTCGGTCTGCTGTGTCGATCTCCGCTCGCACTTTTGACATTTTGTCTGGGTGACAGATGAGATAATAGAGAGTTGCACGAAGGGCAATTGCAGTTGTATCGGATCCGGCGAAGACATTTGCCGATAGGTGCACCACAAGGTCTCTTGTCGATAGCCGTGTCGGGTCAGTGTTATGGATTGCCAGCCATCGAGACATCATATCTTTGCCACCAATTGCTTCGTCTCCCTCGTCCTTTTTCAGATCCCCGTCGCGCAGTAGGGACGCTCGTCGATTGATTGCCTTCAGGGTGAATACAACCACTTGGTTCCATGTCTCCATTTGAGGGAGTAGAATAGGGAAGAGAGGGTTCCCGAGGAGGACTTTATGGGCCTCCGGGATCTGACCGCATAGCCACGCATATGTGAGCATTCCCCGGATTGCCTCGATCATATTGTCTACATCCTGGCCTTTCTCCAAGAATCCTAGCTTCTGAGCGAAAGATAGCTCGCCAACAACGTCGAAGGCATAGTATTGCAGCCATATTCCGAGGTCAATTGGCGCCTTTTCTTTCGCCATCTCTCGGATCTGGGACAGAAATAGCTCGGTGCACGAGTCCACCGCAGGCTCCATTTCGAGGATAGAGGTCATACTGTAAGCACCAGCAATAGGACGTTTCTGATCACGATGGAAACGCTCATCTCGAGTAGAAAAGAGGTTCATTTGAGGTTTCTTGTCCCATGATATGGATTGAATTGGGTAGAATGCCGTCTAGAGAGGGTTACCTCTGGACTAGAAGGACTGATGAATTGACGTACCTTGGTAAAGCCATTATTAAAGCCATAGATGATGGGGATGGCCTTAGGATCGCTCACTGAGATATGTCTAGGGCCGATTCGTACCAAAGAGCCATATTTACGGTGAAGCTCAATCTCCGTGTGATGGTGGTCGCCCTTCCATGCATTGTACAGCTTCCACAGTCGAGTGTAGGCTGCCAGCGAGGGGCCCGGAATTCCAGACAGACGGAATCGATTCGTAACAAGACGAGCAATAATCAACCCAACAATCAAGAGAACAAAACTTCCGGCGTCAACCATTGTATAGGACATAGCCAGAGTTCAATGCCTGCTGGTAATAGAAAAGAATGGGAACTTTTGGGTCGGGCGCCCTTGAAAACGCAGACACAAAGCTATTCATGCTACCATTCTTACTCCACTTTTCGCAAGCGCCTGGAACAAGTGACTCATTCGCTCTCTTGTATAACCCCACTTGGGACTCTGAGATAGCACAAGGGCGCTTTGGTGTACGCCATCCTGCCAATTGGGGGCTTGGAATTACATCCTCTACGCAAACTTCTCAAGATAGCACGGTCGCAGTAAGTCGAGTGGGTCCTCGAACGATCGACGGCCCGTCACTAAACTGACCTAAACATCCTATTGCAGACTTGGCAATGACCATTGCGCCTAAGGTCCACATCCCGGACCATTCAGAAATTCTGCTCCCATTAGCTGAAAAAGCCCGCAGGAGGGTGAAAGATAGATGGGCAGAAGTTAAGTGGCCAGATCATAGGGCAGGGGTGTCTGTGGGACGGCTCTTAGCCCTAACACCAACACCCTCTACGTGGCCTTGCAGCACGATGTAACCTGTTCAAAGCCACAGATCACCTTGTGATAGCAAATCGGAGCTCCTTCTGAAACATTAGTATGCTTTCATCGGTCGATTAACTTCATAATCGACGCCAATCCGAGTGTAGATAGCTTGATTACGAGCTCAGTAACGAGTCGAGATGCACGCTATACTGTTTATCCTTGACATATATTTCCAATTTTCACGTCTACATTTTGGCGTAGACTCGTTAATATGAATTTTAAATAAACTTAGTACCTCACCGACTATGGTATGGGGGCCCATATTCTGTTGTTGTAATGACTCTGTTGTTAATAGTCACCCACAAGTTGCTTCCGGGCTTGACGGTTATTACACAAACGCCGCGAGCTTATCGTTCTTGCTCTTCTCATACATTCATTCATTCTTTTATTCTGTTTTTGTTCCTCTTTTCCCTTTACCTTTCCTTTTAGTCTCTAAACCCTCGTGTCGGACTGTTTGCAATATTTCCTCCCGTAATGTCCAGTCAGAGAATGTCTTCCTCACCTAGGACACCCAGGTTTTCCCTCAGTGTGCAGCTGTGCCCGGCTAGTAGGAGGGACAGGCAAAACGGGTTCTTGTTCTCTCTTAACCCGCACATGGGCTTACCAAGAGGAGCTTCTTTGACGGCGCATCTTCAAATTTATGAAGCAAAGGTTGGTGTGGGAGTCTGATGGACCTTACTATCATGATGTCTCTCAAGAGCTGGGGTTTATGATATAATACAGAAAGAGATGGTTTGTATCCGCAATGAGGAGCCAATTGGTCTTCCTGAAGGTCAATCATACATTCCGAACCGCTTTTGGAATGGACTGGAGTCGTCGATACTCACTTTTATATAATATCCGATACCCTCTGGTCTTACGTATCAGCCACTTTGAATCAAATTCGAATACACTCTATGACCCGGCATGGGGTTTTCTGTATATTAAGCTATAGCAGATGAGGAATCACCAAATCAGAATTTTATAACAGTGAAGCATCATCAATATCCGGCGTCATATCTCCGATCCGACTCATCTCCGCCCAATTTAGATCCCGCTCAACATCACCTACACCTTCAAAGCCCTTCTTCTCCCCCTCATCGTAGTTCCCTAGATCCTCCAACCCGAGATGCCTACTGATAGGCATCACCATTGCCGGCAACGTATGCTCCACCTTTGCCATCAACAACGGCAAAAACCTTTTCCTCCCACCATGCAACGAATGTACCAACGAGCACAAATGTTTCAAATAATCTTGTGGCCCCATTTCAAAACCGGAGGACCTCAACCCCGCCGAAGACAAACAAGCCATAACATCCGTTAAAGTACACGCCACTTCAAATATCTTCTCAATTAATCCGACCCCATGCGTCTCCATACTCTCCCGAGAAAGCTTCCACGTGGCTAAGGACAAGTCCCGGGCAATCTGCAGAGGATACCGGAAGTCGAGACTTGGGTGGGTAGGCGTGGTGGAAAGGAAACCTGCCGTTGTGGCAAGTTGCCAGATCATTGTGCGGAGCCATTGCTGCGAGACACGGAGATCGGCGAGGAGGATATCCGGGAGATCGACGTCTGCGGGGACGGAGCGCTGAAGGTGCTCCTCCAGTTGGACTAGGGATTCCCGAGTGCACATTGGTTGGTTACCGTTCCAGACTCCGAGGAAGGATTCATCGAAAGGTCGGTAGAGGTCGACTAAATGGCTGAAACCGACGGAGAAGGTGTCTAAGGGTGATGTGTCTAATGTTGGGCTGGTGGTTGTGATTTGCAATGTTACTGGACGCCGCCGGCGGATTGCATGGGCCCTATCTTAGTGTCAGTGAATGCTGAACAATAGGTAGGGTGACGGACTAACCGTTCAGATATCAACAACAACCAAAATAGCTTCCCCGAGAAACAAGGTTGGTCTTCATCGGGAGATTGGTCCAACATATCGGCCGTATAAAACGTAGTGGCCTCGCGGAGGAAGTAATAAGCCTGACGCTGATTCCCACAACCAATATGACACCCGTATAGAAGAAAGGCAATAGTAATACCAAGTCGAATAGGCGCAGAAAACGGATCCAAATGCCGCCGAGCAGCCATGGCTTCATCTAAGAAAGCGCGGCCCATATCAGGGCCCGTACCCTGATGGCAGGAAAGATACCCCGTCTGCGTCAACACGAAGGCACAAAACGCCGCCACAAGGCAATACGCATGAGGACACTCATTCATACGTTCTACCTGCTCTTGGAACTTATCAGGATGCAGAATCGGTACCGTTCCTAACATCCGAGAATAGAAGTACGCAGCACAGCTTTGCACAAGTCCATCATTCAACAATTCAAGCCTCTTCATATATCCCGTCGTCGGAGTGTTATTAGGGCTCTCAGCAGGTGCAATACCACTCGATTGGGTCTCGTCAATTGCATCTGTATTTGTATTTGCCTTCAATTCGTACAACACATTAGCCGAACGACCCTGTCGCCCTTTTTTGCGCCGAGAACTAGTTGACCGGCAAACGAGCCCCATTGATCGACAGGGACTACATGGGCGGTGCGATGTGCATTTTACTTTTCGACGACGACAGGCGTCGCAAGCTTGAGAAATGGTTTCGCGCGGCATGGGGTTTGAATGTAGTTTGGTTAGGACTGGTTGGAACGGGAACGGATGAGTCGTTGCGCCAAGAGATTTATGGAACCGAGGTAGTTTAATTGTGGTTGGATGGATGTTTGGGGTTGGTTTTAGGGTTTGATAGAGTACATATATATAACGACGATGCATAAATATTGATACCAGGAGTAGATGTAAAAGATAAGCTAGTGGACCGATACAGCTGTCGAAATATGGCCTAATTGTCACTCGCATCATTCATCTACGAGAATATACATATTTACAACAACTAGCCACATCCCACCAATGCATGCAACGAAGTAACTACACCGTACCCACTAATCATAGAATAAAGATTGAAAATTGTATTCACTGGTTTCAATATATACAAAACAGACAACGTCACCAACATGAAAGACCCTACTCCTTAGCAGAATCAACCCTCACCTCAAAAACATCCTCATAAGGATCCACAACCGTATCCGCAAACTTACGTGCAGAAACCCTCTTTTCGAAAAGCACATCTAGCTCCTCATACGTCCGGCCCTTAGGCTCAGGCATCCTAAAGAAAGACCAAACCAGACAGACTAAGCAGGTTCCGGCCCAGAAATACGCACTCCTTGAGCTCCAGTCCCAGGCTGTGTCATTGAGTTGATAGTTTGTCAATACGTTGACGACGATGTTGCTTATATTGTAGCCTGCTCTTGCTAGAACAATGGTCTTGGCTTTGAGTCTTGTTGAGGATAACTCCGAGACGAGGCAGTATGTCACGGGTCCAATGGTAAAGTCATAGCAAAATGTGAAGATGATAAGCATAACACCAATGGCCCATTTTGCAGAGGTGTTGGAGTCTGGTGCGAAGGAGAGACTGCCCGTTATTATGAGGAGGGTGAAAAGACTGGTTAAGCCTGCGAGGTGGAGGGTTCGACGGCCTGCTATTGTCATTAGGTACCAGGAACCTAGTGTGCCTATGACACCGAGGGCGTATTGGACTAGAGAGAGGTCAAAGGAGCGCACGGTGGGAAGGCCGGCTTGTACGCAGAAGTAGGCGAAGTAGCCCATGAGGTTTTGGCCGCAGAGGGTTTGGACTAGCCAAACGCCGCAAACGACTTCTGTTCGCCGCAGGTTGACGCCCTGGAAACAATCTTTGTATCGCGTTCCCTCTGTTGCAGACTTCTCGAGTTCGTTCGTATGTTGGATCATGGCTATTGTGGCATCTGGGTCGAAGGCCGGGTCGCTCGAGGTTAGTCGAAGTAGAGCGCGTTTCGCACCGGATATATTTCCGCGACGGACGTGCCACCAGGGTGATTCTGGGGCGAAGAGGCAGCCGATTAGAATGGGGACGGGCCAGGCCCATTGCACCGCAAAAGGAATACGCCAGGCCCATTGATCCTCTCGTTGGATTGAGCCACGGTTGACACCGACGGCAACGAATTGACCAAAGACCCAGCACATGTTTATGAAGGTGGTTAGGTACGGTCGTAGCACCACGGGACAAACCTCCGACGCATATGCTGCAGGTAGAGTCTGGAACACACCCCATGGAATACCAGCAAGGATCTCAGCTGCGAGTAACATTTGCACATTGACGGCGAAGAAGAACAAAAAGATCACACCGATCATGGCTGTTAATGCGGAGACCATGGTCCAGCGGTAGCCGAGTCGTTCTGAGACCAGACCGTTGATCAAAAGGCCAATTACCTCACCAACTCGGGCTCCGTTAGATAGAGCGGACTGCCAAGAGGCTGGGACAGTCCATTTACCGTCGCCAGCCTGCCTTCCGAACTTCTGATTGAACGCTGGTGAGGCGTACATGGAGCTCAGTAGGGCTAGGTCGTAGCCTTCCATGATGAGGGTCGACGACAAGAGGACGGACCACCCGACAGCCTTGGGGTATAGACGAATCGCCTGCCATAGGGTCATAGATTGCTCTTGCTGAGCGGCCCGTTTGCCATGGACCAGCGAGGGCTTTCGCTGAGCACCATCGTTGGCTTCAATGACGTCCGGGGTAGACATGGTGGGTGACAAGGTGCAAAAACAGTGTTCAGGTGCTTTCCATTAGACAGGGAAGTGAGCAAGCTTGGAGAGCTTTCGAACATGGGCGAGGCAGAAAGTTATATGTCCTGCAGTTTCTCAGATGACGAGAATCTAGCCCAGGAGAACTGGGGTACATGCGAAAAATGGAGAATCTGGGGATCCCCACAGAGCGCGGGACTTCAGCCCTGATTGGTGGGCGCAGGACATGCCGGGCTCTAGTCGGAGGCTATACGGAGTCAGTACGGCGGCTAGTCGGAGGAGGCAGTACGTTGGAATGCCGTATAAAGAGGAGTTCGACTGCAGCAGAATCTATTTCGCAGCCGTTCATACCAACCATCATGTCACCTCACGCCGTACGTACAGTCCCTTCGGGAGAAAATAACTGGTGGAAGGAAGCCACCGTGTACCAGGTAATCACCTTCATCGTTCGTCGACGAAACGCGACACTCACCCACCGAATAGGTTTACCCCGCCTCATTTAAAGATTCCAATGGAGATGGCTGGGGGGATATTCCCGGACTAATTTCCAAGGTCCCCTACCTACACTCACTCGGCGTGGATGTTGTCTGGCTATCGCCCATGTATGATTCTCCTATGCATGACATGGGCTACGATGTGTCCGATTATGAAAATGTATTGCCCGCTTATGGTACTGTCGAAGATGTTGAGAAGCTTATACACGCCTGCCATGAGCGTGGCATGAAACTGATCCTGGATCTGGTTATTAACCACACTAGCGATCAGCACAAATGGTTCCAAGAGAGTCGCAGCAGCAAAGATAACGACAAGAGAGATTGGTACTTTTGGCGCCCACCTCGATATGATGAAGATGGCAATCGATTGCCTCCCACTAACTACCGCGGATACTTCGCTGGTAGCACCTGTACTTATTCCTCTCACTAG
Source organism: Aspergillus tamarii (assembly GCA_030556085.1). Classification (NCBI taxonomy): domain Eukaryota; kingdom Fungi; phylum Ascomycota; class Eurotiomycetes; order Eurotiales; family Aspergillaceae; genus Aspergillus; species Aspergillus tamarii. Next base: position 1,002,009 of record JARVTJ010000006.1, read on the forward strand.
GCGTCAGAGACGAATCCCGAGCTAACGAACTTTCAGGGACATGGGACGAACACACCCAGGAGTATTACCTCCACTTATACGCCAAAGAGCAACCCGATCTTAATTGGGACAACGAGGCAGCACGGAAGGCCATATATGATAGTGCAGTCCGCTTCTGGTTGGACAAAGGCGTCGACGGATTCCGCGTCGATACTGTCAACAAGTACAGCAAACTCACGGACTTTCCTGACGCACAGGTTACTGATCCGAAAAGCTATATCCAGCCAGCAATCGAGATGTGGTGCAATGGGCCTCGTATCCATGAATTTCTGCGAGAGATGTATGACGATGCCCTGCAGCCTTACGGGGACGTGGTGACCATCGGCGAGCTGGCCAATACACCTGACCCAAAGCATGTTCTGAAGTATGTTGGTGCGTCCGCTAAGCAGCTCAGTATGGTATTCCATCTAGATATTGGCCACATTGGTATGGGCAAAAGTTTGGAGGACAAGTACATTTTCAACCCGTGGCAGCTGACGGAGATGAAATCGATCGTGACCAAGTGGCAGTCCTTCATTGAGGGTACTGACGGGTGGACGACAGCGTTTTGCGAAAATCACGATAATGGCCGCTCAGTGTCTCGATTTGCGTCGGATACCCCTGACCACCGCGAACGATCAGCCAAAATGCTCGCTCTGATGATGATGGCCATGACAGGGACATTGTTCCTTTATCAGGGCCAGGAAATCGGTATGATCAACGCCCCACGCGACTGGTCAGTCGAGGAGTACAAGGATATTGAGGGTCGCGGATACTACCAAGAAGCAGAGCGACAAGTTGCAGCAGGTGTTGATTCAACACGTAAAGATCGCATTATGAACGGACTGCGGATTCTGGCCCGTGATCATGCCAGATTGCCCATGCAGTGGGACGATTCACGCCATGCCGGTTTTACGACGGGGACGCCATGGATGCGCGCCCATGACCTGTACCCCGAAATCAATGTGCAGAAACAGGCGGACGATCCGGAAAGCGTGCTATCCTTCTGGAGGTCAGTCCTCCGGCTGCGTAAGGAGTACCGAGAATTGTTTATCCACGGGGCTTTTGAGGTAGTGGATTTTGACAACCAGCAGACTTTCTGCTTTTTCAAGTCAAGGGACAAGAAGAAAGCACTGGTAGTGTTGAACTTCACGGGCGATAACCAGCCATTTACACAGGCCAAAGCGGCGGAAGAAATGAAGCTGCTGGTCAGCAACTATGCGGACCTATTGCCTGAAACATTACGGCCGTTCGAGGGTAGAATTTATATTTCACAGTGATAGACTAGACAGCATATTAGAGCTATTATCTCAGAGCATAGATTCAACTTAGAGGAAAGCCAGACCGAAAGTAGATTGACAGTGAAATGTGTTAAAAAGGGGGAAAAAATAGGGAAAGTTCTAACTGTATGTTTTTATAGCTGCCTACCCGAACATGCTCAGCTTATCAATGGAGATAATGATAATCGGCGAAGTAGATACATACAGAGAATACTCTAGTAACCATTACTCCCTCCCCGATCAACTGAAAAAAAGACCGAAAGAGCTCGGTAAGGTTGTTGTAAAAGTTGTCAAATACAAAATGAATATCATGTCACCGCCATCGCTCATCCCCGACCAGGTGCTCATCACTATTCTGTCTTACAACGTTATGGTCCGAGCCCTGTGACTTGTGTCTGCCATTAACCATATACTCCAGTTGAACACTATTCGTGACCAGTATCCCTTCATTGAAAGGTAGTTGCCGTGAACCACCCACCCGTCCCTCAGATGCACCGTGGCTGTAATACGTGGGGTAGCGCTTTTCGGCTCTTCGTCGCAGGGTATATAAGGTAGGCACATTAGCGACGAATGCAGCGAGAAATTCTTCCACAGAGCCCCAGGTGTTTCGGTTCAGCTGGGAGGTATTATCATCGAATGATGGAAGGCGTACGATGGCTATCGCAATGAGTAGTAGTCCGATTGCAAACAGTCCGACGAGTTGGAGACGGCTAGAGATTTGATTAGAGAACACCTATAATGTTGGATAGCGATTACCTACCGCATCCATGATGTTTTTACCCTGAGTATCCATGGCATGGGCAGTATCATTAACATGGTATCGGTTGAGATGTTCATCGAGATTAGAGTGACGAGCTGGGTGTGAGCTTCGATGCATGACCCTGTATACGATGTCAACGACTGATTATATCCGATTCCGAATATATTGGCGGGTTTCGTACACACCTGGATCAGGCATGACTTGCCAATACAGGTGCAGAGGTTGACAGTCTACAAAGGTAGTGATCTGAGCTGCCGCAAAGCTGGCAACGAGCAAGGCCCAGCATCCTTTGATTATTCGTTCCGGCCATGGAAGACCGGCGAGGATTCGCTGACAGAGAAGCAGGACCACAGCCTTTTGTACCCAAAGACTGACGATGTTAGCGCATGACTTAAAATTGAAAGCGAGCTGGACATACTAAACGTTATATACCAGACGGTTAACCAACGTCAGCTTGCTGCCAACCTGGCGACGGTAGATCTCAGTCGAGCTTATATCTGTAACAGATCGATCCATGTGGTTGTTTCCCCAGACTAAGATGACTGTCGCGAATGCAGAACGGGCAAGCACTAGGCCAATGCAAGCGATAGTGAGATAATCACTGAGGATCAAATGTTGACCGCGACATCTCCGCAGCACCAGGCGCAAAAGCATCAACGCCTCGCTCAGCGCACCAAACACACCCACCAGCACGATGGCTGCCGTTGAATCCATAGACATCTCGAGGTTTTACTGTAGCCATCTTTGGCTTGGGGGTGTGAGAAGTGAAAGAAAAGAAATGACTTTTTTCTTATCCCTGCCGGCTACTTGTTCCACGACATGCATCATCGAGGGTTAATTGTCATTACAGTTCTTAAAGGATCACGATCCCTGACATTGGGGTTTCAATTCTAATCCGGACGAAGTTAGCGGACAGGGCCAACTGAGTCAAAATTCGTATACCGTGAACCCTATCGGTTGCTGGTTTCCGGGACGAGCCCACTTTGGACTACCCCATGAATCGAGCCACCCAGATCTCATGATGCCATTTTCCCATTTTTCTTATCTAGTCATGTACACTACATTGTTAGCTTTTCATAAGACCAAAAAAAAAAAAAAAGGTCACAGAAGAGAGACAAAGAAAGAAATCACGATCAACCAAACGTTACAATTTTTGTCTTTATCGCGATGACCGATCCCTGCCCCTAACGCCTTGAACTCATTTAAATTAGGGCATGGAAATTCTAGACTCGCATTCGGAGCCTCTGGCCAACAAAAACAGTCGCTTCCATTGGTGGGTCGACAGGCATCGGGGCCAAGATGCCGTTAACGAGAGAAACAGTGGAGGATCGGCGTCGACGGTCTGACATTTAGTGTGGCTTCCTCCTTGTCCTTCCCCGGGATACAATTATATTTGGAACCGTTCTCTTCCGCTCCGTGGGGCCAACCAACGCGGCTCCGTCCACGACGACGCCCCCTTTCCCACGTTTCCCCTTTGTTCGCTTGCGATGCCACTCGTTTGCCAAGCATTCACGGCCATTGTCTTGGCCTCAATGCTTCTTCTTTCACATGTCGTACATGGTGTTCTAGGTTTCTCCGGTGCGGCGCCTCATTTCAGGGATTACTTCTATATTGGTGGGCAGTATGTCCAGTCCAATAGTAGTAGCGATGGTGAGAGCTATTTCCATAACCAGATGTATGTGGAGAAGCTATCCCCTGTCCATGAGCGTGTGCAACCGTATCCGATTGTTTTTGTTCACGGGGGTGGTCAGACCGGGACGGTGAGCCTTATGCTGTTCCAATAGCAATTCAGTTGTAGGGGGCTGGACAACCTCTGACAAAATTAGAATTTCCTCAATAAACCTGACGGTAGCCCAGGATGGGCATCTTGGTACCTTAACCACGGCTATGTCGTGTATCTCCTCGACCGAACGTTAACCGGTCGATCCCCCATATTGCCGGACAATGACCTGAGCCAGACTGTCTTCTCGGCGGAGTTCATCTCACAAAGATTCACCGCCGTGCAGAAGTATCCCCTATGGCCCCAGGCCAAACTTCATACCCAATGGCCGGGCGTAAGTGCTTACAGAAAACTGTATGTTTCATTGGTCTCGTACTAACATGCGCGATCGTAGACGGGCGAAATGGGTGACCCATTCTTCGACTCATATTACATGAGTACCATCCAATCCATCTCCGACAGTCGAGCCCAAGAGGAAACTATGAAAGCCGCCGGGGAGAGACTTCTCGACCGTATTGGCCCGGCAATAGTCATCACGCATTCCCAAGGCGGTCTGTATGGGTGGTCATGGGCAGACAGTCGTCCAGGCCTGATCAAGGCGCTGATCCAAATCGAGCCAAAGGGCCCTCCATTCCGAGAGGTCATATTTTCAAGTGAATACAGTCGTCCTTGGGGGCTCACGTCTATTCCCTTAACCTATGACCCATCGCCCACCAATCTCTCATCGCCCCTAGCTATGAACAGTATTCCAACACATTCATCTGACTTGCTTCCTTGCATCATTCAGCACGAACCTGCCAGAAAACTGCCCAATTTAGCACGGGTTCCCATTTTGATCAGTACTGGAGAGGCTTCATACCATGCTCAGTATGATTATTGTTTTATCAAGTTCCTGCACCAGGCGGGGGTTCCCGCGCAGCATTTAGAGTTAGGTCGTGTTGGGTTGCATGGAAATGGGCATTTGCAGTTCATGGAAAGGAATAGTGACGATATAGCTCAAGCCCTGCATGAGTGGATGGTGATAAAAGTGAACGGCACGCTTTGAGATGGTAAACATGTAAACTGACTTTATTGGATGTCATCGACATTGGTAGCGACTCAGATGGGCACGGTTGCCTAACTGATGAGTCACGAGATGGGCTACATAAGCAATCTAACAGCTGTCCAGTAACACTGATTGCTTGCAATACATATTGATAACATATTATAATACTTTTCATGGACTGATCAGTCTACATCTTCAAGGTTTAGGTTATAGAAATGTAGGAGGTTGTCTTGTAATCCATAGAATGATTACATCTTCTAAACAAACAAAAGAGCAAGCATCAATTTCATGGGGCTACTAATACTATACCTACATACGGTGAATTCATCAGAGAGCATTGATCTGACTGATCAGTATAGACAATGCCTCCAAATAAACACTTGTTCTCAGACTATCGTTGCCCGACACTATGGTTTCCATAGATTTCACATGGTGAAGCAATGCTTCGGATCAGCCTTCTTGTGATGATCCAATTCGGCTAACAGTGCACAGGCTGCGACAACTCTGAAGCTCTTAAGCTCACCGTATATATCCTTGCGGTAGCCGGAATCGGTCTCTTGGATCCCATGATAAAGACACGCCATGGATAGCTCTAAACCGTTAGGATCGGCGTCCTCGATCTCCTCCCGGCGCATGATGCTTGTGATCCATGTAGCAATTCGGTCAAACTCTTCGTGCAGTTTATTTGATCGGTCACGTTGGCGTCGGGTCTGAACGCCCCTTCTGTTAATGATGGACCCGATGACGACCTCTAACTCGGTGATAGGCTTAGTTGGATGGTCAGAGTAGGTGTCCATAGCAGAGATGATCGCGTCTTCGTATCTTTTGTAGAAGATCACTTTATCAGCAGTGTAATTCAAATCCACTAATAGCCAAACATTGTATCTTACGCTGCTCGAATTCGCTTTGCTTCGCCAAGATGTTCATCCCTTGGGGTTCGTGACAATGACTTGCACCTTCTGAGGCAGTCCTCAATCACGCTATTCCAAAAGAATTCCTCGTCTGTGTCAGACACAGAAAGAACGTGCTTGCGCCAGATATTTTGCTCATCGATGGCCCTGTATAGCCTTCCAAGGATTTTCTCTGACTTATAGTAGCGGTAGGGCTCCTCTGCATCAGCGTCATCGTTATCGTCATAGTTTGCATGTGAAACATGTTGTTCAAGCCCAAGCTTGGATTTATTATAGAGGCGTGTTTGGGGTCCTGGCGCCAAACTAAATGTTTCAAATCATTAGACCCGAGACAAAAGCATTACTGAATAGAAAGGAGGCCTACAAGTCCGGTCGATAACGGTTCACTCTAGGCATATCCCCCATGTTAACGGGAATTCCAGTTTTAGAAAAGTCCACGGCCTTCGAGTGTAGTTCAGCCAGAATGCAGCATGAAGGATCCCTGGTTCCCGAAGCAGCTTGATCTGCCATAATCATATGGCGGATAGCAATCATACCAAGAATATCGGACCGCATGAATTCCACAAAGAACGCAGCCATGTCATCTTTCGTCACCACACGCCCTATGTCAATAGATGTGGGACGCGGGTAATCTGCGGGAGCAAATGTCTCAACGCTTTCTAGGCCACGATCCCAGATGACATGATACAAATCACCATCCAGATCCCCTCCACTCAACTTACTCGGCAGGTCCCGGCTTCCTTGGTGACTGAATACAATGCAATTACGATGGAACCTTAAAGGATGGTCCTCTGGCGGTACGACGTTTTGGGCACGTTGAATGTCACCACAATGAAGCGCAGGCGACCGAGTGACCAAGATATGCCCCGACTCAGGAGGTGCCGCGTATCGCCCTTCCATACGATCAAATGTCACGTAAACCTCACCTTCTTGAAGGAAGCCTGTCTCATCTATGATCCCGTACAGTGTCATGCCTTTCTTCACCGGGATGCGCGCTTTGTGCTTCAGGAGCCGGAGCTCTCTGAGAACCACCGCCTCAACAATGGCACGCAGGAAACTATCCTTCTTATAGTTTAGGCGCGCCCAGTAACATTGGCGGTAGAGCCGATAAAGTCCAATACACTCAGCAACTGACTTGTCTTTGAGAAATCTTGCTGTCTTATCTGTACTGACAGTGACGGATTGAAGACACGTCAGCTCTTCGTCCTGCATTTGAAAGAACCAATCCTGGGGGGCACCCATATCCTCCAAGATCTTAATCACTTGACGATTTAAAACCATGGGATAAGGTCTGGATGCCATATTGCAGATCTCCAGGTTTTGCATATCTTTACTATCGAACTTGATCATTGATGGGCGGATCTGAATGACCGCAGCGGGCAATCGGGTATCAACAGCAAGCATGCCTTTCGCCCCACCCAGACGGATCTGAAAGCATGTAGGATTTCCCCTTTTTAGTGGTATGTCGGCCCAAATACTTTCTACCACCTCTCGCGAAATAGTTCCGACCCCATCACTGAACACACGTGAACAGTCCGGCGATGTGAGGTCCGAAGTCGTTGAGACTACCACCCCATGCTTTTCTAGCGGGACCATGAATGGCGTCTCGGTGAAGGCCTGGCCAATTCTCGCTGCGCACCGTGCCGGTGACGTTATATGTGAGAATTGACCGATTGCACTGATGATCGAAAAGTGTGTCTGTATATGACCATTGTCGTCAATAAAGGGGGAAGAGAACTGTGAGCTATGTCAGTCTTATTTGCTATGAAATTGCCTCATAGACAGGGTTATTACCCAAACCGCGTGAGATCGCAATGAGGAATGCGAGAACCCGAGGAAATTATATGTGCGACCAGCGATCTGGATCCCCCTTGTCATAATGTCTTGGAATCGCGCGAAAATATCCTTGTAGTCTACTCCTGCATTGAAAAGCAAATCACCTCCATTCTCATCGCAGAACTGTACACGGATGAAGTACTCGTGATGGTTGGGAAACTTGCGTAGAATCCGATTTTGAGGTTCCATTTCGGGCCCATGCAGTGTGATTCGGGTGGGGGTCACATTGACCCTATAGACTTTTGTCATGTTAGCTGTATTCTCATGAAGCCCTTCTCTATAGGCGAAGCCGTCTTGTATCTCTCTGTGGTTCTCTTCAAGTGTCGCCACAAGATAGTCTACCTCATACCCCCACGGGTCATCTCCAGGAAACGGCCAGCCGATCATGTTGAAAAGCTTTCTTATTCCGTCCACGGTGATAGAATCCCGTCCTGCTGCCTTATCTTCAGCGAACCTTTTGCATAACCTTTCAGTAAATTGACGAATGGTGGTGGGATGCAGGTATGCATTTTGTGCCAACGCCTGAAGTTGGAAAAGAATTCCAAACGGCGCAGATCTCTTGCGCGTGCATTCTGCTAGCTCATTCAGTAGTTTGTGAAACTCAGTTAAGACTGTCTGTGACAATAATAGGGGCCTTGCTGTGGACAAGTCATGACGATAGATGGTTATCTCCCAATCTATCAGCCTTTCTATATTTGCCCTAAAGTCCACCACAGAAACTTTGAACTGATAAACCAAGCACTGCCCAACTACCTGGTCGTGTCCGTTCCCTAGATTTGACAGACGTACCCGACTGGACGGTACCCCCTCCAGATTGTGGGAAGTTCCCATTGCTCTGAAGAAGAAGGGCACATCAGAGAGGGTAACTGTGAGAGTACCGTCAATCGAGTATATCAAGCTAACAATGGTGGCAAGCGGTATCCTAATTCGACACTCGGGAATTATGTGGACGATCATAGATCGCGTCTTGAATCTGACAATTCCTCCTGCTGACCATTGAACCTCAGGACTGTATGTCAACTGATCCCCAAGAAAGTTGCATCTTCCACAGCTGTATTGCTGCATTTTAAAAACGACAGACTTCTCTGGTCGCTCCCAGTAATCCTTTGCCCTTTCTTCGGCCTCGTGCTCCAACGTCCGCAAAGCGAAAGGCTTTGGTGGATATCTGCTTGGTTTGCAACATACATCAACTCCCAACAGATTCAGATTTGACTTCAGCTTCCCAGGGAGAGGACCATGCGGGCTTTGCTTTTCTCCATACATCTGCAGAAATCTCTGTCCGTCGCTGATATGCAGAAAAGTAATAGTGCCAAAGCGTTTCTTTCTGGGCTTCTCACAAATAAAATCTTGGATACGGAGGCTTTTCATGAAGGGCTGAAGTTCTTGTTTGAAGCCATGCCGATTGAGATCCGCCGGGACACGGTGAAGAAAGACTTCCATATTGGATATAATATCATATGAAAGAATTTCCAAATGAAAATATGGCAGGGAAGGCCCGGGTGATAAAGGTGATAAACAAGCTTGGTAGAGTAGTAGTATTGATTAAGCAGTTGTGGGATCGAAAGGAGATGAGGGGAGGCCGTGAGGAACAAACAGATGATCAGAGCTCCTATTGGTGGTTGTGGAACACAAGGTAAATTCATTGAATGTCTTTCCAACCTTGTCATAATTGGTGGTTTGATCCATCTCACCTTTACCAGCAATAATAGTATCCCAACCAGCGTTCTCCCTCCCAATGTCTATCCCGTAGACAAGACTATCGATAGGTCCACTAGAGCCAAGCCCGCGATAATTAAGAATCGCCTCTTGAGCACGATTAGTATTTCGCTTCAAATCAAGACAGCCGACGAGATATCTGGCACCCACAATGTCACTTTGGCCCTATTCAGCATAGCAGTGAATGGTGAGCAGAGGTCAGCGGACCTTTGGTGAATGAAACACATCTCCAGCCTCTCATTGATTCAGATAAGACGAGCTGGCCCATACTAGGTCAGGGAAGACCAAAGGGACATGAAGTAGAGTTTGGCATGAGTAATAGTGGGTTCTAGAAGCTGTTTGATCGCACCTGACTTGGCATGTGACGTGCCTTATTGGTACTTTGGATATGTACCCACGAGTCTCTTTTTATCTGCCCCTCCCGTTTGCATTTTGGTTTCTCGGGGATGGGCGCACTATAGTACCACTCCTTATTAGTAACATACATATTCGGCAGAGCAGTCTCAGTCCACAAAAAAACATTCAACACATAACTCCATGATTCTTTCGCTTATGGCACGGCGACGCAATACATACAGTCACACTCGGACAATAATCGAACTTCACGTCACAAAGCACAAGAACCATAAGCATATATGTTCTGAATGCAACAATGGTATCAGGATACACTATCTATCCAGGTGCGAAATGGATAGTAAAAAGGACCTGGAAAGCCAGATTGGACAACATTAAAAGAAAAAAGAAAAGAAAAGAAAAGAAAAGAAAAACATAGAAAGTAAAACGTAAAAAAGAAAAATTACAGAAACATTAAGAAAACAGGGAATGGCAGCCCATAGGCGCCATGGGTGTCTTGTTCTCCTAGCCTCTTGGAAACCACAAGGGTTCCCTAATCACTGACGATTTGACAAGGTTCCCACGACGGAATGCAGATAGTCTAGGAAAGCGTTGCGCAAGAATTTGTATCCAAGCTTCTCGCATCTGCAAAGCTTCAACCTGTTGAAGCCTCCATATAATATAGTATGCACCACAAAGTGTCGTCGACAAAAGCGCGAGCAGAATGAATATACGTGCCGAGGTGTAACCGAGGAGATCAAGTACACACGAAAATGATCCGATACAAAGAGCGACCAATATCATAGCGAAAACATATTGTTCGTGTTTCCGGCAAAAGGCAGATTTAGAATCTTCTACCATTCTATATAATTTCACAAGAGCAGGTGATGGGGGGAAGTAATCCATGATAAGGATGGCGAGATTCACCGCATAATCGTGACAGTTCCAAAATACCGTACGATATCTTGGTAGTGCATCTGTAGATCGGTCCACTTGATGAAGGCCTTGCGCTTTCATCAGGAGCTTTTAGTCAGTCTTTAGCTCCTGAGGGTAACGATGAGGACATGACACCCTAACGAAGGAATCGGAAGTCATCTTACATATGTAATCTAGCTCACATAGACACATGCTTGTCTTTCCAATGAACTCCAGGGCGCGAATTATCTTCAGTTCGGGCTTTGGTATTTTCCTTCCAGGTCCAGAATTGGCCAGCACAGAGTATGTGCCTTTATGGTTGTAGATAGTGCCTTCAGTCAATTTGTCGATTAGCGTTCGAGACTCATCCGAGCAAACACTGGAAGGAATAACGATAACACCCATATGCTGGATAATTTGAAAAGGCCTGTTTGAGATCTTGGGAATGACAGGAGCATTCAGGCTCTTCAGGCAGTCCCAATCCACCTGAGCCGGTCGTATGTCGATTAAGCTGTTCGCAAAGATAAATACATCCTGCGTTTCTGCCAGCCAAACATCGTATTAGAGATTCTTCTTATACTTCTGGTACCAACCGCACCTGGGGTGTGGTCTGTAATATGTTGACCATCTGCTTTGAGCTGAGGAGGACAACAGCAGCAAGTTGTCCAGCAACCAGTACTATCAATCATTATTACCCCTCAAAGGATATGTTCCACGGGGTTTAGGGTAGTGACAGCAGATAAGTTGATGAGGATCTCTATCAAATGGACAAGATTCAACTTGGGACATGTATTTCTACTTTAATCACCTAGGAGTATTTGTTGTGAAACCTTTGTGCATCGTCTACTCACATGCAACATGTTCTTCGCTCTGTAATGAGCTACACATCGACCGACACGATTTCCGTACTTTGAGAAAGTTGACACTAGTGCCGGCGGGCCTCCACTCTACAAGCATCCTACCGAACATGGACAAAATGTCTCTCTCTCTGTGTGTTGTAGGACTAATCCCCCACTCATTTACAATAGCTTTGCACTTGTGAAGATATCTACGGTACAATTGTTGGCTAATCATGCCGGTGAAGGCATCAAATTGGAAGTTTAAGGAAAAAAAAAATATTGGTGGCCTTAACAAACGCCCTTTCTCCCGCTGCCGGATATACCCGAGAAACATGCTAGATATCGGATTTGCACTGGCCTTTCCCGTATGTTCTCCCGAGCCACAACATGCTACGTAACCATCGAAACAGCAAATTTGTGCATTTCATATTACCCACGATTCTACTAAAGCGCCAGGACTACTGAACATTTCTTGGTTGGACGTATCAGGGGACACAGTGCTAGAATTAACTACAACCGTGCCAGCGTTGGTTGGCACACAGTATACTATCATAGACGGAATGGTAAATGCCACAGGAGTTACATAATTTATGAACTTGGTTTTTAGTATTGGCGATGGGAGTAATTGTGATTTAATTCATAGTCGTTGTCGCGAATACCTACGTAAAACCCTCCAAGTCGCAGTCCAACACTTAGTAGGCCTTAGGAAAGTCCGTTAATGGCCAAATGTTTATGAAAATTGTAACATCAGGTCATCAAATTAGCTAAGATTAAAATAGTCAAGTAATAAGATAGTAAGTCGATTGAAACTTTCTTCGACCCCTTGGCTATTTTACATTTGCTCTAGTGCTGCTCAGGACTATTAGATGAATGGTGTTCTGCTATATAAATGAGCCGAGCCACACATGATTCAAAAAGATGTATGACAGCTACTCCGTACACAACGCCGGGTTACAAGATACACATAAAAGTTTTGGAGAGTTGGTAACTTGCAGCCAGAATTGAGCACATCGCACGTTATACAATCCATGAAAAGTTCATGCAGCTTAGAATTGTCACTTGTGTAGTTTTGGGCAGCTCTTTTGTCTAATGGCCTGGAGCCTAAGGCAGAGTCACGCGTTCACAACAACGGCGTCCAAGATCCTGGCCTTGCATTCTCCCGGACATTATTTAGTACTACCGATGCTAAGTATATATGATCTGCGTCTAGGGTTACCAAACTCTTATTTGACTAACTATCATTATCTCATGAAAAAGAGAATTGATAACATTGCGTCATGAACTGGGCACGGCAATTCGGATGCCTCATCGCCCCTCACGTGCGACATTGGAAGTTGCATTCTGCCGTGGCTGGGGAAATTCATCCAACACCCTTTCCTCTCCACTGACTGTAAATGTGGCCGTCGGGAAGTCCTGCCCGACATCTATCTCCAGCTTATAGGACCCCGGATACAGCACCAAGTCTCCGTTCTCAGCAGTCCTTGCAACGGAACCCACTGAAACATCCAACTTCACTTGCTGGCTTTGTCCGGGTTTAATGCCCTTCGCGCGACTATATCCCACCAGTGTCTTGATAGGATAAGGCTCAGGCCCGACCCCATCAGCGGTCAAGAATAACAAAGCAATGTAATCCGATGTCACCTTCCCAGTGTTCGTCACCATGACAGAGAATGTCTCAAAAAGCGCCGTATCAACCGGTGCATCAGTAGTACCACTGGCTACAGAATCTGTGTTGTACGGACCATAATCATCGTGATCCCATGACACATTGAACGTTGTATAGTGGAGACCAAAGCCGAAGGGCAACACCGCCCTGTCATACCATCGGTAGGTTCTTCCCGGGTTGTTGGACCCTGGGCGAAGGGTCATGTCTGTCATGGGGACTTCATCCACATAACTGGCTGGGTACTGTGTTACCGGGAGACGTCCGGCAGGTGCTGATGTGCCAGTTAGAATATCGAATATGGCTGCGCCACCCGCTTGACTGGGATAACCAGCCCATAGGAGTGCCCCGACACCATCATTTGCAAGAATGGAGGAGTCGTCCACTTGCCCACCGCCGAACTGCACTACTATTAATGGTTTCTTCAAGTCGGATAACTGTTCGATCAAATCTAGCTGATTTCCGGGCCACACAATAGTTGTGCGGTCCTGCGACTCTTTCTCAATTGTATTGTCTATGCCGCCTGCATAGATCACAATATCTGCATCTTTGGCGGCGGAGATGGCTTCCTCGAAGCCGGCTGAGCTGTTTGAGTTGATATCTGTGCCTTGAGAGAATCTAACTTTGAATCCCTTGTGTGCGGCTGCCCATATCAGCGTCCTGATGTACTTCGGAGGTCCCTCGTAGTTTCCCTGTAGTTGGGTGGTTGCGTTCGCAAACGGGCCAATGATTGCTACTGTCCCATTGCTCTTCAGCGGCAGAGTTCCATCGTTCTTGAGCATGACGATTCCTTCTACCGTTGCCTTATGGGCAAGTTCCTCGGCGGCCGGAGTGAACACCTCGTTCCACCCGATCGATCGGTAAGGTTGGTCATCTGCAGGGTCGAAATACCCGAGCTTCACGAGGGATGAATATAGTCTTATGAGTGCCTTATCCAATGTCTGATTGCTATACAGTCCCTGCTGAAGCGCACTGCCCAAATATTCCGGGAAGACAGACCCGCAGTCCAGGTCCGTTCCGGCGTTTAGAGCAGCGGCGGCGGCATGGGCACCATCGGCGACGTAATGATGGTCAGCGTAGATGTTGTCAATTGCGCCACAATCACCTGTGACCCAGTGGCCAGTTTGCTCCCATCCCCAGTGTTCACGGAGGAGAGTCTGCAGCAGCCAGCGATCTGCGCATGCGGGGATACCGTTTAAGGAATTGTAACTGCACATCACGGCGTCGACTTTTGCATCGCGCGTGCATGTCTTGAATGAGGGTAGATAGTACTCAGATAAATCCTGAGAGGACACAACGGCATTGAATGCATATCGCTCGATACCTTCCCAGTTTTCCAAATCATACGCTGCGAAATGCTTGCACGTTGCGACTACCTTGGGTCTCTCAGGTCCAATACCATCTTGAAGTCCATCCACCAGATGATAGACATACCGAGAAAGATGCAGTGGATCTTCTCCCGGAGTTTCTTGACCTCGGCCCCATCGCGGGTCACGAAATGGATTAATATTGGGTGTCCAATAGTCGAGACCCGCATGGCCACCATTGGCGAACGCTCGAGCCTCAGTGCTGATGACAGTGGCGACTTGCTTCACAAGATCATCGTCGAAAGCAGCTCCGAGGAGAATGGGCATTGGGAAGGAAGTTGCGTAGCTGAAGTTACCGCCGTCGGTAAACGACACACCATGGCCCTCGGCTACGCCATGGAGAGCTTCATTCCACCAGTTATAGGCAGGTAGGCCCAGTCTGGGCGCCCCGGACGAGTCGTACTTGGTGTTGTTGATTTTCTCCTCAAGAGTCATGGCAGCCACGAGCGATTCGGCACGAGATACGGGATCGAGTGATGTATCACAGACATTATTCTTGCTTAATGGGCCAGTGCTACAATCCGGAAAGATGCTCTCAGTCGAAGCTAGAGATATAAAGAACGAGAATGCGGCGAGAGGCCGCAAGAAGGGATAGAGGTGCACCATCTTACTGAGCGCCTAGTTTGACTACCTCTGACCAAGACATGGCGATAAGAGGCAAAGTCGCCTTTATATGCCTGCAAACCGAGGGCACTCTCGTCAAGTGAATTTACCGCCGTTGGGAAATGAAGGGTCATGCAATGCTCTCTAACACAAAACCGGCTGATATCCATGCTCACATAGTAGTAGTTAAGTATCGCTCTGGCGATGGACAAATTCTTCGTCTGGAGAGCTGTTTGTCCTTCCACCAATCGCAGAGCGTGGATGGCTAACCGATAACCTTGTTATCATGCAAGCAATTAGCCTGAATGTCAACTCTTGCGGGGGGATGCAGATCATTGTGCGGAGGTATTACGGCAATGACTGTGATTTGGTTGTATTCGCGTATTACGCGGAAATAAACGTTATCCGACCATGCCCTCCTGTTCTGATATTTAAATTACGATCTTCTTTCGAACGCGCAGATCCGCTACGTAGTCATGCTTGTGTCATGTCACATCCATTATTATACTGTTGCGATATATATACAACGTCAGAGCATGTCAAATTGCATATCGAAACTCGGGATTCTCCCGATCGGTTAGATCCAAGAACTCATGATTCTGTGGCACGATATACGCATTACCAAGCGCCTCCTTTTCTTGGTCCCTCCGGCGATTCTCCCGGATCGACAGCCAGCGAATTAGGCAAAGATCTAGTGTGACAAGAACGTATAAGATGACGATTGAGATCTTGGCAGGCAGATACTGCGGGGCATCCTTCGCCTGGAAAGTCTGGGGTGAGATAATATTTCCGACCGTGTATGCGATCGTCTGGATACATGAGACAGTGATTTTCTTCGTTGACCCAGCGATGTTGGTACTTGTTAGGCCCAGGATAGTGGTCCACCCGATTGGAATGCCCCCTGTGAGATAGTAGCCGACAAGGGCGGGGGCCTTGTCTGTGGTTGCCATGAGGATTGCACCCACGATTGAGGGGATATGACCGATTATGCACCAGAGGAGTCGTTGCTCGGTTTTCATAGCGAGGTAGGTCAGTCCGACGAGGGCAACAACTTCGTAGGCACCTAAAGGTGTCACTAGCAGGAGACTTTGCGTTTGCGAATAGCCCATGCCAGACACGAGAATGTTCCCGAAGCTAGTCGCGATGGAATTCGGTACATTGGCAGCCAAAACCCAGAAGGAATACAGCCATGTGTTCGGGTCTTTAAGAGCTTCATACACTTGGGCCTTCTTGAACACGTTACTGCCGATGCCCTGGACATTGCTTCGCAGGCGCTCTGCGTGCAGGGCCTTCTCTTCTGGTGATAGAAACCGAGCAGTCACAGGCGAGTCTGGCAGGATGAAGAAGAACAAGATGCCGATCACGACGGTGAACAATCCTAAAATGAGGAAAATTACCTGCCATCCGCGGAGCGAAGCAGTAGGGTCGCCACCGATATGGATGGCTACACCGTATGCAATGTACCCTCCGAACATTTGTGCAAAGCCACACATGGAGAACCATAATCCAACTCGAAAAGCCTGTTCCTCCTTGCGATACCATTGCGACGTGAACACTACCCAAGCCGGCACCACTGCGGCTTCGGCAGCACCAAGCAACGTACGGCATACCATCAATGCAGAAAAGGAATGACACGCGGCCATGCATGCTAGTATCGTGCCCCAGACTGTCACATTGAAGGCGACGTATCGAGCAAGCGGAAATGCCTGTATGAGACGGGTCGTCGGGAATTGAAACGCCAATTGACCGAAGAAAAACATACTGGAGACCCAGTTGAACTGGTTTCCATGAAGATTGGCTGACTCCCGAAGACCCGTAACACTGGCATAACTGATGGCGATTTTATCTAGATATTGTAAAAAATACACGATGCAGATTAACGGCATCACATAAAGGTCGATCTTGCGGACTAGTCGGTGTGATGCCTCGGGGTCAAGTGTGCCGGCTTCACCACCGGCCGCGAGAAGCTGGAGCGCGCCATCGCCCTTGACCGTTGATGAACTAGCGGTCGCTGCTGATTTGATGTCGACATGTTTCTCGTCCGTGGAAGCAGCCGTGGATGATGCCATTGTCATGGATATGTCCTCTCAATACGCCGTGGAGTGGAAGCAGAAACCGTTCGTAAATTTTCAAGGGCAAATATGGAGCGATACGACGCTTTAAATCGGCATCTGGAATTTCTTGGCTCTAGTGTCGTATTTCGATGAGCATTCGTGGGGCGAAAAGCACGCCATCGTATAGATTCTTATCACATTGATAATAACAATTACCCACTCTGACTCCCTGATGGCTTCCATGGCATGAGGTTATTAACAATATACCCATCTTTATGGATGAGTATTAAAGCCGAAAAGACTAGGTAAATTTGACTTAACCTAAAATCGGTCAGCATTGCATAGACCCCGCCGCATGAATAACATGCGCATAGACCACTGTGCATGAAATAAGTTTCTTTCTATGTTACGGCCTCGCAATTGAGTAAAAGAACTACTTAATGTCAGCACAAATGAACTATATTGTTGGATGCGCGCGCACTAACTCAACTTGGACAGTCTCTGTTCGCAGGCATAAATATCCACGCAGAGGGACCGTTGCAGCCTGCAATTCATTCATGCTATAGTAATTGTTCGCTTGGATCTGCTCTAGTATCGAGAAGCAGCTCAAGGGCCGAAGCATGGCTTCCTTAAGTCATAGCTTTAGATCACTTAGTACCAAAGACTAAAAACCAACATCTGGCTCATATTTCTTCATCGACGTGAGATGGAACAGTCCATGACAACCCCGGGTCGCTAAATCCAATATCGCTTCCTAATCTGCATCTTGATCATTGTTCCATCAGTACTTCTTTAGCAGAAGACCAACGGTTCCGGTGTGGAAGCTTGCAGCAGCTATATGGAGAGCTGTTCTGTTCGGAAAATGCTCACCATGAACATTCTGCTTGTTTCTTGACATTGCTCAATGGCCTTTGCCTCGGCCAATTAATTCATATTGAGATAATAAGCAGATAAACAAGCCAGGAACCCAATAGCATGATGGCAGTGGTTTATACGGCTCGTTTATTTACATCCCTATATCTATGGCTGAGTCCCCAGGTGTGGTAAGCGCGCGATGACACTGTTGACATGCCGAGCATTATCACAGGCTCGGCTTGATTCCCTCCCGGGCGAGGAATTTCCTAATTCCATAAGGACCATAATAATCCCCGTCCTGACGTATGGCATCCCATAATTTGGACAGGAGAGATGCTAGGCTAGTACAGACAGGAAGCTTGTTTTCCATGGCCATAAAAGTAGCAATATAGTCATTCTGCTCTTCCTCGGCGGTAATGCACGATCCAATGTGAAACAGTGACCAAAGAAGTGTTCCCCATGCATAACTCGAGGGCGATATGGTTTTTAATAGCCGTCTGGCCTCAGATACACAGCACCAGATCTGATCTTGAATAGGTGGTGACGGCACCCCTGGACCATTTAGTGCACATCGCAGCGTTATAAGCAGGCCCATCTGCTGGAACATCGCAGCAGCTATCTCATCTGCGTCAGGCCCATTGGGGGGGCCTATCCAATCCCATGGTGCTGGTACTACCCATAGTAGGACTTGCTGTTCGAGGGAGTGGAACACCGCAATTATATCTGGATCAAGGTGTCGGGGAGAAGACATGGCTGGTTTCTCGGCGAAAGCAGCGATTGGTGGGATCATTTCAAATAGTTCGTACGCACACCCGGAACATCGGCCGCGATAATAAGCTCGGTATGAAAGTGGTGAAAGATCCAAAATTTGGCTCTGGGTGGGCCTAGAGCTGCTGGCTTTTATGGGGCCAAGACCGATATGACAGTTGACATTGCTGAGAAACATATACTGCTCTGCAATGAAACATGCGCAATCCTCATCGACTGTGTCTAAGAGGGTTTTCTGTGACCCCAACAGGGCACAACATGGTAGTAAGTGTTGCATCACTGCACCATTTGTGTCTCCGTCTATTATCTGAAGCCCTTGTTAATACACAATCCTTTAAATCTCTGCCACTTGCCGAGTGCAAGTGCTTATCAAACGTCACATTAGTGTTGGATGAAGAGGAGCTCACCTCAAAATTACACAACGCTAAGAGCAACATCACTATCACAACGGGGTTACAATTATATCCATTTCCATACTCCGTGATAAGATATTTGACTGCCCGTAGCGCAACCCCATAATGAGAAAGCGCGACAATATGTGATTGTTGATCATCATAAGAGAGGTGAGAAGCGCTTATGGCAAAGACAGCATGAAGAAGCCCGTCATTTTGCTGCGCCAAAGGCAACATATAGGCAATGAAAGGGTTTTTGATGACATCTCTTATTACTAGCCTCTGTGCTGACCTCTCAATGTAATGCTGAAGCAGTCTTTGTTCACCCGACCTCCCATTGAGCCGAGGCCAAAGCGATAGTGCACGGTTCGGGGAGAGACGACGCAGTGATGTTGCATTCTGAGACTGTTCGGGACGGCCGGATCCCGCGGACGCCGAAGTAATGACTGTCTTCCCCGAGTTGGGCCAGGTACAGAGCAAATGATTGCGCACACAGCCGCCGCAGATTGGTTTAGTCTCATCGCATTTGGTGTGCCGGACCCGACAGCTTAGGCACCCGGATTTAGTCCTCTTGGCATTCCTTCGTCTGTAAGGACGGAAAGACCCCTCTCCGTGGGTGTTCTTAAATTGGAGTATCCCATGCATGGTAGCTCCTGGCCAATCCGTTGTTTAATGGCAGTGGAGAGAAAATACAAGGGATGTCGTTGGACCCGATGTCCATGTTAATGGATGGTGAGTATGGATCACATTGAGCTATCCCTTATATGGTTAGGCAGTGGATCCACAGATAACGTCGGTTATCCTTTTCTGGCATAGCCTCAGCTGCCCGCGATCAAGTAATAGGCAAAGAAAGAGTTGATGAGCAGCTTGATACTGAATACTACACAGTAGATCATTATTGATCCACTGTATTTTGAAACAGCGAGAATGAATTGGTACGTGTCAAGTGGGTCTCAGGGCCCAGGCGCACCAGGTCCTTGTTCCGCCAAACTGAACGAATATATAAACAAGCCAAACCTAATTTCATCACTCTCTATCGGCTATTCTTGCGTTTCGGAGAGAGTGCCAGAGCTTGAGCTCTCCTCCAGTCACCATGTCACAAAAACACCCCGAGTCTCCTCCTTTTTTTGACTTCATTGTGACCCCGGAGACTACACAAATCCCTCCAAAACAAGACTGTGGAGTCCGGACTACGACGGTAAGCACAATTTCATTGTCCATCACACGCGAAACAAGAAATGAGAGACGGGTTCAATATCGAGCAATTGGAATAACACGACTTATCCTTACAGTCTCCTGCCATTAAAAATGCGCCTCTTCCCGCAGACGGTGCCGGAAATGACTCATGGTCCAATCTCCTCCTCTTCTCCCTATTGATCGGTGTACCGTGGTTTATATCCTACCAATTGGGGGGTGGCCTCTACTTTGCCATTTTCATTGCAGTATGCACCGCGATCCCCATCCTCATGGCTTTCTGGACGATCTTCTCCTCCATGTCCCCCCGTATGAACGAGAAGGCTAAGCTTCCGGGTCGGCCTGTGGAATATTATCTCAATTTCCATAAAGAGAACGATCGGGCCCGGTACAACGGCAAGAAGAAGATCCCCATTGAAGTCTTCTACGAGAAGTATTTCCGTGGTGAGGTCGAGTTCAACAATGGAGATTGTCTGGAGAACCTCGAGTATCGCCACGATTGGGCCAGTTTCAGCTTCTCATGGGGCGTATTTAAGCATTTCCTATTTGGCTTTGTCCCTGAACTCATCGTTCACTCTCGCTCTCAAGGTACGAATAACCTTTTGCATATCAATTCAATGACTTTGCTTTGCATGAGGCATCAGTTACATGGGATGCCCAGCTAACGCATGAATAGACGAGGAACAGGTGAGCGGCAACTACGATCGCGGTGACGATTTCTATGCATGGTTCCTGGGGCCCCGCATGATTTATACCTCTGGACTTATTGGCGATATCAACAAGGAAGAATCCCTCGAACAGCTTCAGGACAACAAACTTACCGTAGTCTGCGAGAAGATCGATTTGCAACCGGGTGACACCATGCTGGATATCGGCTGTGGCTGGGGAACCCTAGCTACCTTCGCCAGTGTTCACTACAAGGCTCATGTCACCGGTATCACTTTAGGCCGCAACCAGACCAAATGGGGCAATACCACCCTTCGCAACGCTGGTATCCCTGAGTCTCAAAGCAAAATTCATCGTCTGGATTACCGTGACTCTCCTCGGGTCCCAGGAGGATACAAAAAGATTACTAGTCTTGAAATGTCGGAACATGTGGGCGTTCGCCATTTCCGCGGCTTTTTGAAACAAGTTCATGATATGTTAGATGATGACGGTGTCTTCTATTTGCAGTACTCCGGTCTTCGGAAATACTGGCAGTATGAGGACTTGATTTGGGGCTTATTCATGAACAAATACGTTTTCCCTGGAGCAGACGCAAGTACTCCCCTCGGATGGGTCATTGATCAACTTGAGGGAACGGGCTTTGAGATTAAGGGCGTTGACACCGTGGGTGTTCATTACTCTGCTACCCTTTGGCGGTGGTATCGCAATTGGGTTGCCAACCGTGAACATGTGGAGGCTAAGTACGGTCCGAAGTGGTACCGGGTAAGTACTTGCTCTATCTTTACTTTCTTGAATTTTCTTTTTCTGATCATTTTTAGACCTGGGAGTGGTTCCTTTCCTGGGCCACTATCGTTTCCCGTCAAGGAGGTGCAACATGTTACCAGATTGTCCTGGTTAAGAACATCAATTCTACCCACCGGGTGGATGGTATTCCCAGTCAGTTTGGTATTTCCGGTGCTATTAGGTCGGCGATTGAGAAGCTTGGAAAGATGCCCAGTGCATTTATTCCTTAATCTGCTGTCTGGACATAGTACAACTGCTGGGTGGTTCCTCGCCTTGGGGATTCGCCTAGGGTATGAATAGAAGGCGGTTGGTATGCGGTTATGTATGACGCATTGATGGGAGTATAACTGTTATGTGATAATGAAGCTGAGTCTTGATAACGATTCTGTATTTTTGTCATGTACTATCTCTCTAGAAAGCTATAATAATATGTTGTTTCCCGAAATCAAAAATCCAATCTTCCATCATATTGACTATACTGTGGATCATCTGTTAGTGCTTCTGGTCGTCGTCGCTGGTAAAGGCTGGCATATACCGATGGAAATATCCTACGCTTAGCTTAGTTCCTTCATGATGGTGAATGTTGGATAATGTTGATATCTACTGCGTCGAACAAGATCGGCGGCCAAATTGGAGCTTAATTCTCCCTAATCAAGTCAGGAAGCCTTCTCCATTGATATCACAGGATAGTACGCAATATCTTCACTCCTGGTGTACCTCTTACGGCAGTAGAGGGTAGCACCGAGTGGCCTTGCTCTTCTTGCCCTGTACATACATGGGTTTACTAACAGCGCATGCAATTAGAATACATCAAGAGGCACCTATCCGCATCGGAGCACCTAGGTCAGTAGTATGAGAGCCAGCCACAATTGCCGTGGACATGTTGAACTGCATGATTGCAAGATAGGGGGCAAAAAATGGAATGAAAAGCATTCTAGTTGCGGATCACGGGATCGCCTACTTGATTCCAGTGTCTAAGGTACATAGGCTGAGGTTTCGTTTGCATTCATCATTGTGAGTGAGACCGATTTATAGTCAGCTTCGCAGGGCTTCCTATTGAAATCGTCTGCTAGTCATCGCAAGGGTGTTTGAACTCTGAATCCATACACAGCATAGCAATGTTGCTCAATGACTCCCATTTCATTTCCTCTCACCTGTACAACCTATCATCCACTATGCCTGTAGATTATGCTAACATTACTGGGATTGATGTTATCGACTGAGAGGAATATGTACTTCCGGGCAGCAGTCATGGTTGTTCGTGAGTTGGAGCGATCCATGATTGCTGGGTTTAACTGACCGTATAAACGGTCTACTACCACGAGCTTCTACTCTCTGCCATATGGCCCGACGCCATCAGGTACTCGAGCAGCTGCAGAACAGATGACATCTGCGTCTTGGAATCCTCAAGACCCGGCGTCGCAGTCAAGTCACAGTGACATGTATAAGTATTACCTGCGCTTTTCAACGAAGTCTATGGGACCTTGCAGCATAGTCATTCTGTCAATAATTCGCCTTCTCCCTAGATTATTCGAAACTAGATTAATCCATTCACAGCTAGCATGTTAATGTTCTTTTGGATTATTGACGTAGTCATTTGAAGGCTAAATTCCCATTCTTGCTCAATCACTTGAAATACCACCAACGCGCTTCCTCATCGATAACAACCCCAACCCTTATGTAGCAAGTGCCTCCACAACTTCCTTAGCACCTCTATCTCCCGACCTCACTGCACCCTCCATATACCCCTTCCAATGCAATGCAGTTTCCGTCCCCACAAAATGTACACTTCCAAACGGCTTCCTCACAGCATCCTTACCAGCCCTAGTAATCACACCTGGAGGCATTCCCGGCTCAGGCCCACCCTGGAAAAATTCTTGCTTGGTCCACTCGTACTCGAGCACATTGATGGGCTCCGGAACCTTGACCTTTTCTCCGGATGGTAGGTCGGTGTTCTCAAGCGCGGAGCGGAGTTGTTCCCACGCTGTCCGGCGTCTTTCGTCCTGCGAGAGTAGGGACCATTCACGACCACGGCGTCCCACAGTAAAGCAGGCAATGGACCACTGCTCGTCATCGGGGAAGCTGTTGTCCATGGTGAAGGTGAAGGGTCCAGTCTGCGATTGGATGGCGCCGGTGAGGCCGGCGGTTCGCCAGAAGGGTTGGTCAAAGACGAAGATGATTTTGCTGTAGTAACCGAGTTTGTTTTCTCTTGCGAGAAGCCGTTTGTACTCGGGGAGGGGTGGGTCAAATGTAATCTTCTTGTAGAGGGGAGTTGCAACGGACAGGATAACCTTCTTCGCGTGGAAGGTTGTGTTGTTTGCTGTGTGGACCGTGCAGGTTCCTGTGGCAGGGTCCTGTTTTATTTCGGTTACAGGACTTGAGAGGTAGATGGAGCCTGGCTTTAGTTCTGCCGCCATGTTCTGGGAGATGGTTTGGTTGCCTATTATGCTGGTGTTAGCATCGTAGGAATCATGTACAGTATATGGTCGATGTGCTCGATTTCTTACCCTGACGGACGCGGAGCTGCTGGCCTCCATCTTTACCGTCGGAGGTTATAGCCTCGAATCCGGTGCCGGCTTTCATAGAGTGCAAGAAAGCCAGCAAACTCATATCCTTGGCTTCCACGCCAATTAGAGACTGGACGATGGTATCGAACAGACCCGCAATCAACTCAGATTGGAAAGCCTGGATGCAGTATTCATGCAGACTGACGCTGTCCAGCTCCTTCGCGTTGGGCCCTGAACCGGGGTCTTCCACATTGATGTTAGCGATGAGCTCACTGAAATGCGCCAGCACTTGAGACAATGCTTCCTTTTCTTCCTCGCTCACCTAGAAATACGTGTATCTTGATTAGCACTGAGCACCCCACATATACTTGCCGAAGAACGGAGAGGTACATACTGGAAGTTCACCGTGTTTGAACAGAACACAGCCTTCTGGGCTTTGGAAGATGTCATGGCCTGGGACTGCCTGGGTCTCCACTTGCAGTCCATACTTCTGGACAAGTTTGTACATCTCGCTTTGTGTGGTGTCATTGATCCAGGCGGCGCCGACATCGTTGACACCGGGACCGCTTTTCTTGGACGGCACGGTCAATGTCTTACCCCCTACGCGATCAATAGCTTCAACAACTGCATAGGAGAGCCCGGCTGCCTGCGCACCCAAGGCGGCCCTTAGCCCGCTGAGTCCAGCGCCGATGACTACCACGTCAACGGTCTTAGTAGAACCAATATTTGCCTGAGAAGCCATTCTGATAAAACCAAGACATTATGATGTGTATAGAAAAGAATGAGAAGAAAACAACGGCATCAACATTGACTTTATTATGCTTTCTGGTCTAACTGACGTATGCTACCCAAATAGGAAAGACATGCGCCGAAGGCGATAAGATAGCGCGATAAGGATAAACAAGCTTATCGATAAGATCGGGTCCCGCGGCTTCCGTCCTATCACAAACACACCATATACTAGGGTCCTGGGGAATTGATCAGCAGGCTGCATTCAGTCAGCACGTTGACGACAAAACAAAATGTGAGAGCTGGTCCATTCTGTTTAGAAATGCTAAAAGTATATGCAGTTGCCTCAAAGACTCCGTTACTGGACTGCATAAAGGCAGTACGTGATGACAAAGCAGGATAACCATTGAGTCGTTTTTAAGCGCTAATTAGCCCTGAGACCATATTACTGCCATATATGGCGAAAGCGAGGACTTCCGGTCTATGTCATCGTTATTTACCTACAAGGGGAAACTCTCTGGATCGTACACGACTGCAACGCGTAAACATCTGACGCGAGCTCACCAGAAGGATTATAGCGCAAACCTTAGTAGGCAAGGAATCCATGAAGGTTAGGTCGAATGCCCTCTAAAGTGTTGATACGCGGTGGGTGTTGTGTTTTGTTGGAGAGTGAACAATTACTTCTGAGCAGCTACCGTGGTTGAATCATTGGTATTGGCCTAGCCTTGAGCACATATGGCGAATGAGGCTCAGGGGGTGGCTTTGTTCATAGCATTCAAAGCTATCCGCATATATTAGAAACATGTTGAAGCAACCTTCTTTGTTTAGTGTCCCCCTTTGTGTCCTCATTGTCCGGGAGGGTAGCTTTGTATGAGGATGTTTCGAGCATCACCACAGCTTGAAGCAGCAATTTTGCATCCTAACCGGGTAGTAAATCACCGCAGGCGTGATGCTTGCTACGTAGAAGAACCATATCAGCTGTATGTGAGCCTGTGGTGCCATTACGGCGACAAGTCCGAGATAAGGCTTTGTGGGTATATAACGCCCAAGGTGGCCAATTGTATTGGGGTATATATTAATATTAATTATGTTACACTGTAAAATGTTCTCGTCAGATAGCGTTGATATCCATCATAACCGTCGCGTCACGCGTGTTCGTCCACCAGGATAATACCCTTAGCCCAAACCTTACACAGGTCATAATGCTCAGCATATTCATTCCCGAAGGCAACAATAGCCGGATGCACTATAATCAAAGCATTCTTGCCGTCTAATCTTTTCTCGTTCTCATGTTGGCGATGAAGTGCGTGTGCACTCATTACCGGATGCTCTGCTCGAAAGACAGGGAGCTCATCCATACAGTAACATCTCATGAAGGATCGTTGCGTCCACAGGGAGATGGCCAATTCACCGGCGGTGTGGTAAAGCCGGTAGAGTTCCTGGTTGCGCTGGATCACCCATGAATCATTTCGATCTCGGAAGAGTAACTGAACAGGACCATCGAGGAATTCAACCGCAAGCTCACTAGTAATAGCTTCCACCTTCGCGCGCAATAGTGCATTGTGCACAGAGTTCGGGGGAGGTGTGGCTAAAAGCCGGAGAGTTTGCGAACGCCAGATGTGGGCTTCTTCCTTGTTGACTACGTTTGGTTAGAATTCAGTAGGCAGTTTCCATGGCGGCTCAAGGGACATACCATCCAGCATCGATGCGTATAAATAAGATAATGTTTGGGCAGAGTGCGCCGTTGATGGTTCTTTAGACTCTCCGAAGGCAAAGAAGGGGTTGGCGAAAATGGATCCAAAGATATCCTTGGCTAGCAGAGCCTGCATAAGAAGGGCTGGGATGTTGTTTGCCATCGTTGGCACCTTCTTGATTAGTGTCCTCCAATCCACTGGAGCGCAGTATCCACTCAACCGTTCCAGGATGGCGTCCTTTTCCTCGATCGGCAAGCTATCAAGCGCACGTATCTCACCGACACTATAATTTTCTGCCCATTGTCGCATTGCTGCCTCCAGACTCGACAGTTCTTCGCGTATTTGCCGGCTGCTTTTGGTGACCCAAGAGCCGCTCCTTGCAGAGCGAACTTGCGCCTGCAGTCGTTTTCGATCATTGTCCAATTCGGTAATTCCTCTCGCCAAAGCAACGATATGGCTCTCCATCTGCTTAACTTTACCGTCACGCGTTCGAGGATGTTGGGCGGGTTCGACCTTCGCTGACGAATGGAGACCTTCCGTGTCCCCTAGCTCGGTGGGATTGCGCTCCGGGTGCTCGTCCATGATCTGGCTCGGTTTCATAGGAGGCGACCCCCCAGATTTTGACTTATTTTTTCGATACGTTGCGTGCTCCGAATTCGACTCGGAATCTTGCTCGGAACGGGGACCTTGACTCTGATTAAATGTGCGCTATTTCACTCAAGTCAGGACCGTGCGACCGGGCGTAAACAGAGTTTATACATACCGCTACGAAACCGCATCCCAGGAGAGATTTTTTCGTATGAATACGCGTGGCCGACCTTGCGATCATCCCCCGTCCGCTTCCATGCTCCTTGTGAGAGTGTTCTGAGTCGTAGTCATGGCTAGACTGTTTCTAGGGCGGAAAGAACGTTGCGATCAGCATTTTCCGTGTTTCCGAGCAACCATGCAGGTTCGGCCTACCTTTTCACCGGCTTCCACGTGCTCTCTCTTATCGGCTGTGTGCTGAGCCATATTCTGCGTCTGCGATCATAGAATGCGCTGAGATTTGAGATAAATGTGAGGAGAGAAAGACGGGGGAGGAGCGCTCTCTCATCAGCTTGAAATCCTGGAGAAAAACGACATCCGTTGGGATGTCGTCATTGGTCGCCCCAAAAGGGGGGGTGGGAAATGGAATCAGGGGAGAGGAAGAGTATTAGTCGGCACATCGTCGGCCTAGTTCGGGGTGTGTGGACGACTAAAAACAAAGGAAAGGCTTCAGGAGCTGCAGGGCGTCACCAGTCATAGACGGCGTGTTTTATTCGGCGGCAATGTAGCACAGTGAAGGTAATAATTCTATAACACTAATGGGTGGGGACCAGGATCACAAAGTGGCCCTAAGATCAGTTCTGCAGCCGTTAGGGCAGCTTATTCGGGCCTATCAGTCTGGCCAGCTGCACCGTCAGCCGGTCTAGGCCAATGAATGGCCCAGTGCGACTGCACAAGGTTTGTGCTCCCTGTTCATTTCTGTGAAGTCTTGGGCTGACGAGGACACAGGAATCGAAGGAGTCGAAGGAGTCGAAGGAATCACATCAAGCGATACAACAGAAGTTGGGACAGTTGCCAAGTCGCGTCCGAGTTGTAATCAAGAAAAGAAGAGCTAAAAGTGGAAACAGAAAAATATCCGACGTTTTGCGAGTCAGGCACGCTAAACCGGTTGTGGGAGGTGCTCGGGTCAATCCTCCCCGCTATTACTTCGGCGGCAACTGCTGACCATTAACAGCTTCACGTCTAGACTGCACAGAACTTGTCGTTGGTTCTTGTTTTGTCTTTTTCGTAGGGAATAGCTTCTGGCACTTATTTCCCTCTCGCTGTAGATCTCCTTTTTCGATCTAGTACGGCTCTAAAGGAATTCTATCCGACGCATGGTCATCCACTGTACTCTTATATATAAACCGCGCGTCATATACCACATCCGATATATTACGGTTTATTTATAATCAACTCCAGTCACTGAGCCCATTGAATATTGTGCAAAACATAAAATAAAGAATGTTAGCATAAGCAGGACTCTATTGATGCACATGTAAAAGCCTCAACCTCTTAAGGGTCTAATTCCGGTTGTAGTTTTAGCCTCTCGTGGAGTGTTGTTTACGGGCAATATGGAACGAATACACACCAATCTCCATTTCCCCGCATTTAACAAAGTCAACCGAGTATTTTTATATTAAGTATTACCAACTAAAAGAGTATTATACCTACGAGGGGTATAAAACCTTCCTATTACGAAGAGCTGATAAGCCATGAGTTCCACCTGTGGTGCATTAATGTGGCGGTATCATAGCGCGCATGCATGTACTGCCTGAGGCAGCGAGGGAGAATTACTAGTAATGTGAGGGGCTGTCATTTAGCTGTTCTTTTGTCTACTACTAGCCAGCTATTATGATCGGAAGCCCTCTTATCGCATCACATCCTAAATGAATTGTCGCATCCCTCCTCTTACTTGGCAGCTACAACGTTCTTCTCTTCTACTCGAATTCCAACTCGCTGGAGGTTGAGTGAAACCAATGCGGTGTTGGCGCGCACGCGACTATGCTGTGTTGTGATGTACTCGAATGAAAAACCCTCGAGAGCCATGCCCCAAAGTATAATGACATCGTGAACTGCACTGGAGATCATATGTGTTGAGGGTTCAATTAATAGTCAGGATGCTATGCTCCAGGCCACTCTTCTTGTTGGTCCTCTATCTTGTTCATATTCAGGAAGCACCATCTCCAATTGGTGGTTCTTCTACACCTCCCTCACTGTAGTCAGCTCCTTGCATGCCTTCCAATGTTCTAGCTGCTCACGTCCATTGTTCATTGCAGGGGTCGGTGTCGAGTTGAGTGATAAAATAACCAGCTCAGCCATGGATGACCAAGCCATAGAACAGTGGCCTGTCAAAATCGTATATAACACATAGACAGCTGTATATAAGCAATACAAGCTCAACACAACTATTGCAAACTTGACCGGAACCCCATCCACAGACCACGCATAGCCTTCCACACCGCCCTGAAACTTAAGTGTCATAGCGGGTGGGCTGATCGTCTGCTCTAGGTTTCCAGAGGGGAACGCATTGTACTCCCATATCTGACTACCCCCAATTCTATGCTTCCGCCACTCCTCTGCAGCGCCTGCCGAATGAGATATACCGTTCGCAACAAGAGAAGAGATGAGAGCTTCGTGCATGTAAGGTCTTGTACGGGAGTAGCCCTGTGCATCTAGCCTGTATGTCGCATTCCAAGAGCACAGATTATCGGTAACAGAG
The DNA here is from genome assembly GCA_030556085.1 of Aspergillus tamarii. Lineage (NCBI taxonomy): Eukaryota > Fungi > Ascomycota > Eurotiomycetes > Eurotiales > Aspergillaceae > Aspergillus > Aspergillus tamarii. The sequence goes on from JARVTJ010000006.1 coordinate 1,031,943, forward strand.
AGAGAACGAAGCAGGTTATCTGCTACGGACCTGTTTTGAACGCTTGTCACCTGGTTGAGGCTCTTAGCCCATTCCAGAGATATTTTGATTGAAGGGTCAGACCATTGCGGGACAGATAGTAAAGATGTCGGGAAAAGTTTGCTTTCTATATTGGTCAAAGCAGAATTCAGTCCATCAGATGTGGTTTGCACACTGTACGTGGTGTTTCCCCACCGTGCGCCAATGGTGCACGCAGATGTCGTCAGAAAAGTCTTCCCCGCGTTGCACATCTCGGGTTGAACGACTATGACTCCAAGTCCATACCCGCCAGTCGAATCGCTCAATGGAATGTCATCGACCCATATCATTCGCCCCTTAGGGTCCCGCTTTGCCTCATCCCACAAGTCATGCCGCCTTGTGCGTGTGTAATTAGTCAACTTCACCCAGTTCTTAGTAGTAATTTAACATCAATCTCCGCAGCCTGCAATATATGTTGCCGAAAACTGGATCGGCCTAGTATCGTTCTCATCCAATATAGTGTTCAGTTGACAGATTGTGCTCACATATGGTTGTGGATACTCAGTAGTAGTGTTGACCACCATGGGTTCGTCTTTAAATAGTGAACCAAAGTGCGCCGCGGCTTTAGATAAAGAAAGGGCAATTGGTATATGTTGCACGGTTGCAAATGTACTGTTGGGTGCATACTGCACATACAGTGTTCGGACAATCTGTGTAAGTCCAGGCCAATTTTCCCACCAAGGAGTGGCGGTTGGAAGAGGTGTCGAATAGAGCTCTGGCATAACCCAAATAGTTCTTCCGGTGTGGTCTCCCAGATTGACAGATTTTGGCTGCAATCCCGTCTCTATCTGCTTATTGTTGCTTACAGCGTGAAGGTTAGGCAGATACTCCCATCCCGCAGCCAGAGAGAGCTCGTTCCCTACCAAAAACGGAAGAGTTGTCAGTGAAATGCAATGCACCAATTGTGACATCATGGAGAACTTACTTGTAGCACTTGTACTGCTTAAAGGGGGCCCAGCATTTATAAGAGATTCTGGAAATATAGAAGTATAAGTCAAGTTAGAGCCAAGTTCCCAAGACGGAAGTCTATAGATCGTCTGTCGGGGCAACATTGCGATCGCACTGGAAGGGCCCACGGTGGAAGCGAGCAAAATGGCGAATGGGACCAATAGGACAAAACCGAGGAATAAGCGACCTTTGAACTTCTTTGTAGTAAGAGCAGCCCATAGCTCAGGGGACCACAGAACACTCAATTGGGAAACCCGAAAGGCCGTAAAAATAGCACCGAAAGGGATTGCTGACTCATGGATAAGAAGATATTGTACGTAGGCCACCATTGTCATGGCAATGGATCCTTGCATGAGCACTTCGTGGACTTTCGAGACAAACTGCAGTAAAGTGAGCATTGATGCGTCTGTGCTGTAAAAATACGTTTTCGAATTGAGAACAATCAACGCGAGTGACACTCCAAGGGGAATGAAGTGGAAGAGCAAGAACAGATAGAGCGCCAACAAACGAGTCTTCTGCAATACTGCCTTCGGTTTGTCCTCGGCATTGCTGTTAGATTTCAAGCTTTCGCCGCCAAAAGTCTGAGATCCAGGAAGTAGGCTCTGGTGGTCAGGTTCATTCGTGCCTCGGTGACTTTGTGCGGGAGTCACGTCAGTACTAATGATCTGCAGAGGTTGAAGTGGAACCCCAAGTGAATTTATAGATGACACGGAAGACACCATTTGATCCCACAACCCAACACAGAAATTGGAGAGTTTAGTTTTCTTTCCGAGAAAAGTGCTTTGAAGCCGCCTTAATAAAATTGACATCCTTTTTTTCTTTTTTCTTTTTTTTTTTTTTTTTCGTGTCCCTGACTCCTTTGCCTAGCTTATGGGCACGTAAACGAAAATGTGCCAAGGAAACGGTTCAATTTCTGCTGGTCCAGGCTGTATAAAGTATACCAATGAGGTTGGGGTAAGTCAATACTAATGCTCTCGCCTCTACGGAGTATTACTGGACAAATCAACGAGCGGACCCTATATTGCTGTGCCACTGGCCAGCTCCGGTATAAACAACATTATTTTGGAGTCTGTGCTCGTATCACCATATCTTTACTACTACTAAGTACTCATCTAGCGTTCGGATTCCCTCTTTGGGCATGCCGCATTAGGATTCCAAGTATATACGTCTGACATACAAAACGTATTTGTTTCAACTCTAGCTAGCGGCAGTAAGCTCCTGAAGACCAGCTGAGGCTCTCTAGGTTTTGATATAACGTAAAGAAAATTCTTCAATATCAAATATCCCGGATACTAGACAATTCCAAGTATATATCTTCCTGCCTATGCCCTTTCTAAGAACATCTGTTACTGCACATCTTTCAATCTAGTAAATGACTCAGACACCCGCAGCCCATCATCAATCCATGTATACAGTCAGCAGAGGGAAGAAGAAACCCCCAGATCAAAGTTTTTAATTTTAGATTAAGAAAAGCTGACGTGTCAACATCAGAGGCCTCAAATAAAGATCCATAAATTTATCCTACTATCTTCCCCTTCGGGCATGTGAGTGCGTTCGTGCGCTGTCTCTAGCGGTACTGACAACAATTAAAGGGAACTAGCAGCTACAAGGATACTCTTGATTGCTCTGTTCATCAACAAGATCGTCGCTTTGTATCTAATAGAGTTGAAATCGAAACCGGAGTTGGCTGGCTTACAGGATTCCGAAAGATATAAAGCAAAATCTCATGATGCCTATAAAGCTTCCAGCCTTGTCCGTAGATACACACCGCAATTCGGCACAGACCAACTTCAATATATTTATAAAGAAAAAATCTACAGTAATGAATTTAAGATTAGAATCTATTTAGCAAGACATTTTATATTAGCTAAAACTCTCAACAACAGCTATATATATTACTTACTACTTATAAAATAGATCTCAGTTAAATATTTAGAGATATAGTAATATTTTATATTCTCAGTCAATTGAGGGAAAAGGTTTGGTGTTTTAATTTTAGTTAATATACTGTTCAAAATAGTCTACTCAGCTAATTAATTACTAATTAATTCCGGAATTGATTCCGGATCACTCCGGTATACCGGCTTAATACTCAGAAAGTACTCAGTATATATACTATTATCTTGCCCTATATTCCGGAAATAATAACTGAGCAAAAAGCAACCCTGAACTAGTCCTGCGCCGGAAAGGAAAAGTCGCAAAGTTTCCGCAGGAAAACAGTTCACTAGTATCAAGAACAGTACCCAGAGTCTTCCGCATCTTAACCAATTCCATGTACTGTTCTGAAATTATATCAACCACATCTTTAAGAACCACATATCTTGATTAGAACATTCTCATAGCTATTATCAGTTCAATACCTTCAACGGTAAACGCTTAACGTGGCCCGAATCAGAATTTCAGTCAATGTTCAGGCTATTATGTGAGACCCGAGGGGACCACGGCAGACCTGGGAGGTCAACATCGGTCCATATCTCTATCAGCTACGATGAGTAAAAATAGATAGATACAAACCTAGAAAGAGCGATCGAGCTTGCATTTGTGCACAGCCTACCACCCAGCCTGCTCACGGTGCAGATACGATCTAGTCTTGGTGCCCGTTCACTAACAAACTGCATAGACACCTTCCTGTTCACTGATCTATAACTAATTTAGCCTACGCAATATATGTAAGTAAAGTGGTCCCCACAGGACGTCATGAATAAGACCAATGCTTCTCCATACGTGAGCCGCCGCCTCCGCGGGGACATCACCAACACGCTAATGCGAGGTGAGCCTCTAACGCAATGCACTGATCTACGATCGCAAGAGTCGCCGCAATCGCCTCGCTTGTTATCTTCCAATGTAGACAAGGAATTAGTCATAGGTACAGAGTACACTTGCCTAAAGAGAGTGTTGTTGAAGAAAGTCCAGCGAGGTTCACTTTCTTTGGGTAAATGACTTCATATGAATCTAAGTGAAGCCAATCTGACATGGGTGCCCTCGGTACATCTGGGAAATGTCGCCTCGAGCAAAGATACATGGGAGGCAAGCTACTATGGTAGGGTGCGAAAAGGCTGTTATTGGGTTTAAGAATCAGGTCCTTGACTCAAATTCCTCGTTTAAATTTTTGGGTATGAAGTAAGAATAGAAAACGAGATATCTGGAGAAGTCATGATCACTGAATATGGCGTTGAATCGCCTCACATATCTACTGGAGTAGGAAGTGGTATAGGAGGAGTGCTTGTCACAGTAATCTTGGTCATTTTACCAAAGTCTCATCCGCACTACACCAAAGTACTGACTTTACAATGAAGTATTTCCCCGACAAGATTACCATGGCTAATCTTTACCACCATTTCTTTATCTTCCATGACTGTTGGATCCCAGTCGTATACGGAGAACATAGAGGGAAAATAAACTCACATGACACTGACCAACCACGTCCTTAGATAACCAAATCCAGAATAACAGTAAATATCGAACAAGAACAACTCTAGAATATCCTGAGTGACAGAATGATCGACAAATACGAACTCAAGAGGATCCTTCTCACAGTGACGACGACGCCGACCAATCGATCCCATGCGTCCTACAATGACATTCCAGACAGGGACGTAGTATTGTTCTTCACCGCGGGTCAAGGATTGTGGGGATTGAGTTTGATCTATTTATATAACTATAGTATTCCTGTAGTATCACTCAAATTGGGGTCTGGGCAACTTGGGTTGTTAATAAAGTTCTCATTTCTTTGTCTCGACCAAGGCTCCGTAGCCGTAAGTCAGGAGCCAGGACGAAAGCATGATCGGTCAAGCAACGGGGCAAATCTCTAAGATTTGGGGAACAAAGAACCTGAAACCACCAGTTATGCAATCGGGAAGTCCATGGATGATCTCGCTTTTGTTCTTACTCTTAGTTTACTTTTGAGGCTTCATGCATTGGGTAAACAAAGGATGGGAATTGGATAAAGTTTAACTGAGTGACTGGAGGCTATACATTGTATTATGGATTGCAATGATATCGAGGATGGTAAAGGCAGGGACAGTCGTGGAAACTGTTGTTTGGGATATAGATATCCTTCATTCTATGTAGGTCTGTATGTTATGGCATCGTGCTATATACAGTGTACATCATATTCTTGGTCACGATGTATGCATTTAGACTGGGCCCGAGCTATACTTTATCTTGGTGGAATCATTACGGAGTAGTGTGGCCATCTATTGCCCTGCCCAGGCCGCCACGGGGCAAAGAGTCCCACATATTCAATAGTGATCAAGAAGGTTTGGTTGGTCTGAACGCACCCGTCCATTGAATTATTGTACGGTCATCCGGCAGACGCGATGAATGGAATGGCCCTGAACCGTGGGGATGCAGTCCAAATGTATTGCATCAATCAATGGGGAAGTGGATACAATTGTCAACTAACCCCGGAGAAGGTGACCCTGGAAAGCCTCAGGTTCTTTCACTGACATCATTCGGTCAGAGCAAATGCTTTCTAGATGCAGGTTATAAAGCCTCCATCATGCCCCGTTGAGTTGTCTCCTCTGTACACCTCATCCTCTCAACTGTGATCTATCCCACAACGTCATTTATCTTCAACGAGTTACGACACCTTACATTCTCACGAGCATCTCACGATGAAGGCCTCAACTGTCCTCCTGTGTGTCTTCGCCACTTTCGTGGCCGCCACTGAGGGCGATCCCACGGTGGTTGACAGCAATCCTACACCCACTCAAGGTTAGTATCTTCCAGTTCCAATACACTTATACTTGACACAATGCTATGGGCTCTGCTCCTTCTTCCGTCCACAATGACTAACCCCGATTGTAGCCCAGCGCACAGTCGCCCCTACCCGTCCTATCACGTTCTCCGACCTCACCCAGGAGGAGGCGCAATTTGTCTACCAGTACATGAAGGAGCATCTACATCCACCAGTCGCGGGCACGGAAATGCCCGGAGGTTGGAAGTGGCCCGCGGAGCGCGACAATTCCTCTCAGCCTGGGAGCGAATTTGACCCTGAGCTGTCAAAACTCATGCACAAAATCGACACCTTGCCCAAGCCGCAGGGAAAGATCAACCATTACATTGGAGAAAAATTAGAAGACAAGGACGACTCAAATGAGGATGAGGATGACATTGCTGATGACAAGGACACCTCTCCTGCTAGCCCCCTCGAGAAGAGGAAGCAAAACCCCTGCAAGCGTGGTTGCAGAGCTGATTTTCATTGCTGCCCTGGTGACAGGTGTTTCTATGGAGTTTGCCTTGGACCTCAGAAGCCGCCTCGTGATGTCAAGCGTGAGATCTACGAACGGTATGCACCTGCGGATGAGACGACGAAGTCTGGAGAGGATGATGAGAATGTGGATGGTACTCGTTTCGAAGGGGAGCGGGATGACCGATGCGCTCGTCACTGTGAGAACGACAGCGCCTGTTGCAAGAGCGACAAATGCGTTATGGGTGTTTGCTTGGGTGCTGGCCAATTTCCCTGAGTTGCAAAGGTCTAGTTTCTGACATGATGGACAGAACGAGGTGGTGGATAGTTTGCCTGAGCTGGAGAAGGACGACTGGAAATAGGGATTCTGTTGCTTGCAGGCAAGGATAGGAAATCTCTTTTGTGCATTTCATGAGTTTTTGGTTCTTCTTGAACCAGAGAATGTCATTATTATTTGATCTCTAACTCTGTAGAACTGTAGGCCTGTGATGCTCCTACAATGCGCGAAAAGGTTTAATCTACGTTGGAAAGAGAGATTAGGTATGCGTCGTAGCTCAGTTCCGAGAGAAAAAGTTTGGAAACAGCTGTGACTATATTTCAAGTTCAAGATGTGTCTCTACATTAAAGGACATATCGACTACCAATAATACGATGGTTAGTGAAGTTAAAAACGAATACGAGGGAGCACATACAAGGAAAGGTTTTCACGATCCGTCAAGTCCAGTTGGTTCTTGTCCACCAGACGGGCGTGTTTGGTACCATCACTGTCGACCTCTTCAACCACACCCGTGTCTCCGACGAGCGTTTCATTCTGCAGCAGATCACGGCGCTTGTTTTCCCTCGAGAGATACCATCGCAGATACATAATGATGAGTGATGGTAGGATGCAGGCGACCTTGAACAGTAAGTATGTACCTTGTTGATGATATGCTCGATTAAAGACTTACAACTAGTATAATAGTCCAAGTGGGATAATACCGCGGCTATCATTTGTCTTGTTAGCTGAATCAAAGTAGCGAATAGCAGGCTGAGAGTCACTTGTGCATACCTTCCATCGCGGTTGGAATAGTTGTGGTGAGAGGATATTTCCCAATCCATATCCAATGTGATACATGGCTATCACAGTGGTCTTCTTAGTATGTCCAGCAGATGCGTTGGCAGCCCAGATCATGACAACTGCATACGGAATGCCGACAGTCGAGCGGATCCATATCCCTGTGATTAGGCCCCAGCGATTGGACCAGGGTAAACTTAGCAACAGGATGCTAGATATCGCCCCAGGAATGTACGCAATGAGGGAAATCCAAGCCCTGCAGTTCTAGTAGATCCTTGTTAGCCCGATCGAAGGTAATTAAATGGCTTCCATTCTCTGGCCCAAACCTACTGTTGTCTTCGCTAGAATTACTGCCGCTGAGGCAAGCGAGAAGAAACTCACTATCCCAGTTACACATCCCAGTAGAGTAGTCTGAAGCACCGTAAAACCAAATGAGTTAATGATTAGTGAGTATTGGTTGGTCATTCCGTTAGCCATTTCCTGAGACCAGGCATGTAGGAAGAACAGCCACGACTTTGGATCTTTAACTGCCTCGATAAATCTAAGAATTGTCAGTTCCTGAGAAAGACTGCCGTTTTTTGTGAGAATGTAAAGTCTATCGTAATATCATACTGGTACTTCTTGAAATGCTTCTGCTCGATTCCCGAATGGTTATCCTTTATCCGAAGGATTGCCTGTGCGCGCTCTTCTGGCGTAAGGAAGCTGGCACGCAGAGGGTTGTCAGGGAAGAAGAGCCAAACTGCCAATCCAAACAGAACGGTCACTGCGCCAGTGATAACTGCAAATAGATAAGTGTCTAGACCAATTGCTTGCTCCTCATGTGAGGGACATACCCATAAACCATTTCCATGGGGCAAAGGTCCCGGTCTTGATCCATAAAACTCCATAGGACAGAAGGCCAGAGGTGATAGGACTGGCGTTTCCAATCGACCACATGATGGGCATTAGAACGGCTTGTTCCTGATATGTGAAGAACATAGACAAGATCAAGAGAAAGGCAGGTACGATAGATGCCTCTGCTACTCCTAGAAAGAAACGAACGACGAACAAGGTGGCGAAGCTATTGCATGGGATATGAAGGAGCGTAATACCTCCCCTGATTGAATCAGCAGAAACTCAAATGAGAAAATTAAGAAAACAGCTGATTTTTACCACACGACAAGATTACCTGCCAGCCATTTGGCCACAGGGAAGCGTTGTAGGGCCCAGTTCTGGGGCCATTCTGCGAGAAGGTAACCAAAGTAGAAGATTGACGACAACCAATTGTACTGAGTCGAATTGAGATGTGCATCATCCATAATGCCAAGAATGGCTGAATTCCCCAGCTAGAGTGAGGACAGATGTCAAACATTGCTGGTACAATTCTGTAAGGGAATACGCACCGTCTGCTTGTCGACATACATGATATGATACCCTAAACAAAGAAACGGCAAGATCCGCCATAAACATTTGTTCCTAATCTTTAATGCCTCCTCTGGGGTAGGGTCTGCCACTGAAACTTTTGAAAAGAGCTTATAGCTCTCATCGGCATATCGTTGACTGAGCTTAGGTGGCTGAGCAGCATCGTTGACGGTGCTGACTGAGTCAGAGACCGTTCTTTTCGACATTTCGCTTCAAAATCGAGTAACCGGTCGATTGTGTCAACGGAAGCTGGGCCGCATTTGGAACTCTGGAGATGGGGTGGCTTTTGTTCTACATATAGCGAGGTATACGAATAGTCCATCAGGATAGCCTATCCTCTGCCTAGACATGAAGTGCTTGCGGAACTCATCCGAACCCTTGCAGGCTTTGACTTAGGCTTCAGATAGGCCAAACACTAAATGTTTCGAGCCAATGGGAATGGCATGTTGACAAAGCACACGATTCGCCCTATTCGCGTCATATCACGCAAGCTTCGGCAATGAATAACAAGCCACGGCGCCGCTATCGGCCAACGAGTTTATTCCAAGACATGACTAAATGTATCAACCATTCTTTTAATTCATATTGGGTCTAGCAACGGCTATCAGGATGCGGGGATGGGCAAGTCTGGGCGAATCCCGCTAAGTTAGTGCCCTACTCACAGCTTTGCATGATTCATGCACGGCTTGCGTGCTTTCACTCCTACATAACGCTTGCAAACATCAGATAAGGACTACTGCTGAAAGTACTTGTCCTTGGCTTTTACTTATCGGTACAACCCCGATGTAAGGCCTCATAAAGAGCGACGATCCTCCGTATCCTTGTCATATTCAATCACCTGTAAGGATCACCTACAACAGAATGTCCGAAGAAACGGTAAAGGTCATAATAGCCGGAGCTGGAATTGCTGGCCTCTCCGTAGCTGTCGCATTAAGACGTCTTCCGTATATTGAGGTTGAGTTGTTTGAACAAGCGACCGAGCTTCGAGAAATCGGCGCCAGCATTGCCATAAGCCCAAATGTAAGACTGAAATCGCAAAGCTGCTCCTCAACTAACAATGATATTCAAGGGCCTTCGCTCACTCGAGAAGCTCGGTGTACTAAATGCTCTCGAAGAAGATGTTGCTTTTCGTGGCCCTTCTGCTATTCCTATGATTTACAGGTACCAAGCCCAACTTCCGTTTCTTCCATACCAAATGCTCAGCGAAACTTACGATATCAAATCAATTAGACATTGGAAGACGAATGAAGTTATACACCAGGACTACTTCGCTAATGTTACCGACCGTCGCCACGAAACAGCAAGATTCCATCGTGGACATTTGCATGCAGCACTACTAGAACATGTGCCCTCAGAACGTATACATCTGGGCAAAACGGTGGTTTCCGCCGATGCATCTCACGACAAAGTAACACTTCACTTTGCGGACGGAACATCTGCCCAAGGAGATATTTTGATCGGCGCAGATGGAATCCATTCGGTATGTGCATTTATCATATGGAATATCTAGCCAAACAAGACAGGAAGCTCAAAGTAGACTAGAAGGTGAGGAAGTCATTCGTTCCCGACCATCAACTGTTTTCCACCGGAAAGGTCTTTCTACGGTCAACATTCGACGCGTCTCTTGTGGCACATATTCCGGATCTTCCGTTAGATTCCACGCATTGGGTAAGCATATATTGTGCAATAATTGAAGTTCGTGGAGCTTACTAGTTTGAAACAGTGGGGACCAAAGGAAAACTTTTTCGCCTCTCGACTTGGTATCTGTCCCTCGTCCTAACTATTTCAACGATGTAGCTTACCGTGCGGCAGGGAAGAACCAGTATACCACTGTCGGAAATTTCGACTTGCCACTAAACACGGATGGGAGGGCCAGGAATGTACAATGGAATGACGAGGAAAATGTTGAAGTACTACGACAACGCTACAAGGTATTTGTATCTGGGACCTGAAACGGAAATGGTTGCTGACGAGCAATCATTACTAACCAGGACTGGAATCCGTTGGTCAAGGCCTTAGTGGATGCAACGCCCTACACGCGAATTTATCCGAATCACGCTGGCGAGCCTCTCTCAACTTGGGTATTTGACTCACGAGCGACCTTGGTCGGTGATGCAGCACATACTCACGGTGGTGCCTTTGCCGCGGGAGGCTCACTAGCTATTGATGACGCTTATGCATTATTTCTTGCCTTTCGACATGTTCTGGGGTCGCCACGAGCTCAGAAGCCAAGAGCATATGAGGTCAGAGATGCGCTCGCCTTGTACGATGAGACGCGGCGTCCGCATACTGAAAGGCTCTTGAAAATTGTTCTGAACGGTATTGGGGCCCAGGCAACAAACACAGCCTCCGAAGAGATTTTAGTAGAAAGAATTCGGAACAAACCAAACACAACATGGCTTTCAGAGCACAATGTAGAGAAAGCATTTCAACGCGTCTTACAAAACAGATCTGCAACTGGGGATAATCTGGTAGAGCAAACTACAAGTAAGCTGTGAAATATTTGTGGCATAAGATGCGCGTTCTGTGGCTGTTGTAGTAGCGATGAGATATCTACTGCTACTTAGTTACTGGCTGACTACCGAGTATACTCGTACATTAGTTAACATACAATAGTTACCAGTGTTGGTTACTAATTAGATTAGAAGCATTGACTGTCAAGCCTTATTCAATAGTATAGCGTGAACACGTAGAGTGGCTTGAGTACACGTTGATATTCAAGCCTCTTCATGCTTCAGAGTTTAGCTGCTACACATCTTTCGGAAAGTAACCACTATCTCCGTCCAATTAAGGAGGGGTATTTATAATAAATTATGCCGAGAATCGGTTTTCGGTGGTGGTGAGCCCTAGTGCCGATGGCATCATAGGATACTTCAATGTCACAATTCCCCATTGCGGGTGGCTTCGACCGCGCCTCAGTTAATTAGTACCCAAATGGTCACATTTTGGCTTACCTCCGCAATGCATTATTATCGATCTAACCGAGCTGACCCTTATCGCCGATTTCCGACGCTCGCCAAGGGAGCATATGTACCACATGTACCACTTGTTCCAAAAGATGCGAGCGATTGCCGACGATGGGATAGACCTTAGCACAGACTAGATCGCCCCCAGCCAGGACTCCCAGGAGTAGTTTGGGTTTTCAGAGTCCAAGCCCAGATAATATATAGTCCTATAGTGATTTCCTAGGTCATGCACTTGTTACTATGCTTCTGGGACCAGGAGAGTTCTATCCTACTCGCTCAGGATGCCTGTAGTCCATCTCCCCAGCACAACGAAGACCCTCAGTGACACGGTCTCAGCAGTACAAAATGAGACAGACTCATCTAGCGACCGTGAAATAGCGCCCCTAGGCGAGCCATCCAGCGGACGGAGACTTTGGTTTCAAAAGGGTCGAAAGTACGATCCCGACGCAATTGCAACTCAGCCTTCGGTCTATGATAATCCAAACACCGCACAAGAATATCAGCCAGGCGAGGATTGGGAGAATTTGCATCGATTTGACCCATCCGCAAGATGGACTTGGGGCGAGGAAAACCGGGTAATCCGCAAAATTGATACTCGGATCATGGTATTTACCGCCATCATGTTCATGGCTCTGGAGTTGGATCGAGCAAACCTTCACCAGGCATTAACAGACAACTTCCTCAAGGACTTGAATCTCACTACTAATGGTCGGTCCCAATAGTATTACTAAAGTCCATAGCAAGCACTAATGGAATATTAGACTATAATCTGGGGAACACTGTTTTCAAACTCTCTTTCCTCTGTGCGGAACTTCCCTCTCAACTTGTCAGCAAATGGATAGGACCGGACAGGTGGATTCCTACGCAAATGACCCTCTGGTCGGCGGTTGGTATGGCCCAATACGGGCTCAAGGGACGATCGTCCTTCCTTGCCTGTCGGGCCCTTCTTGGACTTCTCCAGGGTGGATTCATTCCCGATGTGAGTTGGCAACGCAAGACCACTTGTTCACTTTGCTTATACGAGACAGATTATTCTTTACCTGTCTTACTTCTATAAATCGCATGAGCTATCTGTCCGACTTAGCTTTTTCTGGACAGCTTACAACCTGGCTGATATCCTCGCCAGCTTTCTAGCCTTCGGGCTCTTGCGCCTACGTGGTGTGCAAGGTCAGGCAGGTTGGCGATGGCTATTCCTCCTCGAAGTATGGAACACAATTCCGCTAAATGTTGGGCAATAGCTAATAGTAATAAAAAAGGGCCTTATAACCCTGCTGGTCGGCCTAATCGCATTCATCCTAATGCCGCCAGGACCTTGTCAAACTGCCAACTGGTCGAGAGGCAAGAAAGGCTGGTTCACTCCACGGTAAGTTCTTCTTCACCACATATCTCGCTCCCATTTTTCCCCGATACAAAATCTAACAACGCCTCTCCAGCGAAGAAACAATAATGGTAAACCGCATCATACGTGACGACCCAAGCAAAGGCACAATGCACAACCGCGAACCCATAACCCCTAAACTCCTCTGGAAAAGCCTCTGCGACTACGACCTCTGGCCCCTTTACGCCCTCGGCCTCACTTGGCTCACCCCCATGACGCCACCCGGCCAATACCTCACACTCACACTACGAGGCATGGGCTTCAACACATTCGTCACAAATCTCCTCACGATCCCTTACACATTCGCCCAGATCCCCACCATGCTAATCCTCACATACCTATCGGAGAGATTCGGCCAGTTGACCTGGGCAGCAATGTTCACTCAGTTCTGGGCCCTGCCGTTCGTGATCTATCTCTATGTCGTTGACATAAATAGTATCAATAAGTGGGTTGCGTGGGTTATTTTGACTATTTTCTTGTCCATTCCTTCAGGTATGTTAACCCCTACCCAATCCTTGGATATGAATATAATGAACTAAACCAATGATAAAAAGCACACCCAATCCAAGTCGCCTGGAACTCCCGGAACTCGAACACCGTCCGCTCGCGCACGGTTTCTGCTGCCGTATACAACATGTGCGTGCAGGCGTCTGGAATTATTGCCTCAAATATTTACCGGAAAGGTATGCCTTCCCCCCCCTCTCCCTTCCGTTCTAAATCGTGATATTTAATCTGACTGGGGTTAGATGATGCGCCTCGTTATAAGAGGGGAAATCGTGTTCTTGTTGGCTTGGTGGTTTCGAATATTTTTATCTATATGTTTACTAAGGCGTACTATGTTTGGCGTAATGCTAGTCGGGATAGGAAATGGAATGCCATGTCGGAGGAAGAGAAGAGGGTTTATTTGGCTACGACTAAGGATGAGGGGAATAAGCGCTTGGATTTTAGGTTTGCGCATTAGTATATTCGAATATGGATGGATATGCCAGGTATTTCTGGGCCCTGGGGTTTTGTACGGGGGAATAGGGGTGTTCTGATGTAGGGGGCTCATGGATCAGAGCTTTACACGTTGCATTAATGATTATATTGTCATCAGAGATTGTATATGATTTAGTAGTAATATGGAGAATCTGTATAGTTTGTCCATTTTAGCGAGAACATAGTACTTATTGCTGCCTATCCTACAATTTCCCAATAGTGATGCCAAAAAAGGACCCTTATACTAATTTATTCATTATTATACTTAAACTACCCCAGACATCGGACACAAAAATCCCCCTAATCCAAATTATGCCAAATTATACGATCTAGACTGAATATCCGCGCGCTACTGCGGTCCAAGAACGACGATCCTGCATGATGCTATCCAACATCCGGCTGATGTGCTTAATTGCCAAGCACTCGCTTGGCTTGCACTGACCCGACACGAGAAAGGAATGACCACCAGGCCGAGATCGCAGCCTGTGCCTAGATTACTACTTCGCTCTTCCTATTGTATGTTGCTTAGATAACCTCATCGTTATTGGCGTATGATTGATAGTGACTAGGTGGCGTAACCAAGGTGTCAAATGACTCCATCGCTGTCCGGGTTTAGGACCATGCTTACTGTCCTATACACGCAGCTTACTCCCAGAGAACAACACGAGATGGCGAGATATTGCACGATCCCCGGACGGTATTGTAAATCTCTTGAGAAACAGTCTTATCGATGGATTTGAGCGATGTCAATGGTTCTTTTGGCTTTTGTCTGGAACAGATAGTGATTTATAGGATGCGGGGTTCGGGAAAGCGGCATAGTTGAGATGTCACCATCATGGCGACATGGGAAGTATAAAAGAGGTATGTTGCCGTAGCCTATCTATATTCTCGTATATGTAGATTCTCTGAGATAATTGAAATTCAAAAGACACCAAATATCATTATCAAATGGCTCCCTCCGTCGCCGACAGCACCACAACCCCGGTTGTTCCCATCGTGGAAGGAGATATATCGGCAACAAAGACCCTCCAAAAGGAGCCTTTGAAGCTTAGCGGGGTTCTCGAGTCCTTCGATTCCTTCGACGTTACTCCTGTCATTGGCCGGGAGTTCCCAACGGCTAACTTGGCAGAGTGGCTGCGGGCTCCCAATTCTGATGAGCTGCTCCGTGATCTTGCTATAACCAGTAAGGATATACTTGTGTCGTATCTGCGGGGTTGTGACTAAGTGATTGTTGTTAGTCTCTCAACGTGGCGTCGTTTTCTTTCGCAAACAGGACGGACTAGACGATGATCTGCAGAAAGAGCTAATTCAGCGACTAGGCCTTCTTGCTGGCAAGCCTAGTACATCTGGTCTTCATGTGCATCCTATTCATAATGCGGGACGCGAGCACAATGTCAAAGATAACGAGATCAGCGTCATCACCTCTAAGAACCATGACCAGCTGTATAAGGGACGTTTACATCCGAAGAAGCAAAGCGCTAGAAGAGAGTGGCATAGTGATATTACCTTCGAGCCAATTCCCAGTGACTACACTGTCCTTCGGTTGACAGAGCTTCCAAAGACTGGCGGTGGTGAGTTAATAATGCCACGAAACTGAAGCTGTGCAAGGTTGTTAACTAGTCGGTACAGACACACTCTGGGCATCCGGCTACGAAGTATACGATCGCATTTCCAAGCCTTACCAACAGTTCCTGGATGGTTTGACTGCAACATATGCCCAGCCTGGGTTCAACAGGGTTGCTAAAGAAAATGACTTCGAGATTTACACTGGACCTCGGGGTGCTCCAGAGAATGTCGGTGATGAATTGAAGGCCATTCACCCTGTTATTCGGACGAACCCAGTAACCGGATGGAAGAGCGTCTTCGCCGTGGGGGCTCACGTTGCGAAAGTCAATGACCTTTCTGAGGAAGAAAGTGACCATTTGCTGAAATGGTTTGTCTCTTTAATCGTTGAGAACCATGATCTTCAAGTTCGTCTAAGATGGGAGAATCCAAATGACTTAGGTAAGTAAAATCACCTCTTGTACCGCAGCGCAGGGAGACAAGTATTGTAACTGACGTGGTGCCATTATACAGCTATCTGGGATAACCGCAGTGTCTATCACGCCGCGACGTATGACTACAAGGAGAAGGGATTTGGTCCACGGACGGGCCATCGTGTTGTTGGTCTAGGAGAGCGGCCTTACTTCGACCCAAAGAGCACAAGTCGGCGTGAAGCCTTGGAAGCTGAATCGGAATAGATATATTAGCGAGTTGCGCAGTGTAAGCGACCATAGGAACGTCGTCATTGTTTCAAGCCTAGTCAGGTGAACGACAAATACAATCAAATCTTGATCAAATATGCCGACATAATCTTTTCTGACCATGTTGCTACTAGTAGTGACACTGTAAACAACTTGCATTGATCAATTCAGGTGTTAGAATAGCTCTGTGACTAAATGTATTCTTGTTCCTTAATCGTAAACTAAGGTTAATCCGCCTCAACAGACCATGTCTATGCAAAAAGTGTCCGAAAGAACACAGGTCGTCGTAAAGCCTTGGAATCTGAATCGGCATGAATAGATTTGCGAGATGCATTGTGTAAACAAATATAGCAAAGTTGTCATTGTGCCAAAGTGCTTCAGACTTGATACGAAAGACTATACTTCTCAATGAGAACATCTGCACATGTTGCTCCCACAAGATAAGCTGTTACCTGCGTGTGATTGTTTGTCAGGACAGGTACCACACTCATGTCAGCTACTCGCAGTCCCTCTACATTCCGGACTCGGAATGAGCTGTCCACAGCTGCGTCTGGATCATCTGATCTCCCCATCTTCACAGTCCCAGTCATGTGCCAGGTTGAACTGACAAATTGCTTCCAAAATTCAAGGATAGCCTCGTCGCTGTCCCCCTGTGGTCGAATCAGGTCCCCTATGGTATCCTTAGAGAAGGAGGGGTGGGCGCTCAGTTTCAGAAGATCACGGTAGCTTTCAATCGCGACACGGCGATCATACGGATGTGACAGAAACTTGGGGTTGAACAAAAGAGGCACCGTCGGGTCGGCAGACTGTAATTTCAGCTCGCCACGGCTTTGAGGGTTCATCAAGAAGGCCACAAGACATACATAACTAAAGTCGTCTGAGACTCCTGGAATGAGCAGGTGGAAAGGGAAATGTGAAACTAGTTCATAATGGGGAACCGTCTCGCCCTTGAGGAATTCTTGCTCAGCCCGTGGAAGCTGCTTGAACTCGGAAGAATCTATGACCGAGGGGGATTTCACCCAGCCACCCAAGGTCTGGCAACCAAAAACAGACCATGGCCCGGTCCCGTCATTCTTCCAGGTCTCCAGAGCTTCCTGCGATGCGCTTGGCTCTCCATAGAATGAATGTCGGTCGTTACTTTCTTTGCTTCGTCTAAATGCAAGTGGAACATGGCAGTGATCTTGCAGGTTCTGGCCAACGGCAGGAAGGTCACAGATTATAGGAATCCCATGTTCGTCCAACTGTGATCTCGGTCCAATACCGGAAAGCATCAACAGCTTCGGTGTGTCGAGGCTACCTGCAGAGAGAATAGTCTCTTTGGAAGCAAAATCTGAAGAATAAAGATGTTAATCCACTACCGAACAATAAGAATAGGCTACAACCATGAATTACTTACAACGAGTCCCTGTAGCTTCCACACCGATGACACGGTTCCCTTCAAAAACCAGTCTCTCAACTGAGCACTCTGTTATAATGGTGAGATTGTCCCTACTATCTTGGAGCAAAGCGGCTGCGGTCGTTCGTCGACCTTGGTAGCAAGAATTTATCACGGGCCCTATGCCTAAGGGGTTTCCACTGTTAAGGTCTCGGGTCACTGGAAAGCCGGCATCACGAAAAATATCCAACATAGGCACAATATCCCGTTCCCATGTTTTGGGATATCCTACCTTGAGCGGCCCGTGTTGGCCATGGTCTTCGCGTCGAGGAGCGACGTAGTCACCGTACCTGGCCTCAGCGTCCTCTGTCTGGAAAGACTCGAGGGTTTTGAATCGCGCTTGCATATGTGCCCAATTAAAGCGAGGATCATCGACGATATCCGCCCAGCGGTCGTAGTCTGCGCGGCATCCAACGGTCCAGAAGCCAAAGTTTATCGCAGTACTGCCTCCCAAACCCCGTCCCCGACTGTAATCAAGCTGGCGGCCGTTGCAGTGTTCCTGCGACACCGTGCTGTAACCCCAATTCATCCCCGGTTGCTGTAGCGTGATCCATCTCTGGCCATCGACCATGAGGTCTTCCGAGTCATTGTACTTTCCAGCTTCTAATAGAAGAACGCTGGGTTTCTCCGAGCAGGATGCGAGCCGTGAGGCAATGATACATCCTGCAGGGCCGCCTATGAGTATGTAAGCGTGAGCCTCGCAAATTGCAGCTACAAGAAACCTGATCACGAACCTCCAACGATAACGAAATCAAATTCCTTAGTATTATCACCCATGGTCGCATTCATTATTTTACTGGACATGCGAATAAGATAGACTCGGTTGTATCAACTAGCGCCGCGGTTGTAAAGAAGAAGTGTTTTGCGATATGCAGAACACCAGCAGACTCAGTGTCTATTAGCGGTTCATTAACCGGTGCAGCAATGACCACATCAATTCAAGCTCACCCTGTAAGACGAACCGACAGCGTTTCAATCGCTCTCTATAAGCGAGCATAGTTAAAGCCTTTAGGGGCTCGGGCGTCAACGGAGAAGAGAACTCGATCTCCCAATTGGGCCAGTGCCAAGTGGGACATTTCCACCTACTGAAATTGTATGTTTGACTACTGACAGCTCAGTACAAACGGAGTAGCATGGACACTGAACTGCTCTAGTGGAGGGAGGAATGAGAATCGTGGGAGGCTGTGACATCAGCATTTATTCATAGGCAAAAAGGCCACTGCTCCGGATTGAGCTAGATTGAACCTAAAGTACCATTTCAATCAAAGAATGTATTCCGCATTTGACCAGTAGTACGTCAGGCTTGGACGCATCTTTGTTGGCGCATGGCACGTGCTGGACCAGAGGATTTGGCTCAGAACAAATGCCGAAGCCAAGCCTGCCAAGATGGTCCACAGTGGGACTCGGTGAAGGCAAACTTCAACAACATGCGGAAATCCTTTCCTCTCTTGTGTTTGCAGTGATCGTCCGACGATCAACATATGACGTAGAGTTGTGGCTAGACTGATAAGATCTGACAATCATCTGAGGAAGAAGATAGTTTAAGTCTCCGTATATACAATGACTCACCGTGTTCATCACGAATAACCACAAATACCCCAAGGGCTGATATAATACTCATATACAGAAAATGATGACATGGGAAATGAAGGTAAGAATATTAAAGCCAAAAGCTCAGGCTCCGAGTACCATAAAGGCAATCAAACCACCCCATACACCAACAAATGCAATCGTGACAATACTAGCTCCCGCCTTGTCACCGGTCGTTATCGCTTTTAACTGGCCCTTATCCGAGCTGCTGTCATCGTTGCTACCCGCGTTTGGGTTGCTGGTACTGTTTCCGCCTGTCGACGAAGTCAAGGGGCCACTCCATTTCTTTTCCGTGACCAAGACGGAACTCAGGACGTCGGTGGCGCTGATCTGCTCTTCCATACCAACCCAGCCATCCCACTTCGATTCGTGCCAGCGCACCCCACACGTGTTGTTGCTCATCCCGCTACACGACGCGGCAGCCCCTTGCGCGGATGCTTGTAACTTGGGGAGAATCTGGTCATAGGTTGACGGGACCAGCAAGGCAACGAAAGCAAGCCACCCGGTGACAAGTCCCTTGAACAGGATTTCATTGTCATTGCAAACCTCGTTCGGCTCGCAAAGGACCTCGGACATAATATAATTGAAGGATTTCGGGAAGAATGTGTTCAGTGTAACTCCCAAAAGGCCGTCCACTGCTGTCTTCCATGTCTCCTTCTCGGTCTGAAATACAGTTATATTAGCTTTGGGAGTCTAAAAGGCAACCTCAAAAGTACCCCATGGGAAGAGCTGGACACTAACCATATTATACATGTACGCCGCACCGATTAAGTACGTGCCATAATTGTACGACCATTGGTTGTTTCCCTGGGATTTACATCCGCCTGCTATATCGGTGGAGTCTGCGACATTCCATGTCTGATTATTTAGCAGTGGCGAAGACGTACTCCAATCCCAAACCTTTTCAGCCCATTCCGTATAGGTCTGGTTGTTGGTATACCGAGCGAGACGTGCTGCCAGTTGAAACAACAACCCGTTCGAAATAGAGTTTTTCATGGCGTAGCCAGCTTGGTATGGGAAGATCTGCCAGCGTAGACCACCACCACAATTGCTGCTATCCCACCGAGCCACTTGCGTGTTGAAAACACCCTGCGCGAGGGACAGCCACGAGTATCCATTGTCAACGTCGGGGAACCCGATCTCGGCAGCTGTCATGGCGGCAATTCCCCAAAAGCCTTGGTCGTCGTTACCCTGGACCACTGGTCAGAAAGGCTGGATTGGATGGGGTTGGCTTTCCATACCAAGTAGCTACTATAATTGGCTGGCATGTAGTCCCCATTCCCAGCCTGCCACTCCATACCCTGACTGACTTCAGCATTGTAGGTGGTGTCGCCAGTATAATGCCAGTAATACAGCAAGCTTAAGAACAAAGCACTGCCTTCCCACCACTTGTCTGGAAACGCTCCCGGAATCTGACCCGTTTCATTGCCGGAGTACCATAACATCGAGCCGTAGGCGGTCTGGCTGGCTGCACTTTTGATGGAGTCTGTGATAGATAAGGATTATCCGTCAGTATTCCGCACACAGTCCTTCACAATCCTACAGTGACGTACCTGCATCATTGATATCAATACTCAGCGCCTCGACGACACGACCAATCCCAGCGAGGAGAAGAATGGCCCCATGAAGCCCACCGCGGGGCACACGCATTTTCGAATAACGTCCGAGTACGCAGCGCGATAACGAGCCGGCTGACGTAGAATCTGGGGTGATGCGAGGATGTCGTCGTTCGGTGGGCTCAAGGTTGGAAAGGGTTGGAAAACGGACCGGAGCGAAACAGTCGGCAACATCGGCACCATTTCTTTTATTAGCTACCACCAACCAGGCCCGTGCTACTGCGAATAAATCTCGCGGATTTGGAAGCCTACAGCATCCCCCTAATAACCCGGCGCCATGATTAGTGGGATTGCGTGTCGGTCCAAACCCTAGAGAGTATGGTTTAAATCGTTCGGAGCAATCACCGGTAGTGCAGAGTGCCAGGCACCGGCGAAAAAGTCATCTCTCATACGTATGCAGTGGAGCCGACGGAGCCAATCTTCTCGTTTCTCCGCGGTAGTGGCCAACCAAGCTTTTGCCCAGGAGGCGCGGCGCGAAATTAAGACTTGGAGACTCGGAAGCGGATCACTAAAACTTCTTACATTAGCCAGTCGGGAACACCCTGGTCTAGCATAAGATGTCTGGCTCATGGCCCATGGCTCATGACATGTCAAGTGGTTTTATTTTGGATCAAAGATATCCAGAACCCATTGGAATTTGAGCATTTGGTGTTCGGCCTCACGTGACGGGAGCCCCTGAAAGACGTGAGACTTTTCGGCATATCCTTTTCCATCCCCACTACCGCAAACTAGAGTTGAAGAGCCACCAGATGATTCGGCATAGTTTTGTGTCGTAGATCAATCCCGCGGCATCATAGCGAACCAATATGAATAGGCTAGTTAGTTTACCACAACTGTCCAACCGTTGAGGATCCACACAAGTTGATACTTATGCCAGGAGCAATTTAATTAGAGTAAATATGTTTATGCGTCCGGGAGTTTCATTAACGAAGGTGGATAAAGACAAACAAACTACGGGAGACCAGTTCAACCAATCGCGTCGTTCGCTACTGCTAACCACATCCAGGCTTTAAGTCCGAGCATAACGCCGAGCGGATACCGAGTCTTTACAGTACATACAAGAAGGTTGGTGACCGCCTTTACTAAGTACCGCCTGTATCAGAAAGTTGGTGTGGGTTGATATATATATGATATATATATATATATGTATATGTATATGTACTCGCCCGTCAACAACTCCGGAAGAGCGAGGACTGAGGCTGTATTCGAGTATAATGCATACTATTACTACCCCTACTACTATTCTTGGATACCGGTCCCCGATACGTGACTCTTCGCTTTATTCAGGCAAGGAGCATAGCCAGCCCAGTCGCCACTTCCCACACAGCTCAGTCTGTCATTCGGTCCTTATAGACATGGCTGATACCTCCCATGAAAAACATTTCTTGCGTTTGCTGAGGAGCGAGTGGATGTAGAGACGATATTACTATTCACAAGTTACTACCCACCTTCCCTACTCGCACCTATATATATATACATATGAAAATCCATGATTCACTATTCTTAACTGCATGAAACCTACTTCACAATTAATTACCATGTCTGGAGGTGCCACCACTCACAGTCCCCTCCCAAACCTATTATATGCCCTGCCCATGGATTTGGTTTATATCATTGTGGACTTCCTTGATACAGAAGATATAGGGATCCTCACTAGGACCTCAGTACAACTATGTAAAAGTTTCCAGGCTGTTCTATACCGTCGTGGAGAAGATAAACTCCCCAACAGTGGCGGAAGGCTCCTTGACTGGGCGGCGCAGCATGGTCGCCTGGGTACCATCAAGAAATTCCTGAAGTTTGCGCGACCAAAAGCTCCTTTACATGCGTTAGTACATGCTGCACTCGAAAAGGCGGCCGCAGCTGGTCATGAGGAAATAGTCCTCTTTCTTTTGCACGTGGAGGTTAATTCGACTCTACATCTCGTGGACTATCCGAGAAGAAACTCTTCAGTATTACTGTATGCTATAGCTGCGCGACATACTCGCATTGTTCGGATACTTTTAGAGACCAAGGTTAATGTTCACACACCGAAAAAGCTGGCAGACGCTGCAGACATGCTAGCGGGGACTGTCGATGATACACAAAAACCTACTGACTTGGCAATCACTAAGCTGCTAATCAAACAAGGGTTCAATGTGAGGGTTACGGATGAACGAGGTTCTACGTTACTTCATTATATTACAGACCGAGGATACGTGACGCTTGTTGCTCTCCTCATCGAACTAAATCTCGAGGTCAACTATCAAGATGCCGCGGGGATAACGCCCTTGTATTGTGCAACTAACAAAGGGAATCTCAATATCATGGACCTCCTGCTAAGGGCAGGCGCGAACCCTGATATATGCGATCATAATGGAGTCGCCCCCATGCATCTTGCCGCTTCACATATTACTCCTGACTGCGCGAAGATCTTACTAGCACACGGTGCCAATGTCAACGTGAAGTCAGCGACTGGAAGCACTCCACTACATGTAGCAACTGGCCACCCTCACACGGCCCTGAGCCTCGTCAAAGTCCTGGTCAACGCTGGTGCGTTAATTCCATGCCAGGATATTTACGGTCAAGTACCGCTCCTTCTTGCGGTGTGGGGAGGAAATTCACCCGTTGTCATGTTCCTGATCCAAAGGGGCGCGCTGGAGTGTCCTTCCTTGTGGTCACCAGAGGTCTTTTGGTGGGCCTGTCAGAGGGGGTACGAGGAAGTCGTCAAGCGCCTGCTGGATACAGGATTGAATATAGACTCTTTGAGGGACCTTAACGGCCGCACACCATTAATGGCTGCTATATGCTCTAGAAATACTAGGGTTTTCTTGCTGCTGCTCAGCAGGATACGGAATGTGGATGAGAGAGATCACGAGGGCCAAACAGCATTATTTATTGCTGCAGATATTGGCAATGCGCAGATAGTCCACTTTTTACTGAGCCGGGCCAGCTGGATAGATTATTCAGACAGACATGGTGTGACACCATTAATGGCGGCTATTCGAAGTCGGAATACGGAGGCTTTCTATCGATTATTGCTCAGGTGCAAGGAATACGATCAAATTGATGAGACAGGGAGGACTGCTCTTCATCATGCTGTGGATGTGTATAATATTCCTGCTGTTGCGAAGTTGCTGCAGAAGAGTAGAGCATTGAACCTGCCAGATAGGTTTGGCTGCACCCCACTCTTGATAGCTGCACGCCATGGGTGGGTCTCAATAGTAGCACTGCTTCTGCAGAAAAGTGATATCAACGTGAATGTGAAAGATTCCGAGGGCTATAGTCCACTGACATGGGCCGTCACGAACCGCGCTAGTACCATGGTATCTCATCTACTAGAGCACGGGGCCAAGGTTGAAGAGGACTCCGATATCTTACATCCTCGATATCCACCTTTGCTGATCCAGACTAGCGCAAGCGGACACATGGATATTGTCTGCAGGCTGCTTCAGTATGGTGCGAGAACCGAAGTTCAAGATTCATCGCGCCTTACTCCGCTAATACATGCGGCATGTTCTGGATACACAGGAATTATCGACATGCTTTTGAAAAAGAAGGCTAACTTCCAAGCATGTGACAACAACCTCCGCAATGTGCTATTTTACGCTGCCCTGTACGGCCAAGGAAAGGTTGTGAATATGCTCTTGGAAAGAGGTGCCGGCATTGAGATCACTGATATTGAAGGGCGGACACCTCTCGCAGGGGCCGCAAGAAATGGACATGCACAGGTTGTCCAACAGCTCCTAGAGAAAGGCGCCTGTCCTGAGCCCGAAGATTGCCACGGCAGAACTCCTTTACTGCTTGCTGCTGTGAAGGGGTACTCAAAGACAATCGCAACTTTGATACCGTACGGCGTAAATGTTAATAAAGTCGACTCTAATCAGCGAACAGCCTTATCACTAGCTGCAGAAGGCGGATGTACTGCTCTAATTAGGCTGCTGCTTCGCCAACCCGAAATTGAAGTTGACCATCCAGATCTCACTGGGCGAACGCCTTTGGCTTGGGCGGTACGAGCGGGCAATGCTCACGTAGTTCAACTGTTAGTTGAAGGGGGAGCAGATGTGGCTAAAAGCGATAAACGTGGACGAACACCCTTGTCATGGGCGCTGGAGTATGGGCATAAGAATGTCATCAAGTACCTTGTCAAGATATATCCGTCAAGGCCTGCTTTGGGATAAAACCAGACATCTGGTACTAATGATTTGGAAAACTAATTAGGAGTAAAGCCATCCCTATATTATAT
Organism: Aspergillus tamarii; assembly: GCA_030556085.1. Taxonomy (NCBI): domain Eukaryota; kingdom Fungi; phylum Ascomycota; class Eurotiomycetes; order Eurotiales; family Aspergillaceae; genus Aspergillus; species Aspergillus tamarii. The sequence goes on from JARVTJ010000006.1 coordinate 1,057,022, forward strand.
TTATCACACATGCGAGTTAGCTAGAGTTCTCTATATGATAGGACTTGAAATAGGGCCTAACTGAAATAAGAAGTGCCCACTTGATTCTCACCTTCAGATTGCATAATCTCACGAGCAGGGCGAGTATTTATAGGCTGCTGGTCCTACTACACTCGTAGGTTTGAACTTCGCCAACTCCTCCATGTGAAGTAAAACTCCATAAACCTGGTTCCACAGTCTCTTCTCTCGCTGCCCTCTTATTATGCTATGTTTAATGTGACCTCTATGGCCAAATGCTATGCTAAACACACTTCAAAGAACCCGCCGCCAACTGCATCCGGGTCGTTGATAACAATCAACAGTAGATTAGAGCAATGATACGCGTATGTCTTTTCCAGGGACGATTCGATACGACGCTGTTAGTCACTAGCAAGATGCAGGAAACAGCAATACTGACCCATGTACAGATAAACAAAGTAAATGACGGTGATAAATAAACATATGGTTCATTATCGCGCACACGACCCAGAATCACCATCTCATGTTCTGGTTTCCGTTTGGAGCGGGCTCGACTATGAAGTGATTCATGATTCTATATCCATCGTGAAGGCCACAATGAGCAATCGAGTTAAGCGATACTCAGCTAGTAAGAACTTACTACTTAGTTGCAGGTGCGACTACAGCTCGCCGCCTTTCATCCGGACTACGCGACGAAGAGGACCGCTTATAATAGATACGCTATCGATTAAGGATCTCATCTGATTATCAAACCTAAGGAAATGACAAGGGGTTTCGCGTTTCCCTGCATCGTGGCATAGAGCTTCCATGTCTAGGCAGTCTTTGGAGAATAAGGTGTTGCGGAATTTCTCTATCTGCACATCTCCATGTAATTCAATCCCGAAAGTCGGCTAAAATCTCAGAATATTACAAGCGTGCCAGGTGGAAAAGAAAAAAGAAATTCTTACACGGATACAAAATGACCATAATCCTACCTACTAAGGCCTAGGGCATAGCCGCAATAGTGGACAACCAGGGGTCGGAGCATTAAGTGTTTATCATTGTTATGTTATTCTGAGACTCGTAAACAGCGACTTTATTTCAAGTCGTCGTGGGGCACTTCACATGAGCACTTCTTCTTATCAACAAGCTCGATGACTCCGTGGTCTTCCAACAGTTTCAAGCCACCCTCGTAGTAAAACTGCAAGCCATAACCTGGTTGCCCAAAGAAAGGTGCGATTGGCCCACCCGTGACGTTAAAGCTTGTCACGACTCTCCATACCCAGTAGTTATACTCCGGACTGTTGGGATACTTGTTCAAGTTGCTTGGCGGGATGGATCTCCATGCGAAAGGAGTTCCCCTTGGTGCTAAGTAGCCTCCATATTGAGTTCCGAAACGATCAAGTTCCATGCCTTCCTCAAGAGTGTATTCCGTCGTAACGGGGACGCCAACCGAGTCCAACAGCGCGCCGTCCTTCTCGGGATAATCGTATTGCTTTCCACTAGGCGCAAATTCTAGAAGGAAGTCCTTTGGGCAGTAATTCCCAAGAGGATTATATCCCTTGAACATCTCAGACCACTCGGGGTCGTCCGCTGCCGTAAGGAGCTTAGGTCCCAGGAATTTGTTATTGCACAGAGCATCGGGGGTGCCGGTACTAGGAACGCCTTTGCAAGGACTTCTACCGCATCTTCTCCCAAGAGAGGACTAGCAAGGTCAGTTTCTCAGCTATGGAAGCTATAAACACGCGTGATCTCTGGTGGGAGTACCTCGACTGTTTGTGCAGAATCTTCAAACGGCAATGATAACGCTCCAAATGGGAGCAAAAGTAGTGCTAGCGATGCATACATCTTGTTCGAGTCTGAGTATTCACGGGGATACGACCACAACGGTGAAAAATAAAGGCTGTTGTCAGGTCTGGCGGTGGAAACCGGACGGATTTATAACCCACGACCATTCGAGTTCGGCCGATGTCTCGCCTCTAGTGGGACAGAGTATGGTGTAAGCCGCTCCATGCAAGGCAAGGAGTCGCCTGGATGATCACACCCTGTCAAGCTGTCTTGACTCTCCCCATACGTGTTCTGGATGCTAATCTAGTAGCCGACGTTCATTGGATCATTGAATGGAACCATACGCGACTAAGGGTCTCTGGTTGTGGCGGCCCATGCGACTTCTCCAATCAACATTCTCGCGTCTCTAAGCGGACTTGGGCGCACGAACACGATGAGCAGCACTGAATCAATAGTTCTGCAGCCAAGACTACTGATCAGCGAACCGCCAAGGCAAAGCTCTGGTCCAGCCCTGCCAAGCAAATCGTAAGAGGTGTTGACACCATCGGTTTTCTAACACCAGTAGTGATAACTCAGTTTCGACACGAAGAGCATCCTGTTATAAGCGGTATATATAGTTGTCTGGTTGTCTGGTTGTCTGGATATCTTGTTGTCTTGTTGCAAATATCAACTCTCAGTTTCTCAGTCGAGATCGTGAAAAACCTGCCGATCAACTAGGGTCTTCCCGAAAAAATCTCGAAGTGGATCCGTAAGCTCGATTTCGGGGTCTCCACAGTTCAGCTGTCCCTCATTCTTACTTTTTTGGGGTTCGTTTATCTTCATTTCACGGCAGACAGTGGAGATGCCAATCCAATCTTTTGTCCACTATTTCTCACACCGCTTGTAAATCTGCAGATTTTGTTGACAAGCCACTCAATCTGTCGATGGCCCTTTTCGACTGGTATGTACTTGTTTGTATCTCTCTTAAGCTGGTATCAGGACAGTTCGACAAGGTGAACTTTGTCTACTCTACGCTCCGTAACTTTTTATCTTTTCTTCCTGACTAGTTTTTATGATTGATTCCATAACATCAAAGCTGAAAATTAGACTTTCCGAGAAGGTCAACGTGCATATTTCGTGGTTCCATACAATCCACCTACGGCAATTGTCCGGGATAATTGAACACTCCAAGCGTCCCACGGATTTCATTGCCGAGTCCTCCGTATGGAGTATTATAATTATAGACAACGCGACTACTGACGCTAAAGGGTGAATATTTGTCAAAGAAGGGAACCCACATAGCTGGAAAAGATCAACGATTACCAAGCCCACAGATGCGATAACTCCCCTCGTATCCGTAAGCAAGCAATACCTAGGAATTAAAGAATACAACACAAGCCCTCCGTCTACAGAGTATACCCCGCATTCTTTGAATAGTTCAAGGTAAATTCGAACTGTCGCAAAGTGTCAGTATGCAGGTACAACATTTCCGTCACACTCGACGGAGAATGGGTGGAGTCCGTGGATCGTCGTACCTCCTCAGCTGCTTCGTATCACACAAATTACGGAGTATGCAGCCCGCCTATGACATTCCACAGTCGTAGTCAGAACTTCGTATGAGTAATGGGAACGTATCTACACTTTTCATATGCTCACTACCTACATGATTATGGGCATCATAGCTACTATCGCTAGCTAAACCTTCATGGCCAACATATATGCCAGTAACCAACAAATGCACGCTGATTGGGCAATATGTTCTGTTGGTCCCTCACCCTGAGGTTTAGCACTGGCGCTTAGGACCTGCGGGACAAAATGAATGTGTCCTGCATTCACTCTGGACAATATGGGGTCTCTTTTTGTAAGCTGGATCTGGTTGCAAAGTAAATAATAATATTAATACTCCCAAGAGTACCTATAAAACTACACCAATCCGGATACCTCTACATACACAAAGCAGCTTCTGAGCGAGATTTGCCGAGTTCCCTATGGAGATAAGCTACACAATCAACCGTGCCTTGAGGAAGAACTCATTGTCGGAAGATGCTAGACCCATGTGAGCACAATACTTGACAATAACTATAGACATAGAATATGGATTAATCAGTGCGCTTTATTGGTGTGTTTCTGTTTATAGCCACTAAGATCAACATGTTTGTCCATTGGAAGTTTCACTGTTCCCCAGGTACAAGACAACAAATATACTCCTATGCCTAAATGAGAGTCTAGATATATTTTAAAGATGCATGTTAAGTTGCTTATTACTATTAAGTAAATATATTGAACAAGGTATTTTTGAACTTTTTAGAATGTTCTCTTTGCGAACTATGTAACCTATGCATAACTACATATTGAAGGCCACGGATGCTTTTTTTTTTTTTTTTTTTTTTTTAAAAAAAAAAAAAAAAAAGAAAAAAAAAAAACTCTCCAACTTGTTCTACTACCAACCACGAAGATAATATCACTGGTAAAATGGCTTCTGCTCGATCAACGCGGTCCCTACCTCGAGGTCATGACCAAATATGAGGGTAGCCGAGTATAGCCTCTGCAACCGCCGGATAAAATTCGTACTATCCATCCAGCTCTTGTGGTCACGTAGCAGCCACCCCTGCGCATGATTGTTTTCGTAGTTCTCCCGCACATGGAACTGGTCCGTGGTCCAGATGAATGTTCCGTCCTGGGGCAAGTTGACCTGCATGATACACAGACCTGGCGTATGTCCCGGGCAGAGATGTAGAGTTATTCCTGTGCACAGGTCTAACTGCGAGTCATTGAAGGTTTGCCAATTCAAGGACCCGTCTAGAGGGAGATAGCCCGGACTAATACTTGTCAGCACATTGGGACATAACAGAGCAGCTTTGCAAGAGAGGAATAACGTACAGGTAGGAACCCCCTTCGGCCTTCGTCCCGGCTCCCCAGCAGGCATGCTTAAACTCCTCCTCGTGCACGTAAATCGGGACGTCCGTGTTGAGGAAGTGTTCCAGGCCGCCAGCGTGGTCCAGATGTAAATGTCCCATGATGACTGCTTTGACATCTTTAATATCGTACCCGGCTGCTTTGATGGCATCCGGAAGACGATGGTGGGGCTCATAACGCGTGCGAGGGAAGACGTCCGCATTCGCAGGGTTCCATTTCTGTTATAAATCCTTAGTATCTTCCCAAATGCTTTCGTAAAATCATGCATACAATCTCAATATCTTCCGCACATCCTGTCTCGAACAGAATCAGCCCCATTTCTGGGTGATCAATGAGACCCGCAAGAACCATCAAATCTCGCCATTTCCGGGGCCGTTGAGGATTGCTGGCTGTGGCCGAACCCCCTGCCATGAACAGCCTGATTCTATTATTAATCTTCGTCGAGCCTGGAGGTATTTGTGTGCTCTCACCATCCCTCCTCACAGCTGAGTGACCCTAAATCCAGAAGATGCATTTTTGTTCCCTCAGGACAGGTATAGGCGGGGATGGCCGCCTTGGCCAGTTGCCTAGAATTCATCGCAGAGATTGAGTTTTGCTGTGCCTGTGCTAACGGATTTGTTGATATGTGTGTGTATGTTACTTGGTTTCAATTTTAATAGCTTGCTCTGGTGCGGGGTAAATGTCGCTCAATAGCCACAGTATTGCGTTGTTCGACCCCGAGTGGAGTCGTACTTTCTCTTCCTCCCGCCGTGATTATGCACGCAACCTTATTATCTCCAATCAAATAGTACCTATAAGATGTACTATTGACGTTACTATCCTACAACTCAATTCGTTCCACTTGCCGGGAAAAGATTCCAGATCATGAGGTGTTTTGTTGGGGCTTCCGGACATTCTGTGCGAATTTTTCAAGGTTTATATCAGCAGTTATTCTGTGCGAATTATGCCCGATTTCAGAAAATCAACATCTTATGCTAGCGGTGACATTTTTGATTAAGAGAATATGTAATATGTGCTGAGATAAACGGATTGAAATGCTGTTAATTCGTGTATATACTCCATGAACTTTATACAGCCTCTGTTCAGGACATTGATTAAAACGTTCAGTAGAAGGTGATAGCATTGCCATAATCACCTTTCACCGCTATTAAATGTTCGATACAGCTATTTTGGAGGGTAGAATACTATGTGCTACAAAAGATTCTTTGCGATTGAATATATCGTTAAAAGGGACGGCCTTAGCCTACAGCAGAACAGTGAGATGGGCTGCACTACCTTTACGCCAAAGCCCCTAACCAGCTTAAAGCTTAGAGCCGAAGGTGGAGGCCAATGGATCATATCCTGCGGACTTGAAGACAGCCTCGATCTGCCTTCGCCTCACACCGACATTGCCCCCATCAAATATAGGTAGACACACAACATCATTGAGCAGCACCCCATATTGAGCCTTTGCCTGGTATGCATGAATGCCAACGGCATTCATGCCATCAATCACACACTGCACGGCATTTTCGGAGCAGAATATCTTGGCTAGATGCGCAGTTTCGGCCGCTTCAGGCAATCTGCCCAACGAAGAGCAAGCCTTCCAAGTCAAAGCTCTACCAGCTTCACAGCGCATTTTCATCTTCATCAGCAAATCAGCAACACTTTGCTTGTTGATGATAGGCTCTGAGCCGTTCCTCGTGTCCGACTTGGCAAACTGAAGTGTCTTCTCAAAACAACGTCTCATTAATGCCACAGCCATTGCTCCAACTAAGGCCGCCGAGGCAGTGAAAGCTGTTTCAATGACCTCCGCTCCTGCGCCGGGCATTGCGATGACCTCTTTGGCCACGAAGTTCCGGAATCGGATATGGGGCCCAGACACAGCGCGGTGACCGATAGTTTCGGGGTGAGACAGAACCGCATACGCATCGGAGGAATTAGCTGCAACATCTTCTCTCGTCACTAAGACTATCATCGTTTGCCCTTTGGCATCTGCCATAGCGTACGGAGCAGCTTCACACCGACACGTAACACACTGGATATCAGCACCGCGATCGTCCCACCCGGCGCAATTGGTTGCCCACAACTTGTTTGTCGATATTAGCAGGCACTTTAACCAGATACGTCTCGGTTCCTCACCTTACCTTCTCTCCATTAATAACCCATCCATTCTCAACTTTCCTCGCCGTAGTCTTTAACCCCGTTGTCCCGTAATTAGCCGTCCCGCCCGGCTCAGAATGTACCAAACTCGCCAACGGCGCCCCCTTCCTGTCCGTAAATAGACTCAGATATCTTCTTTTCTGCGCTTCTGTTCCCCCAATAAGAAGTGGGGATAGCCCAAGCCCGGTTGCGAGAATAGTCAACGCCACGCTGACGTCAGCGGCATACAGCTCCTCAGTTAGGAGTGCCATGTCAAGGAGGTCGTACCCCAGGCCATTGTATTCAGCTGGCACCTGTGCTTGAATTAACCCCACCTTGGCGGCTTCTTCGTAGAGAGACCTGATGGCAGAAAACCTCGCTTGAGAAGTCGGTAGATTTTCGTATAGGGTGTGGGCAGTTGCGAGATGCTTTGCAGCGAAGGAGCACGCATGTTCCCGGACTGTGGTCTGCTTGTCCGATAACGTGAAGTCAATCATTCTGAGAGGTAGATTAGTAGGATGTAGATTTAGTTGAGTATGAGATAGGTTGTAAGAAGTAAAGAGGGGATTAAGAAAGATCCGTAAGAGAGTATCCGTCTGATGTACCGCTGGCGAAGTGGCATCGGGGCTTTTATAGCGGCATTCATGGACAGCTACTGGTATGTACGAATCGGAATTTGTTCCGTTGGCGCCTTGCTATTTGTGGAGCATATTTACCATCGTGCATGAAGTGCTCGTAGGGAAGAAAAGGGCGATACAAAACGATAGACTTAGAAATTATTACTTAAGAGGCATAGAGATCGTATAGGTTGGTGCTGTTTTCTTCTATGGAAGTAGCGCTCACCATTATTTACAATCGTCTTCATTACTTGATAAATTTACCGTTGTTTATCTGTCACGCTATTCTTATTCCTGGACGGAAGACCTGCCCAGTTTAAGTTACCAAGTTCGTTGCATTAATAGAATAAGCATTTCGTAAACTGGATATCTTTGCATATTGGCTATTCAGCCAAACAGCATAACTAGCCCATAGTCTTTCGGGGCTTGACTTTCACAGGTCTATTTGCCCGCTTCAAAAATGATCTTCTGCGATTTCATCTGGTTGAAATCATCATACCTATAATTTGTCAGTGAGCCTTCTTCTACCATTGGGTCTAAGACCTACGCCTGAATCGCCTGCGACAAAGGCCGAATATCGCCAACCATGAAGCTACAGAAACGTTAGCCATACCACCATTCAAGCCAAACCAAGACCTTACCCCAAAGAGTCTTGCTTCCGGATCAGAAGCTCCAAAGCATCCTCAAAGATACCTAATCCACCAGTCAACATAAACCCTACATCCCAAGGGGCCATATACATACTGCGAACAGGACACCGTCCCATCTGAATCTGCAAATTCTTCCCATACGCCTCATTGCCAGTCCAGGGAATCTCGCCGTTATGAACGCCAATGCTCGAAATGCGACCCCACGGCCTCAAGTTGTCAAACGCCATACGCAAAGCATCACTATGCCCAACGACTTCAATGGCCACATCCGCCCCACGACCTTCCGTAAGATCCTTCACGCGCTGCTTCAGGCCCTCCGCATCAGTCTGGAAATTCCACGGCTCGGCCCCCAAACTCTTTGCCAACTCCAGCCGCGACGGAACACTATCAACAGCAATCAAATGCTTAGGCCGATAATCCAGCGCACTGATCAACGCACAAAGACCCACGGGCCCACAACCAAATAACAAGACCGTGCTTTCTTCAATCGTCGCCTGATCCATCCCTTTGAACGCATTCCTAGCGGCGAAGAACCCTGTTGGCAGGATATCCGCCATCAGGACGAGTTTCTTCTCATCTACGGCCGCGGGAGCCGCGACGAGGGTTGAATCCGCGGACGGAACGCGCGCGTAATCAGCCTGTCCGCCATCCAGCATCACCGAGCCGTAGAGCTTACCTTTTGCACAGCGCGAGGAGCATTTCCGGGCACAGTAGAAGCATTCGCCGCAGTTGACGGTGAACGGGGAGACGACGAGGTCGCCGACTTTAAAGCCGCGGACCGCGGAGCCGACTTCGACGATTTCGCCGGTGAATTCATGACCCATCACAAAGCCCGTGCCGGATGGTTGGTGGCCGCGGAAAACATGGAGTTCACTGTTATTATCTTCAATTTTGATCCATTTTGATAAGGAAATCAATGGAGCTTACCTGCCGCATAGCGCCGTATAGCGTACTTTGACGATAACGTCGGTGGGTTCCTGGATCTGTGGGACGGGCCGCTGCTCTAGAGCGACCTTGAGAGGACCTTGGAAGACAACAGCCTGCATGGTGGACATTTTGTGGTTTGTGGTGTGGTACTAGAGATGCGCTGTTGAGAGTTGGGGAGTCTAATGTGAGATGAACTACTTTACTCCTCTCGACCACCCCACTTGAGGGGTACAACAGCCTCGGCTGTGACATGCAGCATGTTCACTTCGTCACGCCTGTTTGTTTGCAGTGTTTTCTTAGAATAAGGCTCAGGCTCCGTCTGATGGTTCGGAGAATCTTGTATTGGTGGATTATTGCCTTTTTTTTAGTGTCCAGACTCTGATTCTTCGATATCCATACCTATTACATAGCATGTACTTTAGCGCCGACTTAATCTCTTTCACTCTTAAGTTTTACATCCACATACCATTCTCTTCTCCTCGTTTTCTTTTTCCTATCTGCTTTTCGTTCCATCCGTAACAATGCTCCCTATACTTTATCAACATAAAAATATTCACGCCAAATAAACTATAATAGCTAGCACCGTACCCGATAATATAATCCAACGTAGATCAACCTTCAAAATATATATCAACCAACCCACCTCTGGCACACATGTACTTAATACACAAATTCGATGCACAAATCCTCTCTAACACAAACTAAGGAAAAAGTTCCATCAAACAACAGCTCCAAAACAAAACCAAACGCAGAGCCAAATCTTCACTCAAAACAATCTTCGTTCGGACCGGGGTAGATCTTCCGATCTACAACATGTGATTGGCCAACGGCCCCCGTCGCCTCGGCATTAAAACAGCTTCATGCGGGGACCTCGATCCGAACAGAAACATAAACTGTATATATCAAAACCACAATCCACCTCTAATTGAATACAACCTATATCGCCTCCCACCTAACTTTCTATAGACAATAACAAACCAATCAAATAAAAGGAAAGAAATCAAAAGAGACAAAAAGGAGAAAAGAAAAATGTCCCCAACCAACTCCCCCAACCCCGTCCCCTTCTCCGAACCCCCCTACCTCCGCAACCTCCCAAGCCCCTACTACACAGAAGGCCATCTACGGTTCCAAAAAGCCTGTCGTGCTTTCCTGTGGGAGAACCTGATCTCGCACGCTGCAGAATGGGAGAAGGAAGGCCATGTCCCCGAGCATGTCTTCGAGACCTTCTGCAAGCATAACATGTTGCTGCCGAATCTGCCGGCGCCGTTGCCTGTCGATTGGTTGAAGAGATTGGGGATTCATGATATTTTGGGTGTTAGGGTTGAGGATTGGGATTATCTTTATACTGGTATTTACTGCGATGAGGTTTGTTCTCTTTTTTTTTTTTTTTTTTGGGGTGGGGGGGCTTGTCTTCCATTTCTGCGGTGTATGATTGTGGAGAAACATCACACTACATTGCTCATTACACGAAAAGATCCAATACTGATGAGAAACATAGATGGCTCGATCCGGTCTTGCAGGCCCAGGCACCAGTTTAAGCGCCGGCTTCGCATTCGGAATCCCGCCCGTCCTCAAATACGCGAGTCGGGAACTGCAAGAGCGCGTGCTGCCGGACATGCTCACCGGCCGGAAGCGCACCTGTATAGCCATTACTGAGCCCGAGGCGGGTAGTGATGTGGCTAATATTACGACCACGGCGACGAAGTCGGCTGATGGGAAGTTTTATATCATTAATGGGGCGAAGAAATGGTATGTTTTCTTTTCCTGTCTTTTCAATTCCTTCCCTTCTGGTTTTGATGTGTGATTTATATGTTTGGGAAATTTTCCCCTGTGTTTGCATTTGAGGGGATTGGGCTTTGTGGTTTGTTGTTGTGGTGGTGGTGGTGGAAAATCAGGGATTAACTGAGAGATAGGATCACAAACGGTATCTGGTCCGACTACACCACAATGGCCGTGCGCACCGGCGGACCCGGCGCCTCGGGCCTGTCCGTGATGGTCGTACCCTTGAAGGGTTACCCCGGCGTGACAATGCGCCAATTTCACGTGTCGGGCTCAAAAACCTCCGGAACAACCTACATCGAACTCGACGATGTCAAAGTGCCTGTAGAAAACCTGATCGGTCGCGAAGGCGACGGCATGCGAACCATCATGACGAACTTCAACCACGAGCGCCTGACCATCTCCGTGCAATGCACGCGACAAGCCCGTGTGGCGCTGTCCGCTGCGTTTGGCTACTGCATGAAGCGGGAGGCGTTTGGGAAGACGCTGATGGATCAGCCGGTTGTCCGACATCGGTTGGCGAAGGCCGGGGCGGAGTTGGAGACGGTGTCGGCGTGGATTGAGCAGATTTTGTATCAGCTGTGTAAGTTGGAGAAGGTGGAGGCGGATCGGTTGCTTGGGGGTGTGACGGCGTTGGCGAAGGCCAAGGCGGCGATGGTGTTGAATGAGTGTGCGCAGTGTGCGGTTCTCTTGTTCGGAGGTGCTGGCTTGACACAGAGCGGACAGGGTGAAATTGTTGAAGGTATGCTCTTTTTCTTTTTCTTTTTTTTCTTTTCCTCTCTCCATTTTTTCGCATTGTTCTGAGTTGGTTGGGAATGATTGACTGACTTGAATAGCTATTATGAGGGACGTCCCTGTGGCCAGGATTCCGGGTGGTTCGGAAGATGTTCTGCTGGACTTGTCTGTCAGGCAGCTTGTGAAGATTTACCAGACGCAGGAGAAGAAGTTGGGCCAGGCAAAGATTTAAGATGCTTGTATGGCTTTTGTATCAGCTATGTTTATGTTATTTAGTATAGTTTCAGGTTATACATACAGAGATGGCAGTAGACAATTGTAGTGGATACACTATATTCACGTTATTTATATCACAAGGTGTTGCCCGGTAATAGCATACTACGAGTTGGCTACGGCGCGCTTGAAAACAGATCATGTTCATCACTGCGCTTACCACGTATTGGGTATAACAGTTTGACGACGATGCTTGGATAGGAAGATGGCGAATGTAGTGCTTCTTATGCTTGCACAATCACGGAAAACACCGCCCTGGTGGTAGAGAGAGTAACGCATCGCGCAGGTGGACAGGGATCGACGAGTCGGGTCATCATGCTCTTGGCCGAGTCCACGGCGTGAATGCACAATACCACGATATGAATTGGACAGCCGTAATTAGCTTCCAATACGGATAGAAAAAGACGTGACGGGATGACGATCGACTACGCTTCAGAGGCGTCAAACTGAGCGATTTGTGTCCTCTCAACTGAGTGTTGTGATATCGATGAAAACCTGCCGAATCGCATCGCCGAGAATCTATACCCCGATGTTTGACCGAAATGCGCACTGGATCCGCCTGAATTCAACCATATCCCGCATTTGAACCCGTCGCCGTGACCCAGCGAATACTTCTTGTAATGCATAGGGCGCCCATGAGTACCAAATTTTGGTCGGAATGATTGAGATCGTCCGAGACAACGACGAAGAAGGCAGTTGCAATGGCCAAGGCAGGATTTTTGAAAGGATCGCGAAATGTTGACCACCGTTTCATCAGACCGGAAGGGCTTCTGCGATTAGTCATTCGAGGAAGGGAGCCAGTCGAAAGTCACATGATCAATGTATTGGTAACATGGAAATGTATAGGTAAAAGAAGCTGCAGAGCATTAAGAATGTAAACATCAAGCCATCACGTCGAAGAGATTCGCGGAAGAAAACAATTGAATGATAAAATAAAAGCCAAATTCCATCGCTAACACCCACAACACAAGCACTCGACACACTCAATACAGCATTCGCAGGTCTCCTCACAGAGGAAGCAACAGCACATGGCCATAAGACTGTCTCTGTTAGTTTTTTTTGTTCTTTCTTTATCTGCGCGGATATCAGTAGGTGATTCTTACCAGGCGGTCAGACAGCCACGGTCTTTCTTCTCCTCCTGGGGTGGGGGTTGCTGGTACTGCATCGGCTGGGGAGGAGGATATTGGCCGCCAGGGGGAGGGTAGCTATGCGATGCGTTAGCGGCGATGTCGCCAAACAATAGAAAACCGATGAAAGTCAAATAAAAAAAAACTAGAAGAACCAAATACTTACTATCCCTGGGGAGGAGGCTGCTGGTAAGGTTGCTGGTAAGACATGTTGTATCTATGGAGGGAACGACGGTTGTATCACGTAGGAAGATGAAGGCAACGGAGGTCAAACCAACGTAAATAAAAAAAAATAAATAAAAGAAAGAGAGTATGGGGAAAAGTAACGGGTCAGGAGGTCTTTATGACTTAAGTAACAGATAGCTTATAAGGCCGGGGACCAGACAAACAGGCAGAACTAATAGCGGTGATTTCAGCCCTGCTGGTAGACGCATCGGTTCTCTTGGCCCTGCAATTGACGCCTGGGGTCCACCTCCGCCAGCACGATTGGGTCTGGCGATGGAATTTTCATTGACAACTAATTATTGAGCGGGTTGGCAGTCCCCCTTGTACGACGGAGTCTTGGCTCTGACCCTTTGTTACTAAGTACGTTCACTATCATCTGGCTAGGGAATGTTGGCGCCTAGTTGTTGGACTTGCAATGTGGACCGCGAACCATGGGCAACAACGCATAGGACTTCTTGTTTCATCGGTGAGGCCCTGAGATGGTGTGGCTGAGACGGGCAGAAAAAAACTATGCGTGTTCAACTCCAATACTAATACAACTACTACTACTATTTACATATTACTTACATACAAGTACATCGTACATCCTTAACATACCATGGAAGACCGCCAAGCGCTACTTATTGACCACTAGAACCTCCCAAGACAGCCCCTTAAGGCTGGGACTCCGCCGCCAAGCCCCAATCATGATGGCCAACGGCCCTACGAAGTCTCCACTGCCCCTGAGTCATGATTGGATCAGAAATGATGTTGCCTAATGACAGTTTCATTTTGCTTTCTTTCCCCTGTCATGAATGAGCATACCGTCATTAACATAACTTGCACTACGAGTCAATTTTGTTCCATGGGGTGTGTGTGGCTGGAGTCAACTGATAGTGTTCTAGGCGAAAGTGCACATGCCCATCCATACCTATCAATGGTGCAGGACTTTCCTCTTCTGGTATAATGGCGCTAATGAACAGGATCTCTCACTATCCACATCTCTCTATTAATATATTTGGTAGTGCAGGGTTCATGCCTGGTGCGACATCCCAAATTTGTCCGTGTAAGACAAATAAACGAGACAATTATTCCCCGCCAATCGTGCGTTGGTTAGGGAGAGATCCAGAGAAGAGATACGACGTAGTAGTTTCTAGTATACATTAAGTACGGAGTAATGAATATCGGACTATCAATACAGAGAGAGGACTTTTTTCGTCGTCTTGCGAATCCATCACGTGCCCGTCAAGCCACCCATGTTGGGGCCAATCGGGTAGAACCAAATCCCTACTTCCTTCCGCCCACGGGACTTTCAAAACATTTGATGTTGTTATTGTATTCGTGTTTCACATTGAAAAATAGTCGAATCATGTGCAGAACAGGACATACGTACATTACTTCCAAAAATATTGACCCGAGGTGAATCAGTGCAAGCCATCCCTGATGTCGGCCGGTATGTGTTCTCATGCTGATCACATCATAAAAACCAATCAGATGCGCGAGACGCATGCAATGCTCCCAACCTGAGAATGCGATCTACAGCGCACAGTCTCGCCAATGTATCTTAAGGTTTATTGTCAATAGCCCTGGCTTCATAGGAGGCATTGCGGAAACCTAATATGCGAGACAATGACGTTTTTGTTATTGAAAACTACCTACTTGGCCATATATCACACCAACGCCGGGGGAGGGGAGGCATAGCCGGAATAAAGTACTATACTAGCCACATAGCAGATATCCATAACTCCCAATGCTGTAACTCGAAAGGGAGACCTTGTCTTCTCTGTAGGCTCAATGATAGGCACTGAACACTTGGACGAGGAATACCTTAAAGTTATTCACAATGCGACGATAGTCTTTATGAATTGGACGGGGCACGTTGCCACGTGCAATTGGTCCTACTAAACCTCTAGCACGGCCTCGAACTCGATAGCCAAAGCCGGGCACCAATGGTATCTACGTCCATTCTAAACAAGCAATGGGGCTGCTTTGAATTTCTGGCTCTGTGTCACGCCAAGCCAGGTATCCACTGAGCCAAGGGATATATACGCCAGCCATATAGCGTCGTAGAACGTATTCAAAGGGGGTTCCTTAAGTAAAACCACCTGACCAAGAGAAAAACGTTCTTTGGTATAGACATTTGTTAACCATCTCGCCTAAGTTGGACGATCCGAGTGGTGGTCGCAAGAAGCAGTTAGGGAATGACAAATGAATATTCCGTGAGGTAGAATATCGTTTGTTATGAGCCTATATAAAGAGGTATTAAGAAAAGGGAAAGACAAGAAATAGACACCCAGAAAAGTGGAACAGCGGAATTTCACACTACAATGATAATACAGTAAAAACTGCAATAACGGGAGTGATAGTTAGTCGCAACAGTAAGTCAGCCTTTGTGTGGACTATGCGAAGAGAAGCCCATGTAAAGGCGGTTCACAACTTGATCTTCCTCGGCCCAATCCATGTCAATCTCAATATCTTCAGGGTGTACACTTCCCTGCATGCCTCATGCGGCAATTTCCGCATTAAGCGCTTTATCGATTCTGACAAGGAATATTTACTCGCTAGGGAGTTCAATACCCATCCTCGTCCCTTTTAACACCGCCTCTTCGAAACAAGCCCTGACCAGCTTGGCAATCTGTCCGTTTCCACAGTGATAAAAGTGTTTGTAGCGTCTCCTGCAGGACACGAAATTCGGATTTGGGGGCGAGGTCTCCCGGTGCATTTGAACTTTGAGCGCTATTATCTGTTACTGGAGATGAGTAGTCATAGTTTGTGGCTGTGAAATTTGCAAGCTTGAAGCTGTTGTACTTCAACCACGCAAGACATGCGGGTAGGAGTTCAACAATGGGGACGCAAGAATTGGCTGCATTTCCCTCTCCCTCTAACATGAAAGAAACTTCAAGCTGGATGCCTGATCCTGTACACCTCGTAGTGACCAATCAAAGTCAGCCTAGCGTGCTACAGATGAGGGATTTTATCGTTGTCATACTGAAAGGAGGTCAGTACGTATAAAAGTGCTGTTTGCGCAAGACATTGAGACAGACATTCTTTGTCTACTGTGTGGACGTGGGAAAGACAACAAATTGTACTTGGTACATATTGGGAGCCTTTTTATCTATCTCAGCCATGAAAGATAAATACATTGTCTATAACTATATGGTGACGATGAAACGGACATTCGACCGGTTGGTATTATAGTAATACATTTTTTAGTTGGTGCGACTCGATCACCACATTTCATTCACTATTCTATCCGGTCATTATTTTCATTACTTTCTAGGAGGCTCAGCTCCTGTCACATGATATCTACGGTATACGGTATCCTCACTCTTAGATAAAGTAATGAACAACAACATTAAGCTCATCAAGAAGATCATCATTTATCAGGTAGTTTCACTATTGAGAATACTGTTACAGCTCCTGACAGCTATCTCAAGAAGCGAACTAGAAGTATTCGAGCAAACTAGAGAAACGAAACACAGAAACTGAGCTTACATTCGAGATTTCCTACCCCGATCGATCAAACAATACGTTGGGACGCTACACACAGAACGCTCCATTATAATGCTACCTCGAGGTCAGGAAAGTCACTTCGAATTATATCCTTTTCGCAGCTCTCGGTCGTCTTATTGCCACCGCCATCTTCTAGCCGAGGGATTTGGTTTACATCTTAGTGGAATATCGTTCTACCAGAGTATCCAATGTGGCAGCTAAAATGACTGCTTATCCTAAGTGATATAAGATGTGAGCTGGATTCATGTCCATGGAAAGAGATTAGCATATAACTTTTGCTGCTGTTCATAGACTGAAACCAGAGAAGAAAAGAAAGAAAAGACCCCCCCGCGATAAATGCACAATCAATGCGCCCCAGATGACAACTCAAGATGTCCCCTCCCCATTCCAGCCTCCTATTCAGGAACCTCTTGTATCCCATCTCAGCGAAGGATCTTATGACCGGACAGGTGCAGTCGGTAATTGAGCCCCGGTAGCTTCCGCACGTCCTTGAAGCTCAATCTCATTCATAGCTAAGAGGTCTTCTTCCTCCCAACCCTCACGCTCGTCCTTAACCAGTCTTACGAAACACACATCTAGAATTAGCGCAACCGCACTGATGGCAACCCCAAAGTACAGCGCTGCTCGATATCCCGTGATCTGGCTGTGGAAACGCCGGCCAACTTGGACCTCAATGGTCGACGCAAACCCGAGTCCCAGACTGTTACCGTACAGATTCAGCGTTCCAATAATAGAGCCAGCGATACCCTGCTGGTGCCTTCGGACGGAATTACTCGCAATAATCTGTCCCGCCGTATAGACAAAGTCTGGACAGAACGAGAAAAGAACTACAGATGGAAAGATCTGGGCCCAGTACGATTGTTGCAGAGGCACGGTGGCCATCAGGACGTTGGAGACTAAAATTGTGACTGTGCCTATAGCCAGGATCCACTGCGCTGCGAGACGAGGGATCAGCCAGGCAGCAAGCGATGCTGCGGCCGTCGCACAGACGACAAAAGGGGTCCACCCGACAGCGAAATGCAGAGGGGACCAATGCCAGACCTCCTGTAGCCAGAGCACCTGGTACCAGATTAGCGTACCCACTGCCATGTAATTTAGGAGGATGACTAGGAGCAGGGTCAGGAAGGACGGTGCCTTGAAGATCTCGAGCGGCATGATTGGCTGTGCAGCGAATCTTTTTTCCCAGACTAGAAAGCTGCCGAAGAGTATCAATGATATTGGGAGGAGGGCTATCTCATAAGGGGTGGACCACCCAACACTGGGTGCCTGGCTGTGAGAGTAAATCAGCTCGTCATTCGCATCTTGCCTCGCTCGGGTTTCGCCTACTTCCAAACAAAGTTAAAGAGGATCAGGGAACTGGTGCCTAAAGCGGAGCCGATCCAATCTATCTTTCCGTGGCGGTCGACCGGCGGTTCGTATGGAGCTAGAGCCCACAGAGCGACGAAGGTCACCGCGCTGAGACAAGCTCTATAATCTGTGAGCATCAAGCCTTTCCTATTTCCTCTAATGCAACGTACATGAACACGAAGAACCACTTCCAGTCTGTGTTTTCTAGGAAAGCGCCCAAGAGTATCGCACCACAGTAGCCCCCCAATGGTGCCGATGCTGCAAAGAAACCCAAACTCAAGTTTCGGAGGCGTCCCGGTGGGTTCGTGGACGATATCATTGCCACAGCGTTGGGCATAATGAGAGCACCGCCAACACCAGCAAGGGCACGCATCGTGACAAAGGCAAAGAAGTTATTACAAAAGGCACCGACCAGGACGCACAGACTAAGCCATACTCCGCCGATCAGGAGCAATTTCCGGTGTCCAAATACGTCACCCAAGCGACCACTCATCAAGACAAAGGTCCCTTGTGTGAGCCTATACGCGGTCAGTTCCTAAGCCTGGTTTTATGAAGCAGGACGAGGCTCACGCATAGCTGGCTCCAATCCAAGAAGCATATGTGCCCCTGACACCCATTGCATTGGTCAACGTGCTGCCACCAGCTATGCCAGCAAAGTTCACGGTCATCTGGTCCCATTAGCGTTCCTCCATCTGTGAGTAGGATTGGATTAGGGCAATACCTGCACGAGGTTTGCCAGAATGAGCAGCACGGTGACTGTTAACCTTCGGGCCTGCGTGGTGCCATGCGAAGGCACACGCTCGAAAATTGGCTGACCAGTTTCTGGCGGCGGGTCGCCATTGAGTGAAATTCGCCGACTCTCTGTCTGTTGTCCGAGATCTTCAGAATACAAATTGGGTGGCGAAGGCAGGGCGGGCACAGAAACCCGTTTTCCCGGCTGGATCTCGCAATGGAGAGCTTGTATCAGCGACATGGCGGCTCGTCGAGGTCGGTCGGTCGGTCGATTATTGCAGCAAGGGGATTGATGAGGGCAGGAGATACAAGTGAAAGCCTAGTCTAGTGGCTACATCACTGGCGTGAAATATCGGAAATCTCTTCAGGGTAAAGAGAAGTTGACGAAAATCATGGAAATGGATTTCCGATCAACGATTTCCGCGACTCGTCGTTCAATTCCACCTCTCCTTTCCTCCCTACGGTCCTCAGAGCACCGATTGGCTTTCCTGAATGGTATGTACTTTTTATACATCCGTGTCGAATCCGATTGACTCATTAATTCCGCTGTGATAGTGCATGACTCACCGTTGCTCTTGGCTTCTTAATAGCGAAGAACATTACTACTCACAAACCCATTCGAAAGGTACTGGTATTGGATAATTGTGTACATAAGTTCTGCTTCGAAGACTGAGTACAGCACGACTGACAAGTGTGTTAAAATTATGTCTTGATTAAACATTTTCTTCAGCGTACATGCAGGCCTAGATCAACAGACGATGTGCCCTGCGGTACACTGCAACACGCACAGCAACTCACATTAAATACAATTAAGAGCCAGGTTGGTTGCTGGCTTCTGAACCACAATCTCCATTCCCGGTCGGATCTCACCTCCTTTCTCGACAACGCTCATGACACCGGCCATGTATCCGATCACCACACCCCGACTATCCTTCACCAAGAAGCGGTCCTTCAGTCCCTTCTTCATGACATCAAGCTGGGGACCGGGGTTACGCAAACCAGTCAGCCTGAGAGTTGGTGCGTCCTGTCGGGGTGTTTTGCCGTCTACAAACAGCAACCTTGTATCCTTGGGCAACGAGAGCAGATCAATACCCTGGGTTGTGATGTTCTCGCCCAATTGTCCTGGCTTGAGGGTGATATCCTTCGCTCCGGTCACAGGGTCCTTACACACCTGCTGAAGAATCTCAGCGTGCATTAGGTGTACCTGGCGCAGGTTTGCATCGGACGGCCTGGTATTCCGTAGGGGTCGGTGCTGGACCGTTGGTCCCGCATGGGCGTCGCCTTTGACACCATGATTTGGGATAAGTGTTATACT
Organism: Aspergillus tamarii; assembly: GCA_030556085.1. Classification (NCBI taxonomy): domain Eukaryota; kingdom Fungi; phylum Ascomycota; class Eurotiomycetes; order Eurotiales; family Aspergillaceae; genus Aspergillus; species Aspergillus tamarii. The sequence continues at coordinate 1,077,021 of JARVTJ010000006.1, forward strand.
GGACACGGCAGTCTTCGAGATAGAATGTGAGCCCGAAAGGGAGACGCTGTTGACAGACATGATGTTGATTTCTTGTGATTCTGCCAAAGCGTGGCTCTAGGTTCGTAGGGAATAGGTAGACCTCTGATATAATAGATCCATCTACACTAATTCATTCCTTTACTGTTCTTACCCCATAAACATAGCGAATTATTTATCCACCCATTTGTCCCACTCTCTGAAATGGTGTGTGGGTGATGGATGGATGCATTTAAAACTACCCCGCGGGAGATGAGCTTTGGATTCGTCAATCGCGTCGTGCTACTGCAAGTCCACAGACGTGGTGACCGTTTATTTGCCCAACGAGCCACCATGGGGTGTCATGCGATGCTTTAGGTTCAGTGATCATCTTATCACTGTCGTATATGGCTTTCTGAGTTTCTGTCATTAGTTGAACTCTAATATATTTCTGACAGATGCAGCTGCACCAATTTGAAATAGAAAGATTGTCTGTGGCCCTGGTTTTACATCGCCTCGCAAACCGAAGTAAAAATAATATCTTGAGTATGTCCTTAGGGCTCTTTAGGGAGAAAATGAGGCTCCAGCAGTTGGCGTATATGTGTGTGGATTAGTAGTACAGAGTGGTTTGCTTGCCAATTAGCGAGGCTGAGTACGGGAGAAATTACCGTACCTGATCACCTGACGCCCGCCTCCACCTGACGCCCGATTTCCTATGAAAACCAGAGTTAAAGATGAAGCTCTACAACCACATATATTGTTTATCATCGTGTGATCTTTTAGTGGTTTAGTATTTAAACTATATAGAATATATGTAACTATTTTAAAGATCCCGAAAGCGCGCAGGTAGGCGGATCTGTCTACCCCGACGATTTACACTATATGAAGCCTCTGCAACAACAACCTCATTTTGATCACTAGTATCCTTCATATTTTTTGGAGTTGAAGGTATAGGGATCTTATTTTTGCCTTTAGCAGCCTGATTCATATCATTTTGAAGCTGTAGATTAGCTCTTTTGGTAAGCTTTTCTTCTTCCTTTTGGTGCTGCTTTCGAACGTTTGCCTGCTGACGTATCTTCTTATTTAAAGCTCGATTTCTCTTGCGCTCTTCTAATAGAAGCTGTTTTTCTTTCTTTTCCTGTTCCCGACGAAGCTTTCTATCTTGCTTAGCAGCTTTATCAAGTTGTATAGCTTCATCTTTCTGAGCCTGAAGATCCCGAGCTTCTTGAATCTTATTAGGCGAGTAAAAAATTGCATTACCACCTTCTGAAGTACGCAAATCAAATAGAAGCGGTTTCCCACGTTGACGTTTCTTCTGTTCGTTTTTTAGAGCCTTTTCAAGACCTGAACAACGTAGCTTAAGCAGGATATTCTCGGTAGAAAGCGAATACATGGTAGAACTGAGCTTTTGAGCCTTTTTATCGTAGATATCAGAAACAGTCTGCTGAAGAAGTCTTTCAATACGTCTCCAATCTTCTGCACTCAGGATAGAATGAGATGAATCACTAGATGATGGTCTAGTACTATCCTTTTTGGTAAAACGTATCAATATCTTTTCAGGATTCCAAGGATATAAACCAACAGAATTCCATGCACTTTCAATATTTTTCTTTGATAAAGCAGTATTCCACGCTGGCCAAAAGAGTTGAAAGAAGTCTCGTTTTGTAACATGACTTATTCCTTGACAATCATGTAAAAATTGCTCTAATTCAGCGCTGTACGTTGTAGACAAAGGACCAAAGATACTGACATCCAGTGGCTGTAGCGTATGCGTAGAATGAGGTGGATAGATAGCCAAAAGGATCTTATTTTCATCGCAGAAGTTAATAAACTTCATTGTTATATGAGATCCGTGGCCATCAAGGATTAGAAGCCTCCAACGCCTTCGAGCCTTCTCCTTAGTTTCTCGATCAAAGATATTGGTAAGCCAGGCATATCCAATATCATCATTTGTCCAGCCACTAGGAGATGATGCAAAAAAGCATGTATGATGCCCAGGACTGAAATCCTGAAGCCAGGAATCCTGTATATTACCTGAAACAGCTTGATATATAAGACCCGGGGAAAGAAAGCTTCCATCTGCAGAGATACAAGCAATTGTAGTAATCCATTCTCTATTCCCATCCTGAAGGCGTTGCTTAAACCCCCCCTGCTCAAATTTAGAACGAGAAAAGATTCTTTTGCCTTTTGATAGTACTCCGATAAGAAAGCCTTTCTCATCCATATTATATATATCTTCAGGCTGTACGTCATATTCCTTGAGCTTCTTGGCCATTAGCTCAAAGTAAAGAGAGTATTTATATGCCGAATCAGCTCGCTTGCGTTGGGAGTCAATTCCAGTTGTGTAGCGGGCAGTAAGCTGATCATCATATTTCTTCAAAAATCGAGTTGGCCACTGTTTTCCTGGCTTCTTTCCAGTAATTTCCTTAGCAAAGTTTCGTAGCATTTCAAGCGTAGGCGGAAGGCCTTTATCAGTTAGATCATTGATCCATTTTATAAGTGTTTTGGCCTGCTCGTTGTTGAGGATTCGTTGATCATTATATTGCTCTGCTCGAGTTTGTTGAACACCACGATGACGTCGAGATAGTGTAGACCTGCTTATACCATATTTCTTAGCAGTTTTTGTGTAATTTATCTTTTCTCCTGGTTTTAAGCTTTCGATCTCAGTTATCGCTGCCTCAATTGAAGCCATATTGGCAGAGTTATGGTGGTTTGAAAAGTATCGAAAAGTCGGTGTACATCAAAAAATCGGGCGTCAGGTGGGACCGGGCGTCAGGTGATCAGGTACGGTATCAGCTCCACTTATTGGTCCCTATTCGTAGACTCATCGGGTTGAAACTTGTTATCTGATTTTACCCTGCAACCCCAAACTGCTCCATGCACCTTGAGCATAGTCCAAGCCATTGCAACGTTACTTTGAAGTAGGTATTCGTCGAAATGATCAACCCAAGCGAGTATACCGTCGGCTGGATCTGCGCAATCACTAACGAATACGTCGCTGCCCAGGCATTTCTTGAAGAAAAACACGAAACACCAGCATGTTTGTCCCCACAAGATAAAAATGACTATACATTAGGCCGAATCGCGGACCATAACGTGGTTATCGCTGTACTACCAATCGGTGAATATGGCACCTCCTCAGCAGCGCGCGTAGCAGAAACCATGCTGCGCAGCTTCCCAAACGTGCGAATTGGCTTGATGGTTGGCATCGGTGGAGGTGCGCCAAGTGCAGACCATGATATTCGACTTGGGGATGTCGTCGTCAGTACCCCCTCGAATAGCCATGGGGGTGTATTTCAATATGACTATGGCAAGACCATCCAAGGTGAAACATTTTGCCCGACAGGCTACCTAGACCAGCCGCCCGCTGTTCTACGCGCAGCTGTCAATGGGCTTCAGGCGCGATATGAATTCGAAGGTCATCATTTAGCAGACGATGTTGACCACGTCCTGGAAAGCAACCCAAGATTGCGGAAGAAATACGGACAACCGGATCTAGCCAGTGATCGACTGTACCAAAGCCATATTGTTCATCCTCTAAACAACAAATCTAACTGTACCATAAGTTGCGGGGATGATCCCTCTGCCCTCGTGCTACGGAACCCTCAGACAGAAGATGAAGACAACCCGATGGTTCATTAATCACTGGTCGCTTCCGCGAATCAGTTGATGAAAGATGCCTGCATTAGGGATAAGCTGATCATAGAGAAGGACGTTCTATGTTTCGAAATGGAGGCAGCGGGGCTGATGAATCACTTTCCTTATCTAGTCATTCGTGGTATCTGTGACTACTCCGACTCCCATAAAAATAATGTATGGCAAGGGTATGCAGCAATGACAGCAGCTGCCTACACGAAAGACCTGTTGTATAGGATGTCTGCTCAACATGTACAGGCAGAGAAGAAGATCACGGAAATTCTCCTTACTGGTTAGCTTAACGAGCGCCTTTATACTGCTCAGATCATACTAATTATCCTTCAGTGAAGACGATTCATGAGACAACCCAAAACATCGATCGTGGGGTTAAAAGGTTACGCCAGCTCGGTGATGACCAAGAGTACCAAACTATTGTTGATTGGCTTACACCAGTGAATTATGCTCTCCAACAGAATGATTTCATTGCCCGGCGGCAGGAAGGAACTGGGGAGTGGTTCCTGAATTCAACTGAATTCAAGCAATGGCTTAGCCAAAGCAAACAGACCCTATTCTGTCCCGGTATGCATGGAGCAGGTAAAACCATGATCGCCGCAACTACCATCGATCATCTTTACCGTGAGTACCGGGATAAGCCTATGACTAGCATTGCCTATATCTATTGCAATTTCCAACAGCAGCACGAACAGCGGTACACCAACCTTCTTCCAAGCCTGTTGAAGCAGTTTGTCCAAGGACAGTCATTTAATCCCAATGCTGTGAGAATACTTTACGATGAATACAAGCGGAGAAAGTCGACCAACTCGCGAAGGAATTCTAAGCACTCTTTACAGTGTCGCTGGTTCTTACTCAAGAATTTTCGATTTGAAAGTTTCGATGGTGACCACTTGTTAAGACCAGTGGGCCTGATCACGAGAGCGTGGTCAAATCCTTTGTATAGCTATGCTGCATTGACTTGGGGATATCATGCCAGAAAGGCTTGCATGGAAGAGAACAAGCTTGTCTTAGACTTCATCGATAACGCTGCCAAACTGTCCATCTGTGGTCAATTTATCTTACATAGCCAGCTTGGAAATTAGGCTTGGGAATCCAGATATGCAAAGCATGCACCTTACAGCGTGTCTAGGCCTCTCTAAGTCAATGTCGATTCTGTCAGAAGAATCACACGATGTCGATCCAAGGGATGCTTTTTACATGACTCCACTACTGTGGGCCGCCATTCAGGGCCACGAAGCAGCTGTAAAGCTACTTCTAGAAAATGGCGCCAACGTCAATTCTGCAGATGCATGGGGCATGACCTCGCTATGTTGGGCAGCAAAAGGGGGCCATGAGGCTGTGGTTAAGCTCCTGCTGGAATGGAATGCTGATACTGAGGAAAAGTCTCGTAAGGGTGACACACCTCTTATCATGGCCGCTGAACACGGCCATGAGACAGTGGTACGAGCTCTACTAGGCAGCAATGCTAGTATTGAAGCAAAGAGCAAGTCCGGTTACACCGCGCTTCTATTGGCAGTTCAAAATGGAGATGAGGCGGTTGCCAGTCTCCTGCTGGAGAAGAGCGCCAATACTGAAATCAAGGGGTATCTTGACAGAACTCCATTGCTGATAGCCGTTGAAAATCGCGACGACGCAATGGTAAGGCTGTTGCTGAAGAAGAACCCCAATATAGAGGCAAGAGATTCGGAAGGCCTGACCGCGCTCTCATTAGCCGCTTGGAACGGTGATGAGGCGGTGGTGAGAGGTCTGCTGGAGAAAAACGCCAATATAAATTCGAAGTGCGGTAGGGGCTTTATTGCGTCTTATTTAGCAGCTCATGGTGGTCATAAAACTGCGGCAGACCTTCTTAAAGAAGCTGGAGCATCATAGGTTGCTTTATGATTGTATGCGATTATATAGGAAAAACCATGTATCCCTCGACGATATTTCAATGAGATATGCGCCACCCAGCATAACCAATAATTCCAAGTGCAGTCACAGCCAGCGCTCCCACTTTCAAAGCAGCTCGTTGGACTCTGGGCTTCAGGTGGTCCTCTAACAGTTTCTGAAACTTTTCTGGCTCGTTTCCCCGTGGATACTTCTCATCGGGGATTTGTAGGTCCAAGAACGGACAGATCTGCTCCCAGCCGAGACCCTCCTCGAGTTTAATCAACAAAAGTCTCTCCTTGGGGAGTGTGCTTTTCGCGAATTTAATACTATTATTGTCAGGCTCTATGGATCTTAAAGCTTAATCTTCAGATATAGATGCAGAGAGGCGGGGGTAGAGCTATGTCACTTACTATTCAACGTAGTTCCTACGCAGCGCGGCCTCATTACCCGGGTCCCCGGGATTTGTTCCATCGGATATAGCCCAGAACATGACTTGATTAAGACGGAAGAAGCATTTGAGGACGATATCGAAGTGTTTCAGGATATTCATAGGGAACGAAGTTGCCATCCTCACTACATTGGCGACGGTCTTGTTCATTGATGTCACCCATTTGTCTGGGTCACGATGTGTTAGAATAAACTTGACATCCGGGTCTTCGGCATATACTTCGAGAGCCTGTGCACCCAAATAGCTGGGAAGCTCAATGAAGCACTGCTACCTAATTAGCTACCATCTGATAAGACCACCCACAAACAATGATGTGTAGCCCACATACGTCATATTCACTCAGCCACTTGTCGAATTCAGCTCTCTTGTATCGCTTGATACCTGAGAAGCGATTATGCTGTGCAATCACGGCTTCCTCTAGAATCTTCATATGTAGTGGGCCACTAAAACAAGCCTCGGTCATATGGTACGGACTGAAGCCTAATATCCTCATGGCGGCAAGAAGGCCCAAAGTACCGGATCTATAGCTAATCAGTCATCATGTGGTAGTATGATTGTACCGTAGTTAGATAGGACTACAGGTACAGGAGGACACGCGAGATTGTTCCTCACCTGCTGCAGCTGGCGATAACGACTTTCATCTTCTTTTTGTTAGCTGGTTGAGCCAGCCTGTCAATTTGGCGAGACATCTTGATTAAAGGTCTCGTGCTCTCCAGATATGAGTACGAAAACAACTGAATACCGGGGGTCTGACTTTCATTTATAGGTAGAGGCCAAGGATTGAATACTACCTGTTTGTTGGAGATCCACCTTGGCAAAGCCTACCAATCGAAGTTTTATGCATGATGTTGTGTATAGCCTCGCCATATGCACGGACCGCATTATCCAAGATCGGTCCATTGATAGGGAATGTTTCATGCTAGCTCTACTGCGGCTAACCATCCTTATGCTAGTTTCTTTTCAGTAGACCCATTGTAAATAACATGTATGCACTAGCACTTTCTCATTTATGTGTGTAGAGCAGGTAGTACATACACCATTCTACGTCCTGTAATCTCAATGTCTTTACGGATTTGTTGTTACGCTACGTGTACAATGCAGTATCCTCGCAATATATAGTATGTGTGTCTGAATCAGACAGTTTGATTAAGTCTATATTCAAGAAGACGCAACCTGCACACATGTATGAATAGTGTATTGATAGATGAGGTGGTCTTTGCCGGCTTGTCTGGCCTTGGGGGCCAAATGTGACGGTGCGCGCTAGAACTTGGCTAAGAGACGACACGGCGAATGGCAGTCAGTAGAGCATTTAAATCGAACTCCACCTCAGCCTAATTCTTATCCTTCTCTGTATTCCCAACTTTCCCATTGGTGCCAATAGCTAATGAATTGAGAGTAGAAGTAAGAGCATCAGTGCCCAGCTCAATAGGACCACGTACTCTCATAACTAGTGGATTCCATAGGCTGACATCAAGGACCTCAAAATAGCCCGTGAGTGGTTACGGGTAAATATATCTTATACTGGCATTATAGTCCGTCTCTTGGCATGTAAAGAAGTGTATCACATGTCACAACTTGAAACTCACATACACCGATGAATTCAAGGAGAGTTTTGTACCTCGAATAGGACACTAATTAGCATGACAATGCTAACCAAATATCTGAGCTTTATCTCTCATTTCACTGGATAATCTATTTTCGGGTAATGGGCCACTGTTGCTGCCGTGCCCTAGATATAACTACGTCAGACTTCCACCTGCCAAGTCACTATTTTACACTTTAAACTTTGGAAAGCTTGGCCTAATTCTTGAATTCTCTTTCTGGTACGTCGCACATTGCCCTATCTATGACGTGGGGTGTCATAGCACACTGATGTAGAGGATTCGACATTCACAGCAACATACTCCGGGCAGCTGGCGAACAGCATTACATATATTCCTTGAGCCTTGAGGTAGTCGATAAACTCCAGTGATACATACCACTTTATAGCAAAGACACTCATTCTAGTTCTAATACAATTCATAAGGAGATTGAAGCTAATCAGTTATATGAGGATTTATATGTAAGCTCTGATTTTGCCTCTCCATTTCATCCTTCCTGACCCCGGCCTATCCACATGGTCATGCTTCGTTGAAAATTTTCTACCAACTATTCGATTCCCGATATCCCCATAGAAATAAAAGTATAGAAGGCCTGGCCCATTCTTCCTTTTCCGTTAAGTTTTTCCAAAGGTCGGCATCTGACGAGGTGGCATGGTTTTTGGGTGGCAAGTTATGCTCCTCTAAGAACAATCTAGTTTAGCTCTGTGGGCATCCCATCCGTTTATAAAGGAGGTTGTCCAGGACCCTTGGGCTCCCCACAGACCGTGGGGGTTCCAAGGCCGTGGGGGAAGCCGAGGGCCATTCGTCCGAGGTGTGGTTATGCTTTTGCGGGGATCGTATCGGGTCCACTCAAGCTTCCGATTTCTCAAATTGGTTGGATAACGCAAAAGATCCCAGAATCAAGTTCTCCATATTACGCTAAACTTATCTTGTAACGAATCTGGGGTTTAGTAAGGGCGTGGGGGTGCTCAACGTCTGGCTACCTGCGGGGAATATGCCATATATAAATGGCAATATGAAAACTCCATCCCCAACTTCCCAGCTTGTCATCCCAAGGCCCGTTGCGAAGGCTATCTTGTTCTATTATAGCTCTCTACTATACCACCCATCATGGATCCCAAGCCGCAAGGAACTCACCATGAAGATCCGGTCAAACCCGCGAACATGGACCAGATCAACGTCGTGCGGGTTCCCTTGACCGAAGAGGATAGCAAGCGGATTCGAAATAAGACTGACAGGACCATTCTGATAATCCTGATGTGGGGTTACTTCCTGCAAATTCTCGACAAGACGGTTCTGGGATATGGTGCCACGTTCGGCCTAAAGGAAGACGCTCACCTCTCCGGCAATGAGTACTCCTTGGTCGGTTCTATCGCTCCAATCGCCCAGCTGGCATGGCAGCCATTCTCCTCATTCTTGATTGTCAAAGTGCCACACAGGATTCTTCTTCCTGCTCTGGTCGCCGGATGGGGCGTCGCACAGGCGGCAATGGCCGCTTGCCACAACTTCGGCGGGCTAATGGCCACCCGGTTCTTTCTTGGTCTCTTTGAGGCAGGCTGTCTACCTCTGTTCAGTATCATCACTGCGCAGTGGTACCGTCGTGCGGAGCAGCCACTGCGAGTGGCAGCTTGGTACAGCACCAATGGTCTCGCGACCATTATCGCTGCGGCCTTGAGTTATGGTCTGGGACACATCCAATCTGGTGTGCTTAAGGAATGGCAGATGTAAGTTTTGTGCCTCGCTTCGATCGGGGTCTCCATAATATAGGCCCACGACAGTAACTGACCTTGTGTCATCAATAGCATCTTCCTCGTCGTCGGCCTTATTACCATTGTTTCGTCGCCATTCCTCTATTGGAAGCTCGACAACGATATTGCTTCAGCCCGATTCCTAAACGACCAAGAAAAGCTTCAGGCCATGGAACGCCTTCGAGCCAACCAAACCGGAGCCGGAAGCCGAGAATTCAAAATGCATCACGTTATAGAGGCCGGACTAGAGCCAAAAACATACATCTGGATTGGAATGGCATTTTTACTCAACGTTGGCGCGTCGGTGACGAATGTCTTCGGTCCTTTGATCCTATCGGGACTCGGCTTTGATAAGTTCAAGACAACATTACTCAACATGCCCTTCGGTGCACTGCAATTCATCATTATTCTCCTTGCCAGCTATCTCGCCCAGAAAGCCCGCCTCAAGGCCGTCGTTCTCGCTTCCTTTATGCTGCCTGTCGTGGCAGGTCTTGCAGTTTTGTACGCTCTCCCGCGGGATGACTCTGTCCAGGGTGCACTAATGGCCGGATACTATCTGCTTTCATTCTTGTTCGGTGGTAACCCGCTCATTGTCTCGTGGATTGTGGCAAACACTGCAGGACAAACCAAGAAGTCCATCGTCATGAGTCTGTACAATGCCGCTTCTTCGGCAGGAAACATTGTTGGACCACTCCTGTTCAATGAGAATGATGCGCCCGCCTATCAGCCAGGATTGAGGGCCTGTCTGGGTATCTTCGTAGCCATGGCTGCTATTGTGTTGATTCAATGGGCCAATCTGTTTGTGCTCAACAAAATGCAGGAGCGTCGGCGTGTGGCGAATGGGAAGCCAGCCAAGATTGTCGATCGGTCCATGGAGAATAACTATCAGGTTTCCGAGGAGGATGCTGAGGTTGAGGCTGTTGAGACAGATAACCAGGTGGGCAATAATGCTTTCCTTGATTTGACGGATCGGGAGAACGATGAGTTTGTGTATATTTATTAGAAGTAATCGGTCTGGAATATGAATTATGATGAGTTATGAAACCCGATTTGTACTGGTCTTTTACCTGGATATAATATATACTTTTGTAGCTATGTACATCTCCTATACAGGTCTGAGCTGGCTGCCCCACGGCTCTTTTCGAAATTCAAAAAGGTACCCTCTATATTCGGCGGTTAGATATACTGTTTTTGTGAACATTGCAATTATCTCCATCAGGTTCTATATCCTAGACACAGTACTGAGTCAACCAGATCAGCAGAGCTCATATCTCTAACATTCCCCACAAGTATAACCAGGAGGAGACACGGCCTTATCGCGAGGCCTCGAAGACCTCAAGGGTCAATGCACCACAACAAAGGAAGCCAGAAGCCTGATAAGTACCAATTGCGACCGGCGAACTCACCGCTATACGTCTGTGTCACGGAGCGATTGAAATCTGGCCAGCTCACGGAAACCGACTCACTGATCATCAGGGCGGGTTGAAGACGGGCTCCGGGCGTCAATTGCATGATTTCTCCCTATAGCAGCAAGAATTATGCATTACACTTGCGTCCTCAATAGGTTACTCAATATAATGCGAGAAAACACGTAAATAGGGGTCAAAAGCTTGCTCTAATTGACGTATCTGCGCCAGCAACAATTCCCAACTCCCCATACAGAACCAGTCCCGTGACCCCAAAATTAGCAGCCCCACCTGAGCTTAACATTGAAGAAATACAAAATTAAACGTGCGCGATAATCACCCCGCACAGCTCATCACTATCCATTCAGGAAGCAATGGAGAAACCCGAACTGATAAAAGAGCTGCAGCGCGATCTTGCGCGCAAATATCAGCTCCATGGACCAAAGATCGAGGGAATATGGCACTCCCTTGGCAAGGTACAACGGGAGAGGGTCATGAGCGCCGGTGCGGCCGAAGGCCAAATGCTAAAGTCGCCTATCGATAGATCTTTGGGCGATGTGTTCAAATTCATCCCTGACTGGAATCTTCGAGATATCGCCAATCCGGACTCTGACTATCTGCTCGATTGCCTGAAACATCGCGCGACAAAGTCCTTATCTGAGCAGTACATTGAGGGTGTCAGCGGTGGCCCTGGTGATGCAGCGGTCATATTACGGAGCATGCAGGTCCATGGCCTTAAACATGTTGAGCCCTTTCGCTATAGCTTCACGTTGTTCATGGATGAAGAACAATATGGACAATCCTTCTCAGTCTCTGACCGGGAGAAGTACAAAGAAACAATGGCTGCGTTGAAAGTTGGGGTGGATGCTGGATTAATTGTTCCTCAGTCGACGGGCGAACTTATCTTGGAAAGACAGTCTATCCTATTAACGTCCATGAATATCGTGATCCAGGACATCCTTGAAGTGGGTTCTACCGTTGAAGCGAAAGGACGCTCCAAAAAGTCAGAGAAGGCTGCTCATGAGGCTATGTCCAAACTTACGATTGACCAGAAGCCAGAAAAACTCTCCTTGGAAGACCTGGCTGCTCTTTCTCTTGACCAGAAGTCGGCTCTGGAGGATTATGTACTTCTTTGTCGGACTGAGCCCGAGTTCCTTGCTCATGCTGTCAACGCTTGGTTCTTCAGTCGACCCGAGCTGGTCGCGGACGAGAAAGGCCGAAGATTGCCCTTGATTACAGACAAATATATCAACATCGTATTCTTCGAGATGATCCACAACGCCGTGGTTGGTGCTGCAGTCTGGGGGTATATCCACCAACTTCTTCAGGCTCTCGTAACCGGACCCAACGACCGGACCTACAAAAGTGCCTTTCTCCAGGAGCTTGCAAATGTTTGTCATTTCGAGTACCAGCGAGAGCAGCGGCTTTTTAAGCGTCATGTACAAATGGCTTCTGGCGATAAACATTTCAAGCGCGTCTCTGGCGTATATGATAATGGCACCGCGCGGGTAACAATGAAAACCAAGCCGGACACTCTTACCAGAACCGATCCGCAACTCCATTATATACTTCGCCTCTGCCAGACAGACACAAATGTCTCCAAGGCAGTCGATTGGATTCGAAAGTTAGATGACTTCCACAAAGCACATCCCACTGAGCAAGAAACAATGGGGGAGAGCGAATTTGACGCTTTCGGTGATCTTGCCGTGACAACCAATTTTGTCCAGTGTCTCTCGACGTCTCTTCCCATGCCACCAATGAATCCGAAGAAGGGACAAACTTATATCTCTCGGCTAAAGGCACTGTGGGGTGAGCTTGACCCGCTAAAGTCCGAGGTTGACTTGTCGGCGTTTGCAGTGCCCATAGATAATCTCATGGAGCCGGGAATGGCTCAAGGTGCGCTGACCACACTTGATGAATTCATATCCAACAAAACAGGCGCAGATATCGGCTTTCTCTATCAGGATTTGAACGAAGAATGCTTGTCGGACTTGCAGAATCAAGCTCAACAGCATAAAGAGAAGAACGAACAGATAGCACAGGCTGAGTTGGCTTCGTCAGTTTCTGAAGCGCCCAGCCGGGAAATTCAAATTGAGCAGCGCAAGGAAAAAACCAAGACACGCCCGCCACATTCATCGGTGTACAGTATCGCTCCAACAGCAGCTCCCCCAACGGAAGCAAAATCTGCAGCGCCCTCCCAAGCATTCAAAGTAAAGCCATCCTCCTTAGAGGTATTCTCGACCCTTTTCTCCAACCCGAAACCACGGAGCTCAATCACCTGGGCTGCGTTCCAAGCCGCTATGACGCACATGAAATTCTCTGTTGTGCCAAAGATTGGGTCCATTTATACCTTCTCTCCTCCTAAAGGCTTCAAGATCCAAAAGTCTATCACGCTCCACCGGCCGCATAACTCCCGGATTGAGGGCTGGAGACTTCTTTACCTTGCAAGTCGTCTAAAGAGAAAGTATGGATGGGATGAGAAGTCATTCGAGACGAATGATGAAGCTATGACTTGGTCTTCTGGGCGAACTCAGTCGTCACCAAAGCTATATAATTATAGTTCGGATACGCCACGTCTAACTTCTAAGTAGTTGACCAAAATTAGGTCAAATCTAACTCTATATACCTTTAGAACATAAAATGCAAAAGAGGAATATAGCGCAATGAATGACACATGTCGACAAATGTAGACTTGCATATTTCAAAAACACCAACACAATCACCACAACATTTAGTACGTGACCAGGCAACCATTCGCCTATTTTGAATACGACTTCATCGCTCCCGATTTTTCAAATGTATTATCATTTTCAGGGAACCTTGTCCACCTTTGCCTCAATGACAAATGTCCAGTGTTATACAAAACGCACGAAGAAGCATGATGTCGTGGAAGTATTTGTATTATTTACTATTGTTCCATATGTCCAATGCCAGCCTAGACTATATCCACATGCAATGACCTCAAGTCATACAGTCCCCAAGCCTCCAGCTAAACAGAATACATCAGCCTAGTTGAGATCCTTAACCCAGAGAGAAACCTTGGGGATAGAGGAGTCATTTCCAAGGAAGTAGACCTGCTTCTTGTCCGCGGACAGACCGAAGGAATTCTGGCCCTGGAAAGTGAGGTAGCCGTCTTCGGTGATGCCCCAGGCGTTGAGCACAGCGCCTGTGGGGGTGGCACCGGAGTGAGGGATGGTCAGGCCAAGAGGCTCAGACTTGCCCTCGATGGCAAAGAGGTTTTGCCAGGCAGTGGGGGGAAGGCCTTGTTGGGTGAAGGTGATGGTGGCACCGTCGGCGCTTTGGACTGTATGTTGTTAGGTTGATTCAGGCAGTGTTAGATAGGGTGCGTGAGACGTACGGCGCAGGATCTCCAGACTGTTAGCCTGCTTAAAGTCCACGATGGCGTGGGCTGTTGGATGTTAGTTACGTTTTCTGACGAAGGGTTGGGGTAGGGGTGGTACGTACTGTTGTCAGTGAGGACGGTGTTGCCGCCGTCAGCGACAAGCGTGAAAGACTTGGGGAGAGTGGCTGCGAGGGCAGCGGTGAAGAAGGTAGAAGCGGCGGCGAGAGTGAACTTCATGGCGGCGGATTGGGCGTGGTTTATTTATTTCGTTTCGTAGATTGATGTACTTGAGTGATGGTTGAGCTTGTGGTTGATAATTTTCGTCCAACTTGGGCGGAATTGGAGGGCTTTTATGTTCGTAACCCAAATAAATGTGGCAATGGGGTGCTCAGATACTATTTACCAGCTCGTGAGGCTGTAGCGTTACGCTATTGGGGAGGAGTATGTTGGTGCATCGATCTCTAATGCAATCGCTTCGGTGGTTGGTGTGGAGAATGTCTCACTTCGTTATTCTTGGAGTCAGCTCTCGGATAACCTTGGTATCTCTATTAGCCGAGTGTTGCTTGCATGATACTCGCATGAGTAATCTAATATTAGCATTCGATATTGCCACTCGAATTGGACTGTAACATCTTGTAGAGGAACAATCACAGCCGAGTCGGATCTGGTATGATATCATATCATTATCAACCCTTCTCTTTCACTCACACACGACACTGGAGAGACCCTTTGAAGCAACCCCATGTCGGTTAGAACGTTACGTGATGATCGGCATGGCTTTTCATCATTCTAAGCTTCCCCATCCTCGCTAGTCAACGGGCTAGTCTCACATCCCCGATGGGTGGCCCCACTAGGTGTCTCACGGAGAAGGAAAACTCCCGCCTCATCGCCACAAAATCCGGGTGGCTTAAGTTAAGTCTCAATTCAACATGCATGGTGAATTTCTATATTCTATGATGCGTGAATGGCCGATAGGAACCATGATACAATCAATCACGCCATTGCCATGGACAAGCACCCCTTGGAATAGCTCAGAGAAAATTGTATGGCTGATAAGCTGACTCAAAAATGTGATCTAAAACCTCAAATTAGAAGATAAGAGATCGGCGTCTTTATTGGGTACTATTGGCATTAACTACGATCATCTCCCTCACTCAGCAGTTCCAATCGTCCAGAACTCCCCTTTCGAAAGTTGCTTCAACGGTTTCGAAAACATCGTTAGAAATCAGGTGATATTTATTGCCCTTTGAAACACGTGCCGTTTATGACATATCATCTTAACGCGTCCTTTTCTGGACGAGCAGTCCACTTGGGGCCGGTTAGCGCTATCAATAAAAGCACTCACTACCTTACAGAATACAGTACTCGGTTTTTTACCCATAACAAATTATCTTCGGTTTACAATCTCTCTTCGGGATCTTTTAGGCGACATCTAAGAAGCACCATCTTTGTGTAGAAAGCTCGACACCCAATAGCAGCTAGGTAAAGAGATATGGACGTCTCGGCGTTGCATTCCTCTTATTTTTCACGCTGGCTAGTCAGACTATATATATCGCGGGCGTAATGCTTGATCGCTGTTTAAAAGTGGCACTGTTATCGGAAGGAATAAGGAAAGAAAAAGACAGGGACTTGAGACTAACAACGATAATCTACAAGATGATCCCTTGCAGCAAAATCTCAGATCTCCCGAACCGGAAATACAGCAGAATTGAAGCCTCCACAAATTCAATTGGTGAATATTATGAAAAAGTGGAGTCTTGCGCTCAATCTCTCCCACGTCCACCATCCTATCTTCTCACCAGAGTTATTCCCTCGGCTGGCCAGTTACCCCCGCTTCGGTTGCTCTACTCTGGAGGACTTCCAATGCGTCGACTTGAAGATGGGAAGCCATCGTCGGCTTGCGAGGCGTGTCAAGGTATGGGTGACCCATGGCTCTGCCTCCTCCCGTATTGTGTATGACAATGAATAGCTCAAAAGGCGGGAATGATGCGATAGAAAACACCCACGCTGTACACAATGCGCTCGCAAGTGTATTCCCTGTCCAGGATATAGAGATCTCAGTGGCCATAAAAATATGCCTAATTGTACAGATGCTACGATGGTCCCTAAGTAATACGATTAGAAAGAAACTACTCTCGATCGTTGCCAAGAGTGATACCTTCGGGATTGATGATGTATCTTATTTTACGCAGGAGCTGGACATAGTGCACGAAAAGGTCAAGAATATTACCTCAGACGTCTTGAAGACCGTGTCTCTACTATTAGATCCTTCTGTGGAAGGCGCAGCTATGAAAATAGGCACTATGCTCTCTGGCCTTTGGCTGAACTAGCGAATGTGGAGTCTTGCCCGGAAGCCAGTTGCACTTATATTCTACATCAGTTAAGAAACCTTAAGGAGAGATATAATCTTCAGTCCGCGGTGAAAGCGGCAAAAATGTCAGAAATAACAGTATCTATGCAAACATCGTCAGTCTTTTCATACTCACATACGATGATCTTACAAAGTATTATGGCTTATCTGACATGGTGTAATTGCACAACTAGGCTCCTCCTTTGTCACTTATCCTAAAGCACATGCATCTATATAATCTGTTTTCTAATCCAATTAAGCAATGTTTCACCCAATGTTATTTGAGATATCAGCAGATGGGTGCAGATGTTGCCTACAACAGCTCGTTTCTACACCCGACAATTCCCATGTTATGTCGGTGTTCAAAGGCGACACTGTAAGATATGAGCGGTTCAACCTCTGTTTCGAGTTATAAGCGACGCATCGGGCCTCGCGGAATCAATATTCCTGTTTCAGAGCTACAAATAACTGTTTCCGCAACATTAGTGTACGCCTTGGTAACTAACATACTCTAATTGGCCCCTATTCGTCCACAGATGGATGTGGGAAAGCACCCTGCATATCCTTAAGCGGGTTGAAGTACCCGCCATAAGTAGCATACATGGCAACGATTATGATCTCAACTATCACCGCCATGGAGGCCTTGGCTGAAATCGATCCCTTCACAAGGTTGAACACGGAACTATTGGCAAACACCAATGATTCTGGATATACAATCCGTACTAGGAGTAAGGGTAGCGCGATTCCGACAACGAAGATGGCTAGGCGCTCCCGCCTGGAGATATTTTGACATTGGCGTAACTTTACCCCAAGAGAGAGCGAGACGCAGAACGCATCCGGCTAAAGCATCAAGGTACACGCAAAACCCAACACGGGACGTGGATTTTGGGTTGGTTAGGTTCGGACGAGGGGGCACTTCCGACAGTGCTGAGGATAACGGCCACTGAAACGACGATTTGTGTCAGACGAAATTTCGGCTCGAGAATAACTTCTATTTCCTTTCGAACCAACCCCGTACTTTTACGGGTACGTCAGTGTTGCCCATTTACTCTTTTTGAGTTGTTCTTCACAGGGCAGGGCAAGCAAGAAAAAGGGTCTCCAATCTCTTACAGTCTTGATAGCAAAACCAAAGTGACAAGCATCAGTGGTGATATGTCAATTGAGCCAAAAGCAATGACCGCTATTAGAAGATCTTTCGATGGACGGCTGCGTGTGCATAGTTCACAGATGGAGCCGACAATGCGAAGGAGACAAAATATCAGAACCTGGACCCAGCCTTCGGAAACGCGAAAGCCTTGCCTCAAATAGGTGATCTATATGATCACTAGGAAAGGGATATAGACAATAGGTTGCAATATGGATATGCCATCTCTCCCTGTCAGATGCATTGTGTAGTACTCGGCTTGCCTCGAATGCAGTTTGATGAGGATGGGAACAGCAAGAAAAAAGGAATTTTATCAGTGGCAAAATCTAGGTTCTGTAGTTATATGCGACTTCTCTTTCTAAGCTACTACCTACCACGCCCGTTTACCGGAGACTGCAGAGAAAGCCGCATGCTAGACAGTGCCAATGTTCCAGGGTATTCCAATTGGTTACCAGTTTTGGCAAGTGTTTCGAAGCTTAGCGTTCATCCCCCTTGTTACATCCATGATTCTACCACTAATATGTTCTAAATGCTCCTGGAAAATGGAACCCACCAAGGCTTGACTGACTGAACCTTTCGTGAATCCCTTCGGACACTGTCTGAGATTGCTCTACTGTATGGTAAGGTATGAAAAGATTATTAGCTCTGCTATGCACAGCCACAAAATCTCAGTTCGATGCTAATACGAACATGCTCATGGGTCGGCAGTGCGCACTTATTCCGGAGCATGTAAGCTCTGTACGCTGTTACACTGCATTTAAGGAACGACCTCGATCTGCCGCCTTACTCAACGGAATTGTACAGTCCACAGGCCAGTCGTGTGGATGTACAAGTAACATCTGCGGGGCTGGAACCACCTATTCTATCCGCGGTGTGATTAGGTTCTTTCCTTGTACCATGCACTGGGTGATTACGGTTGTCACATATTTGCCTTCTTGTCTAGGTAGCATTCAATCTAGGCTGGTGTGAAATCCTAGATGCTACGGTCTCCCCATGACTCTCAACGCTATAAATAACACGTAAAGTCCCTCACGAGGAAAACCGTATTGTTCGTATGCGGATCACGATATGATACTAAGAAACTGAAGACTGTTGGAAGCAGAGACGAACTGCTCGGTCCGGCATTCGTAGACAGCGAGCTATCTTTCAACGCTGAAAGATCGTCCGGTAATGAACCTTATAATACCAATCCCCCCATCGGGCTTTTCTGCCATGGACAAAGTGGTCATGCCCGAACATGAACTATTTGCGCTGCTGTTGATTAAAGAATGGAGGGTGGGGAATCATGAGACTATCGTGCTGTTACAGGAGCAATTGTCTCGATCCTTCACAGTCCTACTCTACACCTGTTATTTTATATTTAGATCGAGATCGTGTCGCGTTCAACTAACCCCTCTAGTGCGATCCTTCGTGCATTGCGCTGTCAAGAGCTGATTTGTCGAGTGGACTCAAAACTAACATGGATATATGACGTCATCTCGCGTCGATGCTGCTCCATGGAGGATGAATATATTCGTGATTTCTAGCTGGTGATTAAGCAACATGGCATGTTAGAGAATATATTGGCTGTCTAGCTCAGGCATCTTCATCGATTGGGCAGATACTACATCTTTTCCATTCTATCGTAAGATAACTCGTTAGGGCTAGTTCAGGCACCCTGCCGGTTCCTTAGCTCAAAACAAAGGCCTGTCTCTCTTCTTAATACTTATTCATAGTCATTGTATCTTTTGTCTTGTAAAACAGATTTTCTACAAAACATAATTTTAAACCTCAACAGTTGGAAGGGGTCTGACCGCCAGTTGACGTAGAAGGGAGGGAGAGAGAGAGAGAGAGGAAAGCTCCTTCAGAATAAGATGATATTATTAGCATCAGGCCCTACACACGATATGCATGTTTTTTGCATGGGGTTAACCAAAATTGGGTCAAGATTGGGCGATCTCGGCAGTGTCGGGGATTTTCAACCATCGGTTACCTCGGATTCTGAGTCCTTCAGGCCAACCACAATCGTGGCTTCGCTCGCCGCTGTGAGACTTGCAGAGACTTAACGAATCACCTTCGCCTAGTGGGTGTGCCCCTAACATAGGCCTGTATCCCATCTCTCAAGAGAATAAAAACCCCTTCTGCCTCCCTCGACTTCAATCAACATCAATCAGCATCAAGAAGAAAGGCCAAGACTAGAATCGCAAGCACCGGCTTAACATTATTGAAGTTCACTATAACTACTATAATTATATATTATTGAGTCATAAGTCATATCAACAACATGAAGGCCCCTTACTTTATCGCTTTCCTTGCCGCTGCCGTCTCGGCGCAGAATGCTTTCATCGGATTGCCCAAGAAAGACCAAGAGATCACTGCAGGAGAGAATCTAGTTGTTCAGGTTCAGCGCCCGGTAAGTTCGGGCCGACATCTCGCAGCCTAGCCGAGACTAACTGCCGTATCAGAACTCCCTGACTGGCTCCAAGGAGATGGGCGTCGCTATTGGCGTGGCATCCTGCGCCTCAAACCCCTGTATGGCTCCGAAAGACACACTGGGTACTCTCCTCTATAACGGGCCCTTCAAGCCCGAGTATCACGATAACCTGGGTCCTTATGAAAACTTTACCGTGACGATCCCAGACTCCATAGCTAAGGGAGACGCACAGATCAACGTCGCCCATGTAGCAATTGTTGGGGTAAGTGCTAACCTCCCACGATCGCATCGATGAGATTAAGGAGCTAATATGGTTTATTTGCAGGCCAGCGCTTGGCCATACCTGGACCTGCTCAATCAGACTGTTGTTGTTGCTTAGGTCTTGCGTGAAAGTTGTCTACCCGTTTCCGCTTGTATAGGCTCTTTGCGGGAACTGGCGAGTTGTATATTCACTCCTTAATTTTCTCTGGATTCTTAATTTCGTAGTTTTACTTTGGGATTGTCGGTCGGTCCTTGCTCATTTTGGTCCTGAATTTTGCAGAAATCATTTATGCTATAAGATCGCCTATTATTAATCTATTTGTTTTCTTCGGCATTTGGAAGTCCATCATCATGGGGAGATGGTGATAAGACTGAGTATTATTCCTACGACCGCATAATATTTACTCTTAAATCAATATGAGTCTCCATTTATAGAAGTCCCGGTAGCGTCAAACCGGCAGTCTAGTGGAGAAACAGGCTGTCAGTCGGATCAACCCGCACAATGTGGAGGATTTCGTGAGACGAATCAGACGCCATAATTCTGGATTTTAATTGAGCTGCGAGACGACTACCTTAAGATCCTTCTCTATTGGGTCAACTCGTCTATGGCACCGTGTAGTCGTGCTGAACCTGCGTCTTCCAAGTGACTCTCTGTGCTAACTTTTCCGTCGTCTATCTCACTCAGTTCGTCTTATGGTTTAAGAAGTTGTCTGTATTTCAAAAGCTCTAATTATGGGCTATAGGCGACCTAGGCAAGGTCTCCAGTCGTAAAATGAAACGAACGATAGCGCCATGCAAAGTCGCCGGTGCGGAAATATCCGTGGTGGATCAATGCATATTCCCCATAGTCCAGAGTACGTTTTAAATCTAATTTCCTCCCTATGGGCGACTGACTAATGAGTTCGCACTCTCAATATGCGGATCAAGGCTACTTGTACTTGCTGTTAAGTGAGGTATAAGTTGGTGTTGATAGGGTTATAAGCGATTATACGTTATTCATACTATTCATAGTAAAAGGATACAAAACCCAAAGTTGTTAGTACTGTAGCAAAGTCCATGCTAATTAGATATCTTGTACTTCATAACCGTGCTTTCTTGAGTTGGGAATTAAAAAATATTAGTATTTCTATATTATAGAATCCCAGATTGCCCTTGGTGGTAACTTAATGAGGGCAGTGGCATGATACTTAGTCGTAGCGTAGCACTGCTGGAGGGGCTTTCAATTAGGGACATTGAGTTAACAGGAGACTAACTGATACCGGTAAAGTGGACTACACTCCAGGTCTCATCTGGCTGCTTTGTAGGCATGCGATCGTCGCTGCCCCACTACAGATAACAAGCCAGTTTGTCAGAGATATAATAGTCTGCAGAACCCCGAATAACGCTTGCTTGCAGTACTTTTTCATCCCTGTCCCACGTTTCAAACAAACTTTGCCGGCCAGCATGACTGTTACAACCACTACTCGCCCTACGATCCTTGTCATTCACGGGGCATGGCATCATCCTGAATTTTATGCTCCCTTCTGTAAGGCATTTGAAGACTTGGGCTACGAAGCAGTCTGTCCTCGCCTTCTAACTTGCAACAATGATGTGCCCCCCACGAAGAAATTGGAGGATGACGTGGCGCTCATCCGAAAGACGGCACAATCGCTCCTTGATGATGGGAAGACCGTCATCGCAGTGATGCACTCCTATGGCGGAGTTGTTGGCACTGATGCCCTACACGGGCTGGCGATCAAACGTTTGATCTACATGACTGCTTTTATACCCCCTAGTGGCAGCAGCCTCGCAGGGATGTTCGGCGGCCAATTGCCCCCTTTCATAACAGTCGACGTATGTAGCCGCTTACCTGAACTGATATGCACTCGCTAACAAGTATTTCTAGGATGAGAGGGAGATTTTGACTGTCCCTGACCCGGCACCCTGTTTTTTCAACGACCTCCCCCCTGAGGAAGCCGCTGCATGGGCCAAGAAACTGGTGGTCCACCCGAAATCCGCCCAATTCGACCCAATCTCACACGAGGCGTATCGCAGCAGTCCCGCCACATATATTGTCTGCGAACAGGATGCCGCTCTTATTCCCATGGTTCAGGAGATGATGATCGAAAACGTGAGGAAGGCGGGAGTGGATATAAGCGTTGAGAGAATACCAGCGAGTCATAGCCCTTTCCTCAGCATGCCTGAAGAGACTGCCAATCGGGTGCTAAGGGTTGCATCCCAATGAACTATAAGATAGCCTAACCGCATGGAGCGCGGTATGCGAGACGGATCTGGCGAAATTTACTCCGCAAGCTTCGAATAGATCCTGCTTAGTTTGAGACATTTCGTGGCCTGATACAACGGTTTGAGTCGAAGAAACGGGACCGATGTAACGAACCGCATCCCAGGCCAATCGCGGATCGGGAAACCTTCAATTGTGTTCTTTGCCCGACCCACTCCGTCCGATCCTGCAGGGCTAGGATTGAAGTTTATTTGATTAATGTTTGCGTGGATGGTTTGACCGGTCCCAGACTTTGGGAGTAGTCTATTCACTGAGTACTGCTTTCTGCCTTTCTCGTGAAGCATTTCACCCAATAACCTGTTCTATTGGTTAACCTGGGCCACTATCACTATCCGCCTAGAGAGACCCAGGCCTGGTGTCTCAATCTCAATGTACTTAATGATACTACTCCATATATTCTTTTGTAACATATACATAGTATGCTAAGACCAATGCGTTCTTCGCTAATCCCTCGGCTCGCGCTCGACGAACTGTTGCCACGGAATTGTAGATTAACAATTTCTCAAACAATCTCGCGCAATTTGCCAAGTCCAGCACTCTAGCGTCAAGAGGAATATCACTAGTCTAATGTACAATATACACTATAAATCCCAACTTAATGGTTATGCGCGCAGCGAGCCACCAGGATGAAGATCCTTGCGGGCGGGTCTGCCCAAGGCAAACCCCTCGGATTTGGACATTTGCACGCACATGTAAAATCCACAGCAGTATAAGTACTTTTTTTTTTTATTTATTTATTTTTTTTTTTTTTTGGGGGGGGGAGGTCCCCGGTAGTTAAGAACCCCTTAAAAGGCGCCTTTATACGAATCCCTGTTGATATATGCACATAACCCTGGTGGCACAAGCTTCCGTCCTGGATGATAGCGACACAAAACGCTAAGTGAAACCATTCAAGCTTCAAGAACAGCTAATTTATTCTCAATCTGATCTTTAAAATGTTATCCACATGCAAATTCTAGCCGGGGTACGGGGATCCACGTAAAGTTTAAATAGTATGGCTCACGTCCGATGAGATTGCGAAATTTTGCCGTCATTTAACCGGCGACTAGGGTTATGTATATGCAGCGACAACAAGAAGAACAACAGCGCCGTCGTCTTTCGGGAAAAGCTTTTTCGTCTCGTTATGGGTGCTAATGACCGTGGGAAAACATACATTACGGTCAGTGCGGTGCTCGTCGCCCTGTCCACGGTGGTTGTTGGTTTTCGCATCGTTGCGCGATGGATGAGAACCACTTTGGGGCTGGATGACTATGTCATCTGTGTGTCGATTATTCTTGCATATAGCATGCTGGGAGAAGCAGTTTTTTGTACGTTTGCCAATTTGCAATGCGATCGTGCATGGCTGATTGTGCATAGGGGCCCGAGATGGCGGGCTAGGAAAACACATGGACGAGCTCAGTATTCAGGAGAAGATTACCTTCCAAAAGGCGAGGATAGGCGGACATCCAATTGTGGTCTTAAGTCTAATAAACAATCGCAGTGTTTCTTCGCCAACGAAATCTCATACACCCTCCTCGTCCCCTCCATCAAAATCTCAATCCTCCTACTCTATCGCCGAATCTTCACCGTTCGCAGCTTTAGAATCGCGAGCCTCATCACCGGCGGTCTAGTCATATCATGGTGTCTCGCTGTCTTTATCACCGTCCTTCTCCAATGTCGCCCGATTGCCCTGAACTGGAACAAGGCCTTAGAAGGCACTTGCATCGACCCGAAACAGTTCTTCTTCGGCAACGCGATATCCAATCTCCTCATTGATGTGGTTATCCTCGCTTTACCGATTCCGATGGTTCTACAGCTTCAATTACGATTGTCGCAGAAGCTGACTGTTCTGGGTATATTTCTTCTTGGTGGATTGTACGTCTCATACTTGATTATATTTGTGAAGGATAAAAGCTTACGGATACAGTGTCTGTGTCGCCAGTATTATGCGAGTCGTTACTCTCGATATCTTCCAAACCATGGATACGTCATGTATGTTTCTTTGATTTCCTCTCGAAACGAATCGCATTCAAATAGTATTCTAATTGGCATACAGACTCCGTAATGGAAGCCGCAACCTGGACCTTCGTCGAACCCTGCGTCGGAATCATCTGCGCTTGTTTACCGACCCTTCGACCGCTTCTACGGACACTATGCTGCTCCTTCTCGTGGAGTACGGATCATTCCGACGGTCCACCGGCAAACTATAGGATGCATAGAATATCCAGTGCCGCGAAGAATGATTCAGCCGGTAGAAGCGACAGAGAATGGGGCAATAAGCGATTTGGGGACGAGTTCGCGTTAATGGGCGGGAGTACAAAAGTAACTGTTAATGGGGACGATGCTTCCTAGATTCGATTTTGGTTATAGGCGTTCGGTGTATATTCGAAAATGGGATTTATGATTGTGTGTATATACTATAGACGTGTTGGGGTTAGGATAATGTCTTGAGAGTGCTATATAACGCCTGTTATTGCTGATTCTAATATTTAAGTCAAGGCCTGTCGAGTCTTCTGTAGGAAGGCAATTGGTAAGGAGGAGTTTCCATGTACGAGATCATATGAATGTGAATCTAGACTGAATGGTGCCCTTGGCTGAAGGTTAGATCGAACCAGAGTTGTACACGGTCTGCTGTGGGTGACACCTCGTATGAAGTTGTATCCTGCGATGGCTGCCCAGCTCAGCGATGTCATAATGTCGACAGCTGTCTGGCCAAACAATACTTTATGTATGTTTTAAATTGAATGGGACCAGCAGGTCGTTCTATATCTGCGATCCTGGGCCTTTCGCACGACATGTCCGCCCATGTTGAGGGTAGACTCAACATTTGTCTGAGAGAGACAAAAAAAAATATTAAAAAAAAAGAGAAAACAAAAAAAAAGAAGAAGAAGCAGAAGAGAAATAAAAAGAAGGAAAGAAAAAATAAAATAGAAGTACACAGAGAGGGGAAATGTATGTATGTGTGTGTGTGTGTGTGTGTGTTTGCGACAATGACAACCGTGCTCAACATTTCGAGATTTGGTCCATCTCAGGTATCATATGAGCTTAAACGTTGGATATCAGCAAGCTACCTAGGATCGCGATCACCACCGGGCTTGCAGAAGCATTTAACCTTATCGTGGGTTGGCTTTAGCGTACCGTGGGTATCCCAAGCCTAGGAGGGTCTCGTTAGGTCTCGAACTTCGCTAAGCCAATCCGATCCTAAGCCTTTCCTTATTTATAGCATATGTCAGTTGATCGCCATTCGCAGTCCCTGTTACTGAGGGGATGTCGCTACGAAGCTGAGCTATAAATATTGCCTAGCTCCATTAATTAGGAACCATGTATTATGAGTCTGGGACTCTCTAGCCTTCTGCACAATATCCTGCTCTCGTCAAGATATCGTTAATTTCAGTGATACATCATGTCCAATGCAAATAACACACCTAGTTCGCAACCAGCACACGCAGGTCTACTCACAGAGGAAGCACCAACCTATCAAACATTCACAGATGCAACAGATAAACTGTACAAAAAGTTGGTCCAGGATGAATCCCGTGAATGGTGGCAGTACCGTTTCATTAGCGCGTCTTTCAACTTACTCGCGATCGTGCAAGTCATGGTCGGGGCAAGCATAACTGCTCTTGGGCCGTTTGGGGGTCAGCATCTGATTGCTGTAACCGTGCTAGGCGCCGTTAATACTGTCATTGCCGGGTTTATAGCTCTTCTCAAAGGTAGGGGCCTTCCTCAGCGACCCCGGAAGAATATGCTAGAGCTTAGGAGGGTTCGGGAATATATTGAGCAAAAGAGGACCATGTTACAGTACAGGAACAGGAGGTTCTCGAGGGATGAGGTTGACTCTCTACTGGAAGATGTGATGAGGAGATATGATCTTGCTGAAGAGATTATTGAAAGAAATCAGCCGGATACCTATACAGATAGTACGGGGTCAACTGGTAGAGAGCGTCCATCGGACGAAGAAAGGACTCCAGGATAAAGCAGGTATTATCAAGTACGTTGTATTAGAAATCTACCGTGGCTGATTAAATTCCGTGTTATAGGTACTGTGAAAACTTTGACTAACAGCTTACAGATGCTTTCCTGCTTGACCGGTTCCAGCTCCGCTTGGAATGCATCTCTAGATGCAGATGATTGTTGAGGTACCAGCGCCAGTGGCATGACTTCCTTTCTTGCTTTACTCCTGCAGGGGTAAAGGTTCATTCGTCTGGTTAGCACTACTCCGATCAAATCCGTACAAGGCCAGGAGAAGATTTAGACTCTCAAACCAGCAAGCCCACAGCCTTTGTGCTTTCACTTCGGTCATCCAAGATTATTTCTCTCCCTTCTCAGAAAATACAACTGTAGCATGTTTGCATCATGTCTTGCGATGGGAGAAGGTTGCTATATTGTATATTATAGCTACTAGATGGAATCTATAGTCCTTATTCTTCTCACACAATATGTCAAATGGCACATGTACCAAGCTATGCATTAGGAAGCTAGACTATCATAATGTCTTATGTCGAGAGACTCCAGAAGGGAAGGTCCAGGCGACTAAAGCAAATGTCCTTAGCAATTATATAATCAAATTAAATGACTATTTGTAAACTTGCTTCATTGGGCGTCCTTAGACATCGCCACGAGTCGGGTTCGGGTCCAATATAAAGCACCGTCCGTACCCGACCCGCGGGTTTAGATTGTAAACCGACGGCGACCCCGTAAACCCGCCGAAAACCTGTTTTAAAAAGGTATAAAAGTCTTAACTTAGATGTATAAAAGTAGTCAATGACTTTAATTTCCTAAGTAATCTGTATATTTTGTATGTTTACTCTGCCTGTTAACAAACGGGTACCTATGGGTAAACCCACGGGTTTAGACTGACAACCAAAAACCCGCGGGTACTACCCGCGGGTTTTGGCGAAGTCTAGTCCTTCTCACTCTAATACATAAAGTACCCCTTATTGCCCAAATTCAGACGGAAGCGAACCTCAAATTTGTGATTCAGCCTGATATCCTTGTTCGTTGCCACAGAGCTCCGTTACCTCGGGGTCCTTCATTGATGGGAGAGCATACTTGGTTACTGGAAGGTACCACCAAAAGAAGTATGCTAAACTCAATGAGTCACCTCTTATCTCACTGTACTTCTTGTTCTCTCCTCTATTGAGCCTGAAGAGAGACTCGGCCTTGTATGTTGTCACAAAAAAGCTAAAGCCACGATAAGGTATTCTCGCAGCGAGTAGCCCGGCATCAACACGCAGTGTATCCGCTCTCTATCTATATTTCCCGGCAATAGGAGCTTCAGCTTTCAGGAACTCCTCCGTAGCGACTGAGAGTATATGCTAATCACCATATAATGGTCCCGAGGGATGAGACACCACTGAACCAACCCCTCGACGGCTTCCTGTCTATTGCGAGCAATACTTCAACTTTGATAAATCATTGGAGAGGACTATTTCACAAATAGAAATATACGAGATTTATACCTCTTATCTCAGGCTAGTGGACCATTGCTCGCAAATATGAGCCTTAGGTACGCTTTCATGATTCGGAAATCAAAAGACGCTCTAGTCTCGTGTTCATCATTTCTCACTCTAAAACCCCTTTAAGTGAAACAATGCTGTCACTTTGACTTTCCGTCATTTCAGTCTGCCTTGTAGCTGTTAATGCGCTTTCGGCTAGCGACGGTCTTCGCACTGAATCCGTGATGAAGGCTAGGCTAGTCTCCCCATGAGCTTCGAATTGAGCTCAAGTGATCCTCTTATTGGCCCAAAAGACGATGGCTACGCCCGTGCTGGGATCAAAGACCCGTCCACCATCAAGTCGATGGAGTTTACCATGTTCTTGCAAGCACAGCCAAGGAATCTGGTTATCATTTAGGAGTAGTTTACCTCAGCTTTCCCGATTTCAATGAGGCCAATTCAGCAACATTCCATTACCTTGATCAAACCCTCATCGAAACAGGCTACCGCGCCGCTCCTGAGGTCTTCTATTTTGGGCCACACAAGCTGTGGTACCTTGTTTACCAAAATGGTAATGCTGCGTACTGCACCAACTCCGATATCAGCAATCCTGCTGGGTGGAGCGCACCCAAGAATTTCTTCAGCAGCATGCCCAGTATCATTTAGGAGAACATGGGCAACGGAAACCGGGTCGACATATGGACGATCCGCGATTCGTCGGACCGCTACCTTATTTTACATCAGACGATAATGGTCATCTCTACCGCTCTCAGACCTCCCTCGGGAACTTTCCGAACGGCATGGAGAACACCGCCATCGCGCTGCAAGACATGAATATATATGCCTCGTTTGAGGCATCCAATGTATACAGCACCGGTAACGGTGAGTACCTTCTTCTCATTGAGGCCATCGGCAGTGACGATGCAAGCTATTTCCGTTCCTGGACTTCAGCTAGTCTCTCTGGTGCCTGGACCAGTCTTGCCGACACGGAGGTGCTCCCCTTTGTGCGGTCCAACAATGTCATGTATAGCACTGAGGCCTGAACTAAGAGTATCAGCCATGGGGAGATGATACGCACGAATGTTGAGCAGACCATGACCATTTACTCCCTGCAATCTACGCTATCTTTGCCAGGGCGTGGATCCAAATGCGACTGGCGATTATACAGCCATGCCGTGGAAACTTGGGATCCTCACCCAGGCCAACTGTGGGTGTTAACGGGCAATTATCGGACAGGCTAACTTAAAAGAAGTCTGTCAGCGGGCTGGACTGTGGATACCCCCAGTAAGTCAAGACTTCACCTCAGCGTCGGCATGCAAGCTGGCCCGACTCCACTTTCAGCCGTAGTTCAGGGACTAGATAAAAATTACCTAAGTAGAAACTATTCCGCATTGAGCACTCGAAACTCGCTTAGTCTTCTATAATAAGCGACTGCCTCTAGTTTTCCATTTTTCAACTCTTCCATTGGTAAATTGAACAAATCAGTGGTTTCGCTTAATGCGCAATTACTCCAGTAGGAAATCGCCCGGTTATACCAGGGCCCACAAGTTCGAAACGTTTAAAGCTCACGGTGCTCCAAAGACCCTGATCAAGTGGGCCTAGCCTAAGCCTGTGGACTACCCAACCATCAATGGCATCCATACTCCGTAGCTACTGTACTTCGTACATTATCCATGAGTCCATGACTACCGAGGCAGTCAAGCGCCAAGAGGAGCTCATGTGTCGAAAAGGGCCACTAGCGGAGACCAGTACATCTGGTAGGTGTCAGCTATAGACAGGCTTGTGTGGTATAGATAGACCGGAGGTTGAAATCTGGTTAGGATTCGGCAGACCTTTCGTCATACTGTGGGTTTCTAGGCTCTCGAGGCCATTTCCAGAGTCTGCGTTCAGGCGCCGGGTACAAAGCCATTTCCCGCTCGGATGAAGCCTAATTCTTGCCATCGCTCGAGGTACTTTGGCCCTGGCCAATAG
Organism: Aspergillus tamarii; assembly: GCA_030556085.1. Taxonomy (NCBI): domain Eukaryota; kingdom Fungi; phylum Ascomycota; class Eurotiomycetes; order Eurotiales; family Aspergillaceae; genus Aspergillus; species Aspergillus tamarii. Next base: position 1,106,921 of record JARVTJ010000006.1, read on the forward strand.
GGTAAAGTCAACTCTGTATGATATCCTACGGCTAGACGTTGTAACATATCATAAATCGTGGTCATACTGATTCGTCCAAATCGCTCCAAAGTGGGTGGCTATAGTGTCTTATCAGGTGCGGAACTATCTGTACATACAGGAAGACCAAATACGCTGCTAGCGGTGCACAAACGCGCGAAACTGCATGCTAAGATTGCAGCTGCGCCGGTCCTCTTGAGTCAGAACGTAGTGAGGGTGGTTCAATGAAATTCAGGGTCTCAGGAAAAAATCCACAATACGAATCGAAATGTGTGGAATGATCCTCATAAGAAAAAGTGGATCCACCTTTTGCCTGTGAAGCTCTCACTGAGCAGACTCCTAGTTATGACTCGGCAGTTGACAAATTAAGAACGATCCGATGGCTATCAGACGGCGGTTTCATGTTTTCTGACAAGATCACTAATCTTCTTCACTCCACCTATCTAGACCAGGTTCGGAAACCCCACTAGCCCTACATAGACTCGGCTTCTAACTTTAACTTACGACTTAGATCAATGGAATGGGCTGCGACGCTTCGTCCAACGAGGCTTTAATGTGGAAATTACACCGTTCCTCTCCGTCTGGCAGTTGAATACTGGCGAAACCTCTCTGTGTTTCTACTCGTGCATGTGCCTAGTACTTACCTGGTCTTGGTAGAAACTGCTAGATGGGCAATGCTTTGCTGATTTGGGCGGGTATTCGGTTTGTCACCTCGGCGCTCATACTTGAACAGGAGGACCCCTCCTTCAATCTACTCGTAATCTGTCCGTGATTGCTCTTCAAGTGAATCTAGTCTTGTACACCCAGTGTGAGCTGAGTTGTAGATATATCAAAACTACTAGAACCTTTGTTGACCTACTCCACTGTACATCCAATATTCACACGTGTTGTACAGCAGGCTGGCTTTAGCCGTTTATACCTATTGCGCTATGCAACTCCGTGCCTTTAAAGGAAGGTCGTTACCCTTCCACATGTGGGGCAATAGCTACATAGTAGTGGATCTACCCATGTCGTTACAATCGCAAATTGCTCATTGGCAGAGCGCCTCGTACATAGGTCACTGGAGTCTAGACATCATGCTGTACGGGTCTAGGGGTTTAGTCTAGGGGCCCTGAGCTCCAAGGAGGGCTTAGCTCTTGACGCCTGGGTAAAGAGCCACTGCACAGTCCGTATAGGATTCTCTCATTCTTTGGTCTGGTGAATGCCACTGGAGTTATATTAATATGAAACGGGAGGTTTTACTTCAATTTCGCTCCTTCGACCCCTCGTCAAGCTGGGAGAACTATTTAAGCTATTGGCTACCAACAAGATCATGTTGGCGTTTCAATATCAACTCTTTCATTCTCATCATTGCTCTTTTTTTGTATTATTCACTCCCTTTCTTTCTTAACCCACAAACTAGACGTTTGTCTTCCTTTCATTACTCTTTTTTCTTTTGTCCAAGATGAAGCTAAACCTTGCCTCTCTCTGTTTTCTTGCGAGTATTGCCCCGCTGGTTTCGGGTCATTATGTGTTTTCAAAGTTGATTGTCGACGGAAAGACAACCAAGGATTTTGAATACATCCGCGAGAATAGCAATGGGTACCAACCAACACTGGCTTCTGAAATTGTGAGCAACGACTTCCGCTGCAACAAAGGTTCCATGGAGTCTGCGGCCAAGACAAAGGTTTACACGGTTGCTCCGGGCGCAGAGATGGGTTTTCAGCTCGCCTACGGTGCTTCGATGAAGCATCCTGGCCCCCTGCAAATTTACATGTCCAAAGCACCTGGCGACGTCAAAGCGTACGACGGATCAGGCGATTGGTTCAAGGTTTACCAGGAGGGTGTCTGCAATGACATTTCCGGCGGCTTGAAAGACACTGACTGGTGCACTTGGGGTAAGGATACCGCATCCTTCAAGATCCCCGAGAATACTCCGCCTGGTCAGTATCTTGTTCGTGTTGAGCACATTGGCCTTCATCGCGGCTTCAGTGGTAATTCCGAGTTCTACTTCACCTGCGCTCAAATCGAAGTCACCGGTTCTGGATCTGGCGTTCCGGGCCCCTTGGTCAAGATCCCCGGAGTGTACAAGCCTGAGGATCCCAACATCCACTTCAACATCTACCACCCGGTCCCGACTTCTTACGACCTCCCCGGTCCCTCTGTCTGGTCTGGTGGTGTCTCGGATTCCTCTTCTTCTATTTCCGCACCTCCGGTCAATAACGCCGCCGCCGCTTCCTCTGTAACCCCCACGACTCTCGTGACTCTCTCCAAGACTTCCAGTACCCCTGCGGCAACGTCCTCCGCTGCCCCTACCTCGTCCGCTCCATCAAATGGTACTATCAAGAAATACTACCAATGTGGTGGCCAGGGTTGGACTGGATCAGGATCGTGTGAAGCCGGTACTAGCTGCCGCGAGTGGAACACTTGGTACTTCCAGTGTGTCTAGGCCGAACTACTAGAGCACTATCTATTGCTGTGATGCGGGTAACCAAATTCGTCTTCATATATAATCGCTCATGGCTCATCTATTAAACTATTCAGATATTATATTTGATAACAGCTCTGCTTCTGAACCAATAATCTGAAACTTTTAATCATTTTCCTCCCGGTATTAGAAGAAGAACCCTAGAAATTTTAAGGTTATCAATGAGCCGTGGTTGCAGAATGCCTGTTCATCCATGATAGGTTGGGAATTGTAGTCCCGGGGCAGTATCGAAGTATGGAACGTACATAAACTCTATCTCTGGTTGTCTATGGTTGTTTCTCGTAAAATATGGAGGTTACTCAATTACCGTTGGAATATGTAATTCTTACGTTTATACTAGCTCAAGTATAAATAAATCAAAGAACAACATCCAAGTGCTACCAGCACAAATCTAAACTGCTATTTACACCAATCTGTACAAAGAACAAACCCTCCACATAGTCTCAAAATGAAGTTATCAGGCATACTACCCAGCATCCTCCTCCCCATAGCCGGGAAAAGCTAGCTCATCCAACCCCAAGAAGAAAAGCACCTCGTTTATCTACCTCTCCGTCCTCCAGACAACTGGGTCGCGGGTCCGCGCCTATTCTCCGGGGAAAGTCCTTGCTGGCTACCATGCCGACCTCGACGAACACGACGCCAAAGGCTGGCATGAATTAATTAACCAGAAATGCGAGAAGTTCCATGCGTGTGCCTCGACCATATCGTTCAATGGTAAGAGACCAGATTCACTAAGATGTGTCTGAGTCAAGGGAGGTCCTACTACCCCGGGTGGTTATATTAGGGATTGGAACTCAAAAGCTGAGGCGAGGGATGCGGCTATGTATACTATTAGTTTTCAGGATGATGAGGATGAGTTTCTGAGATTGCAGCGGGATATTCTTTAGATATCTACCGAGTTGCAGGTGAGTTAGTAGTTCTGTAATTTCTAGGTATAAATTGAGGACGTCTTCGGCTTATTCTTGTGAAAATCGTTGTCGATGCCACAAACTACATAAGTTATCGTTACTAAGAAACCCGAAAATAATCAAAGTTCTGCTGTACGACGATCAACTGATCCAAAATTTCACTTATATACTTCGCTAGGTAATGCGAACATGCATTCATGATGAAGCACCTTGGTCTTTCACTGCCAAGGCTCGATAATTTCATAACTTAAAGCCGCAATCGCCACAGTTACATACGACTTAAGATCCGTTCCGCTGAGGGGTCAGACCAGGTCTCCTTGATAAAATCGGCACACCGTTCCCCAATTCCATATGCCGGCATCTGGGTATGTCCACCATGCAAAGTGGGCATCACACTACAGTCCGCAACACGCAATCCTGCAACTCCCTTGACCCTGAGCCTATTATCTAGGACAGCAAGGGGGTTGTCGTCCTTGCCCATCGCACATGTTCCGGAGGCGTGATAGCCTGATCACGTTAGCATAGCATTTGAACGAAGAATACGGACAAACTTACACGTGGTGGCATGTTCTTTAACATATGGAACCCACTCCTCCCGGGTCGTATAGGTATGGTGGGTCAGGTTGGAAGGCCAGGACCCCTTGACGATATCTTTAGTTCCAGCGCCTTTCATGACAACCTCGTTTCCAAAGCGGCATGCCTCGGTCAGCACCAGCAGGTCCATCGGATCAGCCAGGTAGTTGCAGTCAACAATAGGGTTTTCCAGGGGATCCTTAGATTTCAAGGTAACGGTGCCACGAGATTTTGGAGCAAAAAGCTCTGCAATCATCGAGAACGCATGCTTGTGGTCGATGGGGAATTGATCGTACTGTTTGGGTCCACCGTAGCACTCGGTGGTGAAGAACTCGATATTAGGTTGTTTAGGCGTCAGGCCCATTGGGTCACGGCCAGGTTCGCGAGGAGCGTCTCGCCACAGTGGTTCGTCCTTAAGTCGCTCGTCCAGGCGGGCGAAGGCAAAGGCGCCGAAAGGAAAAGTTGATAGAAAACCGGTCTTGTGTTCTTTCCATTGTGCGTATGTCTTTTCCATGTTATCGTCGTGGTAGACATGCCAGTCAGTTGTTAGGCCTTCCCTTTCGGTTTCGTAGAACATGAATACGATCTGATTAGGTTAGTATCCCTCCGGATTGTCAGCGAACATGGGGCTCACCAAATGATCCATCAGGTTTTTACCCACACCAGGCAGGTCAACCTTGCAAGGAATGTCGAGCTTTTCCAATTCCTCCCGTGCCCCGATTCCAGATCGCATAAGCACGGCAGGGCTGCAGTAAGCACCACTCGAAATGACAACCTCCTTTCTCGCGTGGAACGTGCGCGTGGTCCCATCGGCTAATCTGGTCACGGCACCTGTCGCCCGGAGCCCAGCTGCACTGTCTTCCAACACGATGCGGTCGGCTGTAGTATCAGTTTGAATGGTAACGTTGGAGCGGTTGTAATCGTTAGTTATGAAATCCGCGCCCGTAGTACGAATACCCTTGTGCACGGTACGAGGTGCATGGCCGCATCCGTGGGCGACGTCGCCGGTGCTAAACATATCATGATGTAGAGGCATTCCTTGTGAAACGAGAGAATCTATGAGAAGGTTCGAGATTGGGGCGAGATCGTGAGGCTCAGTGTGCAGAGGACCATTGTAACCATGACTCTGGGGGTCGGCTTGGAACCAGTCTTTGGGATGGAACGTTTCCGACTATTATAGCATCCTGTTAGGCATGGTAGGAAGTTGAGTACGCCCGAGAAGAATATACCTTTCTCATTGCGGCGAAGAATTCCTCTCCACTCCATCCTTCTAGCTCCCAATCATCATAATCTTGCTTGCTACCTCTCACACACAGTGTACCATTACATCCGCTGCAGCCTCCCAAAAAGCGGCCTCGGCTCAGTTTCACCTGTCGGTTATCGACTCCTTTCATAGGTGGTGTGACTATATTCCAATCCGTTTCCGAGTCAAAGTTATTTGACCATCTGCGACACACTTAGCGGGTAAGATGAGTAGATGTAAATTTGGCGTTCATACCCTCCCGTCATATGTACGTTCTCTAGATCTTTGTTATGTTGACCAGCCTCAAGTACTAACACCGTAACATCTGGATTTTCGGCGAGACGACCAGCGACAACACATCCTGCTGTACCACCTCTGTCCGGTTGATAGATCAGCCCCCGCTCACATCTAACCATTTCTTCAATTACAGCAACCCGCACTTACCCGCAAATAATGTAGTCGTAAACATCTTCCGAGGTGCTGCCCATGATGACAATGTGAGGAAGTGAGAGGGTGATAGATGACGGAAGAAATTGGTGAAAGGAATTTGTAGTTTCTCTAAGGCTGCTTGTGTGTCATGTCGACATGCTCGCCTTTTATAAACACAATGTAGCTGTGTCTTGTCGTTGGTGTGAGCGGAATCAACTCCATAGGCACATCCCCACTTTACGGGCTCAGGCCTGTTGCCCCTACATTCCGACGCAAGTTGCCAGTCTAAGCAAAAAAATAAAATAAAATAAAATAAAAAATAGAAAAGACGGGAGCAAAGGTAGTCAGAAATATCAGCTAACTATACTGTGACTAGCTTGGCTCTAAATCCTAGAGGGGGTTTCAGCTATTGATAAACAGACCGGTTGCTGAAGGAAGAGTTAGTCTACAAACCATTGAGCAATGGTATTCGGACATTGCTGGATACGATCCATGTAGTGCGACTCCACGACCATTTAAGGTAGTGTATCGCCATTCTCTCAAGCCTAGACCAGAAACAAAGCCATTGTGATTCGCTGTAGGGGTGAACTTATTTAGTAGCGTTGCAGTCGAATCGTAAGTCGAGAATTAATTCCACAAGTGAAAAGGGTGGGCCAAGACGCCACTCAGCCCGCACCATGGATGATCTGAAGGCAATCCCTACTAGCAGTGCGTAATTTATGCAAGCCGATTCGTGTCGCGTACAGTCTTTTTCTGCAGGCTGTTGCTTATCCATGGATGGCGTACGTGCATACCTTCCATTAATGTGATCCGTAAGCCCCTCAGTTCGAGGGCAGAGGTTTTGATCTTCGATATTGTAGACCAGATATCAAGCGATCAACACTAGGAAAACGGGTCTGCGGGCTCCAAAATGGCTCCCTTTTCAACCCGGACACGGACACGATGCCTTCCTCCACTTTTACCCGCTATTCTCCCACTAGCAGAGCATATACGGTCTGGTAGAAATTATCTCAAAAACTAAATTCGGAAAAAGCCCTGAGAGCGAATCAAACCTAGTACTCCAACAAATGTGGGGAAAAGGATGTGAGAGTTCCTTTACTCCGCATTCAAGTATGTTTTGTTACCTGTCATACTCCTAATGAGCTTGCCTTGAAATAATAATAATAATAACCTAACCCTAACCTCTTTCTAGAACCTATCATCAACTCCAGGTCCTTGGCGTATGGGGTAAAGCTCTGTAAAATTGCTTCTCAGTACCAAGAGATAATTGGTTTCCAGAAGAACAAGTTCCCCAACAATTTATCTCGGATTCTTGCGAAGCTTTAGAGTTACTCTGGTCCGAAGGCAAATGGATCGTATGCCCTGTCATGCAGGCCGTTGAAGCACCCTTAAACCCAAACTATCGATTCTGGCGTTCGTATCCTTGTCAGGGCCGCTCGCCACCCTCTCCCGAATGGTCTAATAAAAACCCGGCATTATGGTACATACTTTATCAATGTTGAATTGGGATCGTCGTGAATCCTGGTAGCTTCGCCGACCCCTCAAATCCCAATCAGATCCCGATGTCCAGACAAAGTTGACACGGTAGAAGAGCCCACTCGACATCCACAGGGTAAACCCCCCTATCGGGATCCATACCCTGACAAGCTGGGATCCAGTTCGAAAATCTTGTTCAGGGTGTGCTGCCTGCTTACCCCCGTACATGAGGAATAAGCTAGCCGATCAAAGTCTCTCTGCGTCACATTTCTTTTTCGATACTTCAACTGTTGCTCTTCTCCAAAAATCGTTTAGCTATCCTGACTAGACCCTGGAGGAAATAAATAAAACTTTAACTCCTATTCAGACATATCCACAGAACGAAAGTGGCTGCTGATGATCTGTTCTTAGAAACAGTATATCCATAAACTCCCCATGGCTTGGATTATCGATCTTTATCTGGGCCATGCTTCTTTCCATGCATGATTCTTGTGTGGAAATTTGGGAAACTGAATAGTACCGTCCACAGTCTTGCTTCGCTCCGCCACACATTCCCTCCACGATGGCCCATGCCACCCCCTTCCAGACAGAAGCATGGACGGAATACGGCATAGGCGTGATTATCATATTACTCCGTATTTTCGCGCGTTTTAGAGTGGTCGGGATCAAAAACTGGCAAGGAGATGACTACTTCACGTTTGTAGTTCTGGCCTTCTGGACTGTAAAAAAGCTTCCTTTACCCCGAGTCTCACAGCATGTCGCTCTAACAGACGCCAGGCAGAACTAACCATGTTGGAACTGATCGGTAGGCGCTCTTCTATCTTCTGAATTTCTAGAAAACGTCTAACCTGTTCTCCCACAGGCCAATATGGCACCAATATCGGTCTTGATGATGCTCAAAGGGCTTCGCTAACTCCCGAGCAAACCGAGATTCTTGCCCGTGGTTCCAAGTGTCTTCTCGCTGGCTGGACCTGCTATGTGACCCTGATCTGGTCACTGAAGGCCTGCATGCTGTTTTTCTACAACCGCCTTACGTAAGGGCTCCATGAAGTCCACCCAAGTCAGCTGTCCAACTGACCATATTTCTAGGCTGGGCCTTGTCCAACAAAAGCTCGTCAAATTTAATGCCGTGCTTTGCGCAAGCACATATATTGCCGTTATCCTGACTATCTTTCTCCACTGTCGTCCGCTGGAGAAGAATTGGCAGGTTTATCCGGACCCTGGTCGTAAGTACACCCTCACATTGTCCTTTAGATAAAGCATCCGTAACTAACTACCATATCCAGTCAACTGCTCTGCTGACTATGTGAACTATATAGTAATCGCGGTGACCAATGTCTCGTGTGTAAGCCCCTACCTACTACCAGATTCCATGCTAATATATATATATATATATCACAGAACAGACGCAATTCTCGTGTGCATACCCATTCCCTTATTAGCTAAAGTGCGACTCGCATTGCGTCGGTAAGTTTACTAAAAAAATGCAAACACAAATGAGCCAGTTCTAACCAGACAATGCATAGAAAGCTGATTATTGGAGTTCTCCTATGTGGCGGTGTCTTCGTCATGATCCCAACGCTCCTCCGCTGTATTCTCTCCCTGCAGAGCATCAATAGCATCAACACCAGTACCATCTGGGCTATTCGCGAAACGGTACGCCGCATACTTCCACATCTCTTTACTAGATCACTTGAGAAGGACGTTGGGTTCGCTAATAGGTAGCCAGTTCGTCGGTATCATCGCCGTCAACGCTCCCTGCATCAAACCGCTCTTCAGCACCTCGACCTGGCTTGGGTCCTCGGTAGACCAATACTCATCCTCGCGAAAGAAGGGTAGCTACAGTTTATCGGTTTTCGGGAAGTCGAAGCCTAGTCACTTGGAGTCGACGAAGAGTACGAAGGTGGGCGGGCGATCCAGTGATGAGTTCATCCTACATGGCGCGGGAACCCGTACCTTTGTCAACGATGGGCAGACAGGGCGGTCCGAGAGCCTGTCAGATGAGGAGGAGGGAAGGCACCCAATAGGGGGCATTCAGGTTACCACGATGTATGAGATTCGGAGGGATGGGTCTCGACATGAGTGATTGAGTTTTGTATTATCCGTTTACCAACTTTAGTTGTATGTTTTGAGTGGCTGGCTGGGCGGTCTTTGTGAGCGTGGATTTTTGTTTTGTTTCGTTTTTGAAAGAAAAAGATGTACTACTATAGTTATGATAACATTAAGCGCAAATAGAAGCTATACCCGGAAGAGTAGCAGTCATTTGACAAATTCTGGGGATTACTAGTTGAATATTCGGGCTAAGGGGATCAGTGCACGAGTCCTTCTCTTAGATTTGGATAGGACGGAAGTTAATTCGCAAAGTACGGGGAACAGGAGCCAAGATGACGGTTCATATACCGAGTATGATCCATCGGAATTTGGAAATATGAGGTGCCAGCCAAGAATGTTCATTTCTTTGACATGACTCGTCGTTGGATGTCAGGTTCAGGGCCACAAAGATTCATTCATTCATTCATCCATCAATGGTTGTCCATTTCTTTGTCCCATGTGACTTATCAGCATGTGACTGATAAGAGTTCCTGATCGTCGAACCAGACGCCATACTGCATGAGGACTAGGGTCGGACACCAACCGACACTAAGCGCAAACAGTCTTTTTTTTTGATCATTTTTGCCATTCAAAGGAGGGGCAAAAACCTGCAAAAAAAAAAAATACTGTGACTACGGCTGAAAGAGGGGGGGGGCCATGAATTCTCCTCAAGTCGCCACCCAAGAGATTGTCCTGTTGGTGTTTTGTCTTTGTTACCAGTTGAAAGCCCTGCATAAGTGTTACAACTCAATTTTATCTAAACTCGAGGGGTCTGAGGTCTTGGCACTGATAGATGCGGTTCAGACCCACCGCGCAGGCGATGGCCTCACAGTGGTGATTAAAGTTCCCAAATGACATTGCATTGAAGATTCTTGGGTTGAGAAAATACTCCTTACTAAAGAAGGCTTCAATCCATGTCATGAAGGTGAAGGTATCGGCATTGGCTTCCGCTAAGCTCGCCGGTCGTGTTGCAATGACACCACTGACAAAGGCCACTTTCCGCTCTCATCGGCTGGCCGTTCGATTTTACATAATGGCTCGGCGCCTTCCGGCCAGTGAAAAGTTTGCGAGTGGATCTCTTTGCGGAGTCTTATTCCAGTTTGGCTCGATGAAATTTTCTAGTCGCAGCCGGAAAAGAAACAGAAAGAGAGAGAGAAAAAAAAAAAAATTTTGAAAAATAAAATAAAATAAAATAATAAATCCCAACCGTATGACTACGTAGTATCCGCTCGGAAAAGCTTTCTCTTTCTTTGACTCAGATCATTGAACTCGTGCATGCACGTAACCGCGTCCCAAATCCCCTCACTCTGGCCTTCCCTGTGACAAGTCACTCTTTTCCTGTCCAATATACAACATAATATACGGCCGGGATGGCCATCGACGAGGTCACCCCTGCGCCGCAGGTGACGGAAACCGCTGCTGGAAACGACGGTGACAAGATTAGCACCAAGACGAGCGCGAACCCTCTGAGCAAGTTTGGCAAGAAGAAGGATGGCAACGGAAATGAAGATGTGGAGAAGGATGGAATTGGAGGGGATACGCCGCCGCATGACTTACAGCGCAGGCTGAAGAGCAGACATTTGCAGATGATTGCTATCGGTCAGTCAGGATTTGATATACAAGGTGATCGGAACTCTAGGTTTTAACCATGATGCAGGTGGTACAATTGGAACGGGTTTGTTCATCAGTAGTGGAACAGCCATCGCACACTCCGGTCCGGCGGGTGCCCTCATCGCCTATATCTTCGTTGGTTCTATTGTGTTCTCGGTCATGTCCTCACTTGGTAAGTCTTCTGTGGTCGTGAGATGGGATAGGATGTGCGGGGTACTAATGCATTGCAGGTGAGGTCGCAACATATCTCCCGATCTCCGGTTCTTTCACCTCCTACACCGCACGACTCGTCGATCCCAGTCTGGGTTGCGCGATGGGTTGGATTTATTGGTTTAACTGGGCTTCGACATACGCTGTGGAACTGACTGCTACCGGTCTGATTGTTCAGTATTGGGACGATAAACTGTCGGTAGCCATCTTCATCGCCATCTTCTGGGTAGTGATCACACTTCTCAATTTCCTTCCGGTCGGATTCTATGGAGAGATCGAGTTCTGGTTTTCGATGATCAAAGTGCTCACGGTCCTGGGATTCATGATTTTCGCTATCTGCATTGATGCTGGTGTGGGAAAGCAGGGCTACCTTGGATTCCACACGTGGAAGGATCCCGGAGCATTTGCTCCTTATCTGATCGACGCGTCAAATCCGGTTTCCAAGTTTGTCGGTTTCTGGGCCGTGCTGGTACAGGCTGGTTTCTCCTATCAAGGTACCGAGCTGGTTGGTGTCGCAGCTGGTGAGACGGAGAATCCGGAGAAGACCGTTCCCTCGGCCATCCGCAAAACTTTCATCCGTATCCTCGTTTTCTTTGTCCTGACCATCTTCTTCATGGGCCTGCTGGTCCCTTACGACAATCCCAACCTGATCACTGACTCAAGCGACGCCTCCGCCTCTCCTATGGTCATCGCCGCGAAGCTCGCCGGCGTGAAGGTTCTTCCCAGTTTGATCAACGCCGTCCTCCTGACCGTCGTCCTCTCGGCTGCCAACTCCAACGTCTACAGTGGCAGTCGTGTCCTCCTCGGTCTGGCTCAGGAAAAGTTCGCGCCTCCAATCTTCGGTTGGGTCACTCATCGTGGTGTGCCCTATATTAGCGTCGGCTTCACGGCCGCTTTCGGACTTCTCGGGTTCATGAATGTCTCCGAGTCCGGTGGAAAGGTCTTCAACTGGTTAGTCAATATCTCCAGTGTGGCTGGATTCATCTGTTGGACGTCCATCAGTCTGAGTCACTTGGCTTTCATGCGTGCCCTGAAGGCACGCGACATCTCTCGTGATACCTTACCCTACAAAGCCGCCCTCCAACCCTACCTGACATGGTACGGACTGTTCTTCAGCGTCCTGATCATCTTGACCCAAGGATTCACGGCCTGGATCCCTACCTTCAACGTCTCCGATTTCTTCGTCGCGTACATCTGCGTGATCATCTTCGTGGTCTTGTACGTCGGCCACAAGATTCTCTACCGCACTAGCTTCGTGCACCCGCTAGAGGCAGACTTGCAATCGGGCCGGCTCCAGAATTACTCCTGGGAAACGGCGAGACCGAAGACGTGGCAGGAGAGGCTTCGCGAGAGTCTATAAATTAGTATAAGGACCGCGCGGTTTTTGCGGCGTAATTCACATCAAGAGGCCGGCATGGCAGCTGTGCGTGCATAGGAGAAAGCTACCCTCCGGGCCCGCTTCGCAGGTAGCGACATTCCGTGGAAGCGTCTTTACAATTCCCCATTTTTTTTTTTACATATAGCAACAGTGGAGTTTCGGGTGTTTGGGTGCATATATTTGATGAATGGTATGTGATCATGTGATCATGTGTATAGTGTTCTTAAACCATTGTATATGATAGACAGGAGATAGTTATTGAATAATCATACTTATATAACAAGCATCGTGCATAGAATCATTCAGTTTGATAGAGAAAATCGTGCCCGCTATCACTTTTGTTATCCACATACACACACACACACTCCCTACCACAGATACCAAATCTACATACAGCCCTCATCTAACTCAACTAAACCATTAAACCACAGCTATCGAAGAAAGAAAGAAATCCAAATCAAATCCACCTCAGAGCCCTCGCCACAACCGACAGTCCACCAAGAAGACCAGTAACGCCAGTAAGCACCACCAAAATCCCATACTCCGTCCCATAAGCGCCCCAAGCCTGACCCTCCCACAACCTCGTCTTCAACAACGCCTCACTCAACGGCCCACTAATCACATTCCCGATGCCTCGGCCAGTCTCCATAAACGCGAAAACCATACTGACATCCGCAGACGGATGACTCTTCGCAACCTCCGACGAAGTCGCAGCCCACGACGACGAAAAACTACCCCCAGTACACCCATACACGATACTAAACAGATAAAGCGGCGCGAGATGCACACTCAGCCCCCATAGCAGGAACGTGGAGAATATCGCCCCCACCGTGGATATGAGGATACATTTCGTGACATGGTACCGATCTGCCAGCCAACCGATCAAGATGCAGCCGAACATGTTGGAGATGTTGAACACTGTTATTGTGGATGATGCTTCGAGGCCCTTTGCACCGAGGAGTCCTGCATAGCTGGGGAGAAAGATCTGGGGCAAGAAGAAGCCTAGCGATTGGATTATGTTGCCGGCTTGGTAGATTAGGTAGGTGGGGTTACGGTGGAAGCTGATGTCGAGTTGGTGCAGGTTGGTTGTTCTTCGGGGGACGCGCGGTCTGTGGAAGAGCATGAAGGGCGCGGCGAGGAGGAATATTGCCACTGAGCAGATTCGGAGGGTCGTTTGCCAGCCGTATGTGTCCAGCAGAGATTGGAGGATTAGGGGGAAGATTATGCCGGTTAAACCTGAGCCGCTCTGTTTGGTTGCTTAGGTGTCAGTGTTGGGGTTGTTGAATAGACGGATGGAAGATGGAGAGGTTGGTGGTGGGAGTATGGTTTACCCAGACTATGCCGAAGGCGAGGCTTTTCTTTTTGACGAACCAGTCTGGCATGAAGAGGATTGATGGGGCGTAGGCGAAGCAGCCCGCTGTGCCGTATGCGATGCCTTGTGATAGGATCAGGTGTGTGACGCTTGTGGAGAATGAGCTCAGGGCCAGGGAAAGCGATAGGACAACGAACGCTATCGATGATGCCCATCGTTGCAGTCTAGGGAGAGCTATCAAGATGGCCATCACGACTGGGGATAGCAGGTACGCCATGCCCTATTGCTGTTAATAGGTCGTCATATGCCCATGGGACGAGATACTCTTACTGACCATTGCGCAGGTCCCTATCGCAGCTATGGCATGGGATCCTTGGAATGCCGGGTCATTTCGATAGTAATTTTGAAATACACCGAAACAGGCGGCGAACCCTAACCACAGTGCTCATCGTCAGATGCTATCGTACCATGTCAGACGTGGTTAACTCACCCCATACGGTGCCTTCCACCACAAAGCATGCCGCTAGAAAAAGCCATGCGTGGATTCCTCCATCTACTGGAGGTAGCTTGGGGTCGTGGTATTCACACCCTAAGTCGAAGGTCTGGGAGGATTCCGTCGGGGATGGAATACTCGGCTCGTTGCAGAGAACGTGCGGGGCCTTTTCAATATCCTTGCCTTCCATTTTGTGATACTACCGATGGAAGAGCAGAATTAGGAGTCAGCTCAGGTGGGTTGAAAGATAGAGCCAACACGGGATATGGTTGTACAAAAGGAGTGTTCTCCATGATGAGTCCTCTCCCATGCGAATTCGCTTCTGAATATAGGCTGAGCTGTGAAATAAGACAAACAGGTTCATCCCTTGGGGATAGGTAATCCTATAGATGCGTTGGTATGCAGGACGGACATTTATTTACCAAGTCAGTAGCAAAGTTGTCGATCATTACGATTCTAATGTCCGAGGAATGCTTTTTACCTATTTTGGAAGTGATGACTTTCCAGCATACGATGCTATACGTACAAGCTCGTGTGACAGAATCATATTTCCATAGCTTATTGTTCCATATGTCGTAAGGCAGCATACGCTTGCTTCCACTTGGGCCCTTATTGCCCAATACAATCCAGGCTACATGTGGAACAAGTGGTGAGTTGAGGGTGTCACGCGCTGAGCTTGCCCTTGTTGATCTTCGGTATACCTTGCCTCGGAATTCCTACCTGCTAATTTTAGGTGGGGAAAGCTACTGCAGGCCCGAGGATATGGCAAACGGGGTCTTGAACTACGTCAAAGGCGCTTTATGGGCAGCAAAACGCGCGGCCATCTCTTTTGTAGACATGTAAACAGGATATAGTCTTTGCCTGATACTTACTTGAATTGATAATCGTAATTGAAACAACATCCTCAACGTGAGGAAGTCAGGCAACAGGTAAACCGACGTCATACGGTTCGAAGCTCCCGGCATGCTGGCTAAAGTATCCCAACGGTGGGTTATGGGAGATCATTTTCGGTATGCTGCCTGACACATCATCGTGTCTGAGCACTGTTCAGCCAAGAGATTACGAAGAACTTGGACATATATCACCTACGACAGCCAGAACATCAGTATGTGTGGACTTGGCACAGTGACTATCATTGAGAATAACATCACACTTGACATCACTATAACAACAATCGAGGGTCTTGTGTTGCGCAAGGTAGCGCAAGCTTTTGGAAGTTTCGTCACCCTTCTCTGTAGCTACTTCAAGCCAGACCATGACAGATTTAGCTTGTGCGTATTTTTTTAGGGTGAATAGAATTTAGTTTTCTTTGTAATTCTTATTACCCTGGTGGGCACAGATTACATCTACCCAATCTATCATTACGAGTGGTGCGTCTCGAAGGCACCACAGGGCTTCATGGGGTTTCTCTTAAACAGGACAAGTACAGTTGCTCAGAAATGTTGACCAGGCTTTATATCACTACCTCATACGTACAAAAGCGTCTCATAAAGATGCCTGTGGTTCGTTTCTAATAGAGCGTAGTCGAAAAGCTAGTAATGACTACCTTGGTGGGGAAATGGATTATGATCTCCCTGGGTGGTGATGAGCGCTTGGAGGAGTTGTATAGAGCTTTCCAACATGTACAGATACAATAGCCAGGTAGATTTCTCAGCCGTAAAGCATCTTGTCACCAGGCAACCCGGTTAGTTGTTCAACATCAGATTTAGCTTGTAGAAAGCTGATGAATCGTATGATATTTCTTCAAACTGGGATGTATATATATTTTCGTAGACTTTTTCTTCCAGCAAGATCATCGAGGATTCCTTCTTCGGTTATGCTATCCCCCATCTTCAACTTGAGTGAATACTTCTATATAAATCGTGTCGTTAATATACTTCGACATATACTCTTCATTGGCTACACTCTTCCTATCCAGTCAGCGGAAGAAGATAGTAAGTTGATCCGGCTGCTGCTGTCACTGAGGAACTGTACGATGCAGAAAAGTGCTTGAGACATATATATAAAGTAGTGAATGAGCAACCAAAATCGCCCGTAGCGGGCGCATGCTGTTGATTTGCGCTTGTCATAGGTTGACCTTCCGATCGTAAAGCATATTGTCGGGAGAAAGTATCGGCCACTGTGCATTAAGATTGAACTACGAGACTACTAATAGTAGCATGAGATGCGTATGCAATATGCCGTACACCACAACACTACATATCAGGGGGATAAAACCTGTACAGCGAATACCATGACTATTTATCCTGCTGATCAAGGTATCCCGGATACTGAGCTACGGACTTGATTCGATGCTACGGCTTCTTCTCCAAGCAGTCGGTATACCGACCAAATTGATGAAAAAGGGGGTTGTTCGCGTCTATCGGGGATAGTGTAAGCCCGATGACACTGTGTGGCAAGGCATGCGCAAGCACAGGGGCCCTGCCACGGAGACCAAAAATAAGATTAATCAATGTTGTGTTCCTATGGAACACTTTCAGAGATTAAACTGAAAAGAACAGATACTACACTTGATCTAAGCCAAAAGGCAAAGAGAGCTGGAGAAGAAAAGAAAAAAATCCTAAAGAGCGGGAGGTCAACGCAGTATTTAAAAGGATTGGCCGAGTGGCCCGTGCGGCGCTAGTGGTAAGCGACCTAAATTCAACCAATCATATGGCAGTCATTCGTGCTGCGGTAGGCTTACCGGATTGGGACATCATACTTAGGGGCCAGATTGAGGATGAACATCAGCCTAATCCCAGTATCCTGGGGAAGCGCAACTTAGGGCTACCGTCTAGTCTGTACATCCTCAGTGGAGACGTGCTAAATCCGAACTCCAGCTAGAACGGAGAGTTATCAACGCTTACAATTTACATTTGTCGCGTCCATTTCTACGACTACGATCGCGAAGACGATGTTTTTGTCAATAGGTATACTCTTTCTAATGGACTGACATACGCACTTCAGGAAGTGATAAATAATGCCGACTAACAATCTCCTAAACTTGTGTATCAAATATTCTACATGAAAGGTTGAGTTAGTTCTCCAGGCTTTTTACCGAAGAAAAGTATATGCGGTTCAACAAGAGACTTATAGCTTAATGGCAGTTGCTTATTGATGATTCAATTTTTACTCACTTGCGATAATATGACCAAGTTAGAGGGGATGCATTGTCAGGAGCAAGCCCGAGGGCCATACACCGTCCAATTTCGAGAACAGTACCTCAGATGACCTGTAGTTCACGACTTATGCAAGACAATGACTTAAAAGTATCATTACTCATCCAAAGCAGAGAGGCTGCTTATTTGTAAGAGTCTAACCTTTTCTACCTATGATAGCCGAGCGGAAATTCTGGAGAAAGATCTGTGCGCTCTCGTAGATTATCGCACTTAGGACTCTCCGCTTCAGTATCAGGAGAGCTCAGCTCAAACATAAAAGTAATGATCGAGGCCGTCCGATGTTTACATGGCCACATGCCGAGGATTTCCGGGGCTCCGACATTAATCGATCTCATGTTGACAAAGTACCAAAAGCGGGAAGCCGGGGCTTAAGCCAATATAAGCCCTGTAGATCAACAGGAGTAAAACTATACCTTACACGTTCTCCACCTCATTCACAAACGGCCCGGTTGTCATCGGACATTTATGAACTTCTAGACTTTTCTACTCCCCTGTTTGTTCTAGACTAAAAACGCCTGATCAACGGAAATGACATGCATCCGAAAACTCTAACGTCCGCCATGCAGGCCTTGATATGTTCCGTACCTTTCAAGACCCATATAATGAGGAAAGAATAATATAACCGTTTCATTAGTAGCTCCCAGTGTATTCCAAGACTGTCTTGCCTTGATAGTTTTATAAATCGTAGTCCTTCTGATCCTTGTGCCTCGACAACTTAATATGGAAAACGAGTATAAAAAGTCTTAGCCGATTCTACCCGAAGTTCGAGAACTCTTCAGGGATCAAAGTATCTACATACATCATTGCCAAAAGGATCATGATATTTTACATACAAGGGTGTGCATCCGCCACCTGCAGTGTTACTGTGGTATCATAACATAAGAGGCATGCATGAATCGCCCCAGGCATGTCGCTTTTACGTTTCTCAGTTACTATTAGAACCTCGCCAAGGAATAATGCAAATCATAATGATTTATTAATGTCGTAAGCCAAAGCCTAGAACGACGTCACTTGTAGAGAAAACTCTGTTATAGTGCTCCGCACTCCCTGAACCAGGGTCACCATGTAAGAATCAACGTATTAAGTCTTTTAGGTATGGCAGTCTCTAAGCACGTTCGCCGACGCTTCACTCTCATTGATCCTCAGCAGCATCGCCCTCGCCTGGAGCGTTTATGAAATTGACAGCCGAGCTTCCAAATCGCCCCATGCAATAACATTTGTGTTGATTTTGTCGCACACCACATACTCAATACACCAACATCCCAACATACCATTTCGTAAAGCTATACTACTCTCAGTTCGAATCAGGCATCAGATGCGATGCAAAGCAACGTACCATTGCATTTCCATTTCCGCTAAGTAATTCTAGGCCCCTTGCATACCACGCCCATGGAAGAATCTGCCACAGCAGCGATATCACCTACAGAATATGTTGTCCTCGTATTCCCGATGGTTGGTATGTTTCTCTGTTTCGTTGACGGTTGTGTGTTGGTCAATGCTTTTAATTATGGACACCTAACAAAAGTATCCAAGGTAGCACAGCCGTTTCAGCTCCACTATGCTCCATGATAACGCACGGCCCGAAGCCGTAGATGTGTTCAGCTCTTCTTGTCAGGGATACAGAGTTACTAATTTAGAAGTTTCCGGGGTGGATCCACCCGGACACGATCTGGAGAGCAAGGGATGGGCTGACCATCACAGTCAGATTATCAAATTTCGGGGTATAAATACTTGGATATTTCAGCTCAAGTTCAGGTATAATCCATCAACTGCATTCTCAATCTGAATACAAAGCATTCCTCGCACAGAAATCTCAATTGTTCTTCTGGACACTTCTTTGTTTCCCACGTCCGCCAAAATGCTTCGTGTCTCTGCTATGTTCATGGCCTGCCTCCTTCTGGCGACCGCTGCCCCTACCGCCCCTGAGAAGAGCAATGTTTGTCTCTCCATGTGTCTGCAGGAGAAACCTGCTTGTGCTAGTGATGAAGTAAGCTATTCTATATTCTCTTTTCACGATGCGCAATTACTGACCCCGTTCTAGCATCCAACTGGCTCTGAGGTATATCTCGTTTGCCCATAGGAAAGAGTAACAATGATAACGAATGAGTGTTCAGGGCTGTTGGGGTTGCTGCCAGAAAATCGAAGCAGTAGCTGCCCCTGTCCAGAGCGAGTCATGTCTCTCAATGTGTCAACAAGAGAAGCCTAGTTGTGCTAGCGATGAGGTGCGTAACTGCATATTGCTTTCCCTAGGGTAGCATCACTGACTGATTTTCTTTAGAAACCCACTGGCTACGAGGTATGTCCCTTTTAGTTGGCATAGTCAAGTGTAACGGTATTAAGTATGTATTTTTTAGGGCTGTTGGGGCTGCTGCCAGAAAGTCAAGCCAGCTGCGCTTGTCAAGAAGGAGATGTGTCTCTCCATGTGTCTGAAGGAGAAGCCTTCTTGTGCCAGTGATGAAGTAAGTCACTCTGTATTTTCTTATCTTGATCGCAGTTAATAACTAACGTTGTTCTAGCACCCAACTGGCTCTGAGGTATGTCTTTTTCACTTGGTGCAGGTAAAGGTAATCATATTAACAGGTCATCATTTAGGGCTGCTGGGGTTGCTGCCAGAAAATCTGAACAGCAAACAACCAACGACTGATCTTGGGATCATCACATCAAAAGTATTAATTTTTCTGTCTGAATTTCTGTTCAAAAGCAAAAACAAAAACTGTCTATCTGCCATTTCCGTCTCATGATTGGCGGATGTCTTCTATGTATTGCAATGAGAACATCGCTGATGTACGTACTAATAATAAGTCATTCCTTCGTGCATGTGTGGGTGATATAATACAAATCATGCATCTGTCTTTATTCTAAATATTATTACCTATGTTATACTAGTAGTGATCTAACATATCACTTGGTATCCCTAACCAATACGCACCACCATCCATCTTAAACCCCAAAAACAAATCCAGTCCCAGTGGGCCATTTGTTCTTCCCCAAAACCAATGCAAGGCTACGTATCAAATAATCTATACTAGCCAATCCCTATTCGATGTCCTTCCATCCCACATCCACCTAGCATGCAAGGCTGGCGCTTAAGACGCATTCACACTGCGGAACCTTGGCACTCGCGATATGGATGAATATCAGCCAGTAGAGGACAAACAACCCCGCTGCACACTTCATCATAGTAAGAAAGGTAGTGCAGTGAATTGATAGATATTTAAGACTAATAAAATGCCCCGGAAAACGTTTTTCAGAAAGTACGGGGCTTATCGCCAGCGCAGCACCTGTGGGTTCTACTCCCTTGCATTTATCCGTGGCTTCGTCCCATACATACTTATACCCCGACCGACCTAACCATCTACTTTATTAAATATAATCACACAAACACCTACGAGAAATCCCTATCTTTCCTCGCACTGATCTAATCTCAAGGAAAAAATACTTATACAAACTTCCCCCAGAACTCAAAATGGGCGCTACCAACTCGATAATGCAATGCTACCCGTCACGACCTACTCAAAACCAAGCACCGCCCACTCGCAAGACAGAACACATCGCCTCCGATATCATCACAATCATTCTAACCACCGACTCGCACTAGGCCATCAAAAAACGTCTCGACGAGACCATCAGCACAACCAGTTGGACCGCATCGCTGGCCCAAGCCATCCTCCACGGGCTCGAGACTGCCATCAAAACCGGCGCGCAGATGGCCGAAGCAGCTTCCAAGGCACTCTCTCGGGCTACAGCTGAGGCTTATGAGTTCTCTCGTGAACATCCTATCTTCGTTACTATTCTTGCTTTGGGAGTTTTGGCTATTTTGACTCCGTGGGTAATTGAGATCTTGGGATTCGGGGAGTTGGGACCTATTGAGGGGTCGTTTGCTGCTGCTTGGCAGAGGACCTATGCTGGGTATGTGCCTAAGGGATCTCTGTTTTCTTTCTTTCAGCGGTTGGGGATGATCTGGAAACATTAGAGGTTTGGTTGGTATGGCTTTGGATTTTGCGTCTGTGTGTGTGAGAAACATAAGATGTTGATACTTGTGTGATTGATGCTGGTAAAGATTACTTGGGACGCAGAGACTATGAGGCAAAGACATCAGTTACTTCAATGACAGTTCAGTACTGGAACTGGTTTATAGCAAGACATGGATTACTAGTACACTGCAGTGCTGAAAGAAGGAGGCCCCGGTGTCCATAACATTGCTTAGTCAATGTCGAAGCCCAAGGTGTTACCACTTGTTGCCCCTAGAAGCCCGAAGTGAACGAGTGGCCATCGAATTCCTGGCAGTAGACCCGGGGAAAAGAAACCTATGTGCGGGATTGTCAACGTTGACGGTCGTCTGGTAAGACCTCGGTTTACGATCCCTTAGTGGCAGTATCCAAATTGACTAACTTTTAGGCCGTAAGTTACCAGGATTTGGAAGTCTTTCTAAACACGGACTTTTAGGTCATTGGTGAGCTCTCAGAGTTGTATTGTGGTATTTCTCGTCTTGCCGTGAGTACGCCGAACAAGGACCAGTCGATGTTTATATATAGATTTTAATCTTCTAAAATAAGGATAGTCTAAATAGATGTAGTGGAAATGTATATAAGCATAAGAATAATAAATCTACCCATCATCTCCAGAGTAGAGAATTTTTGTCAGCATGACACAGTAGAAAGACACAATCAGCTTTGTCATTCTTTGGCTGCGAAAGTCTGTCACTCTGCATTTTGATATATTACTTTCATTCCTTTAGAAATCTTATCGCTTCACACTCTCCTACTCTTTTCTCACTTTCTCTGCGGCATCAATAGCTCTGCTCGATATGAATGTCAAAGAAGGACGAAATCAGAAGGTCAAACAGCGCAGCGAACAGCTGTTGAGAACCATCTTTTATTCCGAACACCCTGATAAATGGGAAGTCGCTGCTACAGTTGCGCAACGGAAGACCCCAAGGGTTATTAAGAGTATCTGGTGCGCAGGACAAGATTTCCATCTGTATCTGTGGCGTACTCATTTTGGAACTAGAAAACAATTATGAACCCAAGTTTTCAACAAGTGGTCCCGTAACTCAGTCGGTTAGAGTGCTGAGCTAATAACTCAGAAGTCGAGAGTTCGAGCCTCTCCGGGACCATGGATCTTCTTTTTTGCTTTTTCTCCATATTTCCATTCGTTTTTGCCCGCATCGTTTGTGTCTTGCCTACAAATATTACCCAAACTTAATTTCCCGGGCCTACAAACACGTCATAAACTCTATTGCCGAAGTAAGTGAGCGGAATATATACCTCTCGCATGACAACTGCATTTCTTGCTTTTGTCCAAAAGATGTATAAGTCTGAGTATGACTTGCCATGTCCCTGGTTGGTGATAATATATATATGCACTTTGAGCACGAAAAAATGATCAAAATGGGACGCGATAGCTCAGTGGTTCAGCTTCCCTATGGTTCTACGGATCCTTAATAACATTCAAGCTTGATTTAACCTTAATTTAACTAGATGTCATGTATATCCTAACCGGTAATCGTTGGAGAACCCACAGTCGACTGTCTAAGTAGGTATGAGGAACACGGTTACTGTGGCCAATCCCGTAGCCGAGCCTCGGTACCGACTCGAACGGGATCATGCAATTCGGCTTGCCGAAGTACAAGCCGAGTCGACCGATGGTGGACTAAAGCGGGCTGCAGGATCACCTAAGTGGAGCGACCAACCGATGTATACAGCTCTTCAAGCCAATGGTGTTGCAATTCGTCATATTCTCTTTTATTATCTGATATGTACATGTTATCATCTCACAGATTTTGATCTCATGGCCTCCATGGTCTCAGCAACAGTATTGCGTATATAATCCTTTCATTTTCAATCCTTGTCCATTTCTCTTACTTCTTTCCACCGCACAGTATGCACAATAGTATAGTTATAACCACGCAGGCCCCTTGGAATGGCTTTCGAAGACTATACTCATGAAGCCGCCCGGCCCCAGGGAATTCCATATTGGCGCCTACTCACCGACCAAGGCGTCGTTACGCCCGAAATAATCAACTTTCCATATAAGGGCTCCGGCACAGATGATGAACCCTACATCGTGGAATGGATCCCTAATGATCCCCGCAACCCAATGTTGCTTAAAACATCCCTGAAATGGGCTTACACTATCACCGTTGCATTTGCCACGTTCGGGGTCTCTCTTTCTTCCTCCGCTTATGCAGGAGGCATCCAGGAAGTTATTAAACACTTCGGCATTGGCGAAGAAGTGGCAACACTCGGGGTGTCACTATTCGTCTTGGGCTTTGCAGTTGGCCCATTAGTATGGGCGCCTCTGAGTGAACTGATCGGTCGCCAGATCGTTTTTTTTATCTCATATGGGGCTCTTGCATTCTTCTGTGCCGGCGCTGCCGGTGCACAAAATAGCTGGACGTTGATCGTCCTGCGCTTCTTTGCTGGCTCATTCGGATCCTCACCATTAACGAACGCCGGAGGCGTCATCGCCGATATCTTCCCACCAGAAGAACGAGGTCTAGCAACAAGTTTATTCGCCGGCGCACCGTTCCTAGGTACGTACACCACCACCACACACACACACACATCATCATCATCATCATCATCATCATCATCATCATCATCATCATCATCATCATCATCATCATCATCTTCAACCTAAACTAACGAATATAAACAAAAAGGTCCAACCCTAGGCCCCGTAATCGGCGGCTTCCTCGGCGAAAACGCCGGCTGGCGCTGGGTACAAGGCTTCCTCGCAACCTTCACCGGCCTAATCTGGATCGTGGAATCGCTCCTTGTGCCCGAAACCTACGCGCCACTACTCCTTCGCAAACGTGCCGCCCGCCTCACAGTCCTCACTGGCAAAGTCCACCGGAGCAAGCTCGATCTCGAACGCGGCAAAGTAACCATGACAAGCGCTTTCGGTGCCGCCCTCCTTCGTCCCTGGATCCTTCTCTTCGCCGAACCCATCGTTCTCCTCCTATCAACCTACATGGCCATCGTCTACGGCACACTCTATATGCTCTTTGACGCCTTCCCAATCGTCTTCCAACAGCTCCGCGGCTGGTCCGAAGGCG
Organism: Aspergillus tamarii; assembly: GCA_030556085.1. Lineage (NCBI taxonomy): Eukaryota > Fungi > Ascomycota > Eurotiomycetes > Eurotiales > Aspergillaceae > Aspergillus > Aspergillus tamarii. Next base: position 1,131,348 of record JARVTJ010000006.1, read on the forward strand.
TCGGCTCCCTCCCCTTCCTTGGCGTCATGATCGGCATGATGCTTGCCGTCGCCCTAAACATGCTCGACAACAAACGCTACGTCGCAATCCACAAAGCTCACCACGGCTTCGCTCCCCCCGAAGCCCGTCTCCCGCCCACCATGCTCGGCAGCGTCGCCATCCCCATCGGCCTGTTCTGGTTCGCCTGGACCAATGCGCCCCCCGTCCACTGGATCGTGAGTATCATTGCCGCCGCCCCCTTCGGTTTCGGTATGGTTCTCGTCTTCCTCAATATCATGTCCTACCTTATCGACGCATATACTATCTACGCTGCCAGCGTGCTGGCCGCAAACTCTATTATCAGGTCCTGTTTTGGTGCTGGCTTCCCCCTCTTCACTACTTACATGTATCGCAATTTAGGGGTCCATTGGGCTTCCTGTATTCCTGCTTTTCTGGCCCTTGCTTGTCTACCTTTTCCGTTTGTTTTCTATAAATATGGCGCTGTTATACGGAGGAAGTGTAAATATGCCGCTGAGGCGGATAATTTTATGAGGAGGTTAGCGGAGAAGACGGTCCCTCCGGAGAAGGAGGAGGAGGAGAAGAAGAAGGTCATTGATGAGGAGTTTAGGGCTCAGGCTGAGGGGAGGGGAAGTGCTGATGGTGGAGAGGGTTTGGTGAGGTTGGAGTCCGGGGGTAGGAGCTCACTGTCGACTGTGCGTGACGGGACTGCGGGTTACGAGGCTAACCCGTATGATATCGATCGTGTCAATACGAGGAATTCGGCCATTTCAAGACAGTCTAGGTCTAGGTCTGCTAAGGGGAGGAAGAGGGGGTTCTTGGGGTATTGATACGGGTTTGCGAGGTTGTCTTGTAGGTAATGTTTAGGTATGGGTAATTATTACCTTAAGATTGAGAGTTTATAGTCCTTTGATGGGATTTTACGTATACTTATGATGAAATGGTGTTCCCTGTGATATTGGTCTTATGCGATTATCTATGTACAAGCTCGGTGTTTGTATGGAAATAAGAATTTTAAGATTGTTTCGGTTGACCTCGGTTTGATGTATGTATACACAATTGGGGTTTGATATTCAAAATGTATAGACAAAATAGCCATGTGCTCAGGAAACATGAAATGAAGAATAAAAAAGCTGGGGAGATTAGCTTCACTTAAGAAGCTATGGGATTCTCAAATATTGTCACTCAGTATGTGAGATGGTGGCAAGTAGGAATAATACAAGCACACTAGTATACAGGGACCTTGAAGGCTGGGAACTCGTAGGTCCAGCTGTCAATCGACTTCTCGTCGTTGACACAGTCGAAGGTGGAGTTGCCGCGCCAGAGAGGACGCTTGGGCCACTGGCAAAGCATTTGGGTCTCGCCGGCGTAGGTACCCGAAGAGACGGTGGCATTGAGACGGGATGGCTTGTTGCCGTTCTCAACCCAGTCGATCATGATCTCCATGTTGTTCTCGGGGTAAGGTCCAGGCTGGAGAGAGTTGGTTCCGCAGTGGGCAGCACCTGGGACCAGGTAAAACTGGTACCACTCCTCAAGGGCCTTCAGAGCCTCCTCTTCCGTCTTGTCGCCGTACATGATGGACCGAACCGCCTGCCAGTAGTGGACCGAGGAGGCAGCAGGGATACTTGGGTCAGATTCACCGTGGTAGTGCAGCAGCTTTCCGCCGGACGATTGGAAGGGTGTCAGATCGGGGAGGGTGGTCTGAAGGCTGTCCATGTAGCGCACCATACCAGTGTTCATCCAGTCGACCAGGGTGTCGTAGGTGACGTTGTTCAGGTCTGAAAGGTTGTCGAGGTCCAGGAGCTGAATGAACTTGGTGACGTACTCACCACCAGTGGACGGGATGCTGAGCTCCCACTTGCCAGTGTCAGAGTTGTACTCTGTCTCAGCATCGCTCAGTTCAGAGGCAATCTGCCAGGAGAGGTACGCGCGTTCGCCCTTGCTGTTATGGAGACCATCGTAGATGGCCTGGGCAACAGCTACACCACGTGCAGTGACTGTGCCGTTCTGGGCGGGCTGGTAGCTGGTGGTGCTGCCCTCGGCCTGACGCTTGACATTGCTGCGCTTGCCATTGCTGAAGCCGAAGCCAAGCGAAGTGCTCGTCTCCGCATCACAGTGGTAAGGCTCACCGATGATGGAGGTCAAGTTAAAGTGGAGCTTGCAAAGATCCGTCCGTGATACAACACCGTCGGTTCTTCCATCAAGCGGGTCGCAAGCAGCAATGGTGGCGTTCACGATCTTCTTCAACTCACATGGAGGCGGGTAGTAGTCCAGGGTCTGCTCCACTTCGGACGAGAACACATGGTGCACCTGTTGCTGAGCGAAACGGAAGGCCGGGGCACCAGTAATCACGCCGTCGTACTCCTCACCCCAGCGCTGGACTTGACTCATACCCTCACGTCCACCATCGGAGCAACCCTCGTAGTAGGTGTAAAGCTTAGACTGGCCATAGAAGCCCTTAGTGATGTACTTTCCAATTTGAGTCATCTCTCCCAGCGCCTGATATGCGAACATGTACGTGGCGTCCCAGTTAATAGTTCCGTTTCCGTAGAGGACGACCTCGTCGTAGCTGTTGTCGAAGGCGTCGTATCCAGCGTCGGTGGCACCTCCAACAGCGCCATAAGCGAGACCTCCGGTCGCGTCACTGGAGAGGGAGAAGCCTCCACCGCCAGCAACGTAGAAACGGTTCTCGTAGTCGGAGGGCTTGGGGAATGCATACTTGATGACCACCTTATCGCCTTTGCCAGTATGCGTGTAGGCGACAGTCACATTGCAGTAGTCATAGGTGGTGGTGCTGCCCATGCCAGCCGACTGGTTGTAGAGAGGGCTGGCCGTGACGGCGGACGGAAGCATGCTGATTCCGAGCAAAGTTCCATTGGCAGGCAAGGCAGCCTTCACATTGGATACGGTGCACACATCGGTGAAAGAAGCTGCGTTAGCTCCTGCTGCCAGAGCAGCAACGGCCATGCGCGAGTGTTGGCGCATCTTTCGAAACAAAAGATTGGCAGAGGTCAAAGAGTGTCCAAAGGATGCGAAAGGAATAAACGAAGGATGAGGTCGTATCTTGGAGTATCCATAGGGGAAAGTATCGTCCTATTTATTGCAAGGCTAGGGCTGACCGAGGCCGCCGTCTTCGGCATCATCAGGTTCGGGATTCGTATCAAGCTTGTGGGCCAAGCGGCAGATCAACGCTTTTGCCATCCTTAAATCTATTCAGGCTGTCGTCACCGGGTTGCGTGGCAAGATGCCAAGACAAAAGGCCTTCCTTGACGCTCGACTGGTGGAGTTCATAGTCTGTTTTCGTGAATTTCCTGTTATCTGATGTTCCGGTTCGGCTGAACACCAGTCTTATCTGATCTCTCCGTGCAGCCCTTATCCCTGAGCATGCTAAGCTATCCACGATCGAGTTACCATGTCGGCAACATTCAATGGGGATAAAAATGACTGAGATTTGGCTCTCCCTTGGCATTCGTCTTGTCTGACGCGGTCTCCTTCAGCAATTTTGGCTCGTTTTTTAGGTCTATTGAATCCGCTAAGAAGGAACGGGTAATTATTCCCGAGCCCTCGGAGTTATCGATCAGAAGATAAGATGCTGATGAATTTGGTCTCCAATCACCACCAGTACCAATTGCTGATCAGGGGCAATCGGATTAAAACCTTACGTGTTGCGTTTATTTTTTATTTATCTCCGAGCATCAGATACCATCGACCTCACCTCGTAGCATCTTATACCTACAACAAGAAGACCTATCTCGAGACAGAAAATCGCTGAGCGGCTCCCAAATACGTTTACAGAACAGGGCAACCGATTATGGACCGGTAATGAAGGCCGTTCTACACTTGAATAACCAACGATAGGGACAATTGACAAGTACCAAACATTATATTCTGAATTGCGGAAGAGTATATACCCGGCTCCCCCTGACTAGGCCTCAAAGTGGTGGAGGCTGAGCCAACCTTACAAGCCATACTGATGTAATGATTCCTTAGAGGGGAATAGAGAAATTTCATAAAGGCAAAATCTTCGTTGTTGCCTGGATTCATTTAATTGAAACGGTTATTGTCATAATTATATCGTCATCATGGTCATATGTTTTTCTAGACATCGGATCTAGACTGTACAGATTCATCCTTAAAAATCAGCCGGCTCAGGTAGCTTCTCCGGTGTCTCACGGAAATTGTTGGTGATCAGACCTCGGAAGCTGGGAGACCAGTCGACGCGAGGAGTGAGGATGTCCAGGTTCCAGAGCTCAGCCACATACTTGAGGATAGAGGTGTGGGTGAATTCGTTAGGCTGGTCAGTCGGGCTATTCTGAACCACGCCTTTGCCCACCCATGGAGACATCAGAACGGTAGGCACTCGGATACCCAAGCGATCGAAATGGAAGGTAGCCTCTTGGCCATCCTTGGCCGTTTCGGTGTACGTCAGGTTATCGCCAGCCGGCACGTTCTCAGGAGGAGACACGTGGTCGGCAAAACCACCATGCTCATCAAATGTCAGAATGAACAGCGTCTCATTCCACTGCGGGGAAGAGCGCAGCGCCTCGTAGATGCTCTTAATGAAGCCTTCGCCCATGTTGATCGGAGAGGGCGGGTGGAAGGACATATACGAACAGCATTCTGGGTTGATCCAGGTAAACTGAGGTAGCGTACCGGCTTTAGCATCATTGAAGAACTGGTCAATAGGCTTCACGTTGGTAGTGCCCTTGCCGCTATTGGCAGTCCATTGGTAGAACAACGAATCTGGAAGAAAACCAGTGGTGTTGGAATAGTTAATCCAGCTAATGCCGGCGGCCGAGAGCTGTTCGAAGATAGACACCTGGGGCAAGTTGGAGATATCGAAGTCGTGGTCATTTTGACCGTGACCGTGTGAGGTGCCAGAAGTGAGGTAAGCACGGTTGGGGTTGGTCGGTCCCGGAACCGATGCGAACCAGCGGTCAAAGAGCACAAAGTTCTCGGCCATCGCATTGAAAACCGGCACGTGTTCCGGCGTGTAGTAGTTAATGACCTCTGCAGCACGACTCAAATCGGAGCCGAGTCCGTAAGAGACAATCTGCTCTGTTACGAAGCCCTGCATGCCAGGCATGTCATTCTTCGCGCTGGGGTGGTAGGTGCTATACACCTGCTGGTTACCACCAGTAATGCTGTGGTCCGGATCATCGGGGGCCACATTCTTCGCGATCGGTTTGGCGCAAACCTTCTCTGAGAATGGATCTGAAGCGTTTGACGGGTTGCAGTACTCGCGGTTGACCAACCCGTCGATGTTGGAGTTGTATGTCAAGCCACCGGCAAACACGTCAAAACTCAGGTTCTCCTCGACCAGTACCACCTATAGTGTTACTTAGTACTGAAGGTCGGGAAAGGCAACCATATGCAGCAATCGATGGAAATCGAAACATACCACGTTCTTAATCGGAGTGTCCTTAATAGGATTTACCGGCTTGCCGTATGAAGGGCTTGACAAACGGGCATGGGGAAGGCCGTTGATACCCAGACCCAGAGATAAGAACGCGAGCAACGAAATGATGCTCATGATGGACAACAGCACCGTGATGAGAGTCGTGCGCACCCAGGGACGACGTGGTCTTTCTGGTGACCAGGTCGCCGCCTTTATATGAGCAAGTCCATCCTCCTGTGTGACCCGATCAGGCCTGAGGATCGGCTGCAATTCGGGCTTTGATGGGCCACGTGGGGCCGAAGGTGGTTGCCATTGCATGATGGAATGCAGTGGTGCTATCAGTTAGCAGCTTCCTTGCAGAAGAAAACGAGGGTTGACTGTGAGTTTGTATCACAATAGTCGGCAGTTTAGTCGCAGTAGTTTGTTCGTTAGTTCGACCTGACTTGCCGTGGGGTCAACAATCGATAAGGACCCTTTTGCAGGTGGGGCAAGCCTTAGGCCGAAAGGCTCCATTGGTGCTCGGCATGCGGTCTCATGGTTGGATGCGGGCGGTGGATTGGCTGGGGAAAGACTCGGCATCACGGCTGCTCCATACCGCAAGGGGCTTAACTCTTCCCCTCTCATTCGGTCTAGAGTCAAGCGACCTTGCAAGCCCTAATCCTGCAACGCTCCAATTATTGATTTCTCTCAGGCATGTGCCATGCAAGGCATCAGGTTCCCGTGTCGATCCCCTGAAAATCAATCAAACTTTCCAACTATTGAGTCTGTGATCGGAATGAATGACCTCGCTAGGGGACGGTCGGGTTACCTCGCGCCCTCCTATTGGGGTCCTGGATATGCTCCGACGGGTCTGCATCCATGCGCCATTTTTGCAGACGGATAGATACTATGTGATGAACTAGGGACGTTGCTCTTTTACTCGGCTAGTTACATCCAGTTTCCTGTCGCTAGGAAACTTGCTGGCCATTGACGGAAACTTTATCATTTGACCTCCTCAGGTGTTGACTTTCTCCAAATACTTGTGGAGCTGAGCCATCAGGACTAAGCACTGAAACCGCATATGCCATCAAGGACCAGAAGATTAGCGGTGAGTGATCATTCATTTCAAAGTACTAGTACATACATACCTCCAATATAGCCATGGATGCAATGTCATACCTCCCGTCTCTAAATGGCCCGAAATGGAACTCCTGGTTCAAGGGGCATGATACCATCTTGGGACTGGGGCCTCTCTGTCATGTGCGCAGATTCAAGATATGACACTATGAGATCAAACAACCTTTGGAATTCTACTTTACTTTATTAGTGACTTCACTAAAATAGTTTCCATTTCACCTGTGACCAACTCCTTGACCGGTCTGGCAGTTGTGGTCCGGTACCTCTCTCTACAAGGTGCCCAAGTGTTACCCCCGCCATCACGTAACATATTCTACCTAGATAGGCAGATCTATGTCTATTGGAAACATATCGGGAACCATACAAAGTGCTTAGAGATCCCTGCGGACTATAAGCCATTTCCGATATCGTCCAACACGGCAGCTCATGTCTGCCTGAGACATGGCATGGATACCGCTAATTTGTCGTGTTAGACACAGAATCACCCCGCCACGCATATCTCGAAAGTAGGTTATTTACATTTAATGCCCTTCTAAGTCAGGTCGAGTATAAATTCAGAGAACCCGCCTTCTTGGTCCAACAAATGCATACATACATCAACAGCTGCCCGAGGGGTATATGATAAAAAACTAAATAAAGACGCCATGCAAGGAAATTTGGTACAAAATGAGCAAGGGAAAGGGACATAGCTACTCTGTTGTTAGCAACTGGACCATAGCTTGCGGATGATGATCTTGCGGCGTTCAGGCAACCGGGGGATCAACACTCCCCGCACAAAGGCTCGAGTAAAGCCGCATTGACCGTCCACTGGAGTTTGAAAAGCGAAGCGATCTTTGCCAATCGCAAACCTAATTAGTACTTCAGTTGATCCGGTCCTTTTGCTCTAGTTTCCCCACCAGTCGCTTCACTCCGGCCCATTCCTCGGCAGGCACATCTTCAGGAGTGCCGCTAAGACCCTTTCCTACCTCAAAGACGGTGACAACCCCATCTAATCCACCCGTAGCAATCCGCCTTCCTTCACGCTCCTCCCAAGCCACCTTGTTGAGACTACTCGTCAAGATGCCACCACGGCCCTTGGACGGCGTGGTTCGCACAACTGGTACTTCCGTATCCGTGTAGAGGTCCCAGACCTCGAGGTTTCCAGCACCATCGACGAGGGAGAAAACTCCAGGGCGGTGGGGAGACCACCGGGCATCATAGACAACGTCTTCGCGATTGATGTCCAGAATTGGAGATACAACCTGTGTCGCGGCGATGGCCGAGGTGGCCGGTGCAGTGGTGGCCGGTGGCCGAACACGCCATAACTTCACGCTCCAATCCAAACTAGAACTCAGCATCAGGTCTCCCAAATCAACGGGGCCCCGGGCCGGGTGGAAGGCAGTAGACATGATAGGGGCTGCATGGCCGCGGTACGCGAGACGGTGGTCAGTTCCGGCCTTAGCACCGGCTCGGTCATAGCGATGGCAGGGGTAAATCCCGCCTTCTTCTGTACCAACGATGAAGAATGTTGGATCGGATTGTGGGAATGACATGGTCGTGGGGGCGAGATCTTCCGTTTTGGAAGGAGGGGGAGTAGAAAGTTCGAGATATTCTTGAGGTTGAGACAGCATATCAACAGTCCAGCCACAAACCACGCCATCCGTAGACGCAGTAAGTATATTATGAGCATTTTGTGTGCCGATGATTGAAATGCTATAAACTGGATGGGTGTGCCCAGAACCAGTCAGAGGCGTCTTCTGTACCGGTGCACCACCACCCGCGCGCGAAGACCGGGTGTCCCAAAGCAGAACCTGCCCAGAATACGAACCGCCGACGATAAGATTAGGGTGAAATGGAGAGAACTTGGCCGCCAAGATATCGGATGTTGAATGGAACACGTACTCGGGGCGGGATTGCAGGTGTTGGTTCCAAATTTGAACCAGGCCGTCCGGTTCATGAGGTGCAGATGGGTTTTTGGTGTATGCAGCCAAAACAAGCTCCGGAAACTATAGGTGGACAGTTAGCAATGCATAGCAGGGAAAATAAATTTCGATGATGACAAACCTTTGGAGAAAAGCTCACGTCACTAATCATGCGCTTCTTGCTCCATCGTTCGTCCCAAAACTGGCAAACCTCTCTGATGCCTCTCCTTTTCTTCCCATGTTCGTCATCTTCCTCCACATCGCCATCAAGTCCACCAAGCTCATAGTCCGCTAGAACGTCATATTCCTCATCAAGCGCACGCTCAATAACCTTAGCGGAACGTTCGACGAAGTCCAGGAAATCCTCGGAAGAGGTCACTGCCTTCAGTTCATCATCATCCAATGTGCGCAATGGATACCGTAGTTTTGAAGATTCATCCTCGGCGTCATGTTCTGCCTTCTGCTGGGTAGCTAGTAATTCCTCCTCGATTTCTGCGCGAAGCTTCTTCCTGATCTCTTCGTCGCGCTCGCGCTCCTTCTTGCTTAGGCGTTTACCTGTGCCCGTAGGATCCTGCCCGTCTTCGTCTTCAGATTCAGCTGATGAATTATCTTGTGGTTGTTTCGAGTCATCCGTCTGGACTCCTTTGCTGTATGTAACAATTTCGGGTTTTGGTTCAGGGGGTGGTGCTGTAGGATATGGCTCTGCACCGACAGTTTGGACTGCAATCGAGTGCGAAACTGGTCGCGCAGCAGGGATAAATGCTTCGGCATGGTCTCCGCTCACTTGGCTAGCGCTAATCACTGAATTCGGTCTACTCCCTTTGCGTGAGGGGCCATCTGCGTGGCTGATGGAAGCCGACCCGGGACGGTCCACCAGACGTGAGATCAGGTCATCGAGCTCCGCTCTGCTATCGGCACGGCTAGGAACTGGGGACACAACCTATAGTGGGTGGGGGAATTAGAAAAGACATGGCTCTCCTTTAGAATATTGGTGGTGTTAGAGAATGTCCCCTACCTCGGAAGCATCACCGCTGTTGGCCCGACTTTGCGAGAACTCCTGCTGGCGCAACTCTCTTTGTCGTTTTAGTTCGGCAAGTTTCGCTCTTTTGGCGAGAATCTCTGCCTTTCGCTGTTGCATAGCTGATGACATGGTGAATTGAGACAGCCGATGGGCTGACGTACCATCCAAACCAAACCCGTTCGGTACTATAAGTTTATGATTATTTACTCCCGTCTCAAGTTATGTTATGCGCGTTAGTTGGACTTCCCCGTCCCGCGCCCAGAGTCCGGGTCGGCGGATGACATAAGCACAGACCCCCGACGGTCCGGAAAAACTCGCGACAGGAACTTCGCCTTGAACAAGCTTCTGAGTATCCTGTCCGATTGCCAGCCATTGCCAATTGATACCCTCCAAACGGTCGCTCGGAATCCGGCCTTCTTACCCTGCGTTTATTTGCCCTTTTTTGAATTCCGCTCCGGAGGCCAGGATCTTAAAGATGGCTACCGCACAAGGTGTCAACGTGAGTGTCCGCAAGGGCCCCGTTCTGATAATGGACCCTGGGAAACTGACAGCATCATACCCGCATTACAGGTCCTTCGCTACTCGGCTCTCGTAGCCGGTCTCTTTTACGGTGCCTACCACCAATCCTCGATTACCGCCAACGCGAAGCGTGCCGAAGCCGACCGTGAATACGCCCGTCAGGAGCGCCTGATCCAGCAGGCCAAGGCCGAATGGAAAAAGAAGACGGCACCCAAGGACACACAGAACAGCGGAAGTATGTTGCCAGCTTCGTGAGCCCTGAATGAGATGCGACGCCTTCGATCTATTCCACGAAGGCAATGCTATACTTGATCCGACGCTAACGGTTGCCTGTAGTCATCACGGACCCCGAGGACAGCCGGTTCGACCTTGAGGCCTACCTGAAGATGAAGGCCGGGGAGAACTAGAGGAATTGGAAGGTACAAAGCGAGAGGATGAGTGACAGCTGTTCTGGTACAACGGTCGTGCCCCATAGGGTACAGGAAAGGTTGTTCGGGTAAACCCCGATTATGTATTATTGTTTGGTCTAATTTCCCAGAGTCGTGTCATTGCGAGCGAAAGGAATGATTTTTCTTTTACGTTACTAGAGATCCTCTCCGAGCCATTGTACATACCCTGGGCTGTCGTGCGTCTGTACACTACAGTTGGACCAGAAGAGCAAGAGATTCTGTTGTTCGCTTTGGTGTCATTGCTGATCCCTTGTACTGTGTGCGCCCTTGGGTGGGGTGATACTCTTATCATTGCTCATCAGACGTTTCCGCCGTTAAACGGACTTGGACGTCTATTCTTGCGTAGCCATTTCAGCTCTTCGTTCAACCAGTCGGATCTTCCGGGTTTCTAAAGCGATGTCATGTCCAAATTATCCACCTTTAACCCCCATGCTTCCCAATCAATGCCATAATCTGACTCACTTCATCGTATAACCGAGAGTCCTTTTCTGATGCTGCGGGGATTGGCTTAGGGTGTAATAGTCTTGTGCTTTCATCCCATACCCACCCAACTGCAGTGAATTTCTGTATCACGGCGGGGTCGCCCTGCTCTGCTGCAGCAGTATCGAGACCGAGATAATTTGCAGCCGTCGCAGGCCGTATCGCTTCGTAGGCATGACTGACTTCTTTCAGTGTTTTCTCTTGAAAATATGCTAGGAAGATAGTCAGAGAAAGTCACAGCGACAGAAACAAAGTCGAAGTGTTTCTCTTACTCTCGTAGCTTTCTACCGCCGGGCGCAGGAGCTCTGGCCAGGGTAGCTCTCTTAGGATTTTGTAAATTGACTCATATTTCCTCTGCCAAACAGCCCGTAGGAGAGTCAGACAATTCTGGAGCGATGGATCATTTTGAGACAGCTCTTGTGGCATTCGTTGAGTCATCGCGCGAGCTTCGCATCTGTACAACGCCAGGATATGACCATTAGTTGCCTGACAAGGCGCCTTCTCTGCAGGCTTTGGGCGTGGCCAACACTCACATTTGATCTGTCAGAAGGTGTGCAAAGAAAAAGGTCGAGTAGAATAGACTGAGGAGCTCCGATACATTGCTATCAGTTGTTGACATTAAACAAGCCTCGCCCTCGTACTCTACCAAATTATCGTAGAGCTCTGTTGGTGAACGACTAGATTTGAGCACTGCGGAAAGTTGTTCCTTGGATAGTGGAGGTAAATCCATCTTAATTAGATGATGTATAAATGGAAGTGTATTGATCGCAGGGACCGTTAGACGGGAGAAAGACGTAGGCAAAGACCCAAAACAGCACGCTGAAGCTAATCTCAGTAGTATCGATAGTGACGGTTGATTGATATCAAAGGCGGTGCGGTGTGGGGGCGCGGAGAGTCCAATGTGACGGTATTGTATGTATGTAAAGTATAAACGTGCCTGGTGCCAAGCCTCGGAAGTGACCACCTTGCGAAGCTGTCCCCATTCGATCAACGAAACATCCAACTACTCCTCTCTTCAGCTCCAGGGCAGGACGAGGGCCAACTCTCTTTTTGCTTTCCCCATTGATTTTCTTTTTCCGTTCTTCTCTGGCCGTTATGGCCGAAACACCTGTTGATGCCTTGTTGAAAGGCAACACCGGCAGGAATACGCGCGGCCTGCTGCGCATTATCATTCTAGTTACAATCGCCGCTGCTGCAGTGTCGAGTCGACTGTTCAGTGTGATTCGTATGTCATCCGACAGATAACCTACTCGTAATTACTCATTGAGTCAATTGGCACTGACTTGAATTGCGCTAGGTTTTGAAAGCATTATCCATGAATGTACGTTCAACAACAACCAACCTATACTCCGACAAGTTGCCCACAACCCCGGACTTCGACCATTATAAAATACTGTTGTCTCTCTTCATTAAGAGCGCCGGTATCCGCTGACTTCATACCCTACAGTCGATCCTTGGTTTAATTTTCGCGCAACAAAATACTTGGTACAACATGGCTTCGAAAGCTTCTGGGACTGGTTTGATGACCGTAAGTGATTATTCGGCAGGCGATACCAACTATACTGAGAAGCAAAGCGGCCAGCCATCTGCTTATGGTACTAATTGGCTAATTTTGTACAGGAACATGGCACCCTCTGGGACGTGTCACTGGTGGCACGTTATACCCAGGTCTCATGGTGACCAGCGGCGTGATTTACCACATCCTCCGTTTCCTGACCATTCCCGTCGACATTCGCAACATTTGTGTTTTGCTCGCACCGGCATTTTCTGGTCTCACAGCCTTTGCAATGTATCTGTTGACCTGTGAGATGTCCACCTCACATTCCGCTGGTCTCCTTGCTGCCGCTTTCATGGGCATTACCCCGGGATACATATCTCGATCGGTTGCGGGTAGCTATGATAACGAAGCCATTGCGATCTTCCTTCTTGTATTTACCTTCTTCTTGTGGATCAAGGCTGTTAAGAATGGTTCGATCATGTGGGGAGCGCTGACCGCTCTCTTCTACGGTTACATGGTGTCGGCTTGGGGTGGTTATGTTTTCATCACCAATCTTATTCCCTTGCATGTTTTTGTACTTCTCTGTATGGGAAGATATAGCTCTCGTCTATACATCAGCTACACCACCTGGTATGCGCTGGGGACTTTGGCAAGCATGCAGATTCCATTCGTCGGCTTCCTCCCCATTCGGAACAGTGACCATATGTCTGCCTTGGGTAAGCGTGTTCTCAATTGGTTAACGGGAGTTATACTAACGACTACCTAGGTGTTTTTGGCCTGATTCAACTCGTGGCATTTGCTGACTTTGTCCGCGGCTTCATCCCCGGTAAACAGTTCCAAAGACTACTCACTGCCATGGTCATCGTGGTATTCGGTGTTGCCTTTGCCGGGCTTGTTCTTTTGACCGTGTCTGGAGTAATTGCCCCGTGGAGCGGTCGCTTTTACTCCCTGTGGGATACTGGCTACGCCAAAATCCATATTCCCATCATTGCGTCAGTGTCGGAGCACCAGCCGACTGCTTGGCCAGCTTTCTTCTTTGACCTGAACCTCCTCATTTGGCTCTTCCCCGCCGGAGTCTACATGTGTTTCCGCGATCTCAAGGATGAGCACGTCTTCGTCATTATCTATGCCGTCCTAGCAAGCTACTTCGCCGGTGTCATGGTTCGTCTCATGCTGACACTAACCCCGATTGTCTGCGTGGCGGCCGCGCTGGCGTTGTCGACCATCATTGATACGTATGTATTTGCATCTCGTGGACCGAGTCCCCAAAGCAAGGCCCACGATGAGACATCCGCAGAAGGTCTTCGTTCCACAAGGAATCCAGTTGTTGGAATTTCCTCTTATCTCTCCAAGGCCGTTGTGACATCCTCTGTCGTCATTTATCTGCTCTTGTTCGTTGCGCACTGCACTTGGGTCACATCAAATGCCTATTCTTCCCCTTCGGTCGTTCTGGCTAGTCGGATGCCGGACGGCAGCCAATTCATCATCGACGACTACCGTGAAGCCTACTACTGGCTTCGCCAGAACACCCCTGATAACGCTAAGATCATGTCCTGGTGGGATTATGGATACCAGATTGGTGGTATGGCGGATCGCCCCACTCTTGTCGATAACAACACCTGGAATAATACCCACATCGCCACGGTTGGAAAGGCGATGAGTTCTCGCGAGGAGGTCAGCTATCCTATCCTCCGCCAGCATGATGTTGATTATGTGCTGGTAGTGTTCGGCGGATTGCTGGGTTACTCTGGTGATGACATCAATAAGTTCCTCTGGATGGTTAGAATTGCCGAAGGCATCTGGCCCGATGAGGTCAAGGAGCGGGACTACTTCACGGCCCGGGGCGAATACCGTGTGGATGATGAGGCTACCCCCACGATGCGCAACAGCTTAATGTGAGGCCGCCCGAATCTTGCAAATGATACCTTTTAAAGCATGTGCTAATAATACCTTGCAGGTACAAAATGTCCTACTACAATTATAACGCCCTCTTCCAGCAGGGTCAGGCTATGGACCGCGTCCGAGGCTCCCGGCTGCCCGCTGAAGGGCCACAGCTTTCCACCCTCGAAGAAGCGTTTACCAGCGAGAACTGGATCATCCGTATTTACAAGGTCAAGGACCTCGACAACTTGGGCCGTGACCACAACAGCGCCACAGCCTTTGAGCGGGGCCACAAGCGGAAGCGCGCTACCAAGAGGAAGGGACCCCGTGTTCTGCGAACCGAGTAAAGGTGGAATCTGTGATTCCGCCCATCTTTGGTTTGTGGCCTCGTAAGGGACAGATGGATCCCTTGTCTCGGTTTAGCATGTTTCTCAATTCCATGTTTTTGTATTTGAACACCGTTTAAAACGGCAATGTAGACGATTAGAAAATGCATGTGATTTAAACATAAGCCACCACGCTGTAATAGCTCTGCGTCGTGCATTGTAATTGACCCCAGCCTCCTGGAAACTTGGGCTCCGACGGTACTTCATCACGTCTGCAATCAATAAGAGGGTGGTATCTTGACAGTTCAAACTGATAATATACAGATATAAATGCTAATAAGGAGAGAAAAAAAGAATATGAGCTGAGAGGTATTTTTCATGTGGGCACCCAACCGACTTGCTTTTTCACACCACCCCAACAGCGCAGCGATGCCACGGTGCTGGAACCTGCGCAAGTCCCGTTCACCATCACTTCACACTTCGTTAATTCCCAATAGGAACCCTACGTTTCCCACCTTTTTCGCACATTGAAAAAGCTCTCCCCATTCAAAGCCCACAGGCAGGTGATGCCAAGCAAAGGAAACACAATTCGCCACGTTACTCCGGTACCCGATACATTATCTGATCAATGATCGAATCGAATCATTGTCCTCGACCGTCGGTGTACAGTTCCAACCCAGACCAGCCGAGAGTCCAGCATAACCAAATCGAGAGCGGAGTTTGCACATCAACGTGTCCAACAAACGGTCGATTCGCACTCATTGCTTCTGCTGGGGCTTCGCGGGTGTCTCGGGGACCTTCACATCGGAGAATTCATCCTGTCCGACTGCGCGGATGGTGTAGGCATCTTTTGTAGAGTCAGTTTGTTAGTACGTTATTCCTTGGATCTAGTATGATTCCTAATTTGTGATTCCGAGGAGAAGATAACATCGGAGTCAAACGTACAGACGCCGATAGTGAACACGACGAGGCCGAGTCCGGTCAAGGCATTCTTGACGAGGTAGGGACGGCGGGCGCGCAGGAGGGCAGCCCCGGCGCGGTAGTCTTTGCCGTAGTACGTGGAGTTGAAACTGGGATTCTAGGGTTAGTATGGGCTCACTTGTATTGCGGGTATTAAAGAGGGGAGTGCATTGTGTGCGTGACGGGAAAGACGTACATTCCGGAGGCCATATTTTGAGATCTTCCTGTGAGTGTCAATGAGATAGCGACTTTTCTATTATTTTCAGGGAATTAAGGAAGTGGTGAGGGGCTGTACAGCGAGCAAGTGAGGACTGATTCGACCCCGTCGGAAGATTATCGCGAGTCTTTCGATCAAAAGTCTTGGCGGATTTGGTCCGGAGTTAAGGTGGGTTGCCGGATTTAGGACTACACTTGGGTGCAGACTGGACAGTTTACTCGACGACAACAACATATTGCTATAGAAAATCCCACACCCAGTCAGTCAAAGGAATTAACCACTCAACAATCTATGTCGAGTACATCTGAGACGGATCGAGTTATGTCCCGAGATGCCAATGGGTGGATATGTTGCGCTTCTTGTCAGCGCGATTAAAATTGAGATGGGAGGGAGGCACGTAGTTTGACGAGGTAAGGAAACTTGTTTTATACAGGCTAGCGATTCTATAACATTCAGCTACTGATCAGATACATTATAGGTAGGATAAATTCAAGGATATGCAAGGTCTCGTTGTTTGTATGGAAATGAGTAAAGTCCTAGCATCTTTCACTAACGTGATTGCTATGCGAAACGAAATGCGTGGTCCCATGGAGTAAATGATTCTTTGACTCTCCAGCAGACTTAGAGAATACTTTTGCAGCATCATAAAGCTTACCGTTATATAGATTATATGATAGGTGTTTGTTGATATATGATAGAGGTACATACCTCGTGATCAATCGTAGCCCCAGACAATCCAAGCTACTTTTATTCTATATAGGCGAGAATACCATATTTTAACTACAAGCCTTAGGTTAGAGATAAAGTAGTGGTAGATAGTGTCTGTCTCGCACGTCATCATCTTGGTGGTTTACTCGATAGTAGAATGGTAATGCTTGCGAAATCTGGTGTCTTTCATATTTACGAATTGTATATAAATTCGGACAAGAGTCAACGACCTGGCAACTTTATAGTATGACCTGTATTAGACAGCTTTACTACTTTTATGTTCAAAGACAGAGACAAAGACTGATGGATATATGGGTTGATGGAACTTGAAGCAATTTTTCATCTTAATTTTTTTAATTTATAAGAGTACCCCGAAGTAAATTGAATTCCCTTGTTGTTATCTTAAAAGGTATTTTATTAACAAATGATCGGCCAAATTGCCGGCCCGCTGCAGGTGACTTAAGTCCATCGGCGTCATCTCTTGAAATCTCCCGAATTGTCCAACTTCCCTCTCAACAATCGTTATCTACTGCACTATTCTTTCCTGTCGCTCCTCATCCCGGACCCGACCTTTCGACTCCGGCATTGACGCACTATATCCACCGGTGATCCAGTTTTCCGGCCCGGCGGTTTCGTGACCAGGCTGCTGGTCGCGTCATTTAACCCGAACCCTTCTGTCCAATTTCGTGGTACTATAGATTTTATTTATCGTAGAAGATTCGTTTAACCGCCGAGACCTCTCTTTAATCTTCCCTCCGGGCCGGTTGAAAAGAGCCGTCATGGCTCAGTCGACTGGTAATCTTGTCGACCAGATCGCCCAGCTCAACGCTGCCCGAACTCTCGTTCTGGGTGATTCCGCATTCTACCCCCAGATTGTGAATGGTGTTCTTCCTATAATTGGTGCGCAATCGCGATTGGAATTACGACGATGGGGTGCAGAATTCTTAGCGGAGACCTTCTCCAGCCCGGCGCTGGCTCCGGCTCAGAAGGAGCAGCTAGCTGCGACTGCATTGCAGACACTACGAGAGACGTTGGAGTTGCCGGAAAAGGATACTGTGACTTTGAAACATATAGTGGAAGCTGCGGCCAGTTTATATCCCCTGGTGTTTAGGCATATGTAGGTGACCACTGCTCTCCCTTTTGTTTCGCCCCGGGGAGAGGTCTCGTAGAAGTGCGCAGGGAACCAAATTAAGCCAGTCACTGGGGACTTGTGGGAACTGACACTCTTGATAATTGCAGCATCAACCACCCTGAAGATTCCACACTTTGGGAGAATATGACCGCTATTAAGGATGATATACTCCGGAGATGGGATACGTCCCCATTCCCGGTCAAAGTATGCTGTATCAAGTTTGTACAGCGGGTGGTTCAAGTCCAGACCCACGGTCTAACGGACCCTAGAGTACGTACAGGAAAGAAAGGATTACTTGCTGTTCAAAAGGAAAGACTGCTGATGACTCTCAGCGGCCGGAGCAAAATGAAACGTCCTTGGCCATTGTTCCTAGAAATCATTCCCTCCTCTCCCTCCCATACCTAGAAGCCGAGGCGTCAGGCCTCTTGGATAGATTGCTATCAGTCTTTCAGGAAGATGCAAGGTACGAATGATACCGTCTCTGAGTTAATTGTGCCATGTCCCACTAATGGACCCGTCATCGTTAGCGACCCCCTCCTAGTGAATGCGACGTTGAACAGCCTAGCGATCCTGATTCGAACCCGACAGTCCATCGGTAATAAGATTATCAATGCGATTCTAAGCTTCGTTCCCGCAAGACAAGCACGCACCCCGGTGACGCCTGCGGTTCGTGTTGGCGTCAAGTCGATGGAGCGTACAGCTAGGGCCTTGATGATCAATATAATGAAGAGGTGGGAAGGATGAGTCGTTCTAAGTTGGGCGTAAGAAGCTGATGGGCAGTCTAGAAACCCCAGTCATCCCCTCGCAAGCAAAATGCAGCAGCATATCGAGCGCCTGATGCAGTCGCGCATAGAAACCGTTGACGATAGCTCGAAAAAGCGTGGCCTGCCGACCGAGCCAACGGATGGTTTAGACAATTCCAAGCGGGCAAAACTGGACGCCGAATCTCCTCCACTGATCAAGGTGTCACCGCTTCCTCCGGGTCCTGTCAGTTATTCGCAGCTCTATACGTTAACCGAAGACGCTGGGCTTTCCTCCTTTGATGTGAAGCAGCTACCAGTTGATCTTCTCGTCAAGATTGTGGTTCCTGTTCTAGCTCGGGTAGACCAGTCTGCCCTGCAGCAGGCCGTTGATGTAAGTTGGAAATATTTTATATCGGAGAGAGGACTAGTCCTAATCTTAGACTAGGGTGTACGAATGCGGTATCAGACATTACAGAAGCAACAAGCTACGCAGCCTCCTCCACCGGCAACAGGCGAAGAAGAAGACGATGACTATGAGCCCGAATACCAACCTATGGACGTCGCCGAACCGGCGGCAGAGCAGGAAGATGCGCTGTCGGCTGAACCGGCCGATCTTCAGCCCGATCTAGTGTCACTCGGTCCGTTTGTGCTCCCGCAACCTCCCCCGCTACCGGAAAACGAGGCAGCAGAGATTGGCCGAAGTGCCGTGGGGCGAGTGTTTGACATGCTGGCATCGAGCGGTGTGGCACCAAATACTGGGAAAGGAAAGGGCCAGCAACACCTAGGTTTCTCGAGGCTGGCTGGCAGCACCTTTGACCGGGACGCCTGGGTAACGTTGCTCACCCGACTCGCGACGCGGGCGCCTGCTGGATTAGAGGTAGACCACAAGAAGAACGATCAAGATCCGTCGTCGAAGAGACCGACAATATCTGATTCTATACGGGAAACATTGTATCGATATATACTCGAAGATTTCAGGGGCCGAGTAAATGTTGGAATCATGTGGCTGAACGAGGAATGGTACAATGACCGAATTCAAATGAAATTTACCGCGTCCCAACGAGCCGAGGAAGATGAGGAATCGTCGGTGCCATTGCACTACGACCAGTGGTCACTGCGGCTTCTGGACGGATTTCTGCCATATTTGGATTCTCGGGACACGAAGATCTTTATTCGGTTCCTCAGCGAGATTCCAGAAGTAACTATTCCCATCACAAAACGGGTAGCCAGTCTCGCAAAAGACCCCGAGAGAGTGAATCTCTGCATCCAATCATTACTGTGCGTACTTCATCTTTCAATAGACTCTGAGAACTATATGAACTGACATTGATTAGGTATCTGATTATGTTCCGGCCCCCGGCGCGAGAAATGTGTCTCAATGCCGTAGAGGATGTTTACCAGACATGTAAGCTACTGACACTATTCCCCAAGGACGTATCTCCACTAACTTTTTTCACCCTAGACGAGGAATCACGACCCACTGCTGGTAAAGTCCTAGCCAGATGGCGTCCGCAGAGCACAGCCGTACAGCAAGCACAGCCCGAACAACAATCTACCTTGGTGAACCGCACAGTTGAATCAGAGAACAACACTCCCGTCACAAACGGTGCTTAAGCACCAAATCCCAACCAACGCGCCCGGCCAACAACCACAGTCACAAACATAATCCAAACCGTCAATACCTCGCCGCCTGGCATCCCTACACCCAAAGGCCTGTCAAATTACTATTGAAAATAAACCGGAGCGAGCGAGAAGTCTTGACCGTACTTTTATTAGGATTGATAGATGATGTCACGTCTAGTTTGGGCAGAGATCCAATTCTGTTTCGCATACACAGGTAGCAGTTAGTCATCGCTTTACTAAATGATTGGGCATACTTATAGCGGAAATGCAATGCACCTGCTATGGTTCTATTCATGTACTGAATATCAATCTAGTATAGGTTGTCTGGTTTCGTGTTTTTTCATTTTTTCGCCCTTTAGAACTACCATTTATCCCGATAGATTGCTTATTTAACCGTGTGTCATACCTTGAATGCTATATGGATATCTAGCCAGGTTCTATTAGATTATGTGGTAGTGTTGTATAGTCATGTAGAGAGTGCATGGCCATGGTTCTAGTCAATTATATTTAACCCTTATATCCTTATGCATATCCGAGGAACAAGCACTCAAATGAAGTAGAATAAACAAGGCTCAAGGCCAATATGTGTATCATAGAGGCATGTATAGTTAGGTAGATAGGTAGGTATTGTGCAAATACAAAGGTAACATAACACATAGGCAAGCCCAAGCAATGCAACCTTTTAATCCCATATTCACAATGCGCCAAGACCAAAGCAAAAAGATAAATAAGCAAAAGGGGTACTGTAAGTTGATCTCATCCGTGTTTCGATTCCAGTCATACATGCTAACCCGTACATACATTATTAAGAAAAAAGAATAATAGAGCAACTCTACAACACCGTGTGGAACCCTGTACACTATCCAAACCGTTTGGAGACAATAAGTGAGACGTTATGAGGTGGGGTAGAGAAGAGGATGGGGGTTATCGTGGCGAGGTCTTTTGGGGCTTTTGGGTTCTAACGGGCTGTCATTTGGTTCGAACCGGAGCCGCCCAGGACTCCAGTTGATCCGTGATGATGTATGGAATTTGCTGGTTTGGAGGAGGGCAGCGGTGGTGATGAGTCACGTTTCGACTGGAAAAGCCCTAATCGGGCAGGAGGCGGTGAATAACCGGCATTCCGGTGCGGCGGTGATCGGTTGTCGAGGGTGTTATACGAGGATGGATGGGATTTCCGTACATCTAGCGGGGAGGAGCTTAATGATCGGAACCCGGATCGTCGGTCTGCGTCATATTCGGGATTCCCATACGGCCCGAGACCCTGGCTGGGCTGCTCGTGATCATAGGGTGTGTTGTTTGCCGAAGAATTTTCGGCAATGGTGGACGCCGACCCGTTGGGAGCATGAATGTCCACAACTCGTTTTTGGGCTGCTGGTGTAGTGTAAGCCGGGGCTCGCGGGTTTTCAAACACCCGACTCTGGGGCCTTGGCGGAATCTGCTGTTGGTGATGGATTGGATGCTGTGGGTTGGCCCAAGGGGTCTGTTCTAAGAACGCTTCCTCTGCCGCGGCGCGGAAGACGTTAGACGACATAGACGACATAGACGACATGGCGCCTCGCGGTAACGTTGAGTGATGGTGGGAGACAGGAACTCTCGTTTCAATGGAGATCTGCCCGCAAATTAAGTCAGCATTAGAGCATGATGATCGCAGAGTCTCCAGAACAAACTTACGCCCATCTTTTCCATGTCCTCTTCAAGCTCCGCCGGCCGTGCAGCAGACAATGAAGGTGCGGCTGGGAAGCCGACATACTTTGCCACACCAGCCAGAATGGATACTTCTTGATTGTAGGCAGTCTGGTTGGCAATTTGTTGCGAACGGCGTGTGGGAAACGGAATATAATGCTGCGGACTAACTTCATCCGTCTTGAAGCGATCATGCTGAATGGCATAAAACTGCTTGCTGATGGCACTCGAGTGCTTTTCACGAACGTCCCGGACCCGCTGGAAGTAAGTACTATGCGCTTGTGCACGCTCGGCCAGGCTCTTGTTCAACAGAGCCTTGATTCTGTACTGATACAGTGTATGTTCGTATTTGATCTTGGCGTCCCGATACCGCTGTATACACTCCAACTGCCGCAAAAATTCGGGATGTGTGGGGTTCGGCCCATTGAGCATTTCGAGTTCGCGATTGAGTTTAGAGACTCGTTCATCATAGATCCTATTGGCTTAGTCAGTAACTAATGCATGTCTGACCAAGAGACGCAGGGATCCTTACTTGTCTCGCAGGGCGGCGAACTCCCGCTCTAAGACTGCCAGCGATTCCATCGCAGATACCCGTTTTGCTGCTACACTCGAACATTAGCACGAAGAAAAAAGTGACATGGTTGGGGAGGACATAGTAACTCACATTCTTCTTCAAGTTTGGCGGCAGCCTCACCATCATCTGCTTCTTCGCGTTCGACAGCCTCCTCATCCCCAAGTGTATCATCCCCACCGCCTTCCGCGCCAGTTTCGAGAGCCATGTCTGCATCCTCATCGACATCTCTCGCTTTCCGCCCCTTTCGCTTGCCTTTCCTACTCCTTCTTCCCTTAGCAGGAGCCGCTGGCAAGTCGGACTCGGGAATATCATCGACTGGGGTATCTTCTTCGTTGGGTTTGGAAGGTTCCTCGATGGGGTCCTCCTCAATGGGCTCAGGTGTCAGCACAATATCCTCCGCGGGAGGATCACTCAGTTCGCTTTTGAGAGAGCCGCGGCGTTTCTGAGGAGGCTCGTCCTCTTCGTCAAGTTCGGTGCCCAGCTCATCAGCAGAGCCGTGCCGTTTGCGTTTCTTTCCGATCCCTTCTGAAAGTGCTGAGTCGTCAAGCCCTGGCGTCTCTTCACCAAGGTCAGGTATCTGGCTATTTTTTGAGCGGGGCTTGCTGGGCGAATCGTCTGGCACATGCTCCTCGTCTTCAACTTCATCGTATGTCGTTGACTGAGCTAGTTTGCTGGGGCTTGGACCATGATTAGTTGCGCTCACAACAATGTCTCTTCTCAAACGAATATTATTCGGAGAATCTTCAATGCGCTCGGTTTCCGCTTCTGAATCGTTCTCCGTCATGGCCTTCTCAGGCTTAGGCGACTCAAGGTCGAACGCCATATTCTCGGAGACATCGTCAATTTCACTTAGACTACTAGATCGACCGTCATCATCATCATCTATAAGCGCGTCGGCAAGGAGAAGGTGGTGTTCGCCATTGGTGATGGTGGGCTCTGCCCCGGCGGGCGGACCGACCGAGGCGGATTCTCTGCTTTCGGCCACCTCCATGGTTATGGAGGGTGTTGCACAGACTTCGGTGGCTTCAGAAGTTGAAAGGAGGCAGGTAAGAGGAGACGTCCACGGAACTTGATTTTCAGTATGCTTGTGGGAAGGAGGCCAGCGGTCAAAAGGGTGCAGTCGGACCAAGAGCTAAACGGATCGAGGAGAAAATGTTAGAAAGACTTGGAAAATGCATTATAGATATGCCAAGGAAACCGTTCACACTACATCAATATGAATGACCAAAATTAACAGGAAGGAGAATGGGAAAAAGTATGTTGAGGGCAGAGTGTCTGAAGGCGGTGCGGAGATTTGATCACACACCCCAGACTCACGGGCAATCATTCGTTCCCGGCTTTGAGCGCAGGGAAGTGCGCCAGAGCAACAGTAATATTCGGTTTCCACAGCATGCCGAAAACCAGAATGACATCGCATCGAGGATAGATCAAGCCATCAATGAGGTTGTAGGCCAGTAACAAACGTACCGTTCAATAATGCGCCAATCGCGAAACCTGTGGTAACCCCAGCTGCCGCGACCGAGCACGATTCCCTAAGACCGCAGTTGCAGAAGGAGGTTCAAGGCCACAGGTTCTCGCCAATATAACCAGATAATGTTGTATGTATGTCACCAAGGTTGTAATATACTGCAGGATCGGCGCAAACCAGCACTTGGTGGGGAGAGGGCGAAAGACGACGAAGAGGAGGGAGGTGGAGGTCGACTTCACGAAGCGGGCAATACGACAGTAAAGCGCTGCGGGAGAATGAACGGCATAGAAGAAAGTTGGGTTAATGTCGAGGTTTTGAAGAAAAATATAGCAATTCCCTAGCGAGCGATTATGACAACGATTGAGTATGGGAGCCACCAGAGCGTTAGCGCAGAGAAAAGTGGCTGCTGCTGGTGGAGGGAGAAAGAATGATTGATCATGACCGAGAGCGAGGGAGCGAGAGACTGAGAGAGCGTCACGCTGCCGTATGCCGCCCGTATCGTCCGGTTGTTTTCTGCCCGTCTTTTCGCTTTTCCTTCACTCGGATCATTACTCACCGCCTTTTGGGGTATGATGATATGCTTCTGGCTATCTCATGCGCCGCGACGTGCCAACCGACAAGTAGGGAATCAAAACAGAGAGAAGAAGCAAGTAAGAATTCCACATGGTCAGTACCACACTGACAGATGCGAATGAAGTCGCTGATAAGGTTGATTTTCTCAAAAATGATTTATTATTGCTCGGGTGAGGAACTACCACGGTTTATCAGATTCTTCACGTGATATATCAGCTTCCGTTGCCAAGATCCAAAAAGAGTAAAACAGAAAAAAAAAAGTTATGCGGAGTACGGACAGCAACAGAAGGAAAATACGCTCCCCGCCATTACACTCCCTCTTTTTCTAATTATTTCTTTCTTTAGCCAGAAACAAACCATATTTCTTGAGAGGCGGGACACTCTCACATTTAATTTCACAATGGGAAAGAAATCAAAACCCCAGTCGGAAAACGCTCCGCAAACCGAAAAGGCAGAGACATCTCTTCCTTTCTTAGCTGGAAGTGCCGCAGTTGACCCAACGTTGGCGTCCTTGTTTGAGACGAGTGTAAGTGGGTTGCTTTCGACTGTTGAAAACCTGGCTAATGTCTGTCACATGTTTTAGTCGGGCCCAGTAAAAGCACCGTCGTTGCCCACAACTAGCAGCACCGTGGAAAAACCTGCCGCAGGTGACGACACCAATGAAGATGTGTCAGAGCCCGAAGATGAAGATCAGGTTATGCAGGAAGTATCTGAAGCCTCAAGTGACGCTGGTGATGAGCCTGCTCAGGCAGCTTCAGAGCCCCCCAGCCGGAAACGAAAGAGGGCTGCGGGAGAAGATCTCGAAGAATCTTACATGCGTCGCATAGCGAAAGAAGAACAGAAGGAAGAACAGAAGCGTCGTGCGGAAAAAACAAAGCGGCAAAAAGCCGAGGGTGAAGAGGCAGACGAAGCAACATCTACCGACATATCCGACGGTGAGGATGAGGATGAAAGTTCCGACGAAGATGGAGAGATTGCGATTCCCAAACACGAAACTCTGACTGGCGACGCTCAGTCGTCTAATATTGACAAGTCTAATCGCACGGTGTTCTTAAGCAATGTCTCCAATGAGGCCATCAAGTCCAAGTCTGCCAAGAAAACCCTTTTGAAACATTTTGAGTCGTTCCTTTCTACACTCCCTGAATCTACAGGACCACACAAAGTGGAATCGATACGTTTCCGTTCTACGGCCTTCGCGAGTGGCGGAAAGATCCCGAAGCGTGCTGCCTTTGCAAAGCGCGAGGTTCTGGATGAAACCACTCCTAGTACCAACGCCTATATCGTTTATAGTACTGTCCACGCCGCTCGGAAAGCTCCTGCTGCCCTTAACGGGACTGTCATCTTGGATAGACACGTACGTGTTGACAGCGTCGCACATCCCGCCCCGGTCGATAATAAACGGTGCGTTTTCGTCGGCAATCTCAACTTCGTGGACCAGGAAGGCAATGCCGATGATGGGGAAAAGCCGAAGAAGAAGAAGGCTCCGGCCGATGTTGAAGAAGGACTTTGGCGGACCTTTAATGCCCACACTAGCAAACCCAAAGATCAGACTATCCGCCGAGGCAATGTCGAGTCCGTTCGGGTCGTTCGCGACAGTGTCACCCGTGTTTCGAAGGGGTTTGCCTATGTCCAATTCTACGATCAGAATTGTGTGGAGGAGGCCCTTCTGCTGGATGGAAAGCAGTATCCGCCTATGCTCCCCCGGAAGCTACGTGTCATGCGAGCCAAGAAACAGCCGAAGAAACGTGAAGCCGGCGGTAGCACTCAAGGCAAATCGCTACGGGAGGCGGACAAGACGCTTCAAGGTCGAGCTGGTAAGCTTTTCGGCAGAGCGGGTGCGGCCAAGGTCAGGGCAGATGCAACGAAATCCATTTCCAGCAACTCGTTGGTGTTTGAAGGCCACCGGGCGACAGATGATGGGTCATCGCGTATTCGCGTGAAGACGAAGAGTCGTGGCAGCAAAGGCAAGCCGAAAAACCGCAGTAGTAAACGAGCGGCTGCGTACAAGGCAGCGGGAGGGAAAAAGAGGAAGACTGAATAGACTGAGAGTATGAAGTAGATTACATGTTCTGTCCCTCATATATGTATTTTACAAAAGAAATGAACCTTAAAAGAAATACCTACGGTACTATATCTGTAATGATTAAGCAGAGGATAGTTGTAGTTCCCTGAAGCCTTACTAGTATGTAGTATAAACGTGCCCAGGGTTCTGACGTCATCCAGTAATCCAGTCATGGGGTTTTGGGCTAAACCCAATCGGTCAAAGAAGGCAACTACCTACTACTTTTCTAGTGCCAGGTACTAATACTTGAGAACACTACTTCACCTTGTATTAACTACTGTGTTTTACCGTAATCAATTTTTTTCTCTTGTTTGTTGATAGTAGGATCATACAGTCTCACAGGACGGGTCATTGTACAACTGTTGATCGATCACCACTCAACCCGGATTCCCCCACCCGACGCGGGGTGTAAATACAGAGGAAGGCAGCGTGTCTGAGAGAGCGCAAGAGCCACAAAAGGACTGTGTCGAATCTGTATGCACGGCTTGAGCCAGTGGACTTGTACTTTGACCCATCTTTCGTCATTGTCTTCAGCTTGACTTAATCGAGGCTGTGTGGAATTCTTCACTTTCAGCTCGGTGCCTAGAGAGTGGATCATTACCTAGAGCAATCATCAAACCAGCCGTCCAGTCCTTTCGCTGATAACGATAGATAATTTATCTAGAACGTGCTTCCCAGTGACTTTGATTTTTTCACCCTTCACGATATACTCTTCATAATCACACCATTCCTAACGCGGGGTCTAGACGCACTTACTCTTTAGATAATGCGCCCCATTCCACGTTTCCGTGGGCTCAGACGCAGACAGTCGAATTCCTCCAACGACGAGCCCGAGCCCCAATCTAATATGGGCAACCAAAATAGCACCACTGACGACAACCATGGATCGACTGACCCGGAGATCTTCTACCCTGAACTCTACGATGTGCTTAAAGTTCGGTATCTACTGCGATGGAAGATAATCCCTGAAGGGTTACCCGTTGAGATTGTGGATTTGATCGTGGATGCTGCTGAATACTGGCCCTCCATCGAGGCTACCTTGGATCAAAAGAGAATTATTTATCAGGACAAAGATCAGGTGTTGGTCAGGACAGCACCACTGTGCTATGATGCAAATGTATACTGCATACTCTCCAGGACTTTTCACCCGGCATATCTCTCCACTAGCTCTGATCGCTGACATCTCGTAGACATTGGACAGTGACTCGCCTAAAGTGCTCCCTCACCGGACTATTCATCCTTGCCGGAAGATTGTCTTCTCTATCGCCTCGCATGACCAGGGCTTTGCTAACAGCGGGCATGGCACGTTTGACGGATCTTATACTTGGTTTGACACCGAAGTTGTCCCCTTCGAGAATTTGCCAACGTCGGGAAATTCATCTATTCCCGAGCGAGATGCGCACGGGGTCCGGTTTGGGCAAGATCATCCTCTTCTCTTGCCCAGCTCCCACAAACTCCAAGCGAATCGAGCGGCGGTGAGGGGAACCCAGCATTATCATATCGCCTGGCATCATCTCGACAACATCAGCGCCGATTCAGCGGAAGCGGAGGAAATCCAGCATAACCAAGGTCGAGGACGAGCCACGCTCGATGGCAGTCAAGTGCGCAATTTGCAGATTGGCGATACAATCGCCGTCTGGGGTCGAGCACGGTTTGGGGCGTGGTCCAACCATGTGGAACGGTTGTCAGTGCGGGTATTTTGGGCTGTGTAGAGTTGGTGGCTCTTCATTGTCCCCTGCGTCTCCCGGCTGGACTGGTACATATATACATATCATCAGTGAGAGGGAATGCTAGGTATACAATAGTAAATAGATATCAAGGCTGGACCTCTGAGATATTGTTGGATTATTGGGTGAATGGGTGTTACTCATGAATGATATGTAGTTCCCAGCAGTTTATTATATTATATTATATTATTTTATTTTATTTTATTTATTTATTTCCGATGATGAATATATGGATGGACGGGTGAATAAATCACATACTTGAGTTACTTGATCATAGGACAAGACCCCGATTCAGGAATAGGGTGACAGCCTTTCGAATCAGGCCGCCAGCAATAACCTCATTCCTTTGAGAAATCACGCAATTGCGCCAAGACTGTGACGATCCACCACTAACTCATCTGAATATAAGGTCCTCGCTTCCTCCATCACCAGACGCCTTAGAAGGATCCTCTGTTTTTTGCCATCGAAGAGACAGCTTGACAGTCACTCGGTCTAGTATGGAACTGAGATTTTAATCTCTTCTTTCGACCTTCACCCCTTGACTCTTTCTTCGTCTTCGCCGCTTCACCAGCCAAGACACGAACACGACCAGCATGTGACCTCCGACGGAAAGCGCTCAAGGATTTGCCTGCGAGTGGGGCTGATGCGTCAGTTCGCGCAACAATTGGCTTATTTGAGGAGGATAATTGGCGACTACCAGACGACGGGCTACGAGGGTATCACCGCCTGATACGGGAACTGCGTCAACTGAGGATGAGGAGTTGTACATCTCGCCCGAGAGCGCCTTCCTTTCGGCCTTGAAGCCGCATTTCCGCACAAAACGATTCCCAAAGTGTCAGTTACGAATGACTGGTACTGGCTACTGTCATTCGCTCTGTCCCCATCTGCTTGGTCGTTTTTCTCCATGTGCCTTCCCCTCTCGTCTAGACCAAGGCACAATGACGACGCTCCCTAGCTTGTTTTGCCGAGAATTACACCGGCGTTTCCATACATTCCACCCCTGGGCATTCTCCCCATAAATTTCGGCGTTCTCCCAGCGTTCTTCCACCCATCTTTCTTTGGATTCTGCCATCGCAATCCGTGCATTATTTGTATGCCACAAAACGCTCTGTTTCGTTCCTGATATCCTTTGAAAAACTCAAACCCACACCACGTATACGGCCTCGGAAATGAATTCGCAGAGATGTGCCGCGGTCGTCGTGGGAGCTGGCCCCGCCGGTCTTGCTGTTATGGGGAATCTGTTGGAGAAGCAACTAGGGGGCAAGATCGCCTGGATTGATCCAT
This sequence comes from Aspergillus tamarii, assembly GCA_030556085.1. NCBI lineage: Eukaryota > Fungi > Ascomycota > Eurotiomycetes > Eurotiales > Aspergillaceae > Aspergillus > Aspergillus tamarii. The sequence continues at coordinate 1,160,688 of JARVTJ010000006.1, forward strand.
CCTTCCAGGCTGGTCGAGTGAATCGCAAGTACCGTGAAGTGCCTAGGTGAGTGTTTCTGTCTGACAGCCTGACTTCATCGATGGCGTCGGATGAGGAGCGCTCGACTGACTTGTCTCGGTGCCGATTCAGCAACACCAAAGTCGCCCTGTTCCAAGCGTATGCCACAGCAGTCCAGCCTTTCCGCTCCGTAATCATGAGCACTCGTATCCCTAGTCCATTCTCAACGATGGCCAAACTCGATCAGGAGAAGACCTGTCACCTGCATCATGCGGCAGATATGGTCCGTGCCTTGACAGAGGGCATCACCAAGATGGACCAGGTTTATGCGTGTCGGGGTTATGTCACGGCTGCCAATCTGGTAGAGAAAGTCAGTATAAAGTCCTGCATAGAGGGCCGTCCCAGGCGATCTCGTGCACAGTGTAGCTAATCGTTGTCCTTGTCGCTCCTAGACTTCGACTTGGACCGTTCGGATCCAACGCGCGGACTACCTGGACGAAGTTGAGGTCATTACCCCTAGACTCATCTTGTGTACGGGATCATCGCCGACAGAGGTGCCGATCCCTGTATGTGGACAGCACATCGAGAGGTTGGATCTAGATGTAGTGCTCAAACCTAGTGACCTCGTCTCGTATTTCCCCCGCAATGAGTCCCAGACTGTGGGGGTTGTCGGAGCTTCCCATAGTGCCATTCTGGCGCTTCTCAACCTGGTAGATCTGGCCCGCAGTACCCACCCCCAGCTCCGCATTAAATGGTTCACTCGGCATCCACTGAGGTATGCCGAGTACATGGATGGCTGGATTCTGCGGGACAACACCGGCTTGAAGGGTTCCGCCGCAGACTTTGCCCGGCAACAGCTGGAAGACGACAAACTCCCTCAGTCCGAAGCCGGCCGGTTCATCACCAAGGTGGACTGCGGAGGCGGCCAGGAAGCGGCGCAATATGAGCGGCATCTGCCCTCGTGCACCCACGTGGTGCAAGCTGTAGGATTTACTCGGGCTCCTCTTCCTGAGTTGTCGGTGAATGGTCATCTCCTCGACCCTGAATTTGACTCGGTGTCCGGTGGCTTCCACGACACGACTGGCCGTGTTATCCCGGGTTTGCATGGAGCAGGAATTGCATTCCCGGAACGAGTGGTCGATCCCTACGGCAATGTTGAGCATGCCGTCGGATTCTGGAAGTTTATGAAATTTATCAAGAGAGTCAGTCCCCAGTGGACAGCATGATGGTGGTTTTCTTTACTTAATGATTCCCCTTTGCTTTGTCTTATTTCTTGGTATTATTAGCGTCATCAGTTGTGGATAGAATTTCCATTCGAATATACAAGGTATTTTTATACTAGACACTTCTACGTTATTCCTGATATGAACCATCTAAGCTACGGCGTCTTACAATTTATCTTCGTCCTTCTAATTCTACCCATTAACGCCTCAACCCAAACCCATCTGCATCAAGCTTTCACTATAGTCACCTACTACACCGTCCTCGCAACAACATTTCCAAGGGACTATATCAAATTCTCTAGCAACCACACCGTCCTACCTGTCACAAAGGTATAGCTCATTACACATACATCACAGCTGTCCTCGGGAGACAAATCAGGGCGCCGCCCGACGTGGAGATCAAAAACCTACTTTAGTTACCCAGTTCCCTGTAATCTCAGTCCTTTTTCTACCACGGACAGCCCTGGGAAAGCAACCTGTGACTATTCGTGAACTTCTCAAAGCTCCATGATCAAACCAGCAGTCAAGATTAAATGTATCTATGAGAAGCTCTGACTACACAAGTTTCGCAAAACAAGCCATTCAAAGACAGTTCAACGAAGGAAGGTAGTGTATATCAGCCTCAGTCCTTATCCACAGAACCACAGCCATAGTTACAACAATATCAAAGACCCAGCTCACCACCTGAAATCACAGCGTCTATACTTCTCAGTCTCCCTCCCTAACACATCTAAACTTTTAGAAGACCCTCAAACAACCGGGTTCATCGCCATCCGCTCAGATCACATCTCCTCGAGGCCCCTACAACCTTCCACGTCAGACAACATACCTACAGCCTATCCCGGACCGACTTTACAATCTCAACCTGCGCACCGAACAGCAACCGCCACAAACCCCACCCGAAGAAACTCTTTTCCGTCCACGGTCACTGCCTATCATGGTCCCAACGCCGTGACTTCTGCGACGCAACTGGCCTCTTCCTCTTCCAGATGCACCGTAAATGGAACCGGTGAGACCTGGTTCGTCCAGTTACCCGGCAGTAGTGGTAGCCCTAACCCTACCGTTACACTCGCGCCTCGGATGGAGCACCAGGAAGGACAAATTAGAGATGTATTTCACGAATGCCCTTGGCCGCGGAGAAGAGAGACTGTCCTCGACGGTGTGGAATCAGGGGCTCTGGAAGAATGAAAAGCGCAATTCTATCACAATGGCGAAACCATCATGACGGCGCGGTCTACGCGATTCATGCAGTGCAATATGAGGGGAAGAAGCCCGAAATGGGAGATTGAGATTACCGAAGGCATGGATCTAGCGTTGGTGGGTTGCTATCTAGGTTCACGTGTGCGTGTGTTTTGTATATGGTGGAATTTGCTGACCTTGTTTTGGTATCGGTCGTCGGCGATCACGGTGCTACTGGCGGGGAGGTCTGCGGGTCGTCTTATGCCTTCGTCGTCGTATTCTCCTCCGTCCTGTTCCGGGTCTGGTGTTGATCTTGGAGAGAAGAAGCCGGCGCTGGATGCATTGTCTACGATGTAGGTGGTAGGTACAGAGTCTAAACTCTAGAATAACTTTACCATCGTCTACATACATTCTCATGTTGTGGTACCCTCTGAGCCACGTTTCTGGCCATGGCATTGCAGGTTGAATCAATGGAGGGCCGGGGTGTGGCTTGGGCTTGCACGCATCGCGAAAATCCACTTCTCATGCCTGGGCCAATAGGAGGCTGATCGCGTCGACTCGCCCCAGTATTCCGACGCGTTCTGGGATGGATGCCTGGGATCGGATATCGTCGGCCTTAGATTGTCGGAAGGCCTTATGTTGTCAACGTAGGTATGCAGGCTTTCGATTGATGGGTATGATTCTTGTGTTGTTAAGTCTCCTCGCGAGGCCAATGTCAAGGTGATTGAGTTGCGGATATATTGGGAACTTTAGTATTTTCTATAAAAGCGATGTTTATGAGAGCGCCGATAGGAATGAATGTGTTTCCATGTCCATGTAAGATATTTACTAGTCTGAGGCTGTGAGGCACTTGAAAGGACATGGAAGAGTGAATGTAGCTTTTGATGACTATATACTCTGTTGGACTGAGTTTTGCATCATGAATAGGTATCTATCTGGCTCGAAATGAAGACGATAATATCATTGTGATAAATGCCCAGTAAAGTATATCATAAAAAGTGTGAACTGATCATTTGGGCTGTTAAACAGTTTATGAACCCTCCAGTTCCTCTAACATAGCATCAATGAACTCTCTCTCTTGTAACAGAAATTTGCGTGCCGAGGCAATGTCAAAGTCACAATCTGCCTTCTTATGCTGCCGCATCACCTTCAATAGATGACGCACCCGCTCCTCCTCCAAGTTCTCTAGCCGATACTCCATATGCTGATAGGAGAGAGTACTCTTGGGAGTTATTGGCAACAGAGGTCTGATAATGGTCTCATCGCGGACAAAGGGCGATTTAGGCCTTAAAGATGTGACCATGTTGATGCGTTCTCGGCAGCCAAAGGCCTTGAGATCTTGATGCTCAATATAACGACCTTGCATAATGACAGCCGTGCCCTAGATTACGCCATTGGCCATGGGACCTTCCAAATCAAAATAGAATCCCTTACCATGGCAGGTCCACGGAATTTTGAAACTTCGCCGGTGCCTGTCCGAATAGCCGTCTCGCCACCGATCATTCCGGCACAATCTGATAGCATGGTGACGTAGACGAATGTGTAGTTGTCAGAATGCCACTCAAAAGCAGGCTTATCATCTGCTTCGCTGCCGGGTACGCTGGCGGTTGCAGCGTCATCATAAACTGAGATATTGACATGTACAATATCTACATTTATAGAAGGAACCAGCTCGATGCCAGTAGTTTGAGAGAGTGCTCCCAAAACCGCATGGCTGTTCCACGCGTCGTAGATAAATGAGGACTTTCTAGATGTGCATTACCATATTTTGTGAAGAGAGAACGAAGGTAACAACGTACTCTGGGCAGTAGCCTCGAATCATATTGGTTGCCAGGTCTGAACAAACTTGATACTTCTCCAGCACTTGCCGGCTGAATATCTCGGCTCTCATCTGCCTAATTGCCTCTTCGGTGAAAAGTGTGAATGGCTCCGGGATGGCCGTGGGCGTGATGCCCGCGCCTTCCAGTCCGATATCCTTCATCGTGATTATCCTTTTGGAAAACTTAAGATTGACATGCTTTTCTGCATAAAATGGTGTCCAGTTCGGTATCTGAGCACCTTCAATGAGAGACTGTGGGAGAGGTTTCCGGGGGCTCATGGACTTGTCCTGTGGAGGGCTTGGAGCTACAATTGGCGCAATTGCAACATCCGTCGTGCCGGACTGTGCTTGGATATGGGAAGTGATGAAACAGGGTAGGTAGAACAAGCTATGTAGATCAGATCAATAAATTTGCTGGTCTTCTCGCGGTGGCACCATGGCTTCTTATCTTTCTCGGAGCGCTCAACCCCTCGTTGTAGCACATACACTAAAGCACAGCTTCAACTCCGTTCCCGAAGTTTTCACCTAAACATAAACCCACTCGTATTTCCCCAAACCACAATATAATTGCGTCCTGCTTAGAACCGATGCTTTCCCGCGCAGAGAGCCAATCCATTTGGGAACGGGCGAGATGTATAGGTGATATAGAAAGCCTAAGGCATTCATCGGCATCTATTAGAGATCTCATTCGGGTTGCCTCTTTGCGTGTGAACTCACTGAGCGTATGTTCCACCAGCTCATATAGAGACGCAGAGAAGATTTTTGTTCGTTCGGTGGACCGGATCTCAGTGACACGTGAGCTTACCACACTTTATCTTCCCAGCCTCTAGCATCATAATCCCTCGCTTTTTTAAGGATGAGTGCTAGGAAGCGGGCGTAGCTTTGAGTTGTTCCACCCAAGAAAATGATACATACACTGGGTCCCAGTTCTGAACTTGTCCCGTGTATCCCCACTCACTGTGTCAATAGTCAATAGCCGTGTGGCACCGCACAGTACCAGGTTAGGATGTTCCAGGGTCCCACTTATACCCTTTTTTCTTTTGTCTTGTACTTAGCGCTGTGGAGGTAGTGCCAGAGAGGCTTCAGGGTATGTGCGATGATCAGAAGCAGGATCTGCTTGGGTAGTTGTGTGAATGATATCTAACCCAGTTTTTTCTCACGCTACCTGAGCAAAGGGCCTGGTCAATGTTCAAAACGACTCCAATGGAGCGTTCTTTGCTTGGGACACGGAATCAATTGCAGTTTGCTCGACGGCTTGACGGTTGCAGTGGTGAACAAGGCGTGTAAGAGATGGTGAACTATACACAGGTGGCGGTTTGTTATGGATAGTCTCTAGCTCAGATCTCAGTTACGACTGTAAACTCGCTCTTGTTTTGTCAGTTGACTGGAACATCGCATTTGTAGTCTTGTATGAAAAATTTATAATTCGGAAATCCATTCGCAGAGGGCCTTGATCGTACAATGCTGCTTTTGTCTATAATAGAATTGCTACATAATAAACACTCGTGGTTCTGGGAGAAGCGTGGGCCAATTTGTATAACTGCCTCGCGTCCATATCTTTTCAAGAAGCTTGAGAGCTTGCTGGAGATTAAGGAACCCATTACGGTGAAATTGCTTTTCCAAAAACTGCTTGAAATATAACCGATGCTCATCCTTCAAGCTCTCTGATGCAGCAATGAACGTGGGCCACACAAGGGAATGTTCCCCTAATGATCCCTCCGGGAACAACCCTAGTGTTTCCTTGAATCGCTCTATCTTGTCGGGGTCTAATGTGCCGTGAGGCCCTATTAGTGCGCGCTCTAGATATATGTCATATGCTTGCTGTCGAAGATGTGCATTCAGATAAAAGGTGAGAGCATGGTCGGGGTGGAGGTTGCCGTTGTAGTGCAGGCAGTCAAAGCTTTCTTGGGCATGGGCCACAATGCTGCGTACACCAGCCTCCTCACTCAGCAGTGGTGCAGCATAGACACGAAACCTGGCAGGATTAATGATGGTACTCAGCAACCCCTAGAGGCTTTGGATACTCACTTGCGTATTTGCCGCAGCAGAAAACTGGCCATGTCACCGTTCCCAAGCCCACCCTCTCCCCCAACCGCATCGAGAGCAGATTGCAACATGTGAAACAGGATAGGGAAATCTGAAGATCCGTTGACCATGACCCCTACCAGCAGTGTAATGATTGCAACGAATATAGACTGTCTCGTGAGCATGTCGTACTCATCCAAAGAGCTTCTATTTTGTAGGCCTAAGATTGCCTTTGCGTAGAGCTTATCCGGTCTGATAGGGAGTGTCCCTCCGGTCTTGTGAGAGAGATGGAAGGCTGATACAGCCAACACCGCATCCATAACCATTTTGTCGGAGAACGCAAAGGGCAGAATCAAGTACCGCCATCCATTGTACTTGTCATCCATAACCACCATTTGAGGTGCAATATTGTGGGAGACTTGAAGGGTTATTATCCTATATAAACTTCAATCGGGTCGATCGATGAGGCTTACAGTAAGTCAACAGAAATTCATTGCTTGGATCCACTAGATCGACGCTTAGAGTGAAGGTGGCCATTGCTTCAGGGCTACCAGCAGATGTTTCTGGTGAATCAGGGCCCAGCCCCACTAGTGCACTGGGTTCTGCGGGGTCATTTGTGACATTGCCAGTCCAGTCGAATTGCTCCTCGAAAGAGCCACCACGAACAAAGGACGGTGAGCGTTCATGCTGCGGGAGATCACCCGGCAATTTGCTGCAAGCCCAGTTAGTATGCTCACCTTCGGCGAAACCATCATTAAGGAAAAACATACCCACCCCGAGGTGAATTTTCCTCTTGCCAGGTTATCTTACCTTGGTTTCCCCCGTCGCGGAACCGATAGCGGACCCCAAGCCCACTGCACGGTATGCCTCTGGACGCACATTTCCCACAGCATGGCTGTACGCGATCGCAATGGATTCGGCGCTGGGAGCATTCATAGCAACCTGCACACATATCCGGTCAGAGAACCCACAGTACATTTGGCACGTCTGATTCCATCTATGCGCACCTTTTACCTTCGGAACGTACCGACGTTTTTGACGGGGCATATTGACAGTTGGGTCTGAGCGTTTCTGATTGAACAATAAGAACATTAAATCAAAGCATCATTGACAATAAGCCAGGTTAGATAGACAGGTAAAAGCTACTAGTAGGTCTAAATTGCAGCAAGAGAAGCAGGGCGACCTTATCGAGAATGGCGGGGTAAACTCCCGATATTCGTGATTGATAGTGAAGTCCAAGTCTGGGTCATTCGTTAGACAATTCGCGCTTGACCAAAGGTTTGCACGTTCATGAGGGTCCTCAAATGGGAGGGAAACTTGCCTGTAAGACGTCCCTGCTGTTAGATAATGTCATTCTTTTATCTACATTTGATAGTAATTGGTTTCACTCTGCATCTGGCGCGTAAAGAGACGACGACTTTGATCCCAAGTCCACACGGGTTGGTGGGGAATCTGCCATTTCAGGCTTAGTTGGGCAGATGTGCTCTCATTTAACTTGCCTATTATGGTTAGATCTTCCCCCCGCATATCAAGTGATATTCCCCAGGATTCAATCCGAAGATCAGGGCTACCAGTAAGTATACTAATGTATCTAAACGGATAACCCTATGGGAAGATCATGCTTTGAAACCATTCACTCATGCCCGATCGCAGTTTGTTTGGGCATCACGTTCCATATTCATTATAGCCACAAACATTCTTTATCAGCTCGATACCCACAAAGAAAATGGCAATCTTTCAATGTTCTCATTCAACTTTATAGAGAGAGCCACTGGTAGACGTACGTAATTGGACTAATAACAGTGGGCTCCAGTCAAGTTCACCATAATTAAAGCAATGATTGCGCCAGTCCTCGATCCATTTCTTCTTGCTATACACATGGTTTCTAATGGGGCTTTTAACGCTCCATCCCGGCACACCCTACTGTATCATCGACCCTACGATTCTCCTCGCCTCGACATCAGTTCGCCCCTCGCCCTACTCAACAGATACTCCCGCAAAGACAACAGGTCAAAATGATGCAAATCTCGGTCAAAAATCCAGAAGTACTGCTAATCATAGCACCATGGGATCTCCCTGTAACCTTCCTCGAGTGTCGAGCAACAATCAGTCCCGGCATCCGGGTAAACACCTATAAAAGGGATAATGCAGGACACCGAGATGCCCCGGGATATCTCGCAGGAAACTTGGAACTCGATCACAATTCTTCTCAAGTGGAACTATGTCCCAGCAAAAGAACAAACCCCTAATCTGCGATAGCCACAACTTCACACTGCCGGTTGCAACCACATCGAAGACAAACACCTCTTCGAAGACAGTGACGTATCATTCTGTATGACGAACGGTGTACACACGTAGGTGGTTGTTTAGCTTCATTCCCGCACGCAAGCTGACTACATGCAGTCCACAAATCGCTGAATAGGTCATCGCTACTTTCCCGGCTTTCCAACATCATTGTTATCGCTTCGTGGATTCCTTTGTATTCGGTGCGAACTAATCTCTGAGAATTACTAGTGTTCGATCACTGGGACAACTAAAAGCGCGAAACGTGGGCTATACCTGAGTCAGACGAAGACACGGAGGATGCTGTCGGTTTACGGATGTGCGTATACCACCCATCAACGCGAATGAAAGATAAGATACTCTTTTCTTGTCTAGGGGCGTTCTTGGATACGGGTGCACTGGGCGTCAGTGCACACGCTTAGCGGATGCGCTTGGAATGGACGTTCATGCTTTTGCGCTACACGAACGCCCGACTCCAGAGTCCCAAGCGTGATAACTCGTACGTTGAGGCGGGATTGGCTGATCCCAACGGCGACATTCCATCCCGATGGTACCATGGCTGCGATCAGCTAAACGAGTTCCTTGCCGGTCTTGATCTACTGGTTATTACTCTAACTACCCCTTACCTCGCTAACTCGAGGCATGATCGCTCGCGAACAGTTCCAAGCTCTCGGGAAGCGCAACGCCTTCGTCAGCAACGTTGGACGGGGTCCAATTGTAGATACCAATAATCTCGTCGCTGCTTTAAATAATGGGACAATCAGAGGAGCTGCGGTTGATGTCACAGGTCCCGAACCATTGCCTGCGGGACATCCACTGTGGAAGGCGAGGAATGTCGTTATTACACCCCATGTTGGGGGAAGCTCGACTGTCTACAATGAGCGAGTCCTTAAGGTTTTGGCTTGTAATTTTAAGAATATTGCGGAAGGGAAAGGCCTTATTAACAGGATCGATAGATCGCTAGGCTACTAGGTAAAATTGAATGGATATCATTCGTGCCCTTCAGAGTTTCTGGCCGCAGTGTCTGTAATGCGTCCAGTTCCGATACAGAGGTCAAATGTCAAATATAGCCAAAATCGTCTGATCATGCCAGCCTTCAAGTGGCTGCCTCAATTAGGGTACCTAACGTACAGCTGTTACCTACTAGTACTCCAAAGCAGACTTGGTATTTATCCAACGAACCCTCACTAACCCAGCCAATAATACCACTAGAAATCAATCCCCGTTCCATCCTGTTGACAAACCACATGCACGTTATGTCAAATCACATTTTCCTTTTTTTTTTTTTTTTTTGCCCCCCTTAACCATGTCTTTTACTAGTTTACCAGCGCTAAAAAGAAACATAAATAAATAAATAAAATAAAATAAAAACATCCTCCACATTCAGCCTCAAAAACAAAAATAGTACCTAGGGACCAACGAGATAAAACCAGACCTCGGTTCCGGAGAAACATCCCCGCCAAAGACCAGGCAAGAACTCAGTCACCTTCCTTAGCCAACCACGGGTCTCCAAGCCTAGTATGAAAGTAGTAATCGAAGAAGACACTATTGAACTATATTCATGGTCCATCTCAAACCAAAGCTTGTTCGCCTCCACTCTCACTTTTCACGTTCGTTCTGGTTGCATTAATATTTTTCTTTGAAGTGGCCACTGGGGGGCTATATTTATCTTTGGTTGTTTTTTTTTTTTTTTTTTTATTAATACTTACTCCGTTAATACTAATTTTACGATTAAAAAGGTTTGAGATAGGCAGGGAAGCTTGTTGCCTATGGTTAATTAATTGGCTAAATCAACGTTTTAATCCGGGTCGATGATAGGGTGAATGGTTAATTTGAATGGATATCGAATTAATTACATCCTGATCAAGAAAGGATTGGAGCTGAGATGAGTCCTTTCATTGTTTATGTTAGATTATTGACGCTGTTGCATTTAGTTTGTAACTCTCACTCTCTCGGTAAATGACATGAATCCTTGTCTGCTTCCACAGCAGGAATACTACTACTGTAGCTACTATGTACATGTACGAGGGTATGTACTTGTATGTATGGATGTATGGATGTATGTATGACGGAAGCCACCGGATAGTAAAAACTGAGACTGACTTACTACATATGGATTACATGCATATGTCAAAAATGTCAGTAAAGTGAGCACAAGTACGCTGTATAAACCATGATCAATCAAGTATTTGCAAAGTATTCACAACTCATGAATCAAGTAAACCAGACGACCAAGTGCTCTTGTGGTAAAATACCATCCTCTGTAATTATACTGTAATTTCACTAATCCACGAACCACTCTCGAAGTTTTCGCCCCCGCAATAGCAATACAAACGAGATAGATGACAACCCACAAAAGGCAAGTCGACAAGTGTCAGCCTACTCTTACTCCGTACCTGTTCAGGCGACGAGACCTGTTTGTATGTCATTAATGCTACTCGGGAGCGGAGTCCTCCGTAATAGGTAACTTCGAAACACAGCTTTAAATCCAACCGGTAAAAAAGTGCTGATCCCCCTCTAATTGATAGTTTATCGTAATAATAACCAGGTCTCCGCTCCGTCTTGGTATCGGCTCTTATCAGCCAATCTGCATGGCGAGTGATAATCTATCACAATCAGGACGGACGATCGTGATCCCCTTGCTTTCCCGATGCCGGAGGTTGTAACTGCACTTCAAGTTTGTCGCGGCCATGTCTCAGAGTCCCTACGTGGGTTGTCTGACACTCTCGTGCCTCTTGAGGCAAAACATTAAAAAAACAAGACGCCGGATAGTTATACGTACGGGGCTGTAGCGTATTTTATTTTCTTTTCGGTAAGGGGGATTTAGTAACACGGTGTCATCGGTGTTTTCTCGACAGAATCCTGTGGTGTTGCGTCAGGGTTAATTTCCCGGGACAGGATATCTCATTGGTGTAAGGCGGGTGGACCCGTTGGGTTCCTTTTCAACGGTCCACTACTGCTATCAAGTATAGTTGGATTGTCAACCTACCGATGGGACCCACTGTTGACTTGGTACCTGGCTGAAAAGTCGGTACTACTAGTCCAATTTATGGAACACCCCCCATAATTGCTCCGTGGTTATCACCGAAATTTGGTTGTGACCTATCTCCTGAATTGAGCCATGATGCACTAGATACGCAAATCAAAACAAATCAGATGATATCCATGAAAGGAAAACTTGATGCGATTGCTCGCATGTTGGACTGATCATTCATTACAGGATACACATATCTACATACTAGTACATACCGTACAAGGCCCCGGGGGCTTAATCCATCCAGGGCAATCACGACGTAATAACAATATTTAGGCCAAAACATTGCCCAGGCAAAGAAGAGATAAGAAGCGTGACTTTACTCACGTCCGAGACAAACAACTTCAATACCCAAGGGTATAAAACACGTCCGCTCAGTTAACGAAAAAAAAAAAAAGAGAGAAATAAAAGAAGAGGGAAAGGAAAACTGAAGAAAAGCGATAGAAGAGTAGTTTAAGAACTATCTGATTAATAAAGTATGGTCAGATCGCCGACTGGAGTCCGGAGGAAGCTCACAGGACGGCAATGGCACCCAGGACAATCGCCAGCATGCCGCCAGAGACGCGGTTAACCATACCGCCATTGACGTTGGGGACGCTGGTGGTCGAGGTCGAGGCACTGGCGGAGGTGGTGCTGGAAGCCTCGGTGGAGGTCGAGGCAGAGCCGGTAGAGGTGCCGGTAGAGGTGCCAGTGGCGCTAGCGGAGGCACTAGTGGACTCGGTGCTGGTGCCAGTGGCAGTAGCCGAAGTGTTGGAGGCAGTGCTGGCAGTCGCCTTAGTCAAGGTGGTTTGAGTCTCGGTGGCGGACTTGGTGTTGGTGGTGGTCTCAGTCGTGGAAGACTCGGTGGCAGAGGTAGTCTCGGCGGTAGTGGTGGAAGATGCGGTGGTAGACGCGGCGGCAGTAGCACCGGCCACAGTGAACCGCGGGAGATAGTTAACCTCGCTGGTGTCATCGTCGCTGAAGATCTCAATGGTGTAGTCAGGCTGAGCGGCGAGATTGGCAGGAGGCGTCCATGTGTAGCTGCCCGAGTTGGCAATGTTCTCTGAAGACACCGTCAGCATACATGCGCATGGAACATCACTAGTACTCATGGGGAATTAAGGGGTACTCACTGGCAATGGTAGTACCCGAGTTTGTAGTCATCACAGCACCCCACTGAAGCTTCAGGGTGACGGTGCCGCTGGTGGTAGGCTCCCAGGTGAGCGTAGTCGGCTGACCAGTCTCGAACGAGTAACCCTCGGAGGGGATGTTGAACGGGTTGGCACCGGTAGCAGCTGCAGCGAGGGACGCCAGGGCGCTGAGAGTCAAGTAGAAGACGGAACGCATTTTGATGGAATTGTTATAAGGCGATTTGATAATCCGAAAAAGGTAATTGAAGATGTCGAGGTAAGGTCAATGCTGGTATGATATGCAATACAAGTGAGATACAGCGAGACGGGAAAAAGCCTTCGACGTAAGTTTGATGGTTAAAGGAGTGAACTCAGTAGGATAGCAAAAAAGAAGGACGATGCGTAGATATATACGCAGGAACAAAAAGTACCCAGAAAAGGAAGGAATGAAGGCTGTCCGATTCGAAAAAAAGGAAAGAGAAGAAAGAGGGAAAAGGAGGGACCGCAAGACGGCGTAACTACCTTATGTACTAGTAAACTAGTAGCATCTTGGGGTCGATGACAGGAAAGCACGAGGTCTGGAGCTCAGTGCAGGTCATAATAATAATCATAATAATACCTCATGGAAGGGGCAAATTAAACCAAGCGCTAAGACCGGCACTAATTCAGTGTCACCCCAATTGAGAGGCTAAGCCGATAAAAGGCCGGTCCGGATCCCCTTCTCTAAACTTCATTAGCCCTGAACTAGCAATGGCTTGGAGAAGGACTCTTCATTCCCATTGGGGGGGAGGAATCATTTGGGAATAATAAAAAATTGGTCGAGGGATCACCTGCCATCGGACCTTCGTAAGAAATAAGTTAGTACTGTTGGCTATTAACAATACCTAGGGTCCTAGGGTCCTAGGGTCCTAGGGTCCAGGAAAAGGGTTGGACAGAAGTTGTTGTGTGGTGTTCTAATAATAATTATGGCAAAAATGAATCCGAGTTCTATCGCTTGATCAGGGAAACAGTTTCCAGAATTTTTCTCGAGATTTGAATTTTAAATTGTATCATCCAATTTTCAACCAACGCTCCACCGAGCAGAGTTGTTCTGCGGATACCTCCGATTCCGTTGGTCCCTAGCGTGCGTTCTGCATGGTATTTTTTTTCCCTTGTACGAGAAATATATGGAGATGTACCTGACTAGTCCCGAGTAGGCAAGCCAGCAGTTGAGCCGAGCGACATCCATAGTAAGTCACAAGTGACCTGTTCTACTCCATACTCCGTACTCGGTACTCGTTAACGATATACCAATCAAACACGTACCGTACAGGAATGTTCTATGTCACGGTACTAATAACTAAGGTTCTCTTTCACGGTTAATCAGTCGATCCGGAGAGAGCTACCTATTATCTTATCGGCATTTGATTGGTTCCCGCTTAGTCAAAGTGTGGTATGGATTGGACTGTCACTAAGCCGAGAAAGGCGAACTTGGCGAACGTCGGAATTTATAATTCTCCTTGGGAAAGCAAATCCAAAAGTTACTCCTGACCAATTTTTGGACTAGGGCTCAAACCTTGTAGGCTGCATCTGGTATGGACTCGGTTGATATCCGACCGACAAGTATGGGTGATATCTATCTACATACATAGTACCCTTGGAAACCTCATTTTTGCCACAGATGAACTTGTCGGTCTGTGGATAATGACCTCATACTCCATACATCCGGGTCTTCAACGGTTCTACCAGCTTCACAGATCTCTTTTTCACACCCACTCGGCATACCGATCAGTTAGTGATCTTCCACAGCTACCACTCAATTAGGTCGTAGTTCCCAGGCGGATGTCTCACTCTCATCCTTTCCCTCGGATTTGTCCAATAGAATAATTAATTTTTTTTTTTAACACGAAACTGCAATGGCTGTGCATCTTCCCCATGAAGATCGACTATTAATATATTCTCAAGTTTTCAACTTAGTTTCAGGGGTCCTAGAAAACGGAAATGAAAAAGAAAACTTAAGCTTCACTTGACAGCCAACGGTTTCTCCCTTTCCAGAATGTCAGACGTACTTTAATCTACCTTAATATTGGTCTCATTTGTTCCCGGTCATGGAATGGATCCCATCCGATCTAACGGGTGCGTCCTGCATGGACCCATTCGTGGTCTTCCAATCCTTCAACAATCTGGCCACATGCTTTAGTATCTTTGGTGTTCCCGAACACACGGACAGCACGGGGCCTACTTTGACAGCGAAAGAAGGCCACCGTCTGAACGTGAATAGCACTTTTGGAACTCTCGTCGGAGATTGCCTCAGGCAGTACTGCGAAGTACCAGATCCAGAACTGGAAGGATGTGATTTAATGGGTTACACCCCGAGCAATTATTATCGCATATTCATTCTCCCCAGACAGGAATTTGAGACCACAACCTGTAGGAGTGTCGATAATGACGTGAATCAAGATATCGGTGGTGTGGGGGTACATCTACCTGGAGCATACTGTCTAATGACTTTCCACAAGACTTGCTAACAGCTATTGTCCCGTGTAAATTACAGGTCTTGCTCTCATTCGCGATGCAGTCCGCCATCCTGCTATACGTCCATCTCGCTGTTCTCATGCTGAAACTCATCCCCGCAGTCACACGATGTATCCGTCGGTGTACAAAGAGGGCACGATCCATGGCCAAGGTCCAGTTTGGCCAGCACCACTTCTCGGTCCTCAAGTCCATGCTGGTGGAGTTTCAAGAGGCACAATGCTTCTTCATGCTTTCCTTCCAGTGCGCTGCTCTGATTGCTCTCGCGGCGGGCCCGCAGGTTTTCGAGGCAACCAGCTTATTGCAGCTACAGTCGAACATTTCCATGGCCAAAGCTGTTGCATTCATGGGTATCCTTCCTATTACGTACGGCTTATGGATACTCCATAGGATTGGCTTGCATTCATGGTATATCTCCGTGTGGTCCGCTATCACAATTGTGACGTCTAGTGTCACACTGCATCTGTGCCACGTGGAGCCTCGAGCGGACAATCTACAGAAGATCGCCACAGCAGATCGTCTCGACAAATGTGGTTTCTTCCCACCTCCTCTCATATACTGCGGCTCGGATTCCGAGATGGGGTCAAACTACAGCATTATCAACAGTTTGGTCTTCGGACTGTCCGATAATACCGCGAACTTCGTCTGCATTGCGATCTACGGACTCCTCCTTTTGAAACGCCTCGCCCCTTATCCCAAGCGATGGCTCGGCCAGATGCCCTGGTTTCAGGCAACTTACCACCGCGTCCATCCGTGGCTAAAATCCAGGGGAGTCAGGATCCTTTCTAGGACCTTGGATGTAATCATTGAAACCCTTCTCCTACTCGCCAACTTCTTCTATTCTTTCATGGTTATAGCACGAAGCCTTCCGACGATCTCACTTGACTCATGGAGTTTCGGTCAAATCATCGCCGTGACTATCTGGTCTCCCATCGTCAGCAAATATCTCTATTGGCTTTTGTGTGCGTATCTCTCTTTTTTTTTTCTACTCTCATACCCTTCTTTGGCGATATACTCATAACCGAAACAGTCGGCACGGACTCCTACTCTGCCATCCGATTCCCATCCCCTTACAAAATCATCCGAGTCAAAACAATCCATGAAGAAGACAGCCCTGACGATGAAGATCGTCTTTTCATTCACCTCCCCTCCACAAGTGACCTGAACATCAACCCGAACTCGAAAAAGTTCATAGTCACCGACGTAGAATTGACCCCGGTTAACGACTCAAAGACATCGTCGGTTAGTACGCGACATTCCCGATCTCATATATAGGTATATCCACTTTTACACTACTATCATAGAAACCATGCTCCTTTTTCGGAGTTGCTCTGAGGGGATACATTGGCTGGTTGGGTTTGGCGTCTAGGTTATGTGAACCATGTCTGTACTGTATATACTTGTTAGTTTCGGTGATTGGATGTTTGATTAGTTAAAATAGATACGCAGGGAAAATAGATAGATACATATGTATGTTAGCTGTATTGTATATTACAGATTCCATTCCAATCCGATCTGCAACTGCGTGATCTGTCTCAGCCTTATCGATCGATGAGGATGGTCATGTAGATCCTGTGTAAGCTTATTTTGAGTGTTAGGGCGCATGGGCCATTAGATTAATCCAATGTCAGTCCCACTTAAATGTCTAGGCGTGTTTTGGCTATGCATTTAGAAATGAGGAGGAATAATGCCACCTAGATCGGATTATTCTACAGCTCGGGACGCAACCATTAATTGAAGCTCTAGAACTGAACTTATTACGTCTCAGATACGGGTTGGACAACTAGATCTTGTTCTGGCTCAGTTGAGTAGTATAACAAAGTCGGTCATGTCTCAATTATAGATTGCTTGAATGGATGATGGGCTAACCCCATGGATATGTGCATGATTAATATGAGAGACGGGAATAACACCTATTAAACAAGAATACATCAACCTAGCAACAGACTGATCGATCAATCTATATTGTCCTTGAGACTGGGCAGTCAAGGTTTGATCAATATTGACTGCTGATAACTATATATACATGCTAATATGAACAAGCGTGTGCTATGCAGTGGCCGGGGCGCTATCGCTTGTCTGTACCGACACAATGCCTTCTGATGATAATGGTAGGTCTCCTAGGAGCCCTTGGGATGATTTTACCTCATCCGTTGCAGAGTTCTCGTTCGAACATTCCAGGGGCTCTTCGTGGGACTTTGTTTCGTCAAGAAAGCCGTTTTCACCGAGCCATACAATAGCTTCCATAATTTTTCGATCATCTTCGCCTTTTTGACGGTCGAGAAGCTGATTTTGTATGTTAGTCCATTTCTTGATAGACTTTTGGAAGAAAGAAAGAAAGAGGTCTAACTTACTGCTTGTAAAAGGCCTTTGCGGCCCTTCTTCTCTACAGACTTCGCCTTAGCCTCACGGCCCGGCGTCTCGTGCAGGAACTTGCACTTATCTCCACGCTGACAACGACCAGTGCGGGCAAAGTGTCGGCATAGCTTCTTCTTTGCTTCGCGCGGAGGCGGAGCCACCCGTTCAGGGCCCTCACGGCGAGAAGTTGTCTCCTCAGGGGCGGAATCACTGCCGCTGTCCTCCGAGTCAGAAGAGGAGAGGTCTGAACCACTAGATGACGTCCAGTCGCTGCTGTCGGAAAGATCCGAATACACAGCAGCATCGACCTTGACATCTTCCATGACATCCTCCCCGTTCGGTTTGGCTGCAGAAGCGGGTGCTGGCCGAACATCATTGTTGGGTTCGGAAACCTGGCCCAGAGTATGTCCTGAAGCGAGTAGCTCACCTTGAGTCTCTGAAGCTCTCGTCTCCTGATCAAGAACAGTATTCGATTTATCTTCAGGTCCTGACTGGGCTTGAGCGTCTTGTGTGGATGCAGAAGTAATGTCTCTGTTAACGTCCGTCGATCCTCGTTGCAGTTCCTCGACTCTCATCCGAGCCCGCTCGGCATCTGCTTCCGCCTTTTCGACCTTTTTCTGCTCTTTCATGAGCTTCCGTCGTAGCTTATCGGCCTTCCGCTTCGCTTTCTCAGCTGCATCTATTGGATCTGCAGGAGCTTGCTGATGGTCTTTCTGCGGTTTCTTCATCTCTTGCTTTCGTGATTCTTTTTGTCGCTGAGCTTCTTCCTTAGCTTTCTTCGCCTCCTCCATCGCCTTCTTTTTCTCCTCGATTTTCTCTTTAGTTGGGAACCGTTTCTTACGCTCCTCGATCCATGCTGCAATTTCAGCGGGGGACTGCAATGTAGTTGTGCGTCCTTTAAATGTAAACTGCACTGCTGCTGCTGCACCAGCACCACCCTGTGCTAGTCTCGATTCTTCGTCTACATCATCTTCTTCTTCGCTTGACTCGTGTTCCTCCATTTTCGGTGTCAAACCAAGTTGGTTGTGCTTTCGTTTCTTCTTCTTCGGTTTTCTCGTAGCATCAGCCGGCGGAGGTGGCTTGGACGGTAAAGGATTGCCGAAGCTAGGAACCGGAGGAGGTGCAGGAACCCGCGGGGTAATGTTCTGTGGCTTTCCAAATGCTGAGGCATGATCGCGCTTCATATGTGGCATGGTACCACCCCCTCTGGAGGCCTGGTTGCCGTAAGCATTGTACGGGCGGGGACCTCGCTGATTCCCGTGTGGAGGACCAGTATACCCTCCCCCAGAGCCAGCATTATTGTATCCCCAATGCATGGGCGGGCCCATCATTGACGGTTGCACAGATGGGGGAGTATTCTGGTGGCTTGGAGTAACGGAGTGATACGTCGGAGCCTGCTGAGCGGTAGATGGACCGTAAGCTGAGTAGCCAGGTTGATGCTGGTATGGAGGTCCATGTGTTGGTGTAGACTGTGGATATGGTCGTGAAGAAGAGAAGGAAGTCGTACTTTGGGGAACTTGGTAATTGGCAGTCCGCGAAGGTGGGAATTGCGGTGTCGGGATATTTTGTTGAGGGTTGGCCATGGGCTGACCTGCATAGCCAGGATAATTCATTGGGGCGTAGCCCATATTTGAAGAACTCGCCGCATGGGGCATGTATGACCCTCCCCGACCTCCTCGATTTCCATATCCCCTACCCCGGCTTCTATGATGGCCACCACGTCCACCTCGCTGGCCATGATGGCCTGGACCGTACTGTGAGGGGAAAGTCGCAGGTTGGTTTTGGTTATACTGCGACTGCTGAGTGGGAGGAGGAGGGGGCGGAGGGGGAAAAGAGAAGCCCTGGGAGTTCATCGTGAGAGGACCTCAGTAGACCTCCAAAGAGAATTAGCATCAACGCCATCCTCACAGCATTCTAGACATCTGGAAAAAGTGCCGAGCTCATCAGATCAAACAACTGATGCGCTGTTGTTCCGTTCCGAGCACAAAAAGGGAAAGCGCAGTAGTCACGTGTGTCATGATCTGGTCGGGTGAAAAATATCTCAAGTTGATCCGCCGTCTGCGATTGGCCGGAATCGATTTGTGGTTTTTCAAAGGACTATTTTTATTATACGAAGTTCTCTGCTATCATAAATATGGAAGCATGAGTTATGATGCCTGCGTGACGGATATTGATGCTTGATCTGATAATGGAATTTACTCTTCGTGCTCTATCTTTCCGCCGTGGGACCAAATCGTATTGAAATAGAAGATTTTTTTTATCTACTGCCGAGTACCTACTAATTGAATTCACCATGTTCATTCTTGTCAGTCGCATAGGACCTTGCTCTTACTTTGCAATAAAGTCACTTCACTACCAAGGCAAAAGCTAACTAGTCCATACAGACTACCCTCTCCGATCTGATCCAGATCTCCCCAGAAGACTTCTCGAAGTATAGTTCTATCGCTATTGAGGACAATATCAATGAGAAGTATGCAAATAAAGTACGCACGGCTCCCTATCTGAAATGCCATGTTCGCCTGCGCAGCATGTACTAACAGTAATTGTATAAAGGTCATTCAGAAAGTTGGCCTATGCATTGGATTCTACGACTTGTTAGAGTCCTCAGACGGTCTTATCGGCCATGGCACTGGTTTAGTCAACGTGAACGGTACATCCAGAATGCTGAATCCCTTTCAAGGGAGTCTATGCACTGATTGAAAGATAGTCAAGTTCCGCCTCATTGTGTTCCGTCCATTCAAAGGAGAGATTATGTTGGGCAAGATCTCCAGCGCTACTGAACATGGTATAAAGAGTACGGCAATTTTTAACTGACCCTTAATGGCACTAGTACTGACCGATCATAGTTGGAGTAGAATTTTTCAACGATATCCTCGTGCCGCCAAATCTTCTCTTGGACGGTGCCAGATTGTGAGCTGCCTTGATACGTCCAGTGTTCTTAGTCATCTATGCTAACATGCTACAGTGACTATGCCGATCAAGTTTGGATCTGGGAGAACGAGGACGGCTCCACCTTCTACTTTGATATCGGAGAAGTTGTCCGATTCCGCATTGAGATAGAGGAATGGCATGACCAAATACCAAATGCCCCAGACCTAGGAGATGCCGCTGCTATCGAACGGAAGCCACCATATTCCATTATAGTATGATTTCTGTCCCCCATGTCCCTTGACCTGGTTACTAACGATACCCTAGGGATCAATGCAAATGGCTGGTCTGGGACCTGTATCGTGGTGGTAATGTTTCGGATGGGTCATGTGCATGCTTCTTGACGTGAATAAGCAAGAATAACTTCTTGGCTCCCTTACTTCCCGTGCTTATGTGATGAGATACCTTTCTGATGGAATGGTTGGACTATGTATATTTCCATGGTTACACGAATAACGAAATAATCTTCAACATAGAGGTTTCAGTGATTGCTCACAAATCAACCAAATGACGACATTTGGCCGGAAATGGGAGAGGTTCGAGGCAACCTCAAGAAGATTCTTGAGTACTATGGAAGAATAAAATATCTGACCATGTAGGATGACTTCCCCGCCAAATAGATCGTCATAATCAATTAAACCTTGTAGCTAATTGCATGCAGAGTACATACTCCGTACTACATTAAGGCTACGATCATTATCAATCGAATTCGGCTAGTGGCGGAGATAAAGAAAATTGCATTGACACCGCCACGGGAGGGGACAATCAACGGTTCACGGTGGAGTTGCACTAGGCGCTATGCCGGAAATTCTCACGGGGCCCGATCAGTCCCTGCCCTATCGTTCTTCAGCATGCTTGATGTGCAACGTAAAAAAAACCCATGTCCAAGCAACAGAAATTTTTCCCTCGGGTTTCAGGAGGGAAGGGGGGTAAACTTGGTTCTAGAGTCATCGTTAATAAATCCTAATTAATTTTAAAAGCCGGCTTCACCGATCTTACTCAGTTTGCCCTCGTATCAATTATAAATCAGTGCTTTGTCACTACGACGGTACAAAGCCCGCATTACTATTTATTATCTCTCTTGCTCGCAGCTTGTGACCTCATAGGTGCTTCTATCGGGCTTCCAGAAGAAGAAAAAAAACCAAGAGCGAAGAACTTACCTTCCTGTCTTCCTTTACGAGTCGACTTTGTCAGATTCTTTTTGAGCTTGAATCTTTTTTTTTCGGCGATTTCTTATAGAGATAAACCACGCGACCACGTTCGCAATCCCGTGACAATGACCAACTCGACCAACGGAGCCCCTGCTCAGGACAAGCGTTTCGGCACTTTGGCTGTCCATTCCGGCGCTCACCATGATCCTACGACCGGCGCTGTTATTGCTCCTGTAGATCTCACATTTTGCAAGAATTACGGGATTGGATTGTTTCGGTAATGCTGACCTGTTGTGTAGATCTCCCTCTCCACCACTTTCGCTCAGACCAGTGTCGGTAGCCCTGTAGGTCTCTACGAGTACACACGTAGCTCCAACCCCAACCGGTGAGTACCCGACTCAGAACGAATCTTGGTTTTTGATCGATCTCCATGCTAATTACCGACCAGCGATAACTTTGAAGAAGCCATTGCAGCTCTTGAGCACGCTAAATATGCCCTCGCATTTTCCTCTGGTTCCGCAACCACCGCGGTAATCCTTCAATCCCTCGCGGCCGGCTCACACGTTGTCTCAGTTTCCGATGTCTATGGTGGAACTCACAGGTACTTCACAAAGGTCGCCAATGCCCATGGCGTGGATGTGACGTTCACCCCTACCATCGAGTCGGATGTGGAGAAGTTGATCCGTCCGGAGACCAAGCTCGTGTGGATTGAAACCCCGTCAAACCCGACTTTGGGATTGGTCGATATTGAGAAGGTTGCTGCCATTGCGCATCGCCATGGGATCCTTGTGGTGGTTGACAATACATTCATGAGCCCTTATGTCCAGAACCCTCTGGATCACGGTGCCGACATCGTCGTGCACTCCGTTACTAAGTACATCAACGGCCATTCAGTATGTTTCTAGCCCTTTTGCTTTCAACGTAGGATTGTTTTGCTTGGGTAGCCTGTTAGCTAACCGTGAGACAGGATGTTCTGATGGGTGTCGCCGCATTCAACTCCGATAGCTTGAAAGAGCGTCTTGGGTTCCTTCAGAACGCCATTGGTGCTGTTCCTTCTCCCTTCGACTGCTGGCTCGCTCACCGTGGTCTTAAGACTCTCCACTTGCGTGCCCGCGAGGCCACCACTAACGCCACGACTATCGCCAAGGCCCTCGAGGCTTCCCCTCATGTTATCTCCGTCAACTACCCCGGCATAGATTCCCACCCCCAGCGTGCGATTGCTGTCAAGCAGCACCGCCAGGGCATGGGCGGTGGTATGCTCAGCTTCCGCATCCAGGGTGGCGAGAAGGCTGCTCACCTGTTCTGCAAGTACACCAAGGTCTTTACCTTGGCCGAGAGTTTGGGTGGTGTAGAGAGTCTTTGCGAGGTTCCCGCTAGCATGACTCATGCCGGTATTCCTAAGGACCAGCGTGAGGCTGCTGGTGTCTTCGATGACCTGGTCCGCATGAGCTGTGGTATTGAGGATGCGGAGGATCTCCTGGCCGACGTTCTTCAGGCTCTTAAGAAGGCTGTCGCCTCCAGCGAACAAAACGGTTCCGCTTAATTAAGTTAATATAATAGAGAATTAGAACCTTTCATAGATCAAGTTAATGATGACACGGATTACTCTTCAGCCGAACTTACTTTTCGTATGGCAATTTAGCTCCCTTATCTGATCCTTCTCAGAAGACCGCTATCTCATAGACTATTTAAAATGCGCCAATTGGTCCATGTAATATGAAAGATCCATTAAATGTGCCAAAAAGTGGTCAGATAAACGACTTGTGCCACAGCATCACCAATACATGCTTAGTCATCTAAGGCAATACCGCAAAAAATTTAGAGCAAAATTGAAGGTTGAAAAAGAAGCTTCCAAAACTATAGCTGCTAAACATTCAAATTTGGAGTGAAAGCCCTAATATACGTGCGGATCATACAGTGACTCCCGGAAGATATTGTGTCCCCCAATTCTAGCTTGCACCCTGAATCATTATCAAACTATAAACCGCTTCGACATTATCTACACGTGCCCCACGTCTGTATTCTATATCGGCATATCACCCAATAGCTTTTGGTGACATCTCAGCGGAATCTGGACGTGATAATTAACGTGGTCTTAAATAATGGCGTCTGCATTCAGCTTCGGCTTCGCTGGGGATGATATTGACATGGACGACTCGGAGTTGAGCACCGTTGATGAGGGGCATACAGCCGTTGTGCAAGATAGTAGCAGCACACTCCCCGAACTAGTTGTGGCCCAGAGGCATGAACTGAGTGACTTGGTAGGTTCATCTTAGCGCTGATGTGCCCCAATTGTCATTGAAGTTTAGCTCCTTCTCTAGGTGCCAAGAAGCTTTCTAGCTCTCGCCCTTTTACAGATGGAAAAAGAAATACGATTTGTTATATAATCCTTTGGGTTGCGCACAAAACTGACCATGCTGTAGCTCTCAAGTCTCCCGTCTCAGATTTCATTCAACAAGCTCAACATAAAAACACTTCAGGATGATCAAGCCTCCGAAACGAGACTCACACTTGCTCGCCGTGAAGTGTTTGATATCCGGACGCAATTGATGGCAGAGGATACTGCCGATTATGCAAACGAAGAGCTGATCTCCGGACTCGAGAAAGGAGATATCACGCCCAACATCTATGAAGGCGGTTTCAAGACGTGGGAATGCTCAGTAGACCTCGCGAAGTTGGTTGCTAATGAAAACATACTATCTAACGCTGGTGCGGGGGATCGACATATCATCGAGGTTGGTGTTACATCTTGCGTTTAATCTTAGCCCCATTTATTAGACTGGTTACTGATAAAAGATCTCTAGCTTGGAGCCGGAACGGCAGTGCCATCGCTTGCTCTATTCGCGCAATTGCTGTCCAACCCCACGGGGTCGTCACAAACTACTCGTTTCACATTTGCAGACTACAACTCTGTTGTTCTTCGGCTGGTGACTTTGCCTAACCTGCTTCTGACTTGGAATTATATTGTCACGCGTCAGAATTCGGTGTCAGTTGCTGGGGCAGAAGATAAAGCTGAGGAGTTAGAGTTGGATATCACTCCGGAACTTCTTGAGTCTTTCCAGAAGGATCTTGCGGAACGGAGAATATCCGTCGAATTCATCTCTGGTGCCTGGTCTTCCGCTTTCGTTGACCTGGTGTTCTCGTCGGGTGATAAAGCCGAGAATGGAACGTTGGTGCTTGCTAGTGAAACGATATACTCCCCGGCGTCTTTGGGGGCGTTTTCAGAAACATTGCTGGCTTTGATCCGTCGTCCTGTCCTGGCAGGCGGGAGAAGTAGAGCTTTGTTGGCTGCGAAGAAAGTCTATTTTGGAGTCGGCGGTGGTGTGGACGAATTTTTGGAAGTGTTTAATACTGTCGGTGGTGATGAACTGGATGTGAAGGAGCGGCTGGACGTTAAGTCAGAAGGGGTGGGTAGAATAGTACTGGAGATTGTGCCTGAAGGTCTCCAATAATGGTAGATAGAAAGATATCGCATGGAAAGGTCAACCTTGTCCGGGAATATTGTGGATTATGGGCTTTTCTTTCCCCGGTAGAGTCAGAAATACAAGACGATCAGCAACTGAAACTGTCAACGAAACCTTGAACTGTCCTGTTATATGTACATTATGTTTGACCCTGTCATGCCTACTACCGGCGTCTTGGAACGTGAAAACGAAATCAAATTTGTCTAATCATAGATAGAGACAACCTTGCCATCTTGCATACGGGCAACACGGGCCTCTTCCAGCTCCCTGTTTTGGCGCTCATAATGTGCGGTAACATGGCTCATATCCATAGCCGAGCCAGCGGGAACGTTGAAAGGAGGGGCGGAGTTGAAGCTGACCCTGGAGAGAGGAAGAAACAAGTTATGTTAGCTTGCGGTCTGCAAGAGCAGGTGCGGTTATATGAGACATACTCGGGCTGCTTCAATTCGAAAACGGCTCTAGGGCCCTGGCTCTGGAACAGGTGGCGGTCATGGGCAGCCTTCTCCATTACGACAGTACGAATGGCATTTCTCTCTTCAAAAACCTTCTCCGAAGGGGTCCACTTCTGGATGAGGCTGGAAATCCACGATTGCGATCCAGACTCCTCGGTGGACTTGCTCAGTCGGTAAAGGACGTAGGCCGAGGCGAAGGAGCCGACGGTGACGTAGAAGCTACGCTGTACGGGTCACAAAGATCCAGGTTAGTCACAGCTACCAATTGACGGGTAGCAGGTCACTGCCACTCGTGATGATATCGAATTGTAGAGGGGTCCAAGAAACGTACACCGAAGCTCTCGTTCACGGGCTCAGCATGGTGAGCCGCGTGCGAGTCGAATCGCCGCTGGTGCTGATTGCGCAGCAGTAGCCGCGCGGAAGTGGCCGATCGCCTAGCGAAAAACATAGTGTGGAGGAAGACAATTGGCAGGGCCAAACGAATATGATGCCGTCCATTTGTTGGAGGAACGCAAGCTGGTGAGCGGTTCGAGGCGTGTATCACGTGATAATTACTGAATGCGGTTTAGGGCACTCACGGGACTTGGCACCGGGACGCTGGTCACCTGCCAATGAGAAGCATGATTATTTTCCTTTCTCTAGTCTACATTCTCTTTAGTCGGTGACAACGAATATGCCGCTCAAAGAGCCCAAATCGCTGCGGACTTCGAACAGAATGTGAGTCTCGCCACGCTCGGATACTATACAGGGAATACCGGAGCATGGAACGAAATCTATTCGAAACCAGCGTTGAGGAGAGAACGCCTTAGTGGGCATGGGTCTACACTACTATGTTGCCTCCTGCAACAAGTCGGCGGGTCGCTGCGTTGTCTCGACAGTAATGGTGGTTTTTCTTTACACCGCATTTGGAGGTGGTGCTGATGCACGACTAACTGCCTCATTCTGAGATGGCGCTCCCCACTGTTCCCCAGTCGCATGGTGTCAATTGGGCTGCGGTACCTCCCAAATTATGCAGGCGTCTGAACGTTTGGCTATCAGAGGCGACATGTCATCGATCTGATTTTAGCGCTTTCGACCCACTCGTTACCTGCCTCCTCGACCGACTTTGACTGAATCTTCCGTCCTGTCATAGATAATAGTATTATGACTGTATGCAATACTTTTTTTTCCTTGTCTTTTTTTTTCTCCCTCATCTGCACGCTATGATTCATCCTGCCACCCAGAACACACCAGTGCTATTGATGCCCAATGCTTACTCATTGGGTGATACTCTCTCCTCATCTTGAAATGATCGGTCCACTTCTGTCCCCGTTTCGCGCGAGAAATGTATGCTCTTGCCCTTCCTGCCCTGGTGATCCATAATGAATGGGTATCAATTACTGTTTCAAGGTTCGGTCCGTTTGTTCGCCTTGCCAGCCCCCTTGAGGCTGGATGCAAATGCGTCCAGTGTGCAGCGAGTTTCTTTTTTTGGGCGTGTTTTAGGATAGATTCTTAGCTGCGTAATTTTTACTGCCTCGCCTAATGTTTTAATTAATTCCGATTCCTAAGAAATCCAAAATATTTATTTGACGAGTTGAGATCTGTCCTGTCTTGCCAGAATTGTCTGCTTGCGTTCAACGCAGGTCTTTACCATCGGGCGTCTTGACTTCGTGGATTGCAACCATTTGCGCCCACTTCCAGGCTTCCCTGCTCTAGGGCGAATTTTCTTCCTCGCATTACTTTTCTCGTCCTGACATTCTTCCTTGTATCTGTCGTGTGATCGTTTGACCTTCGGATCCTCCCCCCCCCCCCGGTGCAAGTTGTCATTTTTTTCTCCATATCAGATCGGAATATATCTTTGGCGCCGGTGAGCGCGTTTCCATGTATTGCTTCACACCCCAACCACCACCCAATTGCGTTTTTGCTAACAGGATTTTTAGCCTACTGGTAACACGTCTTTTTCCTTTTCTTGAACTTGGGCACGCATTATTTTTACGACCATGGCCCCATCCGGCAAAAAAAAGAGCAAGTCTAGTAACAAAAAAAGTAATAAGAAGTCAAAGGCCCAAGAGGAGCCAGAGAATCAAACACCTCCACCTGCTACGCCTGATGTTACTATTCCTGAGCCACAATCAGAGGAACAACAACAGCAGGAACAACAAACTGCTGAACAACAAACTGCTGAACAACAACCTCAGGAGCCACAGCTAGCTGAATCACAGCTGCAAGAACAACAACAAGCCGAACAGCCATCTGATCAAACAGTGGAGCAAACAACTGACCAACAACCTGATCAACCCATAGAACAGACCTCAGAGCAACAGCCTGAGCAACCAATAGACCAACCCCCAGCAGAGCAGGCAGATCAACAGCTCCCAGACCAGCAAGCGGAGCCATTGCAGGAGCAACCACTTGAGCAAGAGCTACAAGACCAACCACCCCTTGACCAAAAGTTGCAAGAGGAACCACCACTTGACCAACAGCTGCAAGAGGAACCACCCCTAGAACAACAGCTGCAAGAGGAGCCACCCCTAGAACAACAGCTGCAAGAGGAACCACCACTTGACCAACAGCTGCAAGATCAACCACCTCTTGACCAACAGCCACAGGATCAACAATCTGATCTACAGTTACAAGAGGAACAGCCAGAGCAACAGCTGCAAGAACAGCAACAAGAAGGACAAGAACAACAGCTGCAACTACAACCAGAAGAAGCAATCGAAGCCGAGCCCCAACAATCAGAGGCCCCAGTAGAAGCCCCAGTGGAGCCCGAGTCACTGCCAGCACCTGAAGTTGCACCTGAAGTCGCATCGGAATTCGTACCAGAAGTTGCCGCAGAGCCAATCCCTGAAACGGAGCTGGCCCCAGCGCAAGAAGTGGAGCAGGAACAACTACAGCCCACCGCTGAGGAAGTTTCAGCAACCCCTGAACCTGAGCAACAACCTCAGCCACCGACCAATCCTGAAGAGGATGGTTCTGCCCAAGTGACTGCCCCCGACCTCTCCTCAAGTCAGCAGCTAGACGCGAGTGATGTCCAGCGGAATCCCGAAGTGCCTCAAGAACTGCACCAAGGGGAACTAGGAGTACCGGAACATCCAGTTGAGGAGGCCGCTGAAACGACTCCGGAGAATATCGACGTATCGAAGGAGCAAGTTGTCGAACCACCAGAGCCGACCCCAGTGACAGCACCACAGACCCCATTGTTCTCGACGGACCCAACCACAGCTTCCGTAGAGACCCCATCTGCTACGGAGACGCAATTCGCTGAGTCTGCATCTCCCACAAAGACCGACGCACCAGAGATTGAGTCACACACAGCTCCCATACCTGACCCCTCCTCTGAGGCTGTTGAGGCAGCATCTACTTCTGCCCGCCAAACTACCCCACCTGTGTCCAAGCCGGCTTCTCCTGTGCCAAAACACGCTTGCCCCACACCTAGGGCTGTTTCGCCTGTGGCTAGGGACACTGCACCTACACCCAAGGCCGCTTCTCCAGCTCCTAGAGCTGCTTCACCTGTAACTCAGGCAGCCCCACCTATGGCTGAAACTGTTTTGTCGATGCAGGAAGCCGAGCTTCCTGCGGAAGTCATTCCACCCGCACCAACACCCCCGCCGGTCGCTTCTGTATATCAAGAACCCCCGGCCATGCTACAGAATCCTCCACCAGCCCAGAAGATGGCCTCTCCTGTATCAAAGGCAGCATCGCCATTCCAGAAGGTCGCCTCCCCTGTCCAGAAATCCGCATCGCCAAAAGTTACCAGCCCCCTCGCCCGCCACGCTTACATGTCACCGATGATATCCCCGCACGCTACGCCACACGCTACGCCGCCAGTACAGCCGGCAATGGCTCCTATGCCCCCTATGCCTCCTCCGAGTACTGCTCCCAGCGTAGCTAGCTATGCTACAGCTTATTCCCCCGTCATGACCGCTGCTGGGTTTATGCCCCAGTATGCCTTCTACCCCCCGGGTATGCAACCCACCCCCCGGAGCTCTATGGAGCCCAACACCGCGACAGCCTTCCAGCATTTGCGCGATCTGACTTATGCCAACGGTAATGGGTTCTTCGCCCCTCAGAACGGACATCACAATGGGCATAACGGTCACCACAAGGGAATGATGTCGCCCCCGGAGCACCCTGTTGAAGAACCAATTGAACTTCTGCAGAGAATTCAAGATGCCATCCCAGACATCAACCGCTTGTTGAGCAGTTACAGGAATACGAAGAGCAAGCTGCAAGCTCGCGAAGCTGAGTTTCAACAGATGAAGACCCAGCATGAACAGGATTTGATGCACAAGGACTTCTACATTGAAGCTCTTCAGACACAAATGAGGAAGACTGCCAATGAGGCGGCGGAAGAATCCACTAAACTGAAAAATACGATCAATGAGCTCCGCATGGAACTTGGAAATCTTGACGAGAAGCGGAAGGACCTCGAGGAGAAGCTGGAGGACTCCGAGAAGTCAAACGAGGGGTTGACACAGAACAAACATGACCTCGAAGAGGAAGTCAGGACGCTTAACACCAACATGAAAGATGCCCAAGAGGCTCATGAGAAGGAATGTGAGAGGCGCGAACAAGAGAAGTTGGACGCTCTTGCAACTCAGAAGCGGGAAATGACCGAGTCTTTCGAAGAGATCAAGGCTGAAGATGAAAAAGCAGCAGCGGAAGCTTTGGCTGCTCGCGAGAAAGATTTGCTTGACCAGCAAGAAGCAATGAAGAATGATTACGAAGATCAGAAGCGACAGATGCAAGAAGCACACGACACATTGCAGTCGAACTTCGATGACAAGGTGAACGAATTAGAGTCTACCAAGACTGATCTCGAGAACAAGCACAAGGAACTCGAGGAGACTCGTGTGCAACATGCTAATGAAATTGAACTTCTCAACAACACCCATGCGGACCATGTGGCCGACATGGAGAGGCGCTGGGCCGATGAGAGGGGCGAATTGGAGCAGCGCATCACGGAGAAGTGCGATGAACTCTCCCACTGTGAGCGCGAAAAGCAGAAGGTGGAAGAGGATAATGTTGTCAAGGAGCAACAACTACAGGCAGCATCTGACGGCATGCGCCTCACCATTGATAATTTGGGCAAAGACTGCGATAGGTTGAGAAAGACCCTTCACAGCCTTGGAGAAGCCACTGACCTCAAGAGCACGAAGGGTGATCCATTCTTGTAAGTGTGACCTAGTGCATTGAGAATGTGTTTTAGTACTTGACTGTCTTTCAAAAATTTCCTTTTGTCATCTTTATCTTCCAGACTGTCTTCTGTGAAAGTTTTTTTTTTTTTTTTTTTTATCTTTCTGGCCAGAATTGCGCCACGTTCATTTGTTTTCTTTTGTCCTTTTCAATTTTCCCTATAGAATTATGATCACGATGGTGACGAAGATTATGAGATGTCAATAATGCTATCAATTGTACCTGCTCTGATAAGAATTCTATAATCTAGTTTGGACTGCTTCGGCCAGCTTTCTCGTCTTATTGTTTCCTTGTCTAAGGAGCATTTTGCGTACCTTCCAATCGATCCTCCCAAGGATGTACTGTCCAAGATACCTCAGGAGCTACCATCCTTCGTTGATAACACCCCGGCATCGCGTGAACTACGCTCCGCATACGTTCAACATATCATCTCGAAGACTTTGACTTACCGAATCTTCCATCCATTCCTTTTCACCTTGGGCAAGAGGTACGGTAAAGCGGACACCTTCTTCCAGATGCTCTCGATGGACATTCGACGCAAGTCCGTGAGACGTGAAGCCTTCTGGAGGCAGCAGACGCTGAAAGCCGCGTACACGACTTCCGATGCCAAGCAGTCGATCAACGTTGTGGCTGCTGTGATCGTTGACGAGATCATCGACCACCTCAAGCACTTCGCCGATCCTAAACACATGGACACCCTTCATACAAGCGTACGGAAGATTGTTAAGTTGGCTGCTGAGACGTGGAGACTTGCTCGTGTCGAAAGAGAACTCATCATGGCCTCTTTCCCAGCGCCCGACTCGGAGGGAACCTCGAATGAGATCTGGGAGGAATATGGAACCCCGAAAGAAGGCTGTGTCGGCTCCAAGGAGGATCCTACTCGTCACGTCATTCTGCGGACTTTCCCTCGCATCATTCGGGAGGCAGCGCATGAAGATTTCGCAGAAGACGAGGAGAAAGCCCTCTCCTGTACTTATACTCAAGGCAGTGTTTTGTACTCCGACTCCCCTGTGGTTATGGCTCGACGCCAAGAGCTGGCAAGACGCTCCACGGACTCCCTAGTCGGTGGAGAAGAAAGGCCTCGAAGCGAGTCGAGAGGCTCTACGCGTTCCGACGGAAAGCCCAGCTCACCCAAGCGAGGTAAAGCAAGCTTCGATACCCTGTAGAGTGAGTAGGGTACATTGGAAGGCGTGAGAGCTGCTGAGGACATCAAGGCTAAGCATCATAGACCGGTCAGCTGTTAGCTGTACATGAAAAGCTTCAGTTACATTTCTGGGAAAGGGTTGTATTGATTATTTTAGTGGGTTAAGTGATCTAAGCGCGGTGTTTTTGGTTTGTTCGCTCATTTGAGGCAATATCCTTCTGTTCCGTTATAGGGCAGCTAAGCTCGAGAACAGAAGCACCCTTGCCATTCTTTTAAATTTCTCTTTGTTCGCCCCTTTTCTGTTTCACGCTGTTACCTTTCTTTTTTATCTATATGTATAGCATTTGGTGGGAGTTTGAGCGTGTCGTTTTCTTCATTTCTTTAGTATTGCACTCCTTTTCTTCCTCCTTCCTTTCATTCTCTTTGACTTTTACGCCTTCTTTTCACTTACGCTCTGCATGGTGCAGTGTTACGGTTTCTCATGGTGTGTATTATTTGTTATGATGTATGCTCATCGGGATGATGACACGTTTCTAATGTATGTGATGTCAGTTGACGAAAATGATCTGCAGTCCCTTCCTTCAGTCCCGATTACCTTTGTATCTATTTTTAATCGAGACTATAGTATATTGCCGTGATGCTAATGGTCAGCGATATCGGACTGACTGTGCATTTAGTTCCTTACCGTCCGGTGTCGAGATCGCCCTAACCGCTAGGGACTACAATCAGAGGGGGGGAGGTTGAAGGGGAGAGGAGAGAGCACAGCCACGCATGACTAGGCCAGGATGGAAAGCAAAAAATATCTGACTTAGGTTTTTAAAGCTTGTTCCGACCTCCCAAGTCGCATTCTCGCGCCGCAGTCTGGACTGGACCGAAACATCGTGCACAGCCTCAGGAAGGTCTGACTAACCCAAACCAATATGATGCGCCGAGCATAATTGGTCTATAACTATGGATCGATGATCGATGTGCTGAGCACCATTCAAGCTCAGGGCTACTAAGATGCTTCTAGCAGGCATCCGGCATTCAGGTAAGTCAATCGTGGCGCAGTCGTTTCGCAACTAGAAATGCCTGCAACAATAATCATCCCTCTATTCAGGTTAACCTTACAGAGAGCCGTTCACTGAACAAGGGTTCTTCAATC
Organism: Aspergillus tamarii; assembly: GCA_030556085.1. NCBI lineage: Eukaryota > Fungi > Ascomycota > Eurotiomycetes > Eurotiales > Aspergillaceae > Aspergillus > Aspergillus tamarii. The sequence continues at coordinate 1,193,688 of JARVTJ010000006.1, forward strand.
GGTGTCCGGTTCCTGTCCGCCCGTGTTGTGGGGGAGAAACGGAGCAACAAGAGTGGAGATTTAGCATTTTTTTTAGTGGACCAAAAAGATACCTTTGGAACCATAACTGACTGGTCTGTGGTTCATGATATGTATCCAACACATTTACACGGACTAACTAGTTATTTTTATAATTTTATTTTTATTTTATTTTATTTATTTATTTTTTCTGAATTACCCTTCTCTCCTTTCATAGACAGGAGGGTAAAATGATTGTGAGATGCAAACGCATCAGACATAGATGTAAATGGGTAGGAGTACATACATCGGGTCCGCTCCGATGAAGATTCCCTTTTTGATTCCCTTTTTCCTTCGTATCCTGATTGCGGAATGACCTTTCTCAAGGATCAGCATCCTACGAGTACTGAATATAGAACACTAAACGGGGCCGGGGGCTTGACCCTCTCTTTTCCTCGCATTGGGCCACAGCACCAAGATTTCATGCTCATTTTAATTACTGATGATCCATTGCTAGTAGTGGCATCCTGTTTGTTGATTCGTGGTGAAAACCGAAAGATTACGTTCTTTAATCTATTCATTTAATTCTTTTTTTTTTTTTTCCTTTTCTCCTCCCCCTCCCCTCCTCTCCTCTTTCTTTTTCCTTTTTTTTGCTTTTCGAAAATCTAAGGTAAAAAGGACAAGAAAAGCCGTGCAGATAAGGATAATCCTCCCTCTTCCTAAATGGACGTAATCCGCCTAATGAGAACCCCACTTCCTTCTCACTGGCCAGCCACGCGCCCACACACTCTTAACACCGGCGCCTGTTGAACATGCAGTGAATGACTCCATCCTGTAAAATTAATTTCTCAAGAACTGAAATGGCTTGAGATGGAGGTCTCCGTCTCTCACTTCTTGAGCAGACGAAAGATTGTGATCTTTCCCGCACTAATAGCAAAATGAGTTATTATATGGAGATCAATTCTAGTTATTATGTTTTATGTGTATGAGCCTCATTAAACAAAACAGCCTTGCAATCATGTTACAATCTCTCAAGAGGCTCTTCGATAAAAGAACACATGACGTGCCCTCTTCTCTCTTCTTACTGTTTGTTTCCCTGTTCATGTGTGGCTCAGTCCTCATTTCAGCCGCAAGGCATCTTTTCCCAACTCTTCTTCTTCCTCTTTCTCTTCCTCTACGTTCCTCCATCTTTTTTTTCTTCGGATTAAATCTTGCGCAATACCACGGGGAATTTCCCCCTCTATTTCTCCTCGATTTGGCTCGTGCTTACCCCTCCTTCTGTGTCGTGTCTGTATAGGTAGCCAAGACTCTTTTACCATTATCCTCAACCAACCTTTGCGTCAACCTGCCCTACAAGGCGCCGTTACGCTTAAAACCTCCCCCCCTTTTTTTCCCGTAATTTCTGCTCCCCACTACCATTAGCTCATCCCAAACTTTGAATCCACGGTTCTTTCTGTTCCACCCGTCGATATCATCTCAACCTCATTTATTACTACCTTTCTCCATTGCCCGTTGCCAGTAAAGGCCATTTTGAAAGTCAGTCTACGTCATTGGTTGAGAAAAAGCTGAATTGCGATCAAGAGCGCCCGCAGAATGATTCCTGCGGTGGTCTAATCTAAAGTGGCTGCTGTTTACGGATTCTATTTCTGTGACTTCTATATTCTCAATATATCCTATTGGCATACCTGTTTCATGATTGCCTAAATCGCCGCTTTGCTCATCGATGGCTTTCTAGACATGCGTCCTCAACTCTGCTTTCCATCTCAGTGAGTCCTACTGTACTAGCCAGAGGAAGCGCGCGCACGTTAGCAAAGCAATCCGGAAGAGAGGCCAAGACTGCAACGTCCCTTACACCTTTGATTTTGTGTCGGTTCACGCGAAAAAGAGGCATCGGATATTTGGCTTACCCACAACCATGTCGACACTATCACCTCAGTTCGTCCCAAACGACTCGCCCAACCCCACAAAACTAAATGACGCTTCCTTCCCCGATCCTTATCTCTCGACCCAGCTAGACCCCGAGGTAGCATCTTTCAGATCATCTGCAATCAGACTAACCCCCGTGAGCGGCGAAGATCATGGCACGCGCGATGCTTCATCTTCCCCTATAGGCTCCCATGTGCACAGTGACTCGCCTCGAGATGAGGCACACCCAGCTTCTTATTCTGAATATCTCAGCCCCGCGGACGACCTCTCCAGTGAGATGAGCGTCCATACGTCGCCAACCGCCGATTACCTGTCGGCAGCCTTTAGTACAGACCTATCTCCAGACTCGAATAGTTGGCAGCATGACAGAGGCTTACATCCAGGCATGCGCAGCACTGCATTAGACCCAAACGAGTTGAACTCTGCACAGATGAACATGGATCCCTCTCAGCTACTTACTCCGAATCTGACCAACAAATCAAGTCTCTCATCTGAGACGACCAGTATCAAGAGTCAGCCTGGTTCTGTTACCTTGCAGAACCAACCGCAGACACTCACTTTGATTACTTGCCCCCAGGATGAACGTCTAGATGTGCCCGGGGACCTTGGCTCTCCCAGGGCCAGAAGCCCTATTGTCAAAATTGAAAGCTTTTCCCGGGGTGATTCGCCGGTCAGAGATATGCGGCGACCAAGTCACTCTTCAACACACCTTTCCCCCGGCGGGCCATCTAGCGAATCCGACGAGGATGCAGCGGTGGACGATGGCGGATATCTTGGATCTGTCCGATCTGTCTCGCGAAAACATGATGGATCCTGGATTCCAAACGTGGCTACTGGCCATGCTGGTGTTGACCCCACGTCTCGGGAAAATGTTTACGTGCCAAGCCCGAATGAGCTCGAGCTGCGGCGACAGTTGGATGAGAAGAATGAAGATATTCGATCTTGGTCGGCCTCAGTCAGTGTGGCGAATAGTGAGAATGGCGATGACCCAACCCCACACAGGGGCCGCAAGCATACAGGGAACCGACGCAGAGCGAAGAGTGCTGGCGACCCTTCGCTCCAACAAGATTACTTCAATTTGAAAGTTGCTCTCATCCCTGGACCAGGCGTACTCGTCACTGAGAACAGCGAAGAAGAATACAGTGATCATGAATCAGAAATTGAGGGAACTGGCTCGGAAACCCCGGCTGCCAGTGTGAACGAGGTGAGATGGGCTCTGGGAGGACAGGAAATGCCGCATAGTCTGGAACAATCTAATCCTGAAGGTGAAGAACCGTCACCTCATCAGTTCCTGGGACGACCTCCCTGGCGAGATCTCGCTCCGGTCCCTTCTCCGGACATGGCCCGTACGCAGCCTGCAAGCTCTACTGCAGCCATGGTCGAGTATGAGAGACGTGCGAGGGACTTGGATAATGTTTCGCGCGCGGCGACTTGGGGCACCCGTGACGCCGATATCAACAGTCTCGTCGGTGCGGGGGGGTCCTTCGAAAATTTGTCTATCAGCAACGACAAAAGCAGGAAACACGAGAGGCGGAGCAGTCTCCGCAAGTTGTTGCACAGGAAACCGTCCAACAATCTCAAACCACCTAACAATCTCAAGCGGCATCTGTCTGATCTCTCTATCTCGCTACCTGGCTCTGAGGACCACAGCAAGGGTGACGAGAATAAAAGCTTCCACCAAAGGAAGAATAGTTTCCCGCATCGCAAACTGAGCCTTGGTCTTTCACCTAGGTCGCCTCGGTCTTCCAGGTCGCCTAGTTTAAGCACTGGAGGTGCCGTTATTGCCATAGCCGGGCAAATGGCCGCCATTGGTGGGAAGGATACCCTTCGGGCGGCATCCCCAAGCTCCACAAGCAACCCTTGGTCTTCGCTCAAGGTCCGTGGACGAAGCAGAAGTGAAATACCGAGACCGTCAACACCTGGACTCATCGACCTAATGACAAGCCATGGGGGGCCACCGGTTGCCAATATCGCATACTCACACTTACAGCCAGAAACTCGCAGCGCCCCACCAAACCAAATTCGACTAGGGCATGGCACCGGTGACGGTGATGAGAACGATGATAAAATGCCTGGTGAGAGAGGTTTAGTGATGGATCTTTCGGTTCAATCACGCCTCCCCGTGCCTACATTGGAAGGGTTCAGGACTCAGATCGCTCAATTAAATCCCCGACTTCAGCCGGCACTACTTGAACGCTTTGCCAATGAGCAACTCCGCCGCTACAAAAAGTTGGTGGAAAACAAATTCACTCATACCTGTGCGGTTACCCAGAAGGGCTGTGCTTCGGGCAAATTTTGCTTTGCGCAGGGCGGCGAAGCCCTGCTGTTGACGCCTCGTGCAGGCCCGCAGGACTCAGAAGCCCCCCATACTCAATTCCAAATCCCTGGGCATGGTGAGGCAAGCGATGATTCCCCGGCCCTCGGAGAAAGTGCTGTCACTGCGGCACAGTTCCCTCCGGGGGTCCCTTTGCCGCCAGTGAAACGACTCCCAGCGGAGTTTGAATGCCCGATATGCTTCCAGGTGAAGAAGTTTCAAAAGCCATCGGATTGGACCAAGCATGTCCATGAAGATGTGCAGCCATTCACCTGTACTTTTGCCCAATGTAGCGAACCCAAATCATTCAAACGGAAGGCCGATTGGGTCCGACATGAGAGCGAACGGCATAGACAACTAGAGTGGTGGACCTGTTCGGAGCCCGATTGCAACCATACTTGTTTTCGAAAGGATAACTTTGTACAGCATCTCGTTCGCGAGCACAAGATGCCAGAGCCCAAGGTGAAGAAAACGAAAGCCAAGGGACTATCCAAACACCCGGTAGATCCGAATTCACCCGAAATGACGGCAGAGATCCAGCGCGAGCGCGAGATTGAGCAGCTCTGGAACCTTGTGGAGCAATGTCGACATGACAATCCGAAGGGGCCCAAGGATGAGCCGTGCCGGTTCTGTGGTAACGTCTGCAGCAGTTGGAAAAAGCTTACGGTGCATTTGGCCAAACACATGGAGCAGATCGCGATGCCCGTGTTAGCTCTCGTCAACGAACGGGATCTGTCGTCCAACCTGGGACCAGGTTCTCCTGGCAAGGGCGATCTCGGCTCCGAGGCAGAGTCGATCTCGCGTGAAACCACCAATTTTGCGCCCAATCTGAACGGGGTCCAAGCTAGGGCAGACATGCCTATGGGCTACACGCAGGCACCATACCCAGGTCATGACGTTGGGCAATCCGACGGGCTTGAGGTCACTTTCAGCTCCACCGGCGTTCCCCACTTTACCACCATGTCAGGCGCATTCATATCCGCCGAACCTGAGCCGATGGACGCGTACGATGAGTATAGTGTGCAGGTGGGACTGCAGCCAGGGGGGGTCATGGACCAGTCGCGGCTCATGTCTATGCACCAGAACTCAGTGACATATCCTCCCCCTTTCAATGCCGGGCCGCGCCCTCGGGTCTCCAATCAAGACATGAGCATATTACAAGAATCGTATAATTTCTCCATGTCTCCCACAGAGATGCAGCCGACCTATGACCCCCGGTACATGTCATCCACGGGGGAGGATAGCTATGTCTGCCAAGGGACCGTGGCACCCACCATGCCATTCACCGCGCCCGGGGCCTACCCAAACCAACTGTAGTAAACCGGTTTACCACTCGATCTATACTGGACCGGGCCGTAACCGTCTGCCCCGTCACATTTATTTGATTCTTTTTGTATATGATACCCTAGCGCACTAGTTTGGCAGATCGTGAAGGAAATTTTCTTCAATATGATCTGAAACGGTTATATTTTTTGGGGATTCCATCACTTTTTTTTTTTTGTTTATTTTTTTTAGCACCCCTGGGTATTGGCCACACTATATGGGTGATGATTTTCTTTTGGGTCTCTGGAGACAATTGATCTGCATTAATATACCCATAAGCAATACTAAATGATTGACTCGATGGTCATGTCTTGGCCTAGTATAGCATGCGCGTCAAGTGACAATTACTTTTTTTCCTTTTTGCTTTTTTGCTTTTTTTTTAATTAATTTCCCTGCTCTCTTTCTTTTCCCTTGGCGAATATTTTTAAGTTATATGACTTTTTTGGTGCTTACAGACATTTTGGGCCCACGAATGATAGACGTTAAACTGCCGACGCGGTGGAAGTGACTACTGATTTCTTCGACGCGATATTTAGGAAAGAGGACCTCGTATGAGAAATGAGGATCTCTCTACGTATATGTATGTATGCCCTACCTCAGGACTAGTACTACGTAGGAGGAAGTACTCCAGCCGCTCGATGGAAATCCCGAAAGGGACAGTTGCTCAATGGATGATGATTGGATAAGGAGGCCATGCAACTGGCCCAGAGAGAAAAGCACGAAGAACGGGGAATCTTTGAACTAGGCCACTAGGTGCAGAGTCCGAGGGAGGTTGACCAGCGAGGGAATCTCAACCGGCAATCTGTCAGCCTGAAAAGGGAAAAAAAGAAATGAGACATCACACGGCCGGATGCACTCACAAGTTCCCGGCGAGCGGCACATCCTCTGTAATTTTTATTTAATTTTATTTAATTTTATTTTGCTTATAAATAATAATGAGTAACCGTAATATTGCAGAACTGGGAGATCTTCACGATGGATGATTTTGGCTTCCGCGGAAGACCCCAAGAAAAAAAAAATTAAAATAAATTAATAAAAAAAAATTGGATGAGAAGTCAAACGACAAAAAGAATTCAGGACGAGAGGGAGTGGAACTTGAAAATAAAATAAGATAAAACACGAGTTTGAGGGGGATCGACAAAGTGGGATGGGGGTTGAACTTTTCAGTTGATGGAATACTTTGGGGGAGTTCGTCCGCTAAGGTTTTTTTTCTCGACGCCAAACCTTCTGGGCGATGCGAAGACGACAAGGTAAGCTTTGACAGTGAGGTGGAAGTGGAAGTGGAGGTGGAGGCGGAGGTCCTGGATGAGGGGAGGGCAGACGCAACTCCTCGGACATTGCTTATCTACGTGATCTTTGAGTCGTTCAACTAGGAGTAATATGTCCATACTACGACTACAGATCCCAGCCAGGGATACACTCAATGGATGGAATGGATTCTGTCCAGCTTTCCGAGGCAGCCAATCACAAGGACGAATTACCCATATATTTTGGATTCAGGGTCTAGGCTGATAACATACGATTTCCACGATATTGGGTGGGAATGCAGATCCAATGAGGCCGTCGGCTAGTAAATAAGATTAGGTGGTAGGTGGAGTGATGTGCAGAAGTAATCATAATCATCAACAATAACGAGATTCGTTTCTTTGTATATCAGCCGAGATTAGCAAGTATAGTAGTAGTAGTAGTAGTAGTAGTAGTAGTAGTAGTAGTAGTAGTACAGTAGTAGTACTAACTAGTACTCGTAGTGGTGGTCGGTATGTGGTGCCAATGTCCCTTTTCCGAGAGGAAAAATAAAAATATTAATTATCAAGAAATTCAAAATTCTTTTTTCTCGCATGATAAAGTCTTTTTGAGGGAGCTCTGTAATCCTTACAGGCACAGCCACGCTGTTGTCCGTGTGTTATTGGTTCTCATGCTGGTTGTCATGATGCCGATGGAGTCCTTCTCATTTTCCTTCGCTTGCCAATCACGGACCACATACCACGCGTGCCATGGAGCCCCCTTACATTCCATCCTTCGTTCTCTTAAGAGAATTCCGAACTAAGTAAGTAGCTTACCTGCCATTAGTCAAGAACCTCATTCGTTTCAGCTGACGAATCCCGGGGACTCAATTCCCGATGTGGAGATCTGTGGGAAGCCCGAGGGTCTTCGCCCTTTCCCCCCTCATTGACAATGAAGTTCTATGCTCCATGGTCCATACTGCTATGAATATAGGGCCCTACGTATAGGTACATCCATACCTTGGGCATTATGAGGCTGTAATGCTTCTCTATCTAATCTAACCACATTCTACTTGTCCGATCCGACTATCCAGGGGTAGCTCGACGGAACTTGTTCTGCAATCAGCTACTGCATGCTAGGAACCTGTATGTACATACCTTCTCTATCTATCTATCTATCTCTCTTTTTATGTACCTGGAGCCATATCTGACGGAATTGGTCTGGGAAGAAAGAAAGGGGATGGTGAGATGGTAGCTGAATGAAAGTAATATGTATGTACATATCATGCGACATGAATGCATGTATTCAGAAAAAGGAAAAGGTAAAAAAGAAATGAATCAGTAAAATTCTGTTTTCTGACGTTGATGTATGACAGATCTTAATGAATGGTTGAGAGCAGTCACGTTAATTTCCCCTCCTCAGCTCTCATCTCCCCTTCAACCCCCAAACAAGAATAGTACAGAATCAATCAACTTTCATTCTTTGGAAGATCCTCAATCCCCCATTCCTCCAATACTGTGTACTTCTCAGCTTTAATGGACTCTGCAGTCCAGCTCCCACTGATTGGCCCCTTCGTATGGATGCACAGACAGTACGTCGTCTTGGGTGTTTTCTCCCCCACCCCCCTCTCGTCTCTCTTCTCCTTTCTCCTGTCCTGTCAATGTGGGAATCTTTGTTTCCCTTTTCTCTCTGAAGTTTGAACACGTTATCGCGTGGGGTTTGGCGATAGACTTAGTTAGTGTCTACCACCGGCCCGTCGATCACATCGTCTATCCTTTCCCTTCTTTTCTGCCGTTGACATTAGTGCTCACTCTAGTATTCCCTTGTCGTTTCTTTTATTAATTATATATAGGGAGTGTGTTAATTAACCTTGTTCTATTTAAAAACGGATCTTCTTCACGGTCCCATCCCAGTCTATGTTTCATCTCAGAACTTACTCAGCCTCACTACCCGACTTTCTCATCGGCTTCCCTATTTGACTATGTTTAGTCTGGTCTCAACTATCATCATTTCTACAAGAAGACCATTTTGACTGCGGATGGTCCCTAAAAGAAGTTACATTAGACCCATGGCCTGTGAGCGATTTAAACATTTATATAAGTCACTCCGCTACTCAACTCACGCGCTATCCTGACGCATCATCCCCCACTACTTTGGCTTGTCAATACATCTTAGACGTGGAATCGATTATCGGGAAGGTCATTTTGGACAGCTGACTTGGCAGCTATGAGCGTATGTGACTGTCGTCCAGTTTCGTTCAGTCCTACCTCAATTGTCAACAGTCAGGGGAATATTTGACTAGTGAACTAACTATGCCAATTTGCCTTAGGAGCCTAACCCCAAAAGACTGACTTGGGACAACTCGGGGGATATCCTCCAAGGCATGCTGGACCGGCAGGTCGCACCAACGTCACCACAGTTAGAGTTCTCATCAGAAGGGTTTGAATACGCTCTAAGCGATCCAGCGTCTTTTCTGGGCCTGCAGTTCGGTCCCGACTCCGCAGTAATCCCGCACAGCCATCTATCTATGATCAACCAATGGCCACCACATCACCAGCAAACATCGTCACCACCGCCTCAACCCAGTTTGGACGTTTCTCAGTACCATCACCCGCGGTTAACGAGCAATCAAGATGCGTGGAACCCGCTTCAAGTAACGGGCGTGCCGGTGAACACGTCGGCATGGGGGTTTCCTAATGCGAATAAGCTCCAGCAAACGCCTGAGGGTGGCCGCAAAAATTCGACCGGGCAGTACAGCGCAACTTCCGAGAGCGACAGCCATTATAACGGCTTCCACCCCTCGGATTCGGGATACTGCAGTCGCAGCTGTACCACGCGTTCGGTCACCACGTCGTCTTACGCTGTTGATTCCATCAGCAGCCCATTCTTGGCGCCGCATGAACATGAACAAGAAGACCGAGCGTCAATGCTGGACCTCGGTCCATCCCAATGTGGTGACACAGTTGTCGAGGCGCTGGAGATAGCAGAATCACCATCTTTGATGTGTCATGACGTGATTACATGTGATTACCCCAACTGTCCTTGGACGGGCAAGTGTCCATCCGACAAGAGGTATGCTTCCTTTCTTCAAGCATGTTTTACTGAAATCACTATGCAGAAGAGCCATGAAGTTGATTAGCAGCAGGAAGCATGAAGCGAGACACAGAAAGCTGTTCAAATGCGACGAGCCCGGTTGTACGCGGAAGGAAGGCTTCGGCACCATCAATGACCTTGCACGACATAAAAAGTGCGTCCACAAACAGGAACCAGAGCGCGGCCCCAAAGTGCTGTACATGTGTTTTGGGCGTAACTGTCCACGCCGAGGTAAAGAATGGCCCCGGTTGGACAACTTCCGTCAGCATCTCTCCCGGATGCACAATGACGAGGATACGAATGGACTGCTAAAAAGGTAAGTTGTCTATATATACGTCAGAAAAAGCAAGCATTAAGCTCGTTCAGGTCGCATGATTGGTATGAGTCTTGTGTGAAGCCACGAGTTGAGCCTTCATCTTTTGCCGACCGCCTCTCGGATGAGGTCACGGTTGCTGCTTCTGAATCAGAACACGTCAGGAGGGATTCCGGTCAGGACCTTTACAGCTTGCGGTCTCCAGATACTCCTGCCTTTCGGCCGTCTAATCAGTCAGGCCCTCAACCAATTAAGGACCCCCATACACAACGGAGATATTCTACCTTGGATAGTGCACCAAGGCTCCCTACAAGAGATATTATGCAGCGCCTTGAACTACCGGCCCTGACGACCCTTAATCTGAGCTCAACCACGGACCTAGAGCCTTCCACTTCTTCTCGGCTAGGACACTCCCGTCCTGATAGTATGGAAAACATGGTATCCGAGATGGCTACTAACATGGTCAACATCATAGCAAGAATGATGAACAGCAGTAGTAATGATAGTGGTAGCAGCCAGCGCAGACATAGCCACCATATGGGCGACAAAGTAAAGACACTTGAGGGGGATGACGGACTGTCCGATCAGAAGCGGGATATGATGCAAAAGATTTTATCTGCAGCTTTAGACCAGGTGTCCGGGAGCTCAGAACCTAGTCAGGCTGCTTCGCAGGCGGTGCCTGATAGTAAGTCCGACAAAAAAGGCTGGATACAATGTGAATTCTGCGCAAAGCGCACGCGTTTGCGCTGCGAAATGAAGTAGGTGAACATACGTCGCCTTTATCTGGAATAATGTCCTGACATTTCAACTTCAAGGAAACATAAGAAGCGCCATGAGCGACCGTATGGTTGCACATTTGAAAAATGCACCAAGACCTTCGGTAGCAAAGCTGACTGGAAACGACACGAGAACTCCCAGCATTTCCCCTTGCAGAGTTGGCGCTGCACCCTTCCAGATGCTACGCAAGGAGATAGATCCTGTGCTCGCCTATTCTACGACCAAGGAGAATATACCCGTCACCTGAAAAAGCATCACCATGCAGAAGATAATGAGGTGCAGACTGCACTGGCCAAAAACAGCATCGGTCCGCACGGACAGTCGCAATTCTGGTGTGGCTTCTGTCGCGACATCATCCCATTAAAGGGCCAGGGCCTTGCCGCGTGGAATGAGCGCTTCAATCACATAGATTCCGAGCACTTCAAAAATGGCGAGCGGATCGAGGATTGGCTCCTCCCTTCGGGGCATCTGACCAAGGGCCGAGAACGCATCGAAGGAAAGGAACGAATCGGAACGCACGAAGATGGAGATGGCGAGCCTCCAGCAGATGATGTGAGCGACGATGAGACTGTCGGCAGTGCCTGTAACTCTGAGAGTGAGAACCCACGGGATGAAACCCCGATGGCGGCCCCAGAACAAGTACATAATCTTTCACTTCGCCAAGTGAACACTCATTTCGAAAACAATTTTCCTATGTTTAGCTCTCTTTCCGATCAGACGAACTTACGAAAACGCAAATTCTCCGCCCCACAACCGTCTTCAGACTACTACGTTCGGGCGGATATTCCGGCTATGGAGAAAAGATATAAGACTGATGGTGCCATTCAATCCCATTATGGGAACCTCGTCTACTGCGTGAGTCACTCCAGATCAGTTAGTTTTGGAGACAAAAGATAGGCTAACCCAAGGACAGTGTCAGTGTACGCAGGGTCCGTTCTCTTGGTCTTATACCGCTCAATGCTTATATTGTCCTCATAGCTTCTGTGGCAATTGTGGGAGTGAGCGCCAGCCTCGGCCTAATGGATATATAGAATCCTCTTAAAGGATACCGTACATACATATTGAGCCTACAAAACTAGCTCTAAATGATATGAAAGTAACGTCAGATCTTACATTGACATACGGGGTATATACAATACAATGTTCATGTAGGATAAGATGAAAATCCCTTATTTTTGGGTGCCCGTCAGCTCCCTAGCCTGCTTCTCCAGAGCCGCCACTTCTTCTGCGAAGAATTGTTAGGAGCAACGCGGGAAGCAAAGAACAGAAAAATAATAGGAAATTTCAATAAACACATACGATTCTTGATATATTTCGACTCATCCATTTCAAGTTTCAGCCATGTCCAGTAAATCACTTGGTATGTGAAAATGGCTCCTAAGAAGACCTTGGCAAATGGACTTGCGAAGAGTTTGTACCGAGATACCTGGTATGAGTTAGCCTTTCTTGGGAGTATGGTTATTTGGCCATCCAAACTTGAAGGTAATATGAAAGTGTCTTTGTGTATGAAGACCTTGCCTTAATGGGTCCATGACTCAATTTACGACAATGACGACAGCAAAAGCTAGGAAGCACTTACCCCTTCTTTGAACGAACTGGAGTCGTTGGTGTTCAAGTTGCTCCCAGTGGTGCTAAATGGTCTGCGAGATGGGGACGCAGTGAAGACGAAACAGGATCGCGGGGGACGTCTTAATGGCAGCCGGCAAAACATATTGGGTGGGGAAATAGGTATTGTCTGGTTAATTTTTATGGACTGAGACTAGAGGTAGTGGATTGAGTCTGGTTCTCCGGAGAGTACGTATATATATATATATATATATACAAGCCAAACTGAGGTGGTGGATGGAAGAAGAATCGATGACTCAGCGATCACATGACAGAGTCGTCGCTAAAGCCGCATTAGGCAAGCGGCTCTGCATTTAATCATGATGGACAGGCGGGGAGGAGCCTAAGGACGATAAGCTTCGAGGACCTGGGGAAAGGTCCAGGTTCCTGACCGACCTATTTCTTCCTTCTTCCATCTTTTGGCACCTCGGTTTTGCGCCCTGGGCTAGGGCGAAATCCGGTCGGAAAGCGGTCGATATTGACCGAATCTGCGCATCGAAGCTTGGAGCTCTACTGTGACTAGGCTTACAGATGGTTTCTAGTGGGCTCTACATGGGTGGGAAGAGGGAGTGATGGTGCGGCAAAGGGAGGACGATGAAAGGGTTGAGCTGGTGTGTTTTTACACCACAACGGAAAATCGATGGTACGGAGTAGTGTTTGCTGCCGCCGTGGAGCAAAATGGGCAAAATGACGCGGATGAAGGCACGTGCACCAGAACGCTAACCCCAAAAGAGGCCTAGCTGCGGCGCGAGCCTGTGGCTCGTGCCCCCGGGAATGGCAGGACTAGCCGGACGGCCAGCTGTGGCTGAAGCAGGCCAGGCAAAAGGCGTGCGCGAGTCTTTCCGCCCTTTGATCTTCTTGTCCCACGCCCGTTTATTCGATGTTTGTTACTTGTGTGGCAGCGTGGATTTTGGCCCATTTGACCGTTTCGTTTTTCGCTCGTTTTTGATTCTTGTGCGCCATCTCCTGTTTTTCAGTCACTGGATGCGATCGGCCCTTTCCTTCCCGCACCGGCCTTTGTCGTGAGATTCACTGCGATTTCTCTCTCCCGGGGCCCTGCGCTTTGCGCTTCGCCGTAGCCCCGTGTATATATAACCGTTTCTTGTCCACGGGCGGCACGTCGGCCCCCCAACATTGATGCATCGTGTCTGCAGGGGAGCTTAGGTCTTTGTCTGATTGCATGAGAAACAATACCATTGTCTTGTGCTGAATGGCAGTATCTGTTTGGGTCTGTTTACTTTTTGTTTAACGTGCCCATACGTTCTACTTCTCTATTCACTCAGTCCTTGGTGAGTTCCATCGATATCCCTACACCCCCATCAGCCTCCCCGGGCGCGAATTTCTCGTGTCTTCAATGACCTATCACATGGCAATTTGTCTCAAACCATTCCGTTTTTGCTCACATGGCGATCATCAAAAGAGACCCAACCCTCAAGCCTTCCTGGCGCGATACCATGGCTCGTATGAAGCGCTCAATCGAAGAAATCGCCAACAAGTCCGATTCGGACGATGACGACTACAGCGACCACCCTCGCTCATCCCGCCGCTCCGTCTCGCGTTCCAAGTCGAGGAAGAAGGCCAAGCCATCGAAGAAGAGAGCTCGTCGCCGTTCCAATGATGACATTGTGTCTGACGATGATGATTTCTTCAGTGAGGATGAGGAATTATCTTATGAAGAGTCGGAGGAAGAAGTTGATGTCAACGCCCAGAGGAATGCAAGAGGCCTAGTCGCGCGAAGGGCGGCCACGAACCGACCACTTTATAACGAAGCCGATTCAAGTAGCATCGAGGACGACAATGAAGTAGAAGATGCTTCATTAAAGACACGCAAAACTGCCGTGGTCACGCTGAAATTGGGTGATGCTTTGAAGCGACAGCCACAACAGGACCAAGGAAACCGACGAGTTACCCGACGTACACGAGGCGCGTCGGAAGACATTTACGCGCTCACCAACTCAGGTCGCCATGTAGAAACAGTCGAACGAGGTACACATAGTCCAGAGGCTGAAGTAATACGACCAAATCGCCGCGGATCTCGCTCATCGAAGCAGGTCCCTACGGTTATGGAAGAGGATGAAGAGACTCAGGAGAAGCAGGAAGAGTATATTGAAGAGACCACAGAAATCAAAGGCTCTCAGATCGAGATTATGGAAAGTGCGCAGGCCAGCTTCGAAGAAGGGCCTATATCTGCTGGGGGTGACCAGCAAGGAGCGGCAGAAGCTGACGAGGGATTTGTTCCCGAGTCTGAGAACGAAGGTGTTGAGCACGAAGATGATGAAGACGAAGATGAGGGCCCAGTAACACGGAGAAGAACTCGCCCAAAAAGAAGCCAGCAAATCGAGGAGGCCGAGCAGCCAGATGAAGAGGAACCCTCAGGTCCTCGTCGCTCCAGCCGAAAGAAACCGAAGAGTTCTCAACGCAAGCGACCAAATGATGAGGAGAGCGATTTTGAACCTGAGGAGGAAGACTCGAACGATGATGATGAGGTATCCCAGACCGGAAAATCCAACGGCTCTCCCCGTAAAGCCAGTCAAGCACGCGATGATGAAGAGGACAGCACCGCCGGACGGCGTCCTGGGCTTCGCAAGAGGGCGTCTCGATCTCGTGGGCAATCCGAAGCGGCAGGTGATATCGCAGAAGAACTCGCAGAAGAACTTGAGGATCTGAGGGGTGGCCGACCTCGTAGAAGATTGCAGACGGATATTGTGTATGAAAAACCTCGGCGCAGCCGCAAGGATGTGGATTATCGAATTATACGGCCGGACCTAATTCTACCGATCGAGGAAGCCGAGAACGAAGTCAATGAGTCTCCCTCGCGCCGTGGTGGCCGTGGGGGTGGCGGCGGCGGTAGCTGGCAACGCACCCTATTCCCTACTTACGGGCCTTTCGGAGGTGGTGGCCCAGCTGCGATTCTGGCTCCGCCCGGAGCACCTGCTGCAACTGGAGGCGTTGATAGTGATAGCAGCGATGATGAAGGGTTGCATCACCCGCGTGGCTCCGTCGCCGGTGTGGGATCTGCTCTTGGGCCACATGGCGCTGGTCTTCTCCCCGGCCAGACTCAAACACACGACGCTGCGCAGGGTCACTCAGGGACACCGGCAAACCTGGGCAAAGTCAAGGATAAGCAGGCGCTTGCGGATGCAGACCCACTAGGTGTGGATATGAGTGTCAATTTCGATAGTGTTGGAGGCTTGCAGGGACATATTGATCAATTGAAGGAAATGGTGTCTCTTCCTCTGCTATACCCGGAGATCTTCCAACGCTTCCACATCGTACCGCCTAGAGGCGTTCTCTTCCACGGTCCTCCTGGAACGGGTAAAACACTTTTGGCCAGGGCCTTAGCGAACAGTGTCAGCTCCGAGGGTCGTAAAGTCACGTTTTATATGAGGAAAGGAGCTGATGCACTAAGCAAATGGGTTGGAGAGGCTGAAAGGCAGCTGCGACTGCTATTCGAGGAAGCTCGTAAAACACAACCTAGCATTATCTTTTTCGACGAAATTGACGGTAAGTGAACAACCCCTGAAGAACGAGTCCTGGTAACACTACTGACTTGTCTAACTCCAGGTCTGGCTCCTGTGAGATCAAGCAAGCAGGAACAGATCCATGCATCTATCGTCTCTACTCTGCTAGCGTTGATGGATGGCATGGATGGCCGTGGTCAGGTCATTGTTATTGGTGCAACCAATCGACCTGATTCGATTGACCCCGCTCTACGCCGTCCGGGTCGTTTTGATCGAGAGTTCTACTTCCCCTTGCCGAATGCCGAAGGTCGACGCGCTATTCTTGATATCCATACCAAGGGCTGGGATCCGCCTCTTCCGGGCCATATCAAGGATGAGCTGGCTGAGATCACCAAGGGCTATGGAGGAGCCGACCTTCGTGCTCTTTGCACAGAAGCCGCCCTTAATGCAGTGCAAAGAAGATATCCCCAAATTTACAAATCCGATAGGAAGCTGCTTATTGATCCGAAGAACATCGATGTCACCCCGAAGGACTTCATGCTCGCCATCAAGAAGATGGTTCCATCATCAGAGAGGTCCACTTCATCGGGGGCCTCACCCCTCCCCAAGGAAGTCGAACCCTTACTACGCCATCCTCTGGCGGACATTAGAGCCCTGATCTCCGAAATTCTTCCGCAAAGAAAGCGGCTCACTGCGCTGGAAGAAGCACAATTTGAAGAGCCCGCGGGCGCGGGAAGCTTTCAACGTGAGCAGATGCAGCAGGAATTCGACCGTTCGCGAGTTTTCAGGCCCAGAATGCTGCTTCGCGGACTGATGGGCATGGGTCAACAGTATTTGGCGGCTGCCATTTTGCATTACTTTGAAGGGCTGCACGTGCAATCGTTCGATTTGCCGACTCTCCTTAGTGATTCGACTCGGTCTCCGGAAGCAGCTGTCATACAGCTCTTTGCAGAGGTCAAGAGGCATAGGCCAAGTGTAATCTACATTCCCAACATAGAAAGTTGGTCCGAAACCGTTGGGCAAGCCGTTCTCTCCACCTTCTTGGGTTTGCTGCGGTCGATCCCTCCCACTGACCCTGTCTTGCTTCTCGGAGTCCAGGAGCTAACTGGGGAAGAAACGGACACCGGGTTGCTCCGGCAAATGTTTGGGTTTTCCAAAAGAAACTTCTACGACCTGAAAGCACCAGGAAATGAGGCACGGTACGAGTATTTCAGTAAGGTAGTCGAGTACATCAAAACCTCGCCAGCACATTTTCCGGATCCTGAGAACCGTAAGAAGAGGGTACTCGAGGCCCTGGAGGTTGCGCCTCCGCCTCCGCCAAAGCCCACAACGCCGCTCACCAAGGAGCAGTTAAAAGCTCAGAAAAAGAAAGATCACCAAACGCTAAATCTTTTGAAGATCAGGATCCAGCCTATCATGGACCAGATCAAGAAGTACAAACGGTTCAGAACCGGTGTGATCGATGAGTCTCAGATCCGGTACCTCTGGGAAGAAGAGGATCCGAACATCGTCACAAGCGATCTACCGATTGAACAGCGGACTACCTTCCGGCCATTTGAGAAGGCTTATGACAAGCACGGCGTCCCGGGGCTTTGGGAAACCGTGTCGGGTAAATTCTTCTACAATATGGAAATCGTTACCATCGAAAAGCGCCTCTCCAATGGATACTATAAACGGCCCAGTGACTTCCTAGCGGATATAAAGCGACTAGCCAAAGATGCACGACAAACTGGCGATCAAGAGAGAATCTTGAGAGCCAACGAGCTTCTGTCCAACGTTGAAGTTGATATTTCCACCATCGAGCAGGCCGAGCCGCAGCTCGTCGCAGAATGCGAGAATGTCTACATCCGGGAACTAGAAAGGGAAAAGGCCGCAGCTGAAAAGGCCAAGAGGGCTGAGGAAGCGGAAAAGGGAGGCTTTTTGGGTCATACGGCAAACCATAATGTACCGCATGGTAATACTGAGTCCGGTCCGTCGAGTGGCCCTGTGGTGCTAGGCGAGACGTTCCCCGACCTCGCTCCCAAGGAGCAGGCCAGACCGGTGACGCCGACACGGCAATCAACGGCAAGCTTCCTGACCAACGGCTACCATCAAAGCGGAGGCTCAGATCTCAATGACCTGAGCGCCCATGGACCGACAAGCAACGGCTCACATGAGTCGAGGCCAGATGGGGACGGTGATGTCTACATGACTAATTCGGAAGACCACTCAGGCACAAGAGACACGCAGGGCAGTTCATTTGGGCCATCTGCACAGCCAAAACCATCGTATTCCCATACAGCGCCTTCCCAGCAAATACGCCGCGAATCAGGTCTTTCGAGCTTCTCACAGAAGGGGCCGATGACCCCAATGGCTCCGGGATCTCAGCCACACGATTACGCCAACGAAGCTTCCACTACGCAGACAACATCGGGCCAAAAATCGTCGGATCAATCATCTCTCCGTCCAAACTATACGCAAAGCCCCATAGCTGGTCAAGCAATAAGACACGATTTCCCTGACCTTACCCAATACCCAGACCGGATGGGATTAGAGGAGCATCTACCGGACACGCAGCAAGGTGACAGCAGCCAACCGTCGCCAAGACCCCGTGAGTCTCTCCCCGGAAATGCAGACTCGCAACCCGAACATCATATGAATGGCAGTCAGCCGCAACCGAAAACACAGCCACCCGTGCCTCTTTTCGATGAATCTACAAAGCCGTCATCTCATCCTCCAGTCAATCTCCATTCGATACTGAACGATGAGGACCACTCACCAAAGCTGATCATGGACTCTGAGTACATCCAGAATCTGCACGAGCAGCTCACCCAGCGGACAAGTGGCTGCTCAGTGGAGCAACTTGAGCAGATCAACACTAGCCTAATGGATTATCTGTGGCGCACGCGTGGTGAATGGAACCGCAGCAAAGTAGCCGCTGGAATCCGTGACTCATTTAATGAGATCCTTGAAGACATGCAGGCGATGCAGGAAATTGGTCCTATCAGTCAAAGGACGAAGGAACAATTGGGTTCATCATTCGAACACCTGTAACCATATTCAAGAGAAAGAGAACCCTTAATTCTCTCTTCTTTCCTTGCCTCCACCCCTCAATCCCACTCCCTCACCCTCTCTCTTTCTCCGTTTTCTTTCTTTCCTGCCCATTATTTTCCTCTTCGCTTGGTATAGGGTTGAATTAGGGGTGTTTTTTGCGTGCTTTGACAATGGACTTGTGTAATGAAGTCAATGCTGGCTCTAGGAATTCTTTTTTTTTTGTTGTTTTATCCTTTTGATCCTCTTTTATCTTCTACTCTCAGATTATACCTATCTTGTTTACATTTCCTATCTTGCTTGTTATCTACGAAATGGCTGTTCTGAAAGCCTGCGGTGTGTTTCTTTTTTGGTTGGTACTACGGATTCTTAAGGGCCGGTTTGTTTTCTTTGTGCGAACGTGGACTCGTGCATGTATGCTTTAAGACATCTCATTTGCTTCAAAATTTGTGGACAAGTTTGTAGATAAAATGCATCAGACAACAGAGCATCAGTGACTAGAGTTGAATTTGATAGACCCTGGAGAATTGAGCGTATACTTGTATGGCAGTGAACATGTGACGCGGCCAAGACACCAGCCTGTCCTTTCCCGAAGGAGTGCGATCATCACCGCCTCAAGCATTAGATTATTTCTCCCTCCCTCATACAACTCCGACATTTTGCTGCTTGGTGTCGCGCGCAATTTTAAATTTTCAACATTCTTTGCAAACAGCGCCGCGAAGGTTTTACACGACAACCAGCGACGATATTATGACCCCAGCCTAAATACTCCCCGCCGACATTTTTAACTCCATTCGATCGCTATTCCAGTACAACCATATCTGTCCTATACAACACCATGGTAAACTGGCTCAGTCTTGCCGTGCCGTTCGCCTACCTAGGCGTCCTGATCGGCTCACTGGCAACCTTCTCTTCATTATACCGCAAGCGCAAAGCCCGTATGTCCAGCACTTTTTACATAGAAGCCACGTTCATTCAGTATACTAACCAACGCCCCTCGCGGACATATAGAGAAGGCATACTCTCTAGAACCATGGTTTCCTGCTCATCTCCAACGAGACATTTACTTCTCCCTTCTTCACATTGACCCGCCTGCGACCTCTTCCAAGGAGAAGAAGGCGCCCGCCGTACCCGAGTCGGTGCTTAAGGCTGCGCTCTTAAGACGTGCAGAGGAAGATATTAAACGGGTTTTGGCCCTGCGCAGTCAGAAACAAGCTTTAGCTGTGCTGCTTCAGCGTGGTAGTGTGGGTGATGATTTGTGGCAACGGTTCCAGAGGGCGGAGAAGGAGATGGAGGATGAGGTTCGCGACGTGGTCTCTGAGGTTAGTTACTCTCTCCTTGTGCTTCGCTTTTGGGCATCTTGAGGGTGTGGTCACTAAATGGTTCGAACATAGGCCAACGCATATGTACCCGGTTGGGGCCAAACGATTTTCCAATCTGCCAATGAAATGATGAACAACACCCTCTACCGCGAGCGCATCGCAGAGCAGCAGGCCAAGTTGGATGAGGAGCGTCAATGGTGGGAAAAGAAGAGAGCCAGCATCAAGGAAGGATTCATGAAGGAATTGGACGCCGAGGACTCGACTACCACCGCACCTTCACAAAATACCGAAGCTCCAGCTGACACGACTCCTACTACGACCAGCAACTCCACCCCTGCAACAAAGACCCCCGAGTCATCTGGTGCACCATCCTCGGTAACTGGAAGCGATGACGATGCTGTTTTGGTCGAGGCTGATGATCAGCCTGGGAGTCCGGCGTCCCCAAGCAAGAAGAAGAAGAAGGGCAAAAAATAATGGTTTCACGTTCGGGTGTTTCTTTCGCTTCCATACCTTCCATGCATTAAAAGATACTCTTACATCTTCTATATCATACGCATTTGTACTTTGTATGCTCAATATAACTTGATGTTAGACGAGAGACAACGGTGTTTCTTGGCTGGTTACATTTGTGTGTACGATACTTCTCGCTTCTTGGTAAGAAAGTGGTTTGGAGGTTACTATACCCTGGGCTAAACAACTAGTCACCATAACATAAATGCTAATCTTCCACCCTGCCACGGGAACAACTCGCCAGGTTATCTGCCATAATATACTTTCACCTCTAGAAAGACGGCGTTCAATCAATGATGAGAGCTATATCTGCCAATCCTTGGCGTAGGCTGATAATGCCAAAATTAGTTCATGATTAAATAGATCTTAGGCCGGCTGGCTCAATGGTAGAGCGTCAGTCTCCTAGTAGGCCATTGGTCAATAGATCAAAACTGAAGGTTCTGGGTTCGAGTCCCAGGTCGGTCGTTTTTTGTTTTTTTTTTTTTTTTTTAATTCGTTGCTCTCTCTGGATCGGGAGGCGGGGATGGCCAATACATGCTTTCTGGCTTCTATTAGTTTTTGCAAGGATAAATTTGCTAGTGTGATATTGATTGTCGACTATGCCGGGATTAGTATTGCTACTTCAACCTCATCGTGCATACGTTGATGGACATTCAGATACAACTATCAGAATTCCCAAGCTTAAATAACATTGTCTACAGAGTGTGGATATAGACAGAAGGAAGTACCTGGTGATTGTGAGTCTATAGCATGAGGCTAGACTAGATTTCACTTGGCGGTTCCCGTCCACTGTACCACGCTCTAGGGGGGCTATAACCAGGTTGGCGACATAGGACACATAGAGGATCTAGGGTTTGAGTTTTACCATTCCCACTTCTCCTGTACTGTATAGTCTCATGTTTCCTTGTTCTGTGGGGGTTCCAATGTGGATAGGCCAATTTTACTGCTAAGGGAATGATGTGTTCAGCCTCCTCAGGACACCAGGGTCTATATGACAAAAAGGGGGGAGGGCGTAGGGATTAGCAGATCAGTATCTATACTAGGCCTCAGCTAACGCTTAGGTATCCAGTATATGCGCGCTAAGAGACATGCAAGGCATCTCGTTTCATGCTATGCCAGGTTCACGAGGTAATTCGCCAACGGCCATATCACTCGGTAAAAGAACACACATCTAGGTCCTGACCTGACACATAGCTTCATGACTACGAGATATATGCCAGGTATAACTTGGTATAGACAAAACCACATATTGATGAACCAACAACCTATCCTTACCAGTGACACTATTGCTGACGTACCAGCCAAGCTTCTCAGTAGACCAAGGCCAAATGCTCTCTCGATCTGCCGATTGATTTAGGGTATATTTAGGGCATTGGAGCCGAGCGCTATTGGGATGCATAGCCAGTATGCGGTGATATTGTTTCTGATGGGGTGATTGATGTAGGGCATCTTGGTATTGGTGATCTTTCGACCAGATATGTTGTGCGGCTTCGGAGGCTTTTTCCTTCTCCTACGTGCCGGGCTCCAGGCGTGTCAGTACTGCAGTCTTAGTTTCTAGGAGCGGTTATCAGACTAGCTTATCAGTGACTCTGTATTGATATTCTATCTCTCGGCGGGATACACTGCAATTTTAGTATCTTAGGCGGGTTTGTTAGCTTGGCTTATATGGAGCTTTTCCTCTGTAGTAGTACTTTAGTTTCGGCCTTCTTATATGTCTATAGTTAAATCTCGAAATAGGTAATAACCTGTTCCTGTTGCGTTTGACCTTGACGCTCGACTGTGTCGTCCTTGCGTGTGGTCCTTGTCGAGCCTCCTGTGTTGTTCATGCGACTCGATTTGGCAGTTGGTTGGTTACTCCGTGTGAGATGGGCGTAGGTCATCCGGTAGGAGTACGTTTGGCGATATACCTTAAAACTATCCTAATTAGGAAACATGTGTGGATTCACAGGATATATATATATATATATATATATATATCTACTTGGCAGGAAGGCAACATTGCGTGGGTACTAGACATTCGGCACTAGACGAACGATAGTGATAAGACAATTATAGGTTAATTCACATAACAATTCAAAGTGCATCCATACAATCTAACATATAGAGGGAAAGGAGTATACAAGTAGACTACAGAAGTACCTGGCGCAATTATTATAGAGCGTGTAGATTGTTTGGTTATGTAGCTTAATCTCATGATCAAATAATATATCAAGTTTCCATAGTCTAGTGGTTAGGACGGCGGTCTCATAGCAATATGACAATTCCTATCTAAAGGAGTTGCAATCCGCAAGCACGAGTTCGATTCTCGTTGGAAGCATTTATTTTTTCTTATCTATTCTTTTGGCTTGTTGGGAGTCCACCTCTCCTGTTGTTCGAGGATAGATAAACCGCGAAGCCAGGCTATTGATATGTACTGAAGTTGAACGCAAGTTTTACAAGAGGAATGCTGTCCTGTCGACATTAAGTTCCCAATCTCCAGTCGGCTTAGCTCATCCACTTGCTGACGTCCCGGGAACTGTTCACGATATCAATCGGTGTACTTGAATATTTTGATCATCAATCATATCTGGCTTTCGACCATGTAATCGCGGTCGGCGACAGTAGGCCATACTTGGTTTCTTCCCTCTACTCGGGATCTACGTCGGGGGCTAGAAAGGTCAATCCGGACTTCGGAGGTAGAGATATCACGCACAGTAAGTGACCAGGCAGTATATAGAGTATACGATGTACTAGGAGTATATGTACACAAGGAGCTGCGCTGCTGGATGAGTGTATAAGACTATGTAGGAGACAAAAATCAAAGCTGGTTGGTAGGCGGGCCTGAATCGCAAGCTATTTGAAAAAAAAGTATATGGAGTGTATGGATAAATAGTTAAACAAAATTAGACATAAAAAAGAATGCTTCCAACGAGAATCGAACTCGTGCTTGCGGATTGCAACTCCTTTAGATAGGAATTGTCATATTGCTATGAGACCGCCGTCCTAACCACTAGACTATGGAAACTTGGTTGAGGATCAGGGGAAAAGTCTGGCCCTATGTCCCACAATGGCCCCTGTTCCCCCTACAAATAATTTTACACATTATCCAGACCAACAAAATTAGGTCTCTGTCTTGACACGAATGCAGTTATGGTACTGTAACATATAAAGACATTGTTGGAATTTCTTTATCATGGATAGATCATGAATATGAACAGCTGTGTCGAAAGTCACTTTGGCCATAATTCTTGCAGTAGCGGGTAGGGTAAACAATACCAGCATACATGTACTTTGTGACACAGTCTTTGTTGACTAAGATAGCTAGTAATAGCAACGGCATGGCTTCAGTTTACATTGGAGAGGTAATGTTTTTCACTGTGGATGTACTGATCTGAAACATGTTGGCTTAAGGACCTGCAGAGCCATTGATCACCCTGCGTTAATATGCAGATGAACCAAAGTTGCTGGCTTCTGAGGGTCACACAACAACAATAGAGAGAGGGGTAAGAGTACAACCAGCTAGGTGTTGAGTCGTCTCAAACTGGCTTCTCAGCACTATACGACTGATATGATGTCGCTGCTAAAAACGCTTGAGTTTGAAGTCCCGGGAGCTCAAAATGACATTGTAATTATCATTCTTTATTCTCTGTGCGGCTAGTACAGCAGGACAGCAATATTCCTGAAAGCTATTTGTCACGATTCTTCGGCGCTCGAACGTATCCCACTCTATTGGGTAGATAGATGCGACATCTTCTGCACGTGGGGAGCCCCTAGGATGAACTATTTTTGATCCGAAGGCTTGTCTGGAATTGGCTTTTCTGGGTGGGTATTGGAGGGAAGCTTAAGCCAGTCGTGACTGAGTAATCTTTTGAATATTCACTTTAACCCAGTAGCAGTTGCTGATCATAAAATCCCTGTGCTCAGTGAATCTAGCGCCGAGGCTCGGTACGATGAATGTCTTCTAATTGTGAGAATATCCATTCCTTGACGAGGTCGTTGAAAAGTAGTCGACCACCTGCTTTAGAAGAAGTAGACATGTTCAAGTAAATGCATATAAGCCAGTTGTTATTTAAACCAAATGTATTGCTTATGAGACGCTATTCCTTTTCGTCACGCGTAGAATCGCCCTCAATGGACTGGGTACTCAGGTAAAGTTATCCCAGGTCAGACCTGTGAGATTATCGTCCGATCTAAATTTTCGAGATGGGATGATCGACGCACCTTAGATACACTCGGAAGCTGAGCATAGAAATGTGGGACCAGTTATTAAATGTGATCAACGATCTGATAATCATGTACTTTATGGAAAGTAGATTTTACATAATAGCGCTGCTAGTGATGCTCATTCGATGGCCTATACCCCATAGTGAGCTAGGATATAGGGGTGGCTCGAGAGATATAAAAGCAGAAGCTGTCATTGCATGGCGCAAACCTTGTGAACGGAGCGTGAATTACTGATGTGCTATCCAATACGAAAAGGAAGCCCACTTTTACTTCACTCAATCGCTGCCAAGAATTGGCTTCGAGACATGCTTATATTGACGCCCTAGACCACCAAGGGCAGTACCATTGACCCATATTGACGCATGAAAGCCACATTCTTTCCCATAGACTGGTTCCCAACCTCTGTTGGCCCTCGCTAGCACTTTTCATCCCTCAGAAGAGAATTGTTAGGTATACAGCGTTAACGCCAAAGATGAGCGTTTGAGGCACTTTACCATAGCAAGGAAAGATTGGATGGATTAGAATCACGGTACGTGAGTATCTAGACAGACGCTATTGCAGAAATTATATACTATTTAGGGACGATTCACTGTTTCCATCCGGTGGGATTTTGGAATGGCCAGCTTTCACTCGTACAGGGAAAAGGTTGTACGCGTTATTTTCCATATCTGATCTGATTAATGAGGTAGTTTCAGATACTAATGGGAATGGAATGGGATGGAGCGTTCACAAAATGTTTGCTCTTGCGAGGGACACGATTTGCATTAGAGTGTTGAGAACTACACACAAGATTGAAGATATAAATGTACTTAAAACTCATCTGAAGGGCTTGGATGCCACCGCCTCTCTCGGAACAGCTCCTTACGCTACGCCAACCAACATGAGGCCCCCATCTGCAATAGATGTTCTCGCCACTAGACGGGCAGCGGGTGCTGCCACTATTGACTACAACGCCGCACCCCCAGACCTAGCAACCCTCCCTCTTCGATACATGGAGGCCAAAGATTCATGTCCTCCCCCCAAGTGCTCAGATCGGTGACCCATGTGCGCATTACAACGATTTAGAGACCGGATGGTTCCATGTCCTGTACTTGCATAACGGCACTGGTATTGCCGGTGTGCAGACCAACGATCTCGTCTACTATTATGATATCAAATGAAAACGGGGTCTACGCCATTGTTGGTGGCGGAGCCAACGACCCACTGGCAGTATTTGACGGGGCTTCTATTATTCCCAGTGGCATGGATGACAAGCCAACACTGCTGTATAGCTCGGTCTCACATCTCCCGATTCACTGGACTCTCCCTTACACCCGTAGGAGTGAACCACACTCTCTGGCAGTGACTTACGATGGTGGCCATAACTTCACAAAACTAGGCCGCCCCCTGTTATTCCGGAGCCTCTAGAGGGACTTGATGTCACTGCCTTCCGTGACCCTTACATTTTCCAGAATAAGGACCTAGATGACACTGTTGGCAGCAGCCCGGGGGCTTGGTATGCTACCATCTCTCGCGGTGTCCACGATGTCGGGCCCAGGATATTCCTCTAATAAAACCAGGGATCGGGGTATGAGGACTGGGAGCACCTGAGAGTGTGGTGGAGTGAGTCTGCTAACTCCACTTGGGGCAACGGTGACTGGGCCAAGGTATGGGGATACAATTTGAAGTTGGAAATGTGTTCAGTCTCGACAAAGAAGGCTATAATGTTAATGGCGAGACTTTCATCACCTTCGGCGTGGAGAGTTCATATGTCCCGATCACCGAATCTGGTACCTCAATGCATGGCATGCTCTGGGCGTCCGGACCTATCACGATACCGGACGGCGGTAATGTGGCTTTTGAGCCTACCATGGTGGGTGTTCTTGATTGGGGAACATTCTCATATGCTGCGACAGGAAAGGTCCTACCAGCGACGTCTCAGGCCTCCGAGAAGGGCGGTGCGCCTGTTCACTTTATCTCGTACGTGTGACTGACTGGAGACGTCTTCGGAGGCGCCGCCGGATTCCCAGGTGACTAGCAGGGATGACAGAATACGCTACTGCTCCCTCGTAAATTGAACAAATAGACTATTTCCAATGCAGTGGATAATGACCTTGCCTGGCAGACTGGCTCGTGGCGTGTAGAAGATAGCGAGAAGAGCTGTCTCAAGCTTGAAACATTGGGAATCAAGATTGCGAGGGAGACATATAAGGCAATGACAAGCACGACGTCCTTCGCCGAGCCGAAGCGCACGTTGAGCGATGCTGCTGTTGTTCTCTTCAAGCAGTCGCCCACCACCAAATTCTTCGTTCTGAATACCCAGCTCTCATTCCCGAATTCCGCTCGTGACTGGAATTCAAGCTGGTTTCACGATTCTTTCTTCAGAGCTGGAATCGACGACTATCTACTAACAATTCTCCAATGAATATATCGTCATTGACCGCAGTAACACAAACGCAGCCGCCCAGGCTACCACTGGAATCGCCACTGCTACCAAGTCCGGGCGTCTGCGGTTATTTGACATTAATAAGCATTGCAAGGACGACAGTAAAGATGGGAGTGACGATGATAAACAAGAAGAGAGCAAGAAAAAGAATGATCATAGAGAACATGGCAGGAACCGCCACAATGTCAAGTATAACGCGTTTGCTGCAGAGGGCGAGTCCCACATCGAGACTTTGGACCTCACTATTGTGGTTGACAACGAAGTCCTCGAAGTTCATGCTAACTCACCGTTTGCCCTATCTACCTGGGCTCGGTAAGTCCTGTCTGAATGTGCTTCGATTGCAAGAAACTTGCTAATATAAAGCGCAGTACCTGGTATGCCAACTTAACCGAGATCAGCTCTTCCATGACGGCAAGGGAGAAGTCACTTTCAGCGATGTCAGTGTGTTTGATGGTTTGTACGATACCTACCCAAATAGGGTGAGGTAAACAGCGTAATTTTGGTGTATGTGATGTGTATATGTCGGATTGGATTGTTATAGACCCCGGGAAAGAATTAAAGCTTTAGTTGGAACGGCAAAAGCTGGGAGACCAGCTTGGCTAGAACAATTGTGGCCGCATTGGACGCGAAGTTAGCTTAAAGATGTCTTAATTAGACTAACGTCCATCTTATAGCGAGAGAAAAACTTAGCTATCCCTTTTTGCTACTTATACTCACACAGGCAACTGTGTATCCGGTACTATTAGGGTTATATTCTTCTTTCACCACAATCGTTATGGAACTTAGAGGCTCAACGCGCCTGTGATAGTACACGCATGAGTTAAAGCAAGGGTCGTTATTTCGAATGTAACCTATGGAAATACTTCCACCCCCATTCTTTCCTGCTGCTTCCGGCTTGTGACGCCCTATAGATTGACATTAATTGCCTCCTGATATGGAGGCAGCTAATGAGATTGGATGGCCAACTGGAGCAGTACGCATATATGTATCGGGCGTGCTGTTGTCGTACCGAGCCATCTGTTATGGGAGCGAGTAGATGGTTTTGTACAGTGCATTGTCTTGGAGTTTCATTTGACATTGCCAATTCCAGTGTCTATCCTATTAATCCCGGCCAAAACATTTTTTGTGGGTTGCTCTGAGAGTCTCATATTGTATATAGTAGCGTTAGGGCCTGAAGTAGTCAATAACCGCTGCCTCTCAACGGGCAGAAAATCGACCTGAATATAGCCCCGTTGATTGTAGGCTTGCTGTGTACCTCGTAGACTAACTAGGTACATAATGTGTATCGGGTCTGGGTTTAGCCCTGAGGACTAGACTTTCCCTTTGGTGGGCAATCTTCCGTCAGACACCAGTATTCTTCACCTTCCCCATGGCAGTCATCGCCATATGCACAGTACCAATGGCCACCGCCGGCATTGTTAACGTTTGGCGCCTTCATGACGAGCCTAATCAACCTGATCAGTGAAAGGACAACTGCGATAAAAGCTCACCAAGCACTCACGGTCCTGTCGGCTGGTTAGAACACACCGAGCTATACAGGTGCCTATTGACGACTTGTACTGTGTACGCGGTCTGTCACGGTGTGTGAGAATAACCAACTCGCAGGATCGAAATGGTGCACTACTGACATATGCCATATCGTACCAGAGACAGACCGTTGCATTTATATCTGCACTACAGGTCTTGATCTCGCCCACGGTCCATGATTCCGTCACCGAGAAGCCAGGAGCGAACCACCCAATATTCGCTCCGGCTGAGACGGTGTACCCGAATGTATGACTCGCAGAGAATCCAATCCCACAACCCTTAGCACCTGGGCCATCCCGACACTCTCCTGTACTGGTCATTTGCCTGTGGAGATAATCCGTATGTGGGTCTCCATCTCCGACGAGTTCATAGCTGCAGTGCCCCATACAACACATAAACTGATGACCCAGGAGCTGCCTCTCTTCCAGTGTGTTGTTTGCGCCTGTTGTGTTATCAATGTGGAATACATGTGCTAGAGACAGGCTAAGGGAGAGAAGGAAGGAGATTTTCAGGAGTATTCCATACATTCTGATTTGAAATACGTATAAGTACAGAAGGCTTGGATAACTTGCACAAGGCACGGTTTAACATACAACAGCGCCATATATATAACGTTCCAATCCCCATCCGTGCTGATACTCCTTAAACTTAATCCGAGTGGGATGTCAGTGTACCCCTCCTTAGCTATCTGAGGACCTCAACGAGAGTTGTACTAGTAAAGTGCACGAGCGGTAGAGAAGAGAGAGAGAGAGAGAGAGAGAGAGAGAGAGAGAGAGGTTGGTCAAAAAAAGATATTGAAATTGCTGGCTTGCGGTCAGACCCATACTGAAAAGCTTGGGAAGCAATCTCTCCACAGGGCGTAGTCAAGGCAACATCTTCCGTGTAGATCACTGTGAAGGCCAGCAACAGGATTGCCCTTGTGCTACCATATATAAGGAAGAACTTAGATCTAAATAAATGCCGACGAGTGTTAGTAGTCTCATGAAAGCTAGACGATTATTACACTGGCCTATTGCGCGTAGTCAGGTACGACTTTGACCAAGACCGACCAGACAAAGACCTAACGCCCGGCGAAAGTCTACGATACATTACGGTTAAGATTGGCTAATCAGTTTTCGTGGCGCTTTCGTATCTTTGTTTACCCCGACTTTAGCCTATGCAGTTCAATGGAGACCGTACAGCATCGGCTCGACCGACGCTGGATTGTCGACTATCCCCCGAATGGAGAGAAACAAAACAGAGGCCCTTTTATTGGGTAAGTAACCGCCTTGGCCGCAAAACAAAGACTCTTTTTCCCTCCCCAATTTTGTGTTGTTTCGGCGGAGGACTAGAAGGATGGAGCGGCAACAGGATCGTAAAAACCCCCCGAAGGACCAAGGCATATACGGTAGGGAACAAGATGACCCAGTATAGATTGTGGAGACAAGATATTTAAGCCATTCCCTGTTCGCGGGATATGCATGACCTTAGTATTTAAGTCCCACCTGATCTTATCATAATCTTCATGAGGTCAAGGAAATCAGAGATCTCTTTTCCCGGTTGATGATCCCCACACCGTCTACAACAGAGTAAATGACGCCAACGACAGCAACAACAGAGCTGCCCGTACAAGCTCTGGAAAGCTTACACGGACCCGAACTGGACTCAAAAGATATATGCTCATATTACATTCGCGATAAACCAAACGAACAAGAAGACTTAGACGCATTCCAAACCTGCTGCACACCAAATATCATCCATAGATACAACGAGCACCAATATTGGTGTGAAGTCCCTGAGCGTTACTTCCCTCCGACGCCCTACATTAATGTGTCGAATAGCACGATTGAAAAGTGGGTGGATGGCAATATGACCCAGTGTATGAGAGGTGCTCATCCGAGTCATTATGTTGGGTCAAGCACGTGTCACTTCCCCAGATACAATGTTCGCAATGCAGCCGCTTCCTTGATTGTGGTGTCGGTGCCCTTGTATCTTGGACTACTGAGCGGTTGGTGGTCTTTTAGGCTCCTGTTGCGATAGGTGGTGCCTGGCCCCGAGAGGATCAATGTGATGTCTCTCGTCTGGCGTTGGCTCTGGGTTGTGTATGTCGATACGGTGTACAGTCGGATTAGATACCTAACTGTGTGCCTCAGTGGTGATTTCTCAGCGAACAGAATGAATGAAGACTATGCTCCAAAGTCTTGTAGTTTCGAATGATAATATATTGGAAGAAGTAGATTTATTATTAGCTACTGGGTTTTGGAGATATGTGACGACCCTTAGTGTCTCTGACAGCTCAAGAGAGGAAAAATTTATTATAGTACACATGAGCCATGATTATATACATAGCACCACCGCCTGAACGCCGATCCGTATGCTGCGTGGCACTCTTCTATCCCAAAGCCATACCGCTAAACACCATGATGTACTTTTCCTGATTACCAAAAATATGACTGGCGTAGACCTACAGTAAAAGGTCATTATCCTCCAACGACGATCCAAGATCCACGCCCAGGATATTCATCTCTTCTGCGACGGACGCAATCTGATCTTCAACTCTGCTCGATTCAGTAGCAGCCCGGCCCATGATGATACGTAAAAGGTCAGTCATTATATCAAGCTGATACTGCTCCCGCTCCTGCGGCTCGAGAGTCTCGAGAGTAAGCCCCCGCTCCTGGAGAGCAGACACCTTGCGCTCGCTCAAGATCTCTACCAGCCTGTTGACATGGGATATGTTCTCCTTGCTCTTAGGAGTCGTTGAAAGGCGACGGAGCCGGCGCTTGCTTGTGCCGGGCGGGACACCGGCCATCCGTGCAACTTGCAGGACTATGAGACGAGCGGTCACGTCATCGGGAAAGAACCCGAATGTCGACCTCAGCGAGTAAAGGGCCATTAGTGTGCCAGGGAGGTCTTTAGAGAGACAAAAACAACGAACTATCTGGTTATAGAGTTCTTTAGAAAACTCCTCTTGTGCGGCGGCCCGACCCCGTGCAGGAAGGCGAGAATACCACTGCATCATCTCGGCATAAAGGCCGCGAGCAGATGGAAAATCTGCAACAAAAGCCGTGCGACCGCGATCATACTGAAGTTTGCCACAGTCCCATAGGCAAGCAAAGGTTTCTAGATCGGGCTGGATCGATGTAGACATTGTTCGGAACTTGTCCCACAAAGATCCGATATCCTGTTTCCGGAGTTCGGCATATAGGATATGGTTCATAAAATAGGCGTTTGGCTTAATCTGAGCATCGCCAAGGCATTTGACTAAATATTTAATCATCCCATCGTCGCTTCTTCGGGTATAATGTAGGAGCAGAATGGAAAATGTTTCGATGTTCGCGGATGGAATCTCTCGTTGCATCCATTTGGGTATGCGAGGACTATCTTGATCGGGGCTTACAGTCACTGTCGGAGAGCTTCCAGTCGAATTGGTCCGCGCCCAAATGCTGTCGATCCGCTGTTGCACCATAGACCACCCCAAGCGTTCGGCTTTCTCTCGCGCGTCGGGATTGCCATCACGTAGCCAAGCGGCAATCAACCCATTAAGGTGTTTTGAGTCCGGCTTCACGCCTCGTTCGTACATCAACTCAATCACTAGTGCAGCAGAGTCAACTTCACCCATTCCAATGAGCTTTTTCATCCAGCTGGCATAGAAGAATCGGTTTTGGAACCTTCGAGGTAGGACCGTTAGCGTCGAAAGAGATAACTTGTTCACTTCATGTTCCGAAATACTTGACGCCTGGAGATGACCAACAAGGCCGACGGCTGATTTATAGAGGGAGGTCGAATCGTTTGCTGGGTCTTGCCCTGTCACCATCATATCTTTGAACACTGCGATAGCTAGATTCGGTCTACCGGCTTTTAAAAGACCAATGCTGATATTATCGTAATCATTCATAGTTAAGGTATTTTCAAGAAAGCTCTTCAATTGTAAGTATAGAGCCCACGCCTTGACCTCAGCTTCTTTGCCAGGCTGTCGCCCCCAAGAAGTAATAACTGGAAGGAGGATGCGAGGTTCGCGTGACTTGTCATTTGCTAGAAACGCAAGAGCAATGTCCTGTGCCCGCTGAGGGTCACTTTCAGCAGCAAAGAGTCGTACACCCAATTTCCAATATGCTTCAAGGTCTTGCTTGTTTTGTGAAAGCCCCGTTTGATGTGCCTCCCACTGGTCAAGCGCTTCCTTCGTTTTGCCGGTCTCTTGGAGTGACTCAATGTAAGAGAGGAGATGTGGAGTGGAGAGCGATTTTCCAACTGACATTGCGTCTTCAGCGAGTATTTGGATATGGCTTGCGCGGGAAGATCTTGTATGGTCACCAGCTTGAGCATTCCATAACAACGTCAGAGCTTCTTCGGGTATTGATTCTAGGAATTCTGGGATCATCTGTTTGCAACGACGGTACCATTTCCATAGTTCCGGTCCGAGTCGTTCGTTTGATCCATCGCTCGCGATCCGGATCAGGCATTGGTTGAATTTCTCGATATAAGAATGGTGTTCCGGAGTCGTTACCGCAACCTCGTAGGAGCGCCGTACATGTTTTTTTGGCAAGTTATCCTCCCCTGTCAGATGCCAGTTTTCCTCTTCTTTGGCCAGGCCCTCGAATTCCTCTTTTAACATCTCATCCAGCTCAGTATCAAAGACCTGCTCAAGGCCAATATCGGGTTCATCCTTGCCATGCTCCGCCTCATATTTTCTCAGAGCTTCTAGTGCAATGGCTCTCTCCTTCTCGGGTAGCTCTTTGATGAACTGACTGTTGGGGCCGTAAGGACCTTCTTTCAGATCCTGCAGTTCCTGCTCAAGACTAGCTAGCTCGCCCTCTACTTCCTCCCGATCAGCGTTGTCTTCGGCTTCTGGATTGACCTGCCTTCTCTTTTTGCTCCCGCGAGTATCTTGTTCGTAAAACCGAACCTTGTCATTGGGGCCGCCGTACTGGAGAGAGCGTGGCGTTACAGCGGAGAATGTACGCTGCAAAGGAAGAGACGGAGCCGACGGTGCTCTGAGGGCCACATGCTGATACCACCGAGCTCCTCGAACAGCTTGGCGCAGCATGAGGTATAGGCGGTTAGATCATCTGACAAAAGAATACTGGTGAATAAAAGTTGCTGTGACAGTAACGAAGTAGAAGTTTTGCGGAGGATTATCGCATCAAGCTCCGCGGCGGAAAACCAATACCACCCCAGTTTGGTTTAGCGTCAACGCGAGCTCCGCCGCGGCTTCAGTAAATCATTCTACAATATTCATTCCTCCGCAGACAACAGAGGGCAGGCCGTCTCGAAGCTTGCCTATTATGGACTTGGATACGGAAACACAGGGTGTAGCCAAGGATGGCTCAAACACTCAGGTACCGTTCTGTGCTAATGGTTTAATATATGCCAAACTCACTGATGCTTTTGTAGGGTGTGTACATCTATCGGCCTGCAACTTCCGCGAAAGCTCACGGGGAGCGACCTTCGAAGCGACGAAAGGTGCAGCCCGAGAATAAGGAACAGAAAATTGAATCGCACCCTTTCGTTCCCTTGCTGGATGGCGAAGAAAATGAGTCATCAGTCGAATTGAGGTACAATGCTTATCGGCTATTGTGGTCAACTCAGGAAAGCAAGATCCAGGTTCGCATACAATAGAAGCTTGCCGGTTTGCTGGGTATGGTATGTCTTGCTAACGGCGGGCAGGAGATTCTAGATGACGTGGACTCCGAAGTTCTCGAGAACGTTTTATCCTTTATCAGGTTTACTTCGCATCAGACGTAGGTAGTTCGTTATTCTTTGACACGAAGGCGCTTCGAAATGCCTAACCAACGATAGATATGACGGCTGCATCCCCACAGCATTAATAACGGTTGGGTCCAATGTGTCATCGCTTGGAAGATTGTTATCCAAGCTTAATGATCAGTTGACTGCGTCAGAGGAAGGCGGAGTGGTCATACTGGAATCTGGCGATGCGCCCAACCTCAAGGCAACGCTGAAGAATATTATTCGAGCTGCCGTCACAAACACGGAAGGGAACGATGGGTATCAGAATTTCTTGACGGACCGAGAGGTGGGTTTGCCCTTTTCAAACCCTATGTGGGCGACGTGCTAAGAAGGCCGTAGGGACCCAGACTTCTTGGGTATGATCTCGATTTACTTGGAGATTATGTGAAAAGGAAGGGGATCAGAAAGCTGGTCGTAGCATTTCGTGACAGCGAAGCTTTTGATCCGAACATTTTAACTGATCTCCTTTCCCTCTTAAGGTAAGGCTCACGACCCTTGCTAGTCCATTAAGTTAATTGTTTTAGTTCCTGGCTTGACCGGATACCATTTACCCTGTTATTTGGTATCTCAACATCTGTTGAACTCTTCGAAGGAAGGCTTCCTCGGTCAAGCGTAGCCCTTCTTAGAGGTAGATACTTCGAGATTCACGGAGCAAGTAACTGTGTTGATCGCATGTACGAGCGATTACAAGCAGACCAAAACGGACGATTCTGGCTAGGGCGCAATATTACAGGGGTTTTGTTTGAGAAATCGAATGACTATTTCCAAACACCGGAGGCCTTCAGCCGGACAGTTAAGGTATTTGCCATATTTCGCGTGCTAAACTAATTAACTCTAATGGGGATAGTATGCGTACATGACACACTTCTTTGCAAATCCATTGGCAATGCTCCTATCAGAAGAGGCTTCCGTGAGAAGGCAACAGAGGAAGCTCTGCGAAGCAATTAGAAACCTCCCATCTTTCCGAAGGTAATGTATTACCTTAGCTTAGCCGTTTCGTGACTAACCGCCCTAGATTTTGCGAGCATCTACTTGATGATGCCTCTACTGAACAAGTGCACAACCTGTTGGAGAACGACGAGTTTCTGTTTCAGCAAAGCCTAATGTACATGGAAATCGGACAGCGACGGATGAGAGGTATATTCCAGGTTGTCAAGATGATTTATCTATGCCTCAAGAGCATGGGTATAAGACGAAATTTCACGATAGCGGATTTGTCAATTCGTGCACTATCTGGAGAATTGCAAGATTCAACTTATATGGATGATGTTCTTAGGGCCCTGAAAACGTTGGACTCTTCTAAGCTGAAGGAATTCCTTGCGTTTATGCCTCAAGAACTGATTGACTGTCCGGAGTTCCAAGAAATAAAGGAAGACTTCAGAGCTCTTGTACAGACATACCAGGGCACGGAGCCGCTTCGGAGTGAGTATGATAGCCATAATTCCATTGTGGCGGCAACTGTGGTCCAGCAACGGGTGAAGCTCAGTAAGAGCAAAGCCAAATTACCCCAGCAGAATATTGAGTATACCAAGGTAATTGATCGCGTTCACGCTCTGTCAGAACGGTACTTTGTGGAAACGTTGGTGAGACCACAAGACCTGTTCTTGCATGAGGCTTTTCTTCTTGATATGAAAAATCCCTTGAAGGAGATCTTCTCTCCTAGGCCACGTTTCGCGATCGAACGTGCCTTAGTCAATCCTTTCGACTACTTGATATCAATGTCGGATAGGACGGATGCTAAGATTTCCGCGCGACAGCCAGCCACGGCTATATTATATCAGCTATATCTCGAGTCCGGGGCACTGGTGAATGTTTACGACCTTTGGCAAGCTTTTTATGCGGTGTTCGAGAGTGAACAAGGTGACGCTTGCGATGAACGGATGACTATGACATTGTTCTATCGGGCGGTATCAGAACTCAAGGCGCTTGGTATGCTTAAAAGTAGTCGGAAGAAGGTGGATCACGCTGCTAAATCAGCATGGATTGGACTATGAATACCATCCTAATTGTACATTAAGAACATTGACGAAACGGGCTATGTAATATCAGGACGAAAGGGTATCATAAAGCAAAATGGACTAATCGCTACAACAATCACGTAGTGCAGCCATCGAGTAGATGACGTCTATGCCTCTCGCGATGGAGACTATAAAAGGAAACTTGTCAATCATTCGGAGATAGGTAGTTGAATGATATCGTCGTGGCCAAGTGGTCGTCCCCCATCACTCAACACCATAGCCTCTCTCCTTCGTCTCCTTACAGCCTGCTCCCCAGCACTCCGTTCCCGCACGCGCCTCCCGGGAACTCGACCTGAGCCGGCAGTATCATCGCCATCTACCATCCATATGTCACTGTCATCATCATCCTGGTCGTTTTCCTCAATCATGCTACCCATTAGACCATATTTGCGTAATTGCTTCGTGCCCTCCGGATGAGAAGAGAGGGTACTAAATATTGAACTCATAAGGGTATCATCGGACCACCACGTCTTCATGAGTATCACTACGTCTTGCCTGCGCGACGGCTCCGAAAGCGCGCAAGGAAATGGATATTTTGAGAGCCAACGACTGACGATGCCAGCCTCTAGAGCTGCGGGCACATTTTCTGGAAGAACTAGGTTCAGTGTACCAAGCGCCTTCTTCTCCTCGAGAGGTCTAGTTTTGGGTAAAATAGGTGATACTGTGGTGGAGGTCTCTTCGGTATGTTCGTTGAGGAAATTGCAGAGACAGTTGACAAGAGCGTTGTATGTGGGCGGATCTTTCAGTCTGGCACATACGGAGGTCCGAGAAACTGAATCGTAGCAACCAGCATCAGCTTAAAATATCACTAAGTCGGATATGCAAGGTCCGTACGTGAGCGATTTGATACTAGGAAGTACATCGCACTGAGGGCTTTGCTTCGTCTCTCTGTATTCGTGCTCGCAAGGTCCCTCAGAAGCAAATCTCGAGTTTCTCCCTTTGTAGATCTCTCGGCGATAATACGCAAAGCACTATGAAGTATGTTAGTGCCTATCATGGGGGCTGTGTACACTGGAGCTGCCATACGCTGCCCGAAGGTCGTAACTTGTGCTTTCAGAGAGCTTGAGTAATGTGTCCAGATTGAGGGCTGTTGGTCAATTAGCCACTAGATAACTCACGTCAGAAAAATTT
This sequence comes from Aspergillus tamarii, assembly GCA_030556085.1. Taxonomy (NCBI): domain Eukaryota; kingdom Fungi; phylum Ascomycota; class Eurotiomycetes; order Eurotiales; family Aspergillaceae; genus Aspergillus; species Aspergillus tamarii. Next base: position 1,231,611 of record JARVTJ010000006.1, read on the forward strand.
AACCAACCATCCTCCGTGCCTTCACTGATCATCTTATCTTCCTTCTCGACATGCTTAATCTCCGTCAGATCTCGCACTCGGCGGAGGTCCGTGACTATTCCGCGAACAGCGAAGAAAAGAGAAACACCTATAGGGTCAGCGGCCCATTCACTTGCCATAACCAAATCACAAAACCCTCACCTAGGCATAGCCATAGCAACCTATCGTTCATATGAGAGGGCATGGTTCAGCTTGGAAACGAGAATGATCTATACTCATGGTATCGTAGAAAGCGGAGAGTAATGATGATCTAAAGACAAACCGGCAGAATTCAACGCATAAAGGCGGTGAGTATAACTTTTTTCGGACATACTGCCGCCGCCAAAAATTTCAGAGAAACAGAACGCTTTTGCATCATCTTCAGCACCCAGATATGCCGCCGTCGCAGTTGAAGCAGCTCAAGGCCTCTCTCCGCGACAGTGGAGTTCTGGGGCCACAGCAGTCAAAAAAGCAAAAGCGCCAGAATGCGAAGAGTGGTGCTGCGGCGCAAAATCGGGTCCAGCGCAATGCCGCTTTACAATCAATTCGAGACCGGTTCAATCCGTTCGAAATCAAAGCGGGGGGTACACGGACAAAATTTGATGTGACAACTCGAGATGGAAATTCAGGCACTGCTGCTTCGCGTGCGCGGCCTGGTGTTACCAAGTCACTGGGAGAAGAAAAAGTGAGTTCCATCGCAGTTTGTCTCACTGTATTTACTAATGGTTCTACTCTGTACAGAGACGCCAAACGCTATTACGAGAAATGGAGAAGAGGAACAAGGTCGGTGGCATATTAGATCGCCGGTTTGGTGAAGATGATCCGACTATGACGCCTGAAGAGAGAGCCGCCGAACGTTATGCTAGAGCAAGTCAGCGCAAGATGCGGAAGGAATCAATGTTCAATCTGGAAGGGGATGACGATGAAGAAGAATTTCAACTCACACACAAAGGCCAGTCTTTAAATGATATTGATCAAGACGATTTCCAAGAGAGAGACTTGGGCGGGCTGGAAGATGATGCCTCGGATTCCGAAGCAGCCCGGAAAAGGAAACGAGTTTTCTTCGACGATGGCGAGATTGATGGCCCAGAGGATTTAGAAGACGGGGAGGAACATCCTGAACGAAAGAAATCAAAACACGAAGTCATGAAGGAGGTCATTGCCAAGTCGAAATTTCACAAGTATGAGCGGCAAAAAGCTAAGGAGGACGATGATGATCTCCGTGAAGAGCTCGATAAAGGGCTTCCTGATCTTTTCGAAATGCTAAGAGGAGTGAAGCCACCGCCAAAGCCAGAACCTCCGAAGAGTGACCTGGCATCTATGAATCCAGATCGCGCTGCTCTTATAGAGGGCTTAGCCAAAGGAGATACTGAAAAGGAATATGATCAGCGCCTTAAGCAATTAACGTTTGATAAGCGATCTAAGCCAACGGACCGCACAAAGACAGAGGAGGAGAAGGCCGCGGAGGAAGCCGAGCGGCTGAAGGCTCTAGAAGAAGAGCGTGTTCGGAGAATGCGCGGCGAGGAAGTAAGTGAGTCGGAAGAGGAGGAAGACGAAGAAGAAGAAGGAGAAGAGGGAGGGAGTGAGATGTTCGATGACGAATCCATCCCAGATGACGCGAGGGCTTTTGGTTTGCAACAGTCTTCAGGTCAGACTAGTACCCGCCCAGAGCTTGGCGTCGAAGATGAGGATGATTTCATAATCGATGATGATCTTGTTGAGACGAGATCAGATGTTAGCCTATCAATTGGCGGTAGTGATGAGGAGGTATTATCTGCAGATGAGTCAGAGGAGGAAGTGGAAGAGGACGAAGAAGACGAGCTTATTAACGGGTTCACTCTCCCTAGCGATAACGCCGGAGAAGCCCCTGCTGCAGCCGATGCGCCAGAAGCTAATGAAGGGTTGGCTTATACATACCCTTGCCCGAAGAATCATGAGGAGTTCCTCCAGACCATTCAAGATGTGCCCATAGAGGACCTTCCGGTGGTCGTTCAGAGAATTCGAGCTCTGCACCATCATCGTCTGCACCCGGACAATAAGAAGAAGCTTGGCCAATTCTCCCGCATCCTTATTCAGCATATCGCCTACATGGCCGAACAGCCTGAGCATCCTCCTTTTGTCATTCTTGAGAACATCCTCCGTCACGTCCACTCTCTGGCAAAGAGCCACCCCGAGAGCGTCTCCCAGGAGTTCAGGGCTCGTCTACGTGAAATCGCAGCAGACCGGCCACTGAATCTCCGGCCCAGTGATCTGGTTATTCTAACTGGAATTGCCACTACCTTCCCAACCTCTGATCACTTCCATGCCGTCGCAACGCCAGCGCACCTGTGTCTTTCGCGGTACCTAGGACAAGGCGCCGTGAACACTCTCGCAGACTTTGCAACGGGTGCCTATGCCGCAAGCCTGGTTCTCCAATATCAATCAGTTTCCAAGCGCTACATGCCTGAATTGATCAACTACGTCCTTAACGCCCTGTGCAACCTTGCCCCGGAGGAGCCAAAGAGCAACCTCGGTCTCTTCCCATCCCGGAGTCCGGAGGCATCTCTACGACTGAAGATTTCCAGATCGCTGAAGTCGAGAAAACTCCAATTCTGGGACGTCACTGGCCTGGAAAGCACTAAGGCCCAAGAAGATCTCAAGCTTTCCCTCATCAACACATTCATCTCTCTCCTCAGCACCGCCTCCGATATGTGGTCAGAATTATCAGCCTTCCTCGAGGTCTTCGTTCAAGCTCAGAAAGTTCTTCGCTTCCTGAGCCGATCCTGCAAGGGTAGGATTCCCTCCATTGTTCAAGATACCCTGCAGTCGACCCTCGATAAATTCGATGGCCACATCTCAAAAGCCCGCCTTACTCGTCGTCCACTTCTACTCCACGATCACCGCCCGCTGGCTATTAAAACCGCAATTCCTAAGTTCGAGGATACTTTCAACCCAGACAAGCACTACGACCCCAACCGCGAGCGTGCGGAAGCCAACCGGCTCAAGGCCGAGTACAAGCGCGAGCGCAAGGGCGCCATGCGGGAACTACGCAAGGATGCCAACTTCATTGCGCGCGAGAAGCTGCGCGAAAAGAAGGAGCGCGATGCCGAGTACGAGAAGAAATACAAACGGCTTGTGGCCGAGGTGCAGAACCAGGAGGGCAGAGAGGCCAATGCTTACGAGAGGGAGAGGAGATTGCGCCAGGGCAAGCGGTAATCATGTCGCTATTTATGACATTCTTGTTGGTTTGGTTTGGGCTTCAGGTATCATTATTATTATGTTGATGCTTATACTTTGCATGCCGAACACGTGTATATACTCTTGATCATTTGATTTGTCAAGGCTGCTGAACAAAAGGACTCTTTCCGTTATGTCAAATATGTATCCCAATTGTCTATGTGGACCCTATGAGTTATGTAGGTAGAGTAGCAGTCAAGACTGACACAGTTAGTATTACTGTTGAAGTTCCGGTCTGATGCTGGTCAAATATTCACAATGTTCCCTCTGATCTTCCGATACTTGCTCCATCCTTGTTTCTTTTGTCTTGATGAAGATGCGATAATACCCTTCATTACCCCAAATATTCCATCGTGGACTCCCTGGGTAACGATGAGAATTTGGATCAAATGTCTTGATGAAGCTTGTCCAGTAACCTTGCAGAACGGGTACAATCGGCGCATTGGTAGTGAAGTAGGATGAGGGAGTATCTCCTGTTACATGATTTGGGCCCCAAATAGCGTTGATTTCCACCGTATGATCTACACCGAGGCCAGGTTCTTCCAAATCTGGGTCTTGTACGGCGTAGTGGTAGTTCCAACTGTTAATCCCGGCCTTGGCGTAGATAGATCACAGGTCAAACCTAGGGCAGATATACCACATCTCACCATATGCAGTGCTTACAGGTCTCCAGTACATAAGGCTTAGCGCCCGGAAATTGGCGCGTCTGGTTCTCATGGAAAGACCAGGCGTTGATTGCAGCAAATTGCTCTAATTTAATAGGTTGGAATTGATTTTGGATGAATGTATCTGCTTCCCCGATGTTGGAGACATTCTTGGGAACGAGTACGGTGCCTTCATTCGTGTCGTCGCCGAAAATAACAGGCAACTTAATAAAATGGTCACTGTGGAACAGACGGTATGTATAATTGGGAACAAGATCACCGTCAACCACTGGTACGTATAGATATAGGGGCACCTGTTGTGCATTAGGCAAGGGTGTGTTGATGTTTTCACGCTGGAGGACCTCCGTGTCCAGACCACGCAAGCATTCAAGTGTGTCGGCATCACTTGCACAACCAGTACAGGTGACTAGGTTGTTGTATGCGAACTGACTTTATATCAAACTAAAGCATGGTAGCAAAGCTTTGCGATTCCGCAGCAGCAGCATGAGACCATCGTCCCTTCCACCGTAGGCTGAGAGAAGAAGGGTGATGGAGGCGGCTCCTGCTCTAGCACCACCTACAACTACATGTTTAGGGTTTCCGCCAAACTTGGAAAATCTGTTGGCATTATCATGCTGCTGCCAGTGTCTAAGATCTAATCTTGTGTATATGTTTCTGAACCAACTTCAGGACTTTGATCTGGTTTTTCAGGCCGTTGTTCATACTTCCATTTTGTTGAATCTCTTCCACCCCCACCTCCCCCCGAGAGGAATCCGTACGGGCCAACACGATAATTGAAGGTAACCACGACGATCCCCATACCAGACGCTTGTATCAAGCCGGTGCCATTGTGATTCGGATTTGAATTCTGATTGAGCCCCCGCCCTGGATGTAAAAAAATACCGGCAGCAACTCGGGATGGTTACTGGCTCTATAGGGAGAGTACACATCTAGAAAAAGGCAGTCCTCAGATGTGCCTTTAGAAATCGGATACCTGCTCGTGGGAATACAAATAGGACCGTGCTTTACGGAAAGCATCAGCTCTCGTGCAGTATATAGTTCCGGATAAGCAAATCTACCTCAAATGCATCATGAATCCCAGCTACCACGCTTGGACTCTGTGGGGCAGAGAAGCGTAATGGTCCTGTAGGAGAGGCGGCATATCGAATTCCCAGCCATTGTACTAGGCCGTTTGAGAGCACTATACCCCTATACCTAGCGTATTCAAGGTCTACCACTTCTCGAGCAGCTGTCAAGCAGAGAAGTAGGAAGACTTGGGCAAATAGAATGTACTGTGCCATTACGAAAGCATTTGCAACTCTACCCCGTGGCCCCCTTCTGATATGTGAATCTGGAGAATAAATCTGAGAGACACCGTTGTGTGTAGAGTCGGCCTGTCTTTATAATATTGCCGCTGCGAGCCCTTATATAGACAGAGGGCTTAGCGGCCCGTGACCACCATCGTACGGCAAACATACGAGCTAGCATTCGCTCGAAACCCACACTAAGGGGAGCACTGATCGATGGTAAGGGCCGCAGTGGGCAGAGTTGCAGAAGGAGGTTCAGTATTCACAAGACATGGCTAGATAAAGATGATTATCAATGGTGTCATCGCGTGTACCGACTTTAATCATCAGTGCCTAAGGAGTGAGTATAGTGGGAGGGGAAATGTGCTAGCTGGCTGACGCCATTTATTCAACAACTTGTGGAGAGCTGATTTGGTTGACAGTGCTTGACGCTCAAGCATCAACGTTTAAAGGCGATGCTCCGAATTAGTCCGATTGATAATAGGCCTATATAGCTGAGTGAGCGAGTACTAGTAATTAGTAGTATTCATGGAGTACTTGCAATTCCATTGTTCAATTGTGGTTTTGTGGGACCAGAATGAGAAGATTAACCAATCAAGGATGGACAACAAATTTCCTCCGCATTGACAATCTGCACTGATTTTCTTCCCCGCAATCGGAAACCCAGAGGAGTCCCCTGAACCAACAAATGAACTACCTGGTTTACTCGGACAACCTCCGCTTAAAGAAAGCATTATTGTATCGGCTTTATCCACGAGCTTATTCTCGAGCTAAATCCTGCATCTTTTGTCTATCATCCGTATTTCCGGGTCTACTTCTGTGTCCGTTTCGCGCGCATCTTCGCCGGAAATGGCCCCTCTTCAGAACCCCGCACCTGATGTAGGGGACGAAGAGGAGGATGATTACATGTCTATGGTGATTGAGGAGCCGCAGCAGAAAGAAACATTTACCCAAAAAAAACGCCGACAACAGAGAGAGGTAGGTAGCATGTGCTGACACCATACGGCTCTTGTTCTCTGTTTCCTTCACACTTTCATGGCGCGCAAATGAACTGATGTGTTCCCTTCCTATACTCAGGCCGAAGCTCGAGGTAAAGTTCCATCCAAAGCCGAACGTGCAGCCCAAGAAGCCGAACGTCGTGATGCAGCCTTAGCCACCAGCACGCTTAACCCTTCCAATAAGGGGTTCCAAATGATGGCCAAACTTGGGTTCAAGCCGGGACAAGCATTAGGTAAATCTCAAGGTGGGGGTGTATCAGATCAAGAATCTAATAGCAAACCCGGCGCCCGAGCCGAGCCACTCAATTTGGTGTTCAAGGAGGACCGGGGCGGTATTGGTCTGGATAGTGAAAAGAAACGCAAGTTCCGGGAAGAGGCCGAAGATGCAGTGAAGAAAGTAAAACAGGAAGAGGGTGATTACCGCGATCGCGTCCGCATTGAACGGGAGACACGCCGTACTGAAGCTCAATTTCATGCCGCGCAGAAGGTTGCCGAACGATTGGATGCGGAGGCGGAGACAGGAGACGGGGAGACCATTCAGACGAAATGTGGGAAGACCCCGACTGAACATGTAGAGGAGGAATCCGAAGAAACGACCAGTGGATCAAAAATTTCGCAGCCCAAGGTCAAGGTCAAACCGACCTTGCAAATCAACATCTTGTATCGCGGGCTCGTCCGTGAGCGAGAGGAGAAAGAACGTTCCATCCAGGCCCGGCATCAATTGCAAACGTCCCTGCCATCGTCATTCTTCCCCAATCCACGGTTACCAGGGTATGACGACCCGACGCTAGAACGGGAGGATAAAGTGGCGCTCGACAACAACACTGATATCTCAACTATCCTTGAGCAGGAGCTTGATGAAGAAGACCCAGAACTAGACGAGTTTAATGCCCTCGAGCCGAGCGAGCGGCTGGACCGGATAGTGCAGTATCTGCGTGAGACACATCATTACTGTTTCTGGTGCAAATTTCGCTATGAGACCGGAGAAATGGAGGGATGTCCGGGTGTGACTGAGGAGGATCATGATTAATGACTTACCTGTATCATAAACTACTTAGGAGATCGCATTTAATGTTACTTTATATGCTTATATATAGATGGCTAAAAAGCACGTCAGATCAGAGTTAATCTATACTGTCTATGCGAACTCTTAGTAACTATACATTTACCTAAACCACGGCCCCCCGTGACCGTATATACAATAAATAACGACGAAATATCTGCAAAGATTCCTTGACATATCATAACATGAACAGATAATAAGCTCTAGCAACAAGAGCGCAACGAAACTGAACTTTAATATATCAACCCGAAAATATGTATAAGAAATTAAACTATAGAAGTAACACCCATGTCCTGGACAGAAGTCAGAACAACGATCAGTGATGAGTGAAAAGCTAGTCATGGGACGGCATCGTGTTCATCAGCTGCGCCAGCGAGCGATTCGGGCATTTCTGCAGCGCTTGGTAACAACCGGCGCAAATGCGCAGGCAACAGAAAACGCATCGATGTCGAATTTCTCGATCGTATTTCTGGCAGGTCATACATGGAAGTGGATGCCAGAGGTTGTTGGCAGTGGGCATCGACCGATGTTCCTGATAGCAGGCATAGTGTAATTGGTTTAGCGGTGCGGCGACGGGCTCGTAATCTGGCGGCGTCCATGGCCCATTACTCTCATCGACTGATACCGGTTCGACAGTCGCACTGGCATCATCGAGTTCCGGCTCTGGCTCGGGGATAAAGCTCTCCAGAGGGTCCTCGATTGGTCGAACGTGTTCCTGATGGTGGATAGGGTACTGATCTTCACTGGATGGAGGAGTTACTTGTTGTACAGGAGCCGGAGCCGGAGCCGGAGGCTCCTCCCGCTTGGGAACGGGAACTCGAGGAAATCTGGGAAGCGGGCGGTCTTCATATTTAGGTGTAGGGTTGATGTGATGGTACGGCGACTGGTTTGAAAACGAGTCGGTTGGGGCAGAGGGGAATGGGGGAGGTGAAGGCAGCGGGTTGGGTGGCAGGTCCTTCTCTTGCGAGTGAAGAGATCGGCCCGGTACCGAGTCCATTCGTGCTGGTATCGCGACTTCCTCGGAACTTGAATCTCTCCGTGGTGGTGATTCGGCGTTTTTCTTTCTTGATTTAATTGCAGAAAGTGATGGCATTCGGAGACCGCGTGAACGGCTTTCCTTGTCGAGAATAGCCATGGTTATGGTCCTTATCCTTCTTTCTTTCTTCCTTCCTTTTTTTTTTTTTTTTTTTTGTGCCTTCCTGTATCTTCTCCTGATCGCGTAAAATGCAATCGCAATAACGGATTGGCAAGTTCTGATGCCGGCTGACGTCGGTGGTTATCAGCGCAGTTTACTCCGTAATTGATAACAAAGAGACTGCGCGATTAGCATCAGCGAAAAAGTATGAGTACTTGGCAAACCCGCGACTTACTCGGAATCAGACGATGCAGATAATGTACACAATGGTAATGAATACAAGGAAGGAAAATTATAAGAGGAACACAGAGGGAAAAGAAAAACACTTTGATTAATCTGGGTCGAGTTAGGAACAAACCAGAGAGACCAGGCTGAACTGTGGAATGGATCCATCGATTTACTGGATCGAACTACCTTTTAGTTCGGATGATAGTTTGTTACAGCCTTGAACCAAAAAAAAACCCCGAAATTACTTACAGGATTCCAAAACAACGCCGATTTTACATGACGAATCTACCGATAATGAAGTCTATTAATGTCCGGTTCCAGTTATGTATCGCTGATATTATATTGTCAGGATCAAGATGGATGAGAAAGTAGGAACTGGTTAAAGAATCACGGTGAAGATCGATTGGATATCAGAATCCAAATACGAAGGAGAGCTGGCAAGATAATGGAAATACTACTAAACCTATCTGGAAAAAGCAATGGCTGATCCAGTCAGGAGCGATGCAGATATGTTGATCCTTATTAGGTCTGGCGTCATACTTTGGTATTTATCGTTCCGAGCGAATCTAGGAGCAGCAAATGAAAATGCTCAGACAGGTACGGGGATAAAAGAAAATTTAATTGATTGACCATGATTGAATTTTCCTTACAGTCAATTATTCAGTAATGCGTTACTAACTTAGTAATATATAGAAATCACAAAGAACATCCATGCTATATGGATGAGAATTAGATTGAAAAACTCATGAACCGTTGTCATATGATACAAAACTTATTATTTTTATTTTTACCATTTTTCCTCGTCAATTGGATCGTTGTGGTGGCGTGAGCGAAGAAAGGTCTCCGAAGTGGATCTGTAGATCCGAGAAACTTTTCACCGATGATTCATTTATGTTTGGTTAATATTCAGATGAAAGATATAGCTACTCCGATGTGGTGTAATGGCTAACATCGCTGTCTCTCACACAGCAGCTCGGGGTTCGATTCCCCGCATCGGAATCATGTTTTTTTTTCCCATCCATTCCTTCAATTCATTACTTTTTCACTGAATGCCCTGCCCTTCCTTCCCACCACTCGCTTCCCACTGGTACTTGCGTGTCCTCTTATCACCATCGATTCGATATCAATAGCCATTATTACAAAAGCATAATACAAATATTAGGCTATGTAACCACTATTTGTATTTCCAAAATCTATTTGGACTAACTACTAGCATGGATCTGACAGAGCCACTTGCCGGCACGCACACCTCAGCCATCAGTATCGACTAATATGTATGCGATTTGGCTGCCTGCCTCGCCCGACACATATCAACGAACAGTCAACCAGGTAACAACAAGTTCTATGCCAATGTATGTATATAAAGCAAGAAGTAAACATCCGGTCCGGTCATGCACAAACATCATGATAAGAGCAAACGTAGAAAGGAAAGGCAAAAACACTGAAAAAGGAATGCAACATCGCTTTTCACTAAAAAAGCCTCCTGCGCCGACAGATTCGTTCACTAATCTCATTCCTTCTCCCGCACCAAATGGCCATATAAAAAAGGTAAATAATGAAAGAGGGGAGAATAATAATGTCAGTGAATGGGGCAGCCTTCTGACACCTTCAAGACGTGGCTTGGGGATTCCCTGTAGAGTCTGTAATCTCCACTGAACGTGTCTCAAGCTCTTTCGGTATCAAATATCCTTGACTCTCTTGTAGCGCGACTTCTGATCCAGCGGGTGCGGTGGCATCAGCCTTACAGACCGAGTCATCAGCATGTGCATGATCTACTGGAAGCACGGACCGTGAGGCAGACCCCTCAGCCTGCGGAATTGATGACGCATTTTCTACGTGCTCCGCAGATTCGTCCCTTTTGTCTTCATCGCCGATAACGGCAGCTAGGCTCCGGAAGTTGAACAGCGGTTCTGTAGACGAGCTATTGCCCTCTGTGGTCCCAGCGTGATCGCCAGACATCGACTCAACAAGAGAGGAGAACGACGAAGAAGCACTGGAGACATGTCGCAAATGTGACGGTTTCGATAGCTCCCTGGGTGAGGATTGAGGCACAGAAGATTGCATAGACTGGTGTTGGTCTGTCAAATTCGCAGGTGGATATACCGCATTCATACTACCGGACGCAGTACCTAAACATGTAGGCGTAGCATCGACAGGGGCATCTGGGGATACACGATCCACTTCTTTACCCTTGCCAACAGGCGTGCTTTCCTCGCCGATAACAGAGGAAGAGCTACTCGCAACCCTTCCTAGCCCTATAGGTACGTCCAAAGCGGATCCACTTGCATTGGTACTGTAAAGACCGGTCTTACGGGCAGACTTTTCCGCCTTCTTGGCCTCCTTTTCCCTCTTTTTTGCTTCTTTTTTCGCTTCCTTCTCCTCCCTCTTACGACGCTCCTCCTCGCTGGCTAAACTCAGCCTAATCGCCTCCATCATCATCATCTCTTCCAAATCGTCAATACGGTTTCGCCGGGAACTATTGCGTGGCGGCGCTATATTCCCAGACCCTTCCTCAGTAGAGTCTGTGTCGTTTGTAGCACCGCGTCGGTCCGTTAAGAATGCAAGAGCCTGCAGCGCCGGGGAGCCTGTGCGGCTAGAAGAACTGTGGGGATCCGAGCCGCCAGCTCTCCGCATGACGCCTCTCCGCCCAATATTGAAAGTTCGAGAGTCACTTCCATTGCCGTTCGAGTTCATCAGATATGCTGCAGTGTGGAGAGCGGTTGCCGCTGCAGACCTCCGCGCTGCGTGCGCACGAGCGTTGGCCAGTTTTTGAGCCCAATCCGGACGGACCTTATCAGTTGTGATTACCGTAGGGTCATTTGCAGACAATGATGTAGCGCGCCTCCGGCCCGTAACAGCTGTAACATTCCCAGAAGAAAGTGAAGATGTAGACGAGACGGGAGATGTGAAGTTTGGGCGGACACTAGGGTCTGACGCATATGTGAGCCCTCTACGGAAGGGTGGCGGCGCGTATGTCACTCCAAATTCAGGCTGGACACAAAAGGGGCAGGCTGCAGGTTCCGAGACAAGTTGACAGTCCTGGTTGTCGGCAGTATCACCCTCGGCAGCTGCGGCGGGGGCATTTGGATCAGAATCTCCATGCTCAGGAGGATGTGGGTCGGGACGTTTGATTTGTACAAAGCACTCGGAGCAGATAGGTTGGTCGCAACATCTCGTTCGGTTTAGATAAGGAGGATAATAGAGGAAGCAGATGGGACATTCAGCCGCGTCTTTATAAAGATAGGCCTCGATGGGTTGTCCATTGACAAATGGGTCGCGAGGGAGCTGCATCTCCCGGGGCGCTGGGTCAGCTTGGGTACCATGTTTAGATGTAGTGAGAGAGGCAAGTGTCTTCGCTCGGGTGCGGAACAATGGCGAACTCGAAGTTCCTGAGGCTAGTGGTGATGTCGGGGAGGGTAAGGAGTGGGCTGGGGTGGATGATTGGGATGCATCGGAGCCATAAGATTGTGACCTCGAAGTGATCGGAACCGTCAGATGTTGAATATCTTTCGTATCAGTTGGCTCCTTTACCCCTTCTGTGACTTTTGGTGGGTTCTTATACTCTAGCTCTGAAGGAATCTCGTCGGGCGGTGGAATGGGCAGGCCTCGCGCGGCAGCCATTAGCTGATGCTCCGTCCAAGAATCAGAGAAGTCGTTAAGACCTCTCCAGAAGGGCGCAAGTCGTCGTTCGATCTACGCTGAAGAATTAGCCTTGATCGCATCAAACAGTTGGCGCAAATTTCATATTACCATTAATTGCCTCACCACAGCCTTGTTGAAATCTTCCGTTCCCGTATAGACACCCTGCGTAACTAGGTAACCTCCATCGACGTGTTCTTCCCTCATACTACGCTCCCGTTCCTTAACCCGAGCCACCCGTTCCCTCTCCAAACGGCGAGCCTCTCGCTCTTGCTTCGTTTCTCGGCGATGCTCGAGAGTCGCAACATCCCGTTCCGAGCTTCCGCCTATTCCGAGAATGGAGAGGTCTGGTCTACTGCCTCGCGTTGATCTGGAGCCTTCTGAATGGTGTCTGTCGCCATACGGTGATCTTCCATGTCCACCGCCATGGCTTCGGCGATTTGGAGTAAAAGGTGGCCGGGCCTCTTTTGTCTGCGAATTACCCATCTCTGCCGAGAATGGGAATTGGTATGAGGGAGGTCAAAATGGGGAAGTCTGACTGTTGATAATTTGAGAATCTGGGGAGGCTGCGGAATGCCGGATAAGAAAGCGGAGACGACGCGAAGTGTCCGAAAGATAGTAAGAGAACAGATTAGAGATTTGAAGGGACCCCGGGTGAGACTCCCAAGTGGAAACAAAAGGGGTCAAAGTGGAGCGGTAGGCTGTGAGACCCTCAGTTACTGGAGCGGGGAGAAAAACAGAAAGTTGATAATAAAGTCGCTGTGGCCATGTGAGCGACAAAGAAGCTAGCTGGCTGCTGGAAGCGGCGATGAGATCAGAATGCGGGCCAAGTTAACCGCGGGTGAATGGGGCCGAATCAGGGGTGAAATATGACGGGGAGAAATGAAGAGGGCACTTTGGAATGGGAAGGCAAGTGATAAATAAGTAACAATAGTCGATACTGGTATTGGAAATTGTACATGAATCGGGAGACAAGGTACCTGAAGATAACAAGAAATAGAAGATGGTCGAGAAGATTGATGATGGATGGACAGGACTTAATCGTGACTTTGAGTTCAATAGTACGTAGTACACACCATTGCATTGGTACAGAATGGTGTAATTGTAATATGATACATCTCTCCCAAAGAATGAGAGGTCCTGATGCGACGCCACACCTTTGTATTACATCAATTCGTCGGATGCTTAATGGTGGTAAGAGGGGCGAACCCCTTGGCTGGGGGTTCTAGACTGAAAGGGATCCTTCCACTACAGTACTGTACAGAACGAAGTCGGTTTTTATGATAAGTGGAACATTATATTTTTCCTTATGTACCTCTTTAGTAGTTGTTACTTGAGTCTAGGATATTACTAATCGATTCCCCGTAACTAACTATCGCATAGAATATGAAATTAGCACAGGGCGTACTGTACTGTCCTGCATCTCCAAAACTCTAGACTTGGCATCGAGTATCATAGCACTATGTGGCTAAGGCCGTTGACTGCTGCGCCACAGGTCCGTCCCTTTTAGGTTTGGGATTAGCGGGTGGAAAATCCATCATCTACTACTGAATTATTTATCACCGCCACGGCTGTAGTTGGTGATCCTTTACACATACCTCTCTCACACTAGTAATTGAGGTCAGTCTGTTATCCAATTCTAATAGGATGCGAACAAACCCTTAATTATCCGTTGTGACCTAGAGCAATCTGCCACACAGCTTCCGGTGGTTGCAGTTGTCGCCATCCATTTTTTTTTTTTTCCTCTTTTGCTTCTTTCCTTATAGGCACCTTACGGTCCTCCTTCTCCCCTACCACCTATAAACTAGGCTATTGCCATATGATCCATCATCAGTCTTAACAAATGACGACCGATCCCTTAGCAACTAAACGCCTTTATATCTCTCCTTTTACCGCGGAACTTCTTCCCTCCATATTACCTTCATCCGTTCGGCCCTTGGCCAGAGAAATCTCGTTCCACAGCATCCCGACATTTCCGGAGAATAACTACGGCTACGTAACGCTGCCAGCAATGGAGGCAGATAGGATCAAGAAGAAGCTCAACGGTTCGATCCTCAAAGGTCGAAAGTTCAAGGTGGACGTAGCTCGGCCACAGAAAAGACAAAGGGACGAAGGCGAAGAGGAAACCGATAAGGCAGCTTCTGACACAGTATCGCCGTCAAGCAAGAAATTAAAGAAACGAAAGGATGTCGGTAACGTCTTAGAGGGATATGAGCTTCAAGCAGATCGCCAAGTAAAGAGAGGCTGGACAGAGTCAACGAGCTCCTTAAAAGAGAGACGAAGAGAGGAGAAGAGAAACAAGAAGAAGGATGATAGAATGGGAAAGTCACAGGCGAAATCCAAGTATACCGAGAAGGCAGAATGTTTGTTCCGAACAAAAATCCCTCTTAACAGAGCCTCGTCTGTTGAGGTGGAGCAAGACAAGCAGTCAAAGAAGAAAAAGAAGAAATCTTCACAGGAGTCTGTTGTGCATGAGTTTTCCAAGACTGTTACACACCCGAGTTTCCTACGGACAGGTAATGACGGGGTAGCACCTACGTTTACTTTCGAAGAAGGCAAGGGCTGGATAGACGGTTCAGGAAACATAAAAGAACAGGCCAGCGATCGAATCAGAAGTGATCAATACACACCAGGGAAAATAGCAGGGGCAAAGGAGAAACCGAAATCCAAGTCTTCGCCCAATGCTAAAGCAAGCTCTCAAAGTCTTGATGATGCGAATTCTGTTGGAAGAGATCTTTATCTGAAAGAATCGGACGAATCAGAGGATTGGACCTCGTCTAGTGGGACAACGTCATCCGACGATAGTGTCACCGATTCAGAAAGCGAGGCAAGCGTAACCTCCGGTTCGTCAGACACATCAGACATCTCCAGTGACCAGGATGAACAGGTGGCGCAGTCGACGCCCCAGGGTGTTGAAAATGGTTCCGGTCCTGAAGTGAACGTGGACCAGGGCGTTGCTCAAGCGGAGAAAAATGATGAGCCACACCCCCAAGAAGTCCATCCATTGGAAGCTCTTTTCAAGAGACCCGCACCCGGCACGACCGATGTTAGGCCTGATCCAGATGCCAGTGCGCAGTTTAGTTTCTTTGGACAGGGAGACATGGAATCCGAGGAAGAATCACAGGAAGTTGCAGAGCCACAAACCCCGTTTACAAAGAAGGACCTGCAAAGCCGTGGACTGAGGAGTGCTGCTCCCACACCTGACACAGCGTTGGCTGGACGAAACAAAAAGTGGAATACCCTAGAGCAACATGACTCCATGAATGTGGATGATGCGCAATACACCAACACACCTGTTCCAAAATCCAGCTCAGGACTCAAGGATGAATCTGAGTTCGCAAAATGGTTCTGGGAGAACCGAGGAGATAACAACCGAGCCTGGAAGAAGAGACGGCGTGATGCTGCCAAAGAACATAGACAAATGGAGAATAGGAGGAAAGGCATGAAAGGGAAATCGTAGGGCCCCTGTCCTTGTATATATTTTCTATAAAATCATGTGAATATATCCTAGCTGTGTTAATCGAGATGTTTGCCGGCAATATAGATTCTCAATAGTCAATGTGCATAAATCCACAGGTAGAACTGATATATACATCCATGTCACGTGATGACGAGGTGCCGGGGTGCGGGTTAAGCTTTATATACGTAACCGGCAACTGATAACACATTCGTTCGTAGGAAGGAAAAGGTTACTTCCACCCCTTACCATTTTCTCACCATGTCTCGTTACCGGGACATTGTATCTCATACTATTCTTCTCTTAGTAGCTTTTATGTCACTGACGACTTTCACGTTGGCATCTTGTGAGTGACCATTTGCGATTGACGACCCTAATCATGACTTTAAGTATTGACCAGAATTCTATTATTCAAGCTCCTGCCTCATTTTGCAAATGCACTTGCTTCTCTAATAGCACCATCATTCCGCTCGATCCTGTGAAACCAGAGGCTACCTCTCTAACCAGCGTTTTCCATCTCCTCAGCCGTAGCGACTCCACCGATCATCACGATAGCACAAATGAAAGAAGAGCCAGCAAATATCGCTCCCTTAGCTGCAACGATTGCAATCGAAAGTTTTGTCTTGATTATGACTTGCCCACATGTAAAGATGCGAAAGAGGAGGATGTATTTACTACATGTTTCCGTATGATATAACCTTGTCTTGCGGCTTACTTGTGCTGACCAACCGTTCGGTTATCCAGAGAGGGACTCCAGGAAAGACGAAGCCATAGTATTCATTTTTATAATTGCCACAAGCGGGTTGCTAGCATGGGCTGTCTTCAAACCATGGCTGCAAAAATATATCGAGGTATGTCAAATACCCTTGTTCTAGTCATCACTCACGTCTCCAGCTTGCATTAATGCTAATACCTCGATAGGCAGCAAGGGAACGGCGGTCATACATCCCTGTGTCTGAGAATACAGACCGATAACGTTGTCCTGCTACCAAACCTCTTCCAGATACCCATAATGAGTAGCTACTTTCTACGGAGCACTTCAAGACTCACTGCATATTTTTACATTCATAGTTACGAAATTTACGCTTGCAGATATGCCTTACACAGCCGCTCTAAAGACTCAAGATAGCTATGGTAGTGGCTTCTATGCGACATCTACATATTAGCAGGCCTTGTCAGCAGAAGTCAAGACATTCTTCGTTAACGTAAACCATGGCTTGGAACCCAGGAATGCTCAGATATCTGCTTTTAATGATGAATCAGCCGATGAACTAGCTCAGAGCAAGTACCCTATCCTACTACTAGTGTTCATTATTGGCACAGCGCCAGCTAAGTCATATTAATGCATCTAACTTTACGCAGCAGTTGCATGTCAAAGTGCATGAAACATTGCAAATGTACGAGTCTTAACCGCGCCGATGGCAAGAGTTCCTTGAGGGAAGAAGTATAGGAAGTCGCCGGCTCGAATGGAGTAGATATCCGATGAATCTGGGGTACACTATTGATACGATGTAAATTGCCAAATCCGAGATATTCACCATCATCCACACGAGAATTACTTTGCGATGAACCCAACACAAGATGATTCCTACGAGGTAAGGTTCGAGCCTAGTAGCCTTATTTGGATCTAATCTCCACCAGTCAAGAACAGGTTGCGGACTTGGTACCCACTATGTAGCCAATTGATACTTTCCAAGGATACGTACTGTACGGAGTAGTATTAAAGGCTAAAAGCGCATGACGCGAGGTTTCACAACTTCCTGTTGAATTAGAAAGTAGCCTAGGTGAATGCTCTAGACACTCTTCGCTCGTACAGCTGAATCGTTGATGAGTAAAGCTACTACTGTGTAGTTACACAGCGGGTCTCGGACACCACGGCACAGGATTCGGAAAAATTTGCCATGTTATACTCAGTGTACCGCCCAAGGGAGGTAGGGAGAAAAATGTTACCTAAACAGGGCCAGTGTCCGCCACCAATCCTTTCATGTTACATACGGAGTACACCGTAATCCGTACCACTATATGGTACACATCTACTTGGAAGTGCAGCAATATTCTTTACCTACCTAAATAATTGCAGACACTTGATCAACTCTTCCATCTGGGTATCATGTCCCAATTCGTCTACTTCGCTTAACGGTATCCGGTACCTAGTTGTAGGTGCTTTCCCTGTCAACGGTGAACTGAAATTTAAGAAGAGTAAGTCCACTCAGCTCAAACTTTAATCTCCATAATTCAAATCTTTAACCCAGATCCATGATCATGTGCAGCTCGCTATTCCATATCCAGGGCTAGTGTACTGTCACTGGGTTGGATCGCCAATCAAGGTAACCCTTAAGCCGGTAATTCCATGAATTGCTTCCGCCGTTTTACATGACAGTACCCTGGAATCTCTTACAAGCCTGACCTTTTCCTCTCCGTTTTATAGGTGCTCTACTATTATTTCTCTTCCTGCCTCCCGTCTCTTCCTCACACTGTGCACTCTCCGACTGTGATACGCCATACTTCCACCACCTTGTCATAATCACTTTTTCTCTCTATATTCCTATCCCCCCCGGTCTCGGGCGCTTACCAAGTCGGGATTGAAATACAGGAAAAAGAGAAGAAAAGCACTGTATCACTATCTACGCAGAGTTCACAGAAGGGTAGAAAAAGGATAGTCTCAGTAGGAGACCTGTCGTTTTGTGGAAGGCTAGCCGTAAGAGTCTTGGATGTTTCCAGAGATAATGGTATTGACACAACAGAGAAGACAACCTGCCTCGGACGACCAGTTCCCAACCACTCAGCTATTCCTTCTAGGTATGTCGAACGATTCAAATTCCTTGTCTCTAATTTCATCTGTTTCCTTTGACTTTTCTCTTACTTGCGAGTACTGACACTTGTTTGACTGTAGCAATATGTCGTGTTGCGGAGCCTATTGCCTTAACTTCCATCTTCCCATACTCATGGGTGATGGTCAAGGACTTCAATGTGGCTAATGGATCCGATGCTTCCTTCTTTGCTGGTATACTTGTCTCGGCCTTTTCACTGGCCGAAGCTCTCACCGGTATGTTTTGGGGAAGCCTCTCAGATCGTGTCGGTCGCAAACCTGTCCTACTGTCGGGTTGCCTCGGAACCATGGCATCCCTTCTTATTGTCGGCTTCGCGTCGAACTTTTGGGTAGCTCTCTTTGGTCGGGCCCTCGGAGGCGTCTTGAACGGAAATATCGGTGTCATCCAGACAATGGTCGGCGAACTAGTCAAAAGACCTGAGCATGAACGTATGGTTTCTCCTAACCCATTGCTTCTGTGGCTGAAACCTTGGCTGACGGTAAACTGTGTAGCTCGAGCTTATGCTGTGATGCCATTTGTTTGGTCAATTGGCACAATTATTGGGCCAGGTATGTATTAAGGGGCACTAGTCGACCAAACCACATAGCAGAAGATGTTAACCATGTATACCATGGCAGCTATTGGAGGGCTACTTGCAAAGCCTGCTGAAGGCTTCCCTTCTTTGTTTAATCGTGAAGGCCTTTTTGGCAGCTTCCCTTATCTTCTACCAAATCTTGTTTGTTCTGTCTTACTCCTTCTCAGCATTATCTTCAGTTGGCTCTTCCTGCAAGAGACTCATCCCGATATGCAGCCTTGGAATGTTATCGAAAATCTCGACAACAGATCCGCAGAACGCCCTCTTCTAGCGACTTCTGGGGCGACTGCCAATGCAGGAGCAGATCTACGAGCCGAATCATACGGCACTTTCAATCAGGTTCACCTATATGATGAGGAGGATTGGTTGGTGCGGGCAGATGGTTCAAGGCCCGAGAAAATTTCACAAAGACAAACCATCTTTACGAAACGAGTCATGATGCTCATCGTTGCGTTGGCGATCTTCACATATCACTCCATGACTTATGACCATTTACTGCCTATCTTCCTCCAGGACAAGAATTCTCGGGAGATCTATACTGTTGGAAACTCGATATTGAAGTTCCCCGGCGGTGTTGGTCTTTCAACCAGAACGGTCGGCCTAATTATGTCTACCGACGGCGTCATCGCACTATTCATTCAAAGTGTCATTTTCCCTGCATTGGCACATTATTTGGGGGTGTGGAGGCTTTTCGTGATTGTGACCATTCTTCATCCGGTCGCTTATTTCATGGTTCCATTCCTTATTTTTCTCCCTCACAGTCTGTTGTTCTTTGGCATCTACGGATGCTTGGTCGTTCGCAATATCCTTGCAATCATTGACTACCCCGTTTTGTTAATCCTCATTAAGCAAGCTAGCCCTTCCGACTCGGTCTTGGGAAAGATCAATGGCCTTGCTGCTTCCGCCGGAGCTGCTTCTCGCACTATCGCCCCACCCATCGCCGGTTATTTGTACAGCACCGGTGCGAAATTTGATTGTACTGCGCTTGCATGGTGGGGAAGCACTCTAGCCGCAATCGTCGGTGCCATGCAGCTGTGGTTCATGGAGCGAAAGAAACATTCGTCCGCTACAATCCAGCCAGCCGCCCCCTGCCACTATTTGCCAAATGAGATCCACCCTCGGAGAGACGCCGTCCATATTATAGTTACAGGCACTGATTAGGCATGCTGGATGCCTGATGATGCAGGGGATGAACAGACGGTGCTGCAGACAACGACTGGATCATCATATGGCTGTGGAGTGGTACTCACCGAGAACGCTTCAACCAATTGACTGTTTCTATGTAATGGGCAGCGAAAAAGTACATATACCTTTTCTTTTTTTTTTTTTTTTTTTTTCTGAATTGTCTTTCCCCTAGCCTTGTGGTCACAGGTGAAGGGCAAAAAGTTATGGAGGTTGGATTTTTGCGTGGTGTCTGGGTGTTCTGTGTATAAAGTATGAGTCTGAATAATAAATATCATTTTCCCATAACGTCCGTTCGTCTATAAGCCGATATGGTTCGAGAGCTAACCCACAAAGACTAGTAGCTTCCTTCGACCTTCGACCTAGATTATGCTCCCTTTCAAAAGCATACCACCACAATATCTAGGCTGATGGGAGCATTTTGAAAGTTAGGCGATTGCCGACTCAAATCCCGATTCACGCGGGTAGTATTTGATTTAATGTGTAGCAAGAATGGAAGTCTCTGCATGTAATAAGAGATGTGTTGCTGTGAGCGTCACAAAAGGAAAGCTAATCCCTAACTAGCTCCTGTTTAAATTTATCGTTAGCCTTACATAGATGGGACTCCCTCTGAGCACGATTTGTAGCCATTGCCAAAACAGAAACGACTCGAAGCTTCTTTAAAGTGTGCATACACTTCTTCCGTTTGACTCACTAGATAGACAGTATAGACAAATATATAAAATGTGCCTCCTTCGAAAATACCAGTCTTCGTCGTGGAGGTCGAACTTTCTAAAAATCTGCGCAGGCCTAGGAGACTTAAAAGTACCAGTAGGTTGCCACTTGCGCTAGATGTGTAACAGCTTATCCACTGAAGCACTGAAAAATGGCGTTGGGGTCGCGTGAGCCCATTACAGAATCACATACATCGCCTACTCACTGGTTGGGTAAGAGGTATGTATGTACATACATTAACATGTCAATAAACTCCCGGAGGGCTTGACGAAGATGCGGCGCTTGCCCCAGTTTCAACCAGGCAACTCCAATATTAACCTACAACTGGTCCAGTGGATCGAGAAAATAGTCAGGTAGTTGCTTAAAGTACGCTGGCTAGCAGCCATTCTACCTGATAAGGGCGCCATAACAGTACGGAGTAGCGCAGGTGGAGAGTTGGAGTACAGTAAGCAGGTTAGCCCCATAGATAAAGAAATAAAGCAGATCGACGCTATTCTGCCTCAGTCAGTTGTCACGAACATACATGGTTGCGGAATCCTCCTACAAGGTGCAGGGAGACTACCGGTGTTAGAGTGGTGGGGGGGCCCACGAGAGATTAACCTCATTGTAGATATTGCCAGATCAAGATGAAATCTCATTTTCATAGGTGCTACCCTAAGGCGGTGAGGATTTTGTAAAATTTCACCGCCCTATAGAAAATAACACTATACCTATATAGGAATAGCTTTGTTTACAAACATCCTGGCAACAGTCGAAAATAATAAACTCCGGGTTGGACTTGCTCTCCTTCTCAAAGTTGTGTCATATGGGCCTCTCACGCTTTGCACATATACTGCTCTCGCATATCGCGCTGTAACCTGCTTTGGCTCTCAGAACAGTTACTCTACCTGTTATTACTCTTTTTTGACCCGTTACCCCTTTGTCATGCCCACACCTCTCTCTCCCTTAACATCCTCGCGCCAGAATTCACAGCCAGTTTCCCCAGGAATTGGCAGTCTGGTTGCGCAGGAGGATGTCGTTGATAATATGATCACGCCGAAATATAAACTAGAAAATGGCTTTTCGAGCCCGAGAAAAATGGTTGCCAATCTGAGCGCAGATACTGAAAGGCGTCAGAGCTATACTGCTACGCAAGAACTGAACGAGCAGGACATAGATTATGATAACACCGATCCCATACTACCACCTAGCTCCCCCTTTCAGTACGACGCTAGGGATGAGACAGTCGACTTGCAAATGCTCCGGAGCCAACAATTGTCGGCGACCCCCAGGAAACGGTCCTACGAACATGTACCTGAGGATGATGCGTTGGATGATAGATACCGGAAAGGCACTACCCCAAGAGATATGCCCAATATCAGTGTCTATACCGATGAAGACGTCAGCATCAATAATGGACAAGGCAGCAGAAAAAGTGCCGGACAGGAGATTGGAAACAGTTTAATGGAAGAAAACCACAACGAGGGAGTGAGCACAGTGATTCACGAGGACAACAACAATGATGCTTCCAATGGAAAGGAGGGTACGAGCTTGCACGAAGGAGATGATGATATGAATGACGACACAAACGATTCCATGGATGAAACTTGTCTCAGCACGTTTTCCGCTGTGACCAATGTGGACATGACATCCTTCGCACATCTGCGAGGCGACTCTCCGTTCAAGGACGGACAAGCTCCTAAGCTACACGGTGATCTGGACGGAAAAGGTGAACCAGGGAGTCCTACCACTGCTAGAAAATCCCCCAGAATAAGCGGCTTGGTTGATTTCGGCTCACCCACACCTAGAAAGAGAGATGCAAGGGTTAGCATAAACACAGGCGAGACTCCCAACTTGCTTGACTTGTCAGACCAGCCCAGCTTCTTCCCGCGCAAACGCTACAGCATGCAAAATGAGCGATACTCACCGTCACGGCGTTCGCCATTAAGGACTGTCCGGGAACCAACCAGGTCTCCCGCCAAAGTGTCATTACTCGACTTTGATCTCCCTGCTGCTCCAACCCCTCGATCCATCCCTTCAGTGACACCACGGGAACTAGAGTCCCTGAAGTCTGGTTTTCTTTCGGAGATCTCTTCTCTCAAAGCTACGCTCAGTGGCAAAGAGGCGGAAGTTGCTAGTCTTAAGCAGGCTGTTGCAGACGCCGAACGGCGTGTTGGAGAGACATCAGAGGAGGTTCGAAATGAAGTTGCCCGGAGGGAGACACTAGAAATTGAACAAGCTGAGTGGCAGAGAAGAGGCCAGGAGATGGAAGATGTCTTACAGTCTGTCAAGGCTGAAATGATGGAAGGTGAACGAGAGAGAGAGCAATTGATGAGACGAGCCGAGGAAATGGAGAAGAGCAA
Source organism: Aspergillus tamarii (assembly GCA_030556085.1). Classification (NCBI taxonomy): domain Eukaryota; kingdom Fungi; phylum Ascomycota; class Eurotiomycetes; order Eurotiales; family Aspergillaceae; genus Aspergillus; species Aspergillus tamarii. The sequence continues at coordinate 1,254,959 of JARVTJ010000006.1, forward strand.
GGAACAGTTAGAAAGTAGGGTGGTTGAACTAGAGACACAATTAAGCTCGGCTCGCAAACCAGTGTCGAGCGATAAGGATGCCTCTGGAAGTGCACAATACGGCAAGACTGCTGAGGAAACGGCGAAGGAAGTTCAAGATGCTGTTGAGAAGGTTGCTCGTGAGCTTCACACGCTGTATAAGAGCAAGCATGAGACCAAGGTAGCTGCCTTGAAGAAAAGCTATGAGGCACGTTGGGATAAACGACTCCGAGAAGCTGAGAACAAATTAAAAGCCGCTTCTGAAGACAATGAGCGACTCAAGGTTGAGCGAGATGCAGCTCTTTCGGAAGTCTCTCAGCCTGATCTCAGCATGATTGAAAGGGAAAAGGACGAGCATGAAGCAGAGAAACATGTCCTAGAGGCTCAAATCAAGGGCTTACGGCAGGAGTTGGCTGTACTCAAAGATGACAGCGAACGATTACACCATGAGCTGAAAATCGAACGGGCTGAAAAAGGCGAGCTTGTCGCCGCTGTGGATGAGTGGTTAGCAATCCAGCAGAATCAGCCATCAATACAGGATGGCTCCCAAGATCCAAGACCACAGGCGGATAATTCGCCCGAGCCAACGCCAGTTGAGGTTGCGCCGGAGGACTTCAGACAGAGCATTAGCCGCAGTAGTTCAAGCAGCATACGCCCCCCGAGCACGGGGTCTAGCAACGGCGAAAAGAGGATACCAAGGATTCCAGCACCGGGAAGCCGACAGGCCCGCGGGAATAGTGGAGGAAAGTCTGGCATTGCTGTCTTCACCCCAGGTCGCAGTGGTATCATGGGTTCAATAGAGCGAATGGGTCGCGGTGGTGTGTGAGAATTGGGAGTTGTTGGTAGAAGTCTTCTTTATCTACCTCTGTCTTGTTGTTTTTCCTTTCTGTTCTGTATATTTTCTCTTTCATGGTTCTTCTCTGGACTTTACTTTGATGACGATCATGTCTCTTTATTCCCCACGGGCGGTGCATTGTTTCAACTGGTTCTCTATTTGCTGAGTATGTGCTTATTGTTCTTTTCGATATTGTTGCGATGGGTTTAATAACCTATTGGTGAATAAAACCAATTTTTGATACGTTACTTAGCCACAAGCAACAATAGGGCACATTGATTTATATGGTCCTCAGTAAGTCGACACTCTTATCTGTTCAGGCTATGCAGGTATTACTACATGGAGATGGCTATCTCTATAAGTTGAGTTATTTTTGTATACAGTATAACATGCCAGGCTAGAACAAGCGCGAATCAGCGTTATTGGTCGAACAGTTAAACATGTCGGTACCTAGGTAAGATCCACTTCCCTCTCCAAAATATGTATATATATAAGCACCATCCTAGAACCAACAAAATCCATGACCCTATGTATAAACAGCGATCAAATATCGAAAACACATAGCCAGCCTCTAACTAGCCCAACGGCCTCGAGGTCCGTAGTTGGACCGGCACCCCTCCCAGTTGAAGGGAATACATATTTACCACCAAGTTGGAATATTTGATTGAATACGTATCCTATTCGCCTAAATGTAGTACGGGATCTCCCCTCTCCTTGTTTGGGTATTAATGTCACAGGGTCCCCCCACCTCTTCTACCGCATACCCCGCGATCTCAACGAAGGCCATTATGTCTATGGACGACTTCGTACGTCACAACTCATGCTTATAGGTTACTGCTAGGTAAGGGCCAGGAAGATCGGGTTACCGCGAACGTGGGGTGACAGCTACGTCGGACCGCCTTGCCCAGCCTCGGGAAGATGTCCGACTTGCTAGTGGGCTGCAAAATGTTGGAATGAGGGATTAAAAGGAGCAGCGCAGGGACGTGCGCTAAGAATTAAGTTTTGATTGTCGACTTGCTTGCTCTGACTCATTCAGAACATATTGGCGTCTTGAACAATGTTCAATGTTCTCTCATCTCTTCCGCTCGGTTCGTTGTTTATCGCTCTCTTAGAATTTTGGGGAGGAGCGTGAAGCAGCGAAGGAAGTACTTGGATGAACATGGCAGCAATTGGAATGAGGGAATTTAATGATTGGATTTAGCGATCGTAATTCAAGTGATTGTTGCCTATGGTCCAGACGTTATTCCTTACGTACATACTATCTTCGAGTCTTGGCGCTGTCTGGGGAATCATCGTGATTTTGGTTCTTGGTTTCCCCCGGCTTGCCCCAGGTCAAAGAAAATTTTAGTCACTTTATGGGGCCGCGCCTGGGGAGCCTGGGGTAGCTGGAAAATTTTAGACCAGTGCCACCTTTCTAGAATCTAGCGACTTCGGCGCGGGAAGCGAAATCTCTTGGTATTCCTTGGAGAAGGGGATAGAACCTGGATGAGCGGCGCACAATATCATTAAAGTGATAATATTAATACTACAACACTTTCGGAGAGGCTCCATTATTCCGAACGCTGTTCAGGTCATTGGAGAGACTATTCCCGAACAGTCGGGAGCCCGCGTTTCCACGTTCGCCTGGGACCATCGGGCCACAGTCATTGGTGCTATTCTCGTGCAAGAGATGGATAAGCCCACCTAGTCCCACTTTGGTATCCGCTGGGGTAGTATCGATTGGTCTTGGTGCCAGTGCAAAAAAAAATAAAAAATAAAAAATAAAAATAAAAATAAAAAAATAAAAAAAGAAGAGCCCTCGTGAAAGAACCCCCCCACGAATACTGTGAACTTATGTATCACCTCCGAATTATGGAGTCTGGCTCGTGACACTCGGAAATTATTATTGTGATCATTTTTGTTCTCGTTTCAATTGCAAAACTAATGAAAGTTGACCTTACACCTGCCATTGATAATGATTCATGCCCAAAAACCAGTTGTATGGTATCGGCAGACAACAATTCGTTCTTGGCTCTTTGACTGACGGCATTTGATGCATCCCCCAGCACTACTAGGTAGCACTTCATGTAGGTATGTACTCCGTACATACAGCATAGCGCGTAGCAGAGGCCACTTGATCAGCTTCCCAAATTGTGTGATGACGACACCGTGCGCCCCCCTTCTCTTGCTCCTGACATCCAGACCATCAAAGATTCCTCCGAGTATCGCTGGTAATGACTAATCTTACTTTCACCCTGAACTTAAAAACCATTGGCACTAGTCTTTGTGCATGTCACCTGCTCGGTTTCTGAACTGCTGGCGTCGAAGGTCCCTGGTATGTGATTGGGTCTCCGAATCAACGCTTCTTTTTGTTGTTGAATGCCGACGGAAAGGGGCCAAGTTTTCCCTCCGAGTACCTGGGATTATTCCGCTTGTCGGCACAACGGTTGACGTCGGCCACGCACCATTTACCAGAACAATCAAGTCTCACGTGGAGCTGGCGAGGCTTATTTTTTGCCTTGAGGAATAAACGAAGTCGCGATGTCCCAAAAGTCACTATTATTTACATCCCTAGAGTTATTTGGAGGAAAAATGAATATTCGAATAAGTAGATAAAAATGTGAGAAATACTGAAAATTAAAAACAAATAAATTCTTCTGAGACAAGACATTCTTTGAATAGTTACTATAGCAAATCTGCAGTGTACTCCGTAGAATGCTTCCTGACTGTGATATGCAACTTGACGGCTAGAACTTGAGCTGCCGCCCCTTCTAGCGGCCCACTTCCTGATGTCCATTTGCGCCTTTTATTATATTTATTATTTTATTTATTTAATAGAAAAGCAAATAAGTACATAGAACCCTATGACCCATGTAAGCCAGCGAGCGCATGGGGCTATCCCTCCGCAGTGGCTCTCACACAAATATTCCTGTAACGAGCTGGAAATGTTTTTCCCCTTGGGATCTGGATCGCGCTGCTGTTCCATAACTGGCAAGGGTGGACCGTTAACCATAGGATGTACGTACTGCTACCGGGTTTGGCCTCCTCTCAAAAGCCAAGTACTATAGTTGTTACTAAGTAGACTCGTAAAAAATCACAGGGACCGTGAGCATTATGCTAAAGCACGTCAAATAGAAAGAGAAAATCCTATGATCTTCATGGACCATTCTCCTGATACTAAATGGTACCGGCCCACTTTCACGGCAAATTAATTTGGTCATCCATACCTAGTGGATTTTCTTGCGGGATATCCAGTAGATGATCATCCCCATTTATTCATTAATGCCCGTCCAGACGCCAAGGTTCCTTCCCTAGGGTCCAATTTTTATGAAAAGATAAAACTAATGTGAATAAACATGTGAGTTGCACATTCTTAAAGTCTATCATGATAGGGGGATCCCGATCATCCCCAGTTGGCCAGGGAGAGTCCCAGTCCGAGTCAACCTTTTGTTTGATGGAATAATCATCACGGACCTCGGCCCGTGGTAGCATACATCTTTCGACCGGCCTGCAAATCATCCTGTTGTTCAATCAATCCGTGGTCCAAGCGACTCTGCTGGTCAAGGATATCTCAATCTCATATACCCTGCCATTCAAGGCAAAGACGAGGTGAGGAAACACTAGTAACAAGCAAATTTCCTTATCAAGTAAGATGCTCCTGCAGAGTGGACAGATACCTTTAAGAGACGGGAACCAACTGGAGTCCAGATGCTACTATTATTGTTAAGAAGACCAGTTAAAGAAGAGAAAATAAATAAATAAATAAATATATTATACCAAAAAAGATTTTCGAGATGCTCGGAAATTTTTCCGGGCACAAAACACCTCTCCTCAAATGACGCACCTGCCCTTTGACCTTCAAGGTATCAAAGTTGGCCAGTTAGGGCAAATCAGCGTCCCGGTTGGTTATGAACCAATGTTGTGAGAGCAGAGGATCCAGGTTTTAGTAACGTGACCGGGCCGAGGGACGCTATTCGGGTCTCGTTGGCGCCGCTGCAAAGTCGTACGCAGGTGGAGAATCCTCACTTCTTCGCAGTGACCGTACTCCGTAGGTATCCGTTTTATTCTCAGGCTCCTAGAATTAGGGAAAGCCCATCGGGAGTGGAAACGGCTGCGAGGAGTGGAGTAGTATTCGGACCGTCATTGGGTGGGTTTGTGGAGAGGGTACAGTAAGCAGTCGCCGACCACTGGCTCAAAGCGCGCACTCTTCAGTGGTAGTAACTTATGGAATCTCCCCGTTTCCACCCACCCCGCCGAACTTAGGCCGCCCTAATCCCATTAGTTCAAGCGTGAGGTAAATACCTATCCACAATTGGGGCTAGCGTCATTTCGGTGGAAAATGGATGGATGACCGATTAGTATTGAAACCCTCTGGATTCATGGATGGAGTCCGTTGGTCAAGGTCTGGGGGAGGCAACACAGTCACAATGTGGATCTGGGGGCATTCATCGCCAACCCCAACGCCAGCGCCTCCTGACCGATTGTTGGTGGACATGTTGCATATTGGTTCACTACTTAAACATTCCTTCTCCCCATCCCCAGGTCTCGCCTCTTCTTTTCGTCCCCTTGGACGAAAAAGGTTTGAATGTGGTACCCCAGTTACCAAACTTATATATAAATAAAATTTTATAAAAAAAAAAAAAGAAATTTAAACGAAAGGTCCTCTCTCCACTCTTGACTCTTTTGATTTGGTTTTAACAGTTTTGGAATTGTGTTCTCTTTCTTCTTTTTCACTATCCTTTTTCTTCCTACCATACCATATCGGCCCTTCTCTTATAGCATTACTCTATATGAGCTTAAACTCCGCCGCGGCTCCTCTAACACGATAAGTTAACCGGTTGATGGATCTTTGGCGTCAACTGAAATCGCACACTTCACAATGACTAATCTCACTGCCTCGCCGTCATCGAGTAACATGGCCGAGAACGAGGCCAAGGGGAAGCGAAAGGCTTCGACGGCGGGCCTCCCTGCCAATGCCCGGCCCGTAAAACGGAGGGCATCAAAGGCATGCTGTTGCTGCCGCGCTCGGAAAGTTCGTTGTGACGTGGTTGAAAATGGCTCTCCTTGTACGAATTGTCGCCTGGATCAAGTAGACTGCATTGTCACCGAGAGCAAGAGGAGAAAGTTCGTCCATGCCGAAAACATGACCCGTTTGCCTCACTCGTCGCAGAATCGCGGGCTAACATCGAGTGCGCTACTTTGCCACTTTCCAGGAAATCACGTGTTGAGGTTGACAACCCCAACCATCGGCTCTCTCAATCGCCCGCAGAGGCCCCCGAAGACGGAAGTCTTCTGCGGAGACTCAGTGAGTGCCACGGGCTCTCGGATGTTGCCCCTGTGTCTCCTTCTCAGCGCTCTGTAGACCTGGACCAGGGGCAACATATGCCACATCTTCTCTGTTCGTATTTGCCTACACCCCTGAGGAACGAGACTCGTTTGAGTGTAACGCATGTACGTTTGTACTGATATAATCGACGTATATAGATCAGAGCCAAGTAAGCAGAATTGGTGCTGGGGCTGAACGATATCGAAGAAGAATGGCGCCCAATCCTGCAGTGCCTGCCACCATGCCTCTACATCACGTCACTTCGCAGATCCAGCAACTATTGGATCCTTCTTTTGCCAACGCCAGGTCTGGAGGCATCATCCTGCCCGATTATATTCGAGGATTACCACCTCGCCTGCAGAAGGAGGACATCGATTATTTGGCAATGAAAGGAGCCTTGACGGTGCCTGATGTGGGACTGCGGAATGAACTGCTCAAAGCCTACATACATTATGTCCACACGTACATGCCCCTCCTAGATCTGGAGGACTTCCTGCAGACTATCGTGCAAAATGACGGAATTCGCCGTATGAGTCTCCTTCTATTTCAGGCCGTGATGTTTGCCGGTACTGCCTTCGTTGACCTGAAGCACCTTCAAGCCGCCGGATACTCAAGCCGGAAGGCAGCCCGAAAATCATTCTTCCAACGCGCCAGGCTTTTGTACGATTTCGACTATGAGGTGGATAGGATCTCACTTGTACAGTCACTGCTATTGATGACATACTGGTATGAAACTCCAGATGATCAGAAGGACACCTGGCATTGGATGGGTGTCAGCTTGTCTCTAGCACATACCATTGGTTTGCATCGTGACCCAGGTAATTCTCGGATGGATGTTCGACGCCAGCGAATGTGGAAGCGCATATGGTGGAGCACCTACACTCGTGATCGCCTAATTGCTCTGGGAATGAGGCGCCCCATGCGCGTCAAGGATGACGATTGTGATGTTCCCATGCTAACCCTAGACGACTTCGAATTTCATCCCTTTTCACCGGAGATTGTCAGTATGGTGGGCAACTCGGAGATTCTACAAAACGTGAGCCACCAGAAAGAGCTCGCGCTCATGTTCATAGAGAAGGCGAAGCTTTGTCTCTGTGTCAGCCACGTCCTTTCGGCACAATATTCCGTGCTCAGCCATAAGTTTGGTGGTACAATGGAAACGACTATGATGTTGGTTCCGAAGAAGTCGGCGGCAGAGACATTTGAGGTTCGACGATGCGACCAGGAGCTGGAAGATTGGCTGGCCCATCTTCCGTCGGAGATTCAATACGCTCCAATGGCCCCAGCGAAGCTAACCGAGGCACAAGAAGTCCTGCATTCCCATCGGGCTCTCTTAAAGATGGTTTACTTGACAACGTCGAGCGCGTTACACCGTCCCCAAGTTCTTCCTGCCATGCCCTTTCCCTCCACGGACGCAGAGCTACAGGACATCTCTCGGAATAAGGTTCGATTTGCTGCGGTCGAGATCACAAACATTGCTCAAGACCTTCACGCCTTAGATTTAACTCGTTATTTCCCTACGACCGGTGTGACCGTGCTCCTGCCTGCCGTTATCATTCATCTTCTTGACATCAAGTCCAGTGACCCTAATGTCCGGATGGTTAGCCTTCAACGGTTTTACCAATGTATGCGCATTCTCCAGCGCTTGCGGGAGATCTATGCATCCGCCGACTTTGCCACGTCATTTTTGGAGGCCGCGATCCGCAAGGCCGGCATTCAACTCACAGTGGCACCTCAAGACGTACAGACACGAAACAATAGCACATTAGATTCCGTTCGATTGAATACATTGACGCCGCCCCCGGATTCTCTAGCACAGAAGATTCCCGACTTGACCTACCCCAAGACCAGCGGCACCCGACTAGCTGGTGAAACTGCGGAGGCCTCTGGATTCGCGTCTACGCCGCCACCCTCAGACGGAAGTGAAAATGGCAGTACCAATAACATTAACCCACACTACCATCAGGACGCTTTCGCAATACCTAATCTAGACTCTGACCTAAGCATTAGCGAACTTATGGACTTGGCAAATGATGCTGAGGTGACTCAGAACGACTTCGACGCCTTGATCAACTTTGATGACACCGGTGCGGAATTGTTCGCTGCCGATGATGGCCTTAACATCAACGGTAACCCCAAAGGCCAGGGGTATGGTTTCAATATCGGCGCAATGGACAACGTGCCGGACTTGTTCGGAACTGAGAACAAAGGAGTTGGGTTGGCCGGGCTAGGCGATGGGCAACTCCATGAGGATCGCACCTCAACAACGCTGGGCGCCAACGAGGTATCACGGGCCGAGCTTAATGGCATTGCTGATCTCGAAGCCGAGCTTGGATTGAATCTATGATTATAACAAGCCATGTGTTACGATACTTTTTTTTTTTTTTTTTTTTTTTTCCTTTTTCTCAGTCTATTTCCCTTTGTCCGGGTGGTTACGCGTGTATTTACAGGGCTGGGTGTGACTTGATTTTATAAAAAGCAAGGGCATGTAAAGGACGGCGCATCATGTGTAACGGCACTCTAGGATGAGATTTATGTCGGTTTCGCCTCCCCGTGAGAACAACTGTGTTTATATTGTATAGAGATTATCTCGAAAAGTACATAATGAGGAATATGACAGACCGATATATGAATATTTTCTTTAGTTGGTTTGTTCGCGCAGTGTTTTCCATGGCGTGCCGATTCCCTCTGCTGCACTTCTCGACTCAGTCGGACCGAAAGCAGAAGTGCAGCGTTCTGATCAAGCCGACCGACCCGCGGGGCCACCTCCTCCAGCACTCCCTGAAGCATCGCTGTCTGGAGCTTTATCACATGCATCCGGCATCCCTTGGTGTGTCTCAAAGTATGCCGTGGGAGTCTCGGCTTCGGTATAGGATCGACAGAGTTCTGGGACTCATGTTTCTGTCGATCCAAATTTGATCATCTCCCCAGTAGTCATCGAGTGAAACCAAAATGGATTGTTACAATCTAGTATAAAGTTCAACTGGTGGGCACCACTTTAATGTTCTTTCTACCTACCTATCGTTCATTGATTCATTGTTGTTCCGGGAATGTATTGTCACTAACTACATCGTCAATCAGGAGACTTGCCGTATGGATGGACTTTGGTATGTAGGACGATGGAGGTGTGTCAGAACCAATTGAGGGGTAATGTTTGTCCAGATTGAATGATCCGAACATTTCCATTAATTAAACATTAACCCTCTTCTGGCAGGTCATTACTCTAGGACCTAATCTAGTGAACCTTAGTTCCTCTTGGGTACTACTACAGTCAGGTATGTATGTACATATGTACATAACTGTAGATTCTGACTTCTGCAAGTTGTTTCTCTCTTGCCTGTTATCCCTAATGCAAGGCGCCTTAGCACACAGTTCCCCGCTGTTAATGAGCCATGAGCCCTGACCCCTGGCTCCTGGCTCCGATGATTGCGGGGTTTTGGTCAATTGATTCATCTTGCCGATCCTCTCCATTCTGGGAAGCTCCGGTTTGATCCTGCGATAAGCGATGAGACGGCCACTCGACGGATATAGCAGGTAGACAGCAGGATTCCTTGACGCTGCCTAGAGAAATTAAGCCGTGCAAGTTGACACCGCACGCGGCCGATTATGAAGCGATCTGCAAAGCTAATCTTGCTCAGGGTATTCCGTGACTTCCGTTCATGTCAAACAAGTCATGCCCTTATGCCCGAAATACTACCAGGATATGTTAGTAGTCGGTATCGCAATCCAATGTCTGTACGTTGCATTGCATTCAAGGCCCCCTAATGGCTGCATACAGGCCGCCCCCTCCCACCATGTGGGCCATATCAATGCTAGAAGTCCGTTACCCCGACGTATAAAGAGTCAAAAGGTATTCCTCTGAGCGCTGACCTTCTCAGTAATTGAAGGCGTTGCGAGTGGCTCATATCCATGTTGCTGGTCGCTGGATAGCATCTCTCCTTGCATACGATTAGGACATAGACCAAACGAGGGACCGGGAGTGAACTGCTGAACCTTAGTTAACATGCGTGGCTACGGATTTCTCTCGGTACTACCCTTGGTTGCAGCCAGCTGGGCGCTTCCTGGAAGTATCCCGGCGTCTGTCCATAGACGACAGCTACCCAAGAACCCCACCGGGGTTAAGACCATTACAACCGCAAACAATGTCACCATCCGGTACAAGGAACCCGGTGCAGAGGGTGTCTGCGAAACTACCCCGGGTGTCAAATCCTACTCGGGATATGTCGACACTTCTCCCGAGTCCCATACCTTCTTCTGGTTCTTCGAAGCTAGACATAACCCTGAGACTGCACCTATCACATTGTGGTTGAACGGTGGCCCTGGGAGCGATTCATTGATCGGTCTTTTCGAAGGTTTGCTCGATGCTCGTTACAGTCTTTCAGATCGCTGTTAACCTTTGGTTAGAGCTGGGCCCTTGCCATGTCAATTCGACTTTTGATGATTACATCAACCCTCACTCGTGGAACCAGGTCTCCAATTTACTATTCCTGTCCCAGCCATTGGGAGTTGGTATGGCCAGCAGCGCCCTCCCCTACTGCGGTCTTCCTATATTGACGATGTTCTGCCCGTAGGGTTTTCTTATAGTGATACGGTTGATGGATCCATTAACCCTGTCACTGGGGTCGTCGAAAATTCGAGCTTCGCAGGAGTTCAGGGCCGCTACCCAATTATTGATGCCACTATGATTGGTACTGGTTCCTTCCTGTCCACATGTTTCCATTTACTGATACGACAGCAGATACTACCAATCTTGCCGCAGAGGCTGCGTGGGAGATCCTTCAAGGATTCCTTGGTGGACTGCCGAACTTGGACCCTAGGCTGCAGTCTAAGGACTTCAGTCTATGGACAGAGAGCTACGGAGGGTAGGTGGTTTTCTTGTGTAAATCTCTAAATGGCTGTGATGGTTGCGCTGATATGTTTCCTTTGGTTCAAAGGCACTATGGTCCTGCAGTGAGTTCTACCAGGGCGACGTGTCAAAAAAAAAAAAAAAAAAATGCAAGTCTAACGAACGTAGTTCTTCAATTATTTCTATGAGCAGAATGAGAGAATCGCCAATGGTACTGTTGATGGTGTTCAGCTTAATTTCAACTCTCTGGGAATTATCAACGGCATCATCGACGAGGCGATCCAGGTATACCATCGAAACAGCCGATAGAACATCTTCCATAGCAAAGCTGCTAACCTATGCCTGCAGGCCCCTTACTACCCTGAGTTCGCCGTGAACAACACATATGGTATTAAGGCTGTGAGTTTCTCCTTATGTCCATGTGATTATTCCCACGGATACTCATCACCATGACAAGGTCAACGAGACTGTCTACAACTATATGAAGTTTGCCAACCAAATGCCAAATGGTTGCCAGGATATGATTTCCATTTGCAAACAAATCAACCGCACCTCATTAGCTGACTACGCCCTCTGCGCTGAAGCGACCAACATGTGTAGGGATAATGTTGGTAGGTTTTTTTTTTTTTTTTTTTTTTTTTCCTCTATGAAATACAAGGTATATGATTCAAACTGGTACAAATGTTAACACGAGAAATAGAGGGGCCATACTACGCTTTTAGTGGTCGTGGTGTGTATGATATTCGGCATCCATACGATGTAAGTAGGGCTTTGACTTCTACTTCCACACCGTATGCAGTGCGATGCATGGTTCATTGTTGACGAGTAAAACCCTTCATATGGTATCAGGACCCGACCCCGCCAAGTTATTACAACAAATTTCTGGCAAAGGACTCTGTCATGGACGCCATCGGCGTCAACATCAACTACACCCAATCCAACAATGACGTCTACTACGCTTTCCAGCAAACTGGCGACTTTGTCTGGCCCAACTTCATCAAGGACCTCGAGGAGATCCTCGCTCTCCCAGTGCGTGTCTCCCTCATCTATGGCGATGCCGACTATATCTGCAACTGGTTCGGCGGCGAGGCCGTTTCCCTCGCCGCAAACTACTCCCACGCGGCTCAGTTCCGAAGCGCAGGATACACGCCCCTGACAGTCAACAATATCGAGTATGGGGAAACTCGCGAGTATGGTAACTTTTCCTTCACTCGTGTCTTTGAGGCAGGCCACGAAGTCCCATACTACCAGCCCATCGCCTCACTGCAATTGTTTAACCGGACTATCTTTGGTTGGGACATCGCTCAGGGCCAGAACAAGATCTGGCCCAGCTACAAGACGAATGGAACGGCCACGGCCACACATACCCAGTCATCTGTGTCGCTGCCTATGACTACCGACATGTCCAGTGCTGGTGTCATATGAATACACTGGCATAGTATATGACGAGACCCGTCGAAACAATATGACGTCACGATACCTGATGTATAAATGTAAGCATGTAATTTTTCCGTCGGTGCACATGTAGCACAGTAACAACAACTATCATTCTTTTGCCACTTCGAGACGTGCCATGGGAACGAGTGGTATGGGCACGTAGCTCTGGTAACCAGAACCATCCCTACTTTCTCGGTTTACGTCAGACAGTCTTACATTAAACCATTCATGGCTACTGGGCATAATTAAATACATGATTGAACATTAATTCAATGGTACATCAAAAACTGAGAGTCTGAGTGTACTCCGGGGTAAAGGGTTAAAGAGAAGCTTTCCACGGAGGCCGCCCAACATGTCATAATAGATATCAACTATTAGCCTTAGTGTAACAGAGCGATACATTCAAATAAGCAGGAAAGGATCAACACAAGGCAAAACTAAGCAACAGACGTCCGCTTCTCCTCCCTCTTTCCAGATGTCTGTTCTTCCATAGGGATGTTACCCATGACGTCATGTGTTGTTTCGTCGGAGAATTTGAGATCTTCTTCGATATCTACATGGTCCTTAATCTTGAAGAAGATGATGGGGGATGCAATAAGAAGACTTCCGAGAAGAAGACCCCAACAAGAGGCAAGCTCGGTCATAAAAGGAGCCTTATCAAGGTCCAGGCTGTGGAAGGGAGTCGTCAGTAAGGAATTGAAGCATTCCGTTGGGTAGACACAATTATATGATAACTTACGCCCACATTCCCGCTGCGCCAGCGGACTGAATCCCCTTATAGAAACCAGCAAAGTTTGCCAATTTGCGCGCGTTGTTAGTAAGTGATCCCATAAACCTGTAATACAAAGATTAACCGTCAATCTCAAACTCTCGTACTTTAAAGGGGGCAGGTGGTGCGCGGACGACAAGGTAAAGAAAGGCGGTAAACTAACCAATAAGCGCAGGTTTGGAAGGCAGCGTCGTAGAAACCATAAAACATATAAAGGAACATAGGACCAACATAGCCACTATCCGACCAGTCCTTATCAAGCGGCGCGTCGGCACGCGTATATTGCTTCTGGAATGCATAACCACCACCCCAAACGCCCAATGTGAGAAGGAAGAGTAGGACAAAGTTGATCTTTGCGCGCATTGACCGAGAAAAGAACTTCATGTCCAGAGTAAAGCCGAAGATGAAGGCGCCGACCATCTGCATGAGCCAATAGAGGCAGCTGTTGAGAGACCTAGTGCGGACATTGAAATAGGCGCCATTGACGCTGTTGAAATGGTAACCGTAAAACCAATTGCTCGACAAAAACAAAGGGAACATTAGGACAATATAATAGTCACTGCGCAGAGTGTCAAGAAGACCTTTGAATTCTGATTTCCAGGAGGGATTCTTCATGACGATGACACGTGTATGGTCCGAGCGCATAATGTACTTTGAATCTGCTAAGCCCCATGCGAGAACGAAACCTACTGCCATAAGGACCATGAAAGCTATATATGTACCATCATTGACCCGACCAGCGCTGGAGTGCAGATTCTGGCCCAGAGGTACCTGTGCGTACGAATGGCATCATTAGTGTCTATTCTCCTACTAAATATGAGTAGGATATGGGAGCAAAAGAACCTACCAGACTGCCTATCACACCACCGAGGTTGAAGATCACCCAGAAGATGGAAATATATTTGCCCTTTTCGTGTTCACGTGGGTAGCTCATCATGACGGCTCCCTGGGCGCACCACAACAGCCCAGCACACACACCAAGCAGCGCACCAGAAAAGACCAGGAAGCCGGCATTGGAGTTATGGTTATATGAGAGAAGTGATGCCACATAGAGGAAGTATCCAAATCCGCCAAGCGAGAGAGTCAGGCGGAGGCCAATACGATTGGCAATTGAGCCAGCGAAGAAGCCTACCACGGCAAATGTGCTGTATAACGCAGTATTGGCCTTGTTAACATCGGTTGCATCGACTTGGCCACCACCCCCTAGACCACTCACAGCATTGAACATGCCAGGGCAAAGGAAACAAACAAAGGAGACCAGAACGAGCTGGGTCATCGGGTGTGCAAACCAGGGTAGTGTTATAGAACCAATCTTCAAGGGCTTGTACATCCATGGTTTCCCCGTGACAGAGTCCTGACCAGCCTCGGGGTCCGAAGTGGCGGCAGCAAACTCCTTCTCCGCAGGATTATCATCTCCAACCGTTGAGTTACTCATTGCTTTGGAGGATGCAAGAAGGGAATCTCTAAAGGCTGTGTGATAAGAGGCTGCGTAAGAGCTTGTTAGGAGAGTAGAAGTTCACTTCAAAGCAGTCAGTACCCGAAAGTGGAATGTTCAAGCTGAGTCTAATGCACAATAGTGGATCAAAGAAAAAGGGAGACAAAAATGGAGGGTTTGCTGGTGGTCAAGCTTTGAAAAGAGAGAGAGAGAGAGAGGGCAAGGGTTGAGGAAGAATGTAGGAGAAGGAAAAAGGGGTCAAACAGGTGGAGCAAGGTAAACAAAAAGAGAGAGGTAGGGACACAAACATCAAAATACAAAAAGAATATATATATATATATATAATTAAAAAAAACAGAAAGACAAAAAGAAGGGAAGTTACCGGAAGCAAGTGAAAGGAATAAAAGGGTATCAATGTGTAGGCAAGAAAAAGAGGTAAAAGTTTGGTCGGGTGGTTTTCCTTTTTGAAGATATAAGTATTATACAAAGAATTTGCAAGAACTCAAGTAGCACAGAATGACACCACAACACAAGCGTAGACAAAATAATGGAGGGAAGGAATGTTCAATGTTTGTTGTGATGTTGGGGATCTCAATCTGGGGTAAGGAAGAAGAGGGAAAAAGCGAAACAAATATGGGATATTAATAGCAGAATCAGATCAACCCCATATGTTTTAGGCGGAGTATCTTGAGCTCGGGGCTTCAAAGTCGCATCCAGCCGGTGCTTGTGAACTTCAAATGATGTGCAGTTGTGGAGTGTAGTGTAGAGTAGATAACTTGCGGATACCACCATAGATGACAACAATACTACATCTACGACTCGATAGTGGGGAGGAGAGACAAAGCCATGATTCTCGAAGAAAAGCGAAGACAAGACGTACCTTGGTCTAATGTTGCGTTGACCCGGTATCAGTGTTTTTGCACGATGTCAGACAAGACTGACAACGTCGTGGAAATTTCCTTTCCACGAGTGTTGCAGTCTGAGGATAAGGAGGGAAAACGTAAAGAATAGACCCTATAGAAGGAAGGGTACAGCGGAGATTAGCCCAAGAACTGCGTAGGAATCGACAACCACAGTTCTGATCTCTTGCTCACACTCTCTCCACGACTCCAGTGGAAATTGCGGAGAAACTGCAGCGAATGAACAGATTGCCGATCGGGAAATAAGAGTCCCGAAATCGCGAAACAATTTGGTAAATAACAAAAGAAAAAACCAACCCTAAAACAGAGGTGAGGTCGAAATGGAAGTGGAAATGATTGAGTAACAGGAAAGAGAGGTTTTAAAAAATAAAAAGAGATTTTAAGATTAAGAAGAATGACAATTTTAGGATAATAACTGTCTCAAGTCACTGAGTCGCGTGTTCATTCATTTATTTTTTTAGTACTGCTTAGTCTCATGGATAGCTTTTATTTATTTTTTTTTCTCTCTGCATTCGGGTCCTCTCTATGATACGAGAATGATTTCATATACATAGACAAGTGGTGAGTGATAAAGAAATCGAAGGAGAAAGAAGATATACTGAGCGTAAATAGAATATCTTCATTAGATTTTGTAAAACTATTTTCTTTTTTCATCTTTTTTCAAAAAAAAAATTTTTTCTTCCTTTGACCATGATAGCAGCAGTCGCTTGCAAAACGTGATCCACGAGGTGTGGCTGGTTATCTCCAGACTTATCCATTGTCCAACCAGAATCGTTCTATGGGAACGCAACGAAAAGCCGAAGGAGACGGTAACATCGACTGTTTGCAACCTTCACTTCGATGCCGAATGCGGGGAGGCGAACTGAGTTTCCACTGGTACAGTACTCCGTACTCCGTTGTAGCGTAGTATTGGTGGGGGCTTGATGAAACCGTTTTGTTAGTAAGTACTCACTGCATGTACATCCTCTAGGTTTCTCTTCCAAAGACTTTCCTAAAAAAGAGTGAAAAGAAACTAGCAATCCATTTATATCATGATTGTATCATTATTGAGCAGAAATAAGCCAAAAAATAGTCAGTACAATGTTTGAATAAGGGTCATCTACCTAGCGCCTTCTTGCAGAAGAATCCCTACTAAGTACATGCGCGGTCTTCAATACTTGTATGTATACTACTAATTTTTCTACTTTCAATGTAAAGAGGTATAGGCCTGTAATATTCACTGTAGGTGGATACGGCTCCTGTCTGCAATGGCCTAGAGACACTCCCCTGTATGGTAATTAGTTAAATAGTCTCATTCGGTATGAAAGAAGTATGTATTGGTATCCTGAGCGGTACTGGTATGTAACAAATTGCTAGTATGTAATATGCTAATGACTAACCACTACCATACTACAGACCTAACCACTCCGTTGTATGCACTACATGGACATTGCAATTAATGGATGTATGAATCGTATTCAATTTTTTTTCCTTTTTTTTTTAAGAAAAAAATAAAATAAAAAAGGAGTACCCCATGATACATCACAATGGGAGGATCCTATGGAACCGAGTCCCTAATATCATGCCCCATCAGACCATAGACGTCACATCCTCTCTCGTTCCTGTCGATGTCACATTCTCACTCAGTGGGACTTTTTCCCCATGGGAGGCAACGTCAAGAGACAATAAACGCCTCATGGAGCCACTGGATGTCGATCTCCTTCACACGTTTTCTGACGAACTTGCCCCGTTTCATTTGCGTGTGCCTGCCGGCCGTGATCGATGTTACTATCTATCCATGATGTAGCCTTTCACATTCTGTCTTTGATTGGAAAGGTCTTCATTTACTCCTTATCTATATGCATAATCTCCCCCTCTTTTCTTCGGTCCTCCTCATATTCTTCTGTACGGTCTATTGTTTCCTTGTCAGCGACTGCCAAGACATTTCTTTATCTGCATCATCGTAACCAACGAACGGTAACTGCTCACCATGCCTGGCAAAACAGCTACCCCGCCACGCATAACGAAATTTACCAACTGCCGGATTGTTCGTGGTAATCAACTCGTCGAACAAGATGTCTGGATTGACTCTCTATCTGGAAAGATTCTTCGCGACCAGGAGGCCTTCTATGAATTGCACATGTCTCCCGACGAAGTCATCGACCTTGGGGGCCGAATCCTCGCTCCAGGACTTATTGACGTGCAGTTAAACGGCGCGCAAGGCTTTGACTTTTCTGTTCCCAAAGCTTCAAAAGAGGAATATGATGAAGGGTTGCGTATGGTCAATAAGGGCCTCGCCAAAACCGGTGTGACATCATATCTCCCGACTGTCGTTAGTTCTACGCCAGAGGTTTATTGGAAAGTATGTCCGAACCTTTCTAACGTTGCTGGCCTCTTGTTGTCCTTCGATAGTGGATATGCAAACATCAAAATCAAGCCTAAATTCTCTAACATATTTTCTAGGTCCTCCCATCGTTAGGTCCTCCTGGAGCCAAGCATCGCGCAGAGGATGGTGCAGAGTCGCTGGGTGCCCATGTGGAGGGTCCATTTATTAGCCCCGGCCGCAATGGCATCCACAAAACTGATGTTTTGCGTGCTGCAAAGAGTTTTGAAGACGTTGTTGACTGCTATGGCAAGGAGAACATGATCGGACCATCAAAGACTGTAAGAATGATCACGGCTGCCCCCGAAGTGGGCAGTATGGTCAACAATATTCCAAACCTGACCGCCCAAGATATCATTTATTCAATTGGACACTCAGATGCAACATATGAGCAAGCCATGAACGCCACCAAACAAGGCGCGACCATGATTACCCATCTTTTCAACGCCATGCGGCCCTTCTACCATCGCAACCCTGGCGTGTTCGGTCTTCTGGGTCAAAATGAGCACCGCCGACCATTCTATGGTGTCATCGCCGATGGCATCCATCTCCATCCCACCTCAATTCGCATTGCGTATAACGCCCATCCAAACGGTCTCATTCTTGTGACTGATGCTATGAAGCTTTGCGGTCTCCCGGATGGTGTCTACGATTGGACCAATGGAGAGCGCATTGTCAAAACCGGAGCTCGGTTGACGCTTGAGGGCTCCGATAAGATTGCAGGCAGCTCTGCCACCCTCATTGAATGTGTGAACAACTTTCGCCGATGGTCGGGTGCGTCGACTGCAGAGGCCCTGAATGCTGTTACTACCACACCCGCACGTCTCTTGGGACTTGAAGGTGTCAAGGGAACATTGGACTGTGACGCAGATGCAGATTTGGTCGTCCTAACTGACGCGCCGGATACTTATTCTGGGCCAACCTTGACAATCGATCAAGTCTGGAAGCGCGGTGTCAAGATTTATGATGCTGAGAAAGAAGTTACCAACAGTGAGGTTTAGCACGTTCAAAGTCCTATACACATGCTATGCTATACCAGTTTGTGGTCATGCTATCCATTTTAATTGCCTGTTAGATTACCATACTTATCTTATTCTTCTTTAGCTATGTCCTTTTTTCGAGTGTCTCTTTGTTTTGAGGGGTATCGAGCAGTGTGATCTGTGTTTTTTCTTGGTGTCGTTCATTACTATCATTTATACCTTGTAGCCGTCATTCTTGTACTCTGGAGAGCAATTTACGATAGAACTAAGACTATAGAAGACTTCATATAAACTAGACGAAAAATATTAAAATTGGAGGAAACCCGTTACCAGTGATAACCACTTTATCCTGTGCTGTGTTTTCTACTTCGACATGCTCTTTCTACCAATAGATCGATTATGTGGACGGACACCAAATCTGAAATCTTTATATATTTTCTCTAGAGTTCGATAGCGCTACACGCGCTAAAAATGTGATCGCTCAAAATCATAGGAACAAGTACAGAAATACAAGATATGGGATAGGGAATACAATAGCCCTGTCCATTTAAACACATCTCTACATGCCAACAGCGCAATATATGGCGATGTAGAATCTCACCTCTTCCTTTTTGCCTCTTTCGTCTTCTCAATTTGATGTTGTGACATAAATCATGAACCGTGTGACATCTGAGTACTTCTAATGCCGCTTACATAAAACCTCCCCACCTCTATACATAGTCGCCTTCATGGAGTAGCGATATTCACGAGGACAAAACAAGCGTTCACAGACGGGGCTGCTCGCGCTTCCATCCAGCCTCTTCAGCAATCAACTCCGCAGCACGCTCTCCGATAGCCAGTACGGTCAACATTGGGTTGATGCTGGGCATCTCAGGGAAGACACCGGCGTCAGCAATACGGACATTCTTCAGGCCACGGACCTTCAACTGAGGGTCAACGACTGCCAGAGGATCACGATAAACATCACCCATCTTTGTGGTTCCAGCAGGGTGGTAGACTGTGTGAGCCACACGGCGACCATACTCGGACAGCTCCTCATCGGTCTGGATCTTGGGACCGGGGGCAACCTCACGCTTGATCCAATCCTTAAAGGGAGCCTGCTGGGCAATCTCACGTGCCGCCTTAAGACCGGCGACGATGGTGGCAGCATCATAACCCTCAGGGTCGGTGAAGTAACGGAAATCCAAAGCTGGCTTCACGTTGGGGTCAGCTGAGGTCAGGTAGATACGGCCACGGGAGCGGGGGCGAGGAATGTTGGGAGTCATGCAGAAAGCATTAACAGGAGCATCGTATCCAAGGCGACTGGTGTTGAGATCGAAGGGGATTTGGTAGCAGTGCATCATAACGTCGGCGCTACGGCCATCAGAACCAGCGGCGTTAGAAAGTTCGCGACGCAGGAAGATGCCAGCATCGGAGTCCATAGTGGTCTGGTTGGGAGGCACAGGGCGATTGAGCTCCCACATGATAATACTCTCCGGGTGGTCCAGGAGATTTTCACCGACGCCGGGGATGTCCTTAACCACCTCAATTCCCAAGGAGCTCAGTTGGTTCTGAGGACCCAATCCAGAGAGCAGCATTAGGCGAGGAGTATCTACAGCACCGGCACACAAGATGGTCTCCTTCTTGGCCCGCAGGGTGTGCTTGGCGCCCGACTGTAAGGTCAAATTGACACCGGTAACAGCGTCTCCTTCAACGTTCACGCGGGATACCCAGGCGTTGGTTAGAATAGTCAGGTTGGGACGCTTCTCCTCACCACGCAGGATGGGATGGATATAAGCGACGCTGGCACTGCTGCGGCGGCCGTCATCCGGGTTATAAGAAACGTTGAAGAATCCAACACCCTCAGTAAGCTTACCATTCAGACGGATCTCCTTGTTGAAATCAGGAATAATTGGGATGTTCATGGCAGTGGAGCAAGCCTCAACCCAGTCCTTGCAGAGTTGGTTGCGGTGACGGGCGTGAACCGGCTGAACGGTATTGCGGAGGTTGTCCAACACGCGGGTAAAGGTCTCAAAGGACCAGCCCTTGCAACCTTGCTGTTCCCACCTCTGGCAATCATATTCGAAAGGACGGAAAGAGATCAGAGTATTGTGGCTGGAGCAGCCGCCCAGGACTTTAGCGCGCGAATGACGGATATGGCTGTTGCCTGTGAATCAAGAAAGTTAAACAACCGAGATTTCTTCTTTCCAAAGAAACTTGCGTTTCCACTCAAGTAGGTTTAAATGTACACACACAAGAAAAAAGAAAAAAAAAAAAAAGGAAAAGAAGAAGACGTGCAACATACCCATGGGCTGCTCAGTGGTGGGATAGTCATAGTCCAACTCGCCTCCCAGCAAATTAAGCCACTCTCTCAAATTGAGAACCCGGTCATCGTTGAAGTCGCTGGGACCACCCTCAATGACAAGGATACGCTTGTTGGGCAAGTACTGCGCCAGGCGGCTGGCAATGACACAGCCTGCCGTGCCACCTCCAACGATGATATAGTCATAGCTGTTGACGTCGCCGGCGGGGAAATCATTTGTGGTAGCCATGTTGAAAGAAAGACACAAGATTCCACGTTAAAAGAAGATATAAGATAATGTACGTAAGAGGGGAGAACGTTGAGAGAAGAGGAGATGTGGATTGAGGGGAAAAGAAGAGAAGAAGAGAGGAGATAACCTCGACTTTTAAATTAGAGGACGAAGATGCGGTGATGGAGGCCGAAGGCCGTCGGCCATCAGACCACCACTTCCTTCCTACTGATAGACTTCTTTTTTTTTTTTTTTTTTTTTTTCATTGATTCCAATCTTTACCTACTTTTGGACACCTTCGGCGGGTCACCTGGAAAGGATTGAGTTAACCAATGGCGGTGAATGAAAGTCTTGAAAGTGGAGCCGCACTACTGTTTACCGATTAGATAATAGGGAATATGCATCGAGAATCTTTGATCAGTATCCTTCCATCTCGATTGATTTCTAACATGGTTGAGAATTCATTGATAAAGCACCTGATAAATCAAAGAAGTTGCTCAAGCTGCGTCCCCGCTGTTTCTTCTATCCACTGGAGTTACTTTCAATAGACAGCAAAGGCACGACTCGCTATATTACTAGTATTAGAACGTCCCTTCCATATGCAGTTCTATGAAACTTCTCTTCCGCCTCACGACGTCAAACCCCACACGAGGTTTCGCGCTAAAACACGCCACGAACTAATGCACGGACCAACCGTTAACCCAACAAGGCAGCTCAACGGAGAATATCCACAATTGAATTCTGAGATAACACTGTCCTTAGATGAATTATCACCTTGGGATGATTCGTAAGAATCTCGAAATAGATAGAAGACCCCATTAGCCTTCTTCCGTATGCTAACGGAAATGTTTGATAGTTGTTTTTCCCTAGTTTAGGACGTTCCTGAGACCCTGACCGAGGAGGAAGAGGAAGCAGACCAAAAAAAAAAAACTGAAAGTATTTTTGTTCTTCAGTTTGCCGCCGCCGAAGATCGCCTGCCGCCTAAATGTACTAAGTACCCAGATAAAGGTGAGGGGTAGCGAATCACAGCTTTGGCGGTCTGGGAATACGTAAAGCTTAAGTTCTTCCTCTTTTTTTTTCCCCTTCTCCGTCATACCGAGATACCATAGTCCGTAGTATGATATAAATTGGCTCAACTGGAAGTCCTACATACGAACTCCCCTCCTTCCATACCCGTCTTCTTAGAAAATTAATACTCTAGCCTGTTCAATATTGACGCACACCATGTCCTTTTTCTCTCTCCCTCCACGCCGACTGTTTTATGATGGCAAAGTTCAGTCTGCCTCATCCGGCAAGACTTTTCAATCTGTCAATCCCTCCGACGCCACCCCGCTTGCCGAAATTCAAGTTGCCTCCCATTCTGACATTGACGCAGCTATCGCTGCTGCTGACCGAGCATTTCCCTCCTGGTCACAAACCCCTCCTATTGCTCGCGCGCGTATCCTCCAGAAAGCGTCTCTCATACTCCGTGAACGAAATGACGAAATCGCTCGGGTTGAATCTCTAGATTCCGGGAAGGCTTTCACAGAAACTAGTACAGTGGATGTTGTCACAGGCGCTGACGTTCTGGAGTACTATGCGAACCTTGTTGGGGGTGGTGGTCTGAACGGGGAGACCGCTCAGCTGAGAGAAGACGCTTGGGTGTTCACTAAGAAGGCTCCTTTGGGAGTCTGTGCGGGAATCGGTGCATGGAATTATCCCATCCAAATGTATGATATCTAGTTGGTTATTGCCAGCACAGTTTTACCCACATCACAGCTTGAATCATGACTAACTGAAACAGTGCCCTCTGGAAATCCGCCCCTTGCCTTGCTGCTGGAAACACCATGGTCTACAAGCCGAGTGAATTCACACCGCTTCATGCGCAGACTTTGGCAGAGATTTACAAGGAAGCTGGACTTCCTGATGGTGTGTTCAACATTGTTTATGGTGCCGGTGATGTTGGTGCTTACCTGACCTCCCACCCAACAATTGCCAAGGTTTCCTTCACTGGCCAGGTGGCCACTGGAATGAAGGTCGCCGGTTCCGCCGCTGGCAACATGAAATATGTAACCATGGAACTTGGAGGGAAAAGCCCTCTGGTTATCCTCCCTGATGCAGAGCTTGAAAATGCCGTCGACGGAGCTATGATGGCCAACTTTTACAGTACCGGTCAGGTCTGTACCAATGGCACCCGTGTGTTTGTGCCTTCTAGCATGAAGGTAGCTTTTGAGAACCGCTTGCTCGAAAAGATGCAGTACATTCGCCCCGGCCCCTTGTTCGATGAAACTACCAACTTCGGCCCCTTGAGCTCCGCCGTCCATCTTGAGAAGGTAATTTCCTATATCCGTCATGGTATCGAGACGGACAAGGCTACCCTCCTTTACGGCGGGCTTGGCAAGCCTCAAATTTCAAAGGAGCTAGAGAACGGATTCTGGGTCCAACCCACCATTTTCACTGATTGCAAGGATGACATGCTTATTGTCAAGGAGGAGATATTTGGCCCCGTAATGTCGATTTTGTACTACGAGACCATTGAAGAAGCTGTCCGACGGGCCAACGCTACCGAGCTTGGTCTGGCGGCAGGTGTCTTCACCAAGGATGTCAACTTGGCTCATCGCATTATCGACCAACTTCAGGCTGGTATTACTTGGGTAAACACTTGGGGAGAAAGCCCGGCTGAAATGGCAGTGGGTGGATGGAAGAAGAGTGGTCTCGGCGTTGAGAACGGCCGTAGGGGTATTGAAGCTTGGGTGAAGAACAAGAGCACTCTTGTCGATATGAATGGTGCTGTAGCAACGGTGTTTGCTAAGCTCTAGGCAATGATTGGCACAGATGTTTTAAAAAATAGTTGGAGCCATTACTTATGTCTCTTCCTTTCCTGACCACTTCACGATATATAAATGACCCGAGACAAATGAACCATACATGCACACTTTACGACATCAATGGAATTGGCCACAAAATTATACAAAAACACACCCATATCATTGTCTAATCTATTCTTTATGAGAAAGTTCGTTAGGTAATGATAGAAACACCTAGTACCAAACTGTCTATGAATATTGGTAAAGAAGGAGAGAAAAAAATAATAATAAAAGAAGAAAAAGAAAAAAAGAAATTTCCCCATAGGTCCATCCAGACTATCAAATAAAAACTGTTCCCTACTCCAAAATAAATAAAACAAGATAGAGCGCTTTATTGGCAATTTTACTTATGGCCCACGTACTTTGTCGAGAACAGCGTACTACTAACTCGGAACGCTTTCGCCCAACCATCAGTGTACGCCTTATATTACCTTGGGTCCTTGCCGCGTTCGATCAGTGCGAGATGACTCGAGTGCCCATGCGGTCAAACATCAGATCCCCTTTCAAGGTCGAGTCGAGTCCGCTGATGGCTGAATCGACCATTCGGGAAGACATGCTATCAGGCGTCAACTCCTCGTCATCTAATGTCTGGTTGAGCTGAGTATTGATTCTCAGGTCCTTGGGAACCCTTGGCGGTGTCGACGCTGGGGTGGGTTGCTGATTCGTTTTGCTCGTCCCCATAGGGGCAGGGACGTAGGTCCTCGGCCGGTAAACAAGAGGCGGCCCTTGAGTACGTGCATCAGTACCTGATTGTTCGATCGCCTCAAAATATCGGACTGTCTTGACTTTGAGTTCCAGTGTCGCATCCCGATCGCATACGATCAGCGGATGCTGGTGCAACTGGAGGGCTGAAAGGGTCCACATATGATTGACACCACCTTCGAGGCCCTTCTCCACTGCCAGTGCTTTGTGAGCGCCAGTGGCCACAATAACGACCTCCCGAGCTTCCATGATGGTTTGGATACCAACGGTCAAGGACATCCGGGGCACCTGGTCCACGTCTCCGCCAAAGAACCGAGAATTTGCCAAAATAGTGTCATAAGCCAGGGTCTTAACTCGAGTGCGACTGCTAAGGGACGATCCTGGCTCGTTAAATGCAATGTGTCCGTCTGGACCAACGCCACCCAGAAAGAGCTCGATACCGCCGTAGCGGGCGATCTTTGCTTCAAAAGAGGCGCATTCAGCAGCGAGATCAGAGGCGTTCCCATCAAGGATATTGATATTCTGAGGCTGGATGTCAACATGAGAGAAGAAATGTTTATACATGAAGCTGTGGTATGATTGAGGGTGGTCGCGAGGTAGCCCGACATATTCATCCTACGACAATTAGCACACTTGATTTCCTTGATAGAGGGTATGACTATAGAAAATATGACAGGGACCTACCATGTTGAAGGTCACGACATTCCTAAAAGAAATGTCTCCCGCTCTGTGACGTTGCACGAGGGTCTTGTAGATGACTTCGGGACTACTACCCGTCGGAAGACCAAGAACAAAAGGTTGATCTTGTGTGGGCTTAAAGGCTTTGATGCGACCTGGGAGGTGAAGTCAGAAAGAACCCAAGCATGCCAACTGAGGCAACGGCATACTGATGATATAATCGGCGATGTATTCTGAAGCCTCCAGGGCAGTTTCTCTAATAATCACTCTCCTGTGCACAAAGTAGGAACGTGATTAGCTTTGGGCCTACTTCAACCCAGCTTGGGGAACAACAGATACTGCCATACATGATGAACAGAACTACGTCACCGACAACGCAGTGGGGCAGTGCTGGAAGTTTTTGGATAAGCCTGGGGCTTTTTTTTTCTCGAAGTAAAGGATGAACAATATATATGCCAGGCAATCGAAGATGTTTGGTACGGGAAAGAAGACCACAAGAAATCTTGGAACAGAAAGAAATATGAACAGTAAGAAGAAGAGAGGCAAGTAATATGGGAGGTGGCCATCTGCCCTATCCACTAATGGGCCTGTTACCGTTACCTGTCAGGCCCTAGGATCGGCTGTGGAGTGTGACGGCATGATACTGCCTTTTCCACTGTTGTTATCACAGTCTGATTTTCATTCCCCTCCCTCAACCATGAGTGATGAATGTCACTTGACACATGCCTCTTGGAGGCCCGTGCCGGAAAGAGAAATAACAGTCCATATACAGTACCTCCAAATGATTAATAAACAAAATATACAACGGGGTATCATACTATGTCTGGGACTCAGATCCTGTATGTTCAATACCATTGTTGCCGAGGAAAGAGTAGCATCGTTGCAGTGGACTGATGACGCATACACTTCCCACTGGCTATGGTAGAGCATCCAATCAACCAGTAGTATCCGCGTCAGGAACTTTCGTCATGGATCGTACCCTAGCTACCCAGGAAACAGCGAAGATAACGGTCCATCCCTCACTTCGACGTAATGTTGCACGAGCGGGTGGCATAGTAGTACAGATATCAACTGGAGTTGCCCGGGGCCACTAAGCCTAAAATGGAATGGGAAATCACAGTCCGAATTGCTTGACAGTTCCGTTGCATTCGGTAGGATCGGGAAACCGGGGGAAGGGGATCGGAGCCCCCATGCAACCTCTCTTATCTGCTGTGGCGTCGTATCGATTGACGGAACTCTTGGTGGGTGAGCGGCATTTTTGTAATTCTATTTCAATACACTGGTACTGACTAGTAATAAAAACTGTTATGACGGTTTGGTATGGTACGGAGTATTACTGGTACTGAAGAAGACGGAATCCACACGTGATCTAACCAGGTGACCCCGTCGGGCTTTCCTTCAGTATCAACGCCCCTCAGCAAATGTCAATACTAGTAGGTACTGCCAAGGATGCAACAGCCTACTAATAGGAATATTACATCTATTGTACCGGCGTGAGGGATAAAAACCTTTCTTTCTGGGAGTTGTCACTATGGTCACTGCACCAACACCTACTCTCCTGGAACGAAAGTCCAAAAATGTTTTACCAATACCAATACTATAGACCTTTTCAATACTTCACTACTATTCTTGCTTAATCCAAAAGCTAGCTTTCTTCTCGCCCCCACACTCTCCATGCATTATCATTCGCCAAGCACTGACCACCACCCGTTGAAGCTGCTGCTCATAGCTTGCAGCCTTCCACAGTCCAGTCCTTTTGCCCCTGGTCATACTCGGATGAATCCTAACTAGCCTATTCTAAAGCTGATTTGTAGTATCCAACTGCCGGTTTTAGCCCTTGCCGTATTCTCCGACATCGTTTGCGGCGTGTGTCCCAACCTAATCTTTTTGCCCACCCAATATCGATCTTGAAATCTGATGGTCTCAGTGTGGGCCATATTACCCTTGCCCATTTCGTTGTGTTAGATTCTAAGCTGGCATTCCTTATTCAGGGCCCTCATGGCCCCAAGAGAGGACATGCTGCCCCCTGGCTGGGATGATCTAGACAGGTATGCAGCAATTCCGTCTGGCACGCGGTTCTCCATCTTGGACTGTGCACCACCGCTTGCGGAGTGGTCACGACCGATTGCAGCTATTCACATTTTGCCTTTGCAATCCAGTGTTGTTTCTTTTTTATCCTTTCTTTTTTCTTTCTTTTCTCTTCTCATCTCCCCCCTTTTTATTTTTTAGTTTTTATTTTATCTTTTTATTTTCTTTTTTTATCTTTCGCCACTGTTTTACTGGATTCCGATTCTTATCTGCTACATTGAATTTTAGTGTCCTTTTACCGGATTAATGGTCCTCGCTAACAATTTGAGTACTATGGCTTTTTTGACAGGCAGATGGGACAGCTCTTTATGATGGGCTTTGATGGAACGTCCGTTGATCCTCAGATTCGAACTCTCATTGAGGATTATCACCTGGGCTCGATCCTACTGACTGCCAAGAATTTGAAATGTATCTCTGCCTTCCTCTCTCATCGTTGATTTTGTTCTTGTGTCTCTCTTACCTTCCTACGGCCGCATCACATATATGATAACCACTAATTTACTTCTAGCTGCAGAAGATGCCACGCGTCTAGTCCTCGAGCTCCAGACAATCGCTCGGGATGCCGGTCATCCGGTGCCATTACTCATCGCCTTGGACCAGGAAAATGGAGGTGTGAACAGTCTCTACGATGAAATATACATCCGACAATTTCCCAGCGCAATGGGCATTGCTGCAACGGGCTCCAAAGCTCTCGCCCATGATGTCGCTGTTGCAACTGCCCAAGAACTGAAGGCTGTAGGAATCAACTGGATTCTGGGCCCCGTGCTAGATGTCTTGACCAACGTACGAAGCCAACCCTTGGGGGTTCGTACCACGGGTGATGATCCCCAAGAGGTGTCGCACTACGGAGTGGAATTCATGAAAGGTTATAAGGAAGCAGGGTTGGTGACATGTGGCAAACATTTCCCATCATATGGTAACCTTGAATTTCTTGGATCCCAGTCAGACGTCCCTATCATCACCGAGTCACTAGAACAGCTCAGTTTGAGTGCACTAGTGCCATTTCGAAACGCGATACTCCATGGAATTGATTCCATGATGGTTGGAGGCGTTTCCATGTCGTCTGCTGGGTTTCACGTGATGCATGCTTGCCTGAGTGAGCAAGTTGTCGATGATTTGTTGCGCAAGAAGATGAAATTTGACGGTGTGGTAGTTTCAGAATGCCTGGAGATGGAAGCACTCACTCATAATATTGGGGTGGGTGGTGGGACAGTCATGGCAAAGAAGGCGGGTTGCGACATCGTTCTTCTCTGCAGGTCATTCCCGGTGCAGCAGGAGGCGATCACTGGATTAAAGCTTGGTGTGGAGAATGGTATCATTGGCAGAGCTCGCATAGAACAGTCATTACGCAGAGTTTTGAGCATGAAGGCGAAATGCACCTCCTGGGAACAGGCTCTCAATCCTCCGGGTCTTTCCTCACTCACCCAGATGCAACCTTCCCATACCACACTTTCCACTAGAGCGTACAACAGCTCTATCACTGTCGTTCGAGATAAGAAAACTCTTTTACCCTTGTCCAACATCATTGAGCCTAGTGAGGAATTGTTGCTTCTGACCCCATTGGTCAAGCCATTACCCGCTTCTGCAGTGTCTCGCTCAGTCACCGAGCACCTGAATTTATCTATTGAACCCATGACATGGGACCGGACTTCCTCTGTGTTGAGTGGTGAGAGTGTCTTCAAGGAACTAGGGAGGTCACTATCACGGCAAAGAAATGGGCGTGTTTTGCATACCTCCTACACGGCCAATGGCGTCCGCCCGATCCACGAAAACTTGATAGACCGGGCCAGTGCAGTCATCGTAGTCACTGCAGATGCTAACAGAAATCAATACCAATATGGCTTTACTAAGCACGTATCTATGATTTGTCGGTCGCAGTTCACGCCTTCCGGCGAATCTCGCGAGAAGCCTGTGATCGTTATTGCTGCCAGTTCACCATACGATTTCGCAATGGATCCCTCCATCGGGACTTATATTTGCACCTATGATTTTACGGAGACGGCTCTAGAGGCACTAGTTAAGATTCTTTACGGGGAGATAATCCCCATGGGCTCATTGCCAGGATCTATTAATCGCAGCCAGAAGCTTCATCAAGCAAGACAGCACTGGCTAGTGGAGAATTGGAACGAAGAACGGGACTCGCATGCTTTAGATTCCCTCTTAGATGCGGTGAGAGAGGACTGTACTCAGGCGCAACGCTCAGAACTGCTGGGTGTGACGTCTTGCAGCTTCCTTCTGCGGAGAGAAGAAATTGATGAAGCTCATTTTGTTGTACGAAATAGCAGTACTCAAGCCTTGTACGGTTTCTGCTCGACATACTTCTTCCGGTCCACAGGCACCGGCGTCATTGGGGCCTTGATTGTCGACCCAGCAAGACGGAAGCTATCAATTGGAGCTTCCCTCCACAACCGCGCTATTCGAACACTCCTCCAACGAAAAGGTGTCAAGAGGTTTCAGCTCGGCTCTCGCTTGCCGGGGATATATCTAGGTATTCCGTCTGCAAACCCTGTTGAGAGGAAGAAGCTTCGGCAATGGTTTGCAAATTTAGGCTGGAACACAGCCCTCTCGCGGCCCGTTTGTAGTGTGGTGTTGCGCAGCTTGTCATCTTGGAAGCCGCCAAGTGGACTCATCCAAGGACTGCAGAATGCGGATGTGATCTACGACCTCGTATATGGATGGGATTTTGCAGACACAATCCTTGACCATATTAAAACTAATTCTAGACAAGGCGTCATAGATATCTATAAGGTAGCCCTTGGCGGAGCGCCTAATTGCGGGATTATAAGGGCTACGCGTCCTGGTGATGGGGCAATCCTAGGTAGTGTGGTCATTTACAACGGACGAGCTACCTTGGCGGAGCATATGCCTGCCCTGAAAGCCATGCATTCGTCCACGGGGGGCATTTCTTCCCCAGTCATATCACCCTCCGTGGGTGAGTATGCCACAGTAATGCAGGGGCTGATTTTCATGGGAATCAAACAGCACCGTAAACAGGGTGCTGATAGCGTTATTATGGATTGTGTGAGTACACCTCTTATAAACCGTTTGGTAGCCTTTGTACTGACACTTGTAAAACAGGTTGATGGTGACAGCAATTTCGACAGTTTATCCGGAATAATGGGTTTCAGTACGCTACACAGCTTTGAGGAAGTTAACTGTGACGCTGCGACCTGGACAATGATGACCGCGTCTTAGAAGATCCCCCTTTCTTTCTTTCCTTTTTTTTTTTTTTCAAAACGTCTTTCTTTCTTTTCTTTTCAACCCCCCCCCCCCCCCCCCCCCCCCCCCCCGACTTCCACTTCTTTTTATTGTTTGGACAGTTCGAGGCCATATGATATCCACTATGTACTGGTTTCTGTTACTAGAAGCTTTCTTGGGTTTCCACTATCTTGTAGCTCTTGGAAACTATTTCTTTTTAGTATATGTTTATCTAATTAACTCTATAAATTTGGAAGATCCCTGACTCTTCGGAGATTTGTTTCAGTGTTTGAAGGATGATACGATGGCCCCTCATGTACGAGTACATACCCAATCAATGTTTCAAGCTCAGGTTTCGACAGTCCAAGGGATACAGGGGAATTTTGCGGATGAAGTTAAATGGATGCCTAGAGAGCGAAGCAGATCGGATTTCGGATGATCCACGCACTGTCTGGTATTGGCGCAGGAACACGAATGCGGGCCTTGATTAACAGGTGGAGAGCGAGTTGATTAGAGGGTCTTTTTCTCTTACCCTTTACTTCTTATTTATTTCTTTAAGTACTTCTCAAAAAAGAAAAAAAAAAAAAAAAGGAAAAGAGAAAAAGGTTTCTCTTAGCAAAGGTATTCCCCGACAACTCAGAATTTGACCTCGGAAGTAAAAGACGCCAAGATCCGACCCTGGAAGACGGGCCAATTACTGAACGTCTAAGGCCAGGTTGACAGCGGTTCCTTGTGCGATGATCCTGATAGCAACAGATACTGCAAACCTCTTTACCTTACCTAATTTTCAAAAGGCTACTATAGATATTATCAACTTGAGATATAGCATCAGACATGAGTAACAACCATGTTTCATGGGAACTCCACATATGAA
Source organism: Aspergillus tamarii (assembly GCA_030556085.1). Classification (NCBI taxonomy): domain Eukaryota; kingdom Fungi; phylum Ascomycota; class Eurotiomycetes; order Eurotiales; family Aspergillaceae; genus Aspergillus; species Aspergillus tamarii. Next base: position 1,286,762 of record JARVTJ010000006.1, read on the forward strand.
GCACTCACTGCCGTTCATACGGTTTGGGACAAACATTACTACCTCCATTGACGAAATGGTTCTGTCCTAAAACGATGAGCGAGAGCTTCTGTCATTGTTTTCAGGGCCTCGGAGCCTAATTTGAGTCCGTTCAAGCCGACTGGTGCGAGTCTAGCCCATGGACATACTTTCTACCGAGCCACTAACTCTACAGTGGGTTAGTTTAATTTAGGTGATGCGGAGTCAGGTCACTGTCCAGTGTCGGCTGCTCAAGGCTGCAGGCATGGACCGTTTGCGGATTTGCGATAATACGGGACAAGTGGGCCACTCCTCCATAGTGTTGTTCTCTTTCCCTCTTCTTTGGTTCTCTTAGAAATCAAAAGCAAAGAAGAATATTTAATGATGGTTATTTGTAATATACAAGTTTTGAGAATTTTTTTTTTTTTAAAAAAAAAAAGAAAAAGAAAGAGGAAAAACTTTTTTCTTCGGAACGAAGAAAGTGAGAAAAGAATAGAGAGAATAGAGAAAACAGGATACTGAACGTTATTCTAATTCTATTCTAGTTTTCTATTTCCCCCTGCAATGATTGAGGAATGCTACAATGCTGCTATAATGAGGGTCCTGCCTCGGACGTTGTCAATGGCCCAAACACAATACAGGATATTCAGGAACCAGATTTCTGTGTTGAAAGAGCGACAAAAATGACGACACAGCACATTATACCAAGTTCCTCGTAATTGTGTTGACTAGGATGGATTCTCTTGCATAAAATTAATACTATAAAGAACTCATCTGAAGTGCCCTGAACTCCTACTAGTCTGAATAGATGGGGTAGAGACAGAAGTTGTATAATACAGCATAATACAGAGTTGCTGGGTATGCAAGTCCATACTACTGTGTGAAAAGTATGACCCCTCCGTGCCCACAGTAGTGGTGCTGCCTGTATCCATTCGGTGTACTTCATAAGAGACTAAGTATCTAGAGAATCCACCGTCCCAACGGTGCGTTATTTACCGAATGTCAAGGATCTCAAACGAGGCTTTTGGAGAGCTCCCCACGTAGTCAACCCAGAGCCTTGGTGTATGTGCCAGTCTTTACTTTTTTTTATCCGTTAGGAATGATCTGTCGCTGAACTACACACCTCTTGATCCAATGTTCATTACTATTTGCTACTAAAATCTGGATTTAGCGTGGGATACATGATGCTGATATAAGCCAGGTGTTTAGCTTGCCTCAGACGCTACTGGGTAGCTCTTCTAACAATACTTCGGTCCATTCTATCACCCATCTCAGTCGAACCTGTCCACTTATGTATAAATATTTTATAGACCCTGAAGAAATTGAGGCGAAAGGAACACCAATAGTTCGCCACTTGGTGCCACAAACTCGCCGTCACTTCGCATCATGAGATACTTGCGAGACCCATGCAGCTTGGTGGTTTCACCAAGAAAGTCTGTGGCAAGAAGGGGCGGTCACATGAATAAAGTTCTAGTGAAGGGAAAGCACCCTTCAGTAGGACAAGAGGGGTTCTAGAAACATGCTAGAATGTGTAAACTTTCTGGTAACCCTGAACATATGACAATGTAGGAGGGAATTAATCATGTAAGTACAAATTACGAAGCCCTGTCGTTTTCAGGCCACTAGAGCTAGCTGGGCACATGAGGGTTCTTGCCAAGAAGAAATAGACCTATCGATGAGGAAGCACGGGCGTGGATAGCGTTATTCTGTAACACTACTTCCATGTCGATACAAAAACCGCAAAAAGCAAGAATCAAGAACGGGGCAAAGGTGGTAACTATCTACTACGGAGTACCTACGACGACTTACTGAGTCCAAGTGCGTTCACTCGCAAATCAGCTTCAGCAATGAGTGGCCCCTTGGTTCACTAAGACAGCCATGACCGAATTAAGGGCGCGGCTGATCCGGCCTCGTCGGCTTGGTCTGAGACATACATCTTTAGTCTTGCCCAATCACAACCTCAGCCCATCTATTTGGCCCCCATCGTGGAGGGCTGTAGGTCAGAAAGAGCTGGGAAAGTCAATACTAAAATTGAGGATGCTAACTGTTTTCGGGCTCGTGTGTTAGACCCTGGAAGCGACCCTGATATTCAATAGCCTGATAGGGTACTAGCTAGAGAGTACATGGACTAACATGTGCGTGCAGTAGAATATCGTTTAATACTGTGGCTTCTTCTCTTAGCACCCCGTCTTATCTCATGGCCAGCTCCGAACTATCCAGTAGATACCAATCAACTAGGGTTGGAGCTAATGTATAAGCTATAGTAGTGCGGTGAGGCCATTATAGCCTGCGCTTCCCAGCGATTCCACTGACAGAGAGATCTTAGCATCCGGGTATACGGAGTTGTCGGATGATAAAATCTGTTAACAGGCTGTCATTCCTCGTTGCTGTGTGAGCCAAGAATTTTTCAGGTTCCCCTAGGTCGAAACTCTGCTGTGTCCAATCTGACCACCAACTATTCCCGCATCCAATAAATTCGAGCCACCAAGTACATTTTCTAAGTTGAATAAATATTAACTAAGCATGGAACGGAATTTGAAACACCGTTCAAGGTAAGCTTTGACCGCGGACCAATCGCAAAGCCCCATGCAGTACCACCTCCCCCGAATGTGGTCTTTTTGTAAATAGCCCTGATACCATTCCGATACTATTTTATGATAATATTCGATTCGGCGGACAAAGACATTAAGGCGCAGTAAGAGTAACCGATGAGTCGATCATGCTGGGATCTCTTACCTTTCCCCACCAAAGATCCAAGCAAAAGAACTGAGACGAGGACATGAATGGAAGAGAAAAGGTAAGAGAAAAAGGAAAGGAAAAAGGTGTCAATCGTCTCGGCTGTATGTAAGACAGACCAATATTGATCGATCTCTCCTAAAGTATGGAATACAGCATGGAAAAGAGCTAGTGATCAGGCGGAGACCAAACTTTGGTTTATGATTATACTATTCTTTTTTTTTTAATTTTTTTTATTCCTAGAGAGAGTCTCTTACCCACATGCAGATCGTCAGTTGCCAAAGCAGCTCGTGGAGACTATGGTCATCACCAATTTACTTAAGCGTTGCAAATTGATTTTACTATGGTCATTTCTATTGGTCTTATTCTTACAGACTCAAGTTGTATCATAGTACCGTGCTATACTAGTCTACCGCCCACGGTTACCCATGGACTGTAGGTATCCACTACGCCTTACCATTTATGTCAACTCGCAATATCTGCATTCATCGAAATCGCCTGGACCTCCACTGTCAGCCTTGAGATCCTCTGGTTTAGCTTGCAGGTGAGCGACCCTACCTTAGTTTGGCTCGTGTTATGGAGCACTCAAAGGGTGATCAGAACAGAGCGACAAGCTGACAGGACTTATAATTAGTATTAACTTACGGTTTTATTGTCCAATTAAATACCCTACTTCTGCCTATATCCTCCGGCTGAAGGCTAGAAATAACTCCTATCAGTAAATACTGAATACTGCGTGCGTACAATGCTTCTTTATATTAACCACCCTGAACAGCCTGGTTGGAAACCGAGGTTAGCCGCGAGACTTTAAGTCTAATGAGAAAATAAAAAGGTGATTTCGTCCCAAGTCTAGCCTAGGTAACTCAAAGCTATTAATTTACATGAGTGATTTGAGAAGATAAAAAGTAAAAAAAAAAAAAAAAAAAAAATTTTAAAATAATTAAAAATTAAAAATTAAAAAAAAAATTAAAAATTGAAAGGAGAAAAAGAAAAAGAAAAATAACATAAAAGGAAAGGGAAAATGCAGATATTCCCCGGGTTTCAGTGGGGTCATTCCTAAATTAGACTAGTACTATGATTCCAAAAGCAGCCTCTCCTAATCCGGCAGGTCCTTAACTGCCAAACTGGGGTAATTTTTCGACTAGTACCAGTCCTTCCGCCTTCCATGGTTAACAACCCAAGAACCATAACAACCAGGACGTTCAACTCTTGCGGCTCATGGTCAATGAGACAATAATAGCTGCAAACGTTGACCTATGGAAAGAAATGGAAATTGAGAAATAAGGGCAAGACAAGAATCCTAAGCTCAGACATACGTATGGGTCGAGAAACGTACGGTAGGTAATGTACGTATGTACAATACAGATTAGACAAACCAATCTCAGATAACCAAACCACCAAATTGGAGCACAACGGGTAAGCCGCAGAGACTAAAGCATATCTCTTCCTTGTAGGCGCTACAAGTTGGTGGATTCCCCTGTTCTAGAAATTTTTGAATTCTTCATAAAAGAGGTAAATGTAGGAAGAAGAGGTCGAGGGCTAAACAAATCACAGAGATCCATTCTTGAATACAGAGCTTTGAGCATGAAGGGAAAACTGTGTTTTCACTCTGTTTCTTTCCATCTTTAAATCTGGGTACGTCTCCGGTCGGGGTTACTGCTCTTCTTTTTCCCTTTTTTTTTTCTTTTTTCTTTCTTTTTCTTTTTCCTATTTTTCATACTTCGTCTTTGGCCACTCTCCACAAGTGATATTCAAGAATCCGCTCGGTATATCATCTCCCCTCCACCTCGTCTCTTCTCCTCTTCCACCATTCTAGTGGTCTGCTAGCCTGCGTTTGTGACCCACACTCGCTGAACCCATCAGTTCATCCTTCATTCGTTGGTACCTTAGTTGACTTTTGTCCAAGTTTAAACTAAAGTCACCAACCTTGAACCAGGACAAAGTGGGCGTTAGTGAACCAAAGTCCTTGAACATCTTGGGTTTTTCCCTCTCTTCCGCCCCTCTTCACCGGCTACTGCTGCCGCCCCGTCGCCGGGTCCGTCTTTAGCCTTTTGTTATCTATCTTTATTGACTTAGATTGACTCCGGATCAACTTTTTTTTTCCCCTTTGCCTTTTTTTATTATTTTATTTTTTATCTGAGAAAGACATCACGGCGAGCTCCACCGACTACTCCGTACTGACCTCGGGGCAATCTGATCCACTCACGACTCCTTCATAGCACCTATCACTACTTACTACAAGTGATTGCTTTCCCTCGATCTACCTTCTACCCCTCCTCTCAATTACCTTTTGTTTCCTCCTATTCTTTGTTACTTTTTACTACTACTATCACTACTACTATTTGTATTCTTACTATCGTGTACTTCATCTCATGGACTTTGAACCGTTTATGAGACCTCCTTAGCTCCTAACGCGTTCTCCGCAGTTATCGCGATTACGCTCTTCCTCCCCCGGAGTTGATTGTTCCTACTACCTATCTCTCTCTACGTTCCCTTTGCTTTTTTTATCCGCTTCTCTGTTATCTCTCAAGGAAACTATCGATTGTTTCTCTCATCTTGCTGACCTTGCAAGTCTTAATTGAGTTTTACCCTAGCCATGGAGGGCTTCGATACTATGGCTATGCCCTACTTGGCCAGCCCACTATCGCTCAGCAATATTCAGGGCGCCGACTACCTCAACTCTATGCCTGGTATGGATCTTCCTGATCAGCGCTCCAACTTTGACTCGGAGACATTTGTCAGGTGAGCTCGTCGTCTTACGGATGATCACTGCTGTGGACAGAGCCCTAACATTACCTTCGAATCAGTGGAGATGATATAGCCTTCCCCCAGACAGGTCTATCTGCACCGCTAAAACGATTCCCTTCGGGATATGATGACCCTTTCCCTGACATGGTGGCGCCCTTTGATCCCACGCCTACAGAACAACAGCACTCTGACTCGTCCATCGACCATAACAATAAACTCCTGAGCTTTTCGATACCGGTATATAATTTTACCCTGCTTGATTACTCGCTACGGCGGACTTCGTTGTCACTCTCAGCCCAGTTGCATGGCATGTTTTTCCTTGCGGAGTCGCCTTGGACCACATCCCCCGCAGAGAATGCTCCGCCCCAGCAAGGTGCGGAGCTAACGTGTTACCGTCGTAACTTGTTTCAGATCACGGGCTCAGTTACCCTTCCGCGGAGCTTGCGCTATATTATGACAGAGCAAGGTGACCGTATACCGATTCTTGCGCAGGAACTCACTGTTTCAGCAACCGAGTCTGTGGAAGGCAATTCTGTTAAAATCATCTCTGTGCCCTGGAAAACCCCCGCTGCGAATGCAAATCCTTCAACCGAAGACAGCAGCCACCCTACCACAACGAACAACCCAAATAACCCCAAGGTTGAAAAAGAACCTCCCGCGATTCCCTTAGACATCATGGCCGGTCAGGATCTAGATACAGACTATGCCACCTTCCCGATAGCATGGAAGCGACTCCAGTTTCGTGTGGCAACTGCCAACAATGGGCGCAGAAAGGAGCTCCAACAACACTTCGTTGTTCGGCTAAAGGTCGTCGCAACTTTGTCTACAGGCACAAAAATCCCCATCTGCGAGGTACACTCGGGACCCGTAATTGTCCGGGGCCGCAGTCCACGCAACTTTCAATCTCGCAAGGACTTGCCTTTGAGCGGTAGTGCTGCGGCGTCAAGAAAGAACGCGCAAGCTTCCCACTCAGCCAATATCAACCGTACGCCAACCAGTGAAACTGCTCCACGCTCTGGTCAGCCTTCATCCAAGGCTAAGACTACAGGGAAGAGCAGCTCACCGGAGGCCTCGGTTTCGCAGGCCGGCGTTACTGCCCAACGGGCTTCCCCTGACTGGACACAGATTCCCCAATCTACAGGAGGTGCGCTTCCATCTACAGCTCTACCTCGCTCATCTATCTATTCACAATCCAGCCCAGAATACTCGCGGACAGCAGAAACTCAGCAACGACGTGCTAGTGCTATAGCAGCCCCGATAAATCTGTCACTTCTTGATGATGATGGTGGTGGCGATTCTTCTCAATTGAATGACTCTGCCCGACCGACGTCTTCGTACGCCAGTGAGATTCCGCAGAAGATTATAAATACGGAGGGCTCGGCACCGCCGGCGAAAATGCGAAAACTTTCGCATGGAATTCCACAACCACCGGCCAGGAGCACGTCATCATCGTTACCCTTGCTGAACACTACTAATATGCAGCAACCTTTCGCGTCGACTCTTCCTTTTCCCAACGAGAGTGCCGATCTATTATATGAATATTTTCCATTGGGCTTGGACGACTGGCAAGCACCCGTGGATGCAGTATATCGACCACATGTTGTACACCATACCAATATGCCTGAGATGAAGTTCGTTGCTACACGAGGTAGAAGCAAGCGATATTTCGCTGCAGAAGATGTTTTCTAGCATTGAAGTGGTTTGGTTGTGAATGATTTTGTAGCTAGGTGAGAGCCCAACTTTTTTAAGAGCTGCCGAATACTGGAAACCTGCCAATTTTGAAGGCGCTCGACCTTAGCCGGCTTCAAGATTTTGGTTTTTAACACTCCACTCGGACGGAATCTCTGTTAAAGGCTACCACCCTTTTCTTTTCTTTTGTTTCTTCGAGATGTACAGATATGTAATGACCACGAGTTATGGGGTTTGTTGTGGCGTGACGGAGTCTAAGATATCCGGGCCTCTTCTCTTCATCTTTACTGATGTCTGGCTACCAATAACTTTTGTTCTATTCTTTATTCTTTATCTTCTAGTGTAATACATATATACTGGCGTCATGATGTTATGTGGAAGGATCAGGGTACCTTGAGCTAAAGAACCACAAGGGAAACTTGACAATCGGCTGGCCGTCTGAAACTCTCTATTTTACTTTTTCTTTTTACTTTTTTTAAATTATTTTTATTTATTTTAAAAAATTTCTCTCCCTTTTATGTTTGCGCGTGTATACCAATAGATTCCGTTACCATCGGTTCAGCCAGAGTTCAAGTTTCCATGTCCATGCGGATGCCTTGTGTTATCCTACCTGCTGGTTGATTGGTATCTCTCTGGTCGACAATAATCGTGGAGCGACATCAAGTTTTACGTAGATTGAAACGTGAAGACAATAGGGTACTACTTGATCTTGTAGTCGCGTATTTAGTCTCCCAAATCATAACTGGGAAAGTACGTCATAACATTGCTTTAAGCCTAAGCATACAGCGATTACGAATATATCATAGTTCTTGCCCAAAATCTTGCTGTCTTCCATATCGATGTTCTATGGTAGATGTTCCGAAGCCCTTATTGACTCAGGCTGCCTATCATTACAGGTACCCAAGCCCTTCGCCGCTAATAGTCTCAAAATCTGCTTTGATCTCCCATTCATTCGCTCCAACACGACTGGCTATTTCCACCTTGCGTTGTTTACTCATGTCTAGCCATTGGAAGAGAAGCTTTCCATCGAGCATTCCCCTACCTGCAGTGCCGTCGCTTTCCACTGCCCGAAAAGCTCGAGGATTGAGACCACATGGATGCTCAATGGTGTTAGTCAGCTGAGACTGCAAAGCGGACAATCGACGGTAGGACTCTTCGGAAACACATGTGACGAGACCAACGGATCCGTTTTGGGACGTAATGAGCATCTGGTGGTGTGGTATTTTGATGTCAATGTCCATTGCATCAACATCGGAAATCATTTGTTCAGAGGAGACGGAAGTACGTGGCAAGAGCGTCAACGTCGAGATGAAGTTGCCTGTATGGAATTTGCTGCGACTCAATAGTCTGTCGCCGTTGGACGATTTTGGATCTATTCCTTCATCAGTGGACTGCTTCTTGAACTATTTTGACAAAAGACAATTTGACACACCTTCAGGGTCATATTGGAGCACATGAAGGTTGCAGTCACTGTCAGCAACGAGAATGAACAATTTGTTGCCATCAGGAAGGAAATCTGCTGCCACGACCTCGAGATAATCCAGATCCTTTGCGAAAAGGCTCATTTTATAAGGCTCTTCCTGAAAGCGCAACATTGTCAGATCTATTGCCTTGGCTCACGTTCTTTGAGAACCAAGAACTTACCGAGTAGCCCGCAAACCAGAGCCCTTTCACAGCATCAGCGATGATGCACATTCCTGTGCCCTTAAGCTCTTTCACCACGCTAACATGGCACTGTACGTCCATAAAAGCAACAGGCAGAAGGCTACCATCTTCTTTGAGGCCTCTGACAATGCATTTCTGTCCCTGTGCGACTATCAGAAAGCCCTGGCCACCGATCTCGGACAAGGCGGTTACTGCTCCTTTTACCGGCTCTTTGCCTACAAGTCTCAATTTACGGTCCGTCTCCGGCCTCTCAGGATCAGGGACGACCTTAATAACCTCAAAGACGTACACACAGCCACGCGACGCAATGTCTTCACCTCTTGCAAATGCTGTCCCCACGACGATCATATCCTTACGCTCATGTGTGTTCTCAGAGATCTCAAGACTCATGTTTTTTACCGCCATCACATGCTCGGCAGGGCTCAATAGATAACTTCCGGGTAAAGGAAAACATGATGTTAGCAATCGTAACTCTTATTGCACTTTTCGCAATAGCTTCATACCTATCAACGACGCTCCACGTTTTCGGGCTCACGACTTTTAAAGAGCTTCGTTGCACTTCGGGTAAGAACGAGGTCACTGTGATATTGTCAGCATACTGGACAGATGTCAACATGTTTTGACATACTTTCATTACGCCACTCAGGATGCAACTCATCATCTTCAGGTAACTTGAATTCTGTCCTATGAGAAGTTCCTAGGACGTACATTCCAGATGATGAAGAGTATGCTAAGCGATCAACTTGCTCTCCAATAGGTATCTGCTGTATTGTCCACGAATAGTCCAGCTGAACCTCAAGAGGCACTCGACACACATGAACGACGCCCTGTATTGAAACTCAGCATACAGTATGTTAAACAGATAAGTATGAAGCAAGCACCTTTGAATCCAGGAGAATAAAGCCTTCACCATATTCAGAAGTTTCAAACTTGCTAAGACTCTGCGCATATCCTCCTTTAAGGCAAAGAAAATGTGGAGAGCTTGTCGACGTTCTGACTAGAAAACCTGGTGAAACACCTGGCCTGAATATCGTGCTGAATCCTGAAACGTTGGATACTGTGCGCAGTGGTACGCTTTTTATTATCTCCTCAGTTGATGACTGATCTTGCACACCGGAGGCTATCCTTGGCAAAACCGAGTTTGTCTCTTTTAGGAAATTTAAGTCAGCGTGGGGTTCCCTTACAGACTTTGCAGTGGGTATAAACGGTCTGTATACGGCCAGGTCATCATGTCTGCTGCGTATCTATATTGATTCCGTTAACCACGAAACCCAGAGAAGAGGCCTCATCAGGGGATACATCAGTTCATACAATCAAGTAAGGAAAGCTGCTCCAGGTGTCTCCAAGGTCAGCAACAACAACTTCGGCCAAGGCCTCGCGCGTAGTTGACCGCTTCGGAGGTTCACTTGACAAGACGGGCGGCAAACAATCAACACCTTCGATTGTCGTTAATAGTTTCTGATCAGGAAGCCGATATATCTAAAGGTGTTGTAAGTATTAGACATGTCCAAGTTTTACACTAGAAGCCAAACAGTACAACTTCATTTGCTCGAAGCCATTGCGTAACTCACAAATAAACGACAATCCTGGGTCATTAGGAAAAGGGTCATGCTTGTTGGAGCCAACTTATCTGAGGCTGCACTGAGAGAGGAGAAAATCCCAGTTTTGTCGAAGTACAAGCAGCATGAGGTCCATTTTGAAGTAGCCATCTGCTCATTCAATTCGACTTCATCGAGATCTCCGCTATCATCTGCATGGAGAAGCAATAACGTTGAGTCATCGCGAAGTATCGCTACGTACGGATCCACAAGGCTAGAACTAATAGCCATACGTTCTTCGCTAGTATCTTCGTCCCATACAGGATAGATCTGAGCCAAGCCCAGGTCTATTCCGTTAGCTTACCTTCGTCATAGGCACCATCAGGAGTCAACTCACCGCCATCATAGCTTCGAACTTCACTTCTCAATATCTGAACCACTCTGTTTTTGCTTGATAACGTCCCAATATCAACGGTTACATCCTCATTTGGGTTGAATTCGGGGGCTCGGAATGGCCTCAGTTCCTGTCCTTCCACCCGGAAAACTTCAGATTGTTCCCTGTCGGCACTCGTTGCTTTTGACACAACAACATATTGATGACATTCTCGTTTTCCAACCTGCGTGGTGGTCTTGGATACGGTTTCGTCCATATGAGCTACAGATGCTGCCCAGACACAACTGGCCGAGTCTATTCTCCTAGAGTTGAGCACTTGAAGCTCAAGTCCGCGCTTCATAACAGCCAGGCCACCACTTCTATCCCACCCTCTGGAAGCTACCAATTCCAGGTCCGAGTCATTGCCGGCATTTTCTTCCCCGCCAAGGCTTGCGAAAGACTTTCCGAAAGCAACATCTTTCAGAGGTCCAATATTCAAAAGTCGGTCGTATTCCCGAAAATTGTATAGGCTAGATCCGGACGACTCTGCAGAGGGGCGACGACCGTCTATCACAACTTCTGGCACCGTAGCATAGAGATCATCTTCATAAACATCATCTTCACTCTGTTCTTCATCAGAAAATTCTCCAGAATCCTCTTCCATGCGCCTTGCCTGGGATCGGGGCTTCTTAGTGCCTGAGTGTGGAATTGACCAGCCCAGAAGTATTGAATCAGCGTCCTCACTTCCCAAGAAAACCATCTTATCGCCAAGGAAAGCCGATGAAGAAGCAGCTGATTTCACGATGTCTCCGCCGGCATGGGAAGGTACGGGGTGAACTGAGATACCCGACACCGACCTGCCGTCTAGCCTGAATTTGACCAGGACTATGTCTCCGCTGATGGGTACCAAAAGTAAGTCTCCATTGGTTTCACAAAGGCGCTCGACGATGCAGCCTTCAAGGCGAAGTGCTAGGTCCGATTGGTCCGCCATTGAAAAAGACGAAACCTGCCTAGAGAACTCATTAACACCCACTGCATTGGTTTTCCCTGCCTGGTCAATGTGAACAAGCTCGTTAGACCCAATGAGCAGGGCGCCTCCAACAGGAGGAGGGAGGGCTACCACTTTAAACAAGTCACTAGGCAATCTAGACACGGAAAGTAAAGTCGTTGATGCTCGCTGCTCTAAGTCCAGTGTGAAAACGGTATAGAAAACAACATCTTTTCTTTCATGAAGAAGCGCATTAGATGTAGCAACCTGCGAGTACAAAATACCAAATGTCGGCTCCCTGTATTCATATAGAAAAGCGAGACTTATGGGGTGCAGTATTGATGGATCCAACGCTGCCAAAGGGAGCACAAAGGAAGATGTGTGCGTCCCATGCGCAGTGTTTTCTTTGATCATTTCACAATCGGTGCCACTTTCTAACCCATGGCTGCCAAGTCTCTCCTCGTTAAGTTCGCCATAATCATCCATCACCAGGTCATCGCCCGGCTGGTGGAAAGGAAGGATGGCGAGATTCCGGATCCCGAAGTTGAAAACCGCACATCTACTGCTAGGATCCACACTAAGGATGCTGCCACAGCTGCTCAAATCAGGTACCCATGGACTACTAGTCGAATCATCCCGCTCATAATAGTGAATGGAAATTGTGCAGATGCCATATCGCCCCGGGTCCCATTCGATCAAAGAAAGTTTCGCGTTTCGGAAGGCAAGCAAAATGGCTTCGCCGCCACTCTTGGTATTCAAGAGTTTGACTCGACATAGATCTGTTACCGTTCCTGGAAGAGCATATTCCCTCTCCAAGATCAGTTTTGGGACACCCTGTTCTTCGGTGCTTCCAGGTCGAGGGCCAATATTAAGCAAAGAAAATATCTGGAGACGAGAGGTTCTAGCAACCACCAAGTTGTTCGCTGATTCAGAAGTAAAAGGAAGTGCCAACGAATGAGTGACCCCAGTGGGAGGCAAGAGCTCCGTATAACACTGCATTTGGTTATCAAAATTAACCGGGAAGATGTTCGAACTTCCCCTCTTGCTCCTCCCCGCTTATTTATCAGTCTCTTCAGCTGCCTTTATGCAAGAAAAACCATTGCATAAGTAACGGGAAAGCAGAATAGTAAAGCTGGAAGTAACTAAGTTATGTACTGCAAATGACTTTATTCCAGGAATCTCCGAACAACGAAGCTGCTTAGTGCCATCCATTTACATCAGGGACATCACCACGTTGACCTGGGAGCTACGGGAGTAGCACGTGATCAACAGAAGCTCCACGATGCGATGACGTAAGACGCGTTTGGACTTCGCGATAACCGTCAGTGATGTTCTCTTCATATGATCATTTCAATTTTTGGTATGTTATGGCAAATGCCTGGTATTCCATGTGTGTTTTGCATATTGCTCGTTAGGTACTCATGGATCCTTGACAGTTTCTTGTAATCTCTTCTTAACCTCAACCCTCGAACGGAGTCCTCTCTCATGTGAGATACAAAATCCCAACATGGCGCTCCTGCAAACGTCCCTTATCTGGGCTGTATATGCAATTGTGATAGCTATCTTGGTTGCAGTGGCCTCTGTATTTATTTATGTTTACCATACCCCTCGGGATCGCTTTCCATCGGTGATACTGACTTGTATCGTTGCTGTCGCCACCCTTCTTGCGACTGTTCTCTTAGTACCAGTCGACGTTGCTCTGGTCTCATCTACGATTGATCCGGCTCTGGGTCGGCGACAGGACTGGGCTACCCAGAGTGAAGTAGATAGGATACTATTGTGCTTGAAAGTCGCGTATTACTTCCTATACTCTTTGGACGCCCTCCTCTGCCTCATCGTGATCCCTTTCATTTATTTTTGGTACGAGGAGTACGATGAAGTGACATCTGAAAGAGAACAACAGCCACTGGGGCAGCGGTTTTGGGCTGCTTTTAGATATACAGTCTCTTTCCTTGCGATAGTGGTTGTGCTGTTTCTCGTTGGTTTCTTTGTGCCTGTTGCGAAAGATGAGGATGGTGGCGGTCTGGATTATTTCAAAAACCTACTGACTGAAAGCCGTAAGCTTGGAGCCCCTTCGAAACATTGTTCTTCCAGCCGGTATCTCGTATACCATCGAGTGCTGTTGCTAACAGGTTCCTACCGCAGGTGGCGAACGTGCCCTTACATTTGCTCTCGGTTTGCTGATAACCATTGGCCTGTGCTTATATGTTTTATATACCTCCACGGGCCTAGCTCTATTTCCGATTGCCCTAATTAAGGAAAGTCCGTCAGTTATAGGCCCGACATTGAAAGCGACTACAGCCGTGCAGCTCAGTTCTAATCGGGAACGACAGCGCCAGTTAGAAGGCCTTTGCAGAGGGAATCCGGGACTGTTGTCTTCAAAAGATCGTAGAGAGCTGGATACTCTAGTTAGGGAAGAACGAACGCTTATTCGTCGTCAACGATTAGCGGATGAAGCTCAAGGCGAAGACCAAAACCGGTTAATGCAATTGTGGCTAAAAATTGAAGCTATATTTCGTCCTTTTCGGCTACTATCCGGCGTTATACTTTTACTTATTACCTTTCTTATATGGATATCTATGCTTTTGACAGCGATCGATAAGGCCAAGAACTCGTTCTGCAAACAACGATGCGGATACATTCTTGGACATATCGATGTTTTCAACCCCATCAACTGGGTCTTTGTCCAATCCGCCAAAATATTCCCAGTGGACTACGTCATTTTCACGGTGCTTGTCTTATTCCTTTTCAGCAGCTCCATCGTCGGTATTTCTACAATTGGCATTCGGTTTCTCTGGATCAGAATCTTCCAAATCCGAAAAGGCCACACATCGCCCCAAGCTCTTCTATTAGCAACGGCTATGTTGATGTTGATCATACTAGCTTTGAACTATTCAACATCGATGATACTTGCCCCTCAATACGCAACTTATGGGCCGCAAACTTTCTGTGACCAAGCGCTCAGCTTTTCTGGAAATCAGCCGGATTGTTCAGGCGATAAAGATCTTATTAAGCCGTGCTCTGAGGTGGCGGATAGTTTGGCTGCCAAGCAAGTCTGCACTCCGAGCGTTGTTAGCACATTTCTTAACCGCGTGACGATGAATTTCCCCTTATTTGGTGCCATCTTCTTTTGGGCCCAATTCGCTTTCCTAGGTAGGAACTCTTTACCTTTCTGATAACAATTAACTGGAGGTTCTAATTAGACATGCGATCAAGGTATCTATCTACTCGTAATGGGAACCGCTCTCTTGCGCTCTCCGAAATTCGACGAGCGACAGCTCGATGAGGATGCTGAAGAGGCCGAAGAAGAAAGCTTGCTAGCAAGCACTAGAGGACGGATTGACACTACCTGGGAGGACATCACTAGTGGGCTGAGAAGGCAGAATGAGGTTGGCCGAGCCGGAGCTTAAGTTCTATAGGGATATTATCACTTCCTCGCATACTTCTCCTTTTCCCTCCCACTGCGAGCAGAAGGGAGGGTGAGCTGCCAGCGGAATATGGGCATGTTTGTATATGTCTGGTGACAATAAGAGGGATCACTCCCTGCTAAGTGATTGAGTTAGGTGGCACCTATTACAAATCCAATAATACAGAAAAAAGAAAATTGGAGATAAAGTTATCATAGAACCCACTGCCGTCAGGGCCTTATGCGGTCGTTTAGGAGTGCAAGAGCGCTTTCGAATGCCTTTACAACATCGACATCTAACTGGAGAGTTAGAAAAAACCGCATCATCGCTTCGTAGGAAAGTATTAATAACGTACAGTGTTTCCGTTTCTTCTCCAAGTCCTCCTCCGAATTCTGTACGTGTTGCATTTGCGTTTTGAATCTATCAGAATTAATTAGCCTCACATCGCACTACAGTCTCGTACTTTCGATCGAACCTCTTTAGCGCTCTAGCTTCATCACGAACAACAGTGGTTTGAGACCACGCTATGAAAACCTATGGCAATGACAAAAATATTAGAGGTTGCCTTTGCGGAGGGGATACGATAAAGAAACCTCTAGCAGCTTTGAGGTTTGAGCTCGCAAGTCTTCTTCAGCTGTTCCGTGTTTCTCCATGGCGTTGGCGTAATGTTCCTGGAGACGCTCCCAGTCGTAATTTTTAAGGCTTTCGGATGACGGGGTTAAATTTCTCGGGACTTCATACACACTGATGCTCCGCTTTTGTTGAAGCAATTGTGATGAGTACTGAGTAGAATCGTTCTTATCCGCCGGATCCATGTTTAGTGGAAGGGCTCACATATAAGCTGATTTACCAACCAGAAGTGAGTGCAATAGCTGAAGAATTGGCCTCGCTTTTAAAAGAAATCTCCAAAAGCGAATACATAAGCTCATGGATAGAGCTAAAGGGTATTACTAGTCTAACGGGTATTAATAGGTGCTTCAAAGTTAGCCGGAAAGTGGACGAATGCGCGGGAGTGGACAGTCGTAAAACCAATTAACAAGGGCCTCAACATTCACGATTACGGTAAGGAAATAATAGTACGTACCTAGATACAAATCACAGATAACGCAGACACAACTGTAATACGATAATAACATATGTGATTATTTTTTATGTTTATCAACGCTACCAGCACCTATTTTTCCTCCTTCGCTGATAATGAAAGGTTGAATTCAGTCAAGACAAAGAGTAGGGCCCGGGCCACTAGTTAATATTGCCAAAGCGGGAAATGATGTCGCGTCACAATAGATCTGCCGCATCTGGCCGCCTCACCGATAGTCTCCAACGCCCTCCAGTTCCATACTTCCAACGCTATACATAATATCAGATCAAAACTCGTACTCTTGGGATGAGCTGTCACGTATGCTCTCGTGCTTCAACATCACGACTTAAATATCTTTGCCCTTCTTGTGCCCGCAATCAGCTCTATCAGCTCCGAATCGAGAATGCCAGGATCCTTCTAGAAAATGAGTCCCTAGGACAACAGATTAATAATGCAGTGTCCTCTACAAGTATTCTTGAAGCATTATCGGAACGGCCTGGCTCTGAACATCTCGGTCTCGAGGACGAGGACCACATCGCTTGGCCTATCCAATCCATCGCCAATGAGAAAGCCAAATCCTCTTTGAGGATAAAGCTACTTGAAAGTCGGACAGAGAGCTTACGGCTAGAGATCAAGAACAAAAAACGCAACATTTCCGAACACAAGCTTGCGCTAGCGCAACGTCGCTCGGATGCTGGATCGGCGAAGTATCAACTTGCAGAACGTGAAACAGCCATCTTATCTGGCATTCATAACAGTGCCAAAAGAACGGACCATCTGTGGCACTCACTGCACAGTAAAACGGCTGAGGCTCGGATATTTTTATGTCGTGAAGCTGCCTATCTTTATAACCTACAGCAGAAAGTCAAAAAGAAAGATGGTAAAGTTAAAGAGACATATACAGTTGGTGGCATACCTATCATAGATCTTAGGGACATGAATGGAAAGTTACGATCTCTACTTCGTTAGTTACTAAGCAAATATTAATGGAAAAACAGGTGCTACACCGTCGCAAATCTCAACATCATTCTCCTACATTGCTCAACTCCTAGTACTTGTTTCACATTACTTGTCTCTAAGGCTTCCTGCAGAGATCACACTTCCTCACCGAAATTACCCTACGCCTACCATATACACACCCTCTGGATCTTATCTCGTGCGTGAAACGTTGCCCGTATCAAGTACGTTGCAGCCCTCGCCTTCTAATTCAACATCATCACGAACAGCAGATCCGCGGTCTTGCTTGCCCCGACCCCGACCACTCTCCATTGACAGAAGTCTCCCAAAACTAGCCAAGGAGGATCCCGGTACGTACGCTCTCTTTATAGAGGGGGCAACGCTACTGGCTTGGAATATTTCCTGGCTTTGTCGGACTCAGGGACTCCACATAACGTCAGATTCTTGGGAGGAGATCTGTAGCATTGGAAAACATATGTGGCAGCTACTTGTTGCACCTCCCGCACAAACATCAACGCTCGTTAGAGCGTTCGCCGGTCGAGACGTACAACCAAAGGTGAAGATCACAAAAGACCCTCCCAAAACAATCATCCAGCGGACAAAGTCATTCCCAATGCTAGGTCATTACTCCCATGGTACTGTGCATTCTTTCCTCGCTGCTTCAGAGGGTACGGAGTTCATGCGTACATGGCGGCTTCCAACCCCGACGAAAGTTGCAGACAAATTAAAGTCAAGCTTATTAGGTGAAATGGCCAGTGCGGAATGGGAAGTTCTGGAGAAGAAGGAATGGGATAACATACCTGAGGCGCCACTACAATCTGTTCATGAATCCTCAATCAATCGGGAAGGCGAGAAGGGTGAATCAGATATATCAAACATGGAGCCATCGGAAAACAATCGTGCTGGGCCAGCGTCTCCAAATGAGCCTATAAAATCTAATCGGCTTAAAGGGACAAGTGGTTGGACTAAGCTGAGAAACAGGTAGTAATGCCACATAAAATATGTCTTCGTACCTAGCATACTCCGGAGTAAGATATCGCTTTCCAGCAATGCAGGCACACAGATTATTTATTTTTGCTTCAATATTCCCCTTTTAGATCTACTATAAACACCGTGTATTTTAAGTACCCTGGGTGAGTAAGTTACATCGGAACAACTGAATGGTAACTAGTCCTTAAGTGACAATGTCCTCCAGTGTTACTAAGCAATCGAAAATTGATCGATAAGATAGTTGAAACTAATATAACGCGTGTCCATTTTATCTTCACAGCCTTTCCGAGTTACAAATGTCCTTCTCCCCAGCGTGGGAGCCCCGTCAATGGCACGAACCTCTGCATACTTCAAACTTATTGTGAGACATTGAATATTCCTTATTATTACTTAATATCCAGTTTCAGTATCCTGAACTGTATGGTTAGTAGGAGAGCGGCAACCCTCCAAAATCGGGCTTTAGCCGGAAATTCCAAAGCTTGTCCTAGGTCATGGATCTGATTACAATCCAAGATTACACAAAGTCTAAACGAAAATGAACGGACTCACAAGGTGGCAGCGGAATGACTTCGAAAAATTTAGTGAGTTTCAGAGAATCACGATCAACAACCATTCGAAATGCGCTTACTACCTTCATGATTGGAAGCCTTACTTGAAGAACCACCTTCACTGATCCAGAACTCTTATAGACCTCGATAGCGCTCTTGAATTGAGTGCATATATACCTGAGGCAGTTCTGCGGGCGGAACTACACCGAAGAAGTGGGGTTAGAGACTCTGACAATGATAAGCCATTGTGTGGCTCGAAGGATCGAGGGGTTTACAACACTCCAGTGCATGTAATGGCACTTTTCCTCATTCTAGTGCTGAGTACCTTGGGTATGCTTATCATCAACCACACTGCGACTGAATGCTCTCTAACTCACGCCATGAAGCTTGTTCATTTCCCGTACTTGCCCGTCGGTTCCCACGTCTACCAATTCCACGGCGCTTTCTTTTCCTTTCCAGGCATTTTGGGACAGGCGTATTGATAGCTACGGCCTTCGTCCATTTACTCCCTACGGCGTTTGTGTCTCTGACAGATCCATGTCTTCCTCGGTTTTGGAATGAATCATACCGTGCCATGGCTGGTTTTGTCGCCATGGTTTCCGTCTTTGTTGTGGTGGTGGTGGAGATGTTTTTTGCCATGAAAGGAGCAGGCCATGTTCATGGGAGTGAGTACGATCATTTGATTAGTGATGTCGGTGGGGATACTGCAAGCCACTATCAGAATGAGGAGCCCGAATACCTACAAGAGTCAACTGAGAACATTCACCTTGAGGGCATGCCGGACGGCAGCTGTACAAGTAGCCTGCCGCAATCCTCAGGTCACCTGCTGAGTGACTCGACGGATGACGGCAGTCAATCACAATCTGCAAGTTTGATTGCGCCCAAGGAGGACGTGGAGGTTGATCTTGAGGGACCAGACTCTTATGATGACTCGCTTATGATTGCTCATCGAAGCCCCTACTCGCAGTCCGAATTGGGTCGGCCTTCGCCGGCTATATCGCGTGGACAGCCGGACACTATGTTGTCTATACAGAATCCGCAACGTCAGTTGCTCCAGTGTCTTCTTCTCGAAGCCGGAATTCTCTTTCATAGTATTTTTATTGGCATGGCACTTAGTGTTGCAACAGGGACGTCATTCGTTGTACTACTCGTGGCCATCTGTTTTCATCAGACTTTTGAGGGTTTCGCTCTTGGTTCACGTATTGCATCACTTATTCCGGACCTTTTTGCCCCATCTTCCATGAAGCCATGGCTCATGTCACTTGCATATGGTACGACAACTCCCATTGGCCAAGCCATCGGTCTTATCTTACATAACCTATATGATCCAACGAGCACTGCTGGTTTGCTCATGGTTGGTATTACGAATGCGATAAGCAGTGGTCTTCTGCTGTTCGCTGGGCTGGTTGAGCTTTTGGCCGAAGATTTTTTGAGTGAGTCAAGCTACGCAACCTTACAAGGGCGAAAGCGTGTTGAAGCATGTATAGCAGTTGCCTGTGGGGCTTTGTTAATGGCGTTGGTTGGTGCATTTGCCTAGGAAATGCATAATCCCAGTCTGCTTTCATCATGTTGTGTTTGTGTAAATCTGAAAGCTTGTATGTATACCTAATGCTCTATATGGTATCCTTTGCAACCTTCTTGTGTTGGACTACAAGTGCTATGGTAGCATTAAAGGATGTCTATGTACTCCAGATTTTCCTTCATATGCTACTAGTCTGAGTATTCCTGTATATTCCATACCAAGATCAAAGGCAACTCGCCATGACTCAGACGAGAGATTCGACAACAATAGCGCTAGCACCACCTCCTCCATTGCAAATCCCGGCACAACCAATCTTACCCTTTCTCGCTTTCAATACACCAAGCAATGTAGTCAAGATACGAGCACCACTGGCGCCGATGGGATGGCCGATAGCTACCGCACCACCATGGACATTGACTTTTTCTTCAGCCAACCCCAGGAGTTTCATATTTGCCAGAGCAACTACGCTGAACGCTTCGTTAATCTCGAACGCATCAACAGCATCTTGAGCCACACCTGCATGGCTGAGGGCCTTGGGAATTGCTAGTGCTGGGGCAGTAGTGAATTTGCTCGGCTGCTGGGCGGCATCTCCCCAGCCAAGAATCTTCGCAACAGGCTTCAAACTAAGCTCTTTCAGTTTAGCTTCTGAGACGAGGACAACAGCTGCAGCACCGTCGTTGAGAGGTGAGGAATTCGGGGCTGTCACCGTGCCAGATCCGGGGATAAATGCAGGCTTGATAGCTCGAAGCTTATCCGGGTTGAGCTACGCAAAGAATTAGCGGTGGCCCACGATTTATCAAATCTTTAGAAAATAATATCTTCCTCACATTCTTTGGCTCTTCGTCTTGTGCCACAATCACACCTGGCTTGCCCCTAAAACCGGGAAGTTCAATAGGCGCAATTTCTTCGTCAAAAAGTCCAGCCTTTTGAGCCGCCTGTGCTTTTTCGTAAGTGCGAATGGCATAATCATCCTGTTGTTCCCTGTTAAAGCCATGGTCCTGAGCACATTCCTCGGCTTGCAAGCCCATGAGTTCCTGCTTTCCTGCGTCTGTCAAGCCATCCTTCATAATGCCGTCCACCAGACTCTGGTTGCCGTATTTTGCACCGGTGCGAAGGTTTGGAAGGTAATGAGGGGCGTTAGACATGGACTCAGCACCGCCCGCTACGACAATATCCGCATTGCCAGTCATGATGGTCTGCGCACCGAGAATAACTGCCTTCAAGCCAGACGCGCACACCTTATTAACCGTAGTACACACAGTTGATTCATTGAGACCTGCACCGAGAGCACACTGTCTGGCAGGGTTTTGTCCAACGCTGATCCATAGAATGAGAATGTAAGTGTGCCTTTGATGTTGGTTACACGATATAAGGGTAGGTGTTGACTCACTTTGCGGAGATGACATTGCCAAAGAAAACCTCCTGAACATCAGATGGCTTGATTCCATCCGCCTTGCTGAGTGCAGCTGGATTTCGAGTTTGTTAGAACATCGACACGTACCACTACCCGAGAGCTGTCATACCTTTGATGGCATGGGAGCCAAGCTGCGGGGCAGTGAGACTTGAGAGCGAGCTGTAGAAGCGGATAGCCAGTGTAAGTCAATGTTGTAGGTATAGACAAAGCACAAGGCCACCCTCACCCCAAGAAAGAGCCCACTGGAGTACGAGCAGAGGAAACGATATAGACCGGTGGAAGAGAAGACATATCGGCCTGCGAGAGCTGATTAGGAGACCCTTAAACGAAAAGCTTAAGAAGGGTGAGACGTTTAAAGGGGTTCAGTGCGTGGTGAAGGGTACCCGGGCTGATAGAACCTGCCGGCAAAAAAGAAGATTGATGGGGATAAACGGGGGCAAGGAAGGGAAAAAGAAAGAAGCGATTTCTCCAGCCAACGATGGCAGTGAGGTATATGAAGAAGTGGTGAGAAATCAAGTCCTTTAAGGGCCCCTCCCTGGACGCGGCATCCGCGCGGCGGGGCTACCAAAATGGTAGTGTTGGTGCACGGACCACCCGGTCCATTGGACGGACTTCAGCAGCTTGGAACAAAAAGAGATGCGACGGCTCACTGGTGACAAGTTTTTGGCAGCTTGAACCATCTTTCCCACAACACAATGGATGATCTTTACGATGAGTAAGTTGTATCAAATTCAACGCTCTTATTATGAGGATTCTAATTAAGACCACGCAGGTTTGGCAACTATATTGGAGAGGCTGCAGACTCAGATGAAGAAGGACAACACGAAGAAGTGAAGCCACAGGCTTTCGCCTTCGACGAAGCGTTTGGGGAGGAAGATGAAGAAGTATATGGGCAGCAGCCCATGGAGGTGGACGGTGGGCACTCTCGTAAAGTTCCTGAATTTGCACGGTGCTGATATATCATTACAGAAGGTCCCTCAAACGCCGTCATTCTACACGAAGACAAACAATACTACCCTAGCGCACAACAAGTCTACGGGACTGAGGTAGAGACATTAGTTCAAGAAGAAGATACACAACCTCTCTCCGAGCCTATCGTTGCCCCCATACAGCAACAGAAGTTCGCCATTGAAGAGACTGAGCTCCCTCCAGTTCACTTTTCAAGGGAATTCATGACTGATCTTCTGAATTACCCTGATCAAATAAGAAATATTGCGCTTGTCGGTCACTTACATCATGGGAAGACCGCGTTCATGGATATGCTTGTAATGCAGACGCATGATTTGACTGAACGGCTAGAGAAGCGAGCAGGTAAAAGAAAGGAAGTACAGCTTCGCTATACCGATATTCACTTTCTAGAGAGAGAGCGAGGCCTCTCTATTAAATCAGCTCCTATGAGCTTAGTTCTTCAGGGCACCAAGGGGAAGTCTCATTTGTTCAACATTCTTGATACCCCGGGGCATGTGAATTTTGTGGATGAAGTCGCTGCCTCATCGCGACTGGTTGATGGCGTGGCGATAGTCGTTGATATTGTGGAAGGAGTGCAGTCGAATACTGAGCAAATCATCAAGCACGCTGTGCTAGAGGGCCTCCCGTTAACAATGGTTGTTAACAAAATGGATCGGCTGATCCTCGAACTGAAGATACCACCCAACGACGCGTATTTCAAGCTCAAACACGTGATTGAAGAAGTCAACACTGTCATTGAAAGTGTCTTGCCTGGACAAGGCGAAAGATGGCGACTAAGCCCAGAAAAGGGCAATGTCGCGTTTGCGTGCGCTTCAATGGGATGGTGTTTCACTCTTCAATCATTTGCCAGGATGTATGCCGAGACGTACCCTCAAATTGAGACTTCGGATTTTGCCCTACGTCTTTGGGGCGATATCTTTTTCAACCCAACAAGCCGGAAATTCACGCGGAAAGGGACTGAAGAAAATTCTAAGAGAACTTTTGTCAAATTTGTTCTTGAGCCAATATACAAGCTCTATTCCCACGCCATAAGTGAGAGTCCAGAAGACCTGAAACAAACACTCGCAAATGTCGGTATCCACTTGAAACCATCTCAATTGAAATCTGACGCAAAAGAGCTACTCAAACTGGTTTGTGGACAGTTCTTCGGCCCTGCTACAGGATTCGTAGACATGATAGTACAGCATGTACCTTCTCCAGTTGAGGGTGCGCAGATGAAGTTGGACCGGTACTACACTGGACCCCTCGACTCGAAAGTGGCAGCCGCTATGACTACATGTAATGCAGATGGCCCTCTCATTGTCCATATCACGAAGCTCTTCACGAGCACGGACGCCTCAAGTTTCAATGCATTTGGAAGAATTATGAGCGGGACTGCTCAGCCCGGACAACAAGTTCGAGTGCTAGGTGAGGGTTATACACCTGAAGACGAAGAGGACATGGTTACTGCAACTATCTCGGACACTTGGATTGCCGAGACTGGCTATAACATCATGACCAGCGGTGTTCCGGCCGGAAACTTGGTTCTCTTGGGTGGCGTGGACAATTCAATCGTGAAGACAGCGACTATCGTGCCTCTGAAACTTGAGGATGACGAAGAAGCATACATATTTAAACCAATTCGACATATGACAGAGTCTGTTTTCAAGGTCGCTGTTGAGCCTGTGAACCCGTCTGAATTGCCAAAAATGCTTGATGGTCTCCGTAAAGTCAATAAGAGCTATCCTCTAATTTCAACCAAAGTTGAGGAGTCTGGGGAGCATGTCATCTTGGGAACCGGTGAGCTTTATATGGACTGCGTACTTCATGACTTGCGACGACTTTTCTCCGAGATGGAGATTAAGGTCTCGGATCCTGTCACCCGCTTCTGTGAAACTGCTGTTGAGACTTCGGCCATCATGTGTTATTCTATCACACCAAACAAAAAGAACAAGATAACCATGATTGCAGAGCCTTTGGACGACGGGATCGCAGAGGACATTGAGAGTGGCAAAGTCAGCATCAAAGACCCAATTCGCAAAGTGGCACGTTTTTTCGAAGACAAGTACGATTGGGATAAATTAGCAGCTAGAAGCATTTGGGCCTTTGGCCCAGACGAACTGGGACCTAACATATTACAAGATGATACCTTGCCATCCCAGGTTGATAAGAAGCTTCTCGGAAGCGTCAGAGACTCTATCACCCAAGGTTTTAGCTGGGGTACTAGGGAAGGTCCACTTTGTGAAGAGCGTAAGTTAACCAATCTCTATATTCCATTCAACCCGAAGCAACACGGCACCAAGCTTGAAATATATTTATCAATTGCAGTATTTTTGTGCTAATTGGCTATAGCAATTCGAAACACGAAATTCAGGCTCACAGACGTTTCACTTGCCGACCAGGTTATCTACAGAGGTGGTGGTCAAATCATTCCCACTGCGCGACGCGCAATTTACTCATCATTTCTCATGGCATCTCCTCGCTTGATGGAACCCATCTATTCCTGCACGATGACAGGGCCTGCGGATGCCGTCGCTTCGGTGTATACTGTCCTTGCGCGCAGGAGAGGCCATGTCCTCTCTGATGGGCCCATCGCCGGAACACCGCTTTATTCAGTTCGTGGCCTAATTCCAGTGATAGATTCATTTGGGTTCGAGACAGATCTTCGGATACACACACAAGGTCAAGCTGCAGTTAGTCTTGTCTTCGATAAATGGAGTGTCGTTCCAGGGGACCCGCTGGATCGTGATGTCAAGATAAAACCACTAGAGATGGCCCCTGCAATGGCCACTGCTCGTGATTTCGTGCTAAAGACAAGAAGGCGAAAAGGCTTGGCGGAGGATGTCACCGTAAGCAAGTTCTTGGAACCCGAACTCTGGAGAGGCCTGAAGGAAAGTGGCGTTTTGGACTCATGACCTGTTTATCTCCGGACTCAGTGGTATACCATAAATTCCATGTAGTTATATTAATCGGATGGAATAAAAGATGACCGAGTATTCTTATGAAAACAACGCCAAGTGATATATACTATGAGCGCGACATGAGCGCTACTTTTTGGCCTGCCAGATAGTTCAAGTTCACTGGCAAGTCTCTAGCATCTTCGCGATAACGCCCATTAGTGTTCCGTTTTCCAGAGCAGCGGCCACTCGTTCTTTGTCGGCCAGCTGCTTGTTCACTTCATCAGCAGTGCTGTGTGTCCCTTCTTTGATTCGCACATCCACACGAAACCGTGGAGGAAGAGACTGCTCAAGCCGAACACGTACACCGAGACCTATGACTGTGGCGAGGCTACAGTGGGTGATAGTAGGGGTGATGAGGACAGTAACTGTTCGAAGGGGCGAAGCTGGCACATATGGGAGTGTTGGGGTAATAGATATATCAGGAAGAGACACAACCGCTAAAGCTCCCAACGAAATCGGATGCTCCGGATCAGATATAGTTGACACGAGATCTAGTGATTAATAAGTTGTTTTGTTTGATGTTTCTTTGACAAACAGCCACGCCTTACCGTAGATTTCTTGTTCATCTATCGGTTCTTCCAAGAGATCATCATCGCCCTCCGACTCTGAAGATGAAATAAAACTCTCTGGGAGAAATTCGCTTGCATACACAGAGGGAAGTGCGGATGCAAAGAGATCATTCTCAAAGATACCAGGCTTGCGAGATAGTGTAGGTCGCAAGCGTGTTGGAAGGTCAGCAGCATTCAATATTGTAGGATTCGAGTTCTGCATTTCTGATTCCATTTTGTGGGTAAACAAGCAGCCGGCAGTCTTTGTTTGCGGGGTGGGAATCAATCTAGGATACAACTGTATGTTTTTTAGACGAGGGGTAAATTTACTATGGGGATGGAGAACGGCCATGTGGAAAAATTATTTTCCCTTCATTGAATCTACACTGTATGAATCCAGCGTGCGAGCTTAATATAAAACATCCTAAATCCATTTCTCAGGCATCTGATAGAATCCAAAATTGTTCCCTTATCATGGATAGTTGTTTGAGTCTCTTTGTGCGTTGGATATGTATTCTTCTACCTTTAGTGCTCTTGTTCATACTGATAGGGGTAAGATTATGCCTTTTAAGGTCGAGAGTGAATTTTATAAACCAACCTATGTCAAGGAATAAGGTAAGTAGCGCGAGTGATGTTGTTAAACTCCCTATGATGGTGTGCACATGACGCGAGGCTTGTATGATTATAGTCAGGATATCAAGGAGAGTGCTTTCATAAGTCACTTTCATGAATTGGTGCTGGATGGTGGTGTTGCATGTACAGTACCTAGGCACTGCCTGATCGATTGGATAACCATCAGTGTGACTGCCAAAAACCTATAGTATTATCATTCCTGCCAGCTGTTAATATAGCTCATATAGGATCACGCTCCTAGCCAAGAAAGGACCGGACTTGTATATCGTAGCGCGGCTTGTATTGTACCCTATCTTGTTGACACAACATACCAACCCAAGCCTATGGAGTGCCTAGGGAGATTAGGACATTGAAATTTCTAAAAGCTACACATTAACACTAAAAGCAAGATGCATCAAGAACTCGAGTATGAGGTATATCTTCATATTAGAGATAGGAACTTCTTCCCGAGCTTGAAGAGTCCTACCAGTTATCTAAATCCTACAACTAGTGTCACATCTATCCTATAAACTCGCAAATATTCGCCGTGCTCCCAAATACTATACTATTATTATAGTTTGCAATTGTTGAGCAAAAGTGATTATCGAATAAATTAGCGCAGAGTAAAAGATGTAACTTGAGAACTAGTCGGCTAGTGATAAACTAGCATACAACTTCGTACGGAGTACTCTGTACTCTCCATAGAATGAATCAACGAGTCATGAAAACTTGGCAGGGCATCATCTGGTTCTTGGCACTTTCGGTCGCTACTAGTACAGTAAAGTACTGAAGAGCGGCAATCATGCGGCCCCTCAACATCCGAGGCGATCATCTCCTCACCTGCGCCTAGGCCGGTTGACTCTTCTACGTACTCGCACCCACTTCTTCCTTGAGGGCTGATCTGTTTATCCACTCTTCTATTATTGTGGTTGGTTTCGCCACTACCCTTTTCCATCATTGTTCGATATTTTCGACCTGTGTATATCATACTATCTGGCTACTATGAGACGCCAGGCATCTATCAGTTAATCAGGGTCGTAACACCGGCGACGCGGCATGCGAAATTCATCGTATTGGTGGGCTTCTGATTCCCCTGACGCTAGATTGTATCGCGCCCTCCAGTGTCAAGTTTTAGACCACCAGCTTCTGGCAGCCTTGGTGGCCTTTTCTGCGTTCTTCCCTTCTAGTGTTTCCCGCACAGTAGCCCGAGGTCCGCACAGTTCATTCAAATGCTGACTGTAAATCGGGGGGTGATGCGCTGGCCCAGTTCGCTTTTCTACAGCAAACCCCAACAGAGAGTCTCAATACACTGACGGTGTCAAGTCACGATGCAGGCTGGTTAAGCTTCCAGTCTTTCTATTGTAAGGTATTCCCAACTTGGACGGCCGTCTCCTTCCCCTTGTTTCATTGCTACCACGCTCGATATCACTACCTATCGGCAGACCTTTCGCCAATTTGTTGCTAAGGAACTGCTGTGCCATCGCTTGCCGACACGTTGAAGTGTTATTTCACTTTCGAATCGTTCCCTCATTGACTGCTTCTCCTCCTTATCCCAGCACCATACCCCCAAAGCTCAGCTGACGTTTCGCAGTGTAAGGCCAGGTTCTCTTCTAAGACTTTGCGCATTTCGCGAATGAATCGACTATTGTCCATTCAATCTCACACTGGATTGTTGTCATCAGTTCCGCCTAATCAAAACTGTAGGCAATCCTATCACGATTGTCACGCCACAAGTTTCCCAGATCCTTGAATCTTCAAAAAGTCGCTTCTTTGCTGCTTTATTTGCGGTAGCAAGCCAGAACATTTGTCGCTTTTGCGGAAAATTATAAGATTGAAACCAAAACGTCAAACTATTGCGAGAAGGAAAGCAACCATTAGCACGGAGCATTGTTGTCTACTTTTCTTCTCCAAGTATTCCTTTCGCGCGTCTTCGTCACCTTATAGCTCCTATCTTGCAAGCCGACTCCAATTGCCTCGGCCTTTTGCGCCCAGAGGAGAAGCAAAAGCGCATTATTATAAGTGACGACACATCAGGAGACAGAATCCACCATATACGTCGCATCATACCTTACTCCAGGTTGTTAAAACGTGTTCAGTATTCTTCATTTTAGCCCTCTTTTCAACCTGTCGATTTGTCCTCCCTCCCTTCCTCCATTCTTGTCTCTCTCCCTCTCCCCGCCTCTTTCTCTCTCCCTCCCTCTCTCTCTCTCTGTGTGTGTCTGTGTGTCTGTGTGTGTGTGTGTGTTTTCAGATTTATCTAGACAAGGCAGGCCTTGAAGATAAATTGTCAAGCATTATTATTATCCTTATTGAGTCACCTGAACTTTGTGGTGAGACTCGCTCTTCGTTTCTATAATTCCGATTTGGAAATGCAGGGCTATTCATTCACGCCGCCGACAGGGCCCCCAAGAGAAGGCCACAAAAGTAAGACATCAGTGTTACTCTATATAGATGAAGCGCAACGAAAATTCGGTTTGAGCCAGTCACTGATAAGCTTTAATCAACAGACTATGTATTCGTTGACGAACACAACAGACATAAAAGACTCAAGGGTATGTCACCCTCCTACCTACTCAACGTTAATTCCCTATTCACTAAAATGTCTCATTTAGTGATGCGAGCGTGTAATGGCTGCAGAAAGCGTAAAATCAAGTGCGACGCTGCTACAACAAATACATGGCCTTGCTCGGCCTGCACACGTCTTAAGTTAGTATGTGTACCTCCTACTGTTGGACATGACAACGAGTTCCCCACGGGGCAGGGTGTTGAAGCCAATTCGACGGATGCCATTGGTGCATCTAATACAACGGAATCGTTCTCTTCCTTTTCCATGCCCCAGGGCTACAGAGACAGCGGCCGAGGTGCAGTGGGCGGTATACCCGCATATAACGACGGGATAGGAATATTCCCCCAGTTCACCCATTCTGCTTCCCACCAGCCGGGAATGTATGAAGTAGGGTCACCTGCTATAGCTGTCTCACATCATACCTACCAGCAACAGCAGGTTTTTCCCTCTCAGGCCGAGAGCTTGGGAGCTATAGAGAGCGGGGTATATGGCGATCACGAACAGTCCACTGCTGAAGATCTTAGCGAGGTCCTTGGTGAACTCAAAATCGATGAGACTGGTATAGGTATGGTTCAATACTGATTTCTGATTTAAAAATGTCCACTAATACAGCAGATAGCGCCCTATATTAGGCAGCAAAAGAAAGAGAAGGGTGAACCGGGAATCCCTATACAAGATGAAGCAGAAGAGCCATTGCCTCCTCTAAGTACTGGGGCAGGCTCTACAATTCGTATTCCCCCGGAGCTTATGCCATCCGATGAAGAGGTCACGAACTACTTTAAGATCTATTTTGACGATATACACCCTTATGTCCCTGTGGTGCATCGATCGCATTTGTACTACCAGTGGCAATATGATCGGAATTCGATTTCTCCACTTCTGCTGGAGGCGTTGTTTGCATGCGCGGGAAGACAGTCAGATGATCCAGCTCAGGGAGCACAGTGGCTTGCATTAGCGAATAGTAGGTTCCCTCACTTATACGCGCTCCTTTCCCTTGGCTTCGACTGTAATGTTGCCTTAGTATACTGGTTTTAACTATTCACTACGTTTAGGACATGAGTCTAGTTTTATGGATGTACCCCGCCTAAGCACAATCCAAGCACTACTTCTACTTTTGAAAGCCCGAGAATCTGTACCAAAGAAAGGCTATTACTACCGCTCGTGGCAGACTGTGAAAACAATTGTTTCAATGGCTAAAGATTTAGAAATTGACGAACACTACAGCACACATGCAGAACACAGACAATGTGATCTCAACTCTATAGAGTGTTTGGTACAGACAAGAGTGTGGCAAGCTCTCTTGGTTGTTGAAGTAATGATTGGTGCACCGCAAGGTATGTTGCTAGTACCGGCATTACTATTAGTACTAACGCTCAAAGGCCGATCGGACTACGGTGTAACTCCTGACACCGTTTGTATGGATCCTGCACTGGACATTAAAGATCTTGACCAGTTTGAAATCGATCGATCTAGACAATATGCCTACTTTGTCCAGAACGCGCATCACATCCGTATCATCACTGATATATACCACAAGATCAAGAAGCAAAAGGACTGGGGTGCCAATCCCAAGTTTGTTGAGAAGAATCCTCTCTTTACTGATTGGCTTCAAGGTCTTCCTTCAGATCTACAGATTAGCTATCCTCCTGACGGCTCACCCCCGTGGATACCGTCTCACTTTGTTGCTAATATGCATTCTCATTGCCATTTAGGCATTATTCTACTTCACCGGCCTCAGTTACTTGCATCTAAATCATTTGCCGCGGACGGGGGGTGGAAAATGCATATGGCTTTGTGTTACTCTTCAGCTAAATATCTGTGTAGGCTTCAAGAAGCTATCCTACAGCGCTTTGGCCTTCAAGGTCTGCTCTCCATGCAAAGAGGTATAAATTTTGCAATTTACTGCATTATGACCTGCACAATGTTGCATTTGGTGCGTTTGTGTTCCCACCCCACTATGATCACATAGCTAACCCAAATCTCAGGTCGCGATAACCTCTCCTGACCCAAACTTCCACACAGATGCGCGCGATTATTTTGCCCGACACATGCGCATCCTCGAGAGGTGTTCATCTGCCTGGCCAATGCCAGAAATGCAAGCACAGATCGATTCCTTGCGGCTGGCATTCTCGGCCGACGTGCATAGGCCCTTCGAGCTTAAGCCTACATTTCCTTATGGAAGTCCTTCAGAGCCATACCATCCGAGCCCGTCGCCTCTCGACTCACAATACCAACCTCATGTAAGTCAGGTTTCTGGTGGCGTCCGGGGTCGGGTGTGTTACAACCCTTATCCGATCACCCCACCGATATCAGCTAGTACTGAAGATTCAAAGTCCGATTGCTCCCAGCTCCATTCTCTGGGGATGATGCCTCCCCAGCCGGTCTCGAGTCAATCATTGAATGCGCCTCTCGTTGACGAGAATAGCTGGGACCCGACACGTATCATTACGTAAGCAAACTACCAAAAATGTATATTCTTTCAGACTCTTGCTGACGCTTCCTATCTAGCCAGTGGGACATGGCATTTTCCATGGCGCCATCTACAATGAATACAAACTCTCCCACAATGGCTATGGATCATGCAGTACAGGGGGTTCAAGCGCCTTTGGCAGGTCAATACCCTATCCAGTATGGACAAACAACCAAGGTTACGCCAGTCACGCCCCCTCAGGCTATCTCACCACCTCAATATAATGGACAGCAAGTGCTCTTTACGGCGCGTGACTGGCAACAGAGTGTTGCCAGTGTTTATGATCCTAATGGCTTGAAGCGACGCTGGAATTATTCCGTCGATATAGGTACAGAGCACACTCAGAAGCGGGCACGTTGAACCTTAGTATATGCACAGATAGACACTGAGAACTAACTCAGTTGTTCTTCTACTTGGAGAAAGTGGCTATACGTATGACTCCTGTGATATAAATCTCTTCGTTCTAAAATACCCCTTGTCTTTATTTATTTCACAAAGCTTGTTAACAAGAGCTTCAACGCCTGCAGCGTGAACTCATGAATGTACTCTCTAGTTGTCATCATAGATGCGGTATTCAGGAATATATATCTCTATTATCTTTTATGTCTGGGTATGAGGTGGACTTGTGTGTAGAATTTAATACAGCAAAACACACCTCGCTGCATGAGATGTCACTGCTAAAGTGGTATACACAAGAGTGTTCATTGCTTGCTTAGAGTTATACGGTTGACATTCCAAGAAACATGAAAAAATAATAAATAAATAAATAATTTTCACCCTTAATGGCCTGGGTTACAGTTAAACCAAAATATTTGCGAACCCTCCAACTCCTGCTGTAACTGAGAGTGATAGTGCAGATGACATGTACAACAGCCGCAGATGTCCATGGCCCCCTCCTATGTCATTTCATCATA
Source organism: Aspergillus tamarii (assembly GCA_030556085.1). NCBI lineage: Eukaryota > Fungi > Ascomycota > Eurotiomycetes > Eurotiales > Aspergillaceae > Aspergillus > Aspergillus tamarii. The sequence goes on from JARVTJ010000006.1 coordinate 1,319,433, forward strand.
AGAATACCATGCATATATTCAAGTGAAACATACGTACATCCGTAGAATAACAAAGGCATGCACTGATTGGGGCAGTGGAGAGCGAAGACAACTTGACCATTCCCGTGAAGCCGGTGGAAAGATCTGCAAGGATATGCGAAAAGAAGACAATAAACCATGTCCCGAATCTGACTGCAGTTGGGTTATTCGATGACCCATTGCAATTTGGCAGCTCAAGTGCGTCGACTTAATCCTATCCTCTCCTCCCGCGACCGGACTATTCTTGCCTTATCGCCTGGTAAAGGTTTCAGCTCATCACTGGGATCAAAATTGAACCCGTTTTTGATGTGATCGTGGCCTTTATTCTCTTGGGCTAATTTGCGAAGTCGCGCGTCCTCAAACGTCGCGAGGTCTTCAGACGTTATTGCTATTGCTGTGGGCTTGCGGCGAAGCATTATCGATATAGTCAGAGATCAGACAGTGATTCTAGCTAGAAACAAAAATGTATACTCCACTCAAGTCCTGAGGAGGAAGCCACACCCGGTTTGACGAACACAGACTCCACGTGACCAATTTCGTACTTCGGGAAGACAACGAACATTTTTGTTACACCAATTGTACTAACTTCAGCCCAACGTCCATATAGCTCGTTGGCGTTGAAGATGTTTCAACTTCGAACCAAATTTATCCGCTATGAGCGTGTAAAACTGGTAGAAGGATGTTTTTATCCAATTCGCCAATTTTCGGTCATTCAAGGACGAGCGAAAGACACCAGTCAATCCGGTAAGGCCGCAAGATCATCGCCATCTCCGTTGTGTCTATCTCCACCTGACTCTTGTAGGCAACGATGCTCCTAAAGTTCGATCTTTTCCCTCGGCGGCCTCGTATTCCCGCGCTCCTTTAAGGAAGACCAACCTTCCACCAGCCAATTTGAACGCTAAAAAACCCGACTCTGACAAACCTCGTCCTCGACGCGTTTTCGACGCAAGGTCTCTCGCGGCCCCTTCTGCCAATGGCCAATCTACAAATATCCTTAGGAGCACCTCGTTGCGAAGCCCGCGTAAGGGACCATCCATTCGCGCTCGGAGGCCGAGACCCCCAACGAAGCCAGCCCTTAAATCACGAAAAGGTGGGCGGCCTCAACGTTCGAAAAATACGGATATGGAAGAAAGCGATAGCTCTCAGATTGAGAATGTATATTGCGAACTGGCCGAGAAATCAAGGCCAACGCCAAACCTCTACAAACCTCAGGCTCCTGACTTCTCTAACCTGAAGGAAACTTGGCCTTCTTTTCCAACGGGTACGACTGCCAATGCTGCCGAGGTTGTTGGAAAGCTATCTTTTCTGAGTGACCGCTTTCCAAATGGCTATATCCCTCCTTATTATCTGGGCATGCGCCTCTTCAGGGGACAATTTGTTCAGTTTATGAACGAGGAGGAGAAGGCACAAGCTATAGCAGAGGCGAAGAAACTTTCCCAACAGCGTGCAGACTACTACTCGCAGCGGAAAGGCGATCTAGTAGAACCCGAGGATGTTGATTTCATTCCGATGAGTGCAGAGGACAGGAAGTCTTTAATGGAATCCTTCATCCAAGGAGCCTATCCCAAACTCAGTACTGAAAAAGCTGCGTCACCTGTTCTCAGTGAAGTGAAGAAGAATCTCAGAAATAATGGGTCTTACCAAGCAGCCAGTAAGAGCTCACAATTTGTTGCAAAAGTGGAATCACTCCTGTCTTCGGCTCGCCCCGTGAGACGAGCCTAAACACTTCTGAGAATTCATTGTACATTAGCATTGGTATTTTATTGTTCATTCCAATATATTGGTTACATATGCCGAACAATCCGTACTGTACGTCTGCTAGTAGAGTCACTTTGCAAGTAGCGACATCAGCATGAACCGTAGCACAATTTGATACCTAATAGTTATAATGATTCACGGAACACCTTGAAGACCAACAGTTCTGGTTATGCCCTCTCCATCGCTTTCTTTGCTGCCTCAAAAAGGTCCCTCACCTCCCTTTGCCCCTTCTCCGTTACCTTTTCCATCTGTTCCTGTGCCTTCCGAACGTCATCTGGTCTAGCTATCTTCTTCTTCTGCATATCCTGAAGACGTCTGTGTACGGAGCCTCTGGAGTCGCGGACTGCCGCTGTGGCCTTTTCCATAGCTACTTTCGCGACACTGACTGTCTGATCTCGTGATTCTTTCGTTGGCGGTGGGATTGGTATATTCAGTTGCAGAGAGTTATGCGCGTCTGGCTGGGGAGTTAAGGAAAGGTCAGAAGACACAACCGCCGAAGTTATAGGTTTAATATGCTGTCAATCGTGTCAGAAAAAGCTATTATGGAAATTGTGAGATCAAAGGAAGGATCCTGGTTAAGGTTCGAAAGGGACAAAAAAAAGCCTTACATCTTCTTCCGATGCCAGTATAGTCACCATGCGGCCTCCCTTAGGAACGACTTGAGCTAATTCTCCTAGTTTCACAGTGTCTTTACCTCCTTTGCTTAGCTGGACACGAAGACTTTCGATGGCATCTGTGTTAAGTCTTCCACCCACGCGTAGCTTAGAAAGGTCGTCTTTGAGACGACACACCGCGGTCGCAATGCCATTATGTAGTTGAGCGAGATCATATGGATCCTCAGAAACAAGACCAGCTTTAGGTGGCCTTGAATCTAGACTTGAACTAGAAATGTTCTTCGTTTTATCTTTTTTCTTGAAAAGTAAAGGGGAGGTGGAAAACCTCATTCTCCCATTTGGAACTGCTAGACTGCGCTTTTGAAGCAGGCAGCGCCCCCGTTGAAGGTTGACTGGGGAGCTGGCATTTGTAAGTGAGGATGATAGACGTTGAATTTGACTAGATAATACAGGAATAAGCTGCATCCTTCCTGATATTCACCGTCATTGACAGACAGTAACGTCAATTGAGCAAGTTTTTGCAAGGAGAAAGGCAAGCGTTTTGCCTGAATTTGTTAGTGTTTTCGAAACGTCGGGGAACCACCATACTCCACAGATCACCGACCTCAAGGCCCACTAACCAAATCAGAAAAGATTGCTAGGTTTCTGACCCATCCATAACATCAGCGGCTTAGACCATGTAACACTTATACCTTTCGTGGTTCGCACAGAATAGAAACGTTATTAAACTAACTATTGCAACTACAGGTATAGTTATTACAAAATCCTCTTGCCTAAGCTCATTACAGACCTTGGAAGTGGAACATAAGATACCCTCAAAATGTCATGAGAAGGAGTATATATATTCACTGGCTCATCAAAATCATAGGAACGGTCTTCTCTAAAATATAAGACATGTTGACCGATCTGTACTAAATCATAAACACGCGCCTAGTCCATAGGGCCCACGCATATACACGAAACTCATGTCAAAATTGTTGGATAGGTAGCAGAGCAGCAGATTGGCCTCTATTCATAACACTAAATAAATAACGCGTCCAGTTCGTTTTTGATTACTTCATTTTTACTTGCAGCGGTCACCGTAAGTCCCACTAAGATTCATTTACCGGGTGGCCATAGCCTTAGTAATGAGTCTTTTGAGGGCAAGCTCCTTCTTCTTAAGATCCTCGGGAGTGGAATCTTCGATCTCGAGCTGAGCCATAGCATCGCTGAGAGCGGATTCAATCTTCTCCTTGTTGCCACGCTTCAACTTCATCGACATAGTAGGGTCGGAGATGATCTCCTCGACGCGGGAAATGTAAGACTCCAGCTGCTGGCGGGACTCAAACTTCTTTGTGAAAGCCTCGTCGCTAGACTTGAATTTGGCGGCATCTAAATGATGTCAGTTATCGAACGCTTCGGTTAAACTGATCAGATAAGGGCACTCACCGTCGATCATCTGCTCGATCTCTGTGGTCGAGAGTTTACCAACAGCATTGGAGATGGTGATGTTTGCACTACGACCGGAAGACTTCTCGGTTGCAGTAACCTTAAGGATACCGTTGACGTCAACCTCGAAAACACATTCAAGAGCAGCTTCACCAGCTCTCATGGGCGGAATGGGGGCCAAGGTAAACTCTCCAAGAGAAGTGTTGTCCGCACAGTTTGTACGCTCACCCTGGTAGACGGGGAACTGAACAGTTGTCTGGTTGTCCACAACAGTAGTGAAAGTGCGCTTTTTGATGGTGGGAACAGTCTGTCCACGAGGCACCACAGGAGCAAAGATATTACCCTCCATGGCAACACCAAGAGACAACGGAACAACGTCCAACAGCAGAAGATCCTGGGTCTCAGCAGAAGTGGCCTTTCCTGAAAGAATACCAGCCTGGACGGCAGCACCGTAGGCAACAGCTTCATCGGGGTTGATGCTCTTTGAAGACAAATCAGCCAATGTCATCCACATTATGCTACCGAAAGAAAGTACTCACCTTCTCAAGCTTCTTTCCGTCAAAGAAGTCGCTAAGAAGCTTCTGAATGCGAGGGATACGAGTGGAACCACCAACAAGCACGATCTCATCAACCTTGCTCTTCTCAAGGCCGGAGTCCTTGATAACTTGCTGAACTGGCTCCAATGTACCAGAGAAAGACTTTGCATTCAGGTCCTCGAAACGAGCACGAGTAATGGATGAGTTGAAATCTTCTCCATCAAACAGAGAATCGATCTCAACAGTTGTCTGGGTGGCATTGGACAAAGTGCGCTTGGCACGTTCACAGGCCGTTCTCAGACGGCGCAGGGCTCTGGCATCACCCGAGAGGTCCTTTCCAGTCTTACGTTGAAACTCCTTCTTGAAATGTTCAAGTAAGTTGGTATCGAAATCTTGTCCACCAAGGTGAGTATCACCAGCGGTAGCCTTGACAGTAAAGACACCACCCTGAATGTTCAAGAGGGACACATCGAAGGTACCACCACCGAGATCATAAATCAGGACATTGCGTTCCTTGTCAGACTTTCCGGAACCAAGACCGTAGGCGATGGCGGCAGCAGTAGGTTCGTTGATGATACGAAGGACGTTAAGGCCCGAGATAGCTCCGGCATCCTTGGTCGCTTGACGCTGGTTGTCGTTGAAGTAGGCTGGCACAGTGATAACCGCCTTCTCAACCTTCTTACCGAGCTTGGTCTCCGCGACCTCTTTCATCTGTGATATACCATCAATTATGTAGTCTAGCAATAGAGTTAATAGGTCTAATTACCTTCATCAAGACCATGGAGGAGATCTCCTGGGGAGTGAAAGTCTTCGTCTCTCCAAGATACTCAACCTCGACGGCGGGGCTTCCACCCTGGTCAACTACCTTGAAGGGCCATGATTCGACATCCTTCTTGACGATGGGATCATCATAACGACGGCCGATAAGACGCCTGAAATATGTTAAGACGAGATACAAGCTATTTGACGCTCATGCAGTAACGCACTTGATATCGAAGATGGTATTCTTCGGGTTCATCGCCGCCTGGTTCTTTGCGGCCTCACCAATCAAGCGCTCCTTCTCGGTGAAAGAGACGAAAGAGGGGGTTGTGTAGCTACCCTGCTCGTTGGCAACTGAACGCGATAAGATGATTAACCAACAATCTCGTTTCCAAGAAGCTTCATGTAGACATACTAATCTCAACATTGGTGCCTTCATAGTTGGCAACACAGGAGTAGGTTGTGCCTGGGAAATTGGTTAGCTCATTTGCAGCAAAGAAGACTTTTTTTTTTGAAGAAAATAAACAGAGGCTGAAGGGCGAAGATTAAAAATACACAAGAACAATCGGGGTATACAACTTACCAAGGTCAATACCAATGGCGCCTTCGTAAACCTCGTCAGACATGGTAAGATGGGGGCGTGGAAGATGAAAGAAACAAGGATAGAAGGGAGAAATGGGATGAAAGAGGGAGAGATGTCGAGAGGGGAGGATTATAAGTTCACTCCAAGTGTTGAGAGGAAAGCAGAAGGAAAAAAATTTGTAGAGTTCTGAGGGGAGGGCAAAACGAAACCCACTTTTGATTTTTTTTTTTTCCTTTTTTTTTTTTTCTTCGCCTTTCAACCTTTTCCTCCCTCGGCTGGGGAGCAAATGAAACGGCCAGTGCTAATCCATGGTTGGTTAAAGCTAATTAGATAAGCCATTAGTTCAACTAAAAAGATTTTCTATCATGAAGAGCATTCATTATCTTGTACTGTGTACAGAGGAGCACTAACATACAATCCTACAACAAAACTCCTGGCAGTAAGTAACTGCATTGTGGAGAGTTTCTGCTACACAAGAATTACCTCGGATACATTCCATGATTTGAGCAAATACTAGTTGTGGCGTGTACTCCATATTAGTTTGATATATACCTTACGCACAATATTGGACAAATATCATTTGTAGCATGTTATCGAGACTAATCGAGACTAGATTCTGCTACCCATTGCTTATACATCCCTAATTTCATATCACAAACTATGAGAGCAGTATGTTAGACTAACGTGTCTCGTAAGAAGCACATATAAACTAAGATTCCAGGATATGGTAGGGATCAGGTGTCATTGTACTCTGTAGACTTTTAAGACCTTCGTGAATTATATGTTGCTTGGATGTGGATCGCTCCACTCTCTTAAGAAGAAAATTTTACGTGTAAACCTAGCAACTGTTTGGACACATACAGATTATAATCGAGTTCTCTCACTTAGGAGGCCTCTCTCCGAAAACTATTCCCATAGAGACATTGTCGCCTCTACCACAACTCTAGGTGTACAGTAGCATTAAGACAAAGTCAGGGCGTATAATTTACATGATTAGCATAAATAGAGGAATGGAGGTTGTGATAACATATTAGCACCTTTTTTGACACTAGTACTGCTTGAATAATACTGACGCTCGCATTCTATGTCATTCTGTAAATAGAATTTATTATGATAGTGTGCCATTAATGAATTGGTACATAGGTATACATACAATCGAATACCCTCAAAGCCGTCATGGTCCAATATCCCCTCATGATAAACAGCAAACACGGGAATCCTCTATATTAGATATAAAGCTCATATATTTATGATGTAATTGGGTCTTGAAGGCTATAGCAGTATGCAAAGAACATCAGGCTTTACTCTGTTTCTCGCACAAACTGCTTCAACAAGAAGGAAATACATATTGAAATAAAAATAAGAGACAGACCCAGATGTTCTCCAAAGCAATAAACTAAGACCAGATTAGCCAGTTCTTTTGTCACCAGCAATACACAGGAAGACTCAGACCTTATGCCAGGGGTGATTTCTGAAATAACGGGGCAACGGGGACAAGTAGAAGCTACAATGGTGAATACTTTTTTGGAAGCCTGAGGCACTAAAGCGGCTGGACACCTCCACCAAGAAGCAAATGTGGGTATCTTCATTGGAGTATTTCTGTCTTTTCTCTTGTGGTCCTGATCCGATCTGCTTCCTACTTGCTCCTCAAGCTGGTGAACGTCACATTAAACCAACTCGCGACCAAAGACGCACTTCAACTGCGAACAAGTCGCCAAAAAAAAGCCGTGCGTCAGTTACATTCCACCCGAGTCATTTCATTGAAGGTTTTCGTTCCGTAAGTATCTATATAATAGGAACACCCATTGTTCTTGCCTATTAGCACGGTCAGTATCTATGTAAACAGATGGCTCACAGTCAAAAGATAGTTGACAGTTGTTCTATCCTCATCACTGCACGCTCCTCATCGTTCCAGATGGACATCGATATGAGCAGGAGGAATAAGAAGCCCCGCCTTCTGCTGGAATCCGAACGAGAAAGGCTTGAGGAATTCATCGATTCTATCCACTACTCCGCAAGGTACATTGACTCTCATACCGTAACCTGTATTGACGTAAAAGCTAATTTCCCCGCAGATATTCCGATGATCAATTTGAATACCGTCATGTTCAGCTCCCCAAAAACATGCTTAAAAAGATTCCGGCGGACTACTTTGACAGCTCGAAAGGAACTCTTAAACTGCTCTGGGAAGAGGAGTGGAGAGCTCTGGGTATTACACAGGTGTGCAGGCCCGATCATTACTGTAGGATTTTCATGTCATAAGTGGTCTAACTTCATCGATGGTCAGAGCTTGGGTTGGGAGCATTACGAAGTTCACGAGCCGGAACCGCATATTCTGCTATTCAAGTGAGTGTCTTAATTTGGGCCATGTTTGCCTTTCGGGTACTGAGAGTTGTGCAGGCGCCCCCTCAACTACCAGCCACCAATGTCACAGTAAATATACCTCGAGTTCGATGGTCAATATTTAGCCTTTCTCTTCTCATTTCCCCATTGCTTGGACGAGCAAACGGCCGCGAAATGAGGTGCGGAGTATGCATAAATGAGATTGTTCTTAGGCAATCAGGTGCTTCTTGCATGAAGTTTCGACAAGGAATATAATTCAATGCTACTAGAAGATACCTCGTTTGCCGCCTAAGCCACCACGCACTGCCACCCTAACGACCGTCTTACTGTGCTTCACCCTCATATGTTCTATTTGCAGGATGCTTTGTCTAGAAGGGGTTTTCAGATCACGTTCTTGGCCAACCATTGCCCCCACTGGGTAGCAGTAAAGCTGCTACTGATCCCCGGTTCTTCGATACCCTAAATGATGGTGTCAGTGCATCGGGTCGCTTTTAACATTCGCGCAACTAGGGATGGCATACATTGAAGTATACGGTCGGAGAAACATGGACTCCCACAGCACGGTCTGCCTAATTTGTTGTGTTAGATTGGATATGTCTCAAATCACCGGAGTCTTAATATCTTACTTTGACCATTTTCTTGATATCCTCGGTGACATCGTTACCGGTATTCAGTTCCCCGTTGTCACTAGCTTTGTTGCTAACAGTCAAAAGCTTGAGCACCTCCCGCTCCTCCACTCCAACACGTCCGGCAACCTCTGCCAATCTTTCATATGTTCTATTGCGTGTTTCATTAACCACACTGACGTCAAAAAAATCCTTCTGTTGTTTGAACAAAGCGGCACTGAATTCCCAAAATTTCTCGGGGGCGACTCTCAGAACAGCTGCCCCCGCTTCGTGCATCAATGTTGATGATGGGTGCCAGGGTTGGATATGTTGGCGAAAAATGACCTGCAGTTTGCCCCTGTATTGACTTGCAAGTGTAGATTTGACTGAGCTGTAGAACGTATCGAACATCTTTGCGGAGAACTAAGGCTAAGTTTTAGCGTACATGCAGTATGGTAGAGCTTATAGTGTGGACTCACGGGACAAGCATAGTCAAGATCTCAATTTGTACTATCATCAGCAACTACGTATATGTCAATTCAGTGCCTGACATACAGAGTTCAAGTGTGTGTTGTGGGTGCTGATCAGTACCAGCCCGCAATCTGTGACCCGCAAACTTTGGGGGAAGAGCCATTGGTGATTGTACTAGGAACGGTAGGCGTACTCTTTGTGATTTGGATTGTCTTTGCAGTTGCGAGATGCGGTTTCCAGATAATAAGTCTATAGAGGTGGGGTAATGAACGCCTTACGTCATGTCACCTTGCAAATTCACTTGATACTAGTAAGTGATCTGGGCCGCCCCAAGACAGTACAGCCTAGCCGTAAGCTACCCATATTCATGGCCCAGTAATAACAGTCGTACAGTCTTTTAATGAACTGACCTTTCCTATACTTGCTGATTGATCAATCGACTAAGCATGCTAGCCTTATACCTACTCGTGCATATCTGTATAGCTTATAGTAATCTCCACAACTGGAGTGCATTGACAATTACAATGATTATTTTGCTCAATATCCTAGGCACCGGATTTCTGAGAGGCTATAGCATGGAGGACAAGCTCACAGTTTAATCAATACCCAGGCAATATAATACGTTAAAAAGAGAGCTCAGAACATGCAATAAATCCCGTATTTTTGTTACATCAAAATGCACTTTGTAAAATAAAAGGATAGGCAGTCGTTGTTAAGGGCCACCAAGCGCTTTTTGGTTGAAGATGCTCACATCCTTAAGCTGCATCGAAACCAAATACCAACTTGCCGTTGCTGGGTCATATTCACCTTTTACTTCAACCCTGCAAAACCCTCTGGGACCTTTCAAGCCGACGGGGCCGATAAAGTAGAACGCGCCACGCCGAGGACGGTGCATTTCTTGGGCCCAACCGTCCTTCAGCCGCATCTTAAAAGCTAACGAGGCTGCGTACAAATCAGACCCGGGACCAAGCTTTGGTAAAGGCAATCGTTGTAATGTCGAGATAATTAGAGAGGGATGAAGGTCGGCGCCACCTTTGTCTCGCAATGTGCCCCCCTGAGAACCAGTAGGCGGAGTCAAATGTGTTTCAGACTGATGCACGGGGTGCAATCTGTCCAGGGGCTGAAGCCCGGACGATAGCGCCTTTTGGGGCGGTAGGCTTGAAGTGTCTGGGGCTTGTTCTTGCTCTGACTCTGTAATACTGAGCCGGGAAAGCTGTCTTTTCACCAAGATCATATAGGCATCCTTTACGGCAAGTGCCACAGATAAAGGCTGTACCCACCTCCGAAGACGGTCGCCATCCTCCAGGGACATAGGTTTTGAAACCCACGATATTCCACCGTCGGTGAATTCTAACCTACGCATTATAAGCAAATCCCAAGGGTTGTCCTGTCATGGATGCACATACCCTGAGCGCCTATAATCAGGGGGAGCGCGAGGTGGAAAATGATGCACTAGCCAGAACCCTGTCACGCTAAGGGGACCCCCTAGCAAGCGCGACAGTAGTTCAGACTGGGAGGCATCTTTCTGAACGATGGATGCCAGCTCATCTGCACATACAACATTTAGTCAAGGACTAAAATGCAACAAAATCAGCCATACCTCTCAGGAATTGAAGCTTTTCTCGGTCCCGCGAGATCTTAACAAATTCTTGCCACTCCGGGTCCGATGCTGCATATGGTTCACCTTTGCGTGATCGTGGCCAGCCCAATGGTATGAAAACAGGATCAGAATCTATCGTTCCACTCGCAGGGTCCTCAAGAAGCCCCTTCGTATCATCTTTCTGATTTTCACCCACACCTGCCTTTCCAGATAGTCCTTCCTGTGTGGCATCGGCATCGTCTAGCGTATCATCAAACTGAAGGAGAACGTACGAACTCCACAAATGAAATGCCGTACCATAAATAAAAAATGTGGTAAAAAATCTCCTGAGGATGTGTCAGAGGTGGAATATCTATAGTGCAACAAAGATTTATACCTACCTAATCCACGGCCGTTTGAATTTGACATGGCGTACATTGTTGAGATTCGAGGTCCGAGACAATGGTGGGCTGACTCGAAAAAGAAATGTAGAATGTGGAAGTATTCGCCTGAGTAGAAACATTGAGAGATCGCATGTGTGGGCACTGTTGTTCAACAAGGGGCATATCTTTTACTCGTTTCTCAAAGTTCTACTACTGACATGCCCCTAGTATACTTGACGAGCAATATGGAAAGATAAAGAACTTGTCCTCAAGATCCAAATAGAATTGAGATCGTACCAAATGGATACTCATAAGCCAAAACAAAGGAAAGAGAAAAGAAAAGAGGAAAAAAGATTAAAAAATAAAAATAAAAATAAATAAATAAAAACCTAGGTGTTCTGAGGAGGTATGTACACTAGTATCGAAATCAAACACAGACGAGTATTGAAGCAGCCTCTGGAACCATTGAAATCACGACATATCAGTCCTTAGTCAAGTGGGACAGCCCCGATATTCAGCACGTGATACGGACTCGCTCAGTCATGAAAACTAGTAAGTTTTGGGGTTAGTGAGAGCTGAAGCCATAGTTGCTGCTATCTACCCGTAGAGAGCTGCGGGTGCTGCATCTACTTTACGCTCAAATGCCAGTTCCTGATTAAAAGGTCTACGCTGAAAGACCACGGGCTTGTTAATCATTTAGCCTAGTAACGCTTTTATCATCACAAGCGAGTTAATTGCTAGTTCGTTCGCCCAGCATGCATCGGCTCACTAGCTTCCTGAGTCTCTCATTAGCAATGGCATCCGGAACCAGGGCTTTGAATGCTTCCATATTCACCTTCAGCCCATCTTCACCATGGCAAAATACAAAGACTACGATGGTAACCGATGATATAGCTCGGCATCTCTTGGAGCTTCGAATGAACGTACCTACCGCTTCGACTCTTGGGAAGTGGGATCAAGACCTAGTCGAGCTTTTGGACACATATGGTGGCACACCACATCCGTTGTTTGGCGGTGATATTGATAATAAGGACGTCACTAGGAGCCTTGTGATTCTTGAAGGGATAGGGGCCGGACTTGGTATGTTAAAAACAACCGTCGCTATTCAAGACAGCTGACGAGCTGTCACAAGGATCTACTGTTCAGCAAGAATACCAAGGAGACCTCGTAATCGGTAGCCTTTCGGCCAATTACCTAATCGATGGTTTCCTCGACTCATCATCAGAGGCTAACCCTGACAGCTATGTTATGGCTAAAAAGAACTATTGCAAATCCGATAGCGGAGGCGAAACCAGCTTCGATGTTCTTCAGGTAAGAAGAAATTCTATCAGTTGGATTTTTGCTACAGCTGACTCTGACCTGCCTTAGACGATTGAAAATTGCATTCCTAAGGGCTCTGCATTCGAAGCGGTAGCCCACATATTCGGCAAAGAGCTTCTCGGTATTGTGAAAACGACGGAAACATGGGTGGACGAGCAGAGTTTAACAGCAGTCTTGAAAATCTCATTTCAGGTAAGCATCTACAATACCTAGTTGGCCCAGTGAAGTAATAGTAATATATAGCAGTTTCCTGACGAATATGTGGGCTCTGGCTCTGTAGCTGGTGGGCTGACGTCTGTTCTCCATGGTCTACGTGCTCTTTCGTCAGAAGTCAGACAGGTCACAGCAGTTCTTCTGCCTACATCTGGTCAAGATGAAGGTTCGAAACGTAGGATAAACCGTCGAGGAGCCGTGACAGAGGAAGCTTCTGTCAGATCAACTAGCGCAGCAGTTATGACGACGCTCCAAAGGCAAGCACATCCAGTTTGTTTTACCTCGAATTCTTCGTGCAATTTGGCAACTGATAGCTGCTCTGGACATGGGGTTTGCTATAAAAAGTCCAGTTCAGCCAACGATGAGGCCGCTAGCGATTGCTACGCATGCAAATGCAAGTCAACCATCGTCACCAAAGAAGATGGTACTGTTCAAAAACTTCGGTGGGGAGGGCCTGCATGCCAAAAAAGAGATATCAGCTCCCCTTTCTTCCTGATTGCTGGTATCAGTATACTGGTGGTCATGGCGGCAGGTACTGCTGTTGGGATGTTGTTTCACATTGGACAAAATGAGTTGCCAGGTGTTATAAGCGCTGGGGTTGGCCCCGCAAAAGCGCAAAAGTGATGTCAATGCTATATACATCTGATCCAAATCCTCTTGAGGGCGGGGACTCTTGAAGTCAATGTGATTTGGTTACCACAGCTCAGAATCGATCTTATAGTAAGATACGAAACTTTGTTTTCCTGTTATGTGCATTGTAGTAATCTCATCATCACGATGTACATTAGAACAAGCAGGAATAAACAACCGGGGGCCGGGAAAGAGAGAGAGCAGGCTTAAATTGCAGAAACCCATGCCAACTGCAACGCTTTCCCGATATAACCAACTGCCTTGCCTAAACCCGAAAATCTGAAATGCCTTAGAACCATTGCGCCATCAACGCCACGCCTCGGGTAATAACTTTCATGAGGACCTAAGCTATTAAGCCGCCAGCCTAGAAGAAAAGTAGATGCCTCGACAAGAACTTCACACATCCTTCTTATGTAAGACGAAGTTGTCTTTCGAATGGTGAGGTACTTTAACGTATTATACAGAAAGATATTTATGTCTTTGCGTGATCTTGCACGCTGTAATCTTGCCGTTGCCAAGTGGCATTCCAGATGCCATGAAGTGAGGAAGGGCAACGTTTGACGTGAGCTGGATAGGGTAGCCACGAAACATAATTCATGAAGCCGCTCATGCACCAGACTGGGCTTCCAGTTGGCTAGGTGTCCGATCAGCAGCAGGGTGTGCAGTGTCCGTCGGTTGCGACATGCTCTCCCTTGAATATTGATTCCGAGCGGAAAAGGATAGAAAAGAAAGGTTCAACGTCCTAATGGGCGTAAATCTAGTCCTCCAATCTCGCCGTTCCGAAGGCTCTGGAGCTGAGCTTGACAGGTTATTGGTAGGCCTAGAGTGGTGATCTTGTATTCGCCAAAGACGCGGTGCAGTTAGCCGGGACGACTGGGTCTCATGTCCCGGTGGAGCCTGTCGCTCCGATATAGCTAGGGGATTCCGAAATGGGTTGACGCGTCCCCCTATAAACACTGATTGTGGTTGTGTAGGAACGGCCAATCGTGTTGTGTTGCGACGGCCCAAGCGCTCTGGATTAGGTGTTTGTCCGCCGGGATCAGAGCGAGGTTTTGGAACATAGTAATCGGCCTTGCACAAGGGACAACAGGCTCTTCGACTCGTTAACCATGGGTCGACACAGGATGCATGGAAAGCATGACCACATGTAAGCCCACGTATGTCATCGTCATCTTCGATTGTATCAAGGCAAATTGCACACGAATCGCCTGGATTTGGTAAAAGTTCCGCTGGTACTGCGGTGCGAATTTGGTTATTAACGTCTTCGTCACCCTCGAGGGAATTGCAATTCTGTAACTGTTTTGTGTCTGAGTCTTCGGTGCCATCAGCCACTACAGCAAATGCTTGATCGGCGTTCACCTTCTCTTGCGGTTGCACTAAGGCCGTCGGCGCACGTTCAACTGGTATAGATGACTGCGATGTCGTCGAATCACATCGACGGCGGCCTTTTATTGGTGAATTTGTTGTAGAAGAGGGTGCCCCAACTGTGGTAGATAGAACATCATGTTCACCTTTCAAGCTCTGGGGCCTGCTATTCGGTGCCGATATTCCGCCTGCGGTTGGAAGGCCTTCATTCGCGCGCGAAGATCTCCACGCTTTGTATTTGACAAGTGGAAACCGTTCGTTGACTTCATCCATACTCATCAACTTTTTTTCCCTCCTTCTCCTATGTGTTCGAGGCATGGTTACTAAATCTATTGGTTCTCCCGTTTCCTCATTGCGTAGTTGGCGGTTTCGCTGATTATATCGGAAGCAATACTTTACTCCAACAATAATCCTAAACGTGGTCGACAAGGTTAGCGCACATTTCAAACATAATTCAAAGTTGGGCATACCAGAGGTTCGTGAATACAACACCGAAACCAAGCGCAACGAAGAATAAGAGGGGCGAACTTGTGGGGCTTGAGCTACTATCATCTCCGTTATGATCAGTACTGGTAGCAGTTGGTTGCGAACCTGTTGCAGTGGACGCCATCTTGACAAACGTAGACGTGATGATACACTGGAGGGGTTGAGCGCAGTAAACGGTGCCGGCCGTCTCGATTGTTAAAAAGTGATAAAACTGGAATCTCCGAGAATATTCAGATGAGACGTCGAGAAATCAACAACCTAGTTCAACTTTGTCCCTGAAGCAGGCTCTAGCACGCAAAAGCGATGGGAGCAACCCGACTCATCTAGTTCAGGGTAGCGACACAAGGCACACACAAAAATGCGTACGCGATGGAACATCACTGGCGGCGGCTGCGCCCGGGGCTGCTGAAAGAATGGTTCCTATCGTCAACCCAGGACGTATATCGCATTTGAGTCTAGAATGTCGTTGATGGAGACTGCGATACTCCACATTAAGGTGGGTGGAAATCCGTGACCGAGACCAATAGCTGAGCAGTCAGGTCACGGGGGTGGCTTATCTATGAGTACTCTACAGTACTCCGTACATAGGTTGTACCTTGATTTCGTCCCGCATTACCGTACCCGAGCGGTACAACAATCTATGGACCTAATTTAAGAGTACTTCTAGGTATGTTCTTAAGTGATACCCGAGTAACTTTCATATCATATATTTGATATTACTTTGTATGTATATTAAACATGTAGTACACACCTTAAGCCGCACTCGAGATAGAATGCCTCAGTAATAAAATCGAAATAAGATTAGTTTGACAGGTAATATTTTATCATGATATAACGACTGAGTTGTGCTGCATATATGATAGACAGGTGTTTTCGTCTGGTTTTCCTTGTCAAATAAGCTAATCTGAAAGTGGGGTTTATGGAGTCATGGGGAGACTTTTTACGATTGCCCTACCACTAGTGGGATGGCGGAATCCTCTCCATACAAGTTTTATATCGTCACACTACCACTGTTTTTCTCCAATCACATTTGGTTTTTGATAGCGCGAACCTGCGAAATGGATAGCCAAACTATGAGCTCAGCTGAAAATTCAAACCCTGTTGTCTTTTTTGACATCACTCTAGGTGGTAAGTAAGGAAGATAATATTGAGTAATCAACCTTAGGGACAGAGATCCTACCGCTTTGGGGGATGTCCAGGCTCGTCTCACCAACACAACTCAATTAGAAATATGTCAATATGGAATATGGAGCTGGGGGATTTGCCTCATTGAATAAGATCTAAACAGGCTGAGCATACATCATCTCATAGGAGAGTCACTGGGACGTATCAAAATGGAACTTTTTACCACTATAACGCCACGAACAGCAGAGAATTTTCGCCAGTTCTGTACAGGAGAAAGCAAAAGTCCCCAAGGACGGCCACAGGGATACAAGAATAGCAAATTTCATAGAGTTGTGTGTACAATACATATCCTCGGGGTTATGTTTCTGGGGCTGACAAATGCATTAAAGATCAAGGATTTCATGATTCAGGGTGGTGACTTTGTCAATGGCGATGGCACAGGTTCTTGTACCATCTATGGCACATCACGATTTTCAGATGAAAACTTCGTTTTGAAGCATGACCGTCCAGGGCTACTAAGCATGGCAGTAAGTCCTAGTACGAAAGCTTAGGGAAGTGGTGATGCTGACATGTCCAGAATTCTGGACCCAACACAAATGGCTGCCAATTCTTCATTACAACTACTGCGACGCCGTTCCTAAATAATAAACATGTGGTGTTTGGACAAGTAGTAGAAGGAATGGACGTTGTGCGAATGATTGAAAATACTCGTACAACTAGGGACAAACCTAATCAAGACGTGACCATCACTCAGTGCGGGGAGATGTGATACTTGATCAAAAGGTCGTTTCGAGCCCTAGGATGTTTGAAGAGGAAGTGGATTCCCATATGCCCAAGCAACGAAGAAACCATTACTTGTAATGACCTTCCTGAGCTCTATCCGTAGCACTTGACACACCTATAAACTCTCTTGTCATACTTTTCTTTTTCCCTCCTTGTCCTTACAAGCCAGTAGTGTCACAATTTATTGAAAGCCACATCCAGAGCTTAAAGCTTGAACTTGCTAAGATAATCAGAAGCCAACGCGATAGCTTCGTCACTTTTGTCTGGGCTAGTACCATTGCCAATAGACGTGGGCCCTTTGCCACCAGCCTTTCCACCGACTGCAGTAGAAACAATAGCCGCCCATTCGCTGGCGGAAGCTCCTTGATCGCTTATTGCCTAGTGAAAATACGAATTGTCAGTGCTAGATAAGGGGTACCGGGCTAGCGATGATATTACCTTTGACACATAGCAGCCGTGGACGACACGTCCTTGGTTAGAGTCCGCGGCCAAGATGTAAACTGTTTTATCCTGCAGCTTCGACTTCACGTGGTTCAGAGATTCGCTAACAGCTTTTGCATTTGCTGAGATTGGAAGCTTAGTAACAAGCCACGACTTATCTTGATTTTCTGGGTTTTGGAAGTATGAAGTAATTGCCTCGAGCGCCTTCTTCGATTCAAGCTTTTGTTGCGCTTTTTGCGAATCAATGATTTGCTTGTTGATATGTGCAAAGCGCTCACGGAACCTTGATTTTTGAACCGCTGAAATTAATAACTGGCTAAGGTCGACTTGAATTTGCTTGGCATCCTGTTCTTTCTCAGGACCTAGATCCATTGCTTCAAGACGGTCCAAACGCTTCTCGAATTCCAGAGCGACGCGCTGCACTTCATGAGCATCCTCTCCAGTGACTGCAATTATTCTGCGGATGCCTTTGGCAATGCCGCTCTCTTCTAGGATAACGAGTTCCTTAAGGTCGCCTGTCTTTTGCACATGAGTTCCACCACAGAACTCAATACTAACCTTTTCCCAACGAGGATCCTTAACATTCTTGAGGATCTCCTCCAGCTCCACGCCTACAGACACAACACGAACAGGATCTGGATAGGTCTCACCGAAAACAGCTCTAACCCCTGAGATCTGTCGGGCAGTTGCGAGAGGAACCTCCTGCGAGTAGACGGCGCAATTCTGGCGGATATACTCAGTCGATATATCCTCAATCCTTTCCAGATCTTTATCTGCGATCTGAGACTTATGAGAAAAATCAAACCTAAGCTTCTCAGCAGCAACAAGTGAGCCCTTCTGCTCCACACCATCTCCCAGTACCTCTTTCAGCGCAAAATTAAGGATATGCGTGCCTGTGTGGTTATTTCTGATGGGCCACCGACGAAGCTCGTCGTATTCACAAATGACTTCATCACCAACAGAGAGCGAACCATACTTCATGAAGCCAGTATGAAGAACATACCCAGCATAAAGCTGAACATCGCCAACTTCAAGCTCAGCCTGCCCGTCAATGACAATTCTTCCTGTGTCATTTTCCTGTCCGCCTTGCTCGGCATAGAAATTCGTGCGATCAAGTATAAGCCCAAGTTGGTCACCCTCGGGTATCTGCTCCGTTGAGGAATGAAAGGATTTTCCATGGTAGATCGCCTTAACCTGGGCAGTAATGTTCCCTCTACCGAATTTGGCTGAATCATCCGTTTTGCGAACGTCATTCATTTTCTCCAATTTTCCAAGATCGTGAACATCCAGTTTGACGGTGTCGGCAGCAGCTTTTTTCTGTCCTTTACTTGCTTCCTTAGCTCTTGAGCGAGCCTCCTCGAACTCAGTATCATCAATTCGCAGGCCACGTTCCTCTGCCATAATACGAGTCAAGTCGACTGGGAAGCCGAAAGTGTCATACAATCTCCAAACATCAGCACCGTGGAGTTTATCATCTCCCTTGGCCTTAGCTTGCTGAGCATAATGTTCGAATTGCCTTTCACCACGATCCAGAGTCTTCGCAAACGAAATCTCTTCCTCGTCCAGTATTTCCATAACGTCTTGCTGTTTCCGCTTGACCTCTGGAAACATGTCACCCATCTGATCCACAAGGGTCGGTACGATCTTGGAGAAGAAACTGCCAATCTCGACCCTGAAGTATTTTCTGGCATACCGAGCACCTCTGCGAAGCACCCGACGAATCACATAACCACGGCCCTCATTATTCGGTGTGACGCCATCCGAAATGGCAAATGTCAGGGTTCGAACATGATCTGCTATAACTCTGTAGGCCGTGTCGATTCCATCCGTATCTTCAACACCAAATCGTCCCTGATACTGCCGTGCTCCAGTGATGTCCTTGATGGTTTGGAATAACGGAGAAAACACATCGGTGTCATAATTTGATGACTTATTTTGGAGTACGGAGACCAGACGCTCAAAGCCCATGCCAGTGTCGACATGCTTATTCGGGAGGGGTTTCAAAGAACGGTCTGACTCACGGTTGTACTGAATGAAAACGTTGTTCCAAATCTCAAGGACGTTGGGGTCATCCTGATTGACAAGGTTGGAGGCATTGCGCCCCCCAATCCTGTCATAGTGGATTTCACTGCAAGGTCCACAGGGACCCTGATCACCCATTTCCCAGAAATTGTCTTTCATATTCCCGGGAAGAATGTGGTCTTCCGGGACACCCACTGCTTTCCATAGCTCCTTGGCTTCCAAATCGGGTGAGAGACCACCCTCCTTGCTCCCCTCGAAGTAGGTAACATATAGTCGCTGCGGATCCAACCCATAGATCTTTGTCATGAGTTCCCAAGAGTAACTGATCGCTTCCTTCTTGAAGTAGTCGCCAAAACTCCAGTTACCAAGCATCTCAAAGAAGGTCTGTTGTAAGTCCGCTACTATCAGTACGTGCAATTAAAATAACATGCATGAAATTCAATATCGCCTCACATGATGATAACTGTCCTTTCCCACATCGTCTAGATCCTATTATCGCTGCGGTTAGTTATTTCAGAAACAGTAAAGAGATTGCCTTCTCTTTGCCACTTACATTATGCTTACCGCCAGCACGGATGCACTATTAAAATAACTTAGTTTTGCGACTTTCATGAGGGGTAATGATTTTCATGTAGTAACCTTTTGCGTATTGACCGCGCTCTTCAGGTTGGCAAAATCAGATTGTGGATCCACGGTGCCTAGGAAAATCGATTTGAACTGATTCATCCCGGCATTCGTAAAAAGCAAGGTTGGGTCCGAGAGAGGAACCACAGGAGCCGATGCAACTAGTTGTACAGTCCAGTGTTAGCCTGTTGAAAAAATGAGAATATAGAATGCAGTATATGGTATACCAAAAGTATGTCCATTTTGCTGGAAATATTGAATAAATGCATCCCGAACTGACTGTGCAGTCCACTCTGGACTACTTTGTAAATTTGAATCCATTCTGAATGGTGGTGAAATGGTGTTTGCAGGTAACGCACTTCGAAGTGGGGGAGGGGGAGGGGAAGTGTGAAGATGGTAGAATGTTCTGGGTTTTGACCCAAAGGGCGACAGCAGATGAGTCAAAGCCAGTTGCCCATCCCTCAAAAGCTTAGGGGCTCGCATCAAGCTACCCACTCAGCGATGCATCCAGTTGCACCAGGTTGACTTCGCGCGCGCCCAGGATAGCAAATGAAAGTTCTTTTTGTTACTTTGCAGAAAGTTCTCTAATTGATTACCCGGCTGTTTATGTTCGGATGGCGCAGCATCCTGATGTGGGAGTTTATCACGGAAAAAAGCGTCCCGCGGCGAGTGACCCTGATGGAGATCAGCCTCTAGCAAAAAGGTTTGGTCGCTTGCATATTGGTATGTCCTACCATGACCTTGGCTCCTTTTCTCTCTCTGCTTCCCCTATTGCTGCCCTTTGTTTCAAATACCCTACCTTTCTGTCTCTTTTTTTTTTCCTTTTCTTGTCTTTTCTTTTATCCTGTGCTTTGCTTTCCCATCTCCTTGAACGCATCCTCTAACACCACAACTTCAGATCCTCGAGCAATTAGTCATGCTCCTATTGAAATTCGAGAAAATCTCGACGTTGGTCAACATGGTTCGTCAGCTTTAGATGACATGATGATATTGGACGACACGAAACATACCGTTTACATTCATGACCTTGAGCGTGAAATAGCAGAAACTGAGCTTCCCAATGATTCTATCACTTTTCTGCCCGGGATCGGGGAGAGCTTGCGAGCAATCCCGAGATTCGTCGTCACAGAAGCAAAACCCATGTGCAATGAGCTGGTCCTCTATAGAGAACCAGCGTCACTAACGGTACCGAAGGAAAGAGACACTGTGCGTAAGGCTTTGATTGAGACAAGGGAGCGAGCTAGAACAAACCAATTTGAGCGACATCCTTCCACATATAGCACTATATATCCGGGAACCGTCGCAGGTCCTGGTAATTCAAACAATACTTGTCATCCGGAGGATGCAATGGAGGTAGATGCCGGGTTATAGGGAGTTCTGAGCTATCTCTCTTTTATCCCTAGACTGTTCAACTAGGCCATTATAAGTTTAAAATCTTGCGGCTACTCTATGTCGCATAGATACACTGAAAGGTCTTGTCGTCCTCTTGCCTTTTGAGTCAACACAATCTTGTCGCAAATCATAGTAGCTGTGTGGGTTTTAAAAGGCTCTATATGAATAGGGCTGGGAATTATCATTGAACTAAATACTCGATGGGCTCTCTATATATTTCAATTGTTGGGAGGCCAAGGTACAGGATATTCTGCGTATTTTGATGTGCGTTGGGTCCATAGACATAAGAGATAATATCAATATATTAGGCTCTTCGTATCTTACAGGAGGGCGCAGAGATTATGCTAAGCATTCAGCTACAGTGCAAGCTGGGTTAAACATCTCCTTTCACCAAGAATGAATAATTTCTACCGAAGACTCTTATCCCAGCAGCCTTGTATTGAACATCTAACATTTGGTAGTAATAGTATTTTAAACAAAACATATCTGTCACCATGATAGACTCAACCCATTTTAAAGAGTGAAAGAGGTATCCGATCCTATATTATAGATCCTTGCGTGAGTACTCATATATGTACTGCTGTAAAATGATGGTACTACAATTGCATACCTAATCAATAGGTACAGTCTGACTAGTACTAGTTTTCTGTCTGCCTACTCATACTGTGTACCAATTTACCTCGCGTGAAGAGTCAAAAGGTGTGCGGTTAGTGTCACATGATGCTCACATGACCACTCCCTGTATTTACTAAGGTCTTACCGACCCCCACATTAGTCAAAAGAACAGAGATACAAGGACCATATTGATAAAAGAATAGTTTACCACCAGCTGTAGGAGGCTGACTAAGACCGAATTGTGGAGCCTTCCAATCATATGAAGGTGGTTGCATTCTTTTAGAACCTATGTCACCAGAGGCGAACCAAGTCCTGGATTGCTGACTAATGACTAACACCGCAATATTAACTCTCTATAGCCGTTCCTTGGTAATCCTGCGGCTGCTTTCAGCTTCTATCGTCCTGTGGTTTTTCTGCCTCGTGTCTCCGCTTCCGATAAGGCGCGCTAGACAAGGGTCTGTAACAGTACACTTTTATATGGATAATAGTGGACCGCTCGCTTGCCGGTTATGTTACAGTTAGTTGATTGATTACATAATTATATGTAAGCATAAACACAAGAAGAATGGGCTCCTTCCTTCCCTACCAACCAACCACATCGTTTTTATGCAATGGATCAAAGTGAGAAACGAAAGTTTGAGCAACCGACACCATATCCCGAACATGGTGACGACAATACTGACAAACGACGGAGAGTAGTCGGACCAACACTGCCTTTATCAAATCCGGCAGACGAACACACTCTAGACTCAGAGGGTGAAAATGAAAGCAGTGACGACGATGACATCGGTCCGAGTTTACCTCCTTCAGGCCGACTAGTTGATGCCAGAATACAAGGGGACACTTTAAATGGCCCGTCGACTGAGCAAGGCCATGCTCGCGAGGGTCGAAGTCATCGTGATGAGTGGATGTTACAGCCTCCAGGGTCAACAGGAAGGACTGCAAGAGTGGATCCAACCAGACTGAGGAGTCGAAAGTTTCAAAGCGGAAGATCAGCACCAAATTCCCAATCAGGGGAGATAGATTCATCTTGGACGGAAACGCCAGAACAAAAAATGAAACGTTTACAAGATAAAGTCATGGGTGTTAGCACATTTGGTGCAAACAAAGATCAAGTAACTCGACCTGCCAGAGCATCACAGGCCATGCAGGACAGAATCCAAAAGTACAATGTGAGTCATGACAGGCAGGGTAGCATATTGCTAGTCCAATGAGTGCTTATCAACTCCAGGATGCTAAGCGGAAAGAAAATGTATCACACCCTCTCGAGGAATGTAAAAAGGGCGATGCGGACGATCCCAGTAGTCGCCCATTTGATAAAGAGAAGGATATGGCTATCTCCTCTAAGATAACCAACTCCCAGCGTCGGGAGATGATTAATAAGGCCGCTGACTTTGGTACTCGGTTCAGTAAGGGAAATTACCTATAACAATCGAAGCTTGTATAGAACATTTGCCGGTAACCATACCCTGGTATCTCCCCAGAGGTTCTCGGCTCGATTGACTGGTGTTTCTAGATTGGTTGGTACTGATTCAGAATTGTCCATGAACCCGTGTCCAGACGAAGTCATTATACCCAATTCTCGCAGGAAGACCGGGCGCCGGCTGGCTGTTACGCCCAGGGCTTCATCCAAGGACTCTGCAACCAGGTAGCTATCTTAGTCGGATACAACTTACTACAACAACAAAAATCCACTACTAATCAATAACAATAATCTTACGCCCGGGTATCCGCCTAAGGACTCTGCAATCAGTTAGTGATCTTGTATAGACTTACCTCAAGCTACTAGAATCCACTAGTGATTGATATTGATAATAACTATTAAATCTACAGTATACTATACAAACTGAATTTGATCTACAAAAAACATATATTATTTAAACTAAATATATATGTTACGCCCGGGTATTCGTCCAAGGACTCTGCGACCAGTTGGCTATCTTGGTTAGATACGACTTATCTGGTGACTAGAATCCACTAGTAACCGATAACAACAGGTGATCCGATATAATCTGAACAATTGGATAAATACAACAAAGGCAATACTGCTGTAATTAGTTCAAGATAAAAAGACCAGATCAATTGAGTATAGAGTGGCTTAACCTAACCGTCATAACCTAGCCATAACCTAACCTAACCGACCTAGGTTAAGGTTAAAACTAGGTTAACCGCGGTTAACCTAGTTCTGCCTGATAAGGCTATAAGGCACCAGATTAAGCCTATTTAGGAAGGCGGGCTATTATATCTATTAAAATACTGCTGGCAGAAAATAGCCCTAGTTTACCGCCTTCCTAAATGGGCTTGGTTGGTTGCCTCAAGCAGAAGTAAGTTAACCGTCGGTTAACCGCGGACGGTACAATATATATATATAACCTAACCATAACCTAGCCATTCGCCAGTCTAATTGAGTATATATACTCAATTATTAGATACTACAAACAAATTAAATTGATAATAAAAATATTTTTAAATAAAATATAATTATTAAATAATAATTTGAATTAATTACAAAAAACTAAATTAAATATATAAATAAATATTTTTATATATATTTTTTTTCAAACATCTTGGTATACTGGTTAATATACTATTGATATATATATAATATACAATATATTAAATTATATATTGTTTGTATACTATTTAGTTTATTATATAATCTAGTTAATAATAGCTGTCAGTTAACTGTATTGTTAAATATTTTCTATAACTATTTTTTGATAATTCTGTAATTATTTTTAATTTCTATTATCTATAATTTTTGTATTTGATATTTCCGCTTTCAATAAAATATATTAGATAAAAATCTGTAATAATATTTTTTTTTTTAGATTTTTGTTCTCGAAAATATAAAATTACAATTTTTTTTTTAAATAAAAAATATCTATTTTTAATTTTTAATATATTTAAATACAAAACTGATTGTTTACTAAATTGTTTACTTAAAATTTTTTATAATTAAATTACTGTATATATTGAGTAAATTAATTTTATTATTAATAACAATTTTATAATTTCTACTTTTTGTAAATATTGTTTATTCTTCAATAAAAATTAGATATAAATTGTTTTTATTGTTATTCAAAATATATAGTCTATATTTGTTGTAGATATATTTATAAATATAGATTTTATATTAATAATAAATAAAATTTGTTTAAATAAATTAAAAAAAAATAATAATTGAATTATCTATTACTGATAATAAATTGATATTATTTTATTCTAAATTTAAACAGTTACGAATTTAATTCACTAAAATTCAGTACAAAATTATTAATATATTGACTATTTATATTTATTATTGTAAACAGCAGATATTTTTGAAATAAAAAAATTTTTGTATATTTAAATATAATATAGAATTGCTTTGAATTCGTGACTAAAAAAATTATTGAATTAATTTGATTTAATAATTGTTAATAATATTTAATAATTAATTGAAATTTTTGATAATTTTGATTTTAATTATATAATTGCAAAATTTAATCAGATTTTTTTTAAAAAAAGATTTAATTTGTTTACTAATAATATTGTCGAATCAATTAATAATAATTTATTAAATTTTTGATAAATTTCGATAAATTTTCTAAAATATGGTAATTTTTTATCTTATTAAATAATAAAATTTTTTATTAATTTATTTATATTTTAATATTTTTTTGATTTTATAATTCTTTTTTATTGAATTTAATATTTTTAATAATTTTAGTATCTATTAATACAGATTCCAATAATAAAATATAAAATATTAAATATAATTTTTTTTATTAAATTTGATAATTTTAATTAATAATTAATATTACTAATTTATTTTTTAATTTTAAATAACCTAATTTTCTGATAATCAAATTTTAAATTTAATTATTTTATTTTAATATTTCTGCAGAATAGAAATATTTTTTTTAAGAAAAATAAATTTTTTTTGTAGTATTTGTTGTAGTATATTATTATTTATTAATTAAAAAATTTGATATTTAATAACAATTGATTATATATAAATTTTTCAATTTTTTGATTATATTGTCGGCTTTTTTATAATATAATATTTATTTTTTTATTTTTCTGTTAATTTAATATAATATTTATAATTTACAAAAAAAATATTATTTTTATTGTTAAATATTCTGTATTATTATATATAAATTATATTGTCAATAGTAAATTTGTTTAATTATTTAATTTATTATTTAATTTTACTTATTATTATTATTATTATTATTTATTCTCGCATCTGCCAGCCAGTTGGCCGATTGAAAGTAAATTCTGTCCAGCTGCTAGGTCAATAGCTAGAATATTAAGCTGTGTATATAAAACTAAATATCAGCTTAATTTTCTATACAATTTTTTTTATATAGTTATATTTTGTTGAAATTATTTTTAGATATTTTTATCTTTATATTTACTGTAGATTTTTTATAATTATTAATTATTTTTACAAAATAAATTTTATAGTCCTGTATTTAGATTTTATTTTTTAATTTTTTTATTAAAATTTTTAAATTTCTAGATATTTAAATTTTAATATAATAAATTAAAATAATATTTATTTTGAAATTAATTAAATAGTCAATACTAAATACCGGTTATTTTATTAAAAATATATATATTAAAATTTCAGAATTAATTCAGAAATGTTGTATATAATATATATTTAATTATTTATTTAGTCGGTTCCGAAAATCTATTAAAAATTTATTTAAAATTAATAAATTCTTTTTTGTTCAGAGTAAATTTTAATAAAATTTTTTATATATTAAATATTTTATTAAAATATATTTAATTAATTAAAATTTCTATTTGCAAAAATACTGTCACAGATTGCATGATGACTCTGCATGATGACTGTACCGTATACCCTGCCCGCCGTGCATAGACAACTCGGTGGCCGACCAGCAGTGCCGGACACTATATCCGTTGGCTTTTCAATAGTATATCGTAGCTCCCTGTCATTCCTAGTTAGGAAAGAGAAGAGGATCTCTCTGGTTATAAAATGAGCCTGTTATTGATAGCAGAGATAGGCAAGAATCAGTCTTCTGTTTTCAGTATCTACTACCGTCTATTTTGCCTACGTACCCTTACCCTAGTTGACAGGTCCTCTACCCTGAATAGTAGATATTACCTTAACAAATACATAATTTTTTATTATTTTAATAAATTTTAAATAAATATTTAAAATAATTTTGTCTATTTATATTTATATTAAAATAGAAAATTAAATTTTGTATAATTCAGTATATAATTATAATATTTATTTAAATAGATTAACAATAATTTTATAAATATTACTTTATTAGTGTATAATCTATAATTTATTAATAAATATTTAAAAATATTATTTTGTTATTGAAATAAATATTTTATTAAAATATATTTATTATTTTATAAACAATTTTTTTAATATATTTATTAATAAATTTATTATCCAGAATTTTTTTATATTTCAATAATTATTATAGATAAATTTTCTAATTTATTTATTATATATAATTAATTTATTAAATAATTTGTTTAATATAAGTTTATTTTAATTATTTTCAAAATTTAATATAGATACAGATTATAGTTTAATTATTTATTAAAATTACTAGATTTTTTGATTTTTTCATAATTAATAATTAATTAAATTAGATTTTTGATTTCAATTAAATTTAATATTAATTTAATTTCTGTACATATAACTAAATATATTGTATAAATTATATTTTATTTTAGTAAATATATATATATTTTTTACAAAATACTGTAATTATTTTAATCTTTTTATTATTTCTATTTATATAAATATATTATTACAGAAATATTACTATTAATTTAATTATTTTATTTTAATAAATAAAAAAATATTAAAATCTATATTTAAATTTTTTATTAAATAATATTTAAAATAATATAATAATAATAGTACTGAATTTGTTATAAAATTCTGTTTATATTTATTAAAATATTAATTATAAATTAATAATATAGTATTGTAATATAATAATAAAATTATTATTCAGAAATAAAAATTTTTTGTAATTTGTTTTATTAAAATTTATAGTAATAATATATAAAAATAATTTTTAAAAACTGTACAGAAAATAATTTAAAATATTTTTACTATTTAACAGAATATTTTATATAAAATAGTATAAAATTGATTTAAATTCTATATTAGAAAATACTATAAAATTGTACTGAATAAATAAACTATTATAATACAAAAATTGTTTACTGACTCAGAAAATCTATATAAATATTTTGAATATATTTTCAGAAATATTAATACAGAAATTATAGCTAAACAAAGATTAAAATAATTATATTAAAAAATAGTATATTAATTTATATAACAAAATATTGATAGATTATTTTGAAATTTAATTAAAATAAAAAAATCTATATTTCAATATGTATTAATAGTTTCAAGAAATATATAAAAAATAAATTCATATATATTAATAGACCGGTAATACTTAATAAAACAATTAATTTTGTTATTAAAATAGACAATTATTATTATAAATAATTAATAAAGAAATAAAAGAATAATATTTAGAAAAAAAAATAAATATTAACCAAAAAATTAATATAAATTAAATAATAAATAACAATATGTAAAAAACAAATATATTAATTTTTATAATTAAAATTAATAAGATTAAATGCTATTAAAAAACAAAATCAATATAGTGAAATTATTCAGCAAAAATATAAAAAAGAATAAAAAAAACAGCTCTACTATAAATACAAAAAATTGATATATATATTTAAAAATTGTTAACAGAAAAAAAATAGTTAACAGTAATAAAATAAATTATCTCAATAATTAAATATAACAGACAATAAGAGATTTATATAATTAAATATTATTTTAGATATATATATATTTAACAATTAAATTTAAAAAATTTATTATATTATTGAAATTAAAAATCTAATTATAAATAAAATCAGCAAAAAAATCAAAATTATATAATTTAATATTAATATAAATACAACAGCAAAAATAATTAAATATTATTAAAAATCCAGTTGCAAAATAATAATTGAATTGTATTAAATTAATTTATTATCAATATAGACAAAGAAATATAATTATAAATTAACTATAATTAAAATAAATTTCAGAATAAAATAGAACAATAGTATAATAATTTAAATTAAAATAAAATTAATTAGTTAATTAACTATATTAATAATATAAATAATAAACTAAACTAAACTGAGAATACTATTTATCATAAGAATTTTATAAAATTAATCAGAGTATATATCAATACAATATTAACTATAAAAATAAACAATTTTAATGATATTAATTAATATAATAAATCTAAATTAAATTTCAAAATTTCAAATTGAATTTTGAATATAATCAATTTTTTGAACAAAAAATATAATATTCAATAAATTAATTATAATTTTAATATAGAAATATTTTATAAAATATCTAAAATATCAGAAAACTTCTAAAATAAAAACAAAAATATGTATTAATAAATTATATAATTTATTAATATACTACAAAAAATAATACTAAAATCAAAATTTTATTAAATACAATAGATTAAAATTAAAATATTTCAAAAATAAAAAATTATACAAATTAAATCAATAGTATAATTAATAATATTTATACTAAAATTATAAATATTAAAATTTAAATAAATATTATCAATATTATAATAAATACTTAATTATTTATAGAAATATAATATAGACAAATTTAATTATTATAATAAATTTAAATAGAGTTAAACAAAACTATAACAAAATATAAATATTGACTAAAAATATATAAATATTATTACTATATTGATAAATTAATATATAATTATTATTTATAGATTATATATTTTAATAACAACTATATATTTTTAATTATAAAATAACAAAAGTTAATAAATAATTTTATAATATCAGAATACTAAAAATATATAAAAATTAAAAAATAACAAAAAATAAATATTATATTTTTATTCGGACTAGACAGTCAAAAATTAAAAAATTAATTAAATTATAGTTAAAATAGTATCTATTACTATAGTTATTGAATAATATATTAAAAATATAGTTTTTAATATGATATTTTTAAAAAATAAATATAATATAATATTAGAAATTCTATAATTCAGAAATTATAATTCAATAATAAATTAAAAATAATAAGTATTTTATTTAAATAATTGCTATTGTCCAAGAAAATTATAGTAAAAATATAGTTTTTAATTTTTATAAATAAATATATTGATAATAAGAAAATTAAATAATATAATCAAAAATTTGTAGTAAATAATATTACAATAAATATAATGATAGTAATAATTCAATATTTAAAAAAAATAATTAATTGAATTACTGAAATAGATAAAAAACGATGCAAGGGATCCAAAAGATACCCATAATCTCTATATTCCATGTCTTGATAAACCGCGCCAGCTACACCAAACAGTATATTACCATTGTTCTATATTTTAATTTTGTAATTATATTTAATTTTATTTCTAATTGATCTATTGTTTTTAAATAATATTTTTCACTGTTATAATTATATAATAGTCTAATAGTACAAAAACTATTGTCTGAAAAATTAATATAGTTTCAATTTCAAATTATCAATTGCTACAAATATATATATATATATATATAATAGCTATTATCAATATTCTTAAACAGTTCAAAGAAAAATAAAAAAAAATAAAAAATAATTTTTTAAAATCTCTTTTTTTCTTTTTAATTAAGAGAATTATTGATTTTGTAAAAGAAATTATTAAAATATTTTTATTAAAAATTTTTTAAAATAATTTCTGAAAAACCAAAAATTTTATTCAGAAATAAATAAATTAATAATTATAGATTATCAAAATAATTAATACTATTAATACTAAATTGACTATAGCTATATTTAATATAAATTTATTTAAATTATATATTAATATTATTTAATAAATAATTATAATTACAATTTCTGGATTTTATATTAATAATTAATTAATTAAAATTTAAATTAATATATTTAATACAGCAGAGAAATCTATTGTAAATTTCAGTAATTTTTTGATTTAATTTATATTGACAAAAAATTTTATCAATTATAATAAATTTTTTATAATAAAATAATTAAATATTAATTAATTGTATCAACAAAAATATTGTAGATAATTATAACTAAATATATTTTTATTAAAAAATCTTTATAAACAATATATTGTTTAGTAAAAATATTATATTAATTATTAATAATTTAAAAAATCTAAAATATTTCATTTATTTATATATATTTTGAATCAAAATTTTGAATCTAAATATTGTAATTAAATACTGCAAATATTTTATAGTTATTTATAAAACAGATATTATATATATTAATATCAAAAAGTTTATAAAATATTAAAATATCTTAATTAAATACATTTTAGTAGGAAATATTAATTATTTGATTATTATATTTACTGAAATAACATATATTAATTAAATTGAATTATAAAAAATTGTAATAAAAAAATAGATTTTTAATTTTAATATTAGGATTTAATAATTTAAATACAATAAATATATTAATTTACAAAAAGTTTATATTAAATAATAAATATTTTGATATTAAATACTATAATTAAAACTAATAGATTTTAGAATATTTTAATTATTAAAAATCTAGCTATATTAAACAATATTATTAAAAAAACCGAATCTATATTTATTATAAAAAATTATATAAATTATTAAAATACTTTATTAAAAATAAAAAATAATAAAAAAATACATTTAATATTATTTTAGTAATTAAAAATATTATTAAATTTATTTAAATTATTAATAATAAATAACTTATAAAAATAATTAAAAATTATACAAATAAATTACTGAAAATCAATATTTATTATAATATATTTATTTAGTAAAAAATAAATATATAATTCAAAAATTTTGACTATTTAAAAATTTTAAATTAATTACTACAGTATTTAAATAATTATATATTTTTATTAAACAATTAAATTAATATTTAATTTTAAATAAATTTTAAAAATATAGATAATTTAATATTGTAATCAATTTTTAAATATATTAATTTTTAAAAAATATCAAAAATCAATTTAATTTATAATATAATATATATATATTTGGAAAAAACAGCAATTAACAAAAAATTAATATTAATAAATTTAAAAATAAAAATAGTAATTTTTATAAAAGTTTTTAAAAAAAATAATTAAATTTAATATTAAATTTTTTGAAACTAATTTTACAAGAATTAAATAAATATTTAATCTTAAATAATTTTAATGTTTACTATTTATTATAGAATTTATTGAATTATAGATATATTAATATAAAAATAAAATATTTATTTAATATTATTATTAATAAAAATTTTAGTATATTTTTTTTAAAAAAATAATTATTTATAAAAAAATACTGTATAAATTACTATTAATTTTATTGAAATTATATTACAATTTAAAAAATATATTAATTATTATTTATTAAAAAACACTAGTAAGTAAACAAAAACTATATTTTAATTTAAATAATATTGAATGTAAATTTTATTTTTATATTTACAATTAAACAATAAAACTGAAATACTATTAATTAATAAATATATTATTAAATTTTAATATAATAATTTTAATTATTTAATTATTAATTTATTAAACCGATTATAATTAATAAAATAATAAAAACATTAATTCTAATATTTACTGAAATTATTATTATTATTATTATTATTATTATTATTATTATTATTTATTCATTCTCGCATCTGTCAGCCAGTTGGCCGATTGGCGGCAGGTCCTATCCAGCTGCTAGGCTACCAGCTAGGGTATCAAGCTGTGTATATAAAACTAAATACAGATCTAATTCTCTATATAATTCCTTTTCTATATAGCCATATTCTGCCGAAATTGTTTTCGGATATTTTTATCTTTATATTTACTGTAGATTTTTTTATAACTGTCGGCTATTTTTGCAATATAGATTTTGTAGTTCTGTATCTAGATCCTATATTTTAATTTTTTTACTAAAATCTCTAGATTCTCTAAATATCCAGATCTCGGTATAATAAATTAAAACAGTATATATTCCGGAATTAACTAAATAGTCAGTATTAGATACCGGATATTTTATCAAAAATATATATATTGAGATTTTGAAATTAATCCAAAAATTCTGTATACAGTATATATTTAATTATTTGTTTAACCAATTCCGGAAATCTATTAAAAATCTGTTTAAAATTAGTAAATCTTTTTTTTATTTATAATAAATTTCAACAGAATTTTTTATATCTCGGATATTCTATTAAAATATATTTAATTGATTGAAATTTCTATTTACAAAAATATATAGTTTCTGTTACTTCGATAATTTTTAAATAGATATTTAAAACAATTTTATTTGTTTATATTTATATTAAAACTAAAAATCAGATTCTGTATAATTCTGTATACAATTATAATATTTGTTTGGATAAATTAATAATAATTTTGTAAATATAGTATCTATAGATATTATTCTACTATTGTATAATCTATAATCTGTTAGTAAATATTTGGAGATATTGTTTTGTTGTTGAGATAAATATTCTATTAATAGATATATTTATTATTTTGCAAACAATTTTTTTAATATATTTATTAATAAATTTATTATCTGAAATTTTTTTATATTTCGGCAACTATTATAGACAGATTTTTTAATTTATTTACTGTATACAGTTAATTTACTAAATAATTTATTTAATATAAATTTATTCTGATTATTTTCAGAATTCGATACAGATACAGATTATAATTTAATTATTTATTAAAATTACTAAATTTTTCAATTTATCTGTAGTTAATATTAATTAAATTAAATTCTCGGTTTTTACTAAATCTAGTACCAGTTTAATTTCTGTAAATTTAGCTAAATATATTGTATAGATTGTATTTTGTTTTAATAAATATATACAGCTTTTTCTCCGGAATACTGCAATTATTTCAATATTTCTGTTATAATTATTTTTATCTATATAAATTAGAAAAATAATATTAAATTAAAATTTACTATATTTTTCTATAATAATATTTTATAATTCAGCAATTACTGAATCAAATAGATACTATTATAAAAATATTATTATTGATTCAATTGTCTCAATAAATAGAAAAATATCGGAATTTATATTTAGATTTTTTGTTAAACAATATTCAAAATAATATAGTAATAATATTACTGAATTTGTCTCAAAATTTTGTTTATATTAATCAAAATATTAATTATAGATTAATAATATAGTATTGCAGTACAATAGTAAAATTATTATTCAGAAATAAAAATTTTCTATAATTTATTTTATTGAAATTTATAGCAGTAGTATATAGAAACAAATTTCGAGAATTGTATAAAAAATAATTCGAAATATCTCTGCTATTTGGCAGAGTATTTTATATTATATATTTTCTAAATATTTTATAATATCAGCGGCAATTTTCTGATAGTTTTGCAATTTTTAGATAAATTATATAAAATATTCAAAAAAAAATTACAGAAAAAGAATTACAGTATATATATAGCAGAAATTCAGTACTAATATATTTTATATAGATTTAGTAATAAATAAAAAAACAGTTATAAATTTAATAGTCTTGATTTTCAGTTATAACAAATAAACAGATCTAGACAAATTTAGATTAAAATATATTCCAAAATATTAAAAATTTTTTGTTAATTTAATTTTAATATTAATAATATATAATATTTCAGTCAGCTGTATATCTATAAAATTATATTTAATTAAATTTAATAACTGTTAAACTATATTAATAAAACTGTATTTAGACAGTAAAAATACTGAGATATATTTCTATTATTAAATCTCAGTTTTTGAATAAAATAACTGCAGTTAATAATAATTTTTAAATATTATATTTTTTTAGATCAGAATATAAATATTATTAATATAATTAACTATTATTAAATAATATCTCAGACCGAATAGTTTAAAAAAATTAATATTATAAAATAGATAAAATATCAGTAATAGCAGTAATTTTTATATAATTCTGTATTAAATATTATTTTTTTTTATTATATTTTTTTATAGAGTAATAACAGTATATTTATTAATCAAAAATAAAATTATTCAATTAATAATTTTAGTAGAAATTCGGTATTTACAAAAATTATAAAATAATTGTAGATAGTTAATATTATTATATATATTTTAAATATCTATAGTTAATAAATTAGTTACAGAATATCTATTATATTATATTATATAGATCTGTTTGTAAATCAAATACAATATATAATTATATAAACAATTTCTCTATTTTTTTATATAATATTCTAAAAAAAAAATATATTTTTTAATAAAATAATTAATATAAAAAATAATTATCGATTTTATAATTTTATCTATAGTCCTAAACAATACAATTAATTAATAGTTTTTCGATATAGTATAATTATTTTTGTTCAATTTTCTAAAAACTACCTGTAATTAATCAGCAGAAATATTGGAAACAGTAATCTATATTGAGATATATATTGAATATAATATAGAAATATTTTTTAATAAAAAATAAAATTTATTAAAAAATCAAATTTAACAATTTATCGAAATCAGATATTTTTTTAAATACAATTTATTGTATTATTCAATATATTTTTTTTATATTTATTCTGGATATAGTATACAGCTCAGAATATTAATAATTATTAATATTAATTAATTTTGTAATATTGATAACCGAAAAAAATATTTATTAAAAAAATTTGATTTTTATTTTTGAATTATTAATAAATTTATTGATTAATATTTTAAATACTAATATATATATTGATTGTAGATTATTTTGTATATATATTTATTTAATTAATTATCAAAATTTTTTAATTAATTATTTTCTATTTTTAATTTTTTTACAGTAAAATTTTTTTTGAATTTGATAATTATTCGGTAAAATTTATTATATATTCAGTTGTATATTCGGCAATTTTTTTTGTAATTTAATTTAATTTATTACTATATTTGCTAAATATAATATTTTAATTTTTTTATTATTTTAATATATTCCGGTTTACTAAATTTAATAATTATTCTGATCAATATAATTATATAAACAATTTTGATAAATACTATAATTAGTTTTTCTATTATTTTATTAATTATAATTAATTTAATAAATTAATAACTAAATAATCAAAATTATTGTATTAAGATCTGGCAATATATTTATTAATTAATATTATTTTAATTTTACTGTTTAACCGCAGATATAAAAATAGAATTTAAATTAAATATTATCTAAATCAAAATATAGTTTTTATTTAATTATTAATTTTTTTTTGATAAACAATAATTAAAATATTTTCTGAGTTATAATATAGCTTAAATAAAATCAATAATAATTTATATAATATTTTTTTTGTAGATAATTATTTTTTCTAAAAAAAAGTATATTGAAATTTTTGCCGATAGTAATATTAAATAAATATTCTGTTTTTGTATCAATATATCTATAGTCCGGTAAATTCTATAATAGATAATAGAAATTGAAATTGTCCAATATCAGATATTTGTCCAATTTTTGTAGAATTATTTTTAAAAAATTTAATATTAAATTCTGTTGTTTTTTCTCAAGATTTTTGCTAAAATTACTGTTTTTATTTTTATATTTGTTAATATTAATTTTCTGTTAATTACTATTTTTTCCGGATATATATATATTATATATATAGACTGGACCGATTTCTAGTATTTTTCTAAAAATTAGTATATTCAGAAATTGGCTACAGTACCAGACTGTCTATATTTTTAAATTAATTTATTTATTAACAAAAAAATAAATTTTTAGAGCCAATCCGAAATTAGATATTAATTTAATTATTTGATAAAAATATTTTTTTAATATTTATAAATATATAATTATTTGGATACTGTAGCAGTTAATTCAGAATTTTTAAATAATCAAAATTTCTGAATTATATATCTATTTTTTGCTGAATAAATATATTATAATAGATATCAATTTTCAGCAGTTTATCTATACAATTTCTAACTATTTTCGCGAATTATTTATTATTAATAATTTAAATAAATTTAATAATATTTTCGGTTGCTGAAACAATATTAAATTTATTTTTATTATTATTTTCCGGAATAGTATATTAATTTTATTTATTTTTATATTAAATTACAGTGCAGATTACAGTTTATATATTTTTAAAATTAATAATTAAAATAGTTTCAGTAAATATTTTATTATAAATATTAATTTTTATAATTTTGTATATATTCTGTTTATATAAATATTTTATATATTTTTTACAATTGATATTGTTTTCTACTAAATCAGAATTTTGAATTGACTGTATTTTAATATTAAATTTACAATAATTTTTGTTTCAAATTATTTTTGATTTTCTGATTATTAATTAATTCTAAATATATTTAAATTGTACAAATTCAGAACTGAATTTGTAGATATTTTCGGTAATATTATTGTTAATATTTGAAATAAAAAAAAGTTCAGTATACAGTATTAAAATATTTATTCTGTATTAACAGATTATTTTTAATTGTTTTTATTTTTTTTTGCAAATATAGTTAAAAACAAAATATTTTAGTCTACAATTTATATATTTGATATATATCTTTTTATTTTTAATAGAGCAATTCAGTAATTTATATAATTCTGTACAGTAAATATAGATCCGATTTTTTTAATAATATTATTTAATATAATTATATTTTTGATAATCAAAATATTACAAAATCTATTGATTGCGGTTGTAATATTTAGTATCGAAATATTTATTGTCTAATATAAATCTTTTGTAGATTAATATATTTACTATATTTAGATTATTGAGTTCTATTATTAAAATCAAGAATCTATTTTTTTTATTACAATTTTTTATAGTCTGATTTAATTAATATATAATATTTCAGTAAATATAGTAATTAAACAACTGATATTTGTTACTGTAATTTATTTAATTAAAATATTCTGATATTTTACAGAATTTCCGATATTAATATATATAATATTTATTCTGTAAATAATTATAGAATATCTGCAATATTTAATTACAGTATTCAATTTCAAAATTTTAATTTAAAATATATATAAATAGATTAGATATTTTAGATTTTTTAAATTATCAATAATTAATATAATATTTTTGCTGGACAATATATTGTCTGTAAAAATTTTCTGGTAGAAAATTATCTGATTATAGCTGTCCGCGATATTTTTGTTAATATAATTAATTAATATTTAATTATTTTGTTATAAAAAATTTACTACAACCGGTAAAATTTTTTGTATATAAATAATCAGATTTTTTGTCAATACAAATTAAACTGAAAAATTATTAAAATTTACAGCAAATCTGTTTGCTATATTAAATATATTGATCTAGATTTTGGCTAGTCAATTATTAATATAAAATCCAGAAATTGTAGTTACAATTATTTATTGAACAATATCAATATATAATCTGGACAGATTTATATTAGATATAGCTGTAATTGATCTGATATTAATAATATTAATTATTTTGATAATCTGTAACTGTTAATTTATTTATTTCTGAATAAAATTTTTAATTTTTCAGAAATTATTCTGGAAAATTTTTAATAAAAATATCTCGATAATTTATTCTGCAAAATCAATAATTTTCTTGACTAGAGACAGAAAAACAGATTTCAGAAAATTATTTTCTGTTTTTTTTTGTTTTTTTTTGAATTGCTTGAGAATATTGGTAATAGTTATTGTATATATATATATATTTTTGTAGCAATTAGTAATCTCAAATTAAGGCTATATTGGCTTTCTGGACAACAGTTTTTGTATTATTGGACTGTTATACAATTATAACAGCAAAAAATATTGCTCAAAGGCAATAGATCAATTAGAAATAAAGTCAAATGTAACTTAATTACAAAATTAAGACATAGAACAATGGTAGCGTGCTGTTTGGTGTAGCTGGCGCGGTTTTTTATATTTACTGAAATTGTTTATACAATTATATTAATTAAAATAATTATTAAATTCAGCAAATCTAAATATATTAAAATAATAAAAAATTTAAAATATTATATTCAGCAAATACAATAATAGATTAAATTAAATTATAAAACAAATTGCTGAATATATAACAAAGTATATAATAAATTTTGTTAAATAATTATTAAATTTTAAAAAAAAAACTCTATTGGAAAAAAATCAAAAATAAAAAATAATTAATTAAAAAATTTAATAATTGGCCAAATAGATATATATATAAAATAATTTATAATTAATATATATATTAATATTCAAAATATTAATTAATAAATTTATCAATAATTTAGAAATAAAAATTAAATTTTTTTAATAAATATTTTTTTTTAATTATTAATATTCTGAATTATATAATATATTTAAAATAAATATAAAAGAAGTACTGAGTAATCTAATAGATTATATTCAGAAAAATATCCGGTTTTGATAGATTACTAAATTTAATTTTTTAATAAATTCTATTTTTTATTGAAAAATATTTCAATATTATATTTAATATATGAACTATTATTTTCAATATTTCTATTAATTAATTACAATAATTCTTCAAAAATTAGATAAAAATAACTATATTATATTGAAAATTATTAATTAATTATATTATTTAATATTATAGATTATCAGAAATCGGCTTAATCTATATATATAATATATATATATTTGAAAAAAATAATAATTAACAAAAAATTAATATTAATAAATATAAAAATAAAAACAATAATTTTAAGAAAAGTTTTGAAAAAAATAATAAAAATTAATAAATATTTAATATTAAACAATTTTAATTTTTATTATTTATTATAAAATCTACTGAACTACAGATATATTGATATAAAAATAAAATATTCATTTAATATTATTATTAATAAAAATTTCGGTATATTTTTTTAAAACAAAATAATTATTTACAAAAAAAATATTATATAAATTATTATTAATTTTATCTAAATTATATTACAGTTTGGAAAATATTTTACTTCTTATTTATTAAAAAAATTAATAATTAGATAAAAATTATATTTTAATTTAAACAATATTAAATCTAAATTTTCTTTTTATATTTATAATTAAATAATAGAATTGAAATAGTATTAATTAATAAATATATTATCAAATTTTAAAATTTTGATTATTTAATTATTAATTTATTAAATTAATTATAACTAACAAAATAATAAAAAGTTTAATGATAATATTTATTAAAATTACTCTATAATTAATTTATTGACTATAGATATTTAAAATATATATAATAGTATTAATTATCTGCAATTGTTTTACAATTTTTAAAAATATTAAATTTTTATTAAAATTGTCAATTAAATAGTTTTATTTTTAATTAATAAATATACTGCTATTGCTTTACAAAAAAATATAATAAAAAAATAATATTTAGTATAAAATTATACAAAAATTACTGTTATTATTGATATTTTATTTATTTTATAATATTGATTTTTTAAATTATCCGGTCTGAGATATTATTTAATAATAATTAATTATATTAATAATATTTGTATTTTAATTTAAAAATATATAATATTTAAAAATTATTATTAATTACAATTGTTGTATTCAGAAACTGAAATTTAATAATAAAAATATATTTTAATATTTTTATTATTTAAATATAATTTTATCAATATAATTTAATACTTATTAAATTTAACTAAATATAATTTTGTAAATATATAATTAATTAAAATATTATATATTATTAATACTAAAATTAAATTAATAAAAGTTTTTTAATATTTCAGAACATATTTTAATTCAGATTCATTTAGATTTATTTATCAATTATAATTAAAAATTAAAATTACTAAATTTATAATTATTTTTTTATTTATTGCCGGATCTATATAGAATATAATAATACTAAATTTTTACTGTATATATATTGCAGTTCTTGTTTTACAATTTGTTTGAATATTTTATATAATTTATCCGAGAAATACAAAATTATTAAAAAATTATTGTTAAGATTATAAAAGATCTAAAAAATATATAATATAAAATATTTTATTAGATAGCAAAAATATTCTAAATTATCTTCTGTACAGTTTTCAAAATCTGTTTTTATATATTGTTACTACAAATTTTAATAAAATAAACTATAAAAAATTTCTATTTTTTAAATCATAGTTTTATTATTATACTGTAATACTATATTATTAATTTATAATCAATATTTTAATTGATATAAATAGAATTTCGAAACAAATTTAATAATATTACTATTATACTATTTTAAATATTGTTTAGCAAAGAATCTGAATATAAATTTTAATATTTTTTTATTTATTAAAATAATTAAATTAACAATAATATTTTTGTAATAATATTTATTTAAGTTAATAATTGCTGAATTACAAAATACTATTATAAAAAAATATAGTAAATTTTAATTTATTATTATGTTTTAATTTATATAAATACAAACGGCTATAACAAAAATATTAAAACAATTATAGTACTTTGCAAAAAAACTATATATATTTATTAAAACAAAATATAATCTATACAGTATCTTTAGCTGAATTTACAGAAATTAAATTAATACTAAATTTAATAAAAATTAAGAATTTAATTTAATTAATATTAATTATAAATAAATTAAAAAATTCAGTAATTTTAATAATTAAATTATAATTTATATTTATATCAAATTCAGGAAATAATTAAAATAGATTTATATTAAACAAATTGTTTAATAAATCAACTGTATACAGTAAATAAATTAAAAAATCTGTCTACAATAATTGCCAAAATATAAAAGAATTTCAAATAATAAATTTATTAATAAATATATTATTAAAACTGTTTGCAGAACAATAAATATATTTATTAATAAATCATAGAATATATAATAATAAAACAATATTTATAGATATTATATTTGCAGAGTTATTGTTAATCTATTTAAATAAATATTATAATTGTATACTGAACCATACAAAATCTGATTTTTAATTTTAAGATAAATATAAATAGACAACATTATTTTGAATACTTATTTAAAAATTATTGAAATAACAAAAACTATATATTTTTATAGATAGAAATTTCAACCAATTAAATATATTCTAATAAAATATTTGAAATATAAAAAACTCTGTTAAAATTTACTCTGGACAAAAAAAAATTTACCGACTTTAAATAAATTTTTAACAAATTTTCAAAGTTAATTAAATAAATAATTAAATATATACTTTATACAGAATTTCTGAATTAATTCTGAAAATTTAATATATATATTTTAATAAAATATCCGGCATTCAATATTAACTATTTAATTAATTCTGGAATATATA
This sequence comes from Aspergillus tamarii, assembly GCA_030556085.1. NCBI lineage: Eukaryota > Fungi > Ascomycota > Eurotiomycetes > Eurotiales > Aspergillaceae > Aspergillus > Aspergillus tamarii. The sequence goes on from JARVTJ010000006.1 coordinate 1,361,888, forward strand.
GTATTTTAATTTATTATACCGAAATCTGGATATTTAGAAAATATAAAAATTTTAGTAAAAAAAACTAAAATATAGAATTTAGATATAAAATTACAAAATCTATTTTACAAAAATAGCTGACAATTATAAAAGAATCTACAATAAATACAAAAATAAAAATATTCAAAAATTATTTTGGCAGAACATAGCTATATAAAAAAAATTATATAGAAAATTAGATATGTATTTAGTCTTATATATACAGTTTGATATTCTAACTATTAGCCTAGCAGCTAGATAGGACCTGCCGCCAATCGGCCAACTGACTGACAGATACGAGAATGAATAAATAATAATAATAATAATAATAATACTATAATTAATAAATTAATTCTAAAATATTTACTATATTATATTGTATATATTTATTTATAAATTAAATACAATATATAATTATATAAATAATTTTTTTATTTTTTTATATAATATTCTGGAAAAAAAATTATTTTTCAGTAAAATAATTAATATAAAAAACTATTATTAATTTTAGAATTTTGTTTATAGTATTAAATAATACAATTAATTAATAATTTTCTGATATAATGTAATTATTTTTATTTAATTTTTAAAAAATTACTGTAGTTAATCAATACTAAAAATAATAATTTATATTGAAATATATATTAAATATAATATAAAAATATGTTTTAATAAACAATAAAATTTATTAAAAAATTAAATTTAGTAATTTATTAAAATAAAATATTTTTTTAAATATAGTTTATTATATTACTCAATAGATTTTTTTTATATTTAAATATAGTATACAGTTCAGAATATTAATAATTATTAATATTAATTAACTTTGTAATATTGATTGACAGCTGAAAAAATTTTTATTAAACAAATTTAATTTTTATTACTGGATTATTAATAAATTTGTTAATTAGTATTTTAAATATTAATATATATATTATTTATAGATTATTTTATATATATATTTATTTAATTAATTACTAAAATTTTTTAATTAATTATTTTTTATTTTTAATTTTTTTTCTAAATTTAGTAATTATTTAATAAAATTTATTACATATTTAATTATATATTTAACAATTTTTTTTACAGTCTGATTTAGTCTATTATTATATTTCTTAAATATAGTATTTTAATTTTTTTATTATTTTAATATATTTAAATTTACTGAATTCAATAATTATTTTAATTAATATAGTTATATAGATAATTTCAGTAAATATTATAATTAATTTAATAAATTAATAATTAAACAATTAAAATTACTATATTAAAATTTGATAATATATTAATTAATACTATTTCAGTTTTATTATTTAATTATAGATATAGAAATAAAATTTAGATTAAATATTATTTAAATTAAAATATAGTTTTTATTTAATTATTAACTTTTTTTCAGAAATAATAATTGAAATATTTTCTAAATTGTAATATAGTTCAGATAAAATTAATAATAATTTATATAATATTTTTTTATAAATAAATATTTTATTTTTATATCGATATATTTATAGTTCAATAAATTTTATATTAAATACTAAAAATTAAAATTATTCAATATTAAATATTTATTTAATTTTTATAAAATTATTTTTAAAAAATTTAATATTAAATTTTACTTTTTTTTTTGAAATTTTTATTAAAATTATTATTTTTATTTTTATTTTTATTAATATTAATTTTCTATTAATTAGTATTTTTTTAAGTATATATATATGATATATATAAATTAGACTGATTTTTGATATTTTTTTTAAAAATTAATATATTTACAAATTAGTTATAGTACCGAATTGTTTATATTTTTAAATTAATTTATTTATTAATAAAAAAATAAAGTTTTGAAATTAATTCAGAACTAAATATTAATTTAATTATTTAATAAAGATATTTTGTTTAATATGTAAAAATATATAATTATTTGAATATTATAGTAATTAATTTAGAATTTCTAAATAATTAAAATTTTTGAATTATATATTTATTTTTTATTAAATAAATATATTATAATAAATATTGATTTTCAATAATTCATTTATATAATTTTGAATTGTTTTTACAAAGTATTTATTATTAATAATTTAAATAAATTTAGTAATATTATCGATTGTTGAAACAATATTAAATTTATTTTTATTATTATTTTCCGAAATAATATATTAATTTTATTTATTTTTATATTGAGTTACAGTATAAATTATAATTTATATATTTTTAAAATTAATAATTAAAATAATTTTAGTGAATATTTTATTGCAGATATTAATTTCTATAATTTTATATATATTTTATTTATATAGATATTTTATATATTTTTTACAGCTAATATTGTTTTCTATTAAATTAAAATTTTAAATTAATTATATCTTAATATTAGATTTACAGCAATTTTTATTTTAAATTATTTTTAATTTTTTAATTATTAATTAATCCTGAATATATTTGAATTGTATAAATTTAAAATTAAATTTAAAAATATTTTCAATAGTATTGTTATTAATATTTAAAATAAAAAAAAAATTTAATATATAATATTGAAATATTTGTTTTATATTAATAAATTATTTTTAATTATTTTTGTTTTTTTTTTGCGAATATAATTAAAAATAAAATATTTTAATTTGCAGTTTATATATTTAATATATATTTTTTTATTTTTAATAAAAAAGTTCAATAATTTATATAATTTTGTACAGTGTGGTTCTTGGTAGTAACCACCCTATATATATATCACCTAACCTATTGAATCCTTGTTCAGGATTCAATTGTGAGCCTTTTAGTCGAGCGGGTTAGGTGACTCCTAGTGGGAATCCCAACAGTAAATATTGATTCGGATTTTTTAATAATATTATTTAATATAACTATATTTTTAATAATTAAAATATTACAAAATTTATTGATTTCGATTATAATATTTAATATTGAAATATTTACTGTTCAATATAAATTTTTTATAAATTAAGATATTTATTATATTTAAATTATTAAATTCTATTATTAAAATTAGAAATCTATTTTTTTTATTATAATTTTGTATAATTTAATTTAGTTAATATATATTATCTCAGTAAATATAATAATTAAATAATTGATATTTATTATTGTAATCTAGTTAATTAAAATATTCTAATATTTTATAGAATCTCCGCTCCGGTATTAATATATATAATATTTATTTTATAGACAATTATAGAATATCTACAGTATTTAATTACAGTATTTAAATTTAAAATTTTGATTCAAAATATATATAAATAGATTAGATATTTTAAATTTTTCAGATTATTAATAATATTTTTGTTGAATAATATACTGTCCGCAAAAATGTTTTGATAAAAAATTATCTGATTATAGCTGTTTGCAATATTTTTGTTAATATAATTAATTAATATTTAATTATTTTATTGCAAAAAATTTACTATAGTCAATAAAGTTTTTTATATATAAATAATTAAATTTTCTATTAATATAGATTAAATTGAAAAATTACTAAAATTTACAGTAAATTTGTTTACTATATTAGATATATTAATCTGAATTTTGATCAGCTAATTGCTGATATAAAATTCAGAGATTATAATTGTAATTATTTATTAAACAATATTAATATATAATTTGAATAAATTTATATTAACTATAATTATATTTAATATAAAACTGATAATATTAATTGTTTTGATAATCTATAACTATTGATTTATTTATTTTTAAATAGAATTTTTAATTTCTCAGAAATTATTCTAAAAAATCTTTAGCAAAGATATCTTAATTTATTCTGTAAAATTAATAATTTTTTTGATTAGGAACAAAAAAATAAATTTCAAAAAATTATTTTCTGTCTTTTTCTGTTTTTTTTTAAATTATTTAAAAATATTGATAATAGCTATTATATATATATATATATTTTTGTAACAGTTAGTAGTCTTAAGACTATATTGGCTTTCTGGACAATAGTTTTTGTACTATTGGGCTGTTATATAATTACAACAATAAAAAATATTGCTCAAAAACAATAGATCAATTAGAAATAAAATTAAATATAATTTCATTACAAAATTAAGACATGGAACAATGATGGCATACTGTTTCATGTAGCTGGCGCAGTTTGTTCTGAATATATCTAAATAAATATATTTATATATCTTTTCTTGGAATATCTTGATATACCGGTTAATATACTATTAATATATATATAGTATATAATATATCAAATTGTATACTTTCCGGTAATTGTTTGTATATTATTTAGCTTATTATATAATCTAGCTAACAATAGCTGTCGGTTAACTGTATTGTCAGATACTTTCTATAACCACCCTTTAGTAATTCTGTGGCTGCTTTCAGCTCCTATTGCCTGTGATTTTTCTGCCTCGTACTTCCGCTTTCGATAAGGCACACTAGACAAGGGGCTGTAACAATATAGTCCAGAAATAGAAAATTAGATTGATTTATTTTAATATATATATTTAATTATTAAAATAATATAAATAAATTAGATTGATTTAAATAATAATTTTAATTTTGAATATTGAAAACATAGCCATTAAATAATAATTAAAAATTAATTATAGAAAACTAAACTGGATATAAAAATAAATAAGAAAAATATTTATTTTTTAATATAGTTTATTTTTGTAGATTAAGTTATATAAATTAATTTTTTTATTTATTATATAGCAGAGCTGAATATTATATATATTGTTGACGCCGCCTAGTTTAGGCCTAGCGCTGTTGTTCTTCCTAAGCGATTTCTTTCCCACAGTGATGTTGATAGAATCAAGCAGAAATCATCTAATCAAGGAATTCAACCATTACCAACTCCACCTCCTTTCATCATATATTATTATATATAATATTTATATTAACTAATTATAATACATTTCCAGACATTAAATAAAATAATCTATTATATTATATTATTATTAATTAATTATACTACTAAATATTACAAATAAAAATTTAAAATTAATAACAGTTTTCCATATTTATTTTTTTAATAAAAAAATAAAAAGATTGTTTATATAATTATATATTTTATTTAATATATAAATAGTTTTATGCAATATAATATAATAAATATATAAAATATATATAACAATATTAATTATTTATAATTATATTTTTTACAAATTAGAATATTATTAAAAAATGTAATCACAAAATAATATTAAATATAAGATTATATAAAAATTATTATTATTAATAATATTATTTTATTTTAATATTAATATTAATTTTTTAAAATATATTGTATTTTAAATTTATTATAATTAAGAATTAAAATTTCTGAATTTATAATTATTAATTAATTTTTTGTTAATTACTAAATTTATATAAAATATATCAGTTTTTAATTTTTAGTATATATATTATAATTATTTTTTCTAATTATGTTAAATATTTTATATAATTTATTTAAAAAATATTGATACTGTCTAATTAGATCTAGTATTGTTATTTTTTTAAATAATTTTTTTATAATTATATTGATAGATTTAAATAATAACTATTTAATAAAAGAATTTAATTAAATTAAATTATTAATTCAGTGTCCGGAAAAATTATTTCTGAAATTATTTCTGAAATTATTTTAATTAAAAAGAATTGTTTTTTTTTCTTATTTTATTAAAAAATCAACCATTACAGATTCTAAAATATTTAATTTATAAAATTAATTAATTAAGTATTTAAATTAATATAGCAGAAAACTCAGTGACAAATTTTCTTAGTTACATAAAAATTATTATTATTATTATTGTTATTATAGATTTCTTTTTACTAGATTTTTTAATTAAATTAATACAATTTTTATATATTAAAAAATTATTTTAAATTTTGAGTTCTATAAATTTTATATCCAAAATATATTATAAGCCAAAAGTTTTAATATATTAAAAATAAATATATATATTTTAAATATATTAATATAAAACTATTTGATCTTAATATCTAAATTTTTTTTAAATAGAGCTATTTAGTATTTAAATTACTATTATTAAATATAATAAAAAAAAATATTTAAATTGTTTAAATTGTAAAAAATAATTATTTAATATATATAGAATTATTAAATATAAAAAGTAATTATTTGATATTTATTAAATTACTACTGAATTAGAAAATTAAATCAGATTCAATAAATATAAAATTTAAAAAAATATATTAATATTATTTAATTAAATTTAATAATATTATTTTTCAAATAGTTTTATTTTTACAGTTATATTAATAGATTTAAATAATAATCATTTAATAAAAAGATTTAATGAATCCCCTATTTTTTATTAAAAATATCAAAATTTTAATATAATAATATTTTTTTAATTTATATATATAAAAATAATTATAATAAAAATATCAGAATAATTATAGTATTCTATAATAGAAGTATATATATTTATTAAAATAAAATATAATTTATATAATATATTTAATTTAATTTATATTAATTATAAATAAATCAAAAATTATAATAATTTTAATGAATAATTAAATTATAATTTATATTTATATTGAAATTTAAAAATAAGTAAAATAAATATATATTAAATAAATTATATATTATTGTTGGAAGACTATTTCCTTTTTCGGAAATATTTCCATATTAGGCAATACTAAACAAAATTGAAAGAATATTTCCTATCTAGGAAATATTCTAGAAAGCTTCTATAGTATTACCTATTTGGGACTAGATTGAAATCTTATATCAATCTAGGTCTAGAAGAAGTCTATGACTTTATGACTATAAATGATTTATAATAAATTATTATAAATCATTAGAAATCATGAATTAGTCAGAATTAGTCAGAATTTGTCATGATGACAGATTCACTAATTCTATAGTTATTGCAACATATTCACTGAATTAAATAAGGCCTAAAAACGTCTATAAATAAGGCCTAAAAGCATCTATGAAATGACTCTTTTTCGATTCAAGCAGATTGTCTACCAGCTATCTGATCATCAGATAACCATTTATTCACTCAATCTCTTCTATTCTTTTCACCTAGGACTTTGAATACCTGAGCCCTAGCTTTCTATTCTATTTAGCTATTCAATTCATTTATTCACTTATCTATTCTTATATTCTATTCACTAAAATAAAGCTTGCCCTAGCGCTATTCCGCTTTAGGTTTAGGGCAGCTGACAGTTATGAGCCCGGACTAGCTCTACTAGCCCTATTCTATCTATATCGATTGATTATTTCTATATATAGACAACTATATATAGAACCTGAAACGTTATTATGTCAGCAGAATCCAAGATACCTATTCAGCTTAGTCAGCCTAGTAACTGGCTTCAATAGAGCCGTCATATCAGACTAGTGGCCGAAGCCAAAGGGATTTGAGACTATATAGACCCTACCTTACCTAGGGCACCTGCCCTACCTCGCCGCCCTACTAGACCTAACTCTAGTGATATTCAACCTGGGGCTAATACTTTAATTAATCTAGAACTATTGAATTGAGAGCTCTACAGAGATTCTATTAAAAATTATAAAGCCAGAGCTAAGAAATATCAGATAATCTCTACCGGAATTTCAACCCTACTATTAGTCATTACCAATTCGATATTCTATAATAATAGGCAGGCAACCCTATCGGCCGAATCACCCTATGAAATTCTAAGAATTCTATCTACCAAATTGGCTTCTACTAATAAATCTAGAAAACAAGATCTAATTAGAAAATATACTAAACTTAGAACTTTATCTAATTCAGATTCTATAGAATCCTATATTTCGGTATAGAAAAATCTATATACCGAAGCCCTAGAACTAGATATCCCGGAGATTCAAAATCCTATTAGGCTCCTATTCGATTTCCTAGAATCAATATCTATTGCTTTATCTATATTTTCAGTTCTATGGCAAGATAAATTGCTTAAAAAATCCGAAAATAATGAGCCTATACCGCCTTTTTTTAAGATAACTAAGCGTTTTAGAAACTACACTAGACTAAATCAGGCAACTCAATCTAGAATTCCTAAATCTAAAATAGCTGCAGCAATCTTACAGGGCAAATCCGATTCTAGCCCTATCAATTCAACCAATCAAAATAATCAGACAGGGCAAAATTCTAGAAATCCTATTCCTAGAAAACACCCCTGCCCCTGCCAATCTGAACCAAATAGAAAATATCACCTATTCGATAAATACCTCTATATAAATAACTCAGCTAGGCCTAGTGGCTGATTATCTGATCCGGATATCCTAAATCGATTTGAATCAGTCTGTCAAAATCCTAAATTCAAAACCGTCTATAATTCAGCACTCAAAAAATTCAATAAATCAGGGCAAAATGGCTTACTAGTTCTAGCTATCTCAGCCGAACAAATTATATTACTATCTAGATCCCTAGAATTAAATCCTAAAAATCTATGGGCCTATGACACGGCTTCAGATATCTATATTTGCAACAATTTTCAGAAATTTATAGATTTTAGGCCAAAATCTACTAAAATCTATATAGGAAACATCTATACTGAAATTCTAGGATATGGGACTGTATACATAGAGTCTACTATTTTTCTAGAAAAAATAACCGATTTCAAGCTCCTAAATTGCGCCTTTGTACCCAATTTCTATTTGAATATAATATCTGCCTCGAAAGATAGAAAAAGCGGCCTATTATATAATACTAGGGCTTCAAGGCTTGAAACCCTAGATAATAGGCCAATATGCCAAGTCAATAATAAAGAAGACATATCATTGATTAAATAGACCTTACCTAATCAGTCATATAATTCTGAAAGCCCTATTTCATCTATAACTAGGAATTCTATCGATCCTAGTAATTCTGAGCCTATTCAGGCACCCGATTCGCTCAAGACAGCACCCCCTAGGCACGATTCGCCTAGATTCTATTCGTCTAGGGACCCCGAGGCCCCTAAGCCTATTCTGTCTAGGAACTCTGAAGCCCCTAGAAACCCCGATTTCTCTAGGCCCGATTCGCCTAGAAATGATGATCACTATATCGAAACTAGGGACCCCGAGGCCCCTAGGACCCCTGAGGGCCCCGAGGACCCCTGAGGGCCCCGAGGATCCTCAGATTGATGAATCTAAACCGAATATAGGATTTGAAAGCTCAAGCCCTACCTCTTTGAAAACTATAGGGCCTAGATTGCCTAGCCCTACCCCGATAAAAACAACTATGGCAGCTCAGTCAGAAAAGCCTAAAATTTCTCAGGCGTCGACCTTTTTATGGCATTCTGTCAGCTGCCCTAAGCCTAAAGCGGAATAGTGCTAGGACAAGCTTTATTTTAGTGAATTGAATATAGGAATAGATTAAGTGAATGAATGAATTGAATAACTAAATAGAATAGAAAGCTAGGGCTCAGGCATACAAAGCCCTAGGTGAAAAGAATAGAAGAGATTGAGTGAATGAATGGTTATCTGATGATCAGATAGCTGGTAGGCAATCTGCTTGAATCGAAAAAGAGTCATTTCATAGATGCTTTTAGGCCTTATTTATAGACGTTTTTAGGCCTCATTCAATTCAGTGAATATGCTGCAATAACTAAAGAATTAGTGAATTTGTCATCATGACTAATTCTGACTAATTCTGACTAATTCTGACTAATTCATGATTTCTAATGATTTATAATAATTTATTATAAATCATTCATAGTCATGAAGTCATAGACTTCTTCTAGACCTAGATTGATATAAGATTTCAATCTAGTCCCAAATAGGTAATACTATAGAAGCTTTCTAGAATATTTCCTAGATAGGAAATATTCTTTCAATTTTGTTTAGTATTGCCTAATATGGAAATATTCTGGAATAGTTCCAGAATATTTCTAGAATATTTCCTGAATAGGAAATAGTCTTCCAACACACCCCCCCAGATTTGAAAATCTAGAAATAGATATTTAAATCTGAATATAAATTGGTGAATATGTCAGGTTGAAATAGTGAATGAAATCGGCTTCAAATTGGTAGGAAAAATCGATTTGAAAATTCACTGAAAATAGTAAAATGATTGAATAGGTTGGAATAGGGCAGATTCAATTTTTTGGCCCTAGAATCGATAAAAATAGAAAAGATAGGGCATATTCAATTTGGAGCCCTATATTGAATCGGTTGAATCGGTTTCATTGAACTGATCAGATATATCAGTCATATTCAGATAGTTTAGGAAAGTCTGATGTTTCTGATTAGTCAGACTTTTTGTTAGGCCATCTGCAGACATCTGATTGGTCGGTTTCCATAGAATTTCGATATTTTTAGCCCTAATTTCCTGTCTAAGCCAATGGTTTTGGATGTCCACGTGTTTCAGCTTAGACCTATATATGGAATGGTCATCTGTAAGCAGTTGAATAGTCTGCTTATTATCACATTCTATATATAGTTTTTGGTTAGGGTTGAACCCTAGGGCTAAAAATAGGCGTTTCCACCATAGGAATTGCCTACTAGCGCTAGTTAGGGCTAGTAATTCAGCCTCAGTAGTAGATAACGTGACCGTTTTCTGTTTCCTAGCTGACCAATCTATAGGGCCATTATATAGCTTGCAGATATAGCCTTCAGAGCTCTTTTTGTCTGAATGATCTGCAAAAGCAGCGTCACTAGCCATAGAGAAAATAGGGCTAGGACTAGATTTCGATGCCCTAGTTTGATTCGATTGGTCAGAATCTATAGAACTAGGGCTAGGCCCTGAATATTCTATAGATAGATATCGGGTCCCATATAGATATAGGATCATATGATTGGCTGCAGCCATATGCTTAGGACTAGGGTTCAGAAGGCTTTCTGAAAGGGTCTGACAGGCCTTTGCAACATCAGGCCTAGATATAATAGCTGCATATAGAATTGAGCCTATTTTTTGCTGATATTCATGAATATAGAGCCCTATTTAATTTTAGAACTCTATTTTTAGGTCCATATCCCGGTGGTTGTGAAACATAGATTGTTTCATCAAGGAGGCTATTTAGAAAGGCATTCACTGCATCTAATTGAGTAGCCTCTAGGTCAAAAGCGGCAATTAGGGCTAGAATAGTCCTAAAAGTTCTAGAAGCTAGGGTTAGAGCCCTAGTTTCTAGCCAATCAGAAGCTTGCAAATCGCCTCTGACACAGATCCTGGCCTTAAACCCTATTAGGAAACCACTAGAGTCGTATTTATATTTAAATACCCATTTTAGTGGCAAAATTTCGATTTTTCCAATTTTTTCAGTTGAAATAGGGGTCCAGGTTTTCATCTGAATTAGCTGCCTATATTCCTTTTCTGCAGCCAATAGCCATTCAGGCCTAAATTCAGATTTGAGCATTTCAGACCAATTAGAAGGCTCTGGAGGTAGGCTATTTTTAGAATGTCTTTTAGTAGGGCTTCTGTCTGAATTTGCCCTAATTTCGGCTGAAAAGGCATGTAAAAATGGCCCGAAATCATCCTTTTTCATAGAAAAATTCCTAGGAGCCTGTTGAGGTCTAGGGTTGGGATCGTCAGGTGATTCAGATCTAGTCCTTTTTTGGCTTAGATCGATAGGTTCTGACCTATAGAAATCTGCTTCGTTGAAATTTCTATTATCGATTAGAACCATTGGTGTAGGGGGCATAGATGGTTCTACTTAGGAATAGGGGTAGGTGGCCTAGTAGGCACCCTAGAACTAGGTGAAAGCTCCCTAGTAGGCGGTGTAGGTAGTTGATCACCTAGAATTTGATCATTTTGATCAATTTGATCGATTTCATCAATTTCATCATTTTCCTGATGATCTAAATTTAGATCATCTAGGTTTGATTGGTCATAAATGGTAGGGTCTAGCCCTATTAGATCTAAAATTAGATCTAATTCTGACTGAGTTAGGGCTTCAGATAGACCTTGCCCTGATTCGTTATATAGATCACCTATATAATCATCTGAATTCTGGCTGAATACACGAGATTCATCAAAAATGCAGTCTCTTGCAGATATGACTTTTTTCTGAGTAGGAAGCCATATTCGCCATATATTTAGGGCTACGTACCCTACTAAATAGCCAATCATAGCTCTCGGTTTGAGCTTATCTAATCGGGCTATCTTAGTAATTCGGATATAGACCCTACAGCCATACCTTTTCAGATTAGAAAGGTTAGACTTAGGCTCTATAAAACTAGGACCATCTTTTAGATCCCTATATAGAATCTCATGAGGCGATTTCCATTGAATAGATTTAGTAGATAAGCGATTCAATATATAAATCGCTGCATAGACTGTCTCAGGCCATAAGAATTGTGGAATTCCTGAATCGGCCAATAACAGGCGAGTTTTTGAGACAATTAGGGCACCAGCCCTTTCTGAATAAGGGTTTTGTTCAGGTTGCCCTATAGAACTAGTAGTCGTTTCAATTCCTAGTCCTTTGCAAAAAATATAGAAATCGGTCAGATTTCTGTTATTATCTGAATGAAATCTCTTAGGGCTAGATCTATAGAAATTCTTGATATAATTCACTAATTCAATCAGTGAATTAGAAATTTCAGATTTAGATCTTAGGGCTTGCCCTATATGAAATTTTGAATAGGGACAATATATGTGACTTATATATTGCATTCCATTTAGGCCCTTTTTCATATGAATAAGGTTCCAATATAGGGTTTCAAACGGTATTTGCCCTATTTTAATAGGTTGTCTAGATATCTAGTCTATAAATAAATTAAAAAATATAATAATTTTGATAAATAATTAAATTATAATTTGTATCTATATTAAATTTTGAAAATAATTAAAACAAATTTATATTGAATAAATTGTTTAGCAGATTAATTTTATACAATAAATAAATTAAAAAATTTATCTACAATAGCTACCGGGATATAAAGAAATTTTAGATAATAAATTTATTAATAAATATATTAAAAAAACTGTTTATAGAATAATAAATATATTTATTAATAGAATATTTATCTCAGTAACAAAATAATATTTTTAAATATTTGTTAATAAATTATAAATTATATAGTAAAAGAATAATATCTATAAATACTATATTTACAGAATTATTATTAATTTGTCCAAATAAATAATATAATTATATACTGAACTATACAGAGTCTAATTTTTAGTTTTAATATAAATATAAATAGATAAAATTGCTTTGAATATCTATTTAGAAATTATCAGAATAACAAAAACTATATATTTTTGTAAATAGAAATTTTAATTAATTAAATATACTTTAATAAAATATTTGAAATATAAAAAACTGTATTGAAATTTATTTTAGATAAAAAAAATTTATTAATTTTAGATAAATTTTTAATAGACTTCCGGAACTGATTAAATAAATAATTAAATATATATTTTATATAAAGTTTGTGGATCAATTCCGGAATTTCAATATATATATTTTTGATAAAATATCCAGTATCCAATATTGATTATTTCAAAATATATATTGTTTCAAGCTATTATACCGAGACCCGGATATTTAGAAATTCTAAAAATTCTAGTGAAGAAATCAGAATATAGAATTCAGATACAGAACCACAAAGCCTATCCTGCAAAGATAGCCGACAGTTATAATCTACAGTAAATACAGAGGTAAGAATATCCGAAGACAATTCCGGCAGGATATGGCTATATAAGAAAGAAATCATATAGAGAATTAGACCCGTATTTAACTTTATATACACAGTTTGATACCCTAGCTGTTAGCCTAGCAGCTGGATAGGATCTGCCGCCAATCGGCCAACTGGCTGACAGATGCGAGGATAAATAAATAATAATAAATAATAATAAATAATAATAATATAATTTAATATAAATCTAATTTTCTATATAATTTTTTTTATATATTTAAATTCTATTAAAATAATTTCTAAATATATTTATTATATATTAACTTTTTACAGGTATAAATTATTTTTATAAAATCTATTTTATAGTTTTATATTTAAATTTTATATTTTAATTTTATTATTACCATTTATAAAATTGCTATATATTTAAATTTTAATATTATAAATTAAAATATTATTTATTTTAGAATTAATTCAATAATTTATATAAAAGATTTTATTAAAGATATATATATTATAATTTTATATAATAAATATAAATCCGTTTTTTTCGGCTGCATTATTTAATATAGCTATATTTTTAGCAGCTAAAATATTATAAAATCTATTAATTTTAATTATAATATTCAATATTAGAATATTTATTATTTAATATAAACTTTTTACAAATTAATATATTTACTATATTTAAATTATTAAATTTTATTATTAAAATTAAAAATCTATTTTTTTTGTTATAATTTTTTATAGTCTGATCTAATCAATATATATTATTTTAATAAATATAGTAATTAAACAATTAATATTTATTATTATAATTTGTTCAGCTAAAATATTTTAATATTTTACAGAATTTTTAATATTAACATAATTAATTAGTATCCGGTTATTTTGCTGCAGAGAATTTATTATATTTAATAAAATTTTTTATATATAGATAATCAGATTTTTTGTTAATATAGATTAAATTAAAAAATTGTTAAAATTTACAATAAATCTGTGTGGTTTTGGGTACGAACCACCCTATATATATATCACCTAACCGATTGAATCCTTGTTCAGGATTCAATTGTGAGCCTTTTGGTCGAGCGGGTTAGGTGACTCCTAGTGGGAATCACATCTGTTTACTGTATTAAATATATTAATTTGAATTTTAATTAATTAATTATTAATATAGAATTTAGAAATTACAATTGTAATTGTTTATTAAATAGTATTAATATATAATTTAGATAGACTTATATTAAATATAATTGTAGTTAATTTAGTATTGATAATATTAATTATTTTGACAATTTGTAGCTATTAATTTATTTATTTTTAAATAAAAATTTTGATTTTTCAAAAATTATTTTAAAAATTTTCAGTAAAAATATTTTAATAAGTTGTTTTGCAAAATTAATAATTTTCTTAATTAAAAATAAAAAAACAAATTTCAGAGAATTATTTTTTGGTTTTTTTTTATTTTTTTTTGAATTGTTTAAAAATATTGATAATAGTTATTGTATATATATATATTTTCATAGCAGTTAGTAGTCTTAAATTGAGACTATATTAATTTTCAGGACAACAGTTTTTGTATTATCGGACTGCTATATAATTATAATAACAAAAGATATTGCTCAAAGATAATAAATTAATTAGAAATAAAACTAAATATGATTTAATTGCAAAATTAAGATAGAGAATAATAGTAGTGTACTGTTTGGTATAGCTGGCACAGTTTATATTAATATAATATAATAATAATATTATTAAATTTATCTCAGAATTATATTTATATCAGTCAAAATATTAATTATAAATCAATAATATAGTATTACAATACAATAATAAAATTATTATTCAGAAACAAAAAATTTTTATAATTTATTTTATTAAAATTTATAATAATAATATATAAAAACAGATTTTAAGAACTGTACAAAAAATAATTTAGAATATTTTTATAATTTAATAAAATATTTTATAATATTAATAATAGTTTTTTGATAATTTTGTATTTTTTAAATAAATTATATAAAATATGTAAAAAGAATTATAAAAAAAAATTGCAATATATATACAGCAAAAATTTAATATTAATATATTTTATATAAATTCGGCAATAAAACAAAAAAATAGCCAAAAATCTAATAATTTTCATTTTTAATTATAATAAATAAATAGATTTAAACAGATTTAAATTAGAATATATTTCAAAATATTAAAAGTTTTTATTAATTTAATTTTAATATTAATAATATATAATATTTCGGTTAATTGTATATTTACAAAATTATATTTAATTAAATCTAATAGTTGCTGGCAGCTGAACTATATTAATAAAATTATATTTAGACAATAACAATATTAAAATATATTTCTGTTATTAAATTTTAATTTTTAAATAAAATAATTATAATTAATAATAATTTTTAAATATTATATTTTTCCAAATTCAAATATAAATATTATTAATATAATTAACTATTATTGAATAATATTTTATATCAAATAATTTAAAAAAAATTAATATTATAAAATAAATAAAATATTAATAATAGTAATAATTTTTATATAATTCTATTGTGATTCCCACTAGGAGTCACCTAACCCGCTCGACTAAAAGGCTCACAATTGAATCCTGAACAAGGATTCAATCGGTTAGGTGATATATATATAGGGTGGTTCGTACCCGGAACCACACTATATTGAATATTATTTTTTTATTATACTTTTTTATAAAATAATAAAAGTATATTTGTTAGTGAGAAATAAAATTATTTAATTAATAATTTTAATAAAAATTTAATATTTTTAAAAATTATAATATAATTACAAATAAGTAATATTATTATATATATTTTAAATATTTACAATTAATTATTTTATTAAAAAGTATAATTTTAGAATTTTATTTATAATATTAAATAATATAATTAATCAATAATTTTTTAACACAATACAACTATTTTTATTTAATTTTTGGAAACTTATTGTAATCAATTAACAAAAATATTAAAAATAATAATCTATATTAAAATATATATTAAATATAATATAGAAATATTTTTTTAATAAAAAATAAAATTTATTAGATTATTTAATATATTTTTTTTATATTTATACTAAATATAATATACAATTCAAAATATTAATAATTATTAATATTAATTAATTTTGCAATTTTAACAATGAAAAAAGATATTTATTAAAAAATTTAATTTCTATTTTAAGATTATTAATAAATTTATTAATTAGTATTTTGAATAGTAATATATATATTAATTATAAATTATTTTATATATATTTATTTAATTAATTATCAAAATTTTTTAATTAATTATTTTTAATTTTTAATTTTTTTATAACAAAATATTTTTTTAAATTTAATACTTATTTAATAAAATTTATTGTATATTTAATTATATATTGAGTAATTTTTTTATAATTTATTTTAATTTATTGCTGTATTTACTAAATATAATATTTTGATTTTTTCATTATTTTAATATATTCAGATCTGCTAATTTTAATAAATATTATTCTAATTTTATTATTAATTATAAATATAAAAGAAATTAAATTAAATATTGTTTAAATTGAAATATAATTTTTATTTAATTATTAATTTTTTGTAATAAATAATAATTAAAATATTTTCTGAGTTATAATATAATTAAAATAAAATTAATAATAATTTATATATAATATTATATTTATAGATAATGATTTTTATAAATAATTATTTTTTTAAAAAAATACATTAAAACTTTGTTAATAACAATAATAAATAAATATTTTATTTTTATATCAATATATCTGTAGTCCAGTAGATTTTATAATAAATAATAAAAATTAAGATTATTTAATATTAAATATTTATTTAGTTTTTGTAGAACTATTTCTAGAAAATTTAATATTAAATTTTATTATTTTTTTTTTAAAAATCTTTGTTAAAATTATTATTTTTGTTTTTAAATTTATTAGTATTAATTTTCTGTTAATGATTTTTTTTAAATATATATATTGTATATATAGACCGAACTGATTTTTAATACTTTTTTAAAAATTAATATATTTAACAATCGGTTATAATATTGAATTATCTGTATTTTTAAATTAATCTAAAACTAAATATTAATTTAATTGTTTAGTACAAATATTTTTTTAATATTTAAAAATACATAATTATTTAAATATTGTAATAATTAATTTTAAAATAAATATTATTTTAATTTCTTATACTGAAATTTAAATATTTAGAAATTCTAGAAATTTTAGTAAAAAATTAAATTTTCAAATTTAGATACAAAAATATAAACTCTATTTTATAAAAATAATTAACAGTTATAAAGAAAATCTATAATAGATATAAAAATAAAAATCTTCAGAAACAATTTTAATAAAATATAGTTATATAACACAGAAAGTATATAGAAAATTAGATTTATATTTAATTTTATATATATAATTTAATATTTCAGCTATTGATTTAATAGCTGAATAGGATCTGCTTTTAATCAGCTAACTGACTAACAGATATAAAATTAAATAAATAAATAAATAAATAAAATACAAATATAGTATTTCTATATTTTATATTAGTATTTTGTTATATAATAAAAAGATTCTATAATTATCATATTAAATATTTTTTATATTTTAATAATTAATATTATTATTATATAATCCACAAAATAATTTAATATAAATTAATTATTATAAATAAATTTATTAAAAAATTTAAAATTATTTTTAATTTTTATTTTAATTTTAAATAATATTAAATAGATTTTATGTAATTGTAGTTCTATTTTTATTTAATAAAATTATATATTTATTTTAAATAGAGTTAATAATAATTTATAAAATATATAAATATTTATAATTACAATTATAATTATTTATTAAATAATATTAATATATAATTTAGATAAATTTATATTAAATATAACTATAATTAATTTAATATTAATACTATTAATATTTTAATAATTTGTAGCTACTGATTTATTTATTTTTAAATAAAATTTTTAAATTTTTAAAAATTATTATAAAAAACTTTTAATAAAAGTTTTTATTTTGATAATTTATTGTATAAAATTAATAATTTTCTTTATCTAAAACAGAAAAATAGATTTCAGAAAATTGTTTTTTATTTTTTTCTATTTTTTTTTAAATTATTTAAAAATATTGATAATAGCTATTGTATATATATATATATATTTATAATAATTCATAATTTTAAAATAAGACTATATTAATTTTCTGAACAACAATCTTTATATTATTAAATTACTATATAATTATAATAGTAAAAAATATTGTTTAAAAGCTATTAATAGATCAATTAAAATTAAAGTTAAATATAATTTAATTACAAAATCAAGATATAGAACAATGGTGGTGTACTGTTTAGTGTAGCTGGTACAGTTTTTGAAATATAAATATTCTATATAAAAAGTATATTATATATCTTTAATTTTGTTAATATTATTAAAAAAATATTTTGTATTTTTTTAACAGATTTAATATATATATATTGAACAAAAATAAATTATATAATATAAATATAATTTGTAATATAATTATTATTATATATAATTAAATTTATTTAATATTAAAGTTATTAAATATAAAAAAATATATAGATAATATTTTATAATAATAAAAAGAAATAAGAGATAATAATTATATTTTAATAAAAATAACAATAATTAAAATTTTTAAAATAGATTATAAAAAGTTTCTTTTCAATTAGAAATGTTATTAAAATATTCTATGATAAAATATTAATTTATAATAATTTAAATTTTAATATGTTTTTATATTTCATTATACAATAATTAATATACTATTTTAAAAATAACTTTTTAAATCAATTAAAAATAGATACATCAACTTTTCCAAAAAATATTATAATATTTATTGGTAGAAATCTATATAAATCTATTAATACTATTTTTTTAAAAAATTATAAAATAAAAATTAATTAAGTTTTTGTTATAAATATAGTAATTAAAATTAAATTGTTTTTAATATTTCAAAATAATAATAGATAGTAAACTAAATAAAAAAATATATATTAAAATATAAAATTAATACAGAAAAATATTGAGAATTATTATTAAAATTATTAAATATTAATACATTTTATATATATTATAAAGATTTAAAGAATACATATTATATAATTAAATATTTTTAATACTAATAAATTTTATTAAATAATTCGTTTTAAATTTATTTATTTAGGTTCTAAAAAAGATATTTTAATATATTATCAAAACAAAAAATTTAAACTATTTTAGCTATAATAATTAATATTTATAATTTATTTCTAATATTTATAAAAAAATATTAAATTATTCTAAATAAATTTATAATACAAAAATAAATAAATTTTATAATAAATATAATTTTAGGTTATAAATTTTTTAATATAATAAAAATAAAAAATAAATTAAAATTTGATTAAAATATTTATATAGAAAATTGTTATTTAAAAAATAAAACTATTAATAAAATAATACTTTATTATTATATATTTTACTTTTATTTTATTGAAAATATATCATTAATATTTTAATTTTTTAGTCAAAAATATATTAATTAATATAAATATAATTAATACTATATAATAATATATAATAAAATATATAGTTAAAATTATTAATTATTTAATAATTAAAATACTTAAAATAATCAAATTTTATTTTTATAAAATTATTACAAAAAACTAAAATTACGAAATTTAAAAGTATTAAATTTTTTTAAACTTTTAAATACAATATCTATTAATATATCCAAGAAAAATAGAATTTAAATTCAAAAAACAGTATTATAAATTAAAATAAAATATTTTATCAATTTTAAAAATAATAAAAACTATATTTCCCAAAATATAGTATCTTAATATAAATAAACGTAAATAATTAAAAAATATTATATTTAATAAAATCTATATTTATAAAAATAACAAAAGTATTTTAATTATTATTTTTAATATTTTTATAATAAAATTAATTAAAATACAAAAGTTTTCTAATTTTATTACAGATTATAATTATATAATTACTTTTTTAATAAGTAATAAAAGTAAAACTGAAAATTGAATATAATATAATTAAATTAATTTTTGATATATATTTAAAATATCAATATATCAATATATTAATAAAGAAATAGAAAAAGAATTTTTAATTAAAAATATTATTTATATATAAAAAAAAGATTTTATATATAGTAAATACAAATACTATACTTTTATTAAAAATTAATATTATTGTTCTATAATAAAAAATAATAAAAACAAAATTCTAAATTGTAAAAAAAATAAAATATATGATATTAATTTTTATTTCAAAATATTAAAATCTTTTAAAAATAATAAATATATAATTTAAAATATAATAAATTTCTGTAATACTAAATAATATTATTTTATTAATTTTAATAAAATTTATATATCTTTAATTACAGATATATTAATTGAAATAATATTTATTTTCATCATTTTTCAAAATTTAAAATAGAAATAATCTGATTCTTATATAATACATCTAAATATAAATATTAATAAAAAATATATCTATATAATTTAATTTATTAAATTTCAAAAAAATAGACTAAAACTAATTTATTATTTTAACAAATTACTATATAATTTTAAATAAACAATACATTTATAAAATAAAAATATTCATATTATTATATATCAGAAATTTAAAATATTTTTTAAATTTAAAAATATAAATAAATCGGCTAAATTTCTAAACTATAGTCTAGTCGATAATTATAAAAAAGAATTATTATACTATATTAAAGTAATTGATTATATCTTATATATTATATCTATATTTCCAGTATATTCTACTGTATATTAAAATAATATTACAAAATAGTAATTTTAATATTAATAATATAAAATTTAGTCTATATATAAAAATTATAAATAATATAAATTGATTAATAATTAAAACTAAATTAAATATTATATATGTATTTTTTTATTTTTAATATTATATTATTAGTTTTCATAAAAATAATTATATAATTATATAAAACCTGTTATAAAATCTATATATATATTTACAGCATTATTTTAAATTATAAACTAAATCTTTAAAAATATATATTAATACTGTATATAAAAATTATATAAATAAAAGATTTATATAAAAAAATATATATTTTTATATTCAAATAATTATGGTTATTCTAATAGTCTATAATGAATTTTAATTGGAGAACATTATATAATTTATCAGTTTACTGATAAATAAAATTATTTTTATTGATATTAATAGTAATAGAACTATTACAATTATATTTCTAATTAATTATATCAAAATATTTAAATAAATTAATATATAATATCTACAAATATATAATTTTTATAAAAAAAATATGATTATAATTAATTATATAGTTAAAAAATATTATAAATAGTTTTATTAAATTATTAATTAATAATATATCTAGATATCTTATTAATTCTTTTTAATTTGATAGATATAAACTATAAAAAAACTTTATTTAGATCTTATATTTCAGCCGGAAAAAAATATTGATAGAAATTTTTGTCTGGTAATTTTGAAATCCGGAAAAAACTTTTTCAAAATTGCAAATAAATTTTACAATATCTTTTAAAAAGCTAAAAAATTAGTAATAGAAATAAAAATTCAAAAATACTTTCTAGAATAAACCTCTATTATTTCTTCAAGAATTTTTACAACTGATATTCAAAATATAACAGAAATTGTATTATTTTTACGTATTTTGAATTTTCTTTTTCAATTTAAATTTATATAAATAAAATATTCAATATTTTCTCTACTCAAAAAAAATAAAAGATTTTTGAACTTTAATAAAATCAAATTTCTTTTATTAACAAAAAAAGATAAATAAAATTTGATTAAAATAAAATACAAAAAAAATTTATTAATATAGAATAATTTTTCTAAAAAATTCAAAAGTTTTTTATATTTATTATTTTTATATTTTTGTTTATCTATTAATTGACAATTTAAAAATAAATTTAATAAATTATTATAAAAAATTATAAAATAAAACTTTTTTAAATTAATTTAAAAAAAAATAATTATTAAAATAACATTTTATAAATTAATAGTATTTTGTATTTTAGATTTATTATTTTGTTTTGTTTCAGTACCATTAATATATATTATTTTTTAAAAAATAATATTATTATTTATAGTAATAAAATCATTTTCATTAATGATTATCTTACATAATTAAATATATTTGATATAAATAAATAATTATTTTTGTTATTATTTTTCTTTTTTCTATATTAAAATTATTTTTATCTATTAAATTATAGATAAATTAAAAATTAATTAATAATATTTATAAATAAAATATATATTTAATTGTTGTTTTAATTGTTTAATAATATTATAATATTATTAATAATTAGTCACTGAATTATTTGAGATCCAAAAATCTTTTTATTATAATAAATTATTTTTTAATTAAAAATATAAAATATTATAAAATCTTTTTAGAATTTTAATTAATTTTTGATAAATATAAAAATAGATTATTAATTAATTTTGTATTAAAAATGTTATTTAAATATAATTTAGTATATTAAATATTTAAACTTATAATTAATAATATTAATAATAATAAAACAATACTTCTTTTTATTATTAAAGAACTTAAAATATAATTATCTAGATTCTGAAATATAATAATTAATTAAAAATTGTTAAATGTTACCAAAATCTAATATTATATTTTTTGTTTTATTTATATAATTTAGTTTACTATTACTATTATATTTTGAAATTCTTTAGAAAAATATTGAAATTTATATCAATATTTAATATATTTAGAAATATAGAAAAAAGATATTGATACTTTATCACAATATTGTATATATAATTAAAAAAATTAATAATTTAATTATTTTAATTATAGATATACAAATTTCGAAAAATCTTTTTATAAGTATTTTTTTAGAAATATAAAAGTTTTCTGTAAAAAGATTTTTTAGAATTTTCTATATAGCTATTTATTATATTATTATTAATTAACTTCTAAATTTGAAAAATTAAAAAATTGATTAATATTAATTTTTAATGTTAAAAAGAGATTTAATTATTTTAAAAAATTTTATACAAAATCAATATTTTTTTTATTGCAAAACTCAATAACATTTAATCTATTTTATAATTTATTATATTTTAAGATTTTACTAATCTATTAAAAGTTTTATTTAATATTAAAATTTAAAACATTTAAAAAACATATGAATTTAATAATAATACAAACTGAATTTATAAATATTAATAGATTTTGAAAAAAATATTCAATGTTTATTATTATAATTTCAATATTAATATATAATTATTAATTGCAGATTTAAAAGTATTAAATTTAAATAAAACTTTTTATTATATTTTTAAATACTAAATAAAATTCAATTTATATTGGAAAAATTAAGAAACATTAAAATTATGATAAAACTTTATAATAGATTTTGCTATGTAAGATTTCTAATAAATTTAGATTACTTTAAGATTTAATAAAATAAAGTATCTAATTTTTCTGAATTATTCTAAAGCTTTTTTTAATAAAACAAAAATATATTATTAATTATTATAGAAATAGGATCTGATAACATAAAAAATTGAAATTCCTTTGTATCTAAGATAGCTATATTAATAAATATTCTGTTCGATCGATAACTCTAACTATCAGTAATACAAAATATTAAAGCAGACTCTGAGTACAATATTTTCCTATAATAAAACAAGTCAAACTAAATATATATCAATAATATAGAAATTAAATTAATAAAAGAAATACAAATAAATTAACAATTACTTTTTTAATTTTATTAGATATTGTATAGTAACAAAAGTATTAAATATTATTATAATAAAATTATCAATATATGAATTTTTTATTCTTTTTAAAAAATATATTAATATTATTAACAATTCTATAAATAATAATTAATTCAAAATATTAATTTTTAATTATCTTTAAAAATTTAACTTTTTGAGAAGTGTAAAACTTATTTATATATTTATATATTTAATTATTTTGAATAATAAACCGAAAGTTAATGAATTTTAAAAATAAAATAAAATATTTTTTTAGTTTTTTGCATTATATACAATATTTTATAATAAATTTAATTAAAAAAGATTTCTAATATAAATTAATTATTAATATTAAAATTATTTTTATTATTTTAATAGCCTATTTTATTATATTATTTTTTAATAACTATTTAAATTAATCTTAATATTTTAATCGTAATAATTTTAATTATAAGAAAGTATATAATTATATTATAATTTAAAAAATATTTTATTTTAAATAATATTTAATTTAAATTCTGTCTTTATATTTATAATTAAATAATAAACCTGAAATAATATTAATTAATAAATATAGTATTAAATTTTGATATAGTAATTTTAATTGTTTAATTATTAATTTATTATATTAATTATAATTAAGAAAATAATAAAAAAATTAATTATAATATTCATTTAAATTATATATATAATTATATTAATTAAAATAATTATTGACTTTAGTAAATTTAGATATATTGAAATAATAAAAAAATTAAAATCTTATATTTAATAAATATAATAATAAATTTTATTATAAAAAAATTAAAAATAAAAAATAATTAATTAAATATATATATATATAAAATAATTTATAATTAATATATATATTAACATTTAAAATATTAATTAATAAATTTACTGACAATTTAAAAACAAAAATTAAATTTTTTTAATAAATATTTTTTTCAATTGTTAATATTATAAAATTAAATAATATTACTAATTGTTAATATTTTGAATTGTATACTATATTCAAAATAAATATATTCAAAATATATTAAATAATATAATAAATTATATTTAAAAAAATATTTATATTAAATATATATTTTAATATAGACTACTGTTTTTAATATTTTTACTAATTAATTATAATATTTTTTTAGAAATTAAATAAAAATAACTATACTATATCAAAAAATTATTAATTAATTATATTATTTAATACTATAAATAAAATTCTGAAATTAATAATAATTTTTTATATTAACTATTTTATTAAAAAATATATATTTTTTTTAAAAATATTATATAAAAAACATAAAAGTTATTTATATAATTATATATTATATTCGGTTTATAAATAGATTTATATAATATAATATAGTAAATATTTTATAATTAATTTATTAATTGTAAATATTTAAGATATATGTAATAATATTTTAATTATTTATAATTATTTTATAATTTTTAAAAATATTAAATTTTTATTAAAATTATTAATTAAATAAAATTATTTTTAATTAATAAATATACTGTTATTATTTTACAAAAAAATATAATAAAAAAATAATATTTAATTTAGAATTATTTCAAAATTATTGTTATTATTAATATTTTATTTATTTTATAATATTAATTTTTTTTAAATTATTTGATCTAAAATATTATTCAATAATAGTCAATTATATTAATACTATTTATATTTTGATCTAAAAAAATATAATATTTAAAAATTATTATTAATTATAATTATTTTGTTTAAAAATTAAAATTTAACAATAAAAATATATTTTAATATTTTTATTATTTAAATATAGTTTTATTAATATAGTTCAGCAGTTATTAAATTTAATTAAATATAATTTTATAAATTTATAATTAATTAAAATATTATATATTATTAATATTAAAATTAAATTAATAAAAAATTTTTAATATTAAAATTAAATTAATAAAAAATTTTTAATATTAAAATTAAATTAATAAAAAATTTTTAATATTTTGGAATATATTTTTAATTTAAATTTATTTTAAATCTATTTATTTATTATAATTAAAAATCAAAATTATTAAATTTTTAATTCTTTTTTTATTTATTATTAAATTTATATAAAATATATTAATACTGAATTTTTATTATATATATTATAGTTTTTTTTTTATACTTTTTTAAATATTTTATATAATTTATTCAAAAAACACAAAATTATTAAAAGATTATTGTTAATATTGTAAAATATTTTAAATAGCAAAAATATTTTGAATTATTTTTTATATAATTTTTGAAATCTATTTCTATATATTGCTGCTATAAATTTTAATAAAATAAATTATAGAAAATTGATATTTTTGAATAATAGTTTTATTATTATATTTAATATTATATTATTAATCTATAATTAATATTTTAATTAATATAAACAAAATTCTGAAATAAATTTAATAATATTATTATTATATTGTGATTCCTACTAGGAGTCACCTAACCCGCTCGACTAAAACGCTCACAATTGAATCCTGAACAAGGATTCAATCGGTTAGGTGATATATATATAGGGTGGTTCGTACCCAGAACCACAATATTATTTTAAATATTATTTAATAAAAAATCTTGATATAAATTTTAATATTTTTTTATTCATTAAAATAATTAAATTAACAGTAATATTTTTATAGTAATATTTCTTTAATTTAATAATTATTAAATTGTAAAATATTATTATAGAAAAATATAGTAAATTTTAATTTAATATTATTTTTTTGATTTATATAAATAAAAATAATTATAATAAAAATATTAAAACAGTTACAGTATTCTGTAAAAAAATTTATATATATTTATTAAAATAAAATATAATTTAAATAATATAATTCAATTAAATTTACAGAAATTAAATTAATATTAATTATAAATAAATTAAAAATTTTAATAATTCTAATAAATAATTAAATTATAATCTATATTTATATTAAATTTTGAAAATAATTAAAATCAATTTATATTAAATAAATTATTCAGTAAATTAATTATATACAATAAATAAATTAAAAATTTGTTTATAATAATACTAAAATATAAAAAAACTTTAGATAATAAATTTATTAATAAATATATTAAAAAAATTATTTACAGAATAATAAATATATTTATTAATAAAATATTTATTTTAATAACAAAACAATATTTTTAAATATTTATTCATGAATTATAGACTATATAATAGCAAAATAATATCTATAAATACTATATTTATAAAATTATTATTAATTTATTTAAATAAATATTATAATTATATATTAAATTATATAGAATTTGATTTTTAATTTTAATATAAATATAAATAAACAAAATTATTCTGAATATTTATTTAAAAATTATTGAAATAAAATTATATATTTTTATAAATAAAAATTTTAATTAATTAAATGTATTTTAATAAAATATCTCAAATATATAAAATTTTATTAAAATTTATTTTAGATAAACAAAAATTTATTAATTTTAAATAAATTTTCAATAGATTTCCGGAATTGATTAGATAAATAATTAAATATATATTATATATAAAATTTATAAATTAATTTTGAAATTTTAATATATATATTTTTGATAAAATAACCAGTATTTAATATTGATTATTTAATTAATTTTAGAATAAATATTGTTTTAATTTATTATATTAAAATTTAGATATTTAGAAATTCTAGAAATTTTAATAAAAAAATCAAAAAATAGAATTTAAATATAAAATTATAAAATCTATTTTATAAAAATAGCCGACAATTATAAAATATAGAGATAAAAATATTCGGAAATAATTTTGGCAGAATATAGCTATATAGAAAAGAAATTATATAGAAAATTAAATTTATATTTGAACCGCGCCAGCTACACCAAACAGCACACTACCATTGTTCTATGTCTTAATTTCGTAATTAAGTTATATTTAACTTCATTTCTAATCGATCTATCGCCTTTGAGCGATATCTTTTGCTGTTGTAATTGCGTAACAGTCCAATAGTGCAAAAACTGTCGTCCGGAAGGCCAACATAGCCTCAACTTGAGACTACTAACCGCTACAAGAATATATATACATATACGATAGCTATTACCAATATTCTCAAGCAATTCAAAAAAAAACAGAGAAAAACAGAAAATAGTTTTCCGAAATCTGTTTTTCTGTCTCTGGTCAAGAAAATTATTGATTTTGCGGAACAAATTATTGAGATATTTTTACTGAAAATTTTCCAAAATAATCTCCGAAAAATCAAAAATTCTATCCAGAAATAAGCAAATCAGCAGTTACAGATTATTAAAACAGTCAATATTATCAATATCAAACCGACTACAGCTATATCTAACATAAGTTTATTTAAATTATATATTAATACTGTTTAATAAGCAATTGCAATTACAATCTCTAAATCTTATATTAACAATTGGCTGGCTAAGACCCAGATCAATATATCTAATACAACAAACAGATCTGCTGTAGATTTCAGTAATTTTTCAACTTAATTTATATTAACAAAAAATCTAATTATTTATATACAAAAAATTTTACCGGCTGTAATATATTTTCTACAATAAAATAACTGAATACTGATTAATTATATTAACAAAAATATTGCGAACAACTATAACCAGATAATTTTTTATCAAAAAATTCTTGCAGACAATATATTATTTAGTAGAAATATTATATTGATTGCTAATAATCTAAAAAATCTGAAATATTTGATCTGTTTATATATATTTTAAATCAAGATTCTGAGACTGAACACTGCAATCAAATATTGTAGATATTCTATAGCTGTTTACAGAATAGATATTATATATATTAATACCAAAAATTCTGTAAAATATTAAAATATTTTAACTGAACAAATTACAATAATAAATATCAGTTATTTAACTGCTATATTTACCGAGATAATATATATTAATTAAATCAGATTATAAAAAACTGTAATAAAAAAAAATAGATTCTTAATTTTAGTAGTAGAACTCGATAGTCTAAATACAATAAATATACTAATCCGCAAAGAATTTGTACTGGATAATAAATATTTTGATATTAAATACTACAACCGCAATCAACAGATTTTGTAATATTTTGGCTGCCAAAAATATAGCTATACCAAACAATACTGCCGAAAAAACCAGGTCTGTATTTACTATACAGAATTATATAAATTACCGGATTATTTTATTAAAAATAAAAAAATATATATTAAATATATAAATTGCGGATTGAAATATTTTATTTTCGACTGTATCTGCGAAAAAAAACAAAAACAGTTAGAAATAATCTGTCAATACAGAATAAATATTTCAATATTGTATACTGAATTTTTTTTTATTTCAAATATCAGTAACAATACTATTGAAAATATCTATAAATTCAGTTTTAAATTTATACAATCTAAATATATCCGGAATTAATTAATAATCAAAAAATTAAAAATAATTTAAAACAAAAACTGCTGTAAATTCAGTATTAAAATACAGTTAATCTAGAATTTTGATTTAATAGAAAACAGTACCGGCTGCGGAAAATATATAAAATATTTATATAAACAAAATATATACAAAATTATAGAAATTAATATCTACAGCAAAATATTTATTAAAATTATTTTAATTATTAGTCTCGAAAATATACAAACCGCAATCTGTATTGTAACTCAGTATAAAAACAAATAAAATCAATATATTATCTCGGAAAATAATAATAAAAATAAATTCAGTACTATTTCAGCAGCCAAAAATATTATCAGATTTATTCAAATTGCCAATAATAAATAATTTGTAAAAATAATTAGAAATTATATAGATAAACTGCTAAAAATCAATATCTGTTATAATATATTTATTCAGCAAAAAACAAATATACAATTCAGAAATTCTAATTATTTAAAAATTCTGAATTAATTGCTACAGTATCTAAATAATTATATATTTATAAATATTAGAAAAATATTTTTATTAAACAATTAAATCAATATCTAGTTTTAAATTGATTCCGAAAATCTATTTTTTTATTAATAAATAAATTAATCTAAAAATATAGACAATCCGGTATTATAACTGATTTCTGAATATACTAATTTTCAGAAAAATACCAGAAATCGGCCCAGTCTATATATACAATATATATATATCCGGAAAAAGCAGCAATTAACAGAAAACTGATATTAACAAATATAAAAACAAAAACAGCAATTTCAGCAAAAGTTTCAAAAAAAAATAATAGAATTCAATACTGAATTTTCTAGAAATAATTTTATAAAAATTAAACAAATATTTGATATTGAACAATTTTAATTTTTATTATCTATTATAGAATCTACCGGGCTACAGATATATCGATACAAAAATAAAATATTTATTTAATATTATTATTGGCAAAAATCTCGGTATACTTTTTCCAAAAAAAATAATTATTTATAAAAAAAATATTGTATAAACTATTATTAATTTTATCTAGGCTATATCACAGTTCAGAAAATATTTTAATTACTGTTTATTAAAAAAGAATTGATAATTAAACAAAAATTATATTCTAATCTAGACAATACTCAATCTAAATTCTATTTCTGTATCCGCAGTTAAACAGTAGAATTAAAATAGTATCAATTAATAAATATACTGCCAGATTTTGATACAATAATTTTGACTATTTAATTATTAATTTGTCAAATCAATTACAATTAACAAAATAATAAAAAAATTAATTGTAGTATTTATCAAAACTATCTATATAATTATATTAATCAGAATAATTATTAAATTCAGCAAACTGAAATATACTGAAATAATAAAAAAATTAAAATACTATATTTAATAAACACAGCAATAAATTAAATTAAGCTGCGAAAAAAATTGTCAAATATACAGCTGAATATATAATAAACTTTACCGAATAATTATCAAATTCAAAAAAAGATTTTACTATAAAAAAATCAAAAATAAAAAATAATCAATTGAAAGATTTTAATAATTGGCTAAATAAATATATATACAAAACAATTTACAATTAATATATATATCAATATTTAAAATATTAATCAACAAATTTATCAATAATCCGAAAACAAAAATCAAATTTTTTTAATAAATATTTTTTCCGACTGTCAGTATTGCAGAACTGATTAATATTAATAATTATTAATATTCCGAGCTGTATATTATATCCAGAATAAATATAAAAAAAATATACTGAGTAATATAGTAAACTGTATCTAAAAAAATATCCGATTTTGATAAATTGTCGAATTTAATTTTTTAATAAATTCTATTTTTTATCAAAAAATATCTCTATATTATATTCAATATATATCTTGATATAAACTATTATTTCCAATATTTTTACTGATCAACTACAATAATTTTTAGAAAACTAAATAAAAATAACTATACTATACCGAAAAATTATTAATTAATTATATTGTTTAGTATTATAGACAAAATTATAAAATCAATAATTATTTTTTATATTAGTTATTTTATTAAAAAATATATTTTTTTTCCGGAATATTATATAGAAAAATAGAGAAACTGTTTATATAACTATATATTATATTTAATTTATAAACAGATCTATACAATATAGTACAGCAGATATTTTGTAATTAATTTACTGACTGTAAATATTTAAAATATATATAACAATATTAACTATTTACAATTGCTTTACAATTTTTGTAAATACTGAATTTTTACTAAAATTATTAATTGAATAATTTTATTTCTAATTAACAAATACACTGCTATTATTCTACAAAAAAATATAATAAAAAAAAATAATATTCAGTACAGAATTATACAAAAATTACTATTATTATCAATATTTTATTTATTTTACAATACTGATTTTCTCGAGCTATCCGATCTAGAATATTATTTAATAATAATTAATTATATTAACAATATTTGTATTTTAATCTGAAAAAATATAATATCTAAAAATTATTATCAACTGCAATTATTTTACTCAGAAACCGAAATTTAACAATAAAAATATATTTCAATATTTTTATTATCTAAATATAATTTTATTAATATAGTTCAGCAGCTATTAAACTCAACTAAATATAATTTTATAAATATATAATTAACCGAAATATTATATATTGCTAATACTGAAATCAGATTAACAAAAAATTTTTAATATCTCGAAATATATCTTAATCTAGATTTATTTAAATCTATCTATTTGTTACAACTGAAGACCAAAATTACCAGATTTATAATTATTTTTTTATCTATTGCCGAATTTATATAAAATATATTGATACTGAATCTCTGCTATATATATACCGCAGTTTTTTTTCTGTAATTTCTTTTTAAATATTTTATATAATTTATCTAAGAGTCGCGAAACTACTAGAAGACTGCTGCTAATATTGTAAAATATTTGGAAAATATATAATATAAAATACTCTGCTGAATAGCAAAGATATTCTAAATTATTTTCTGTATAATTCTCGAAATCTATTTCTATATACTACCGCTATAAATTTTAATAAAATAAACTACAGAGAATTTCTGTTTCTGAATAATAATTTTATTATTGTATTGCAATACTATATTATCAATTTACAATTAATATCTTGGCCGATATAAACAAAATTCCGAAATAAATTCAATAATATTATTACTGTACTGTTTCAAACACTACTTAACAAAAAATCTGAATATAGATTCCGATATTTCTCTATCTATCAAAACAATTAAACTAACAATAACACTTCTGTAGTAATATTTATTTAATTTGATAATTACCGAATTACAAAATACTGTTATAAAAAAATATAATAAATTTTAATTTAATATTATTTTTCTGATTTATACAGACAAAAATAGCTACAATAAAAATATCAGAGCAGTTGCAATATTCCGGAAAAAAAACTGTATATATTTACTGAGACAGAATATAATTTATACAGTATACTCAACTGAATTTATAGAAATCAAATTAATATTAAATTTAGTAAAAATCAAAAATCTAATTTAATCAATATTAACTACAGATAAACCGAGAGATTTAATAGTCTTGACAAACAATTAAACTATAATCTATATCTGTATTAAATTCCGAAAATAATCAGAATAAATTTATATTAAATAAATTATTCAGCAAATTGACTGTATACAGTAAATAAATTAAAAAATCTATTTATAATAGCTACCGAAATACAAAAAAATTCTAGACAACAAATTTGCTAATAAATATATTAAAAAAATTGTTTACAAAATAATAAATATATTTATTAATAAAATATTTGTTTTAGTAACAAAATAATATTTTCAAATATTTATTAACAGATTATAGACTATACAATAGCAAAATAATATCTATAGATACTATATTCGCAGAATTATTACTAGTCTGTCTAAACAAATACTACAACTGTATACAGAATTATACAAAATCTGGTTTTTAATTTTAATACAAATACAAACAAACAAAATTATTTTAAATATCTATCTAAAAATTATCAGAATAACAGAAACTATATATCTCTGCAAATAGAAATTTCAATTAATTAAATATATTCTAATAGAATATCCGAGATACAAAAAACTCTGTTAAAATCTATTATAGACAAAAAAAAGATTTATCAACTTCAGACAGATTCTCAACAGATTTCCGGAATTGATTAAGCAAATAATTAAATATATACTGTATACAAAATTTCTGGATCAATTCTGAAATCTCAATATATATATTTTTGACAAAATATCCAGTGTTCAATATTGACTATCTGATTAATTCCGGAATATATACTGTTTCAATTTGTTATACCGAAATCTGGATATCTAGAAAATCTAGAAATTCTAGTAAAAAAATCAAAATATAGGATCTAGACACAGAATTACAAAATCTATATTGCAAAAATAGCCGACAGTTATAAAAAAATCTACAGTAAATATAGAGATAAAAATATCCGAAGGCGATTCCGGCAGGATATGGCTATATAAAAAAGAAATTATATAGAGAGTTAGGTCTGTATTTAGCTTTATATACACAGCTTGACATCCTAGCTGGTAGCCTAGCAGCTGGATAGGACCTGCCGCCAATCGGCCAACTGGCTGACAGATGCGAGAATGAATAAATAATAATAATAATAATAATAATAATAATAATAAATTTATATTTAGTTTTATATATACAGTTTAATATTCTAACTGTTGGCTTAGCAGCTGGATAGAATTTGCTGTTAATTAGCCAATTGGCTGACAGATACAAGAATAAATAAATAAATAATAATAATAGTAATAATAATATAGAATATTTATATTTTATAATTTTTATAGTTTTTAAAGATTTGTAGTATATTACATTTATTAATTTTTATTATTTAATTTATATTTTTAGTTAAATTCTGTATTTGTACGGCTGTCTATTTAAAATTAGATAATAATATTTTTTAATTATAGATTTTAATTTAATTTTTTTAATATTTCAGTATATTTAGATTTACTAAATTCAGTAATTGTTTTGATTAATATAATTATATAGACAATTTCGGTAAATACTGCAATTAATTTTTTTATTATTTTGTTAATTATAACTAGTTTAATAAATTTGATAATTAAATAATTAAAATTGTTATATTAAAATCTGATAATATATTTATTTATTAATTGATACTATTTCAGTTTTATTATTTAATTATAAATACAAAAACAGAATTTAGATCAAATATTGTCTAGATTAGAATATAATTTTTGTTTAATTATTAATTTTTTTTAATAAATAATAATTTAGATAATATTTTTTTTATAGATAATTATTTTTTTTGAAAAAAATATACTGAAATTTTTGTCAATAACAATATTAAATAAATATTCTGTTTTTGTATTGGTATATCTGTAGTTCAATAAATTATATAATAAATAATAAAAATTGAAATTGTCCAATATTAGATATTTATTTAATTTTTATAAAATTATTTTCAGAAAATTTAATATTAAATTTTATTATTTTTTCTCAAAACTTTTGCTAAAATTACTGTTTTTATTTTTTGTTTATCGATATCAATTTTCTGTTAATTGCTATTTTTTCCGGATATATATATATTGTATATATAAATTGAACTGATTTTTGATATTTTTTTGAAAATTAATATATTCAGAAACCGGCTACAATACTGAATTTTCTATATTTTAAATTAATTTATTTATTAACAAAAAAACAAATTTTGAAAATTAATCTGAAACTAGATATCAATTTAATTATTTAATAAAAATATTTTTTTAATATCTAAAAATATATAATTATTTGAATATTGTAGTAATTAATTTAAAATTTTTGAATAGTCAAAATTTCTGAATTATATATTTATTTTTTGCTAAATAAATATATTATAACAAATATTGATTTTCAATAATTTATTTATACAATTTCTAACTGTTTTTATAAATTATTTATTATTAACAATTTAAATAGATTTAGTAATATTTTCGGTTGTTAAAATAATATTAAATTTATTTTTATTGCTGTTTTCTGAAACAATATATTAATTTTATTTATTTTTATATTAAATTACAATATAGATTTGCAGTTTGTATATTTTTAAAATTAATAATTAAAATAATTTCGATAAATATTTTATTATAGATATTAGTTTCTATAATTTTACATATATTTTGTTTATATAAATAATTTTAAATATTGTATATATTTTTTGTAATTAATATTGTTTTTTATTAAATTAGAATTTTGAATTAATTGTATTTTAATATTGAATTTATAGTAATTTTTATTTTAGATTATTTTTAATTTTTTGATTATTAATTAATTTTAAATATCTTTAGATTATATAAATTCAGAACTGAATTCAGAATTATTTTCAGTAATATTATTATTAATATTTAAAATAAAAAAAAATTCAATATCCAATATTAAAATATCTGTTTTATATTAACAAATTGTTTTTAATTATTTTTATTTTTTTTGTAAATATAGTTAAAAACAAAATATTTTAATTTATAATTTATATATTTAGTATATATTTTTTTATTTTTAACAAAATAATTTAATAATTTATATAATTTTGTATAAGAAATATAAATTTAGTTTTTTTGGCAATATTATTTAATATAATTATATTTCTGACAGCTAAAATATTACAAAATTTGTTGATTTCGGTTATAATATTTAATATCAAAATATTTATTATTTAATACAAATTTTTTATAAATTAATATATTTACTGTATTTAGATTATTAAATTTTATTATTAAAATCAAAAATCTATTTTTTTTATTAGAATTTTTTACAGTCTAATCTAATTAATATATATTATTTTAGTAGATATAGCAGCCAAACAATTGATATTTATTGTTATAATTTATTTAGTCAAAATATTTTGATATTTTGTAGAATTTCTGATATTAATATATATAATATTTATTTTGTAAACAATTATAGAATATTTGTAATATTTAATTACAGTATTTAAACTCAGAATTTTAATTCAAAATATATATAAATAAATCAGATATTTCAGATTTTTTAGATTATCAATAATTAATATAATATTTTTGTTGAGCAATATATTGTCTGTAAAAATTTTTCAGTAAAAAATTATCTAATTATAATTATCTACAATATTTTTGTTAATATAATTTATTAATATTCAGTTATTTTGTTACAGAGAATTTACTACAATCGATAAAATTTTTTATATATAAATAATTAAATTTTTTGTTAATACAAATTAAACTGAAAAATTGCTGAAATTTATAATAAATCTATTTGCTGTATTAAATATATTGATCTAAATTTTAATCAATTAATTATTAATATAAAATTCAGAAATTATAGTTATAATTGTTTATTAAACAATATCTATATATAATCTGGATAGATTTATATTAAATATAGCTGTAGTTAATTTGATATTGATAATATTAATTATTTTGACAATCTGTAGCTATTGATTTGTTTATTTTTAAATAAAATTTTTAATTTTTCAGAAATTATTCTGAAAATTCTTCAGCAAAAATATTTTAATAATTTGTTTTACAAAATCAATAATTTTTTTAATTAGAGATAAAAAAATAGATTTTGGAAAACTGTTTTTTGTTTTTTTTTGTTTTTTTTAAACTGTTTAAAAATATTGATAATAGCTATTGTATATATAGATATATTTTTGTAGCGGTTAGTAGTCTTAAATTAAAATTATATTGGCTTTCTAGACAACAGTTTTTATACTATTGGGCTGCTATACAATTACAACAATAAAAAATATTGTTTAAAGGCGATAGATTAATTAGAAATGAAATTAAATATAACTTAATTACGAAATTAAGATATAGAACAATGGTGGTGTGCTGTTTGCGTATAGCTGGCGCAGTTCAAAAAATTTTGTATAAAAATTAATTTTATTATAATTTATTTTATTAATATAATATAATAAATAAACATAAATCTATACAATTATTTTAATTTTTAAAAATTAATTGTAATAAAAATGGTCATAGAACAAATTCACAAAATATATTTATAATAATGAATAAAAAAATATAAAACAAATTATATAAAGAATTATAAATTAAATTAAACTTATCATATTAAATATCATTAAAATAATAATTAACAACTTTTTATATTTTGAATTATTTATTTATTATTAGTTAATTATTATTTTTAAATCTAATAGTTGAATTAATACAAATTTTAAAAGATTGTATTAAAAAATATAATTTTAATTTCTATATAGTATATAAAAAATTATTCTAAATTTAAAAAATATTTTTTTATATTTTAAAAATAACTATCTATTTAATATTATATATATGATATATTATATTTTTAAAAGTTTTTATTTTGTATATATTATCAATACAGTAAATAACCAAAAGTTAGAATATATAAATTATTAATAAAATAAAAAAAGTTTATTTAGTATTAATCCAGAAAAAGATTATATTATTTTTATAATAATTTTAATTTATAACAAAATTAAATATATATTTTTAGTTATTTTAATATTTAAATATTAATATTTATAATTATCTATATTTTTTTTAGTATTATAAAAATATATATAATATTAAAAATATTAACATTATAAGCTATTTATTTTGTTTATATTATGATGAAATCTCATGAGTCTGGAAATTGTTGATTGTTCTACTATTCTGGTTCTAGCTACGCAATTACAGACAAAGGTGCGCGTAGATACTAGACCTAAACAGGAATCTGTGGTCAACATACCCTTCTAGGCCTTGTGTTGTAGAAGTCTATATAATTTCCTAATTAGACAATATTTTTAATTTTTAAGATATTGATAATTTTCAATTTTATTCTTTTTTTTGTATAGATAAAAATCTTATAATTCAATAATTTAGTCAACATATCTATTATATCTTTTTTTGACAAAACAAATTTTAAATAAATTTCTTCAATCTATAGAAAATTTTATATAAAAAAATATTGATTGTCAAATTATTTAATAGCAGAAATATAGTTACTGTACTGAAAAATCTTTATATTATTTTGATTATTTGTAGAAATAATCAATTTATTATTATTTACAATTTCTGAATTGATAGATAAATTAAATATTTTAAATATTTTTTTAATATAAAAAATTTTTTTAATTACAATATTATATACAAAAAATTCAATAATTGTATTTGATAGTATTACAAGAATCTGTTTATATAAAATCTATAAAATAGAAATTTCTATATATATAATAAAAGTATTTTCAATTAATTTTTTATTTTTATAATTCTGATAAACTGTATTAATATAGATTTTTAATTTATATATATAATTTGCAGCTAGTTCAATTTCTAGATAATTAATTATTTTTAGATATTTAAATATATTTGTTATAATTTTTTGATTTATTTCGATAAAGATATTTATTCAATATTGAAATAAAAATATTATATTTTTAATATTGAACTGAATTTTGATTATAAATTAATAAATTTTTTTAACTAAATAATAATATTAATATTTCAAAAACTTATTAAAAAATATAATATTCTGTTTTTTTCTATAATCAAAATCTATTAAAATTCAGTATTTTAAATAATTGATTATTTTTGCTGTAATAAATAATTTTTTAATATATAAAAATTATAAAAATAATATAAAAATTTTTTGTAGTTTTTAATTATATTGTATTCTAGAAAATAAATAAATTTTTTTATTTTTTTGAAATCACAAATTTTTTGTAAAATTTATTTAATTTAATCTATTTTTTTTGATATTTCTGCTGCAATTATAGTATTATTAATATATATTATTAATATAATATTTCTATATTTGAATATACAGAGATTTTTTTATATAGATTTAAAATTTATTTTTTCTAATTTTTTTAAAAGTTTTGTATTATAGATTTACTATTTTTTGTAATTTATATAGAATTTAATTAAATCAATAAATTTAATTATTTTTTTCACAAAATCGGTTGATTGATATATAAAAGTTTTTCTATTTTTCAATATAGTATATAAATATATTGAGACAATATTATATTGTTTCTATTTTAATTTTTTTATAGCTATTATAATAAAAAATAATTTTAGAATTGTTTTTTTTATTATTGAAATATAGATTTATTTATAATTAATTTCAAAATATTGAAAATTTTTATATTATTTAATAAATTATAAAATTAATAATATAGTTTTTACTGTCAATTTTTAGATTAAATATTTATTTATTTAATAAAATATATATATTATATATATATATTGAGTACTGTAATTTTTTCTATTTAAATATATATTATATTTTTTCAATATTTTGTAAAAAAAAATATTATTGTTTTAATATAGTTTTTAAAAATTTTGATTTTATAAATTTTTAAATATAGAATTTAATTAATATTTGTTTTTATTATAATTTAAAAATTTTTAATATTGAAAATAATTTAATTTTTGAATCAGATTTTATATATCTATTTATTTTTCAATTATATAGATATTTTTTTAATTATTTTAATAAATCTTTTTACAGAATTTTATATAATTGAATTAATTAATAATTTTGAATTTTTATAATTATTGTAACTCTGTATAAAATTTCTAGTAATATATATTATACTGAATTTTTGATTAATTTAATTATTTTATTAAATTATAAAATTGAAATACTGTATTTAATAAATTTTTTATTTTGAGATTCTAAAATTATATAGATTTGTTTTATAATAATATTCAGAAAAATAAATAATTATTTATTTTAAATATTAAATTTTGTTATATTTGTAAACAATATTATAGATCTATTTTTTTTATCTAAAAATTTTTTTAATATTGTAAATACAAATCTAGTTATTTTATTTAAATTTTTATTATTTTCGAATATACAGTTTTTGTTAAATATAATATTATAAAAATTTTTGATTTAATTTTTGATTTAATATTTATATTTTCTATATATAATTATTATTATTTTTGAAATCAATAAAATAATTTATTTAAGTTTAAATTTTTTTTTTTATATAATACAATTTTTTGTCGGTATATATATATATATCCGGTATCTATAGATTTTTATAAAATTTAATAATATTTATTTATTTAATAAATTATAATAAAATTTATATTTATATATAGCAATATCTAATATAGTTTTTTTTTGATAAAATTAGCCGATTAAAAATTTTAGTTATTGTTTTAATTATATAGAATCAAAAGTATACCGATAAATCCAAATTAATTATTATTAATCTAATTGTTTAATTAAATATATTACCAATTTTTTTTAATTTTACTATTTATTTTAGATATATTAAAAAATATTAATTTAATTTATATATTTTATTAAAAACTTTTATCTATATATTAAAAATATTGAATTTTTTTTATTCAGATATTAATAGACAATATATTTTTTTATTATATTATAATATTTTTGATTTATTTTTATCAAAATATTTAAAATATTTTTTTTATTATAAAATACAATTATATATATATAACTCTGTTATATTATTTACTATAACTAGAAAATAATTATATCTATTATAATTAATAGAATTGATTTTCTATATATTTGATATATATCAAAAATTTAAAAAATTAAAAAATTAAATTTACAGTATTTTGAAAATTTAATATTTTATTTTGAATTTATAATATATTTTGTAATATAAATTTTCCATAAATTTTATTTTAATATTTCAGATTTTTGCTGTAGTTAAAACTTTTGCTATTTCTGTATATTTAAATTAATAATATAAAATTATAATATTGATTGCTGTAGCTATAATATTTTTTCTATTTAAAATCTTTTGTTTTGGAAAAATCCCGAATATATAAATATACAAAAAAAAAATTCTATAGATATTATAAATGAAATTTTTTATAATTTTGTTAATTAATCTGAGTATATAATTTATATTATTTCAGAAAACTTTTTAATTTTTTTTTAATTTTTTAAATTAAAAAAAAATCCGAAATTTATTTTGAATTAATAATATATTTTAATTTATAAAATTATAATATAGCTGTTTTTTGTATTTAGATTTATATTAATATAATCTATATTTTTAGTTTCTACAATATTTTTTGCAGCGGTATTGTATTTAAAAATTTTATAAAATAGAAAATTTCAGTATTTTAAATCTTTTTCAATAGAT
Source organism: Aspergillus tamarii (assembly GCA_030556085.1). Taxonomy (NCBI): domain Eukaryota; kingdom Fungi; phylum Ascomycota; class Eurotiomycetes; order Eurotiales; family Aspergillaceae; genus Aspergillus; species Aspergillus tamarii. Next base: position 1,403,852 of record JARVTJ010000006.1, read on the forward strand.
AGGCCTTCTGTCAGTTCTGGAATTTTAATAAAAACCGCGCCAGCTACACCAAACAGCACACTACCATTGTTCTATGTCTTAATTTTGTAATTAAGTTATATTTGATTTCATTTCTAATCGATCTATTGCTTTTGAGTGATATCTTTTGTTGTTGTGATTGCGTGGCAGTCCAATAGCACAAAAATTGTCGTCCGGAAGGCCAATATAGCCTCAATTTGAGACTATTAACTGCCACAAGAATATATATATATATACAATAGCTATTATCAATATTTTTAAGCAGTTCAAAAAAAAGCAAAAAAAAAACAGAAAACAGTTTTCCAAAGTCTGTTTTTCTGTCTTTGATCGAGAAAATTATTGATTTTGCGGAATAAATTGTTAAGATATTTTTACTGAAAATCTTTCAGAATAATTTTTGAAAAATTAAAAATTTTATTTAGAAACAAATAAATTAACAGTTACAGATTATTAAGATAGTCAATACTATCAATACTAAACTAATTATAATTATATTTAATACAAGTCCATCCAAATTGTATATTAATATTATTTAATAAATAATTGTAATTGTAATCTCTGAATCTTATATCAGTAATTGATTAGCCAAAATTCAGACCAATATATCTGATACAATAAACAAATTTGCTGTAAATTTCAGTAATTTTTCAATTTAATCTGTATTGGCAAAAAATTTGGTTATTTATATACAGAAAATTTTACCGATTATAGTAAATTTTTTGCAGCAAAATAACCAAATATTGATTAATTATATTAACAAAAATATTGTAGACAGTTATAATCAGATAATTTTTTACCGGAAGATTCTCGCGGACAGTATATTATTTAATAGAAATATTGTACTAACTGCTGACAATTTAAAAAATTTAAAATATTTAATTTATTTATATATATTTTGGATTAAAATTCTGGAATTAAATATTGTAATTAAATATTGCGGATATTCTATAGCTGTTTATAGAATAGATATTATATATATTAATACCGGAAATTTTGCAAAATACCAAAATATTTTAATTAAATAAATTATAACAGTAAATATCAGTTGCTTAGCTGCTATATCTACCAAGATATTATATATTAATTAAATTAAACTGTAGAAAACTGTAACAAAAAAATAGATTTTTGATTTTAATAGTAGAATTTAACAATTTAAATATAATAAATATATTGATCTGCAGAGAATTTGTACTAGATAATAAATATTTTAATATTAGATACTACAATTATAATTCATAGATTTTGCAATATTTTGGCTGCCAGAAATATAATTATATTAAACAATATTGCTAAAAAAACCGGTTTTGTATTTATTGTATAGAATTATATAAATTACCAGATTGTTTTGTTAAAAATAAAAAAATATATATTAAATATATAAACTGTAGATTAAAATATTTTGTTTTTGACTATATCTACAAAAAGAAATAAAAACAATTAAAAATAATTGGTTAATACAGAATAGATATTTCAATATTGTATACTAAATTTTTTTTTATTTTAAATATTAATAATAATACTACCGAAAATATTTATAAATTCAGTTCTGAGTTTATATAATTTAAATATATCTAGAATTAATTAATAATTAAAAAATTAAAAATAATCTAAAACAAAAATTATTGCAAATCCAGTATCAAAATATAGCTAATTCAGAATTTTAATTTAATAGAAAATAATATTAACTGCAAAAAATATATAAAATATCTATACAAATAGAATATATATAAAATTATAGAAATTAATATTTGTAGCAAAATATTTACCGAAATTATTTTAACTATTAATTTCAAAAATATATAAACTGTAATCAGTACTGTAACTCAATATAAAAATAAATAAAATTAATATATTGTTTTGAAAAACAGTAATAAAAATAAATTTAATATTATTTTAATAGCCGAAAATATTACCGAATTTATTTAAATTGCTAATAATAAATAATTTGCAAAAATAATTAAAAATTATATAGATAAATTGCTGGAAATCGGTATTTATTATAATACATCTATTCAGTAAAAAATAGATATATAATTTAGAAATTTTGGCTATTCAGAAATTCTGAATTAATTATTACAGTATTTAAATAATTATATATTTACAAATATTAAAAAAATATTTTTATTAGATAATTAAGCCGATATTTAGTTTTGAATTAATTTCGAGAATCTATTTTTTTATCAGTAAATAAATTGATTCAAAAATATAGATAATCTAATATTATAGCCGATTTTTGAGTATATTGATTTTCAGAGAAATATCAGAAATCGGCCCAGTCTATATATACAATATATATATATCCGGAAAAGATAGTAATCAACAAAAAATTAATATTAATAAATATAAAAACAAAAACAGCAATTTCAGCAAAAATTTTTAAAAAAAATAATAAAATTTAGTATTAAATTTTCTGGAAATAGTTTTATAAAAACTGGGCAAATATTTGATATTAAATAATTTTAATTTTTACTATTTATTATAGAATTTACTGGGCTACAGATATACCGATATAAAAACAGAATATTTATTTAATATTGTTATTGGCAAAAATTTCGATATATTTTTTTCAGAAAAAATAATTATCTATAAAAAAAATATTATATAAATTAATATTAATTTTATTTAAACTATATTACAATTTAAAAAATATTTTAATTATTGTTTATTAAAAAAAATTAATAATTAAACAAAAACTATATTCTGATTTAGACAATATTTAATTTAAATTCTGTTTCTGTATCTGCGGTTAAACAGTAGAACTGAAATAATATTGATTAATAAATATATTGTTAAATTTTGATACAACAATTTTGATTATTTAGTTATTAATTTATTAAATTAATTATAATTAATAAAATAATAAAAAAACTGGTTATAGTATTTATCAAAATTGTTTATACAATTATATTAATTAGAATAGTTACTGAATTCAGTAAACCGGAATATATCAAAATAATAAAAAAATTAAAATATTATATTCAGCAAATACAGTAATAGATTAAATTAAATTATAAAAAAAATTGCTAAATATATAATTAAATATATAATAAATTTTACTGAATAACCGCCAAATTTAAAAAAAAATTTTATTGTAAAAAGATTAAAAATAAAAAATAATTAATTAAAAAATTCTGGTAATTAGCTAAATAAATATATATACAGAATAATGTATAATTAATATATATATCAATATTCAAAATACTAATTAATAAATTTATTGATAATTCAGAAATAAAAATCAAATTTTTCTAATAAATATTTTTTTCGGCTGTCGATACTGCAGAATTGGTCGATATTAATAATTATTAATATTTCAAACTGTATACTATATCCAGGATAAATATAGAAAAAATATATTAAATAATATAATAAATTGTATTCAAAAAAATATTTAGTTTTAATAAATTATTAAATTTAATTTTTCAATAAATTCTATTTTTTATTAAAAAATATTTCTATATTATATTTAATATATATTTTAATATAAACTATTGTTTCCAATATTTCTGCTGATCAATTACAGTAATTTTTAGAAAATTAAATAAAAATAATTATATTATATTAAAAAATTATTAATTAATTATACTGTTTAGTACTATAGATAAAATTATAAAATTAATAATTATTTTTTGTATCAACTATTTTATCAAAAAATATATTTTTTTTTGAAATATTATATAAAAAAACAGAGAAATTGTTTATATAATTATATATTGTATTTAATCTATAAACAGATTTATACAGTATAGTATAATAAATATTCTGTAGCCAGTTTGTTGATTATAGATATCTAAAATATATATAATAATATTAATTATTTGCGATTACTTTACAATTTTTATAAATATTGAATTTTTACTAGAATTGTCGATTAAATAATTTTATTTTTGATTAATAGATATATTGCTATTATTCTACAAAAAAATATAATAAAAAAAATAATATTCAGTACAGAATTGTACAAGAATTACTGCTATTATCGATATTTTATCTATTTTATAATATTGATTTTTTTAAACTATTTAATCTGAAATATTATTTAATAATAGTTAATTATATTGACAATATTTATATTTTAATCTAAAAAAATATAATATTCGAAAATTATTATCGGCTACAATTATTTTATTTAAAAACCGAGATTTAATAACAAAAATATATTTTAATATTTTTACTGTTTAAATAAAATTTTATTAATATAGTTTAACAATTATTAGATTTAACCAAATATAATTTTATAGATATATAATTAATCGAAATACTATATATTATTAATATCGAGATTAAATTAACAAAAAATTTCCGATATTTCAAAATATATTTTAATTCAGATTCATTCAAATCTGTCTATTTATTATAGTTAAAAATCAAAATTATTAAATTTATAATTATTTTTTTGTCTATTATTAAATTTATATAAAATATATTAATACTGAATTTTTACTGTATATACACCGCGGTCTTTTTTTTGTAATTTTTTTTAAATATTTTATATAATTTATTCAAAAATTACAAAACTATCAAAAAACTGTTGCTGATATTATAAAATATTTAGAAAATATACAATACAAAATATTTTATCGAATAACAGAAATATTCTGAACTATTTTTTATATAATTTTTGAAATTTGTTTCTATATATTACTGCCACAAATTTTAATAAAATAAACTACAGAAAATTTCTGTTTCCGAATAATAGTTTTACTATTGTACTGCAATACTATACTATTAATCTGTAATTAATATCTCGGCTAATATAAATAGAATTTTGAAACAAATTTAGCAATATTATTACTATATTATTTTGAATACTATTTAACAAAAAATCTGAATATAAATTTTAATATTTTTCTATCTATCAAAATAATTAAGCCAATAGTAATATTTTTGTAATAGTATTTATTTAATTCAGTAATTACTGAATTACAAGATATTGCTATAAAAAAATATAATAGATTTTAATTTAATATTATTTTTCTGATTTATATAAACAAAAATAATTATAACAAAAATATTAAAACAATTGCAGTATTCCGGAAAAAAGCTGTATATATTTATTAAAACAAAATATAATCTATACAGTATATTTAGCTGAATTTGTAAAAATTAAATTAATATTAAATTTAACAAAAATCAAAAATCTGATTTAATTAATACTAATTATAAATAAATCGAGAGATCTAGTAATTTTAATAAACAATTAAATTATAATCTGTATTTGTATTAAATTCTGAAAATAATTAAAATAAATTTATATTAAATAAATTATTCAGCAAATTGACTGTATACAGTAAATAAATTAAAAAATCTGTTTACAATAACTGCTGAGATACAAAAAAATTTTAAACAATAAATTTACTGATAAATATATTAAAAAAACTGTTTGTAAAATAATAAATATATTTATTAATAGAATATTTATCTCAACAATAAAACAATATTTTTAAATATTTGTTAATAAATTATAGACTATACAATAGTAAAACAATATTTATAGATACTATATTTGCAAAATTATTGTTAATTTGTTCAAATAAATATTACAACTGTATACAGAACTATACAGAATCTGATTTTCAGTTTTAATATAAATATAAATAAACAAAATTACTTTGAATATTTATCTAAAAACTATCAAAATAACAGAAATTATATATCTCTGCGGATAGAGATTTCAATCAATTAAATATATTTTAATAGAATATTCAAAATATAAAAAACTCTATTGAAATTTATTATAGATAAAAAAAAGATTTACTAATTTTAGACAGATTTTTAATAGATTTCCGGAACTGATCAAGCAAACAATTAAATATATACTATATATAGAATTTTTGGATCCATTCCGGAATTTTAATATATATATTTTTGATAAAATATCCGGTATTCAATATTAATTATCTGATTAATTTCAGAATATATATTGTTTCAATTTATTATACCGAGACCCGGATATCTAGAAAATCTAGAAATTTTAGTAAAAAAATTAGAGTATAGAATCTAGACACAGAATTACAAAATCTATATTGCAAAGATAGCCGACAGTTATAAAAAAATCTACAGTAAATATAGAAATAAAAATATCCGAAGACAATTCCGGCAGGACATGGCTATATAGAAAAGGAATTATATAGAGAATTAGGTCTGTATTTAGCTTTATATATACAGCTTGACACCCTAGCTGATAGCCTAGCAGCTGGATAGGACCTGCCGTCAATCGGCCAACTGGCTGACAGATGCGAGAATGAATAAATAATAATAATAATAATAATAATAAAATCTTTTTCAATTTAATATTAAATATTTTGAATTTTCAAAATTAAATAGCTATTGCAATATTATGAATATATTATTATTTTAAATTGCTATTTTACTGAAAAATAATATATTTAAATTTTAATATTTAAAAAATAAACAGAAATTATATAGTTTATATCAATTTTTTTTATTTTAGATATAGATTTAGAGAGCTGATATAATTATAAAATTTTGTTATATAGTTTTCAGTTATCTGAGTATTAAAAAAAATAAAAATATTAATAATTTATAATATTATATTTAGATTTACAATAAATATAAAAAATATTTTTTCTAAATTTTTATTTTTATAGTTTTTTAATACTATTTTTATTAAATTATTTTATTTTAGAGTATATTTTTTTTTCTTAGACAACAATTTGTTTTTGAATTTAGATTTATTATTTAAATTAATATTTTCTATAGCAATTGTTGCTGAATTATATTAAAATAGATTTTTTTTTTATAATTAAATTATATATTTTCAAAAATTTATATTTTATAGTAAATTGAGCAGTTTTTAATCTGAGTTTGTTTTTGATATAGATAATTTAAATAAAAAATTTTATTTTGAATTTTTACAGAAAAATAAAATTAGTATAATAAAATATAATTATATAGTAAAAATTATTCAAGAGTTTTACTAAATTATAAAAATTATATATAAATTATAAAATAATTATATAAAAAATCTTTTTTATATTGAAAATTTTTATATATATTATATATACAAAGATATATCTATAGTCTAAAATAATTTTTTGTATTGTTCTATATATTTTATTAATATAGATTATAGAATCTGTAATAGTAAACAGCTATTTTATTATATTTTTTAGTATTTGTAAAATTAGTTATAAATTTGATATACAAAATATTGATTTTTATTTAATATATATTAAAAATATTGGTAAAGATTATAGAGTTGTTATATTTATTAATATATTAATTTTGTATAATTATAATATATTTTTCATATAGAAATTCTATATTTTACAATTAAATTTTTCAATTAAATATTCTATAATATTATTTATTTTATTTAATAGATTTGTTAATAGAAAATAATTTTATATCTTTATTTTTCTTTGAAATATTGGCAGAGATTTTTTAAAAAGTAGAGTTTTTTTTTTAAAATATATTTTAATTTATTTTTTGATTTAAATTTTGGTTCTCAGTTTTTTTTTTTACAAAATCTTTTTAAAAACTTTGGCTATTATTTACTATTTTGGTATTGTTATAGAGTTTTTTTTTAAAAAATTAAATTGTTGTAAATCAGAAATCAAATATTAACAATAAAATAAATATTAAATTTTTTAAATTTTCATTATTAAATTGAACAATTTTTTTGATATTTTTATAAACTAGACCGGGTTTATAATTTGATAAAATCTTATAAGTCTGGAAATCGTTGATTGTTCTACTATTCTGATTTTAGCTATACAATTACAGACAAAGGCGCATATAGGCGCTAGGCCCAAACAGGAATCCGTGGTCAACATATTATATAATCTGTATAATATTTACTATTATTTGATATAATTTATTAAATTAATGAATTACTTAATTATTACTAATTTTTTATCAATCATAATATTTAAATTAATTTTTATTTATAAAACAAAAGTCAATATAAAATTAAATAATATAATTAATTTTTTATTAATAATATTTTCTTTATTCTAAAACAATAAATTAATAATAAATGAAAATTTATAAAAATATTTAAATATTAATATTTACTATATAATAGTAAAATATAAATTAATTATATTAAAAAAGTTTAAACAGATGATTTCTATTTTTAGACATATTTTTCTAAAATATTAAAGTAAATTTATATATTTTTATTAACTTTTTTCTATATAATTCAAAAAAATATAAATATATTAATATAAATATAAATATTATTCTAATAACTATATTTAATTTGGTTTAAGTCAAAAAAACTTCATCAATTAAAATTATAATATAATTTATATTTAAATATATAAAAAATTATATTTTATATATTTAAATTTATAACGCATTTAATTTTTAAACTAATTTTATTAACTAGATTAAAATTCTATATTAATTTAAATTTAAAAAAAATCTATAATTTTAGAACTATAAATAATTTATAATAATTTATAATAATTTATAATAATTTATAATAAGTTATTAAAAATTATAAATTAGTTAAAATTAATCAGAATTAGTTATAATAATAAATTTATTAATTTTATAGTTATTGCAATATATTTACTGAATTAAATAAAATCTAAAATATCTATAAATAGAATTTAAAGATATCTATAAATAACTTTTTTTAATTAAGATAGATTATCTATCAGTTATTTAATTATTAAACAACTATTTGTTTACTCAATTTTTTCTATTTTTTTTATCTAGGGCTTTGAATATCTAAGTCCTAATTTCCTATTCTATTTAGTTATTCAATTCACTTTTTTACTTAATCTATATTTATATTCTATTCACTAAAATAAAGCTTGCCCTAGCACTATTCTGCTTTAGGCTTAGGACAGCTGACAATAGTTATAAACAGCTTAATTTTATTAAATTGTTATATTAAATTAATAGTTAAAATTAAAAAAATCCGAAATTATATAGATTTTATATTATTTTATCATTTTATCAAATTTAATTCTAGTAATATTTAATTCAGAATTAATATTTTAATTAATCTAAAATTATTAAATTAAAAATTTTATAAAAGTTGTATTAGAATTTTAATTTTATTATTAATTACTATTAATTTAATATTCTATAATAATAAATAAATAATTTTATTAATTAAATTATTTTATAAAAGTTGAAAATTTTTATTTATTAAATTAATTTCTATTAATAAATTTAGAAACCAAAATTTAATTAAAAAATATATTAAATTTAAACTTTTATTTAATTTAAATTTTATAAAATTTTATATTTTAATATAAAAAAATCTATATATTAAAAATTTAAAATTAGATAATCCAAAAATTTAAAAATTTATTAATTTAATCAATAAAAATAATTAAATAAAACAAAAATCTAGAAATTTTAGAAAATATTTCTATTTTTATTAATTTAAATTAAATAGAAAATATTATTTATTTAATAAATATTTCTATATAAATAATTTAATTAGATCTAATAATTAATAATCTATTTTAAATTGATTTAAATCAATTTGTTAAAATTCTAAATTTAAAATTATTTATAATTTATTAATTTAGATAATACTTTATATATTTAGTATTTATAATTTTTTTTATCTACAATTGTGAAATTCTTGTAGATTAAATATTTATTATTTTAATTATTTAATTAAATTTTATAATCATTTAACTAGATTTTTAAATTATATATTGTAATTGCTGTACAATCTATTTTAATAGAATAGATAATTTAGAGAGGCAATCTAAAATTAAATAGATAATTAATTTAGAAAAACTGAGTAATTTAAATAATATAATATAATTAATTTAGATAATTTTAGTAATTTAGATAATATAATACAAAATTATATAATTTTTTTACCATATACTATAATATCAGATTCTTGAGCTGATATTCTTTGATATTGGATAATATTCGGATCATATAATTCCTCCGCTGTGCAGGTATCGTGCCAGTTCCTTGAGCTGGCAGCCCCTGGTATTTAATACGAGAAGCCTATCGAATTATTTTTGTAAAATATTCCCCGCTTCTTTCCAAGTCTATCTAAGGAGATTGATTCACGATTCATACTGGTTTAATAATCGTTTGATTGTACAGATTAGCGTTACTATGGCCTTTACAAATTGCCCTGTTGTTATTGAGGCTGTTGCTGCTTTTATACCGAAAGCTAAGATACCGAACAAGCGGATTGAAGTACTATTCGGTCCTCGGACAATTTTTATATATCAAGCGACTTAGCCTCCAAAGTATATCTCGGCGAATTTTATTTGCAAAGGGAACGGTGGTGCTAGAGGAATTCTTGGGGGATATTCTAGCGGAGGTTTTTCTTAACCTGGACGATGAAAATGTCTCTTTGAGCGGTATTGCCATAGAAATATCCGTCTTAATGGCTAGCGTGGTCAGCGTACATATCAAAAGCCACTCTTTGAAAAACTGCATCATTGTATCGTGACAGATTTGAATCTCCAGATGTATGGTGATTCTCAATAAGGAGGGGTTGTTGTCTCATTTCTGCAGTTCTACGCAATGGACGTCTGCAGTAGTCGGGCAATCTAGGACGTAGCATGGCCATTAGCCCCGCCCGTTTCACATGGGATATGAGTTGTCACCACGGAATAGATAGATAACCTGATAACCACATGATAGATACTCGCCCATCCTAACCTGCTCACAGTGGTAAGAAAACATTTAACAAGTTCTCTTTCGGGTATCTATCTAGTATCATTATTCTAGGCCTTCTTTTCCTAGTCCAAGATAAATGCACTCCCGCGACCTTACAAGTATTATAAACCCGCTATTGGTGAATTTACTACTAGTTATTCATCTAACTATTATATTCTGAGATGGTAGCAATAGGTCGGGCTTAAGTCAGGGAATAAATAGGCGAAAGGTAGGTACAAGAAACGAAGAATCCGTGTGCCACCATATTTATTCGAGGAAATGCCTAGAATAAATAATATACCTATCTGGAAGAAGGGGGAAGTGACAAGGGGACAGTTTAACTGGCACCATGTCACATCACACTACCGAGCCATCCAGGCGAGTTAGGAGATTTTTACCTGAACCCATTGAAACCACTTCACGCAAATCCAAGACACATCAGCCAGTATCATACGTGGGGAGGAAGTTCCTACACGAACGAGAGGACCTTAACACTGCAGAGGGAGGCAAAGAAGACACAGAGACTCACTCAACCCACCCTGCGGCACCCGACAAGCCTCTGATACATAGAAAACTACCGGGCAGCACTGCATCAGATGTCTATGGCAATCCGCCAACTCGCCTACCATCTAATAGTTATCTAGAGAGAAGACATACTGGGGACAAACATGCAACAGAATCGCTAGGATTGCTGCGACAAAGCTGTCTAAGTGGTAAACGGAATGAGCCGTCCTCTAACACAGACAATCCACAATTGCGTCCGAGAAAATTTGTGCCTCAGCTAATGGAAACGGCCAGCCGCTCATTTCGCCGCGACTCGAGCCCGTATGCACCTCAAGATACATACCGATGGGGGCTTGAAACTGAGAATTCAAGACATGGAAGCACTATCGGGGATACACCGGTACATGCTGAAGGTCGCTTGGCACATGAGTCTCGATTCTCATACGCCAGGCTTCGGCAGCGTCAGGAGACAAGACGGCATTCTTTTAGAGTTCCTGATCTCCCCGTGATCCCTTCTAGTGGTAGTGAAGCATCTGAAGTGTCGGATTTATCATTGCCAGTGTCGCCATCTGCCTCCTCCCGACAATCAGTGATACGACCGAGAGTGGAAGAAGATCGCAGGGAAAGTTGCGACGAGCTTTTCTCAAGTTATTTACTGTCTCTAGCTGCCCGCTCGGCAGAAAAGCAGTTAAAAGAGCAAGCCCTAGCAGCTTTCCCTAATGAGCAAGTCTATCAGCCGGTGGATCACTTCGCCATTGATAGAGAAGAGGATTGTTCCAGTCAAGGAGAGCCAGCGATACCTGAAGCAGATGATATTCTAACAAGGTACCGGCGTGCATCATCTGCGGATTTGTCGTGGGAGCTTGAGTATATGCGGCAGCATAAAGTGGAGGCAGAAATGCGAGACCGTGCCATGGCTGGCACACAGGGTTTGCATCTTTCGTCTGTTGCTCCTTTAAAAATAATGGCCTGCGGTAAACCAGAAAATCATATAAATCCTGATAAAATTCGGGAAAGAGACCGCAACTTAGGCCAACAAAAACATGTGTCGAGCCCGCCGATGTTAGGTGATGACCTTATTTTCCCCCAGAGCTTGTCACCCCAGACAACTTTCTGTGAAAACAGTCATTTGGCTGAATGCAATGACAGTATTCATAACTTTCCCAGCCTTTGGCATGCAGCTCCTCACTACAATGATCACTGTTGTAGCGAAGGTCTATGGATGGGAACATGCAAACGTGACAAGCATTGCTTAACCCCCCAAGACTCTCTTTCCTGCAGTACTTCAACTTCTGTTTCTCAAGTGCAAGGAAAGGGCTGGGCGAGGCCGAACGGAATGTTAACATTTGAAGACAAAGCTCATCCCAAGCCCCGAAAGAACCTAGAACTACCTGATGAGAAGGAGCGGGGCAGCTCTGATGGTGATACGGAACCCCAATTTCAGGATGGGTTCGTCACTCAGATTTATAACTACTTGTCCCTAGGTTATCCTTGTGTTGCTCGTTATTATGACCATGAGCTGAGCAGAGTGTCCGGTATTCCTGTACTCGAACTTAGGCGAGATGATATGAACACAGATGCCAAGGGTTACGTTAGCGTCGTCGAAAACGCTGGGACAGAAACTTCCGTTAGCGATGTTTGCATGCGTTGGCTAGCTCTTCGCTCGTACATACGTGAATGGGCTAGGCAGCAACCTATTACGGTTGAAGACAACAGCAGTCATGGGACCTGGGGTGTACGCGAGAGAAGAGGTAGTTGGGCGGGGTGAGAGGGTTGTTGGAAAGGCATATATTAGGGAGCAAAGGGGTTTAATCAACAAATTGGCCTTTTGGGAATATTATCCTTGCACTTATATTGTCTCCTTTAATGCCTCACAATATTCATCTAAGTCTACGGAGAGCGCAAAATTTGACTAGAGAACACAAGAACTTCAACCTACAACGTGCCCGCGAAAAAAAAAGTAAACACTAATCTCTGATCTATTGAACTGCCACAAAGGCGAACGAACGGCCAGTGAATTTTAAGTGCAGCAACTGTTGCCTGTCATGAACCACAGCATAACCTATAGAACCGTGGCCCAGGTAAAATCTCTAGAGTGCTATGCATGGTACCACCCTGTATTAGCCTCATGATAGACTAGGGCAATTGTTGACATCTTTACCCCCGTCTTTCGTATCCCTGTCATCTTCGGCCAATGCTCGAGTCAGCATACTACCCCGCTGAACCCTTTCGTGCACAATACCAGGGAATATCTTTTGTTCTGGTAATGTTTCGGGTCCAGTATCCTCGCCAGATTTAGGACGCGGGAGGTGGGGATTGGGGCTTGGGAAGCAAGCCTCTCCGGCGATGTTGGTCTCAGACTGATTTTGTAAATATTTCGGAGGATTCACAGTATTGGAAGTCTGCAAAGATGCTGTAGCCTGAACGTCCGTCCGCAAAGCTATTGCTGGGTGAGTGAAATAGATCACTGGTTGACGGTGTGTAATGGGACTTACAATGGCTTGGATGGTTCACATTTTCCGTGGTCAGGCTAGGTTGCAACTGGCCTCTGAGGGGTAGTGCTTTTGAGTGAGTACTCAGACTGTCAATATATCTTCCAATCCTGTAGGTTATTCGTTACTCGAGATGTCCTCATACATGGTAGGGGGAGACAACTGCGCTAGGAATCCTTACAGTGCCAGCTCTCCTAACAGTGTTTCATATCTAAAACGCTCTCGAATGTCTGGAACATTGCTCTTTGCAACATTATTGCCCGAGACTCCTGCTGCTGAACAGTTCGTGCCAAGCCATCTTTGCTTTAGGGCGAGCTCGAAACCACTTTGTAAGACTGAGTGTTTCGCCAGCTCACACATGTCAACAGCGCTAAATTTATAAATTTGTGCAGCAACCGAGTATTCTTCAATCAAGGGCTCTTTGGTGAACGCAAATTGTAATGGATCGTCGGTAGATAACGACACGTTCAAGCCTCGCCTGAAAAAATTAGCAAATGGGTTTTTGTCGTACGTCAGAAACAGCGCATTGTTGCTGAGAGGCGACATGGCAATCCCAATTTGATCAAGGTAGAATAGATACTGCAGTAAAGGGACTTTCCGGAGTAGGATCCCATGGCTGATGCTGTGGCAGCAGAGGAACCCAACCGCAAGATGATCAGGGTCACCGGCTTCGCCACAATGCGGCCTTAAAACGAACGTGTTGAATCCTCGCCGTTTGCGCCAGATATTCAGGGATGCGATGTTTGCAAACATGAAGTATATCCAATAGCTGTAAGGTGGATTTTGTTTCGTATTCCATTCTCTAGGGATGGGATATTTCCGATACAGTCGTCGCTCTGCTTTGCTCTCGTCGTCGACACTGTCAAAACCGACCACACGCTGTAAGAATAAATGTAGTTTTGGATGACTATTAGGATCCTTTGTCACTTCAAATAGCGGCTGGAAGACGTTGGTGATAACCTGCTCAAAGTTTTCCATCATGCCGCTCGACTTGTATACGTCATAAAGTCGAGGTATTTGGACAAGCCAGCGAACATTAGGGGAGAATAACTTATTGTCAACTACCCATGCCGCAAGCTTATCCCATTCCTGGATAGACCTGCCGTATATTGAAATACGCCATTCTACCATTTGGTATTTGCTGGACTCCAAGTCCGAGATGACCTCCTTTGTTATCTCTGCTAGATAACGCCCTTTGATATAGTTGTCTGTCTTCAGGAATATTTCTCGCAGTCGAGATTCGCCGACAGGGTTATATTTGAGGTTAAACTTGTCAAACCGGTGGAAAGAATCTGTGTGCGCCTGTAAGACTGTTAGTTGCAAACCAGGAACAAGAAACTGGGTTGGTTCCTTCTACATACGTGCATGTCGAGTGTATCGATGCTCAAATCGTAAGCTGTGAGATTGATACTCTCAAAAACCTCCTTCAACGTCAAATGTTTGCCATCTCTGAACAACACGACTTCATCGGGTGACTTTTTCATCTTGCTTTTGATGAAACGAAGGAGGTGCTTCTGATTCATACAAGCAGAGTGATGCACATGCGTGTCGACTTTTCGAACATTGTAAAAATCTCTGTGAGGTACTTTCTTGCTGTCGGCTATTTCTTGATATTCATTTAGCAGAGTATAAAGTTGAAACTTTCCCTCCAGGTAAGAAAGGCGTTTGAATGCGAAACTCTTTGCGGGCCCGTCCGTTGATACATCTATGACCGCGTCGAGATCCATGTAAAAATCTCTCAGGGAAGGAATTTGTACAACAGGTTGGTTAGGACAGGTGGGGTCATACGTTTCGTACACTTGATACACACTATTCCCATCGAGCTTGAAAACCCAGTCTGACGCCTCGGGAAGAGGCAGGCACTCAGCCATGTCAAAGTCTTCCCCGATATCTTGTCCCATCTTCCTTCTCTTCTGTTCAGGTCGGGAGGTATCGTTAAATCTTCCAGTTTCATTGTCACCTTCCCATGCTGGTTCTGGAGGCGCAGGGTATACTTTCCAGTCGAAATGATCCTTAGGGTTATCTCCAGGACCCTGCAATGATAGCTGGATGTATTTGGATCGCCGATCAAGTAATTTCAGTATCTTGCGGCAAATTACGTTCAATTCTGATGTAACAGCATCATCGCCCGGAGTCGTATTCAACATGCCTTGGGCGGCCCCCAAGACATCACCAGCAAAATGGCCATTACCTGCCCCCAATGCAGTTTGACTCAATTGGTTCTGGGATCTGGATGGCATTACATTCAACCCGAAAATACCGTGAGTACCATTTACAGCGGAACCATTGGACTGGTACTCATGAATGAAATGCGAGTCACGTTGATCAAACAGCGAAGTGGCATTTGCAGCGGGCTGAATCTTTGAAATTGTATCAGTTTGGCACACGGTGCTGACTGTGCGGTCTTCGGAGCCATTGTGTTCCCTCATGGTTGGTGCAGAGCTTGGCGCACCTTCTGCCTGTGTGACGGCTGCATTGTAATTTGCAGGTACTGGGTTCAGGGTAGGCTCACTGTCGGCACTCCGTGAGGCGAATTGATGGTGCTGATAGAAAAGTTTTGCTTCCGCGTGGCTCATTGATTTCTCATACGCATAGTCGTAGGTAGGAGTTTTCAGCAGTCTATCCCTTGGTAGAATATCACCGGGTGCTTTTGTCGACGCGGCAAAATTAGATTCATTGGCTGTAGTGTCATCTAGAGAAATCACGCGTGCCTGCGGATTTCCATTGTGGGAATGCAGGGAAACCTCGTCTTCTGATGAGGTTTCAGCAGCGTTGGCATTGGCATCAAGCCTAGGAGTAAGGTTGGGCTGTGACGAAGCCATAAGCGTATCCAGAGTTCGTAACACTTGTGTGGATGTTGTTGTGTTGCTGCCGTTGGAAATGATTTGAATCAGTTGGGAATCTCTCCGCCCAAAATACTCACCGCAAAACTCTACTAATCAAATTCCTTGCGTTTACTAGTATACACTGCACAGTTTGTTATGGGTGTTAGTAAGAAGTAAAAGTCAAGAAGGGGAAAATGTTCTATTGAAGAAAAGCATTGTGCGCATTTGGTAGTAGACTTGTAAATAGTTAAATCGCCTTGATTCCCTTACATCACAGAGAAAATGAAAAGGTGAAGAAACAAAAGGTAGCAAAGGAGAGAGAAAGACCACGTGCAGTTAGAAACTGTTGGTGAAGGTCAAGATTATTGTAAATCAAAAATAAACCCAATGTATGAGAAAACATATGTGGTAACACTCACCTGGAACGATGTCTAGACTGTCAATTTATCGTTCAGGTAATGGTTTTTGATTACCAGCCTCGGACTCAGCAATTACTAGTACTACTAGCTGCTAGTAGTTGTCCTCTGCCAGTCTTGGCATGCCCATGTACTTTACTTTAAGTTGATACGGAGTACATACAGAGTAGCTCTGGGGCATTAGCATAAGATTACTAATTTACTACGTACTCTTGTACTAGTACCTACTCCGTAGTAGTACACAGTAGACTACATAATACAACAAGGAACTATTCCTGGATCCCGGGTGCGGGTCGCATCTTAGTACACGGTACTATGTACGTATGAGGGAGTACTCCGTACCTTACTACTAGTAGCTAGTGGTGTGACGTACCCTGTAACTTTGCCCCGTACAACAGACCAAAACGCCCACCTTCAGGTAGATACACATTAGGCAGAGATCAATCACCCCATAGTCAGAGTCTCTTAGCATACAGAGATTCTACATTACACTACGTACAGTGGAACACATGCGAGCATAATCGCCAATCAAAACGCATAGAAGTGTCAGTTACTCTCTTTTCACCTTTCTATATCCCCCATACGTCGTCCCAGGAGAAGGTGACACGGTAGGCTTTTCTGTGTTTGGTCCAAGTATGCTCTTAACCCACGCTGCTCATGACAAGAACTTAGGACTAATTTATGCAGCTCCTGATCACATTCTGCGGTTTGTAAAGTTTCACTAACACTGGAACACGTTTTCTTGGCTATTGTCGTGTCTTTTTTGTGGAATCTTTTTGAAAATGGCATCCCTTAACCTTTCATCCAATGGGCCTTCAATAGTAAAAAGCTATCAAGCTGTTGTGAACTCTTCCCCACCCACAAGTTCTTCTTCGCCTACCTATGGACAATGGGCAGTGTTTTCAGTTTCAGCACCGCTTGTTAGTGCCTTTCAGCAAGGCACAGGCAACAAGGAGAGTGTTTTAAAGGTCCAGAGTACCGGAGGTCAGTCAAACGCTCGATAATGAGGAACACTGCGGCTGACTGAATATGTTTAAGATGGTGAACTTGCCGATCTTATTGACGAATTCTCCGAGGGAAAGATGCAGTTCGCCTTTGTTAAGGTCACCGACCCAAATACTGGACTTCCTAAGAGTGTGCTTATTGCATGGTGTGGGGAGGGCGTTCCTGAACGGACGAAGGGTTATTTTACTAGTCACCTATCTGCGGTCTCAAAATTGCTACATGTCAGTGGCCTTTAGTCTCACACGTCTCCTAGAGAACTTATCCCTTTATAGACTATGCTGCTGACCTTACGGCTGCTAGGGTTACCATGTTCAAATAACTGCACGTGCAGATGGGGACTTGACTGCAGAAGGAATTATACAGAAAGTGGGGGATGCATCGGGTGCTAAGTACTCCGCAGGAGCTAGACAGCCGGCCGTTGCTGCTCCCAAGCCGCCAATCTCATCCAAGCCAGTTTTCACCCCATCGCGGACTGGTGGTATCAGCTCGAATGCCACGCCAGCTACTCCTCAGGTATCTCTCCAGAGAGATACCGACAATGATGGCTGGGGCCCAGATGCCCCTCCAGTCACCAGGACAGAACTTGAAAAGGTGCAGTCGGCCTACCAACCAACCAGGGTTAACATACAAGCCCTTAGGTCGGGAAAGCCACACGTAGCAAACATGCAGGTTCAACATACCGAAGATCGTAGCGACGTTGTCAAGGGCGACTATCAACCAGTGGGCAAAGTGGACATTGCTGCCATAAGGAGACAGGCACGTGAGGCAGGCGAATTAAAGGATGACCGGCCAGAGCCAGTGAGGGGAGCATACGAACCAGTTGGCAAAATCGATATTGCTGCTATTCGCGCCAGGGCGCAAAAACCCAGCGAGTTGATGGCAGATGATAGCAAATTTGCTACACCAAATAACGTCCAGGGGCAAGTGGAATCTGGAAACCACACAACCACAGGACACTCCGAGCGTTTAACAAGTCTACCGAAGCCAAAAGTCGCGAATAAGTTCGGAGGGAACCAGTCGTTTACTGGGACCAAACCTCCTCTGCCTAGTGGATCCATGCCCAAACCAACTTCAACAGCTGTGCCCGTCGGTAGCGCAAGCAGAACTTTTGCAGATGAGGGAGGAAAGACTCCCGCACAACTTTGGGCAGAGAGAAAAGCGAGGGAACGGGGACAAACTAATGCATCTGACGTACCACCATCGGGGTACGAGGAGTCCTCGCTTCAAACACAGCACAGCGGCAGAGCGGAGTGGAAGAGCTCATACAGCGGGAGAACGTGGACCCCTGTTCAGACTACACACACTGGAAAGTCTCTCAGCAGCAACACGTCTCACCAGGCTACGGAACCAGCTGCAAATGATGCCACGGAAACAGAGCCTCGAGTTCCCCAAAATGTCAGTGCTCTTCGAGATCAATTTGCGGACAGGCTACTTGATGACTCGGCTCCCGAGGCTAGGCCCGATGAGCTGTTGAATACAGGACGTTCTGTACCTCTGCCCGGCTTACCAACGGGGCCTGTGCAACCAGAAGCCACCCAGGAGCCTGAAGCTCACCAAGTGGCTCCGAGCCCTCCTGAGCAGCCTCGGTCCCCTACTCCTCCAACCCCTCCAGTACGGGAAGCCTCGCCTATCCGTGTTGCCATGCCTGTTGGACGTGGTGTCACAGATATTCATGATGAACAACATTCGCCACCTCCTGTTCTGCCCACGGAAAGCCTTCGTCAGACGGTGCCGAAAGATGCGGACCTTGCAGATGACACGCAAGATGTAGCCCGGGCAACGGCAGAGGCTACAGTTGGGAATAACTTCCAGACCAACGGTATTCAAGCCGTGGTGCAGTACGATTATGAAAGAGCGGAAGACAATGAAATTGAGCTCAGGGAAGGTGAACTTGTGGTGGAGATTGAAATGGTCGATAAGGACTGGTGGTTGGGTTCGAATGCTCGTGGTGAGAGGGGTCTCTTCCCGAGTAACTATGTTGAGCTACTGGAAGACAAGCCGCAAAATTCTACCTCGCCAGACTTGCATGACCGCCATTCAGATACCAACATTCAAGAACATCATGCGGCGCCTTTAGCCTCGAGCGCAGCCAGTGGACCTACTGCTACAGCTTTGTACGATTATGAAGCTGCGGAAGACAACGAGCTCAGTTTTCCGGAGGGGGCTGAGATCACTCATATCGTAAGTTTTTCCCTTCCTGCACTCTTTCAGCTTCTCTCTTCCCCGCGTTCATATCGATGTATGGGCTACTCAGATCAACATGGCTAACAGCTGATGACACGTAGGAATTCCCCGACGATGACTGGTGGTTTGGTAAACATCACAATAAAGAAGGCCTCTTCCCAGCAAATTATGTACAGCTTCGAAAGTGACCCAAGGTGGTGCCTTCTACAAAGACGGATTTTCGATGACATGGAAGTCCGATGCGTTCACTTTCCTATCTCAGGCTGGCAACTTGATCTGGCAAGCCCTTAGGCCTTTTGGCTGAACATAGTTTGTCACATTCATATCAGCAAGGAAAAGGATGGAAAAGGAGTATTTCCCCTTGGTGCTGCGTTCGTAGATAGGACACGGGCCTTCAACGGCACATGAGAGATTTTAGTTTATTGTGTCATGGTAGCAACTGTCTTAGACCTATTATAGCAGCACTAAGAAGGGCATATTTATTACGATGTTATTCTCGTAAACTTTTCTTGACTACCAAAAAAAAAAAAACCCCCACGACTGCCAATTGGACAACATAGATAGGCTATCTTATCAGTGGTTGTCTATCATCATTACAGTGGAAGTCTAAATTATGTGGACCTCCCACTATACTACTACTTGATAATTTGATGATTTGGGTGGAATGGTCAGCAGGTTTGTTCAGTGGCGGCTACATTGTCCATCCTTTCTGGTTTGCTGGAATCCCGTAAATTAGTGTTAAAGTAGGGTATTCACAGTCTTATTAAAGAAAACCACTTTGCCTGTGTCGGCTTTCTAAATCCACGAGTTTTTTGAGGATTGAAAAGTAAATTTTTGCGTCAGTGGTATATGAAGAGAGATACTGTGTGTATTATATAACAATATAGAGTACATAAATATGGGATTACCCGCCCAAGTGACTCCGGCGCTCGCTAGCAACCGAGTTTATATAGAAAGGAGTATCTACTGAAGTGGACAGCTCCTTATGGATTTACGGAGTATGTCTTGACTACGAAACTTCTACTTCTTAATTTGTAATCATTTTCATGCCCAAATGTGTTTTGATCATTTTTTAATTTAATACTTTTCTTAGTTCTATATAGAAAGTTGAAGCAAATATTTATCACCAATGTCGAAACTTGGGATTAGCGGGGTCTTACTAACGTAATTTCATATAACCCCATTTTATACAGAGTAATCCATTTAGCATTGTCTCTGAGCCCCTCTAAGTTGCGCTGAGTTCTGCTGGAAATCCACTTCCTTATAATTATATAGGAGAGCAGCACGCGGAGATAAAAGATAGGAACCTAAAAGTTCCCTGCGGGTCGATAAGCAGGTCTCTAGAGTCTACGGAGTATGTACACAGTAGAGGAACCTCTTGACGTTTGGAAACCGCGATTGCTCTAGCTAGTGTACTCAGCTCAGGAACGGGAGTTACACAGAACTCCAGCGACAATACCTTAAGGCTTAAGGAGAAGCGAATATAACTTTGAGCTATCGCAAGACCAAACCAATCTTCTAATATCACACTATTTCAAGCAACCACCCTTATAAATAGCCAAAGCTCAGAAATTAGTGCAGCAGACTTAGTAGAGTAGGCTAGGCTGTTCTCTTAAGTCTTCTTAAGCTCCTATTACGTGATTATATATATCTTCTGATTGCTAGGGTTATTAGAGTATATAATAGAGTATACAATACAAAATACCTACTATTACTCTCTAAGTAATAGTTATAGGGAATTGTTATTTGGACCTCATGCTAGTTATTTAGGCCTCGTGCTAAATCTATATAAGAAGATTAAGTAAGTTATCTGATTAAAAAATATACTTGTCACAGATTGCATGATGACTCTGCATGATGACTGTACCGTATACCCTGCCCGCCGTGCATAGACAACTCGGTGGCCGACCAGCAGTGCCGGTCACTATATCCGTTGGCTTTTCAATAGTATATCGTAGCTCCCTGTCATTCCTAGTTAGGAAAGAGAAGAGGATCTCTCTGGTTATAAAATGAGCCTGTTATTGATAGCAGAGATAGGCAAGAATCAGTCTTCTGTTTTCAGTATCTACTACCGTCTATTTTGCCTACGTACCCTTACCTAGTTGACAGGTCCTCTACCCTGAATAGTAGATATTACCTTAACAATACTAGTAAAGTCCTTTCGAACTGCAGCCTATATAATATATTATATTCCATATAATAGAACACAGCTTAATATATTCTAAAAAGTATTTAAAATAGACAGTTTTCTTGATAACTATTAAATTACCATGTCTGACCAATCAGAGTCTAAGAATAATAATAATAGTAATAATAATATTACTATTCCGGAACTGTCTATATTTTAGATTAGACTGCGGCATATCCTCTCCATTGGATATTGCGTCGCATACCATATCCGCAGATTGCGGGTAATGGATATTACTTCAATACTATATCCTCAATAAGGATATCCATGTGTGATCGTAGTTCCACGATCAAGCTACTTAGCTACTCCTGGCAGGGCTGCCCTACGTAGGGTCCCTTCCGGTCACTAGAGGCAACGTGTAGTACGCACTACGGGCTTAACCCTACAGTGCTCAGCTATCCTGTATATATAAAGGATGTAGCGACCCCTGTCCTATGTAGGAATCGGGCAATTCTTTACCTCTCATAGCATACCGCTACTTGCGATCACACATGGATATCCGCGAGGATATGAGGATATTTTGCGGATATCCGCACTAGCATAACTCTAGCTTAATTATCTATATATAGATAGTCATATGTCTCTTATACAGCTTACTAATATATATATATTTAGAAAAAATACGAAATAAATTATATAAATAATATATAAATTATAAGGCTTGGTATATTTGATATGTTTAATATCTATTGAATATTCTCAAATATTCAGAAAATATTAGATAGTATTGTGGTTCCGGGTATGAACCACCCTATATATATATCACCTAACCGATTGAATCCTTGTTCAGGATTCAATTGTGAGCCTTTTGGTCGAGCGGGTTAGGTGACTCCTAGTGGGAGTCACAGTATACTATATCCACAAAGCTGAGAATTAAGAATAGTAATTGGCATACTATATCCGCAATTTGCGGGGAGGATTGTGGATATCCATGGATATTGAGGATGTTGCCGCAGTCTATTTTAGATATTCAGTTCAGACTGTTCAGCAGATAAAACTTTTAACTTACTACAGATCTTTGGCCTAGTTAACAGTTTTATTATTATTTCTTATTACTTAAGAAAAGATTCTAGAACAGGAGATCTTAAGTATACTGATATGATATATAGTAGAGACTATACCAGAGAACTCAGAAAACTAATATTAGAATCTATGTAGACTGTTCTTATCTAAATTGATTATTTTTTACTGTATACAGGATTACTTTCTTCAGGGGGGTTCTACATTCCTATGAGAGAATAGTCCTACTTAAATTATACTATTACTGTATTCCTAATACATAGTATTGTACATTTCTATATAGGCTTAATGTGAGGTGACACTGTGATAGGTCCAAATAACTAGCGTGAAGTCCAAATAACAACAATTCCCTAGTTATATTATCTTTATCTTTTATATATAAGCCTTTTGCACTAATTTCTAAGTTATATATCTAGAGATATATGCACAGCCACGGAGGCGACAAGTCTTGGTACTGGTTGAGGATGGCCTTGTTTTGGATCGTCGAACGGCAATGCCCAGATAATCAATTCACTGGAGGCCTAATGGGTTGGATTATCGAGGAGCGTTGTTCCTGACCGAAATACTTAGTAATCAGCCGAGGTCTCTGTAATTCCTCCATCACCCCATTGATGACTAAATATTACGGTACAGATGCCAACACGTTATCAATCACGTGACACATACTACCATGTTTACATCAAAGCCCCGTCCGCCGGGTGTCACATGATCAGATGTGTAACTTGCATCCATATCCTGTCCGCAAAAGCAAAGGAAAGAACGAAAGGGCGAGCTCCACTTTGTGGTGTATCCTAGGACCAGTCACTCACGACAACTTTGGAGCAAGCAATTCGCAGCAGTCTCTTGCGGCTAAAACTAATAACTGTGACTTCCTGCTTGTTAGTGCTAGTTGGCAAGTCCAAAGCTGCACTTGGCGTACAATCTCTGTGCTACTTCCATGAAACACAATTGTCTCAATTGGACAACAGAAAGGAATACTCAATTGAATTCTTTTAAAGAATAATAGGAAGAGAAAGAGCCAAGGGGTCAAGAGAGACAGACGAACAAAGAACACAACTAGAAGGGAAAAAAAAAAAAAAAAAAACAGAAATGGCGTCACTTAGTGAAGACTTACTTGTAACCGTCAACAAGTTGCAAGACCTTGTTTTCAATACGATTGGGAATGATTCTCTTGACTTACCGCAAATAGTAAGTTCCCTTTGGCTAACAATCTAGATTGATAATCAATACTGACATTGTTTTGAAGGTTGTGGTAGGTTCTCAGTCGTCAGGGAAGTCGTCCGTGCTTGAGAATATTGTCGGTAGAGATTTCTTGCCGAGAGGAAGCGGCATAGTTACGAGACGCCCTTTAATACTGCAGCTTATAAATATACCCAGCGAACGCCATGACAAACCTGACACTGATGAGGTCCACGTGCCTCACACTGCTGCCAGTGTAGCTGGACAGCATGAATGGGCTGAATTTCACCACCACCCTGGTCGGAAATTCGAGGACTTCGCCCTGGTAAAACAAGAAATTGAAGCCGAGACCGCAAGGATAGCTGGAAGCAATAAGGGAATTAATAGGCAACCTATCAATCTTAAGATATTTTCGCCTCATGTTCTTAATCTCACCATGGTTGACTTACCAGGTTTAACCAAAGTGCCCATTGGCGATCAACCGTCTGACATAGAGAAGCAGACTCGAGCGCTGATTTTGGAATATATAGCAAAGCCCAACAGCCTTGTCCTGGCGGTATCTCCGGCGAATGTTGACTTGGTGAATTCTGAAGCCCTGAAGCTTGCTCGCCAGGTAGATCCTATGGGGCGCAGAACAATCGGCGTCCTGACAAAGTTGGATCTCATGGATCACGGCACGAATGCTATGGATATTCTTTCGGGACGTGTGTATCCTCTGAAGCTGGGGTTCATTGGCGTTGTCAACAGATCCCAACAAGACATTCAATCAGGGAAATCTTTATCTGATGCTTTACAGGCAGAAGTAGATTTCTTCCGGCATCACCCTGCCTACCGTAACATGGCAAATCGTTGTGGAACACAGTTTTTGGCAAAAACACTGAATACGACTTTGATGTCTCACATTCGAGATCGACTCCCTGATATCAAAGCCCGCTTAAATACCCTTATGGGCCAAACACAACAAGAGCTTGCTAGCTATGGCAATAAACAGTTCAGTGGCAAGGAACATCGTGGTTCATTGATTTTGCAACTAATGACACGTTTTGCATCCTCTTTTATATCTTCCATTGACGGAACTTCATCTGAAATCTCGACCAAAGAGCTTTGCGGTGGAGCCAGAATCTATTATATATTCAACTCCGTCTTCGGCAATTCTCTTGAAACAATTGACCCTACACACAACCTGACAGTGTCAGACATCAGAACAGCAATTCGAAACTCAACTGGTCCTCGTCCAAGTCTTTTTGTCCCTGAACTCGCTTTCGATTTGCTCGTGAAACCTCAGATTAAGATGTTGGAAGCTCCTAGCCAGAGATGTGTGGAGCTCGTGTACGAGGAGCTCATAAAAATCTGCCATACTTGCGGATCGCAAGAACTCCTACGCTTTCCACGCCTACAAGCAAAGCTCATCGAGGTAGTATCTGATCTCCTCCGTGAGCGCTTGGGGCCTTGTTCAGCATATGTGGAGTCACTGATTTCCATACAAAGAGCCTATATAAATACGAATCATCCGAACTTCCTCGGTGCGGCGGCCGCGATGTCTTCCATCATTCAGAACAAACAGGATCAAGAAAGGAAGTCGGCATTAGCAGAGGATAGAAGGAAGCGTGAGAAGCGACGACAGAGAGAACTCGGAGGAATCAACGGAAGTACAGGTCTCTCTCCCGAGGATGAGGAGGAGCAAGCACCAGAGCAAAAGGCTCAGAACATCCCTATCAGGAGCCAGTCTGCAAAAGGCACGAGAACCATGTCCCCAAATATGGGAAAGCCCCAGGAAAGTGGTATTGCGGCAACCTTGAACGGCGCACATCAAAATCCACATGCCATGTTTGGTGGCACAAACACCACACGTGATTCTTTCTTGAATTATTTCTTTGGCAAGGATGGCGCTCAACCATCTCCATCACTTCCTCAACCTTCGAGTCAAAGCAGACCTTCCAACCACACCAATGAAATTGGTAACACTCAAAGTATTCGGCGGACGGAAGTGCGCTCTCCAGTGATGCCGCCCGATGACTATGTACCTGTTCCGGAATATATTGGCGAGGTTAACTCTCTTGTAAGTCATGATTCGTTCTCATTCTATTTTGGTTATACTAGAGGCTCATACAATGCACAGGAAAATACCGAACCAACTCTCTCTGACCGTGAGCTTTTGGAGACGGAGTTGATCCGCCGCTTGATATCCTCCTACTTCGATATCGTTAGAGAAACTATTGCTGACCAGGTTCCCAAGGCTATTATGCACCTTCTTGTCAATCATAGTAAAGATGTTGTGCAAAATAGGCTTGTCAGTGAACTTTACAAGGAAGATCTCTTTGGGGAGCTTCTTTACGAGGATGATGGAATCAAGGCGGAGAGGGAGAAGTGCGAAAGACTTCTAGAAACCTACAAGGAGGCCGCAAAAATCGTAGGCGAGGTCCTGTAGTCTGTCCAAAATTTACATTTGGTGGGTGGCCAGTAATCCATCGATGACTTTTTGTGCAGTAGAGGACAGTACGTCGAAACCCTTCTGCAGCGCTAGCTGCAGCTGTATATCTTGTATTTCACGCTAGAATTCTCACTTGAATATTGACTGTACTGTGTGTCAAAGTCTATCCGAACTGGTTTCAAATTTACCTGCATCAATGCCAACCGATTTTGGTTGTTTTTATATATGATGGAGGCTGTACATTTGGGGTCTAGTCAAATTGACGTCCGCGAAGCGTATATAGAATTAGCTGTAAAGAAAGACTGACGGCGAATCGCAGCCACGGACATAGACCTTATCAACAGAAATACAACAATGGATCAGGAAGGGTGCAGAGGTCTATATATAACCTGCTCGAAAGAAAAACGTGCAAAGTTTGGCCCCGATATATTGAGGCCATAGAACTATGTCAGTCTTTCTTGTTAGAGGTTTGATATGTTTTCCTCAGTCGTGCGCCCTCGAAGCCATACAAAGCACCCCCCACGAACACGAATAGAGCACCCAGAAGCACGCCTGGCGCAAGATCATTTCCGAACAGGTAGATGGATAGCAACAGTGAGATGAGCTTGCGAACGTTGAGCACAATAGTTACTGTCAGTGAGGATGATTTCGCAGAAAGAAGATGAACCCCACGAATGCACAGATATTGCGTAAGGGCATTCATTAGAAGATAGAAAACTTGTATTGGAATACAAGCCAAGATGAGAGGAAAGGATTTGAAGCGCTCAAGTTCTGCCAGTAGGTGAGTGGTGGTGTTGATGATTGGCATGGGCATTGATTTCACAAACGCCGTTCTTGACGCAGTAGCTAAGCTAGTGCCGAGTAGTAGGGAATAACTTGAGACAGACCCTTTCCTTGCAGCAATAACAGAAACTCCAGGGAGTAACGAAGGTGAAGACAACAACGCTCGCCATTGGGCCAAAAGGTGCGAGTAGGTTGGTAAGAAGAGGGGCAGAGAGAGTGCGTGCGAATAGAAGAGAGCCTCCCTCCAATGGTTTCTGCCATAAGACTCATAGAGTCGATCCGCGTAAATCCCTTGGAAAGCCGAGAGTACCATTGCTAGGGCAAGGATACTGAACCCAATCAGTGTACTAGCCATAGTGGAATCGTTTTGGTGATACCCAACGCTTATGGATTCACCTTTCGTACGAGCATCAGCCAATGCTGCAGCGATAACGCCTATGGTAAGCATAGCTACCGCCAGAATTTGTCCATGTGAGTACTTCTTAGCATTGAATGCATACCCAACGACCATGGATGCCACGGGGCCCCCGGATCTTAAGATAATGTGTAATGGGACAGAGATCTTGTACGCAAAAGCCCAGTTGTTTAGAAGGTTGACGGTCACAAAGAAGGCTGTATATACTAGCCATGATCTCAGAGGAATTACACGTCGACTGAGAAACAGTGACCGAGGGCCCGCTGACAGAGACAGGAAGCTTGGATAAGTTAACAATGCGGTCAAGATGAATTGTGCAAACGTTATGAGGGGTCCTTGCGGTGCGAAAATTAGAAACTAAAGAAAAAAACAACAGTCTTTGGAATCGAAGAGAGAGATAGAAATTACCTGAGCTCGGCTGCTCCCTGTGTCGCGATATCAGTACTAACTTCTTGGTACTTCATTTGCATAAGCAACTTACTTAATAATGGCTTCCAGGGCAAAGACCTGTAATCAAATTGTCAGAAAGAGGCAATTCATCATTTATTCCCACTTACATTGGCACAGCAACCACCGAAAATCAGTGAGATCATCAAGGCTATAGTTGTCCAGCCGGGAAGGGCAGTATAAACCGCTGCAGTGGTTATGCTACCTAGGCTCGCATGCGGCTCCTTTGGTTCAACACGCTCAGTCAAAAGATCATCCACCTCTCGCGAGCGATTCTTCACTACCGCTGAGCGGTCCACGCCTCGATTCTTCAAGGGTCCGGCATTTGGTTTGAACATCTTTTCTTGACGGGAGCGACCGTATGACCGTCATAGAAAGGTGAGCCTTGGCTTGTAGAAGAAGATGGATGGGCCGATTTAGCGCAATAGCGAAGTTGACTGAGCTAAAGAACACATGAAGCACTGTTTGAAGGAACAGATGATCACAGCTGATTGGTTGAGTCAACCAGCCTATGGAAATTACTATCCAACTATTACCAGTAGTTAGTTCCTCCTTGCATAGCTAGTCATATCTGACATTGATTAGTCATGCGTTTACCCTTTTCAGTCACAACTAGTAAAGAAACTAAATTACGAACGATTTCAACTACAATCACTAAGCTTCCGGTACATTTGTACTGTTATAGCCTTATCTTATCAGGCGCTTGTCCTTAAGTGGTTCGCCTCTATCATAGTCGTAGCCAATTATTATAGACATACTAGCGAAAGCTTCGGCTTGGTGCCTGCATAAAACTTAAAGCTCAGGATCACCTACTCCATGGCCGCTGCTGTAACGAGAGATCTCAATCATCAACAATATCATCATCGCTCAAGATAAGCTGCTCGTCCTCTTGATCATAGTTAGGTGACAGCTGGGGCCCAAAAGAGTTTTTTTTGAGATCTGTTGAGTGTAGTGTTTGAGAGGTATCGTGGCTGGCAGAAGCCATACCTAGACGGTTTCCACTAAGGTTATTTCCCAGGCAATTGTGTGGGCACCCAGCTCCAAGGAATCCGGTAATCCTTCGAAGCTGGGCGATCTCGACCTCACCATGATGAATCATTGTAAGATATGGTAGGTGGTACAGAACGAGATCTTGACGGGGTACCATGGTCACAATTCCCGCTTGATCATTGCGGTAATCTTCTACACGATCTGGCTTGCATCTTGTAAACGACGCGGACAAGCCAGGATCTGAGCCTGACGATGTCCCGCGAAATGAATTCAGCAGCTTTTTCTCCCAGACATTCATAAGGCCTCCAATCTCCTCTGCTTCCTGCATCAGCCGCAACGTGCTTGGGAAGAGCATTTTATGGGCATCGCTCGGTCGATCGTCACGAGTTGACGTCGCTATACGTCTTTTCACTGGGTAAGGGAGAGAAAACAGTAAGCCACGAGCCGCAACTTGGTAACTTATGTCTTCCTGTCGCATGACATCGACACCGGCACTGCTCCTATTTGTATGACTCCCGTATGGACCTTTGTGATCAACACATAACATATCACTGTCTGATAGAGCGACTATACATGCATCGACACAATCCACGAACGACGGACCATCACAAGATGGTACGTAATTTTCATGCAGGGCGCTAATGAAAGTTTCGGTATCAGTCCCTGTCTCTTCCACAAGTTCATTAACAGGGACCTGGGACACTTTCGGCCTGTCATGATGTCGCATATGCTCTGGAGGCGATGGTAGTATAGGGTCTTCGGTTGCGACACCCGTATCGTCTCGCTTGTTGTATAAAACCTTCCCGACAGCATGAAATATTCCTAGGCTACCCTCCCTTTGGGTTACTAGCTTCAGTGTCTCCTTCTCCGCGGATGTAAGGATAACGTTATTGCGAGACGATTTCTTTGCCCTTGTAGCAGGAATTCCCCAACGCCCAACATCAAGGCAGAGAAATTCTAGGGCGGCGGCTGCACTTCGAATATCCCCTGATCTAGCAATGCTTTGCAATATGGCAGGGCCTGGATCCTTATCGCGCCTGGAGTCGCGTGCTTCCTTTCCCAAAATCAATTTCATGGCTTTATACATGAAAGTTGGAGCGATACTGTTGAAATCAACGATGGTTGTACCGGGGTGATTTAAAAGTACCGGTCCGAGTAGCCGGTGAACTGTTAAACTTTCCGACGAGAAACCCGATGTGAGATGGGTTTCTGATACTATAATCACAACAGGAGAGCTGGCTTGGGCCTTGATCCCACTTCCATTAGACCCGTGAGAGGACAATGTAGCTTCCATAGCAAGATACCGCTGTAAAGATAGCCTGAATGCAGCCAAACTAGAGGAGCCTCGATGTAAGAGAGTTGGGAACTCTTCAATTAAAATGATCCTCTGGTGAGCATAGCGATTAGAGTCTTGTGAAAAGTCAGTGAGTTCATCTAAATCAAGCTTTCTAAACTGATCACCGCGGCCTAGGAAGTCTTCAAATTGAGCAGCAACGGATACATATGCTTTTGTCGCGAACTCTGAGACCGGAGGGTTCCTCCACTCGAGTATATCAAACCCTAACGTCTGGGACAATACGTTTATTGTAGTTGTCTTCCCGCTCCCCGCAGGACCTCGGAGGACAAGTAGTTTCTGTTATCGTCAAGACATAAACTCCAACATGGCCGCAAAAACAACTTTGGATCGGAAATACATAAATGATAGAAAGTAAAAACTTACGTGTTCCCTAGATCCTGTAAAGGCGTTGCGAAGCCAGCTTTGCACATCTGAGACCTTTCTTTTATGGACAGCCAACTCATCTAGATTCATAGGGGAATACTGCTGCGCCCAAGGCAGCCTATGGGCCTGAGGAGGGGTTGATGAGGAGTTGTTACTTTTATGATCAGAGACCATTGGTAGGACGAAGCGTTTGCCTGTGTTGGTAGATTTACGCGCAACACTTGTGCTTCCTTTGGGTGACTGCACCCGCCAGGGTTTTTGGACTTTGGTCGTATTTCGCATTACCTCTTCGTTCGCGAGATATTGTGTAAATAACTCATCGTAGGAATCATAATCATCATCTATTATATCGTCGACGTTGTCGTCCTCGCTGTCATTCACCTCTTCCATTGCTTCCTTCGCAGGAAGATACGTCGCCTCGAATTTCCCGAGAGACCATCTTTGTTCGCTAATTGCAGGCCCAAAGAATTTCTGGAGGGACGATGCTGGTGTCGTGTGCGTCCCCTTGTCGGAGGGCGGAGAGGAACGATGGTCTCGGAGACTTGAGTAAGTTCGATTTGGGCCCGACGGGATACGTCTCGTTTCGAGTTGTGAAGAGTTAGTTGAACGGGTTATAGGATCAGCTTTGGCCCCTCTGGAAGGTATGTAAGTTGGTCTCTGGTTATTCTCCGTCCCAAGTCCAGCGTCCTGAGCTGACCGATGAATGGCCAATCTTCGCTGACGTTTGCTGGGGCGATCAGCCATCATTGGGAGAGATGGACATATGCAGAAATCATTGTAAGAGAACTCTTTGGAAAGACATCAACTGAACCTGGTATGCTTGTCCATTCAATGAAAGCAAAGAGCAAGCCCTTCAACCTTACGAATAGGTTGAAGGATTAGACAAAAGGATGTCATGTTCCCTATGTTTCGTAACGGTATTATAAATCAGGTCACGTACTGTACCGTATCTTGTTTGATCAAGCCAAGAATGGAAATATTGAAGTATGCATGGACATACCTTATTGTCATCGTCGTCGTAGTAGCAGCATCCAAGTAGGAGTTTATTAGGGCCAAGGTACAGTGAATACAGCTACGTGACTAAATACTAGGTGAGATAATAATTCGGGATTAGGCATTTAAATGATCTAGTTTAGGTGGTAGAAAAGGAAGGGAAGAAAGGAGAGAGAGTGTGTGATGAAGATGAAGAAGAAGGGTATATATTAATCAGTGTCAAGCTGTTTGATACCAGCACATAGATAAGTGTTCAACTGTTGTTGAAGTGACTCGCTGTTATAATTCCATGGGTAATAATGACAGAAGGAAGAAAAATGTGAGAAGTATCTTAAAGCCCCCCAAAAACATCATAATAATAGTCATCATCCAGGTCTTCCCGTGACGGAACAATTGGGGGTTGGCCCGCGAATACTCCATCATTGAACCTAACATTCAATAACCGGATCTTGAGCCCATAGTCGCTGACTAAATTGACCAATTTGCTTGTCTCTGCTGTGATAGGCTGTTGGTTTAGAAGCATAAGCAATCCGTCAAGCCACTCGGATGCGATACTTGGCGATTGTGGCCGTAGAGTCAATAGAGCTGCTTCCCCGTGAGTTGCTTTGCTCGTTGAGCGTGCATGACCTTCGATCTCCCCTGAGTCATCTGTGAACGGACTAGACTGAGCATGGCCATGAATAGTGATCTTGGTAGCAGAGACGTGATGCGATACACTCTTGACCGTCGATGAAGAAGAAGAGTCGGAGGTCGCTGAAACATTGGAAACTACCGAAGATACAACTGAGAGATCGACTAATAGAGTAACAGATGATTAGCGCAGCAATGACGCGGGGGAGCCGGATGCAAGAGAGTATTCTTACGCTTCTCTGGAAGTGCGTCAAGCTCTGGGCACTTTGTTTTTACGCCATCGAAATGTCCAAAATGCAGAATCCTTCGGTTATGTGAGAGCTGGACAAATTTCCAGCTGGGATCCCCCGAAGCCATCGTGTCCGCCTTGGAACTGCCGTCGTTAAGAAACCAAGCACCTTTCAACAGACATCTGATTCTCTGTTCCTTGACAAACTGTAGGGCTTCATGGTGTAGCTCTTCGCGCACTTGCCGTAGATGTTGCCCCCAAACATCTTCATAGGTAAGCTCTAAGAGTTCCATCTGTAGCTCGCGGAGCCGGGAATATTCAAATTCTGCTAGGTCGTCCTCCACATCTTGTACATCTTTTGTTCGTGGTGCTCCCCCAACAACTGATTCGACGAGGATACGAACAAGTTCCACGATTTTCTCATAATCTTCCACTTCCGCGCCAGTGACCTTCCATAATCGGAAAAAGGCATGTAGGCCCGCGACATGTAGGCGGGTCCAATGTAATAGTAAAGGTTTGAATATTTTGTCAAAATTAACGCGAGACTCCAATATCAGGTAATTTTTCGCATCCTCCATCTCTGACTTATCAACTTCAAAATGCTCGTAGAGGATATGTGTGACAGACAAAGAAGCACGCGCTATGGGACACCGCTTCTGCGCCGGTTTTGTTGACTGCTCTAAAAGCAATTTTTGGAATTCATCTTGGTAGTTTCTGATGTAATCTGCTAGATCCATCATCCCTAGAAAACCCATGGTCTCGAATTGCACGGTAGGGCTCTCCGACTCGAACCCCAGTCGGCGCCATTTTTCTGGGTTGTGCCTTTTTGAACGTCGAGCCTCGTTACAACTCTCGGCTCCCCTTTCAAGATCTCGTTCACAATTACTGGCCAAGTGTATCCCTTTAAGTGCTCGTCTATGTTCTGGCTTTTCCAAATCTAGCGCGATATCTCTCCATTTCCTTAGAAGAACCTTGGTTAAAGATTGAAATTCGATCAGAGGATGCGCATGATCCTGTAATGCGCTGCCTTGCATGAGGGCATAAACTGCTCGAATCACACCTAGGTCCTGTAGTCTTTGGATGAACTTGGGCCATTCCAACTCGGAGTCGTTCGTGATTGAGTCGCGCATAAGCGAATTTATAAGTTGAAGCGCATTGGCGCAAAGCGCATGGTCAGCCGATGAGAGCCTGCTAACAAGCATTTCCAAAAACTGCGGATAGAGAGCGATGGCCGGTTTCAAAGCACGAAAGCCGAAAGTCCCATCCTGCGACAAGCGACCACCTGTATGAGGGTGCGATACAATGGAAACCAGGATAGACATTGCGCCACGTAGAATGTTGACCAAAGGATGGGTCACTATAAGTTCGACAATCTAAAAGGGGTTGGGTCATTTATCAGCATGAGTATTGACTGATACAGAGCCTTGATTAATGCGCGCCAATCCCACGACATACTCTTTCAACTACTTCTTGATCGACGAACTCCCATCCTTTGTCCACTTCTAATAGCCTGGCAAAGCTCGTGAGGCTATAGGCCAGCGTGTTTCCACTGGCATGTAAACTCAGATAGCGTAGTCGAGTTAGGCCTCCTTCTGCAATAAAGATATCGGCAAACGATGGGTCGCCAATGCTACTCTGAAGTTTGAAGACTGCCATTTTTCGTACCGCATCTTCGTCGCTCCCTAGCCTCTCGACTAGTTCGGAAATGCTGTTCTCCATCGCGATTATGCCACAGCTCTCCCTAGTCGATGATCCCAACAGTCACTAGATTGTACAGACAAGGCGAGTCGAAAAGCCGCTTCTGAGTCACGGGGGTTATTTCTTAAGATGGGTAATGACGTTGATCGTGGAAGGCGACAGACATATCAATGGTATACACACTCCTTGGGGTGAAATTCAAGAGAGGGCTGACGGATAAGAAGAGAGGCTCCCAACTCAGGGTTTCGTCGATCGAGCCAGGAACAAGGTAAGATGACTGGTAAGGAGAGGTAACTAGACTAGTAACTTAAGAGGTACGTACTCCATCTGGAACATACTAGTAGGACCCACATGGGCGTACTTAAAATAGCTGCATGGTGCTACACAGTCTGAGTTCTATGACTACGGAGTACTCCGTATGTACTAAAGGATTACTTGTCAAACTGTATGAATAAAGAAGGCTAACTGTGTGAAAGCTGGATATTCAACACTGCCACGTACTAGCTTGGATGAGACTTTCACCTTACTCTTCAAAAAAGGCAGCAACACTTCTACCTCCTGGGCTTCTCCTGTATTCTCTTTACCTGAACTTCTGACGTTCCTTTCTACAGTAGGTGTTGTAATAGACGTTACACAACTGGTTAACGTATGTACTATGTACTACTAGTAGTTGGTACATTTACATATGTTCCATGTAAAATTGTTATCTATCCAATACTTGATGGAGTACTCCGTACTTGTTTTTAGTTAGTTTATGTAATTAACCGCTACTCTACCTTAGTACTATACATACAATTGCCGAATTAGAGCTGAAACACAACGGATCTTTTTACCCGTACCTGACGCCAAGCTTAAACCCTGGAGGTCTGTTTTAGATTATCTTCACCTCTTCTCGAGTCGTTTCGCTACATCCATCACCTATGACTGGCTAGCGCACCACATACGTCGACTTGAAAAAGGCAACGAATTCATTTCATTCCATCGATCTAGTTTCTCGCCGTCCGCACAGGAATGCTTTTTTCATTCCCCCCATTTGCAGCTCTCTAGCCATTATCTAGGTATTTTCTCCGATGGACATATACTTCTCGACAACAGCTCCCCATTCCACCATGCGCGGTAACATGCCTGAGCAAGACAACATGTCTATTCTAAATCCGCAACTGAAGAAGCGAAAGAGGGATCCGACCGTGTCCGACGTTGTTCATATACCCAATACGTAAGTAGGACAATTGTACTTGGGGCACGGCTAAAGAAGCTAAAAAAAGGAAACAAAACGACGAGGGCTTGACTTGAGCCGATAGACTGGGAAATATAACTAATCTGAAGGATGTATTTTACAGCACCAAGTTTATTCCGACAACATCTCGTGCATCAAACACCCCGTTTTGTTTAGACTGTCCCAACCTGTCCGGTGATAACGTAGAGCTCTCTGCTCGCCAGCGATACTTTCCTCGAAAACGACGAGCTCTTCAACAACCGTATATCCATCCAGAAAACACAGAGCCCTGGTTGAATAGTCTCACGCAGCCTCCAGAGTCGAGCATAGCGCAGGTGAATATGTTATCACCAAATATCCGTACCTCCGGATCCTCTAATATCTCGTCCCCTCCTGTTTCTCCTAGAACTCTTGTTCCCAGTCCTCACTCGCAGCATAATACTTGTGCATCTGCTTCATGTTTACGACCGTGTCACATTTGCCACAGAAGGCCAACCACCAAAGAAGTACTTGATGCATATGCCGACTGTGATTTGTGCGGAGAGCGTAGCTGCTATATTTGTCTCCGCCAATGCGACGCGGTTTATTGCAGTGGCTCCACATATTTGCTAGGGGAGAGCCAGCTGTTCAAAAATGTTCCGAACCAGTTACAAGACGGTACAAACAAGAATAAGTCACATATCAGACAGCCAAGGAAGATATGCTCATGCTGTGCGGTGGAAGGAGTGACGGAAACAGGAATAGAAGTGATTCGATGTTTGGACTGTGTACATGATCATTTATCACACTGACAGATCCACCCTGTAAGCCAGCAGAGACAGCACATTGTCATCATGTTACATTTGGGGGATAATGCTCGTGAGCTCGGTTTTCTCTCCATCAGGACCTCAAAGCTGATCTGTAACTTTCAACTCATAAGCAGATGATGCAATCCGCTTGACAACTAGACGAATTGACATGACAGAATGCCTCAGTATCCTGACATAATAAGCAATTGGTTAAGGCATCCATTTGTTATTCACAGCACCGATGTTTCGACATACTCCACTTAGACCAGCCAGTTTGGAATGGTATATATCTGAGCTACTCTACAGCGGCTAATATCAGGGTTAATGGAGATACATGTGTACTTGAAGTATATACATGTACAATGTCCACGGTCCTGGAACATTTTACTGTATAAGAATTACAAAATTATGAATACTTCATTGGAGGCGCACCTACCGAAACACTACATAAAGTCAGTAAATGAGCCCAACGTCACTATTGTAAGCTATTACGATATAGCCAATAGACCATCAAAATTTTCTGAGGCAAAACAACGCTGCCTAGGTTTGCTAATCTCATCCAATACTGGGAACAATCTACCTCAAGGCAACAGTATGTTATGTACGTACGCCGAACAAGGGGCATTACATTGGAAAAAATAACCTCCCTATGGCATAGTCATTCAAAAATTTGACTAAAACCAAATTATATAGAGACCACCGGAAACTTTACCTACCAGTGGGGATCTAGTCAATTTGTGATACGCATGTAATTTATATCAAACATGTATAAAGCCTGCGGGAATTGGAGGTGTAGTGCATTATTCCGAGACCATCTTCCCAATGTCACTTATCAAGGGATGATCTGACGCTTAGTATGAAGCCTCGATTTAGGCCCTCCCAACAGCCGGAAAGAGGTGAGTATGAAAAGAAAGCCATGAGGGAGAGAAGACTCAACGCCCGAACCTCATTTGAGCCCCTGCATAATGCCATAGACCCCTAAGAAAGCCCTGATATTCAACAGCCTCCCCATATCCCGTCATGCTGTTGCTCTTGTCGCCTGTACAATACATCTCTGTAAGTCGAATATGCCAGGGTGGATACCCATCTAATTTCAAGAAAGGCCTGAATACTAATAGTAAATCAGGTTCTGGTTTTACTGAAACGTCCGGAATACAAATTATTTTGTTCTTAGCGGAGGTCGGTAACGACGTCTGAGACGGCTGTGTCGTGATCTCGCTAATTTCCGCATCAACCAATTCCATTGTGATGTCTTCTGGCGATAATTTTCCATTCTGGGCCATCTCCGCAAGCGTCTTGGTCAAGTCCACAAATGTTTCCCGGCCATCGGTGGCCGACAACAGAAGCACAGTCAGAGAATCAGTATTGGCTTTTTCAGTTGAGTGGCCATCCTGTGGTTGATACACAGGGTGATGAGGGGCGAAAAGTCGCAACGTTGGTTGTTGGGAAGGAGAGCCGTAATACGCAGAGAGCTTGTTTGTAACGATGCGGTGTAGTGTGGGAATGCAGGATTTTAGGACCCCTAGGCATAATAACTCGTTAGGAAGATTATTTCGCACTGTTTCAATTCGTGGGGGACAGACACACCACTCTTCTCATAAACGCTTAACACAGGGATTCCGGCACTGACGCTCCACGCAGCAAGTTCTGCCACCTCGTCCATTAAAATCGTTAAAGAATCCTCCTCCTGCCGCAGTGACAATATAACACTCAAATGCTCCGGCAAACGTTCCAAATTCTTCACATCCTTTCGGATCAATTCGGGAGTGCGATGGTGATAATAGACGATGGCAAACACCCTATCCACAACGGCATGATAGCTCTGGACGAGGCGAATGACGATACCAAAGAAAATGTGAATGAGAGTGTAGGTCAGCTGGTGAATTTGCGACTTCAGGAAAGTCCGGATAGGTGTCTTCCTGGGCGATGCTTTTCTGCGCCGCTGCGGTGGCCGATGTGGAAGCTCCGAGGGGTCTGGTAGGTATGGTTTCAAAAGGCTCTCACGATCAGCAGCACTAAGCTTTGTTCCCCGGGCACGAATGTCATCTCTGAACAACTCTTTATCCCGTTGTGATACCATGGTTTAGGTGCGAATGCTCGGGAAAGAGCAGAGATGGAACTGCCAAGTGTTTGTTGGATCAATTAGTGGTGCCGAGAATCTGAAGTGGTCAGTGTGAGCAGGCAGGAAGGCTCAAAGTGCGCCTTGTCTTTCTAAGTATCTCCTTGCGCAAAGCATCATCAAAGACATCGTGGATACGTTTAACATTACAGGTCTAGGCAACCATAGAGCCTTATCTACTAATTGGACAGCTAGTCACCCAAGTGGATTTGCTCGTCCATATTCCCACTCTTATCAATTTCGTATAATCCGCTTGAAATATGTATGTACGGGTTATGTATAGATGTACGGACCTACAGTGCATTGCCACAATGACAACCTAGTGGTCTTAAACAAATGCAAACCTAACCATTGTGGATGGACATTGGTGGCATTCCATCTGTTTTCTATAATATGCTTGGGGAAGATGATGTAGTAGGTATGGAGCATACTGTATGCATGTAATATACATACATACGTTACGAGATTGAATATACATGTACAGAGTACGGATTACTACCCGAACATATTGTAGTAGTAGGCACTGTACATACAACTAGTGGTAATGTGGCCTTTACGTAGTTAAGACCTTATTACAGTATGAGATTTGCAAACCTCTTGAGAGTTACATCGGTCATAGGTATCATTTCTACTAGACAGTCTGACTGAGTACACCTAAGGAGTCAGACCTGTTTGTTACAAGCAGGCCTCTCCTTTAATTATGGTGTAATTTACGGGAGAGAACCCAATTACGCATTCGAACCTACTCTGCACTTAAAAGCTCCAAACTTCATACTAATACTACTAGTAAGCTATTATCTTGCGTTCCCTAGAAGGGAAACTAAGAAAAGAGTTCCATTTTCCACGCCCATCAGCAGTTCACGGTTCTAGATGCGAGCGTATATCTCACTCTCCAGCGTATAAGCATCGTGATCAAGACTATATCGTTTAATAGCCCGATGCCGACGAAGCCTTGCCGTTAGCTAGAACGATGCCGGATAGTGCGTCCATTACCTCCACAAATCCCACGTCGCGATCTGTCTTCCCCCAGGGCCCCAGTTTCACTCTTGAGGACTTTTCGAGCCGCGATTTTATAGTCAAAGAATTCATCGAAGCACTTTCTGACAGTGCCATTTCAAACCGTCGCTCTACGCTAGGCCCCACTACCGGGAATCAACTATTCGATCCCAAACCACTCAT
The DNA here is from genome assembly GCA_030556085.1 of Aspergillus tamarii. Classification (NCBI taxonomy): domain Eukaryota; kingdom Fungi; phylum Ascomycota; class Eurotiomycetes; order Eurotiales; family Aspergillaceae; genus Aspergillus; species Aspergillus tamarii. The sequence goes on from JARVTJ010000006.1 coordinate 1,443,944, forward strand.
TCGGACCCTCGAAAATGCACAGAGGAGACTGGGTGAACTTTCTGGTGACTTAGAGATCAAGGAGAATGAGCTTTCGGCTGCAGTCCGCCGAGCCGAGGCCCAGCACTCACAGAATATCAATACGCTTGGCAGGAAGCTGAAACAGACCATTGAATCTTTCCATCAACTTGATACGTCGCTCAATGGGACAGGTGCTGGACCTGGGCATAGCGGGAGTGAACTTTCTGGATCTACCGGTAATATGGCTGTTGAAACAGGCCGGAAGCTGGAAGAGCTTGACCGACAAAGACGCCGAGCACTTGACGCCCACTTTCTCCTTGAGTGTTGGGATAGCGTAAGTAACAAGGGAGAACTTACACTTTTGGAGAACTTGAGGAGATCCGGGACAGGTGAAGCCAAAGTTCGCTCTGCACAGATAGCGCGGCAGTTACTGAGGATCAGCCAAAGGCTTGATCCGAAAAGCTGGAACGACTCGGGAGGAAAGAATAATGGGCCGTCCGGGAATGGGGCTGCAGAAGAGGGTGCGCTTGAAGAGACAGGATTCACCAGACTAAATACAAGGGAGATCATTGAGAAATTCTCAGAGACATTAGAGAAGGATCTCTTGAAACAGTTCGACGACTTCTATCGTAAGGCAAACTTTGAAGGTATGAAGGATTGTGCAACTGTGCTCCAGGATTTCAATGGAGGCTCTAGTGTTATTGCTTTATTTGTCAATCAGCACCAGTTCTTTATCGATCGAAGTCAGTTGGTTACAGAAGAAGTAGGTGGGGATCCAGAAGCTTGGGAACAACTCGCGGACCCGGATTCGGAGCCTCTAAAGGCGGAACCTAGTCTTCAGTCACTCATCGACGAGGTTAAGGTTGTAGTTCAGGAGGAATCAGCTATTATAAAGCGAGCTTTCCCTTACTACGAACATGTCCTCGGGAAGTTTTTGCAGCGTGTGTTCCAGCAATCCATCCAACAGAGACTTGAAATGGTTCTGGAGAAGGCCAATAGCATCTCATCGCTCGCCTTCTTACGCTCCCTACAGAGCTCCCGCAGTTATATCAGCGCTCTAGTCGATGATCTAAAGGCTCATGGTTTAACCGAACACCCCGATACCATTTCCGCTCAGACGGCATTGATTCTCGATCAACAGCTGGAAGATCTCTTCGTGCCATACTTTGTCGGTTCCTCTTATATTGAGAGGGAGAAGAAAACATTGGAGGAGCTATACACATCTTTGCTTTTCAAGTTCACCACGTTCCATGCACGTAGGAAGAAGGCAGCAACTACCTTTATGGCATCTCTTTCGAAGTCGGGTACTGAACTTCTATCTTCTGCACGGGATGCGTACATCAATCGCCTTGAGTCCTCAGATTACTCACCGACACAGCGAAGGATGTTACTTCAGGTGGCCGGCTTGAGGGATGCCAATGACATAAGACGAACCGAAATTAAACTTACCGAAGAGGATGGCCTTCCGAGCATATCACACGCCAAACGAATGCTCAAATGGCTTGCTGAGGGAGTTAGTCGGGGTCTGGAGCTAAGTGTAAGCAGCGAAACACCCAAGGACATGTTGGCTCTGTTGACTCTTCTCCTTTCTATGATGGGAGAAAGTTACATTGAGGTTTGTCTCGATGCGGCGTTGGAGATGGCGGCGTCACAAGAATCGGGAAAGACGGAGCCTGATTTTGCTTACCTCCCAGCGGTCCGGAACGCAATCAGCATTGCAAACTTGATGGTAATGTGCATAAACACATTACTCATTCCCCTAGCAACCGGGAGCATCACTGCTCGCCGAGAAATGGAAAAGAAGACAAACTTGACAACTATGCGAATCGAGGAGAAAGTCAATACGATTGAGCAGAAAATCATTGACGCTTCTTTGATGTGGATTAATAAACTTCTTGCTAGCCAGAGGAAGAATGACTTTCGGCCCAAGGAAGGAGATAATGCAGCTTGGTTGGAGAAGCTACAGACACCGGTTAGTTGGATGGTCGCCTGGTAACTAGGATATGCCATACTAACCGATAAACGTTTAGACTTGTGCTTCGATTTGCACTTTTCTCTCTCGTGTACATAACATGGCAGCAACATCACTACCGCCTAGTGGCTCTAATTTGCGACAGTTGCTAACGGAGATAGCCATGGGGACCCGCAGCTTACTTCTGGAGCATTTTAAGCGATTCGCGGTAAATGGACCTGGTGGGCTCATGGTCACTAAGGATATGACACAGTACACAAATCTGCTCAAGTCTTGGGACATAGACGAGCATGTCAAGGGCCCTGGCGGCGCGCTGGATGTCTTGCTGGAGGTTGGTAGCCTTTTTGTTGTAGGTTCTGAGGCTTTGCGAGAAAGGGTTTGGAGCGGCGCTGCGAGTAGCAGCAGCAGACCTGGGAACAATACTGGGACAAGTTCTGGGAGAGGCGCTGGGGGGGGTGGAAAAGTCGAAGCTGGCCTCAGTGTGCAAGAAGTCCGAGCTTATGTCTCTCGAAGAGAGGATTCCAACACAGCTGCGATGCAGAATGTTCTCAGTGTCCTTTGAGGTTAGCTTGTTTGCGGGATACCCCATTATTCTGGGGACTTCGCATGGCAGGTAACCTGACATGATTTCTTGTTTCCACGTCAGCTCTTCTAGTGTTGGAGTACTTTTTCGAGGCTTGTAAACCATTTCACATCGCTCAACCAGTTTGTTTATTCCTGTATTTGTAAAAACTTGAAGAGATCTGCTTTCATGCGAGCTACCATGCAACGGGATGAAGCCCTTGCCCCAGTTGTGGTACACAACGCTTTCGCCACAGAGAAGGTGACCGTTGTGTAGCTCCCATGCCCGCTAAAACTAACAAGATTACCCAACGGCGAAACGCAGAGACAGATTCCCAAATTTGCATGACACCTATCGATTTTTATATCACACCTACCTAGCTTTTTCATGGGACCTTGAGCGTGCACAGGGGATCACCGTGTCTAGACAAGGTATACACAGAGTCATAGTCTCAGCCATGGTCTCTATATTATTATTGTCGCCCTTGCACGTGAGCATCATCTATCCTCTTCTAGAAGAGTGTAACCGTGACTGGATAGTACATACTGGAGAGAAGAGATATATAACCCCTTTTCTCTCTCTCTCGATAACACCAACAACTACGAGTATAGTGCAATATACAAAATGTGCATCCTTGAATACTTGGTCTCATATGCTGCCGGAATATAAGTGTCTCAATCTTACTCTTTCTACTGACAGAGCGCGTTTTGTACCTCACAGGTACACACCCAGTCCATTCAATCGAAGTACTAGCCGGGTCCCAACATACAGTCAGAACATATCTGGATCTGATAAACAATTACTGATTATCTCCCTGACGCGCTTTCTTGTCTTTCCGAGACTACATATACCTAGCTTATCCTCTGCAATTTAATCTCTTTTGTTTCAGACATATATGGATATATATAGATATATACATATATAGCTTTCTTTTGAATCGTTACATGACCGATATACAGTGCGTTTAGTTGAAGTGTAAAAGTCGTCGCAGAGTGGAGAAGCATATACCATACCAAGGATGGGCGGAGTAAACAGAGTAGAGTAGGTATCCACCCTGGCGCTAAGAAGGAAGAGAACTTTTGGTATCACAGCTGTCACATTATTCTGATTCGTTCTGCTGTGTGTGCGTGCGATGTGATACACCGAGAAAAGATACTACAATACAAGAATCAAGTACCATGTAGGTACCATCCAATGACAGATAAGTCTGAGCACTAAAATCGTTGGGTAGTAGCTAAGTCGGCCACCACAGTTGGTAGAATTTGGCCTGGTCATCCCCATAGGGTGAGCTGTACAAGTGCCAGTGCTATGGGCGCGCACGCGCGCGGGAAAGGGCGAACCAACCAACGTTGAGCTCTGCTTGCAATCCTCCATGCTAGCGCCCATTCACACCAACTAAGTAGCCTGATATGATTCCTGCGTGAGGGGGAAAGTGGGGAATCTTTGCTGGTTGGTGGTGCAATTTTTACCGCTGGGATGAAAGAGGGCTCCGTATAGTAGGCACTCTACCTGCCATTGGGGAATGATGCCCCCCTCGATGAATGTTCTATAACATCACCGGAACATTTTTTTTTTTTTTTTTTTTTTTTTCGCTTTAAAAAGGAATGCAAACTCCCACAACACCATGCATGCTTGAGCTTTTCAGGCAATTGGGCACGGCTGCAGTGCAACGTGCTCATATATACTAACTACCCATATTGATATTCTGCATCACTCCATTGTACCCCTGACATTTCTGCTTATCTTGTTATTTGAAATTGCCTTGTGAAAGAAGCGGACAGAGAAGGGGACGGGAAAAGATGAAAGCGGAAGCACACGAAGAATTGGATTTTGAATTTCTGCCTCCAGCTTTGCAACGAAAGGTATGTGAAGAGAAGATCTTTATTAAATCATGTACTCCGTATTGATTTGGGTATTATTACGGCTGTCCTGACTTCACCCACCCCATCTGTTCCAAACCACCATCTCCTTAGGCTTCTGTCACGTCTCCTTTCTCACCATCCCATTCTTTTGGATTCAAATGGCGAACAATGCGGGAACTTCTAGTTATCATTCTAGCTTTACTCTAGGAACAATGGCTTGGCCCGTGTTCGGATGTTGCTATAGTCGGATGATTTGCGGATGGATTCCACTAGCGCTCGCACTACTGGAGTCGAAGTGCCAAACTATTATCTATGGTGTGAACTGGGCGCCGGAGTCGCGCGAGCCATGGCTGCTTGATATTCTAATGAAATGGTTCCTCCGAGCTCCACTTAGAACTTGGTGGCTAACATGGTCTCCTTATCCCCTATCATAGTTCTTCTCCAATGTCGAACGCCTCCGTCTAGCCCAAGGTGATCGCTGGGATGGCATTAACTATCAACGCCGCTTGGCTAAAGTGCCTCGCCGCCTCCCCTTTTGTATCCCTCAGGGTCGCTCTTACCCGACATCCTCCATAAAATCCCTCATTAAGAACAGGAAACGCCGTCCGCACAAGTCTTCCTTTCCAAACACGACTAAGAAGCTCCGCAAAGTCGACTCGCTCCAGTTGGCCCATCTTGCCTTTGACGTGGACTCGCGATGCTTTCATTCATTGCCACCTAAAATCCAGCAGAAGCTCTTCTCGAAAGAAGAACAGAATTGGTTTCACCGAACGCAGTTTGAAGCTTGGTTCTTTAATGCTACTGGTGAAGCGCCTTACCCGCTGGAGAACGCAAGACGTTCCCGGCATCAACCTCCTGAAATTCAATCCACGGACAAAAACTCTATTGCAACCTCACAGTCATCCACCTTATACTTCGACTTCTCTGATTCGGATTTGAGTTCTGATACCGACATGGACAACTCGCTCTACGATAACTTCCGCTGGTTTGAAGAGGATGGAGATCTTGACCTAAGGCTGGACGAGTACCACGCGCATGTTGCCAAGTCGATGCCAAATTTGCCGCCTCGAAGGCGGCCTTCTTTTCGAACGGCGCTATCATTTAATCCAGACGCTTCAACTCGCAAACTAACATCGGCGGTGTCGCGTCAAAAAGCACAATCCGTGCGTCGATCATCGACGTTTCCGACAGCGCCGATGAATATCACGGCTCGTAGTTCAAATTCTCGACCGTCATCGAGCCAAAGTCAAGCTCATATATCTCGGTCTTCCACGTCCAGTATCGATCCATCTGCGCAATATTATCAGGACCCTGAGGCCCGCCTTAAACTGCGGGTCTACCTGGCCTCCCCGCAAAACTTTGATGAAGCTGTTGAGTTCGGTTTTCCGGCTCAAAACAATGAGAGAACCATGCCAGCTGAACGCAAAACGAAGCGTCAAATGTTTACTGGCACGTTCCTCGATGACGAGGATTCGCCTTTTTCAGACGAACGGTGTGATAAGCGAATGAACGTAGCTCGACTCTCGTATGTGCACAATTCACGCTCATCAGACTGCGGATGCCCAAATCCAAGACACCAGCCATGGTTGCTACCACTGAGGCCTAGCAAGCAGCAGCATGCCGGTAGCAACCGCGAAATGACTCTGAAGATGACGCTGACGAGACCCGACCTTCGGACGACCGTGCCACCGCCCAGGGTGGACCCACAGAGGCTGCCACTGGAGGATAGCGGTTCCCACATATGGGAATACAGTGAGGATGGGCAAGGGTTGATGAAGAAAATGTGGCGTAAGTTTCGGAAACAGAAATTCTGAGCTTTTTGTCCTTTATGCCTTCTTCTTTACTCTATGATTAATGATTCTTTGAACTTTTCATCGATTAGCGGTGCCCGTTAGTATTGCTTGTACATACATGAATAGGCTTTTCGTAGCAGCCCAATCGGAAATGAGATACAGTACTGTACCTTCCATACTTAATAGTTTATTAAACCCCTCGGTAGCCACCAGTAACTTCAGAACAAGAACTAGCAAGTTGTTTTCTAGGATTGCGCGGATGCTCATCCCATAGGTGAGATTACTATTATAAGCTCAATATGAGTATCATGGTTGGATACTGAATGGTAATGCTGCTTTTTAGGCGGTCAATTGGCAAAAATAAAGAGCTAATGCTTCGATAAGCAATCTTACACGTGACCATGCAGCTCCCTCTGAGGCCACGCAGCTATCCACCGCGCAATACATTCTTAGTTTGAAGCCATTCGCGTTGCGGCCCTGAAATTTTACCCATCTACTATCCTTTTATCCAGTACAGATTAGGTAGCGTGTATTTGAACTCAACCACCCCATTCTTCCTCCCGCATCACCCAAACGTCATCGGAGCAACAGCTCCTCACCGAAGCATAAGCCTTGTGTGCGTTCTTTCAAATGTTTCAATAGTCACGGTCATGATTTCTAGATGGCTACTACTAGTGAGCGGCCTGCTATTGGCGCTCCTTGCCCAGCGTGGCGCTGCAAAGTCAAATTTGCCAAAAATTGCACCACCGACTAAGATCGATCATAAACCGAGCTCCCTCTTCTACTTCGATGACACGGACACTGTTCTTATGAGCACGGTCAATGGCGATCTGCTTCGGTCAGTCGATGCAGGCGAAACTTGGTCAGTTGTTGAGGGCGATGACGGTGACATGAGACATCATGTTCTTTTAATCAGACAGCACCCATATGACAATCGGAAGGCTTACGCCTTGGGACCCAACGGCCGTCACTGGGTTACAACGGATCAAGCGAAAACATGGACATCATTTAATATTGTCGAGATTCCGGCGATAAGGCATTACCCCCTCGTGTTCCATGGCGGGGACTCTAGCAAAGTGATATTCCAGGGCGAGAAATGCGCAGGCCGGTATTGCATTGTAAGGTCATACTATACGACAGATGATTTCGCTACGGTCAACCTGCTGCGTGAGAGCACTGGTGGATGTGCTTGGGCTGTGGGACACCCGCAATTTGCTGAAGATGTTAATTTGGCCGAGGAGATCAAGGACCGTTCGTTCTGTGTCGTCCCGGGTCTGAAAGTGCCGCTTCCACACGCCAATCGCCTTGTATACTCTGATGACTATTTTAGGGGCAACGTTGAAGGCACGGAGACCAAGCTCCAAGAAGGACGCCCTGTGTCAGGGGTCATTAGCACCGCTGCAGTTAAGAAATTCATAGTAGCCGCGGCCAAATCTAAAGGGACAGAGGAGCTCGCGTTGTACGTGACAGTTGATGCTAAAAATTGGCACCGCGCAGAGTTCGATGGTCATCGAATAGAGGAAGATGCGTACACGATGCTAGAGAGTACAAATTACAGCCTTCAGGTGGATGTTCTGACTAGTCCAAGAAGTGGCATGGGCGTGCTATTTACTTCAAACTCGAATGGCACCTATTTCACCCGCAATATTGAACACACTAATCGTAACTCGAAAGGCATGGTCGACTTTGAAAAGATTGCTGGTATCCAAGGGATAGTGCTGGTCAACACCGTACAGAATCCAGAGGAAGTCGAATCTGGTTCCGCCAGAAAGAAGATTACCAGCAGAATTAGTTTCGACGATGGCAGGACATTTCAGCCTTTGAAGGCAGACGGGGAAAACCTGCATCTTCACTCTGTAACTGCGCTTACAAATATAGGACGGGTGTTCTCAAGCCCGGCACCGGGGCTAGTTATGGGAGTAGGAAATACAGGCAATCATCTCCAAGAATACGCTGAATGCAATCTCTATATCTCAGATGACGCGGGAGTGACCTGGCGCCGTGCTCTCAAACATCCCCACAAGTATGAGTTCGGGGATCAGGGTGCCGTTGTTATAGCGGTGCATGATGAGGGTAAAGTGGAAAAGATCAATTACTCCCTTGATCATGGCAAGGAATGGGCGTCTGTCGAGCTCCAGCATAAGATCTACCCCACAATGGTTACCACCACACCCGATTCCACTAGTTTGAAATTTATTATTATTGGTTCCTTAAAGGAAGGTCAAGATGGTGAACATGTCATTTACTCGATCGACTTCGATGGCCTCCATGAGAGGAAATGCGACGATGGTGACTTTGAGAAATGGCCGGCTAGACTGGATGAACATGGCGAACCAGATTGCTTGATGGGTCATAAACAATTTTACAGGCGCAGAAGGGCCAACGCGAACTGTTTTGTGGACGAGGAATTCAAGGATCCCGAGCCGATCTTTGAAGCATGCAAGTGCACGACAGAGGATTTCGAGTGTGAATACAGGCGCACCGGAGATGGGAAAGGGTGTGTCCTTCCCTCCCCACTAACCCCTCCGGAAGGCGAGTGCAAAAGACCTGATGATAAATTCATGGGCCCATCGGGCTGGAGGCTCATCCCAGGAAATGCTTGCATTCGAGATGGTGGTGAAAATTTGGACAAAGACATTGAAAGGTCTTGCAAGGACGCCAGCAGTCCACCGACTGACGGCAAAATTGGGGTGACTTTGCAGTTGTTCGATGCAAGAGACTACGCGCAGTATTATTATTTAGAACGACAGTCCAGTAGCTCTGGAAGTGACGAAACCATCATAATGCTAAACAGTGAGCACGAGGTCTATGTGACGCATGATCATGGCAAGACATGGGAAAGGCCGCTGAAGGGAGAAGAAATTACCAGAGTCTATCTGCACCCTTATAGCAGCGACGTGGCGTTCCTTCTTACCGATGGCAAAGAGGGCTTTTGGACAGAAGATCGTGGCTATACTTTCAAACCATTTCAGGCTCCGGCTCCGCCCACTCAGGATCGCTTCTTGCAAACTATAGCGTTCCACCCAGTGCACAAGGATTGGTTAATCTGGACCGGCGCCGTGGATTGCCACACCGGTGACTGCCATTCGGACGCTTTCATCAAAAAAGGGCATGGTAAGAACTGGGAGCCTTTACTGAGCTATGTCCAAAAATGCGAGTTCGAAAGTAGAGAAACCCGGCCAAACAGTACAAATCTCGTATACTGCGAGCAGTTTGAAAAGCAGAGCAAGAACGGTCGACTGCAGTTGTTGTCGAGCGATGACTTTTTCAGTGACAACGAGATCAAATTTGTCGATGTCATAAACTACGCTACAATGTCAGAGTTCATCATTGTAGCATCGCGGCAACCAGAAAACCCTGATTCATTGGTAGCTAGTACGAGCGTTGACGGTAGGACTTTCGCAAGAGCACAATTCCCGCCAAACGTTCAAGTGCCTGTTCAAACCGCATATACCGTGCTCGAAAGCTCAACGCACGCCGTTTTCCTGCATGTGACGGCGAGCAGCATAGAAGGGGGTGAGTATGGCCCTATTATCAAGAGTAATAGCAACGGGACATCGTACGTTCTTAGCATCAGTGCAGTCAACCGAAACAGTCTGGGTTATGTCGATTTTGAGAAAATGCAGGGCTTAGAAGGGGTGGCTATTGTAAACGTTGTCAGCAACGTGGCTGAAGTCTCGAAGAAAGCACCAAAAAAGCTCAAGACTATGATCACTCATAATGATGGAGCGCAATGGATGTTACTTCCCCCTCCAGCTAAGGACGCGGATGGCAAAAGCTTTGGCTGTTCGGTCGTAGCAGGGAAAGGCACAGATGACTGCTCGCTCCATCTCCATGGCTATACAGAGCGCAAAGATGAACGGGACACTTTTGCTTCTGGATCCGCAATTGGTCTGATGATGGCTGTGGGTAATGTGGGTGACCATCTAGCCGGTGGAGATGAAGCAGATACGTTCCTCACAAATGATGGTGGGATTAGCTGGAAGTCCGTCAAGAAAGGGAAATATATGTGGGAATACGGTGACTCCGGCTCGGTTATTGTTATTGTACCCGAGTCCAAGCCCACAAAAACTATACACTACAGTCTCGATGAGGGCGATACCTGGGAAGAATTTCGGTTTTCGGATGTAGAAGTGCGGATTAACGATATTTCAACCGTGCCATCCGATACCTCAAAGAACTTCCTTCTTTGGGCTAGAGTGTCTAATTCTGAAGTCCAAGATAAGTTCGCCACGTTCAACATTGACTTCAGTGGAGTCCGCCCGAGACCATGCTTGCTGGATGAAAGTCAAGGGGATAGTGATGACTATTATATCTGGGAGCCAAAGCACCCTTTCCAGGAGAATAATTGCCTGTTTGGCCACAGTGAACAATATCACCGCAAAAAGCCGTCAGCCCAATGTTGGAACGATTGGCGAGAATCCCACGTTCACAGCATCGGAACGAACTGTACATGCACGAGAGCTGATTATGAATGGTAATTGTTTCGTTTATTCCCCCGCGCCTTCAGTTATAATCTGCGAAGACTAACGTTGGTTAGTGATTACAACTATGAACCCCAGAGCGATGGTAGCTGTGCCCTCGTTCCGGGACTTCCTAAGCCGGATGCTATGGAAGTCTGTAAAAAGCAGCCTGACACAATTGAGTACTGGGAGCCAACCGGATACCGTCGCATTCCACAAACAACTTGCCAGGGTGGTCTGAATCTGGATCATTTTGTCTCCAAACCCTGTCCTAACAAGGAGGAGGAATATAAACAAAAGCACGGCCTAAGTGGCGTGGGCCTTTTCTTTGCCATTATGAGCCCTCTTGCTGTAGCAGGAGCTGCTGGTTATTATGCCTATAGCAGGTGGGATGGCAAGTTTGGGCAGATTCGCCTTGGAGAAGATGCCGGCACCTCGCAGAGCTTCCTGTCCCGAGACTCATGGTTTGTCACAGTGCCGATTGCGATTGTGGCAGGCATAGTGGCCGTTGCCAGAGCTCTTCCGCTTCTAGTTACGAGTCTGTGGCGGGGTGCCAGTGGATTTATTCGCCTTGGACGGGGCAGGGGTTATTCAAGGCCCTACGCATCTCGCGGTTCGTTTGCAGCGCGCCGAGGCGATTATACTAGCATTGTTGACGATGAGGATGAGCTTCTCGGCGTGGAGGACGCCGAATTGGACGAAGATGACGAGGCTTGATCGCTTACTTTACATCTCGATGCCCTTGGTCATCTCACAGGTGATTCTACGATTTATGTTATATTACGGAAGTAGTATGTCTTGTATACCGTGTTATGAATTTATAGTGAGCGATTGTGGGCTCCACCGTATCCACAATTCAAATCAACCCTGCTCTAGAACAGATTGCCCCTTCCTCCCCTGTTTCTCCCTTTCACCTTTCCCATTCCCCTTTATTGTTATTTCTTGGACGGATGACAAACCTACAGAATAGGAAGACAATAGCATACGCAAATGTCTCCAGAAAGTAACATCTAAGGTATAATAGACAAATGATGCCAATCGGAAGCTCCACAGCTCTTTTGATTGTAGCAGCTAAGTAGTCATGTATCTTATCATCGGAACAGAGCTTAATAATGAAAAGAGCTTCCTGGTCGACCATAATGATTTGACCTAAAGCTTTATACGATATAACGTGGTCATTACGTAGGTCCACGCAATGGCTACTTCCCTTAAGAATAGTGGCAGAAATTCTCTATCACAGTGCCGTTGTATGCAAACTTCTTAAAGGCAACCAGAAAAGTAGCCTTCAGCGGGAAACCCAGGGACCTTGGATGGTAATAAGTCACAATAGCTATGAAGACTGTACCTTGCCCTTTGAGAAATCTTCCGGTCCAAATGATTCAGGGAGAAGCTGCAGGAGGAGCATGAGTCAGTACCAGTGGGCGTGTCACGTTTCCAGTGAGCTTTTGGATGCCAAAAAAAAAAAAAAAATATAAAAAAAAAAAAAGAAGAAAGACAGACAACATGATAGGAACCATCTGACAAGGCGGTTACATACCTCACGCATTGTCTTGATAGTGTAGGTTCCTTCCGAGCCATACATGTAAATGGGGAAAGAGGGAGTTGTAAATTCGCTCATGCTGTATGATTATCGTCAGCGCTGTAAACGGTGCTGGCGAGAACGCATCGATAAAATACTCGAGAGGGCCATGATGCGGGCCCTCATCATGCGAGTCGACCGAAGACAGAGAAATGAAGCAAGAAATAGCAAGACGAGGAGGGTTCGAACTTACAACTGTCTGCACATGCCGCACGGGGACGCTGGAAGGTTACTGTCGGTAGCGACAGCAACAGCTTTGAAGTCATGATATCCAGCGACCTGCAACGATCATCTTGAGTTAGCGGGGAAGTCCCGTGCAATTCACAAGGATGCTGACGGAGTTCACAACTTACGACAGCAGTACCAAAGGCCACTCGTTCTGCGCATGTGCCAACAGGATAGGCCGCGTTTTCGACATTGGCGCCGACGATGTATTCACCAGACTGGGTGAGAATACAAGCTCCAACGCGGAATTTAGAATACGGGCCTTTAGATACACTTAGAAACCAGACAGTGCATAGAGCGGTGGCAACGAACGATGAAACTCTATGTGATGCATGAGTTGCGGCTGACTTACAGTAGGCCGTAGCTTTAGCAGCGATTGCCTTGGAGGCAAGGGTCTGGAGTTCTTGGGTAGTAAGAACAGATTCAGAAGAAGAAGAAGACATGTTTAATAGCGCCTGAAGTATCTCATTTGTCTCGATGGGAATGGGATGCGACAGGTTAATAATGTAAGTTGAGTTATAGAAGAGGGGATGGGAGGGGTATGAGTTCGGCCGTGGAAAGAAGCTTCGCTATCAGGATGATGTCGTTCGGCTTGCAGCTAGTACGGCGAATACCCCACTTGTAATTATGCTGTTATCATCGTTTGTGGTGACTGTAGATATAAGGTGGGCCAAGATCATGGAACTATGTAGGCAATCAAGACAATTTCCTAAGGAGAACTTCAGTCTCGGTGAACGTTTCAATGTGTTAAAATGTTCATTAGTCGGTCCATTGTTTTCTTTCTTATAACGAAGATGTGAACTAGCTATACAAAATATCTAGAACCTGACTTTAGGAAGAGGGAAGAAAAGGAAAGATTATATGAACATGGAAAGGGTTTTCAACACTCATGCCAATGCCCGATGGGTTCTCTTGGATATAGCGATAATAAAATTGGGGTGTGGGGTTAAAAAAAAATCTAGTGGCAAGATAGAAAGCCCCCCCCAAAAACAAGGGGAAAAAAAGGAGGAACAAGGTCATAGGTATCATCCAATATAAGAGAAGGAAAATGAACGTCTAATGTAGAGCAGGCTATCCAAAATAACTCCGTAGTCCTTCGTACACTGTAAAAATGAAGGCTGAACTGGGTGCTGATCGTGCACAAGTTACCCCGCAGCCTCGGTACAAAGCCTTGAGTCCTTGTTGCTTCCATAGAGCCTTGCCGGCGCCCCAGAAAGTTTGTCGTTGACCATTGATGGAGCCGTGAGTTATATCTTCTGTTTGCATGCGGGACTTAATTGTATCTGCCGGATAGAATAAAAAGTTGTAGCTTATACCAGCTGCTGCTCCAGCAATCATTTGTTGATAAAGCGGGAGAGAAGCAGATTGATGCTCTGAACCGCTTTTCGAAGCGGATGTGGGATATGCGCGGAAAAGCGCCGAGACCCCCTCGTAGCCCCCAAACCAGGCGGCACCTCCACCAGTCTCTCGAATGAGAGTCCCCAGCTGCCCTCGCCAAAATCCTAGTATACCATCTTGACGGAATATGGATGCGGCCAAAGAGAGTGGACTAGCGGCTCTGGTATTGGAACCTTCCAGAGGTACCTGCATTTTGCACTTGATGAGTTCAATGGGAGTGAGGGCAAGTGAAGTGATGGACCCAGATGCAGCCCCACTGACCAGTAAGGCTGCGAAGGGTAGCGGGTCCGTCGAAGAGTAACATGTTGACTTTAAGACATCTTGGATCATGCGATAGCTCCAGAACAAGCAGCTATTCTCTATGGCAGCACCGGCCATAGGGGCGCTGAGACCTCGATATAACCCTCTAAAGCCATCGGCCTGAAATGACTGCCGAAAGCAGTCTATTGGCCCCTTGTATCGAAGAGGCAGATGGTCGGGTTGAGATTGCAGGCGCACCTTCACCGTGTCAAAGGGGTACTCGATGACCTTTCCAGCCATTCCTGCTGTCTGTAGGTGAATAGTTAACCCAAGCAGCGCTCTACTAGGCGCGGTAGGCAGCATTACTTACGGACCCGAACATTATATCCTTAAACGCCTCAACCCCCTGATTGGGGGGAAGTGTAGGGAGCTCCATTGACATATCATTCTTGATTGTGATTGCATGTTCTGCAGCCGCCATGGGAGTAAGGAGGGGAATTACGTCTGATCCAACCAAGAAAACGGGAAAAAGAAGGGGAGGAATGAGAGCGAGAGAGGTGAAACCCTATCGGCAGGACATTGTATGGCTCCGTGTAGAATCGGAGAGAAAGAGTATTTAAGGTAAGATTTCGGGGCGACGAGGAGGGGGCGGTGTAGTGTGGTAATCAACGAGGGATTTCTAAGTAAGCCCGAACCCACGCGCGATAAAATCAGCAAGTGAGCATCGCCTGTAGATGAAAAATGAAGCCAAGACGCGGGATTTGGGAACAGTGGGGAGCGTCTGCAGCAGTGGTGGTGATAATTTCAACTAGAACAACGACCGGGAAGAATCGTGGCTGGCAAATCCCTCATTGCAGATGTCAAAGTGGGCATCGGCTGAAGACTTCAGCCGAGATCCGTTTATCTGATCGGTCTAAGATAACTTTTTCCTCAAAATTTCAAAGGCCGCAAAACGGCCAGTCCCTCCGCCGAGGAAACCCAAAATTATATCAACCGCTTTCCATCTCTCACAGTGCCCCTTCCCGAGCTCCGCTTCTTTGCGCCATTCACTTGGTCTGCTATTTACTTTTTCTGCTGGCCATGTCCTTCACGGTATCGGCCACTCCGGCTGATCCCACAAAGGGTATGCGTAAAAACGGTATGTAATAGATTCTCGCTCCCCACTTATCCCACCCTGCCCTGCTAATTTTTCCTGCCTTGGACCCGCAGGAAAAAACTGGCGCGATACCAAAAAGCCGTTCCGTCCTAACGCTGGTCTGACATCGTACGAAAAGAGATTGGAAGCTCGCAAGCATCAGGAAGCTGTTAAAGAACACGAAAGAGAACTCAAAGAAGAGAAGGAGGCCGAACGGAAGGTATGCGGAACGATGACCATTGAGCATTGAGAGGTTTTATGTGCGAGCTAACTGACATTGTTGCGCAGGCGCATATCCAGAGAATCAAGGAGCGTAGGGCTGCAAAGGAGGAGAAGGAACGCTACGAGAAGATGGCGGAGAAGATGCATCGCAAACGTGTCGAACGATTGAAGCGTAAGGAAAAGCGCAACAAATTGCTCAACTCGTAATTGTGGTGGGAGAAATCTTCTTGGTTCTTCTTTTCCTTTTCCTTTTCCTTTCCGTTTTTATTTTTCCTTTCCACCCCCAACTACTACTACTACTTCTTTTATCGTTATCTTATTTTACGCCCTATCATTATCGTCGTCGCGTTTGAATTCGCTCTTTCCTCTTTATTTGCCGCGGTCTTAAATTTGATTCTCGGGCAATACAAAGACAGTGCTTACGGTGCAAGTCATTGGTTGGACGGCAATACAAGGAGTTGGGCGTATGATATTTGTGATATTTGCTGTTTCACTCACTAGTTTTGTTCGGTACCCCTGATATGTACAGTTAGACAGGACTAGATATAGGTGATCAGATTTGTCTTCTCTGTTTCCTAGAAATATTCCTGTGTGTGACCTTCGAAACTAGTATAAATGAGGCCCGATGATCCCTTCCGAAATTCTAAGAGACATTAAGACACCAGCTGAAGGCAAGCGTCGATCAGTCTTGGCGTGGTGTTCCGCATAATCACATAGTAAGTGAGGTTGTGGGCGACACATACAAGTATAGTTTTCCACACTCTGTACTATCTTTACTTGCTGGTCAAAGAAATAGGGGCGGTGAAGACGCAGCAAAAAGAGGGGCAAAAGGGAAACAAAAAAAGAGATGGAATCTTCACTGAGAAACTCTTTGCCCGCGTTGCTGTCGCCATCCAGACAGCTCTCCGCTTCTCACCCTTTCACTACCCATGGCTCTAGTACCGCCGGAAACCACAAACCCACTCAGGTCCCGTCCGACACCGATGGACCGTTTGCATACTCCAGAGACGGTGATTATGTTGCCTGGAACAGCAGCCGAGAACCGCCAGTTCTCCAAACACATTGTGACCGTAAGGATCGCGAAAACGCCTCAGGGGCGACTCGAGAAAAACATCACCGTCATTTGGCCTTTGACCCTGCCAGCCTAGATCCTATCAAATTCAGACCACGTCATAAGCATAAGCATAGCAAATCCCGTGACGGGCGGTTCCCACGAATAATGAACCCTATCGCGTCCTCCGCTAGTGCCAGGGGCTTGCTGCCCCAATGGTCTGGTGGTCGCGAGAAGGAAAGCGATCCCGACGATGGACTTGCATTACTTAGACCCGTGACAAGGGAGACAACTCGGTCGCGTTGGGGATCTGAATCTACCACGGGACTCGGTACTGGTAGCAGGAAAGGCAGTATACTCGATGAAATTGACCGGAACAATCATCTGGGTCTGATCAGACGACAGGAGGTACGCTCGCTAGACGATTTGGAGCAAGTGAGAGAGAGGAGAAAACAAGGGGAACGGTAGGTAATTTCTTGCCCTGTTCGTTCCGGTTGATCTAACGAGCTCGCTGGCAGCTACCTACGATCCGCTTTATCGATAATTGGCACACTTGCAACGGATATCACCCGCAGGCTTGATTATACTTACTATAATTTATTGGAGAAGCTCGCCGCTCTCCACGTCACGATCGCTTCTTTCCAAGAACTCTCTGTTTCGACATCGACACTCTTCACAGACTTTGAACGGGAGACCACGAATCTGGATCAGGACATTCGAAAGCAAATCGGGGACCTCGGAGATTTTCAGCCGCAGATGCAGAAGATCGAGGCCTTGGAAGAACGTATGAAAGCGGGAAGGATGAGGGCTGAAACGCTTAGCTGTAGGCTCCAAGAGATGCGGAAAGAAATTGATCGTTGGGAGAGAAAAGAGGCAGAGTGCCAAATACGAATCAGTCGCCGCCTCCGTATATTTTGGGGTTTGATTATGGCAGGAATTCTCACTCTCGCCGTAGCTCTTATTGTCCAGAACCGGATTATCCTGGAGTCGCCGGAGTCTGACATGGCTTCGCAAGTAGCGGCCGTCACAAACGGCTCTACTGGAGCCCTTTTGCACGAGCAAGAAATTGAGAATCATTGGCTGGCCACAGATATTCCTGGAGTTAGGTATGCGCTATCTCAATATCCATCGAAGCTAATCTCTCGTCACGATACCCGCTACGCTACTGACCGGGCAACCTGTACTTCTGCTAATCCTGAGGATGCGAGGGCTACTGACCAAGATCCATTGAGAATATTCGACGAGCTCTGACATGCGATATTCCTGAAGTCCTAGAGCTCAACGTGATCTACCTTTTTTGTCAAGGCCAGCCTTGAATTCCTTTTGACAACCTATCGAGACTTTTGTATACTATTGACATGATACCCAATATGCAACACTGAACTTGTACATTATGCGTCTACGCCGTCAACCAAAGATTGTTCATCATTGGTTAACTGCCTCCCTTCTTTTTCTTGTCCTCAATTACTTCAATATTCGCTTCTGGTATTTCCTTCCCATAGACCTCCAATAACCAGATTTGGACATCATCGCTCACGTCACCCTGTACTGTAATTTCCTCATTCCCCGCGGCAGACCGTGTCACTGAAGAACCTGTTGCAAATTTCTTGCCGAGATCCTTGGCAACCTTCTTATTTTCCAGACCATAGACTTCCAAACCTGCGATGACCGTGACATGCTTGCGTTTGTTCCGTTCAACACGCTTGATTTGAACCTTAGAGGCCGCCTTGCGCTCTGCGTCGCGCGCTTCTGCTAGAGCAGCTTTTGCCTCCTTCTTAGCAGCGTCCTTCGCTGCACGCTCCTGGGCAGATATAGAAAGTGTCGATAAATTAGCGCTGATGGCTTCTGCAAAGGAACGCAATCCTATTAGCCTGTTCTTCACTACACTATGCTGGAGTAATGTTTTGTTGTACCTTCAGAGTGGAGTCGACGGTATAGTTCCGGTTGTTTCTCTTTCAGCCATTCTTCGCATTTCTTCGCCGTCCCACCAAACTCACAGTACTAGGATAATTGAAAGTCAGTCAAACTGCAAGTTGTGGTGTTTCCTGCCCAAGCACCGGTGCTGGGCGAATGCCCGAAAAAGGTGAAGAAAAGGAAAGAAAGGAAAGAGAAGAGAGCTCGAGAATTCAAGATCTTATTACAGCGAATGAAGAGATTTCATACCTCCGGGGGCAGGGTGCAAACTGTAAATCGAACAAGTCAGTGATAACTATTCACAATCCCTGCATTGCGTCACAGAGGAAAAGAGGCGACTCACCCCCGCAATATACAATATGGCGGGCCTGAGATTCAGCGGGGCCAGATTGCACTACTTCGGCCATTCTGAAGTGTGGCTATTGTGTTTTCTTGGACTTTTCTGGCTGTATGGGCTGGAAATGATTTGTTTACCGGTAGAATCGATTATCGAAACCCAAGCCCAGAGTACGCGATATCACCGCGGGGTTGGCCGCCAGTCGCACTAAACTGCTTATAGCATAGCCCCACTTCCGGATCAGATGATTCCGGGTTTATTGGTCGCCCTAGTACGCTACAGTTGATCAAAGGACTCACATCAAAGAGCTTTGGCTCGTTGCAAGAGTTGACGCCGTTGGACTTGGACCTGCTGGATTCTGATAGTATCCCTAGGCAACCTCTTGGTACAAGGAAAAATGATTGAGAATCGCAGAAAACGGTGGCTTGTGATTTGGAAAGAGAAAATTTGCAAAGGAGAAGGCTTACAAACTGCCATGGCTTCGCAGTAATGGGAACTGCAGATATAAGGGGTTCTCAGCAAGCATGCATCTCTGACTAGTCACGTTAGAGTACTGTCAACTTCCGCTCTGGTGCGAGTGGAATTCGCAGTTATCATTTTATGATGGGGTTCATGTCCATGACTTCAAAAGAGATGCAGTGTCAACCGAGAGGGCGTGGCCCTGGGTATATTTCTTGATACGTCTCGTACTTGGGAGCCTTTGGTGTCAAGGTGGCATAGACATTGCTATAGTCGCTTGTATAGCATTTTTGGTTGTCAGGTAGGACTAAGTTCTTATTCTAGGATTCCTGGGCGGCGAGGGTGGTTTTGAGACTGATCGTGTTGCTCTCGTTACCATGGTCCACGACGATCTGCCGTTTTCGGTTCTATCGCCCCTACCTAGACTAATATTCTAGTACCTTACTCTAGTCTGATTATTGTGTGTATCGGCTTGTACTGCCTTCTCCTACTCGGTTGGAAGATACTTGTTGCCTCTGAGCCTCTATGACTCATATAGAACAGGTCTTCAGAACTGTAGAAATTGGCGTGGAAGATGACAGTTGTTTAAATCTAGTTAAAGTTTGAGTGGCTTTGCTAATTCATTCCAAGGCTTCACCGAAGTGGTCCTTGCTTCATAGAGTTAACATTAAAATGCCGATGATATCGTGTTGCCTCCCGAATAAAGCAGCCCTCAAGCCCTTTATCTTTACTCCATTAAGGACCCCTTGATAAATTTCTTTAGCATCCATGGACGGTGCAGATGAATGCTTATTGAATGTACTTGCCCAACACTTTGGGATATAAATCCTTAATCTTGAAGCTGGGATAGGCAATATGGGTGTGACACAACTACCGATATATGGGTCCTAGTGACTTACGAGGCAACATGTATATATATTCTTTGACCAAGTCTAGACGGTACTCTCCGCCTTCCCCTACTAAGCATGTTAGCGCTATCTATGTTACTACAAGATCATCGAAGTGATCACTAATTGAGCATGCATAGCTGCGTCAACCCAAACGAGCTATGTTGTGGCTACTATTACTTGGTAGGATGAGTTTAACTATCAACCTTGTCTCATATAAGCTGCTTCCCCTTCACGGATTAATGGACCATCCGGTTCTTTGATATTAAATCATGGACACTGCTCAAGAGACGAATGTCCATTGTTTCCTTTCCCGGATTAAAAGCTGGCAAAGGGAGGAATTATTCAAGAGAAACGGGTCTTGACGATTTTCTGAATCGAGATTACTGCCGAGGACTAGAATATCTCCGTTTCCTCTTGACATATTTCTCTCTTATCAAGCTTTGTAATATCACCTTGACAGATGTATCTTATCCACTAATGCACTCCCTCAAACATCTGCTACAGCAGCACAACTCATTCGCGAAGAGGAGGGAATCTTAGCATCCGAGTAGATTCATTTCTCAGAAGGCCTATAGGCCGCGGACAAGAAAACCAGAATTCCATGGAGGGTTTTGAAAAAGAGGACTCTCCCATGAATCTTACATGGAAAGGTGAGGGGCGCGATAAGAATCCGAGATAATCAAAGAGTGGATCGAGAAAGAATTTATATTGAACGACCAAAGCATTGCCTGAATCAAATAGCTGGTGGGCTTATAGCAGTGCAGCATGTGTATAGGAAGCAGGTATTCAGAGACTTCTGGTAAGGGTATAATCGCGCATGGTCCAGGCCTTGGTTAGAGAATCCAGCTATTTTCCAAAGTGAGGTCTATGCTTAAACTAAAAGTTGTTCTAACAAGAGTATCACATCATGTCTTAAATCACTTCAGCTTGAGCCACACTCAAAGAGAGACACTCGGGCAGAACTACTATCGTTGATACTTGGGTGTTATGAACTTCTGAATAGCTGCTGCATTATAGCATTTCTGCCCTAGTCACTTAACATTCAGAATCCTAGCCAGCCAGGAGCCTCTGATGAGACTAGTGGCCCCGCACATTTTCTGCCTAAAGTAATATCAGTGTAGTAACTATTATATCTGTCCCCAAAGGCGAAATACGTCTGGAGGCTAGCTACTACCGCCTGTGTCCTGACTCACACTGGTCATCAGATGAGTCATAAACTTGTGTAATAATCAGCAATAGCTATATGATAAAAGGCATATATGATATGTCAGCGATATGAACATCGAGATGTGCATCTTTTGATAAAGGAAGAGGTTGCAATAAGAGACAACCGCCTTTTGACAAAGGTGAGATAAAGCACGTTCTGTTTTAAGCTAGGATTGGTCCCATAGAAAGTGAGCTGCGAACCATTTTTGGAGAGATAGCACAGGTGGGCTTTTGGTCTAGACTGTTGTATCTAGAACCAGGATCGAATAGTATCCCCAAAGGTCGAGCCCCACACTTCTTAAGACTCGCTACACAGTAGTGAGTTTGGTTGGCTATGCCAAGGAAAGGAAGGAAGCCAATATATTCCTAAGCGGGATTTCCTCAGCCAAGGGGGAACGACATGAGCTGGTAGGCTGTAGAACTGTTTCGGGCTGCCATGACACAGGACTTCTCCGAGTCTGATCCTTTCCGTTCACAATCAAGATTCACCCAGGTGAACAGCTGGGCAAATCCTAGAGGTCAATGTGTGAGCCATCTTAATTGGGAAAGGTTAACAAGGAAGGAATGCAGGAGCACGGGCACCAGTTTCTGGACTCAGAACCACCGTGCCGGGCTTAGGCACTGTCAGTGCTTCGGTGAGTTGACACACTCCTTCTACCTGTTAGACCAAACCGATGATTAAAAGGCCGCGCGGACCGTTACTAGTACATTTTCCTAGGTTACATATTACTTGAAGGTAAAATGCGTGCCGTTCGCGCATTGATCTGGGAAGGTAATGGCTAGGTAACTAAATGATCAATGAACAACCGATGAGAGCATTCATCACCCAAGTCGATATCTTATTTAATTATGTATATGTATTCGCCCTAGGTGCAAACACAACCTATGTGTATATGAATATGGGTGTACATACAAAGTCGGGGTGTTAGTTTGCTGGTGCAGAGCTGCCTCACACTAGGACATAGATACTAAGATAGTGCTGGTAAGATGATCGACAAACGTTTGTGTTTAGTCACTGACACGGACACTCACCTCATCATGACCCACTAGACTAACAGTACTACTAGTACTTAGTACCTACTATCGACATAGTACTCCGTACTTTAGCCAGCCATTGCTGCAAGTGGAGTCGAGAACGAGGTTGCACTGAACCAGACTATTGGGCCAATTAGGAAGGGGTGGACTGATACATTCTCTAAGAGCTGCGAGTGATGTGACAGAAAAGATAGATATCGTAGTCTTGGTGATTCTAGTCATCCCACTCTCACGCCAAGCTGACGTAGCAAAGACCCCCAGGTTGCGTTATCTACAGTAGACCAATGCGCACAGGCGAAAGTACTGAATACAATTTACCTCATTCTCTGTTACTTCTTTGCTAACGTCCGGTCTTCCGAAGCAATTCCCTAGCACTTTGATTTCTTGAGAGCACCCCCTAAAATAAATTAATAAATGATGATGATGATGATAATAATAATAATAATAATAAAGATGATGACAAAGAAGAAGAATAAGGGAAGATAAAAATAAAAGTTAATAGTTTCAATTTAGGAATCGAAGCACCCCTTATCGGAGAATTTATGTACCCTTGAATTGACCACTTGAATCATAACGGTCTGACATGCATTAACCCCCCACATCCTGTTTTCCATCGCCCTTAACACTTTTCGATATCATCGAGAGGGATTCAAAGCAGAGAGCATTTTCATATCTGAGAGAAGGAACGAAAGGAGAAGAAAGAATAAAAGAAAAGAAACGGGATTCAATACTTGACGGTGACAAGGCCGACGATGACCTCAAAATTGTACAGGTTACTGTCCATTGCCACTTCGTCTGCGTTTCCTCGGTTCGACAAACTTTGACATGGAGAGGCCTTTTTTACCTGTTACCTAAAAGAGGAAGTCTGTTTGTCCATCACTAAAGATAGTAAAGAAATGACTAGAGGTGCGATTAACAGCGCTCAGATCCTCGAGCCTAGATTCGAACCTATCGATGGTATGCATGTACAATCCAGGGTAGATAAAGTGTTCGAATGAGAGTGATTTTCTGAAATTACTACCATTGACTGCGCAAGAATGAGAAAGATTCAACATCATATGAGAGATATCCATGTCCTTTGCCACCACCCGAAAGAATCGTATCGGGAAGATCAGGGTCGTCCTTTTTTCTTTTCCCGAGTGTAGTAGTGGCTTATTACCCATCTAGTAAGTACTACGTCGTAGTAAGTCGTTGTAGTATATGTATGTATCTGCGGGTTGTCAACCTGCGACGCCCGTGCATCCGGACGCCCACTTATTTTCTCTTTTATGTTATAGTGTTCGGGTATTTAGATGACGTTCCGTGTTGCTCCGAAGGTAGGATTAAAAAAAAAAAAAAAAAAAAAAAAAAAAAAGAGAGAGAGAGAGAAAGGGCACTAATCAAAAGAATTCAGGGTAAATAGAGGAGAGATTACCATTATTTTCTTTTTAAAAGAAAGAAAGAAGGAAAGGAAATGATGGACCCCCAAAAAAGGTGGTGCAAATATCAAAAAATGCGAATATGGAATAAACAGATCAAACAACTACTAAGAGGTATTTTGACCGAAAGAGACCCTTAATTAATTTCTAGATAGAGGGGCTCCAATGTTTTAACTTCCGTCTAATCAGTGGCTAGGCCGTTTGACCGGTACTCGGAATGAACGTAAGAGGTTCAGTTTATCTCAAAAGCCGAAGATCTGGAATCTGAAGTTTCTGAACTATCCAACACGCCCCTGCAGCAATCAACGGTTGTTCTCCTCTCTTTCTTTCTTTCTTTCTTTCTTTCGTTTTATTTTATTTTATTTTTCTGTGTGAGAAAAGCAAAATAGATCTAAAATATAAACACAACACTTCCACAAGAAGCCGGGGAAAAGGAAAAGGATAATCAAGCTATCGACAGTACTACTACATCTGTTGAACAAGAAAACCGACTTACCAATGACATTATAGATTCACTATCATGCGTTCCAGACAAATAACCGCCAAGTAAGGTGTAGACCCTAAGGCTAAGGTTGGTGGTGCAACGCACGTCCCATTTTGCCATCAATACGGATTATAGATTGGGGGAGGGGCAAAGAGAACCAAGAAAGTCTCAGAGAGGAAAAAGTATAAATAGATAATAAATAAAATAAATAGGTATAGATACATATACGAAGTACATACCTATAGATGACAAAAAAATTAAAAAAAATGAATAATTGATATACATACACGAAACAAGAGTATGTATAAGAAGGATGATCCGCAGTAGAAGGGAAGTCTAAAATACCGAACTAAGAGGATCTAGACAACGTTCTATTGAGGTTCACACAGGAGTCTGGAGGTTTCTCCATGGGGTTTGATCAAGTTGTTGAATGACGAGAAATCCAAAAAGGTCTGGACGGCTAAACTCCACCTTTGGAGGTGTGGTTTAAAAGAGGGGGCACAAATCACTGTTTTCGCGGTGGAGCCCCAATCCATCCGTGCTCCAGCCAATAATTTCTTTCCATTCCACCGTTCAGGCGCATGGTAATAAAATACCAACTCTGTAAATTTACGAGGAGTAAGTTTTACTCGTCCCTGGTGGCAACCTTGCCTTTTTCTTTTCCTTTTTTTCTTTTTCTTTTCTTTTCTTTTTTTTTTTTTCCTCTCTTACTTTTCTTTTAGTCTCACTCTGCGTATGTACATTACCTTTATAGGTACTCCCCTTCCCTTCCATCTTACTCTCGATACCTTGTTATATACTACTACCATGTATGTTATGTATGTATGTATGTATGTACATTCAAGCACATCATTTCACCAAACCTTGTCATTGAACTTCTTCCGCTCTTATCGGCCCCAATTAAAGTAGGCTCTTTTACTACTATCCCCCTGTCTACTACCTGCCACCACCACCACTACCTACCTACCTACATTACTAGGTGGTATTACCTCATTGGGTTGAAAGCTTGTCAGATCGCCGCTTCCGCTTGGAATGATATTATAAGATCACTACATCATTCTTCCTTTCTTTATCTTTGAATCGCTTTTCCCGTGAGTACTTCGATTCTGTTTTTTAGATTTATAATTTTTTTTTTCTTTCCTTCTTTCTCATTATACTTTCCCTGCCATTCCCCTTTCAATGATTTCATAATTTTTTTGTTCTCTGACTAGACCGACTGGGACACAGAATAAATTACAATTTCATACATACATTCCTTACTTGAACGGATCTTCCCCCAAAAGGTCTTACCCAAAAGGCCCGCTGATACCTTGGAAATCTTAAAAGGCACCCTCTCATTCATCGAGCTTGCTGTCCCGAGCCATATCTATCTTTGAGCTATTCTTGATCTCATCTTCCGGATACGTGCTTCTCCGCCCCATTTGGTCTACGCCATTTTTCTCTAAAATGCTCTTCTGATCCTGAGACCTCTTTTATCTTGTCGATCTCTTGTTCTTCGTCGAGTGCCTCTATACAGCCTGATCCACTTGACATCCGCTGGCAATCCTCCCTTTTATTCTCCCCTCATTCATAATCTAATAGACTATTTGGCGAAAGAAACAACGAGGAAGGGAAAAGAAAGAGCCTCAGTTGTTTTGGAATACATTAACTTCAATGATTATCATTTCCCCGTGAAGATGGCTGCCGTGCTTCCCGCCTCACAGGAGAGGCACACGCAACTTTCCCCCGATCCTCTACGATGCCCTATCGCTCAAAGATACTTCTTGGAAGACTCGGACGTGATCTCAGTAAAGTCGCCCGCCAATGATTACTCCCCAAGAGATTGTCCGAGCCCAATTGTATCCTCGGCGCTTTCTCCATTTCCCCATTCTACCGATGTCGTCGGAACGGCTCCTGGTCATCTACTTCCCATTCCTGCAACCCTTAGTAGTCTATCATTCTGTGTACGCCATGGGCAGGATGATGATGCAGAAGAAGATGGCGTTGATGAGATAATACTGCCCTCATATGACGCAGGCCCAGGCGTCCCGAAGTTACCTGAAGCTCCTAGCGAAGCCTCGACCGAGTCATCAACAGACCTGCACCGTGTGAACTTGCCGAGACCGGCCGACGACAGTTCGATTGAAGAAGAGCCATCGAGACATGTTGATTACCTCGCCCATGAGTGGAAGGAGGAGGATATATGGGCCTCTTGGCGATATGTGGTTGCTCGGCGAGAAATATACGATCATGGCGTGAGGCTAGAGAATGCGTCATGGAGGACTTGGGCAAAGCTGAAGCTTAACCGGGGAACAGTATCGCCGGAAACCCTCAACTGGTTAGTGCTTCAACCGGCTTTCCCTTTTCTTCCCTCCCTTTGATTTCTGTGTTTAACCATATGCGTCCAGGCTAAAGGACTACGACGTGACCTGGTTGTATGGCCCGTTAAAGTCGTGTAGGAAGCGCAAGACCGTCTCCAACGTCTCGCCACCCCCAAGCCGCCTTGAAACGCCCACGGATAGAAAGCCGATCCTCAAGAAAAGGACGGCTTCGGAAACAATACTGCAGCGTTCCTTGTCACAGCATACTCTCCTACAGCATGCGGGCGCCATTTTGAAGGCACAGGAAGCGGAGGTCAGCCGTAATCGACCGTCCTTTTATCGTTACTCCTCAAAACTGGGACAAAGTTTCAGTCAGTCTTCTGAGGCTTATTCGCGAACGTCCTGCACTGCCACGCCAATCAATGGCTCTTCGGGAACAGGCTCACCCTGCGAAAAGCGTCATATCCATTTCAACAACGAAGTAGTGCAGTGTATTGCAGTGGAGGCAAAAGACGATGATGACGACTATTGGCCCGCAATGAACGATGACTCATCTTCGGAGGATGGCGTTGTCATGATGAGACACGGCTCATGGCAAACATGGACAAGCGAGAGGAGTACTACTCCGCGAAGCAGCTTTAGCAGTGACAACAGGACCATTGCACCACTCCCATCTACCACACTCAAGTATCGGGGAGACACTCCGGAGCCACCGGTGAATTCAATACTCAATCGATGGTCCGGTTACTTTTCATCGTACTCATCTTCTCCCTCTGTTGAGACAAGTCAAGCCTTAGAGCCGGCGTCGAACTTCTTTCTGGACGAAGCGGACAACGACTTAGATTTCAATTGGGAGCCGACTCAAGGATTACACGATTCGACGAATTGTAGTCGACCATGGTTTGTTAACCCTGAGGACGATGCGGAACTTGACCGACATTGTCTTTCATCTTCGGGAGTTTCATTCGATGACGTGGAACCCGCCAATGCTAGTATTTTTGATCGAATGGTTGATACTGTCAACACCGCTAAAGACATCGCGCATGTAATATGGAATGTGGGCTGGCGGCGATAATTGGCCTTATACCTGCAAACTCCAAGAGAATGACGATCATTTGACGCTGACATCCTCTCCTACGCGGGATATCTCT
The DNA here is from genome assembly GCA_030556085.1 of Aspergillus tamarii. NCBI lineage: Eukaryota > Fungi > Ascomycota > Eurotiomycetes > Eurotiales > Aspergillaceae > Aspergillus > Aspergillus tamarii. The sequence goes on from JARVTJ010000006.1 coordinate 1,471,640, forward strand.
TTTGCTTTCTCTCTCTTTTACATGGACCTCGGATGGCTAGGCTGGTATCGTATGGCTATTTAGGGGATGCGATACACTGACTATTGGCGTTTACAGCGATTTCCTTTGCCCCCTCATCCTTTTTCTTTTTCCCTGTCTCTTTCTTTGTTCCTCTAATCTTCTGAAAACAACGGGGGTGGGCGTTCTTGGGAGCATATAACGGTCTATGAGCGGCAATTTCTTCGTTTATCTCTTACAGGGAGGGCTATTTTCTGGATAAAGAAAGCTGATTTTTGTCTTTTGTACTTTTTTTTTTGTTTTCTTTTTCATTACCACTAGGCCCTGAGTCTACTTCAATTGTTTCTCAACCCGTGAGAGACCCTGATACATGATTAATGACCAATATATACAGAAGAATTCTATGTGTAAATGTGATGTTCTAGGATATAAAGTTTGAAAGGGTGATTGACTGAATAGCAAGCTTTAATGGGAACGGGATGGGATTGATCCAAGAACCATATCTTTAACCCGTGGATCATGTCTCTTCTTTGTCCAATCGAGGGCTTTGCTGCCATTACCCCGTTAAACTGATATATGGGTCGTACTAGCAATTTTCTTTTCTTGTTTGGACACCCTATACTGGGATCTGTTGAAATGTCCAGCACCCTTTTTAGGGGATCTGGTCCAGAGCATAATCGGTTGTCCAATTGATTTGAATAAGTAAAGGCGTGGGATACTCATGGTGTCGACTGCTCTCAGCTTATTTCTGTACACTTTCCTCCGAAGCGCTCGGGCGCGTTCATTCAAGGTTTCCACACCCTCCGGGCAACTAGGCCACACCATTCATGGGATGGGTGGAATTCTGGTCGTTCTCAAGATAGGTGCCACAAGAGAAAGTCCTCGTGCACATTGACAGCGCGCTGAAATGCATACCGCACTGTGTCGTGTTTTCCAGACCATGAGGAGGATATCCCGGGAGTTCATGCGTATGATGTGCTGCGAACCGTGCGGGAGGAGACCAAGAATACAGACCATGACTTTGCCCTTTACAACCGCCTACAGGTGCGGGGGCGCTAGGGGCTTTTGGCCGATGACAGGAATAACGATGTCAATGGACCCTTGCGGATACCAGGCCAACCTAAGATGAGGCTTGGTAAATGGGACTTTGTGCTCGTTTAGTTCGGCCATGTGCTAAGTGACCCGTCTTTATTGATGCTTATTCATAGGTTGTATGGCCGAATCTGATTGCGTGACTGTCGCAGCCGAATCACACTCGCCCGCACTACAGGAGGGGATTTCCGTTGAGTCTCTCAGCATAGCGCGGAGCAGCCGATAGAGGTGGACAAGGTCACTGCGAATAATTGGGCGGGGGACCATGTGTTGGGTAAAGTCCTCTATGATTTGGATACTTCGTTGCTTCGCTCAAGCTCTCAACAGCGCGGGTATGGGATTTTGACCCCTTTTCTGAAGGTTATAGTCGGAAGCCATAGCACTATCCTGTAGTATTGTACCACCAAATGACTCCCGAAGACTTTAAACTCATGTGGCATGTTGCGCAACAATGATTTGAAGGTGTAAGTTACTAGTCCGAGGACATCTGCCTTAGGAGATCAACTCGTCGTATCTTGTTGAAACGACTAGGGGCATCCAACAGGGTGAACTTTCTTTTACCCTTACACCGTGACATGTTCAGAGAATTTACTTTCAAGTCGACGCTTCTGGAACGGGATGATTGTGATGAACTCTCGTTCGAGACCGTCCTCGAGGGCAATGGAAATGACGACAGTACAGTTACTGCTGGAAATTGCGCACGGAATTGTGATCGAGACCCGTGCTGCTTACAATTTTCATCCAGCGATGGGTCTGTAACATACATCTGAGATCAATGGTACCTCTTCTACTCTATATTCCTAAACATGGACCATCTTCATAATATAACTTGAATAGGAAGGACTACTTGGGGTGCATACTGGCCACGTCAATACGGATCTATACGAACCCTGCTTTGATGTAAGAGCAAATTTCTAAGTTGTCGCAAATCCCACTATAGGCACGTCTATGATAATCACATGTAATGTTGCTTGCAATACAGTGTCAGGGTTTTGGGGTCTACACTATACAAGCTGTATATTGGATGAGTATGTTGCTATATTTAGGATAATGAGAAAAGACGAGACACTAACCAATGGGTATCTTGAGATTATACTAGAAAACTGGGAAACGATGTCGTAGGTTGCAGCCGTCGTGATAGGAAAGAAGATGAGCAACACTGACACGGCTCGGTCAAGGCGGAGACGAAGATTGGAGGAAACCCGCTCCTAGTAGACTTATTTACCCACCATGACAAAGAGAGCCCGAGGTCTCAACTTTCCATCGCATCTTCGGAGGATTCTTGAAACGTTTCTGGGAAGAAACCCGGCGGAGGCCAGATATCTGCGATCGAAGGGGGGTGAACTAAAGGTTGAGAGCCCGCAAGACGATCCGGATCGTGGCAGAAGGCCTGAAACGTAGAGTCATCGAGGAAGCCAAAATCTTTCAAGCCCGCTTCGCGACTGGTAGCCCATTCAGTGGTATCGAGATATGCCAAATCTTTGAAGATAGAATCTAGATCGCTAGTTGGGATTTGGCGCTCGGGGCTACCCGAAGTTCCGGCGTTAAGGTCCATCGTGTTTGCCGAAGATATAGAATGATCATTGATAGGGTTCATACCGGACATTATTGTGTTCGATACCGAGGAGTCGGGTGTGGGTGGATTATGATGCGCAGGTTGAAGTAGCGCATCGAGGCTATTCGAAGGATTGGACTTCTCTGGAAGCGCCGTCGCTTGGTTCATCTGCTGGTACTGGGGTTGAAGCGGCACATCTCTCGAGGGTTCCGTACTCTCCATTTCCGTGTCCTTCGGCGTCATATATTGCCCATCCACTGGAATACTGATGCCCAGAATGGAAGAGGTATAGTCGTAATCCATCATGTGTGAGGGGTTCACTCTGACGCGTTGCATTGATGTCTCGCTATTTGTACCTCGATAACCTTCTGTGATATCGGGGGCATATGAGTTGGTAGGCCCATCGAGGGCAGCTGTCGGTAAATTGTTTCTTGATCTTTGGAAAGTGGCCGGCGAATACGCTGAAAACTCCTTGGACTGACACCATTGTTCAATATTTGCAGTCAATGAACGATAAACGGGCCAAGAGGGGGAGAACTCCTTCGTCCGCTGAAGAAGAGCTTCAGCCCATCGTTCGAAGGGGAAAGCGTCGGATTCGATATTATTGCGCAAAGTGAATGCCTGTTTGGAAATTGTATGCAAGGAAACCTCGAAAATTGGAGGCAGGCCGCATATACGAAAGTTATCAAGATGCTGTGATATCATTGGTAGAACTCTATAAAGTAGTTTCTTAGCCCCTTCAATAGCAGGTCGTTGGGCACGGTGCAGCCCGAGTTCTTGGGGAGCAATGCGCAAATAAAGCCATAACAGTGTGGCTATGTAGGTTAAACCCAAGTATGTCTGATGCGGGAGCAAAGCCGAGTGCCGTTCTGGATAGATACTTTCGGGACCAATAAGCCGGCAACCTAGCGGTAGGCGATCGTCCCATTGTTTGAGCTCTAGCACTAGCTGCTGTGAAAAAGCGTGTGTATTATGTCGCACTGCAGTATCTTGAGCGATCTTGTTCAATACACTAGCCAGCTCAACTAGGCGGTTGAAGCAACTTAGGGCGAGAAGAGGACCACGCCGGGGGGGATTCTTCGTTTGCCCTACTCCGGTGGCCGGTAGAACATCCGCCCATGAGTTCCATTCTTCCAAGCCGTCTTCTTCTAGCAAGCCCATAGTGGCAAGGTCCCGTGGCTGCATGTAAGGTCTTCGGGACAGACGAAATGATAACAAAGAGTCGATAACAAAGCACCCAAGAAAGACTGCTTTGCCTTGCCTCAATTCATCAGATCGTCGAACGTCTGTAGTTGTGCCAAGTCCCATGGAAATAGCCATGCGGACTGCCTGACCCGTCAGCAGCCAAGCGGCAGTCCATTTCTCGAGTCCGATGTTCACCAACACCAGCAGGAGAAGTGCCTGCACATGCCCTAGCTCATAGTGCTCCGCTTCTGAAGGAATCAAGCGCCAGGCAACCGCATAATACTCCTTTGTTTTAGCAAGCAGCTTGGATGACCTATTCTGTGGGTTTGTCTGTGATTGCGAAGTTGTATAACTGATGAGGGCCCACAGCGCAGCATGGTCGCCAGATCCTGGGACTGCCTGGGTAATGGACACCGGCGCTGTTGCGTAGAGGTAGGATGCCCGGAGGATATTGTGTTTTGCTACGATCGGGAACCAGGAGTGGGTGACAGCAAAATACACGTCCAGCAATTGCGAGGTTTGAGGTGGCAGTTGTAAGTCAGGACATCCATTGGTAGTGGTAAGAGAGGAAGCTTGACTAGCAGTTGGAAGAGCTAATCGAGCTCTTTTAGCACGGGGCGAAGAAGCAGAAGGCTCCACAACACGAGGGCCGTCAGAAGGTAGAGGATTTGGGCCGCGATCTATGCGAAACCCCCATTCATTCCCCGAAGCTTCTTGTTCTTCTCGCGGACGCTTACCAGAACTTTGTAACGTCAGCGTATCGGAACTGGACAGCATTTTTTCAAGAGCGCCATAGAGGCGGCTCGTCTTCCAGGATTCATGGAGTGTTTCCGATGCGCCATCATCGCACCAGAGACGCATAAGCCTATCTCTTCGGCCTACCGACTCGGCTGTAGTCCCCAGCAGTGAGAGCATTGTGTCCTCAAAGCCCTCAATGTTACATATCGAAAGAGCCCAGAGCTTTTCCAGACCCCGAACATAACCTTCAGGAAGCCCGCGCTTCTTTGCATGTGGATCGTATGAGCATGTTTGGCCTGAAGCCAGGCACGCGGAGCAAGCGGGACGCAGGCCGTCGCATTTGTCCTAAAGTACATTGTCATCGTGTCAGATTCGATGTCATCTTACAAATATTGCACCGAGTAACAGTATAAATCAACCTAATGAGATTCCCAATACAAGCCTAGAAGACAGCAAAATTGACAAATGTGGTGTTGAAGAAAGGGTGAAGGGAAATTGTTGGCATGGTATGATAGTATGATAGAGCAACGAAGAGTAATATCTCGGGTGACGATACCCCGAGGGACCAACCAACCTTTTTACTGCGACACCTGTCACAGGCTCTGGAGACCCTCTTGCGCCGAGGAGCTCTTGGATCGGGGCCCTCATCCATTGGAGAGGGATTACTTATGGCGAAAATAACATGCCATGTAGAGCAGGACGAAGGCAGAGCGACGAGACGGCTGATGGGCGAGACCACCGACAAGATTTACGGAAGTTGGCGAACGATGGATTTTCCGTAGTGAGTTTAATAGCGCCTGGAAAAGCAATAGCGCGGGCACATAACCTTCCTTTTTATATACACGTGTATACGCGACTTGGAAGTAAAGCGTAGCAAGAGTGTATAAGTTAAAGAAGTTCCAGACAATTCAAGTCTATCACCACAGCCACTTCAAGGAGTTTGAATGATCAATCATTTGGGCTTCCTTTCGTTCCTCCAAGACTAAGACGAAAATGGCCAGACCCATCCCGAGGCAGGAAGTGGCCAACGGCTCTTGTAGAGACAGATGTCGGGGCGAATATCGGGAAGTGGATTGAACGATGGAGATTGAGAGACGGAAACCCTTCCGACGGTACCCTTCCGATACCAGTGGAGGATTGAGGGCTATTCCTGATCGGGACAGCCTGGATATTACTCCCCCCACACGATGTCCCCACGATTGCTGCTGCGTCTTTTTCTTTTCTTTTCTCTCTGTCTCCCTCTTTTTTTTTTTTTTTATCTTTCTTTTTCCCCACAGTAAAAGGAAAAAGACGGATCAAGAAAATATATAAAAAAACTTAATAATTAAAAATAAAAAATAAACATTAATTTATTAACTAACTAATAGAACCTCACTCATAGGTTGCGTTTATTCGTATTCCTTTATATTTACCTACGATTAAAGCTCCGGACTTGGAATACCTACTTTCCCCTTATCCAGCTCAGACTTCGCCACATTATCCGGGGAATTTTCCCTATTGTCCTGCGCCGGTGGGTAAGGGCCGCATCAACTGCCGATAATCGGTGATCTTTCTCGTCCGTATGTATAAGTGGTGGAGATTCCAAATCCCCACAACTCAAGTGTGTTTACTATTTAGTATCTACTACGAAATAAGCGATCAATACAGAATACCACCGTCCAACACTCATTGGATGATGTCCGTTTGGGTCATGAGGATTTAAACTCAACACAGCCACGGCATCCCGAATCGGTATTCATGCACGTCTGTCACATTTGATATGGAAAGTAGTATGTATACCAAAATAAGAACATGGGGAGCGAGACATGCCGTTCTCAAAATAGATTATTTCTAAGAATGTATTCAAATTCATCGAACTTGTTATCGAGAAGGAAGAAGACGGATTCACAAATATGGTGTTGTGTCCATGTAGATCTCAAGGTCGGGTTAGAAGCACCTTTAAGCTCGGAGTCCAGAGTCTACAGACCATTTAGCCACATCCCCTCAATTCACTTATGCTAAATTATACACTGGGATCATGATACGGAGTACTCCGTATCGAGGTCACGATTGGGGCGGCTAAGACCTTTGCCGGGGAAGGCGGTGACGTTCGATAGACATCTACCGGATGGTGTACTCTGCCGCATCAGTATTGATATATCCGATCACACTACCATAAGACCAATTCTAGTGCGAACTGAGTGAGTTCTGGAGTTGCTACATCCACCAACTACTGCAGCTGTGCAACGGGGTCCTTTGAGAGTCACAGCATGCTCGCTGTGAACCGTTGCATCGTCTCAATGCATATGCGCCCCGATTATCTACTACGTCCTCATCTCGTTATCCAGCTCGTGTAGTGGATTCAGGTCACCATCTTAAGCCGACTTGCCCTCCAGCTGAATCATGGTTCCACTTGTGATTGTTCGTTGAAGATAGTTAGGATTGCCGGACGTCCGCTTACAGTCCATCTTCCAGTGGGTTCCTAATCTAATTTACTCTCAAATACGCAAGCCCAACAGGCATTATCTGTCGGCACTATGTCTCAGTCATTAGGCCGCGAGTGTCACCGTAATGTCGATCCCGATGCTTCCTTAGTACTGGTTGGGATCCGAGGTTGTGGAAAGCGCTCCTTGGGCTTTGTTGCTGCAACGGCGTTGAAAAGACGCTTCATCACCGAGGACCACTATTTCAAGCAGGTTACTGGGCTCACGCGCCATGAGTACCTTAAGCGCTTTGGGAGCCAGGAGTTCCAGAAGCATGATATCGAGGTTCTTAAGATGATGCTCGACAAACATCGATCTGGCTGCGTAATCGAATGCGGTCTGGGGAGCCTTACTCGTCCCGTGCAGGAGTACCTTCGTTTGTATTCAGTGACCAATCCTGTGGTGTATGTGGTTCGTGATATGGCCCGCATTCAAACTCTTTTGGGACTGGAAGATCAAGCTATTAAATTGCTTTGTGAAGGGGACCCCTTACATCGGATGTGCTCGAACTTTGAATTCTATAATATCGAGGACCGTTCCAGCATGTCACCTCAACTCGACGAAGTAACACCCGACCGTCGATCAGCTGGATATTCGTTCAAGCTTAAAGAAGCTAAAGAGGACTTCACTCGGTTTGTGCGTTTTATTACTGGGGCAGACGTCAACCATTCGAGTTATGACTCACCCTTCGTACTGCTGGAAACCCCACCTGAAAACCGTTCCTTCACACATGCTATCTTCGTTCGATCCTCTGAAATGCTTCAGGATGGTGTCGACTTGTGCGAGCTCGAGTCAGGAGGGGATGCCATCGAGCTTTGTGTGGATCGTTGGGGTACAGAGATGGCGAGTACTGTGAGCAAGCAGGTTTCTTTACTCCGCAGGAGTGCTCGCACGCCGATTATCTTCTCAATCGACGCCTCAACATCCGGAATTGGCAGTGGTACACTCTCCCCGGCACAACTGCGCAGCCTCTACTTCGAGATCGTGGAACACGGCTTGCGACTAGCGGTAGAATACCTGGCCATCGATCTCGACCAAGACAAATCGTTGTTGGCCGAAACCAGTCGTAATAGGGGCATGACCAAGATTATTGGCCAGCATATATTCAAGCCTTCGTCCAGTGTAATGTGGGATGACGAATCGTGCCTGTCTGTCTACCTTGAAGCCGAGAAGCTCGGTTGTCAACTCGTTCGCATTCTCAGAGTAGCAGCGGAGCGCGAAGATAACGCGGCTGTCGCCAAATTCACAAATAAAATTCACACTCTACCGGGCGAACATCCGCCTATCATCGCCTACAACGTAGGCAGCCTTGGACGAACATCCCAGGTGTTCAATTCAACACTCACTTCTGTCACTCACCCGGCGATTAAGCGCCTCACAAGCAATAGAATAGACCCTCTGATTACTTCACGGGATGCAGTACAGGCGTTGTTTCAAAGCTATGTGCTGGACCCTCTACAGTTTTATATACTGGGGGCTAGCGTGGCCTACAGTCTCTCACCAGCTATGTACAATGCTGCCTTCCATCACTGTGGCATGAGCCACACCTACAGTATTCCCGAATCTCCCTCTCTCACGGCTTTAGACAAGCTGGGCCGAGACCCGCATTTCGGAGGTGCCAGTGTTGTCCAACCGTGGAGGGTGGAGATCTTCCGGAAGCTCTCCTCGAAAAGTCGGCATGCAGAGGCAATCGGAGCGATCAACACGATTATGCCTTTGCGAGCGCGAGCCGATGGGACGATGTTCCCTCTGCAAGAGCAGGCTAGCCGTCGCAATCAGGCGGGACCTGTACTGGGCTGGTACGGTGAGAATACAGATTGGGTGGGAATCATGACCTGCATGAATCGCAATCTTTCCCCGCGTAACGCCATTAGTCCGTTGAAGACGACCGGGTTGGTAATTGGAGCGGGCGGCATGGGGCGTGCTGCCATTTATGCTATGCTTCGTCTAGGATGCCGCAAGATCTTCATATACAACCGCACCTTATCCCGCGCCGAGAATGTAGCCCGTCACTTTAATTCATGGGCTGCTTCGCAGGTTGGCTCTACAAAAGTGGTGCATGTGCTGAAGTCATTGCAAGATGAGTGGCCGTCAGATACTTGTCACCCATGTTTAATTGCGTCCTGTGTACCTGCCGACCCGGACCAAGATGAACCTCCAGCAAACTTCGAGATGCCGATGCAATGGCTTGAGAGCCCTACTGGTGGGGTGGTCTTAGAGGTAGGTCTTGCTCTCCCTCGTTTTTCTCTATTCTTCTCCTCTTTCACCCCTCAGCGACTCTATTAATGACCGGTTAATAACGAACTTACTGATCCTGGACATAGTTTGCATACAAACCCCTAGAGACACCTCTCTTACGTCAAATGCGTCGTTTCCGCAGTGAAAGTGGACGGCCATGGGTCCTGGTAGATGGACTCGACAACGTCATTGAGCAGGCCATCGCTCAGTTTGAGCTGCTGACGGGACGGAAAGCGCCACGGCGACTGATGACTCTGGAAGCACTTCGCAATTATGTCGGGGAGCACGGACGATTTGACGAGGAAACAGTTCAGGCGCGACTTGACGGGGTCTAGTAGCACGCGGTCGTAGGTAGGCCGTGAAGAGACTTGATATGCATCGCCCATCAAATGTATCATTATGTATTTTGTACTACAGAACCATAGGGTTTACACGGATAAAATTACAATACTAAGACTATCTTGTAATATTCGATCCTAGGCTCCCCCGGGTGGCAGCGATCACGTGCGCCGAAGTGGACTGCAAGCCACCAGTTCAACAATCAAGACAACTACGGACGCGCGTTCAAACATCTCCTTGGTGTATATGCAACCTTTGCATCTCAATCCAGCAATGGCTCACTGTTTTGCTCAACTGCACCACTAAAAATGGCAATTAAGAAGGTGCCGAGACTCCCTTATCGCAGAGGCTCTCAATCCTCCGAAGATGACTTCTTCGATATCCCTGACGAACCCTGCCTGGCAATCGCCAAACGGCAACTACGACGCGTTCGGACATGGGTGATCTTCGCCTTCCTCGTCTGCTTTTTAGTATGGCTCCGACGGGAGCGTCCCCAACCCCCGGCCCTGCCTCATATAAATTACGATTTAGTGGATTGGTCCCGTTATGCCTATAGCCAGTATGCGACTTCTAGCGCCTATCTGTGCAACGCTGTCATGGTGTTCGAAGCCCTGCAGCGGCTAGGAAGTCGGGCACAACGAGTATTATTCTTCCCTGAAGATTGGGATGTCAGTGTCGAAAGCGAGCGTGATAGGGATAGCCAATTGTTGGCGATGGCAAGAGATAAATACAATGTGATGCTGATTCCCATCACCTTGGAGACTATCAAACCGGGGGCAGGTGTGTTGTGGCAACCGAAAATTATTGAGGTAAAAGCAAGGGCTAACGAGGTTTACATTTCTTGACAGGATCTGGAGAATCATGGGATAAGAGTATCTCTAAATTACTAGCCTTCGGCGAGAGCGAGTACGATCGGATAATCCACCTTGACTCCGACGCCAACATTCTACAGAATATGGACGAGCTATTTTTCCTTCCTCCGACCAAGGTTGCGATGCCGCGGGCGTATTGGGGGCTTCCGGATACCAAGCAACTGTCGTCTCTGTTGATTGTGATCGAACCGTCCTACTATGAATACAATGCTCTGATGGAGGCCGCGCTTCCGGCTATGTACGGACAAAAAGCGGTCAATACATCATCGACACATAGATACGACATGGAGTTATTGAACGAACGTTATGCCGATTCCGCCACCGTACTTCCGCATCGCCAGTATGGCTTAGTGAGTGGCGAATTCCGCACAGAGGATCATAGAAATTTCCTGGGCAATGACTATGAAGTCTGGGATCCGGATAAAGTGCTATCAGAAGCCAAACTCGTGCATTTTTCAGACTGGCCTTTGCCTAAACCATGGGTTCTGTGGCCGCAGAATTTGCTGGCTGAGATGTTGCCCAAGTGTAAACACAACCCTGGCACAGCAAAAGAAAGTGGGTGTCGTGATCGAGAGGTGTGGAAGAGTATCTATCATGACTTCCGGCGGCGACGAAAGGTTTGTGCTGCTGCATCTTTACGTCGGCATACGGCTTTATTAACGGAGCAATTAGGACATCTGCAAACTTTTAAGTTATCCGGCCCCTGATTGGCCTCCAACTGAGCATTCTGAGTCTTCCGGCTCAAATGAATCTATGTGATGCATATTTGATAGAGCATGATCGGCGTTGATAGGTTTACACGGGCCAAACATCATATGGAAATCAGATAGACAGTCCCATTTCATCATAATAAATAGCCGTAGAACCCACCCAGCACTTAGGGAACAGGTGCATTCCCAACTGACCTCACCTCATTCTTGTTAAATAGGGGTGGGTATCAAGGTTTCACCTGGTATGGCAGCATACTTGGGCTTGGGTATTAAACAAATATGCTTGAAGATGAGACATAAGGGAAAGGAGGGGCAACCGCTTCATTTTGAGAAACAACAAACGACTCTTTGCTCTCCTTGTCATATCTCCACTAAAGCCATGACGATATCAACGGGTCACAGAAGACGTGGCATCGCAACGATCCTGTCGCTCGTCCTATGCCATTCAGCTGCAAGTAATTCTGGTCCGACGGAAGATCTATTCACTTTCAGCTGTTTGCCATTGACAACCCAACGGTCTGATCCGATCATGTCCCCGGGAAAACCCTCCTCACACACACACGTGGTCGTAGGAGGCACAGCTTTTCAGAGGCTGATGACCACCGACACCGCGAGAAACGCCAACGACACAACCTGTGAAGTTGCGATAGACCGGAGCAATTACTGGATTCCTCAATTATATCATCAGACGCGAGATGGGTTCGAAACAATCGAATTTGAGAACAGCGTATGTTATAAACTGTAGTGGGGAATTCCCGGACGGCAGCTGACATAGCAAACCAGGCTATTTATTATTTTAACAGAGCATGCGATTATTCCCCGAACGCAACATCCTGCGATGGTACAAAATACCCGCTGGCGCCACCCCCCGGGCTACGCGTAGTTGCTGGGGATTTATTTCTCCGGTTAGAGGTTCTGGATCGAGCAGTTTAAGATGCAAAAGCTAACGCTATCATAGAACATATAACGAGACGAATTTTGCACAGCGGGCCATCTCCCACATGTGCATGAAGGATGATGGAACTTCAAGCGAAACAAAGCATCTTCCACGGCAGTCATGCCTGAAATTGAGATCGCAAGTATTTTTTCCCTCATGCTGGGATGGGAAAGCCCTCGATAGTCCAGACCATCAGAGCCACGTGAGTGAAACATCGACGGTTATGACATGCTCTAGGCTGAGATTAAATTAGATGGCCTATCCCGCGGTTGGGGATTATAATCAGGGTGTTTGTCCGGAGACCCATCCGGTAGCATTGTACTCGATATTCTTGGAATTCTTCTTTAACACGGAGCCCTTTCCAGACTATGAGAATTGGGTGTACGCTATGGGCGACCCGACAGGGTATGGTCTGCATGGAGACTTCCTCAACGGCTGGACAGACCAGAACGCACTGCAGAACGCTATGGCGACTTGTACCGGCCAGGAGGGGCTGAACAATCCGGAGTGTTCGATCACAAACAACCAAACGAGGGCACTGGCTCCAATCACACATTCTTTGGATGTACCTCCTCCATTGGAGCAATTGGGTCAGCATGGGCCTCTTTCCAAACTACCGGGTAATAATCCGATCACGGGATCACGCGAGCTCCAGTGACCGATGTGACATTGAGTTCTCTGCTCAACTTTTTGCAGATAACTTCAAGGCCATCACACACTCCCAAATATGAGATCTTGACTAATAATGCATTGGCACATTCTGCAGATCCATCTTGGACAGGCTGATTGGCCGTATGAATCCGCCAGTCTTAACCGTGTTTGTGATCGCTCTTCGGACATTCCCACGGCTATATGATAAGTTAAATTGTTTTAAGATAGGCCACACCACTCGCAAGAGTTGTGCAGGATAGTTATGTGCTGTAGATGATTAATAAGTTTTACCCCCAAATAGCGCAGCGTAACTCGCCAATCAATTCACATATCCCATTGCCTTCCTCCACCATCTCCAAACACCGCGATCCTCCATTAGACTTCCGAACTCTTTGACTGTCTCGACCTCTTCTAAACCAGCGATAGAATCTCTTCCCCCATGCTCTGGTCGTCCATTACTTATCTTGCCATCCCGCTGTTTCCCATTCTCATTCCGATTCTGACGATCTTTCTCAAGAAGTCCAGGCTTAGCCACTAGCTGGAAATCCTTATATCTCAGATTCCGCACCACGCTCACCCATGCCTCAACAGCATCCTTCTCTTTCGATTCCACATACATGATTCCAGGAATCCCACCAGAGCGAAGGAGTGCAAAGCAATTGTAAGCAGATGCAGCTTGTTTCAGCGCAGCCACCTTCTTGCGGGAGGTAATGTGGTGGGTGCGGATGAGGGCGTTATAGAGCATTGTTGCATATGTTTTCTTCCTTTTGATTTAAGTCTCAGGGTCTCGGAGGGAATTGGGCGGTATCATCGTGACTCGTAAGGTAATAAATAGGGGCGCCCTACCTCACATATCTGGTGTTGTTTGGTAGGTAGTAATAGGGGAGACGGGTGACCCCAACAACACAAACAAAATGAACTTTAAATGAATCTACCTGTGAATTCACTGGAACCTTCGTGCCAGCGGATAACCAAAATGGGTATAGCGTACATTAAAACTTGAATTGGTGCAATAAATACTTACGGAGTACGGACAATCTGAAAGACCGCGAGCTATGACCGGTTTTACATAATACCGTAATAGGACCGACCAGGCACCGGCAGTGTAGCCGTCGAATTCTTTATCCAAGAAGGGCCATGGCATATCATTTGTGCTTTAATACATTTTTAAAAATAAAGATGCTTCGCCACATAGAACATGCAAACATAAGAGGGTTAAGGATAATCCAAAACCATAACAATGCTTGTATAGGGTGGCTTTTATTGAGCCAAGGTTCCGCCCTAGTCCTAAAAGGAGGAGAGATTATGATTTGCCAAGCTGTACGGGATTTATCTATAGTATAACGTGCTGTCTGAAAAAAAGTAGATATCCAACTGTTTTCAGTCCGGCGTTTATTTTGGCTGATTGATCTCTATGGCAGTGACTTAAACACAGGGAGCACTTTTAATATCGAGTATAAACCAATTGTGCACTGGCTGAAAAGGTAATTAGCTGATCTACAATCTGACTGTGCTATGAACCTATCCGTGTGTCAGATGCTGCCTTCTTGAATTAAAGTAAATTGTAGATTGCGCCTCCTTCACCGTGACTCATGAAACCAAGGAATCCAAAACCTTATTATTCTGTAGCTCTATGGGGACTACAAATATGTAAGGATTTTGACAATGAAGTAGTGCAATTGTTCGACGGATGCCACGCTTTGGATTCTACATGTTGATAATTCACTGAGACATAGAGTTGTTTCGCTTTTGTTGGCAACTATTGATGCGTTCTTATGATAATTAATCTACGCATGGGTAGCCTGTTGGTTTGTGTTTCTGGTATAATATTAGGGTAGTTTTGAGTTAGCGCAGACTCGAATATTATATAGAAATGTTTATCTCATTGCAAGTAAAGATTGTGGCACTATCCAATTGCTACGTCCCGTCTGATCGCCAAGGACCATATAGCGTAGCGGACGGACGAGCATAGACTCGGATATTGCTTTGATTAGACCCTTGATTCCAGTGAAGGACAGTTTTAGCTTGGAGGAACAGCAGTTGCGAGATGTGAGGCAATATATGAAGGGGGCTTTGCTGTGACTGATGGTTATGGACAATATAGAATGTTATTGACTATTCCATTGGCATCTATACAGGGTTGGAGCTGTTAAATACGTACATAGCAACTAACACCACGATCCTTCAACGGGGCAAAGTTAGCTCCGTACGGCGGGGATGCGTCTCCTACTAGTGAAGTTGATATGGATTTAGGACCTGTGATATGTGAAGTTATATTTACACCATGCCAGTGAGTGGAATCATATGGATTGTATAGTATCGAGATACTTGGCGGTATGATCAAGATAGTATTGCGGTTGATAGTGAATACTGAAGCAAGGCAATTATGATACATGGATTAATGACGTCGACTACTATTCAAAAAGAAAAGCGTGTGCTAGTAAAAATGACTCATTTCAAAATATAGATATTGTTCTCTGTTCTCTTTTATCTTATTTCATTTTATTATTTTCTTTTCATTTTACTTTTCGCCGATTAATTCTCGGCTGTAGCAAGAAAAGAAGTCTCCGGATTGGGATCCATCTTGGCGAAAGATTTGCCCTAAAGGGTAAAGACTGGTGGCCACCAATCCCGTTCAGGTAAAAACGAGGAGTGGGAAAAGCACCAATTGGGTGGCGGCATCCTATTGGAGAACGTGCTGACCCTACTACTACTGACTTAGGAAGTACGTAGTCCTGGGCCTATTACTAGTATGTACACCACAAGAACGTATATGGACATGTACTATAGCAAAATTACCAAATTTCTATCTATCTAATCCTACTAGAGCATGTCAAACGTTAAGCTTGGGGTATAGCATACTGGTTAGTATGGAGTAGTACTTCAACTGGATCACAGTGGAGACTTGAGAGGTGGGGCCCAAAATACGCGGTAGTCACGGACTTTTTTTACACAATAAGTACAACATGGGAGAAGTGGATCGGTGTATCTTGGCTGCCCTTTTTTGCTGCCAATGAAGACAATAGCTCAACCGTCGGAGAAGTCTGGAACGCTAGGGTAAAATTCCAGGTTCCCAGCTGGCACTGGCACCCCATGATTCATTCATCTCTAGCGAACTGCCCTACTCGGACAATACCCTCTTTTCTACTGTGTAGTAGTATGCCGAGATTTTGCGTTCTCCGGCATTACTGGCCAATCAGCCCTTATATAGTCATACTGGGGGAGTAATTTTGTTTTGCGACACCTAAAATGGTGGGGCCCTGAAGAGATGATCATCGAATCTCTTTGCAGCATTATGCTTACAAAGACCCAAAGAACTGTCTTATATGACGTCCAATGGCCTTAGGGTAGTTGAAGCTTGGCTTCCTCTTTAATCTAGCACACGAGACCTGTAAACTGGTGCTGCCTGTAGTCTAGTCATGCTGACTGGTCTATAAATCAGTCTTCGTGTGCGATGGTTGAGGATACATTAAGTTGATTTCTTTACATTAGGTATTCCTTGTGAGGCACCAGGCTTAA
Organism: Aspergillus tamarii; assembly: GCA_030556085.1. Classification (NCBI taxonomy): domain Eukaryota; kingdom Fungi; phylum Ascomycota; class Eurotiomycetes; order Eurotiales; family Aspergillaceae; genus Aspergillus; species Aspergillus tamarii. The sequence goes on from JARVTJ010000006.1 coordinate 1,487,935, forward strand.
GAAAGGCCGTGGATCTACCATGCCGGCCCATCTTCACGCTCACCCACATGGGGGCACCCCTCTGGCTGCTAATCATGAAGCTGAGAGTCACTCGGATACAGTATCCTCTCCTCGGGTGTACTTGTCTCACGATGATGAAGATGCCATCGCGGAGATCCATCAGACCTTGACTGAGATTAGCAATCATAACCCCCAGCAAAGTTATCCTGAGCCTCATTCTTCCTTTGACAAGTTTTTAGAAGCAGAGTTGCATGCCGGCCGGAAAAAGTCGAATCTCGGAGTTTGCTTTCAATCGCTATCAACTTGGGGGGATGGGCAAGAGCACACCGATGTCAAGACCTTGGGAACGGCACTGTGGCGTACATTGACATTCCAAGATGTCTATGAGTGGACTATTCAACCCTGGCTTTCTAAAAAGGAACCACAGAGCGGACGTCCGTTGATTCGCGATTTTTCAGGCGCCGTTCGAAGTGGTGAGATCATGCTGTAAGTACACCTACGTCTGTATAGCAATGTACCGAGGAAGATGTTCTCAGACTCATGACTTGTCAGGGTGCTGGGACGACCAGGAGCTGGTTGCTCGACATTTCTCCGAACAATTGCCGGCCATCACTCTTCGTTCCTCGGAGTAACAGGGTCTTTGGACTACTCTGGTCTCAGCCTAGAAGAGGTTAAAAAGCACTATCGTGGCCAAGTGGCCTATGTCCCAGAGGACGACGTACATTTTCCTACACTCACAGTGCAGCAGACGCTGGAGTTTGCACTCCAGAGTAAGACACCCCAGAGATACCAAGACCGGATTTCTCGTTACCTTGAGATCTATGGCCGCGTTTTCGGTATGTCCCACACGATGGATACATTGGTCGGTAACGAATATATTCGGGGTGTTTCTGGTGGAGAACGCAAGCGTATCTCAATCATTGAGTCCCTCGCAACGGATTCTTCTGTTTCATGCTGGGATAATTCCACCAGGGGACTTGACGCTTCGTCCGCTTTGGACTATGCTCGTAGTCTCCGAATCATGACTGATACATGCGGTAAGGCTACGCTAATGACACTGTATCAAGCATCAGACGCCATTTACGACCTGGTTGATAAGGTTCTTTTGATTGACGAAGGGCGCATGCTCTACCAAGGCCCAGCTCGGGAAGCAAAGCGTTACTTTGAAGACTTGGGTTACGCGTGCGCTGATATGCAGACAATCTCGGACTTCTTAACGAGCATAACAGTGCCTGAGAGACGCAGGTTCCGACCGGGCTGGGAGACCCGAGCCCCCAAGGGACCCATTGAGCTGGAGGAAACATTCCGCAAAAGCCCAGCCTATCAGAAGGTCCAGTATGATGTACAGCACTATGAGGATCAACGCCTTGGCGGAAAAAGTGTTCGGTGCTCGCAGACTGATTCAGACGATGGAAGTGTGGAAGACTTCAAGAAGGCCATACAGACAGACAAGTCCCGTTTTGTCTCTCCTAAATCCCCATATACGATCTCCGTGTTCCGACAGGTGGTGCTTTGTGCAAAGCGACAGCTGTGGCAGATACGGGGACATATGTCTCCTTTGTATATCAAGATCATATCGTCTGTTGTCTATGGGTTGCTGGTTGGTTCCATGTTCTATAACCAGCCGCAGACTACTGCAGGGATGTACTCACGGGGAGGAGTCATTTTCTACTCCTCCATCCTGCTCGCGTGGCTCCAGATGTCTGAATTGGAAGAAGCAATGCAAGGGCGGGATATTCTCAGCCGTCAAAAGAAATTTGCGTTTGTTCGACCCAGTGCTGTATGTCTGGCCAGAGTCATCACCGATTTCCTCATAGCGGCGGTGATCACGTTTTTGTATTTGATCGTGGTCTACTTTTTGTCTGGCTTGAGGTCCGATGTAGGTTGCTCTTCTGTGTCTAGTATGAAAACTCTCACTAACTGTTTAACCAGGCTGGGGCTTTTTGGATTGACTTCTTATTCATCTATCTATGTACGATCTGTTTAACGGCTCAGTTCCGATTGTTCGCCGCGGCGTCTTCTAACTTTGAAGTTGCTTTGCGGTACTGTGGCGTATCTGTACTGTTCTGTATAGTTTTTGGTGGCTATGTCCTCTCAGTAGACAGGATGATAAAAGACGTTCCTTGGGTTGGTTGGATAGCGGTAAGAAATTCAGAAGGATCCCAGATTGTGCTTGTGGCTCATTCCACTCTTCAGTATACTACTCCAGCTCTTTACACTTACGAGGCAATGATGGCAGCGGAATTTCATAATTCCAATTTCACTTGCGCACCAGAATCTGTCGTTCCTTCGGGTGCCAACTATACCGATATTGCATATCAGACTTGCGGCTATGCGGGAAGCCAGATCGGAACGACTATCGTGAACGGCGACGACTACTTAGCAGCGCAATACGGCTTTTCTTTTAGTCATGTCTGGCGCAATTTTGGAATATTGTGTCTCTTCACCGTGGTCTACATCATCTGTACTTGCTGGTTAAGCGAAATCATGGAATGGGAGCCGGACAGTGCGGGCCCTATACAGTATAAGAAGTCGCGGAGAAACTCAAGACGAACCCGCAGGGAAGGATTGGATGAAGAAAGCAACCCTGTCCACCACGATGTAACCCTCCCTGGTCCAGCAAACAGGTTTGAAAAGTCCGGCCAAGCCATCACCGGGACAATGTCTACATTTACTTGGGATAATCTGGAGCTGTTTGTCCAAGTTGGGAAGGAGACACGAAAGCTGCTGAATGGAGTGAGTGGCTACTGCAAGCCCGGAACCCTGACAGCTCTGGTTGGTGCCTCTGGAGCGGGAAAATCAACGCGTAAGACTCTGTTTACTCCCTTCCAATCCATGTTCCCCTGCTAACGACTACAGTATTGACTGCCCTGACTCGGCGACCAAATTCTGGAAAGTTGACGGGCACAATGTACGTCGACGGACAGGCCGTTGATGAGTCATTTAACCGTCAGATCGGGTACTGCCAACAAATGGATATTCACGATGAGAGCAGCACTGTTCGCGAAGCGCTTGAATTTTCAGCGCTGCTGCGCCAGAACCCGGAGGTGCCTGATACAGAAAAGCTCTCGTATGTAAACACAGTCATCGAGACCCTTGACTTGATCGAGTTGCAGAATGCCCTCATCAGATCTTTAGATATCGAAAAGAAGAAACGTGTCACTATTGGAGTAGAGCTTTGTGCGAAGCCTGAGTTGCTACTCTTCCTGGATGAGCCGACCAGTGGACTTGATAGCCAGGGTGCTTCTAGCATTGTTGCTTTGCTGAGACGGTTGGCAGACCAGGGACTGGCTATTCTTTGTACCATTCACCAGGCAAACCAACAGCAATTTGAGGAATTTGATCGAGTCTTGGCTCTCAGTCCTGGTGGAAGTACCTATTACTTTGGAGAAGTAGGGAAGTCCGGCTGTTCGATCTTTGAATATTTCTCGAAGAATGGGTACAAGCCGGAGAATGTGACCAATGCAGCAGACTACTTGATCGAAGTTGTCGTTGGGGGCATGAAAGACACCACGCACCAAGTCAACTGGGCTGATGTATGGAACCGATCCACGGAAGCCGATATGGTCAAGAAAGACATATGCGACATCCGGAGTAAAGGAGTTAAGGCCGATGTCTCTCGAGATGTAAAGGAACTCTCCAAGCCGTCACTTCATCGCCAGGTGGGCCTCTTAACCAAACGTACTTTGCGGCAGTACTGGCGAAGCCCGGAATATCCCTACTCTCGGCTCTATGCGTCGTTCCTACACGCTCTGATTAACGGTCTCACTTATCTGCAGATTGGGAACAGCTCAACCGACCTGCAATCTAAGGCCTTCTCATGCTTCTTGGTTCTGATGTTGGTACCTGAATTCATCAACGCCATATCTATGCGGTTTATCATGAATCGCGATATATGGAAAGCACGCGAAGGTCCTAGCGGTGTTTATGGATGGCTTGCATTTTGTACAGCGCAAATCGTATCTGAGATCCCGTACGCCATTATCAGCGCCGTGATATTCTATGTACTCTATTATTTCATTGTCGGACTCCCCCTGGGCTTTGCAGCCGGATATAGTTTCTTGATGTTCTTCCTGTTCTTCCTGTTTGCCACGTCTTGGGGCCAATGGATTGCAGCGCTGAGGTGAGCATGCTTACACCTGGTTTAATAAACGGTATATTTTCGTGCTAACAGATGACCACAGCGCTGACTCTATGGTGGCTGCGACCCTCATGCCATTCTTCATCATCATGTGCGAGCTGTTCAATGGTATCCTTCAGCCCCACGAGAACATGCCCGTGTTCTGGAAGTACACCATGTACTATGCCACACCATTCACTTATTGGATTGGAGGTGTCCTAACGGCTGTCCTACGTGGTATGCCCGTCATCTGCGACAGCAGCGAGTTAACAATTTTTGAAAGCCCGCCAAACATGACTTGCGGAGAGTATGCAGGCCCGTGGCTTGCAGAGCACGGCGTAGGCTACCTTTCCAACCCAGATGACACAAGCAAATGCGGATATTGCAAGTATAGCTATGGAGATAATGTAAGTGGTCCCGACTTTTTTCCTTTTTCTTTCCTTTTTTTTTCGCGACTTTCTTTGGGTGCACGACAATAATGGTCGATTCAATATATCTGCCAAACTAACGTTACTGCCTAGTATCTGTCTGGCATTGGCTTAGACTCGTCGAAGATTTGGCCGTACTTCGGCATTTTCTTGGCATTCGTGATCTCGAACTATTTGATGGTCTATGTTCTTGTATATGTGCGATCTGTGATGAAGCCTTTATGGGGCCGTAAATAAGGTCATTGACGAGTTTATTTGTTTATATTGGTATAGTGAAGTATATAATCATAATACCAAACCCTGGGAGAGGCTAGAGCCTCCTGGTTTCAATACTGAGACCTTGCTATGAAGCTATAGGGTTTGCCATGGATCATCATGATTCATCAGCCAGGGATCCTTTTTGTATTATATACATTTATTTGAGCACGCGAGTATTCACCTATCCCAAGCATTCGGAAAGGAGTGAGCAGGGATACCATAAACTTCCTATAGGCTCTGAGCAGAGGTTTCATCACATCGCTTGAGGGAAATTACGAACTAGGAGAACATGGAATCAATCCATGATATATACTACTAGTGGTATTCCAGATCAGGCATCAGTCTTTGAACTGCCTCAGGTTGGAAGAGACCGGAGGTTACTTGAGTGGAATTTCCCGAGCCGCTTATCTCCGGATTTGGCCCAAAAGCGTAAGGCCGAAGGTGGATTTTGCTCCGGTCGTGACTTCATAATAGATGATCAGGCCATCGGAAAGAAAGGTTTCTTCTTGGTTACTATTATTATAGTATAATCATTAATCTGATAATGTGTGTTGGATTTAACACCGACTATCACTTTTCTCTCTCTTAGTGCCGCTATCTTAAACGTATATCCCTCCGCAATACTGAGATATTCCTTGAACCAACAAATGTTCACGCGATAGACCCCCACCGCCAATATGTACGAAGATCGCGATTTAGGAAATCATAACGAACAAACGTCAACATCGCCGGACTCGATTTTAGTACCCCGACGGCGCCGACCGGCTCTTTCTTGTACCGTTTGTAGACGCCGCAAGCTCAAATGCGATCGAGCCTTACCGTGCTCGCAGTGCGTCAAGTCGAAGACCCCCGACCTCTGCGTTTACTCCGGAGCCGTGTCGGGCCAGCCGTTGGAGACTCGACCGATTCGCACCGTTTCCGACCGCGCCAACATGCCCAGTAATCACTCCAGTCCAGCCCATAGTGGGCTCTACGTCTTCGATTCGAGGCACCAGTCTACAAACCGAATCACCAAGCCCAAAGGACGCCCTGAGGAAGTGCAAGAACTCCGACATCGCGTGCAGGTGTTGGAAAGTGCATTGTCCAGAGCCGGGTCGATCCAAACGCCGGACAGTTCGGCGTGCGAATCTGTGTCAGACTACGGGCCCCGCATAACTTCGGATTCTTTACTTCTCAGTGAAGACGTCAAGTATCTACCAGGGCGAGCATGTTTTAGGGGGAAAAATGGGAAGACCAGATATTGTGGACGTTGTCATTCGGCACTATCTTTTTCATTTGTAAGTGGTCACGAGTCGCGCAATGTTCTCGTGCTAAACAACTACAGTTCAAAGACGTGGCCTCCTACTTTCAAGACCGACGCATGCAGAAGAAGTCGAAAAGCCCGGAATATCTCAAATTGAAAAAGTTCAGGGGCGAAATGCTATCCCGGGAGAAGCAAGATCATCAGAGGGCATACCGTGAAAAGGCTTTCACACTGGAAGAGATGCTCCCGCATCGGAGAGTCGCCGATGAGCTAGTCAACTTGTATTTATCCACCTTTGAGACGACATATCGAATCTTGCACGTTCCGACATTTCTCAAGCAATATGAGACATACTGGGCTGGTACAGAAACTACCGATATGGCCTTTATAGCCAAACTTCTGGCGGTGATGGCCGCCAGCAGCTGCTTCTTTAGTCCAACAACGAGGCTCAATGAGAAAGACACCTTGCATAGTGCAGCAGGAGGGTGGATTATGGCAGTTCAGTCTTGGATCTCGTCCATTAACGTTAGCTCAACGATTGACTTCAACATGCTGCAGATCCAGTGTATCTTGATCCTCGCACGTCAGGCTGACGCCACAGATGGGGATGTTGTCTGGATCTCATCAGGCTCTTTGATCCGCTCGGCCATGATGATAGGGTTGCACCGGAACCCCGCGCGCTTTCCAAAGATGACTAGGTTTTGGGCTGAGATGCGTCGCCGTCTGTGGGCTACCATCTTGGAGCTGGATCTACAGTCAGCCTTGGACGGAGGTATGCCTCCTTCAATCGACTTAGACGAATATGATTGTGACCCACCATCAAACTATGACGATGAAGACTTGACGGAAGATCTGACAGAGGACGTTATCCCGAAGGATGCAGCGATGATAACACGCAGTAGTTTCCAGGTTCTGCTGTCGCGGTCGTTGCCGTTGCGTGTTCGGGTAGCGAAGTTAGTCAATAGTTTGAAATTCACTTTGTCTTATGACGAGGCATTGCGCCTGAGCGAACAACTGGTTCAGTACCGAGATAATGCCTTGGCCCTGTTCCCTGATAACGCATCCGCATCCGCATCCATTTCCGCTGAGAGCCTGCAGTTCACAAGGTCGTTCTTAGTGTTCATCATGGTCCGGTTTTTACTTGTTCTTCACCGTCCATTCTCTCTCAGTGTGCAACTGTCGCCCAAATTTTCCTATTCACGAAAGATCTGCCTCGAGTCATCTCTGGAAATGCTTTCTCAGTTGGATGCTCCCGCTGTTAGCCTCCCAGAGGCACAAGCATGTCCACATCTAGGACAGCTCAGTGGCGGGATGTTTCGCGACGAATTTTTCCACGCTGCGATCACCGTCTGTGTGGAGGTTTCCCTCCAAGCTAGCGAATTCTCGTCATCGAAACAGCCTCCTGGCCAGCTTAGCTCACTAAGTTCGCTGAATGACTTGGTACGGACCCAGCAGGATGTCTTAGTCCGGGCCGTAGAGCATACGCTGGACACCTTTGGCAGCCGAATTTCGCCAAGAGGGAAAGGTTGCAAGGCATTTATTTTCCTTGCAATGGCTCTCGCATCCGTCAAAGCGCGCCTGAATGGAGAGGATGCCTTAAGGAAGGTCGAACAGGTTGCTGCAAAATCTATCAAGGACTGTGAACGGCTGATTCGGGGGAAAGCATGGACCGATATTCGAAGAGAAGAAGGTCCCGTTGTGGTAAGTATTTTATGTCTCATGCGTTGGCTCCTGCTAATTCAGATATAGCCGGATACCTTGCTACCTAGTTTGAACTCTGCGACTCCTGAGATACCGTTTGATCCTGCGTTGGTTCCCTACGAGTCAGCTTCTGTTTCCGTAAGGGTATCCTCCCCGTATACTCTATCTACCTTGTCGGACTAACAGTTAGCGACCAGCCACTCGACTTTGGTAACCTATTTGACTCGGCTGATTACGGATTTCCGGAATTATGGAATATAGACTTTTTCACAGGATTTTGAATGTTCTCGTGAACGCACATAAATGGTTTACTTGTTGCACGTGCGCTGGACGCTTGATGAGTCATCCATGCCACTGGTCCGCTTTTAGCATTCTTTTTGTTATAACTTATAAGGGCCACTCTTCCTCCCTACCTACCCTAATTCATACTAGATATCCTTCCGAAACCAAACTTTGATAGAAAAGAAGTTGTATATGCTCAGCATGTCGTGAGTGTGGAATGCTCTGCATTAATATATGTCACTCTGCAAGTTCGCTGCAGTGTTAACACCAACAGGACCGTCCTGACCACTCTTGGTCTTCGGGCTGCTCCCGGGGAACAGGCCTCCAACCATGCCGTGGCCTATCTGCTGGTCAACTGGCTCATCTCATTTGGCGTATTTAGCACGCGAAGGGAGAAATTGAAGCTCGGTATCGATCACAACCAGGCTCCTCGTGAAGACCTTGCCAAATTTGGAGAGGCAGCTGTACAATCAGGCAAGATCACACGGCAAACCTTGAATCGACTCAAGCGGCAGGAAGCCATTATGGCCAATTCAGCGGAGAATTACCCGTTATTTGTAGCCGCAAGTATGGTCCTTGCCCAACATGGTGATTTGACCGAGGTACATACTGATCTGCCTAGTCCTGGTCGCTCTTCACGCGGGTGTGTCCAATGATATTATTAACCGCATTGGACTATGGTATGCGGTGTCGCGGCTGGCGTTCGGGCTCTGCTATAGGCACATTGAGTCTCTAAAACTGAGCTTTGTTCGTTCGTTCTTTTGGTGGTCGGGCAATATTTGCTGCTTTACCGGTTTCTGGTTTGCCTCGAAGAAACTGTGATCGTACCCAATTTCAGAACATTCGTCTTCAATTACAAGACAGCGTTTCCGCCATTACCAGTCCGAGGGTACGTATGAACATATGTATGTATCTTGAATCTTTCTCTCGGTGCCACCAAGGTCCAAGGACCAAGGATTACTTGGAATCACAATGCAGATCTGTTGACCAGTTTCGGATAAGTGGAGGTCGATACGAGCTTTTTGAACTTTTCATTGAGCGCAGGAAATTAGATCACTTTCAGATTGTGGGGCTGTGATATGTTGAAGGAAATGATCTTCTGTGGATATATGGAGTGCTGGCCTGACCAAAATACAGAGTAGAACTTCCGATATTTGTCGGCTCCATGTTGTAATTATTTGCCTAGTTAGGGTTTAGAATGGTACCTGAATCGTCTCGTGAAGGTGTTTGAGATACACAGCCAAGCGTCTTCGATTTTATTTTGTTAAGGTCATCTATGCTTATGTTCAAACTCATCTTGCTATTTAGTTGTCTTCATACTTTCTCCACTCTCCTTTCTTTTTGCTTTTGGTTGGTTGGTTAGAGGTATTCGCTGACGACGGTCATTTAATAGTAATCGACCTGATTGCCAAAGCCATTCCCTTTAGGAAAAATGATATAAGGCCACAAATCAACGAATTAATGGCATTGGGATACAAAGCTTGATTTCCCATACTGTCTAGTGAGCTCACGCTTAGACTGGTACTTCATTTGCAACCGTGTGGTATGAAGATTGTCCGATTGGTGGAAGTATAAAATCCCTCCCACCCGGCGAAATTCTGGCTAGACCAGAGCTCCATAACAAACTATACCCCAGACCCCAGATATCTTGACATCGCATTGTGATTATATTCCCCCGCGATGTGGGGAAGCATTCGATGGCACGATAATCCCAGAGGTGGATCCTGATATCTTGGACACAGATGAAGTCGGAAACGGAGCTATCCTACAGGCGGAGAAACTTCTCGTTGGGTTCCTTGAGATGTGATTTGCTTGGTGGCTTGGCTGATAGAAGCGATTGACATAATGAGTCGTATAAAAGGGACCTGGCTCCGGACGTCAAGGGTGCACAACCGCTGAGCTCTACGGATCAAATCAGTTAACAGCAGCATGAAGTTCTTCCTTGCAACTCTCTTTGTGAGCGCCGTGAGCAGTATCGCGGTTGACCAGCTTATCCCTGGAGCACAGATCATCTCTGAGAGCGACACTAGGGGCCTAGAGCGTGTTGGTGGCCACCATGACAAGTATCATGACCGTCGCACAATAACTATTCGACCCTCCCGGAACGATACCGATGATGTATCGAGGGACTTCCTTTGGGGTATCAAGCATGCTAACCACGGGGGACGACTTCTCCTCAAGAAAGGGGAGAAGTATGTGATTGGTAGAAAACTTGACCTGACATTCTTAGACGACATTGAGGTGCAGCTGGATGGAGAATTGAAGGTATGTGTTCTTTCGTGTCTGAAGCCATGCTTTATAACAACCCGGCTGATGTAACAGTTCACGGATGATGTCTCCTACTGGCAAGAGAACAATTTCTATTATGATTTCCAGAAGTCCATTACGTTTTGGCGGTGGGGTGGGAAGGATATCAAGATCTTTGGAACTGGCTTGTTGAATGGAAATGGCCAGAGATGGTACAACGAGTTTGCAGGGCAGGAAATTCTGGTACAATCGTTGGATATCATAGGTATCAAGTGACCTTGCTAATGAATGATATTAGAATCCCGACAATGACTACTATCGTCCAATCCTCTTCCTGACCGAAAACGCAACCCGGATTTCTGTTGAAGGCATCACGCAACTGAACTCACCTTGCTGGACCAATTTTTTCATCCAGTCAAAAGACGTCTCATTCGATAACGTTTACATCCATGCATTTTCTACGAATAAATCGGTGGGCCTCTCTCTCTCTCTCTTTTCCACCGCCCCCCTCCCTCTCGTCCTGTTTACTAACCGGCAAAGTAGGCCTTGCCTAAAAATAGCGACGGCTTCGACTCGCTTAATGTTGATGGGTTGAAGGTCACAAATACGCGGGTCGACGTTGGAGATGATTGCTTCTCGCCCAAGCCAAACACCACCAACATCTTCGTGCAAAACCTGTGGTGCAATAACACTCATGGGGTTAGCATGGGCAGCATCGGACAATATCCAGGGGTAATGGACATTATCGAACACGCGTACATTGAGAACGTAACCTTGTTGAATGGGGAGGTAAGTCTGGCTTGAAGATGGAACCCGGGGCGATGCCATTACTAATGATGATAGAATGGTGCGCGTCTTAAAGCGTGGGCTGGCCAGGACGTGGGCTATGGTCGAATCAACAACATCACCTACAAAAACATCCGTATCGAGAACACTGACGCCCCGGTAGTCCTAGATCAATGTTATTTCAATATTGAGGAAGCTGAATGTGCCCAGTACCCCTCCCAGGTGAATGTGACCAACATTCTGTTCGAGAATATCTCTGGAACATCGTCCGGGAAGAATGGAAAGGTGGTGGCCGACCTTGTGTGTTCGCCAAATGCAGTGTGCTCGGATATTCAATTGAAGAACATTGATCTGACTAGTCCTTCTGGAAGCCCACCGGAGATTGTCTGTGAAGGGGTCCAAGGAGACATTGGGGTAGAATGTCAGGCTTCAGCCGACTGAGGTATAGACTAGCCTTGCGAAGGATATGGGTTTCAGACCAAGTAGTGTCAATTATCAAGCATTTTTCTTTTCTACTTTGACTTTTTGCTCTCTCTTCCTTTCCCTAATTAAGTCACTCCATCCTCTCATTCCCACGTTAATGTCGCTATTGTCCTTCCCTGGTGGGTGGTTGTTCCCGCAAGGTACGTGTCTCGCTCTTCGATAAATTCTTTTTTTGACGTCCATGCGATACCTACCACGCATACTATAGAAAAGGGAAACTGCTAGAGCCAATAGCAATGACAGTAAAGCGTTCTCGTCATCAGTTGGTCATGTCATTAATCATTGCAATTGGTCAGTTATGGGTGAGGACCTTGTGCTCGTCGCGAATACAGGTACCTTGCAAGACGATTTTTCAGGGCGCGGATGGAGTACCTTTGGAGTCGGAATGGAGACCTTAACTCATAGACCAATCGCAGGCACGATTATAAATTATGTCTCTATGTGTAGCTGTGAACCTTGGGGGTGAGAATGTATACCAGTATATAAATATTTGTACATAGGATCTGGTGATTGAGAGTCTTCTCCTTCTTTTAATTCTTAGCTCCTTTTTGGTGACTTTAGTCCTAAGCTACGAGACTACTCAATAACCTACCAGGATGACGATCAACTCAGGCCCAGAAACCCTCGCCTTTCCTGTGCCCAACAACATCAATGGAACCAAGGGATGTCGACAACTTCCGGTCACACTTCTTTCGGGGTTTCTGGTACGACGAGCATCTACAACCCCCTTACGTGTCCCAAGGAAGAGGCTAATGATAGGGTAAAACAGGGCAGTGGAAAGACAACCCTCCTGGAACATATTCTACAGTCGGACCATGGATTTAAGATTGCTGTCGTTGTTAATGACATGAGCAGGTACGCACTTGGCCCAGTATCACAATGGAGACCCCCAATATGAAGGGCCCATTAACCCATTTTAATGAACGTACAGTTTAAACATAGACGCAACCCTCATCAAAAACCACCACGTGTCCCAAACAAAGGAAAACCTCATTCAACTACAGAATGGATGTATCTGCTGCACATTACGTGGAGACCTGCTGGAAGAACTAGCCCGACTTACGAAGCAGGACGATGTGCAGTATGTCGTAATTGAGAGCACAGGGATTAGCGAGCCAATGCAGGTCGCAGAGACTTTCACAGCAGAATTCAGCGCTGCGATGCTAGAGGCAGACGTTGCTGACGAAGAGGGGAAGAAAATCCTCAACCAGATGTATCTATTTCCCACATCCTCCATGCGTACGATCAACGATGAGTTGGACTAACCAAGCAACAGTGTTGAATTAGGAGGCCTGCATAAACTAGCCAAACTTGACACAACCGTTACCGTCATTGACGCCTTTAACCTCCTGACCAACTTCGACACAGCGGAATTTCTCTCTGATCGCTATGGCGGACAGGTTATTCCTGAAGACGAAAGGACCATATCTGATCTGATGGTGGATCAGATCGAATTCGCGGACGTCATTATTATCAACAAGATTGAGACGGTTGACGAGAAGACTCGCGAGAGGATCAGGTCTCTTCTAAAGCTCCTTAACCCAGACGCCAAGGTGCTTGAAACAAGCTATTCAAAGGTCAATGTCAATGAGATATTGGATACGGGGAGGTTCAACTTTCTCAAAGCAGCATCAGGTGCCGGGTGGTTGAGGAGTTTGCACGAGATGACCAAGAGGGAAACCGGCAATGGGGAAAGGCTGGCTCCTGTTCCCGAGACCATTGAGTATGAGGCTTGCTAACCCCTTTCCTTCCTATCCATCAAGTCTAATAACCAATCAGGTACGGCATCAACAATTTCGTATACAAAGCTCGCCGCCCATTTCATCCGCGACGACTTTTCAGTTTGATACATGACAAATTCATTGTCCTCCAGAATGTCGAAACACAAGAGGATGATGGAAGCGAGGAGGAAGATGACGAAAATGAAGCTGAGGACGAGGAGGATGAGGATGAGGACGAAGATGATGAGATGGAAGATTTCCCCCAGCCAGATCCCCAGGAAATTCTATCAAACAAACGCTCCCACCCTGTCTTCCGTCCCATTTTACGTTCCAAAGGGTTTTTCTGGCTTGCCACTCGCCCTTATCAATTTGGCGAATGGAGCCAAGCCGGTGGCATGCTCACCATTGGGTGTGGTGGACCTTGGTTTGCCGAGGTACCAGACGAGGCATGGCCGGAAGATGCAGATGTGAGGAAGTCCATTGAGGACGACTTTCATGGGCCATGGGGAGACCGGCGACAAGAAATCGTATTTATTGGGGAAGGAATTGAAACGGGTGCCATTACAGACTTGCTAAACAACTGCTTGTTGAACGATGAGGAGATGAAAATATGGGAGGGCATTATGAAGAAGAAGAGATTATCTAAAGACGAGAAGCAGGAAAAGATGATGCAGGCGTGGGAAGACGGATGGGAGGAATGGCCTCCATTGGAGGAGGAAGAGGATGAGCCTGAGCAGGAAAAAGGAAAGCATCGCATCAGTGAGCACTTAGGGCATGGACGTTCTCATAATCATAACCACTCCCACAAAAAGGGAATAAAAGCATAGATACAAATAACATTAAGATGCAGCTCAGATACCCTATACAATCTTAGAAACAAACCGTATATCGTAACATATCATTAACACATTACAAGAAAGCATATCACCACTCATCTACCCTACTCATCCTCAAATGCATTCCCTCCACGGGCTTAGTTGTCACAGCACCTGCGATATGAATTTTCTGCTTAGGGTTCTGCATCTCGAAGCGGAAACGGCCGACGACACCAGCGACTGCACAACGCAATTCAGCCCGGGCGAAATCCTTTCCTATACATGAGCGCTGTCCGTGGAGAAAGGTGATCTGTGCAAAGTTTGTCGACGCTCCGCCATTGTTGTTGGTAACAAGCTGACCATTCTTGTCAGTGTCGATCCACCGGTCGGGCCTGAACTCGTCACCGTCATTGCCCCAGAACTCTGGGCTGCGGTTAATGGCGTATGGGCATAGAAGAATCCGGGTCCCTCTGGGGATGTGCTTGCCAGCTATCACGCTGTCCCGAACAGCTTCGCGTATAGTGATGGGGACGGTTGGATACAGACGGAGGACTTCCTGACACACCCCGTTGAGAAGTGGAAGAGTCTCGAGGTCGCTCCAGGTGATAGGATGATTGCCGGATGGGATACTTTCACGTATTTCGGCACGAAGGCGTTCCTGGATATCAGGATACAAGGTGAGAAGATAGCAGGCCCAGGTGAAGGCACTCGCAGTTGTTTCATGCTGTAAACCGTGTTAGTTTCACGTGGCATTGTGCTCAAGATAGGGGACAGACATACCCCAGCAGCTAGGAAAGTCAACATTTGGTCGATCAACTCGTCATCTGTGAAGTCGCCGCCCAACATCATGGTACCAAGGATGTCGGCCTCAAGCTCCTTGGCCGTTGCATTTGTAGCTGTGATGGATGCCCGTTTTTCATGAACAATGTCTCTGCACAGATCACGGAGAAACCCGGTCTCATCATTGATCACTTTGTTTAAGTGCCAGGGGATGTGACGTGCAAACCATTGTGGCAGAGCAAAGTTGATGGCTAAGAAGGCCATCTTCTCCTTGGTCGGTTCCAAGATAGCCAGGAAACTGTCAGCCACTTTATTCTCAGGATTGTGCAGGGAGCGGAAGTCTCGACCCATGGCGGCCGGCCCGATAATGTCTAGGGTAAGCCGACTAATATGTGTCAGTCATGTACACTCATCACGATGTCTGACCGTAAGAATACCTTGCCCAGATACTCAGCTCAACCTTTCCCTCTCCGCTTTCCGCATTGTTGCCATTCATCGGGTTCTGTTTTATCTCTTTCTCAAGCTCATCCATTAAGAGCCCAGTCTTCTCCCACATCAATGAATATAGTGCTCTGATGTTCTTAACATTGAAAGATGGGGTCAGAGCGCGGCGCTGCTTTTTGTGCGCACTACCCTCTGACAGAATGAGTCCGAACCCTATGATACGCGCGAGGAAGTTGCGTGCTCGCCATGGCTTTTCAAAATCGTAGGTGTTGGTACTCATAATGTCGAGCAAGGCCTGGTGATTGGTAGCCAGTAGGTAGCTACGATTGACAATATCACGGAAATGGATTAGGCCTTCATTGGGAACAGTCTTCATCCATTCCAGCGGCAGACGGCCACGGGGATCATCGAAAACAATACGGGCATTGTTGAGATTGCCCTATCTCCGTTAGTTACTTGTCTCAAGACATGGTAATGAGCAGTGAGACCTACCGAGATTGTTGGAAGATGGCGCAATGGCGTGATAAAATAAGGATAGATCAAGGTGTTCCAGACGGCGACGAGCACAAGATTGACTCCCACTGAGCTCAACGTAACAGTACGGAAGGTGAGATCCACGAAGACTGTGCGTTGAAGCAGGAAACCTTCGAGGAGAGAAAGGGTAATGAGGACCAGCACCCAATCCATAGTGGAGTGTAAATCCGTTAATTGATGGTGGGAAAGACAGCAAGCCCAGGAGCCCAACAATCTGGGGTAAGTGAGAAGAATATATCGATGTGTCCACTTATTGATGAAAGCTAACGCTTGTAAATTAAATGGCCCCACGGATCGACGTGTTTGACCTCGGTTGGAGGGGCACATGATAACGCCAGTGCCTCATATCTACTAGAGTAATAATTACTATGGATTATAAGCCATGGGCCTAAGTAGATGCCTAGTGGATAGGACCAAGCGATACTTTCATGTTGAGGCTTCAAGTCATGTCTGAAAGTTATGAATAGAGGACCCATAGCCCTAATTCTGCGACGACTCCGCTGTGTGCGTCATGACCCCCTCAGAGTCGTTTCGGGGTTCCACCATAGCTATAACCAACTTGACTGACAATTGTACTTTCAACACTAGAAAGACATAAGCGATAGACTTGGTCTCTAGATAAGAGCTACTACATTCAGCTTCCAGGTCACGCCTCACGCAGAATGAAGGATGCATACGACATGGGTAGATGATCCTATGGTCGCCCACGTGGAGAGCTACAAAAGCCCCCCTACGTACTCCACATCCATGTGAACCCCAACAATGATGTGCAGGACAATCGACATGGTATGTAGTCAGGTAGGGTAATCTTCGCGAACATGGTTCGGTGCCGATTTTGCTTGCAACTCAGGGATCCTTCGGTGATTTCTTGTTCTCCACTTGGTACGGATCGGCGTTCGCAACCCTTGCCTGATGGGGCAAAAATCGTCACACCAAAAAAGAAAGCGCTTGAAACCAGACGCTGAAAGCTGTTACACCATGTGAGTACCTCGGTCATTGGTCCTGGGCTCCTGTTATGCTTAGATTCTATATAGTACTTATATATACACACACATATAATGATCCGAAGTACTACTCCCAAGCGCCTTGCTTGTCAATATTCCGACTTATTATTAGTTCTATAACCATGTCTCTCGATCAATCTCTCCAAATTCTTCGCCACTGGGGTCAGACGGCCCTCGAGCACCTTCCCCCTCAGGCACAAGATGTGCTGCTTCACCCTTTAGTACCTAAGGCTTTGACAGCGTTCCTGGCTCTGGGCATCATACGCAAGGCCAACCGTTCACTGGGTTATTGGGCAGCGAATAACTGGCAACGCGCCAAACCCTGGCAGAATGAGCGCGAGCTGGTCTTGGTCACCGGTGGATGCAGTGGCATTGGCAAGCAAATAATGGAAGATCTAGCAAAGACTGGGGTTCGAGTAGTGATACTAGATATCCAAGAGCCATCCTTCCAACTACGTATGTCACTGGCTGCTTTAAGGGGCAATCGAAAGTATTCAAGCTGATGACTGTAGCATCCAACGTCGCATTCTACAAAGCGGATATCACCTCGTCAGAGAACATTCGCACTGTAGCGGAGAAGATCCGTGCAACGCACGGTGATCCCACAGTCCTGGTCAATAATGCGGGCGTCGGACACGACGGTTCCATCCTCGATGAACCTGAAGCTAAGATTAGACAAACCTTCGAGGTCAACACAGTGTCGCATTTCCTGATGGTGCGCGAATTCCTGCCCAGCATGATTCAGCAAAATCATGGACATGTCATTACAATCGCTAGCATGGCTAGTTTTGTGGCATTGGGTGAAATGGTCGATTACTGCTGCTCAAAGGCGAGTGCGTTGGCGTTCCACGAAGGATTGGGCCAGGAATTACGGCTCTGGTATAAGGCTCCCAAAGTTCGGACTAGGTATGTCCCTCTCCTGTATTTTCTTTCTTGCCTTTTACCCCTCTCTTTGTTTATTTAATTTGGATTCATTCTGTGTTCCGGAAAAGGGGCTAATTGTGCAGTGTCATCCACCCTCACTGGGTCAAAACCCCCATGATCCAAATATTGACCGATGTGGGTCATCAGTTCAAAGGGCCCATCCTCACGCCGGAAATGATATCTGCTGCTGTCGTAAAACAGATTCTCACCCAGAGCAGCGGACAGGTTATCATACCGAACCACTTCAGTGCGATTAGCCTGATCAGGGCATTCCCTTCCTGGTTGCAGGAGGCAGCTCGCCACAAAGGGTCAAAGGACCTGAGGGTTTTGCGGGATGGACAGGAGGCTAAGGGCATGTAAATGACCCCAGGTGTTAAATTCATTTAATGTGTTCATGTTATGTATATTCAGTAAGTTAGACATACCAATAAAGCTATCTATATATAAGCCTTGGGATTCGCAGTAGCATTGAGTTGTAGTATGCCCAAACTATAACTGTAGACGGAGTATCCCTCGGAATCATCACATATCTGTCTAAACTATAGGTGGCATACTAGCCCATCGAGTGAAATATTATAGCCAAGATACTTTGTACTATAAAGTGCGTGTGTTTATATACATTCAGAAATAAACTATATACTCTGATATTTGATTCATAAGGGGTGTTCGTTCTCGAAGTTGACATCGTATATAAGAAAAAGCCACGGTTATTCCAATCGTATCTACAAAGTCTCTCTCAACCAGCTCTTCACTCTCTTCCCCTGCTCCGTCTCAGTCTGGTCCCCGATATACAAATTGTAGATGGGTGCGACATGACCCTCCCGCTGGCCAACACACAACTCCACGTTCGGGAAGCCCTCCTGCTCAGGTTAGATAAAAGTCATCACGTTGTTAACGCCGGTGAAAAAGCTTACCTTTAATTTCTTCACGAAATCTTGGATGATCGGGAAAAGAATCTCGCTTCCTCCAGCACAAACTAAAATCTTCTCCACCGGAAACGTAGAGTACCAGTCTGCCGGCGCAGTAGATAAATCGGTATAGTAATCGCGTTTGGCGGTACCCAGGTAGGCATTGGCCCAAGGTCCTGCTACTGCAGGTGTGATCAAATCCCCTCGAGAATCGATCTCTTGTCCCGAAAAGTCCGTCTGCATTAATGTCCACGGAGCGATCATGACCGCGCCGCGGAGGTGCTCGGATAGGTCCACCGGGGCGATAGCAGGGTGGGGATGCGCCAAGTGGGACAAGACACCGCCGACCAGGTTCCCTCCTGCCGAATCACCACCCAAGAGGATGTGGCATGGTGAAAATTTGGTCTGCTCAACCACATACCGCAGGGCTTCCACAGCCTGCCGAATCTGTGTGGGATATGTGGCATGGGGGGCCAAGGTGTATGTCAGACTGAAAACCGCCAAGGATTTATTGGCACGGGCACTGTCTGCGATCAGACGAGTGAAGAAACGGAAATAGCCCAAGTTCGCTGGGAGGGCAAATCCACCACCTGTGGGCTGTTAGCAGGCATAACAGGTCAATCAAGTTATGATGGTCGTCCCGGAGTACAACATACCGTGATACCAAATCAAGACATTCTCAGCATTGCGGTCTCCGATCCAATGGCCCAATGCACCATGGCCCAAGTCGACCGTGTCTGCTACCTTTCTGGATTTGCGCACGTACTGGTCATAGATCTTATTTGTCGGAGGCATCACATATCTGTGTGGTCAGCCATCGGCAGGCCCGATAGACGTAGACATGAGGAAGCTGCGTACTGCATTTGCGCAACGGACAGTCGACTGGTTGCTTTCCGGAATGCGGCATATCCGACATGTAGGAGCCAACTCTTGGGATAGGACGATGAACGCCATAATCCCGTGAACATTGCCCACACAACCGTGACGCAAAGTGACACCAGGGCGGGAAGAAAGTCCAGTTTCTCCGCGAAGGAAAGGGGGATTGTAGTGTTGAGCATGGTGACTGGATTGCCGCTGGTGGTAGCTAGCCCTGTCATACCGTCGTATGATCCATGTACCTTGTAGCACACGAACCCTCTATATTTATTGCGCGAATACTCGTCAAAGTCAAGCTCCCTTTGGAAGAGGGAGGGTTTTCACCTCATGTCTTCATGTGAGGAGGGATCGCAACAATTACTGTATTTGGTAATGATAGACCCCACCAGACGATCGGCGGCATCAGCAGAAAATTTTACTGTGTAAATCAGATCCTCGGCCTTTTCCCCAGACTGTCGCTTCGGACGATCCCTGAAGTTTGTATCATATAATCTCCGCCATCACCACCTCCCCTCCTCATTTCTAGAGCTCGCGACGATTTCTCGTTTCGGAAATGGACAACCGAGGCATGTGAGCCATTTGGCAGATGCATCCTCCTACCGGATATCCAGAGCATATAAATCGGGGCTATGAAGCTCATACGGATATCCCTGCCACCTTAAAGCACACTGTCAGGATGGAGCAATCTTTTGATGTTGTTATCATTGGTGCCGGTATCTCCGGCATCAACACTGCATATCGCTTGCAGTCTCAAAACCCTAAGCTTCGCTATACTATCCTTGAAGCCCGTAACAACCTGGGCGGCACCTGGGATCTCTTCAAATATCCTGGGATTCGCTCGGACTCGGATCTCTTTACTTTTGGGTTTTCCTGGCACCCATGGGACCAGGGGAATCCCATCGCCGATGGACCCTCCATCGTCAAATACATGAACAACGCCGCCGAGAGACATGGCATCAAGAAACACATCCTCTTCGAACATCGCCTTCTAGGTGCCGATTGGTCTTCGGCAGAGAACACCTGGTCACTAAGCGTCGAACATGAGGGACAGTCCAAGTCATTCTCGGCGCGGTTTATCGTATTTGGCACAGGCTATTACGACTACCATATGCCTTTGCAAGCCGAAATCCCTGGGCTGGATCAATTTCAGGGACAGATCATCCACCCACAGTTCTGGCCCGAGGGCCTGGACTATAGCGACAAGAAAGTTGTCATCATCGGTAGTGGTGCCACCGCGGTGACTCTGCTTCCCAACCTTGCTCAGAAGGCCAAGCATGTTACCATGCTCCAGCGTAGTCCCACCTATATTCTCTCTATCCCTAACCAGCAGCGTTCGTGGTTGAGCTATATTCTTCCCGCGGCTCTTGATCGCAAAATCCAGCGTCTGCGATGGCTTCTCAGCTCACGATTTTTCTTCCTTTTCTGTCAAGCATTCCCGACCCTCGCCCGGTTCATCCTCCGCCTGTCTGTCTCCCGCCAGCTGCCTTCCCACGTTCCACACGATCCACACTTCCGCCCACGATACAACCCATGGGATCAACGTCTTTGTATATGCCCCGATGGGGACTTCTTTAAGAGTTTGCATACCGGTCGCGCGAATGTGAAGACTGACACAATCCGCGAGGTCACGACATCGGGGATCGTCCTCAACTCTGGGGAGAAGTTGGACGCGGATATGATCATTACAGCCACCGGACTGAAATTGCAGATCGCGGGTGGAGCCTCTGTCACTGTTGATGGAATTCCTCAATATGTTTCCGACAAATATATCTGGCACGGAATCATGTTGCAAGACGTTCCCAATGCCGCCTTTGTCATCGGCTATACCAACGCCTCCTGGACTCTGGGCGCCGACGCAACAGCGCAATTCCTTTGCCGACTTCTCCAAGAGTTGGAGCAACGAGGCGTCAAGGCAGCCGTACCACGGTTAAGTCCCGCCACTGCCAAAGAGATGCAACCGCGTCGGTTGTTGAACCTCAATTCTACCTACGTGACCAAGGCAGAGCGGGACCTACCCAAGGCGGCGGATAGAGGACCATGGCTGCCAAGAGATAATTATCTCGATGATATCAAGTTTGCAAAGAAAGGCCGCATCGATGAGGATATGGAGTTTCTAGGTGAGAAGAAATTGCAGTAGATGTATGTATAGATCTTGGAGTTAGTGGTGGTTGTGATTCTTCATGTTCATAGTCATGTCTTACGGATGCCGAAATGTCATTTCCTTTCTTCTATCTAAATACTGGCCACGAAAAGATAAACGTAAAAATAAAAATACAAATTAGAAATGAACGCAACTAGTCCGTTTCAAGTGTAAGTTGGGATGTTTAACCGTATCCTCTCCTACAACATAGCTTCTACATAGCAACCGAACGTCAAAGTTCCCGGACCTCCTGACATATGACAGCCGACTAAGAAAATTTTGGTTTTATCCTCAAGATAAGACGATTTACACTCATGGGTCTTAAGGCACCACATAAATGATAGGGCAGCAGCTCTCAAGTCTGGCTGTTGATCAGACAGAGGGAGAAAAATGCCTCATCTGCCCGGGACAGGGCCTTGATCTAGGTGATATCGACCCTCAGAAGGGGAACTAAAGGTCTATCCTAAATCTTGCAATGTAACTAGAAGAGGAGCTAGGGCCTCTAGCCCCGCCCCAAGCTTCCAATCCATGGGAAGTATAGTTTAGAATTGGCTTGGGGCCTGACATAAGACGCTTACCTTGGGACAGTAACTCATTTATAACCACTTACATCACAACGAAGTCACCTCGGAGCGCCGCGAGGGTCAAAGTCTGGTCTACAAGAACGATAGGCATTTGGTTTTTTTTTTTTTTTTTTTTTTTCGCGCTTTTCAGAGTCTATCAGACGACTTTGCCTTAGATGACTAAGAACTCTCACAGAACTTGCCTACCATCCTGTTGTTGGTAATGTAACTCTGCCAGCAAGCTTCACGGTTGAAGAAGCAACACCCAGGGATCGTTATTGAATTCTTCTCTGACCAAAAGTTTTGGAAAAGAGATGCAGTGAATTTCGCTTCGACCCAAAGGTTCGACCCGCTAGGTTCCTGCGGAGTTCCCATGCCAAACCCTAGAAAAGGCAATAGGTCACTGCGTTAGATTCTGGGTTCCGGCCAACAACAAGGTGACCCAAGGGTGAACCCACCGATATGCGCAGCATTTCCGTATGGACCATGGTTCTCATATGAAGCAGGTACCTGTTCAATGAGGTTATTCGTGAGCTGATTGACAAGTTGACAAAAATTGATTCGGCGGGTTGCAGAAGCGCTTACCGGCTATTGAACCTGATTCGCGGCTTTTCCCATTCCAAAAAAGTCTGTCTCCAAGAGACGCATATCCTTACATCTCTCAGGAGCAAATATCACAGGCAGGAAAGCTAAAATGGGGTAGTAATAGCTTCCCTAAACACGATTGCGTTGGGATCAACCATTGGCAATCTCCTATTCGCTCGAAAGATGACATCAGAATAAGTAAAGGTGGGTTGAATATCTGTCTTCTAGTGAGAAAGATATAAATTTGCTCTAGGTAGCTCAGTTGATATGGATGAGATGCAACTGCCAATCATACAATTATATGCACATTTCACATGTACTTCTTCACGGCCCCAATGATGCATATACTATGCTCATGAACTTGGGCAGACTCTTTCACGTAAAGCTAGTGTCGTTGGTTATCTACACTGATAAATATGTCTTCAATCACCGTGGTACAACCGCAGTTTTTATGGGACCTGGCCCCTACGTTCCCTCGGCTACCAACATGCTTCAAGCACCCAACAAATGAGTGGCAACCGCTGAGCCTGGAAAACATCAGTCCGTACGAGGCATGGCCTAAATATGGCAACACCTCCTCCTATGCCATGTGCAATGCAGACCAGTCAAGTCTCGCTTGTTCACAACCTATTTCGGACACGATGCCTCTAGTGGAACCTACTTTGCCCATTCAGACAACCAGCCATGCGATCAACGGTGAGCCCAAATGGAGTGCACAGAACATGACCGTCTCCAATCCAGATATAATGGAGCCTTCATACACATTTGCAAATCACGACAAGATAAACAAAGATTGGAAGGCAAGACGAGACAAGATCCTCCAGCGTAACCGTCAAGCTGCCAAACGGTGCCGGCAGCGGAAAAAGCTCGTGGTAGAAGAAATCGAGTCCCTTGCCGATGCGCATGCCTGGCGGAATAACGAGCTTCGGATGCAAATTGAACAACTGCGCTATGAAATTCTGGACCTTCACAGCGAGATATTAAAGCACGCACAGTGTGATGACGAGCCAATCAAGCGGTACCTCTCGCAGAGGGTTAGAGAAATTTCGGGGGAACATATACTCGACTCCACTAGTCCTCAGCCGATAGACCCGCGGCTGTCTTTCTCTTCCCTGGAAGCACGACCCGAACCACACTCAACAACTAAGGCTATTGTATACCAAGAAAACCATGAACCTCAGTATGACTCGAACGGCTTTGGTGCCGAAATTTTGCCTTGCCACCATTCAACCTCAACGTCAGCTTCGTCGGATGGACAGACTGTAGACCACACTTTGTTCGAAATGATCAGCTACTAACCTTATGCTGTCACATCAGGTTATGGGTTCCGAGATGCTCTTATAAGCTTAACTTTATGATCATAAGTTCTTCTTGATACATAAAAGTCTTTTGATATGTATATCAATATCAGCTATTGGAGACAAAGACAAAGACTGAGAAGAATTATAAGAAAAGTATAGGGGGCTTACAGAGTCTTGTCTACGTTGCTAGGGTTTCAAACGAGGCCAGTGCAAGGTGAAGGAAGTGATTAGGATCCGGAACATGGACTAGGACCTATTATATAGCCTTCACCGTTATCATTGTACAGAAAAAAGAGTTATGACCTTTTCCTGAAAGTTCCATCGAGTAAACATCGCCCGGGGAGGATCCAAGGATAATCGGATGCATCTGTATAGGTACTTCTCCTCAAAATCTATATAAATCATGAGATTCCATCGGACAGCAACTATATCTTGTCTCTATTACAAGCGAATAGGTGACCCTCCATTGGTCCCGCTGACCTCGAACTTAACAAAATAAAAAACATTTACGAAATGGGACAGTGCTACATTACAAGTACCATGTGTCAATTCCTCGTCCTTACCCCGAGATGATCATTACTGCCAAACATCGCTCTGCACAGCACTTTTCACCCCGCAAGACGAAGGAACAGTGTATTTCCGGTTGGGATCACTCTCCCAAGTAACCGCCCCGTTCTGAATGCGAATGAACTTATATTCGAACGACTGTCCAGCGGGCAAATTAATTGTCCCCGTCCACAAGGGATTATCCGTAGTATATCTGTCCGCGTTCAATGCAGGCGCGCTGCTAGGATTCCAGCTCCCAAGCTGAGAGATCGACCCGACAATCTTTATAGTCTCGCCGTAGGCAGTAGTAGCTTTCACATCAAAGGTCACTGACACAGTCGTCGGTTTCTGGCAGGGGCTGTCTGGCGCGCCTGGGTATCCGCTAATGGTCGGCCAAGATGTGATAACCACGCTGCTGTAGGTGCCCGAGGCGGAAGTTGGGGAGCAAGCCGACGGAATGCTGGTGGCCGCGGTCTCGCCCCATGGTGCAGGAACGACGGCGTTTCTTCGGTTGTGCGCCGTGAGAAGTGCAGCATACGACCAGGTAAGATCCCGGGCGGAAGTCTGGCTTCCATCCGTTTTGGTAAATTGCTCGGACATTGAGCCGGTGGATGTGGCGTAGGTTTGCTGCGGTCATTAGCAATACTAACGATTAAGTAGAGTGAGAGGAGAGGGGGGTAACTTGACGTACGACGATCTGCACATATCCGTCTGCATAGGCTTTGACGGCCTTGACTATATCTTTATACACTGTCGTGGACGATGTGTAGGTCCCTGTCGCGGCAGAACCGTATAGAGCTTTGAAGAATGGCAGAGAGACGTCCGTGATGGCCAACGATCCAATTTGATCCCACTGGTACAAAGCGTCATACAACTGCTCTGCAGCGGCCAGGGTAGTCAGGAACCAGGGATTCCCACTGTAATAGCTGTCTTCGGGGTAGCGACCAACAGCGACAGCTTGATTCTCAGCGCGACCGGAATTAATGGAATAGATCGAGCGGAACGAGTCCGTTACCACCTTATGGTTCGCTAAGGCTCGCGCCGAACAGGGCTGGAAGGTAGCATCATCACACTTAGCTTGGGGATCAAACGTGTGGATACTACCTAGGACAGTGTTGATATCTTTGCCCGATCGACCGCCACCAAAGTTAGCCTGGATGTAACTCCCGGTCCAGAAGGATTGTAAATAACATCGGACTTGGGGCGCTTGCGAGTCACAGTAGGGGCACGAGGAACCGACGGTCTTTGCAAAGCTGCTGCCCTCTACCAAAGCGCGATGAGAAACCGCGACTGTAAAGAATGATGTTCCTTGGACCTCCTCCCAGAGGTCTGTGGATGTTAGCTACTGATAGATGTGTGCCATCTCTCTGGGAACTCACCGAACCCGGATTGGCTCCAATACTGAGCCACATAGGATAGATCATTCCTGACGACGGGCCATACCAGGTCTGTCGCTATGCTTTTATGACCATTTTCCTACAAAATAAGCTAAGCCTAGTATGGAGACGAATAGCACTTACCACTAGCCATTGACCAAATGAGATCATAGCGGTCGCTCGCAAAGCTGGCCCGTCACGCTGCGGCCGACCCCATGCGCCTGTGAATGCCGTCTCGTCGGCATTGAACTTAGGTTCGCCCAGACCCCCACTAGAAAGAGCGCCAGAAGGGTTGGAGATGCCTTGAATCCGAGCCTGGGAGCTAATAAACTCCTCGATAATAGGGAGAAGATCGGCATCTCCGCCTCTGAAAAGATCGACCAGGGTTTTCATGACGAGACCCGAGTCACGGGTCCAGGTATAGAAATCTACGGCCAGTAAGTCAACCGAAGGATTGCAGAAGACCAGAGCACTTACAATCTGGGTCACTTTTGCTCGGGCTTGCAATCACCACCCCTGGACTTGCGCCTTGCACCGACTGGCCATCTGCACCGATATTATTCAGGATGGCCTGACGAGAAAACTTTGCTTCTGTGTTCAGCCAGGTATCTAGACCTGACTCCTGTCTAAGGATAGGTTGGACCGCGAGAACTGAGGATCCGAGGGCCAGGGCCCGGAGACAAAAGGAGAAAGACACCATGTTGCTTCGACTTCGTTTGTTGGTGCGAAAATAATCCTCTCACTGGGACGATAAACCACGATACCTTTTATAATAACCCTAGTGAAGGGTTCGGGTCGTTCGTGCCTCAAAACATCATCCGACTGACCCGAACCAAAATCGAAGGTGCGGAGCGTCAGCCAATGCTGAGAGAGCAGTCACCAGGTTAAATTTCCGGAGGCACTTCTGCAAGCCAAGACAAGTTGAACTATTGTCTGATAGTCATGCAGCTGGCTGGAGCCAAGACGCCACAACTTCCAATCACGCTGCTCTCTTCAAGACCGGAAGAAGCAGCCACAATTTAATTTCGCCCGGGAATTCGCCGTCCCCTGTCTGAAGAACATCTGCAATGGATTCTTCAAAGGCCTAGATTATGGGTAGACCATGATATATTAATTGTGGTCTAGTCTCGCGTCCCTTGCACACTCACTTACATTTCCAAGCGCCTATAGACACCTTCCCTACAGAATCCACGACGTATATGCCTGATTCTACCTGTCACACGCAGTGCAGGAATGTGTCTAAGTCTAAGCGCCCATACAAGATGAATCCACATCGATTTGAAATAGCAATGACATATATTTGGTGGTGGGTGGATATTATAGATCGATTAGCGATCGAAAGCAATTCCCACCTAGGGCTACTATGGAGTGCGACATTTGCTTTAACGTAGGCCCTTCTATTCTTCTTCGGGAGACACAAAAGTCACGTCTTCCGGTCTTACTGGGCAATATTTGAAACTGTGATTTCCAGAATGCCTAGACAATTCACCGTTATAGTATATATGTATACATTCATATGCGAGTCAAGGTCAACAGCCAGTGTTTCCGATGTCAATCGGCCCAAGAAAAAGATCTTTTGGGAGTGCCAACTTTTCTCCCCGCTGCTTGTACAACTAATCTCCCTTGCATCTTAAGACACCATCAGATTGTTCCCACTCTACTAGAACCCACCTTCGTCCCTCGAAACGTTTATTTGCCTGGAAGTCTGAGGGGGCCTGAATTGTATCAAAGAAGAAAGCAGCCTCCATCTCGAACCGCACGGTATCAGGAGAAGAAGGTAGAAAAAGGAAAACAGCTACAGGATTCGAGGTTAATTTTACTATGAGGTCAATCATAAGTCACGTGTAGCTAATTTTCTATTACCTCAAAAGGGTACGGGGAATTTTCCATTTGCAACTTTTCTAGGAATCAGGACGAAATTGAAGATTCTCTAACTCGGTTCTCATTTTAATTGAGAGACTCGGGGCCGCTTCGGGCCTAATTCTATTCCTATAGTGACTCATACATGCTTTTTTCTGTACTCAACTCGAGAATACCTTCTTCATACAACCCCAGATCACTTATAAAAAGACTCGATATACAATCTCTAGACTAAGTGTTGAATGAGATGCGGTCTCCGGTATATTATGTGCTAAATGTACAGTAGACAAACCCCCCAGGCCCCTTGGTCGTTGTTTGTATTTTGGATGAAAGCTAGCGCATGAACAATTTGGCCAGTTGATAGAGTCTACACGGTGACCTTGGTACTGCGTAGCTTATTATTTGTATGCTGAGAACATATAGTTTTCAAGACCAACGATATTGCTAACTTTCCCTATCCACCACCTATACCTAGAGCATTACACCTTCACCTTATGGATCGGAGAATTTAAAGATTACTCGTAGTATCGAATGCGTCTGAATCAATCCTTAATGCTGCTGACCATCCCTATGGTATGATACTGGTAGCTACCTTCAATTAGGAACCATGCATGCATTTAAGAGAACCAGTACTTTAGCCTCACGATATTTAGGCACAAGAGTATTTCTTCTGTTTCGTGTACGATCCCAGGTCATTAAGACATTGATGGGGACAT
The DNA here is from genome assembly GCA_030556085.1 of Aspergillus tamarii. Taxonomy (NCBI): domain Eukaryota; kingdom Fungi; phylum Ascomycota; class Eurotiomycetes; order Eurotiales; family Aspergillaceae; genus Aspergillus; species Aspergillus tamarii. Next base: position 1,516,576 of record JARVTJ010000006.1, read on the forward strand.
AGCACCGACGGATATTGATCAAGCCGACAGAGTTACTAGCCAAGTATATTATAAGCACTATCTACATGTTAGCCACATGTCAAGCACGTATGGCATGGCCGTGACAATGCAGAGAACATAGGTACTGGTGAATGCTTGAGTATGGCACTGCAGTCCAATATCACACTCGGCTAATAGTAGTCAGAAGAGCAAGGTTTATAGATAGTGGGACGTTACATTGGCCATGGGGATGACCCTATCCCTCCTGCTCTAGCTTTTGTATTGGTTACGCTGAGAAGATGCCGAGCGCAGGAGACCTTAGGGGTTAAGAGTGGGGAAGTAAGATATCCTTCCAAAAGAAAGAAGGAAATAAAGGGAATGTATATGGTAATGGCGTTTTTTAACCAATCCCACCCCCCTATAGCGTATATATCGGCTATTCCTAGCGAAATGCCAATGTCATAGATTGATTTTTGTTAAATTATCCATCCACAACGCAGAGTGACATCAGGCTCCAATATTTACCGGAGCCTCCGGATATTTCTCAATTATCACGAGCATCTATAATGCTTTGCCCAGTCGGCTATTCAGTCAATGTAAGAATGCCCGATTGACTAATCAGAACAATTGGGAAGGCGTAGGTTTGCGCTATAGCCTGGGCAACGCCATAAATTTGTCTAGCTCATGAGAGGCTTGCCTCATTTAGTTCCATCTCCGAAGAGAAGGTTCCATCTCTTGGCAGTTCCTGAAGAAATAGTTGATCCTCTGAGTCAGGGCTTTAACGGTGAGGTATTAAGTTAAATCGCGCCCAGCCCTAAGTCATCTATTTCCCCGCACTATCATCCACTCCCCCGCGTTCTATGTGGTTGACAATCTGCAACCTACAATGATCGCTCGCCAGTCATTTAGCGCTATGGATGATCTGCTGACTTCTTCGGCTGGTTCCATGACTGGCTACCTGAGTGCTCACTGTTGACCAGCCTCGGTTCACATGGAGATCGGCTTGGGCTTCTTTGAATCAACACTGAAATAAACTTCCACCTCCTCGACGAACCCTTGCTCACTTACCTCGTGGTCTTCCTACCAGGGAAGACTAGTTTTCACTACGGACACAGTTGCACCTGCCTCACTGCTAACAATGGTGACTTGCGCGGGGTTCTAGCGTCGTATTTTGCGACCTGTATACGATGATGTACATTCGTTTGCCGAGTTATGCCAAGGGGTCATTATTAATCCTGGAGCAAGATAATGTCTTGGGAGAGAAATGGTGAACATTCAGCGATAACAAAATGTTAGACTTGTATACATGTATAAATAGACCATCCTTCCCCAGCCTCGTAGAGTGTTAATCAAGGCCGTCAAGATGATCTTCAAGTCCACCTTACTCTTTCTTTTGTCTCTTCCCACCGCACTGGCAGCTCCAGCCAAGAGGGACTCCCCGACGGTGACCATCTCCTCCCCCTCAGCCACGATAGTGGGGAGCTCTGGTAATGTTGAGAGCTTCAATGGCATCCCTTTTGCGCAGCAACCAACGGGTTCCTTACGTCTGAAGCCACCCCAGGCTTTAGAATCCCCTCTAGGAACATTCAAGGCTACTGGGGCCGCTAAGGCCTGCCCGCAGTTCTTTTTTACCACGGATACCTCCCAGTTTCCGAGCTCGGTGCTCGGTCAGCTCATCAATATTCCGCTCTTCCAAAAAATCACCAATGCTGGGGAAGATTGTTTGACTCTCAACGTCCGTCGGCCGGCAGGAACAACCCCGGAAAGTAAGCTACCCGTCCTGGTATGGATTTTCGGCGGCGGGTTCGAGCTTGGATCATCAGCCATGTACGATGGGGCGCCCTTAGTCTCCAGTTCAATGAACTTGGACATGCCAATCATCTTCGTGGCCATCAATTATCGTGTCGGTGGATTTGGTTTCCTACCCGGAAAGGAGATCCTCGATGACGGTTCTGCCAATCTGGGTCTCCGGGACCAGCGCCTCGCCCTGGAATGGATCGCCGATAACATTGAGGCCTTCGGTGGCGATCCAGAGAAGGTGACCATCTGGGGTGAATCGGCGGGATCCATCTCCGTCTTTGACCAGATGATGCTATATGACGGGGATCATACCTACAAGGGCAAGCCGCTGTTCCACGGCGCAATCATGAACTCCGGATCGGCAGTTCCCGCCGACCCCGTCGACGGAGTCAAAGGGCAAGCCGTCTATGATGCCGTTGTAGCCACTGCCGGCTGCTCTGATGCTTCGGATACCCTTCAATGCCTGAGAGAACTCGATTACACGGACTATCTCAACGCCGCCAATTCCGTCCCCGGTATATTGAGCTACCACTCAGTGGCCCTGTCATACCTCCCTCGCCCGGATGGAAAGGTTCTCACCGATAGCCCGGAGGTACTCGGCAAGGCAGGCAAGTACGCCTCGGTGCCTTTCATCATCGGCGATCAAGAAGACGAGGGAACAATATTCGCACTGTTCCAGGCCAACATCACCACCACAGACGACGTCGTCGACTACCTATCGAAGTACTTCTTCTATGGTGCCTCGCAGGACCAACTGCAGGAGCTCGTAGGCACATATCAAACAATCACGGAGGACGGGTCTCCATTCCGAACAGGCATATTCAACAACTGGTATCCACAGTTCAAGCGACTCGCCGCAATCCTGGGCGACCTGACCTTCACTCTCACCCGGCGTGTTGTCCTACAGATGGCAAATGATATCAAACCCGACGTTCCCAACTGGTCATACCTCTCCTCGTATGACTACGGTACTCCAGTCCTGGGAACCTTCCATGGCAGTGACCTCCTACAGGTCTTCTATGGCATCCTGCCAAACTACGCCTCCAGATCGACCCATACTTACTACTTCAGTTTCGTGTACGACCAGGATCCAAATTCAAGGAGGGGCGACTATATCGAGTGGCCGCAGTGGAAGGAGGACAAGCAGCTGATGAACTTCCTTGCGAATTCGGGAAAACTACTGAAGGATGATTTCCGGTCCGATACGTACGAGTTCATCAGTAAAAATGTGGCCTCGTTTCATATCTAGTGGATGGCTGTACATATTTTGACGCTCTGTTGATCATGATGATGACGATGATGAGTAACTTATATATCAGTATGATGGCAATATACCCGGAACCAGCTTGCTTAGTTGGTTTTTGATATCTGAAGCATTAATGTTACGTGATAGACCTTGGAATAAATTTAATATCAGCCAACACCTACCACTGAACCAATTAACGTGAACAACTTCAAGATACCTATATCGAGCGCTATAGGTGGAAAGGATAATGGACTAGACACACTAGTGGTGACCGCGTGTTAGCGCTCCATGAGAGAGGTCTGCGTGGCCGTTAGAGGAAGAACTGAGGAACGGATCTTCTGTATATTCTCTGCCTTTCATTGTGTCTATACCGATAGGACCCACGCACACACGTAGTAAGGATAAGTCTAATTCAGCTGATGACGTTTTGTAAAGCGCTACATAGATACAGTGCTGTGACAGTTCAGTCCCTTCGTAGCAAATCAACTTCTAATTCATGCTGTGTAGCCCGCTTGCAATTGCAACTGGAACAATATATGGTATCATAAGTTAACCTCTATGAGCAAGACCGTCAATCTATACATTACAATAATTTCTTTCTCCCCACGATCATCGGAACTAAGCCCACGCCGACCAGCTCAATCCATCCCGGTACTGCAGCCCAGCCAGCGGGCCCTCGTTGGAAAGAAGATATCCATCTAAACAATGATCATAGGATACCTTAGGTTGCTTCTGGTAAAAGATATCGAATTGTGGGTCAAGCGCGTCTTTCAGATTCTGCACGGAACCGTCAGGATGAATTACCTTCCACGGTTCGATACAGGTGGGACCCTGGCAGGTCTTTAGAACGAGAAGCAGAGCATCGAGACGGTTGATCGCCGCCTGCAAAGGCCGCCCGAGGAGCTGAGAGGTAGTGTTCTTGGGTGTGTAAATGTTTTTTATTTGGTAAGGGTCCGCCTGGGCTTATCAGTATGATTCACTGGGACGAATAGATTGCAACAACGTACTGTTAGGTCGTAGAGCTCGTGCTCGCCGTGGCACCATACGGAGTAGTAAAGATTATAGCCCTCACCGAGAATACGGACAGATTTGTAGGTATTGTTCGGCATGCTTTTATCACCATCGGGACCTGTAGGGGGGTTCGATTAGCACACATTTAAAGGTATATACATAAATTATGAGCATGAAAAGTCTTACCGATCCTGGAAAAGTCACCCTCCAGAACGGCAGTGCCCCAGAACTCGACAGTAACATGCTCATGGGAGATCGAAGCCGACTGTCGCTTGATGGGCAATGGCGTGCCGTCGAAATCGTCGCGCAGCGGCAGACCGGCCAATTCAAAGAACGTTGGAACCAGGTCGATGTGCGTCGAGACGCTATCCTCAGTCTTTCCCTCGGGAATGCCCGGGCCGCGAATAAAAAACGGGACTCGGATGTCTTCTTCGAAACCAGTGGTTTTGCCCGGGGGCATACGGTGCTGACCGATATGGAATCCGTTGTCAGAAGTGTAGATGATGTAGGTGTTGTCGATCTCGCCACTTTCCTCAAGACGAGATACCAGTTTTTCGACCAGTTCGTCAACTCCTTGCAGGGCACGCAGTCGCTGGCGATAGTAATGATCCTCGTAGTCAACGACGGTTTGGTTCTGCAGCGCAAGGTTGGATACCCAGCTCACTCCGGTGCGCTGAAATGGTCAGTGAGCCCCTTCCTCGGTTCAGAAAGCGTATACTTACGTTGAGCGGGTTGAAGCTCGGAGTCCGGGGGACCTTGACGTCCTGGAATAAATGCCGATGGCGAGGCGCGGGAATCGGTTCAGACATGATGCTGGCGGCAGTGCCCATCGTGTTCGGGTCAATGTTCGAATGAGGAGCAACTGGAGAAACAGCCACGAAGAAGGGTCGGTCACTTTCCAGGGCCTCATCCAGGAGACCCAGAGCCTTCTCGGTGATCACATCGGTCGTGTAATGACCAGCGTAGTTTTTGGGGGGGTCGCGATTGCGCTGGTAGGTGGAGTTGTAGTAGGAGTAGGTGTGCGGGTCGAGAAGGAAGTCGGAGCCGTTGAAGCCCTTGGGAAACGGCTTATTGTAGGTGCTGAGGCTGTGGGCGTTCATGAGCTTTCCGGTGTAATAGGTGTTGTAGCCGGCATCCTGGAACCACACGGGGAACCAATTGTCATTGAATCCTTGCGAAATGAACTTGGGATACCCGCCTATTCACAGTTAGTATCCCCCAGCAGGCGATGGGATGAATAGTCACGTACCCCATGGCGGACTTACATCCGTCACATTGGTGTTATGAGCCTGACGTCCTGTCCACAGACTGACTCGCGACGGACAGCAAAGAGCCGTGGTGACAAAGTGGTTTGCGAAGTCGGTGCCCTTCTCCTTGATTCGACTCAGGATATGCGGAGTGTATGCAGTCGAGTTCAATTGAAGATCTTGGTCATCAGTCATAATAAAAAGGAAATTGGGCTTCTTGGTGACATTCCTCTGTAGTATCTGCTGCTGCGGGAGAGCCTCTGAAACCGCCAGAAAGCCCGACAGAGCCACAATGCTTGAGAACTTCATGATGACAGGACTGAAGTTGATGCTGGCATGGGAAGCTGTCCAAGATCTGTAGCTGGGCAACAATAAATATATCAACTCAAACGCGGGGGACAGCTCTTGGGGTCCACAATTACGATTGCGATTGAGGGCGACGGGATGATGCCATCAAACGGTTTGCCGAGCTGTGCGAGCGCCCGCCGCGCGTCTAGGAACAAAATATATATGGGAGTAAAACACCAATCAATATTGACGGGCCGTATGGGGGAAATCAAAGTTTAGACCCACCAGCTATGGGGGGGGTGTTCGGCTGCAGCTATCGGTACTATGAGATCTCAAAAGCTGTGCAGGAATGGTCGGTCAGGGACTGGTTGCCCATTGGATATCGACAAGTATCTCTCACCATGTGGTGGTGCGTCAACAGCTTCTTATTTTAGCGGATATGGCATCATGATCGTCCAATAAAGGGGGGATCAATTGATGATCGTCACGTTTCCGCCGGATATGTATTTATTCATGAAAAAAATAAATACATTCTGCATTGAGGTTTGTTAAATGTCACGTCTCACCTCCGAACCATCCCTGAGTCTTCCCGATCGGGATATACCAGACAAATGCTTGTTATATATCATTTGGCAAGGATGGTAACGTTAATTAGATCTCATTCTAGTTGTTGGCACAATAACAATCAAACCAAGCGTCCAGACGACTAGTGGTTGAATAAACCAAAAGGTCCTGTACCCCACAGTGGAGATTCGGCTTCAGATTACGTGCTTGGCTTTAAGATGAGCTCATCCTTTACGATTTCTTTTTATTCTCTTTGTTCTTCAATAGTATAAACATTTAGCAGACGATGTGATATGCATGGCAGAGTGGGAATATATTCAATGGTATAGCTAGTTAGTTACATATTTTATTCTTGATAGGTAATTTATCCTACTACAACTTAGATTCGGAGCTGCAAAATCTCAAGACGGAAATCACTAGCGCATTCGACCTGTCAGATTCATTGAAGCTTTTGCAGAAAACCAAGCAAATTAAATTGGACCACTTGCGACTATCAACCCAAGCCATAGTATAAGCCATGCTGGTTGCCATCAGTTTACTAAATCGCGTTACAACCTCTCCTTTCCCTTCCTCTACTAGAGTAAGCCTTGCAGCAAGGGACTAAGGTCGGAACCGCTGCCTACTACGCCCCCAACATAGGCACGGTCAAGAAAATCCGAATTACGATGAATCGTCAGAATCCAAGTTGAGAGGCGTCAATGCACCGAACATGGTTGAGAAATAAGTTACATAAACTAGCATCACATTACATCTCCGCGTAACAGGGTATATCGCGAACGGGTCCGTCCGCTTACTTCCGAGCATTCTCCTCGTCCAAACTTACGCCACTCGATTCGGTATACTTGCTCTGCGGCAGGTTGTTCAACTCGTCTTCCCTCCGATCCAGCTTATAGTTGCTCAACCAGAATCCAATGGCTCCGATAAAGGCCAGGATCGTCACCACCATATAGTTATACACCAGCAGGGGATCCTTCGACAAGCCGACGAAGGCCTGTCCGATGGCCGAGGAGAAAGCGTTCATGAAGAGCGCGACGGCCTGCACGATCGACCGCATGTTCTTGGGAGCCTTGGTGAAGGCATACTCGAGAGAGGTGATGGAGGCAAAGATCTCCGAAATACCACCGAGGATGTAGATAATCGCCTGGGTCCAGACGGAGATGGGCGAATACTTTCCATATTCATCGAGACAGTAGTTAGCCTCTTTGCCGCAGGGACCTTTCACGTAAATGTAGTGTTGGATCACCGTGGCGGCGATCATGGAGCAGCCGGCGACCACAAACCCACACGTGATTCGCTTAATGGGCGTAAAGTTGAATCCCAGGTGGCGCAGGCCAGGGTAAATGACTCGATCAAAAATAGGAATGCAAATGATGAGGGCAAGAGGGTTGAGGTTATTGATGATGTCATTAGGGACGCCACCGAGGTGCATGGTGGCCGCTTGAGATGTCAGGTTGTTTAACATCTGGTTATAGGCGAGCCCTGCGAAAGTCTACATTAGTACGGGGGAAGGTAGAGACGACGAGAGAAGACATACAGAACAGAGGGTACCACAGGAACACTTTGCACGCCTTCAGCCCACGAGCAACTTCGTCGACCCATTCGTCGTCGAAAGTCATCCACTGAGGTCGATTAGGGCCCAAAGCACTCGGCTTGACTGGCTCCCAGAATGGCTTGTCATTACGTTTGAACCTGGTTTGTCAGTATACCTTCAGCCAAGACGAGACCCGCTGGGACACCTACAGCCGAACCGGGTTCAACGACCACCGCCCCTTCATCGCCAGTTTCCAGAGTCGGAACGCCTGCCCGTAGACGGAGCCTTGTGGCTTCACCCGGTAGTAATTGTTCCGACACAAGAACAGCACCGTCGGGCACCACAGAAACAAGCATGTCGGGAGAAAGTACGACAGCCAAAACCCAACATATCTCTCGGCATAGACCATGCTCACCTGGCCGGTGATGGAACCGATATTGACAGTCAAGTAGTAGTACAGGTAGATGCGCTGGACGGTGATGGCTGGATCCACGATGACCCGCTCCCCGGAAGCAAGGGTCTTGATATATGGATATTCCTCACGATATTGCTCGGCGATGAGAGGTGAAATGTTCGATCTGATGCGCATCAGTATATAGAACCTCGGTGTGCCGAGGAGGGCTGGGGGAGGCCTTACTTGAAACCGCCCGTTCCCATGCCCATGATGATCAGACCGATCGAAAAACAGGCGATCGCACCCTGGGGATGGGAGATCACGTTGGGAATGGCGGAGATGACCAGAATCAAATGGCCGAGCAAAGCGGCCGCGATGGAGTACATGATGGTGCGGAATCGACCCCAGTATTGATCGGCCAGGAATGCTCCGAACGTGGGCATGATGTAGGACCAAAAGGAATTGACTAGACGGTCAGGGCCCACTCTTTCCATTGATCAAGGGCATGCGACTTACACAATGTCAGACCAGTGGAGGCCTGTTGGCCCATGTTCAGTGCTCCCGGCACTCGTGAATTATCATAGGTAGCACCGGTGGAGGAACCTTCCGGCATGGGACGCTGGATAAAGTTGACGACTAATGCATGTCAGTAAGGGATTTCTGGGATAACGTGCCAGTGCGGAGAGACACACAAACGGCCGTAGTTCCATAGTAGGAGAATCGCTCGCACAGTTCTACAAACGCCACGGTGTAAGCGGTCCATGGGATTTGTCCACACACTCGACGCAGTGTTTTCAGTTCCTCGTCGGTCGGATAGGTCTTTTGAAGATCGGTATCATCGGTAGTTGCGCCAACAATTTTGGTCGCCGGGACTTCTTCTATACTCGGCGTGATGGCCAGGTCCTTATCAATGGAGGAGGCCTTCTTTTCATTCAGATGGGCATCATGAAGGTTGGCAGTCGCTTTGGCGACCTCGACCGTCTCCGAGGGGTCGGAGGGGTTCATGTTGTAGAGTCAAGTCACACGTGCAGACAAAACGAACACGGAGGGGGGAGGGTGTATGTGTATCTCTGACTTGTTTTTGGTTCGTGATAGAAAAGAAGGGGAATGGAAGACGGGGAGAAGATCTGGGCTTTTAATACATTTGGTGGTTCAGGTGGGACGAGAATTACTAGGATTTGGAGGAGGGGGGGGGAAGTGTGGAAGTAAGAGTGAGAGGGGAAATCAAATGTCATGTCAAACAAAAGTTTCCCAAGATAATAATCATAATAATAATAATAATAATAGGGAAAAAAAAAAAAAGAAAAAAAGGGAAAAAAGGCAATTGGGATGGTTTATCGCGTGCCATGACCCATGCCGGTCCAATTGCCACTCATGGTTTAGATTGCAAGTGCTACTACTACAGGCTACTATAGAACCTACCTACATCCCATACTTCCCTACCAGTCGTCCGGGATCTAACAACTAAGTTACTACTAGCTAGCTATACGATCCAAGGCCAGCCGCGGAGGATTGTCTCAAACCGGTCACTGGTCCTCCCCAACATAAGACCAACCCGTTGATAACCGGAAAAGTATCCAGTGGCCTTATACTAGATGAATGAACCTTGATCATTGAATATGTGACTGGACGAGAAATCAATGGTCGTCTTGGCTATGGCACTGGAGTTCGGAACCAGCCGACCGATAGATAGCGAACTGAATGAAAATTACGCGAAGATAAGCGGACATGTCTGAGCGCTGAGAAAAGAAGCACAAGCGGAGTATAATTCACCAGTCGCGGGAATGAACCATGGCTTGGCAGATGTCTTGGCTGGCAGGTTGTAGTGCAACCTCAGGCCCTTGGCACACCAATCATCCATGGTTGTTCCAGCTCCTATCTCGCCCAAATATCTCTAGATTCGTAGGAGTACGAGGAGAGGAAATTGAACAAACTAGGATGGAAGGTGGTGGTGGTGGTGTGTTGTTTTCGCCATGCGACTGAGTCAGCCACACGGGGTGCGGTTTTACCGTTTCCGTTCATTTACCCCGGACCACCAGACTTAAACTCGACCACGCGATGTTACCTTCCCAGAAGCTAAATCCTAACCATTCCAGTCAATCAGAGTAAAGAGAATCTGTATTTCTATTCTGGATATCATGAACTTTGGTATCTCCGACTATACTAACACTAAACCGTCTATGGCAGGTAGCTAGCTACGTACTACTACTAGCTACGTTCTGAATGGAGCCACATCCCCCCCGGGCCACATGATTGGAAATGAACTTGGATTACACCATTTTCTCCCTTGATCTCGTTTGGGATCTCGCTTCTCACCTCCGACCCCACCCGTCGGATTCCCGAAATTAGCCATTCTTACATTCTCTCGGCATGATCTTGGCAGGGTAAAAAAGTTGTCAAAAAGAAACTCTGACCGTTAATGTCATGCAAATCTCGGCGACATGGATATCATGGATACCATGAATATGGGATCACCATTGAGGTTCAGATAAAGTCAAAAGATAGACTACTGGGGTGCTTCTCCATCCCTGTCCATGTCAGCGGTTCTCATTATTAACAGAATGCGACCGGGAATCTAATCTAATCATTTCCCCAGACTGAAGGGCCGCTTATTATGTAAAAACAATCCCCAGTGACAGGAACCATATTTTTGCCCCCCAAAAAAACCCAAGAAGCTCTCATCGGCTTATTAGGTAACGGAAATGAGATCTGATATAACTAGTAAGCAGCTTGGTACGAGTACTTAGTATATATATTTTTTAAGTACTACGTACCAGGATAAACCTCGGCATCGTCGCCACCATGTGTTCTTCTGCCTTTTCTTTGTTGTACCCTCTACCAGTCTTGCCGACATTTTTACGGAGTATAGGACACACCATCATCCGACCAAAAGAAACTCTCTTGGCCATGCTTAGCCATGTCTTCTTCCTCCAAGTGGAAGTGGAGTCTATCCCATTGGGTGGTTGATTTGGTGTCACTGGTTGCTCACCAATGAGACCGAGTGCATTAGTACACCGTACGGGTCCTTGCTTCAAGGGGCGCTCAGCGTGGCGCTTGGACACATAAAAAAGAACGATAAGGTTCGGTCTCGCCGGTTCTTTGTTTTTTGTTCGAGTCCCTGGAAGATGTAACGTTTCGATGAACTTTGTTGGGGTAGTCATGCGGGGGGTTGCGGGGAAATATCCTTTTTCTCTGAGCATACCCTGGTCATGCAAATAGACCATTTAATATACGGCGGATGTATGTACTTACATCCATACCGGTACACCCTTCCAACGAACGCAACCTAACGGCCCCAAGTAAGATCCTGCAATGGTCACAACATTCAACGCCAATCTTCGTATTTCTTCTCTATTGCATTTACCTAACGACGTCGTATCCATCAATGTCCCCTACGATAGATTCCTCTGATTCTCAGTCCTCTCTCAGTCCAGCTGCTGACACTACGCATCGTGATCAATAACGTTTTCTCCACAGTCTCAACATCAATTCTCGTCGGTGGCATATACGCATTCGTTGTGACCGACGGACGCTATATGACTGGTGCCCGCTCGATCGGCATTCGTGGATCCTTAAGCGGAGATACGTCCCCTCAATTATGGTTATGAGCTTAGAATGATCTACCATACAGTGACTGGCGAGGGTGAATCCTGGCCTCGTTCTAGACTGCGACACTCCATGGCGGATCACATGACGCGACGAATGTGCGGCAAAGCAAACACTGATTACTTTATGAGGCGTAGCAGGGCATGTCCGCGATGAAAACGGAACCAAGTCGGAAGAAATTCTGCCAAGAACAGGACAGATACGTACAGAGTAAGATAAGTATGGCCAAAAAAAGAATTGACCGACGCAGGGATCGAACCTGCAATCTCTTGATTCGTAGTCAAGCGCCTTGCCATTGGGCCAGCCGGCCTGCTTCGTGAGAAACTTTTTGTAATTTCTTATTATTAGGCAAATCTATTGTGCTGCCACGTATAGCTGTACAAATCATACTTCAGTATTCATCGGTTACATTTTTATTAAAAAAAAAAAAAAAAAAAAAAAAGCTGTGTACAGATATTCCTATCACGATAGGTAGGCATATCACTACATTGCAAAACGTTGTTCTGCAACTTTGAAAGTTAGTAAAGCTGAACCGAGTGGTTGGAAATATATATGTTTGGGTACCAAGATACCCACCTTAGAATCAGTGTAGTGTCGATTCAAGTAACTATATATCAAGTGCCATGTCGGAGTGACTTGAAGTGACATTTGCCCATCTTATTTCATAAAGCCAAATGTCGTCAGGTGAGGAATTGATTTGATTAGATCTCGTTGTGAATGGTACTCACATAACCGTTTCCCAGGCGTCATGAAGATAAAAGCAACCATCAATCTTAAGGAATGAAGAGTGTCTGTGACACCTGACAGCTGTTCTTTCAAGATATTCTATTTATATTCCTTGAACCTTGTTCTGTAAGCATATTATTTCTGCTGACATGTCGACCATAAGGTAGAGCTGATGGCTTTCTTCGGACTGAAGAATGTAGAAGGTTGCATGATGACTTCTGCTGGCTTCGGAGCAAATAGACAACTGAATGCAATCCAGGAAGCATATTCTTATTCTAAAATAGTTTCGTCTCCACTTCCTTTACGTAGAGTAGCTTTAGCTCATGGTATTCAAGTTTAATCTACATTAGATAGCAGCAACAGACCAGCAGCATTAAATAATTTGTAGTTAGGTAGAGCCGAAGCTCTAGCAAAATGGTAAGACTCTGAGCACCCGGGATCGCCTTGACGACTCTATGTTAATTGTTGAAGAAGCCAGCATAATGCGACGTTAAAGATGGAGAACCTGTTCTTCGTTTTGTTTCTGAGATACGGTAATCGAGTTTCTCCATCTGCTGTTAGAAACTAGTCCACCGTACACCACCCTCCTGGATGCCGGACTGAAATAAGTCGAATAGTTTTCCTCCCATAACGTGGTCGCCGTAGAGGGGACGAGCGTAGGGAATCAACTCTAAGCGCGCTCAAGAGTACGGATGTTAAGGTAATTGTTGGGGTTGTATAGGGATCTGTGCTGTCTTATTGTCAAGTGAAGGTAGATTGAGTCGAGTTGATTCTTGCATTTTTCGGCCATGACGGAAATAGAAGACCTGACATTCAGGAAGAGAAAGAGGTATATATAGAGAGAAGTAAATCATAGCCGAGGATGCAGGATGCGCGGAATAACTCCATACCGGGGAAGAAATGCGGGGAAATAAAAGTCAGTGCTCTTCATTTACCCCAGGTCTTTGCCGCATTAGCGGTCCTTGTGGAGATCGCTTATCCATTAATAAGAGAAATGCCGATGATAGGCTGCATATCGCCTCTTCTGGCCTTATCCACGAATCACCGATGGTAGAAAGGCCGAGTTGGGAAGCTTTATCAGTTTTAGATCGTCCGTCGCGTCGGATGAGCGATAAGAGTCCGTTTCGTTCCGTCGCTTCTCCTCACTCTCTGCATCATGGATATGCTACTATCGTGGCTTCACTACTGCCGCCATGAATTCCACTGGTCGTGTATGCGCACGATGCGCAAAGATTGTACGTTGAATACCGAAACTCAACTAGTGTGATCGCCGCTGACAGTCAATAGAAACAGCGCTGTGACGGGGACGCCCCCTGTTCCCGCTGCGCTCGTACGTGTATCGCCCTTCCAATGTGGGATGACTGAGCTGATTTTCCCTCCCCTTAGGCCTGGGACATATCTGCGAACCCCAACGACCGGGCGGAAAAGTAGACCCCAAAACAATAGCCCATCGACGCCCTCGAGCGTCCCGATCACGCGGTGGTTGCCTGTCCTGCAAGGCGAGGTAAGACAACCTATGCCGAGCAACAGCTATAGCGTATTAGCGCGGTTATTAACTTCAGCAGGAAGAAGAAATGCGACGAGATCCACCCTCGCTGCAGTGATTGCCGCCGATTAAACCTCCCCTGTCAATGGAAAGCCTCCCCGTCATTCCCCAGCTCCACCGACCCGTCGCTTCCCCCTTCTTCCGAGAGCAGTCTATCTCTAGCAACTCCAGATCCGATCTCCCCTTCCGATCAAGCTCTCGATGATCCGATAGGAAGCTTATCCCCATGGCTGGCTGTGGAAGACATTGTCATGCCCGTCGCATCACCCTGCGGATCCGCCAACCCTTATCTGCACAATGACGAAGAGCGCTCGCTTTTCAATCACTATCTACACATCGTAGCGCGCTCACTGTCGCGGTCCGGTGATCCCGACGGAAATCCCTTTCTGTCGATCTTGTTACCAATGGCAGCCAGCTCCGACACAGTGACGAGTGTAATTCTAGGCTTGAGCGGTTGCCATTGGAAACGCGTCTACCCGGGCATTTGGAACCGCGCATTAGCGCGCCAGGGAAAAGGTATGTCTGATACCGCTATCAGGGTTCAGGGTGGCTAATCCCAAAAAGCACTGGCACAAGTAAAACAACTTCTATCAACCGCAGGCGGCCAATCCACGCTTGAGGCCTGCACAACGGTGCTACTCCTCTGTCTAACGGAGCTATGCGATGGCGGTTCTCATGCATGGGAGTGGCATCTGAAGGCAGCTAGTGCACTCCTCGCGTCAGTAGGAGACCAATCCCTTGAATGGACATCGGAGGGGAAGTTCTGCCTCCAGCTGTTCCGATATCTGGACTCCATGTCGACAATATCCCGCTGCAAGCCACCGCTACTGCGAGAGGATGCGAAGCTCACCGATCTTACCGCGGATAAGTCCATCTGCAGTTCCCCATCTGGCCCCGTAGATGCCGTCTCTGGGATGGCCCCAGCGTTACTCGAACTTCTCGGTATGGTCAATTTACTCGCGGCACATCGTAGCCGGCGCGTTGATGAACTCTCCGAGCTGGGGTTTCGAACTGCTGCCTCCCATGTTCAGTCCCAGTTGGATTCGTGGAGAGCAGAATATGACAGCGCCGCGGTTACGGACCACGAGTCGGACCGAGTTACTACAGCATTCGAATGGGCGGTTCGACTACGCCTCCATCAGGTTGTTGATGGGTATGATCCACACCACGAGATGGTGGAAACAGCGGTTTCTCCTATTCTTAATGCTATGATGACCATTCCATATGGTAGTCCTGTAGAGGGATGCTTACTTTTCCCGCTGGTAATTGCTGGGGCTAGTACCACAGATGTTGAGAGACAGATGTTGGTCAAGGAAAGATTGATGGTTATGGAGAATACTTTAGGATTTGGACATATTTCGCACGCCCGACAGTTACTGGAGACTGTCTGGGCGGATGAGGCTGATAGGAATTGGGCAAGGGTGAGGTATAGCCTGTTCCCCGGGATGGTATTTGTATGAAACGTCGTATAACCAAGAAAGTGATGAGATGGAAATCATATATTGTAAATTGTAAATACATAAAGACGTTCAAATCATACATCTACTGACCAATAGCAGCGACTAGCTCATCCAAATGCTTTCGCATATCGTATCCACAAACTTCCTCAATCGTCAACTTCCCAGGCCGATCTGCTGAAGAACTCCATCCAATCCGCTCACTGAGATCTTCTCGAGCTCTGAAACTAGCTTCTTGCACACGGGTTGCTCTCGGCTTGCGCAGCTTTTCGTATAAGCTAAGTCCTTCGGCGACACTGTATTGCTCGCGGAATGTGCGGTGGAAAACCAGGCCTAAAGCGCCGGCATCTTCGAAAGCCATACAAGACCCTTGGGATTGATCCGGCATCATCGGATGGGCTGTTTCTTAGTATAACCGAATCTTCCATCAAGAGGAGGGAACAAGCATACCAGCATCACCCAGAAGACAAACCTTGCCCTTCACCCAGTACGGGTAGGGCTCATGCCGATACACTACATCGTTAGTACAGTCATCTTGAGTAGAAAGAGAATCGTATACATACGTCGCCACATTTTTATATCCTCGGCATTTAACATCAACTTCTTCATCCTGGGATCCAAGCCGGGGAACGTGTCCACCAGTTGTTGGGGTGTAGCGGAGATATTCCATCCATCTTCTCGGAGCTCATTATATGCTGCCGGGTAGAAGCAGTAGCAGCTTACGACCTCGCCATTGCTACAGGGAGACATGACAATCTTGTCGATGCCAAACCCGCCCCAATACTCGATTGCTTCGTTAGAGATATAATCGTCAAGTCCGAGGGCGCGCAGTTTATCGGCACCGATGATGCAGCGGTAGCAACATGAGGTGGACATTGTAAAATTGGGGATTATTCCGATTAAATTACGAGAGGAAGACTTTATTTAAGTTTAGTACCCTGTCAATGATTGGATTATTGGGGCAAGAAGACGTACGCGAATACCATCAGCAGCGACGATCAAGTCGGCTGTTGCTGAAGCGCCGTTTTCAAATTGGATGATACCTGCTTCTGCGTCAAGAGCAGTGGCTTTGTGATTCACTTCGAGAGTACACTTGGGTCCTTCGCCGGGCTCTTCGAAGGCTGACTTGAGAAGTTCTTTGTGGATATCAATGCGATGGAAGTTGTTGTAATCCTTTTTGTGACCCATTAGCAAAGCAATATGTTCAAATCTGGAAGGAAGACACATACAGTCCCAAACTTCGACTTATAGTCTCCTAATCCGTACTCGCTTTTTACCTCTCCAGTAGACCAATCGTGCATAATCAACCTTTTCAAAATCACCTGGGATCGTTAGCATTGCCTCACCCCAAGGACAAAAGATTATCGTACCGGCTTTGCGGCCTTGACGTCCACACCCCATTGCTCGAGAAATCTTGATCCGTTGGAGGCAGCACTCAGTGAGGCTCCCACCTCACCTGCGAAATCGTATCGTTCATACACGGTCACGGAATGTCCTTGACGCCGGAGGGCCACTGCAGCCGAGAGGCCGCCAAGACCAGCGCCAATAATGGCAATGTTCAAAGGAGAGTCAGTGCGAGAAGGCATTGTCGTGCTTGTTCTTCTTGATCCGAATGATGATCATAAGTCATACTGTCGATGGGGTCTTATATCTTTGCACGGCAACTGAAGTAAAGTGACGTCTATTGTCATTCCATAGCAGCGGCAAGCATTATCCGACGTTATCAGTGCTACAGCCAACCCGGCCTATCTATGCGACGGATGCATAACAGGTCCCCACTTACGGCTATCGTTATGACCCTAGGAAAGTATGGGGATCGAGAGGACTAGGTTCAATGTAGCTACACTTTATTTGACTCCAGCTATAATCCCCTTTAAGATCATGCCACCCTCAATCAAAATTACTCAAATGCATATGCAGTGAAAAATGACACCTACCAACGAAAAAGACATCGGGATGAACGGCAAATTGTCCGGCGATGACTACGATATCGGAGATCTGCACGATGACCGGGCATTGCTTCGGAAAGTCGATTGGCGAATCCTACCTGTCATGTTTCTGACGTACTTCCTGCAATTTGTGGACAAAATTTCACTTAATGTAGGAGGCTGTTACCCCTTGGCGCTAGATTGTGATGTATGTACATACGCTGACTTGATGATAGTATGCGAATGTCATGGGTCTTCAAAATGATCTACAGATGAGTGGAAATGATTTTTCATGGTTGGCAACGGCGTTCTTCCTGGCGTATGCCGTTGCCGAAATTCCCCAGGGTGTGTATAGCCTTTGCTAAAAAGTTTCAAGGTTGTGATATATGCTAATGTGCACAGGCATTCTCCTTCAGAAATTTCCTATCACAAAGGTGCTTGGGGTCAATGTACTCCTCTGGGGCGTGATTCTGTGTTGTTCAGCAGCCGCGCAGAATTTTGCTGGCATGATAGCTTTACGTGTTTTACTCGGGATGCTGGAGGCGGTAATTGGTAAGTCACTGTACAGTGTCTTTTCCCTTCGGACCATGCCACTAAATACTGGGTCAGCACCCGCCCTTACCATGTACACGAGCATGTGGTACACTCGCGCCGAGTCCACACCGAGATATGGTTTCTGGTACTGCGGCTTAGGTATGGGCCAGATTGTTGGAGGGTTGATTTCGTTCGCTGCTCAGCATGCACCCCCGAATATGTCCTTCCATGGGTGGCGTATCATGTTCGTCGTGATAGGTGTGGTTAACGTAGTCGCTTCTATATTGGTCTTGTTTGTCCTACCAGAAAATGTCGAGAAAGCCAAGTTCCTCAGCCAAACGGAGCGTGACCGAATTACACAACGTCTTCGAGACGACCAAGCTGGAGTTGGCCACAAAGTCTTTCGCTGGGGCTCGGTAGTTGAGGCAATTGGTGATCTGCAAACCTGGCTTCTCGTCCTACTGACCATCTTAATTACTATCCCCAGCGGTGTCATTACCACTTTCTCGTCCATTCTGATCAAAGACTTCGGATATACGTCTAAGCAAAGTGCGTTGCTCAATATGCCCTCGGGGGTAGTTAGTATTGCAGCAACGATTCTTTCTACATGGGCCATTGCTCGTGGATACTCGCGATGGCTGGCTATTGATGTACTGTTAGTTCCGACGTTGCTGGGTTCGTGTTTAATGTCGTTCCTTCCCAGAAGTAACCAGGCAGGATGCTTGGTGGGCATTTACATGGTCAACACGGTACATGATATCTATCTCCTCTTGCCAACCGAGTGATCAACAAACAGTGTGCTAACTCAAGTAGACTGTGGCTCCATTGGCACTAATCTTCGCGTGGACCGGAGCGAACTTCAAAGGGTATACTATGAAGGTATGTATATCTTCCTATTCACCCTACCACGCTGGGCAAATAACTGAGAGGAACAGGTGTCGGGCAGTTCCCTGGTCTCTGCCGCATTCAGCATTGCCAACGTTATTGGTCCCCAAACCTTCCAGGCGAAGGATGCTCCTGCGTAAGCATCGCCACTACTAGTTAGTAGTTCCATGCTGGCGCCATATCTAACTAAATCAGGTACATACCGGCCAAGATAACCATTGTAGCGGTCAACGCCGGTGCAATAATCGTATCCACGGCCCTCCGCATTGTGTATGGGCGACGGAATGCGAGAGCCGATCGCCTGGGAACTCCAGCGAGAAGTCGCATGGAGGGGAAGTTGGCGAACGGAAGGATGGCAGAGGAAGACGTGCATGACGACGTGAACTTTCGGTATGTGTATTAGCGGCTGGTTATGGTAACTAGGCGTTGATTGAACAATTTGATCCATGATGTTATTATCAAGTACTGCAAATAGTCCACCATTAATCAATGAGTTATCTAAATAAACCAACACACGAAAGGCAACTTGTTCCTTCGTAGACCAGAGACTAGTAGACTCCACCCGACCGCTCTATGGCAACCTTGACTTTCTAGTGAGTGGACCACAGACCTCAGAAATGATCGGTAAGGATCAGTGCTAAGCCGCGTTCCGAAGTATCTTTTGCGTCGGATTCATTTAATGCATGAGACGATCAATTTTTTTTTTTTTTTAGTTGTCCGCCGCTCTAACCCAATTATCCGACGGACGTTGGATAACCATTTGGAATCTCCCCCTCAACTGACTAGACTGAGTATTAAAAACCATGCAAATGTCCGACAGCTCCCACAGGCAGCATCAATGAACTTTTTCTTATTCTTCGAGAAACTACAGAACTAAGCATGTCCAGAATTCTAGTAACAGGCGCCAATGGCTTCATTGCCGCACACTGCATCTCGCTCCTTCTTTCTACCAACCACCACGTCCGCGGCACCGTCCGCTCCGAACAGAAGGCCAGCGCGACTCAAGCAGCCCTGTCTGCAGCAGGCGTGGACACAACGAACCTCGAACTGGTAGTTATCAGCGACCCGACTGATGTAGCCCAGTTTGCGCCCGCGGTGGCCGGCTGCAAGGGCATCTTGCATCTGGCCAGTGCGTTTAGCTACGATGCTGCGCCGGGGGAATTTGAGGAGAAGCTTCTTATTCCCGCCCTCAAGGGAACAGTTGCCGTATGCGAAGCTGCCTCAAAGTATCCCGAAGTTAAAAAGGTGGTGATTATGTCGAGCTTTGCGGCGGTTTACGATGCCTCATTGGGACCGCAGCCCGGGAGGGTGTATACAGAGAAGGATTGGTGTCCGTTGACCTATGAAGAGGGAAAGAATGCGAGCCTCGTTGTATGCAACCGTCT
The DNA here is from genome assembly GCA_030556085.1 of Aspergillus tamarii. Taxonomy (NCBI): domain Eukaryota; kingdom Fungi; phylum Ascomycota; class Eurotiomycetes; order Eurotiales; family Aspergillaceae; genus Aspergillus; species Aspergillus tamarii. The sequence continues at coordinate 1,536,703 of JARVTJ010000006.1, forward strand.
ACATCTACCCTTCCCTGTCTGTTATGGCTCGCTTTCATTCGGCACAGCACTAACCATCACAGCCCATTGCATACCGAGCGTCTAAAGTGATAGCTGAAAAAGCAGCGTGGGATTACGTTCGTGACCACGAAGTCAGTTATCAGTTGGTTACATTATGCCCAGGAATGGTCTTCGGCAAGATGATTCATCCGATTGAGTCAATATCGCAATTGAATGTTAGCAACGGGATTGTTTGGGATGTGTTGAAGGGCAATGGAATCCCGCCTACAAAAGCGCCTGGTAAATCTGCCATTTCGGTGATCCTCATCAAACGTATCATACTGACGAGTACATTCTAGTATGGATTGACGTTGAAGATCTTGCCCGGACTAGTCTCCAAGCACTAACTGTGGATCTACCCTCTCACCAGCGCTTCCTGGTAACGGAGGGATCATACGATACGCAGGAGATCGCCGATATAGTCAGGAAGGCGCTTCCCGAGAGCCAGAATAGGATCGCGGAGGGAGAGCCCGGGAAGCGTATTAAGGATACGCATTACTCATGCGATTCAGGAAAGGTGCAACAGGTGTTAGGCGTGAGGTTTAAGCCGTTGAAAGACAGCCTGGTAGCGCTGGCGACACAGCTGTATGCATTGGAGCAGGCCTCTTAGGTGAGCGCCTCGGAGATGGTCATTTAAACGAGATGCGAGGTTGAGATAGTGGGGATGTTCTTTAGGGTTGTTATACACACTGTAGAAGAAAGCATCTTAGTATTCAGGCATCAATCGTTATACCCTCAGAGCTTTCCCTAGATATTTGCAGTAACTGGCACTACTTCAATGTCATAAACCTTATCTGCGCGAGAAACGCGGACTTTACGGTGAATATACAATCCGAAGCGATGTCTTGCGATCTAGTTTATTCGTTGGCCACGACAACCAAAAACCTGCGTTTCAATGGTTATCATAGACGATGCCACGTTAAGTATAAACATTGTATTCCGACTGCAAAAGCAAAGTAAGCATCAGTACTTGTCAAAGCTACGGTTATATCCACACAGTGGTTTTGTATTACACCAAGGTCGTCGTCACTCAAAGCATACAATGGAATTATGGTCGCAATGAATCATTAGGAATAATAAGAATACTGGGCTAAAGGAATGTATCGATAGTTCAAGGATTCTTTTTAAGTGGGATTTGGTTACTCTTGCTTTAGGAAAAATAATACAACAAGTCTAATGTAAAGCAACCCGGATATGAGCGGCCGTCTTGTCTATAAACTCCTTCGCCTGCCATAAATCTGTGTCACTTTCCGTCAGCATGGCCCTTCGAAAACGCGCAGAATGAAATAAGGAAAAAAAGGACAGTGGGATTCGTCATACCTTTATCCATATGCATGAAAGGATGTGGCACGCCTTCAAACCTTTTGAGCGTAACCTCATTGCCACCCTCCACTAGCTTCATTGCGTACGCCTCTCCTTCATCTCGCAGCGGATCACAGCCAGCAGTGTAAATCACCGTTTTGGGTAGGTTGGTAAAATTAGGCGCACTCATCGCATTCGCATACCAACCGATCTTATTTAATTGCTCCTTCCTTAAGCTCACGTCGCTGGAAAGGCTTTCCCACTTGAGATTGTCGAACCATTTCAACCTAGCCCAGTTGAGAGTGGGCGCATGCTCCATCTGTTGGACAGAGGGGTATGGCGACTCACTTGCGGAGGCGTACTTGGAGATATCGTCGATGACGGGTGTGCCAACCGCGACAAGATTCAGAGGAATGTTGGCATCCCTTGCAAGGTGGGCAACAATAAGGGCAATGTTTCCTCCAGCTGAGACGCCGCCGAGGGAGATGCGGGTTGGGTCGATGTTGAACTTGGAGCCACCCTGGGAATGAATATATTGCAGGGCAGCAAAGGAGTCTTGGATGCCAATGGGGAACGGCTGTTCTGGGACCAGCCGGTACCCAATGTCGATTACACAAACGTCTGCTTTGATGGACAGATGCTTGCAGATATGAGCTTCAGTGTCGAGGTCACCAAGGCCCCAGCCTGCGGTCGACATTTAGTTTTCTGTTAGGTTATCCCTCAAGATTAAAGAGAAGGGGAAGGAAAGGAAGACCTACCACCGCCATGAAAATCAATATGCACCGGCCAAGGCCCAGGAGACGAAGGCTCGTATACGCGCACTGGAATCAAGTCGTCATTATATCCGGGCACGGTTGTGTCATATATTCTAGCTGGCTCGGGGGCTGGTCCGGTACCATAAGAGTACAGAACAGAATATTTCGATCGAAGAATGGCCAAGTCTATGGGCTTATTTGGGGTGTTGGCTACATTTTCATTGTAGAGTTTGACAAAGACTGGATCCAAATGAGACAAGACGGACGGGTGGATAGGGTTCAGGGCTTCGTGTGCTGTCATTTTTGCTTCTCGGGGTGATTATTGTTTGTTTGGCGTCTGGTCAGATCAGTGTGAATATACCGATGATTTATTTATACACTCCATTCGGCTGAACGTTCCTGAGGCGATCGGCGGCAGTTTCCGACGGCAAACGTTCAACGCTAATCAGAAGGTTGAAGGTTGAAGCCAAAGCCAAAGCCACCCCCGCATCTTCGTTCACTTATCTATGCGACGGTCCGATCGTCGGATAACGTTCTAACTTCTACCTTAGCCGACCCAGAGTTCCTACTAGTCAACGATGATAATGATGTCAATGGGAATGGCCATGACTAGTAATGGTACTAAAGACAACACGTTTACCATGCCTTGCACCACCTCGACTACATCTCACAGTTTCGCAACATCATGGATCCTGTTCTTATTGTTGGCGCCGGCATTGTCGGCTTAACCCTCGGCCAGGCTTTAAAGAAGGTTTTGCTCCACCCATACACCGATCCTCAAGATGGAGTCGAAGTAGAATTATATTATTAACAGTGAATTAGAAAGGTATACCTTTTGAAATATATGAGCGAGATCCCACGCCCGATGCACGCGGTCAAGGCTGGGCTATAACCCTCCATTGGGCGCTGGAATATCTTCAGCAGATGCTCCCCGCAGACGTTCTAGCTCGAATTCAAGATGTCCAGGTCGACCCGGACGTTGCCCTGAACGACAATGGGAATTTTCTTTTCATCAATCTTGCCACGGGAGAGCCGAAATTCAAGATCCCGCCGTCTGTGCGGTGGCGCGTAAACCGGGAGAAAATGAGAAAGGCCCTGCTTCACGGAATCGAAGATCGGGTACACTGGGATCGAAGAGTGGTGGGCGTGGATCTAGAGACTGTACCCGAAAAGGTGAACTTGGAGTTTGGCGATGGATCCTTTGTGACGGGAAGAATGGTTGTCGGGGCTGAGGGTAGTCGGTCGGCGATCAGACAACTGTTGAGACCTGATGCGTATAATAATGTGCTGCTACCCATCCGATTTACAGGAGTAGCCGTGGATCTCTCCCCGGAGGACATCAAACCGCTTCGGTCTATGGACCCGCTTCTGTTTCAAGGATGTCATCCTGAGACCGGGGCGTTCTTCTGGTTCTCTATGCTGGAGACTCCACTCGTGAATGGAACAGTTGGGACAGAGCGTGAAAGGTATCGAGCACAGATCTGCATGTCCTGGCCGGTACATACCTCCGCTGATGAGGTAGCTGATACTGATGAAGGCCGTCTGGCCAACATGAAGCGCCGGTCTGAAGGCTTTGTACCCGTTTTAAGAAACGCGGTACAAAAGATACCGGAGGGGACCCCCGTTCTAGAGATCAAATTGGCCGACTGGGAATGCCTGGATTGGGATAACAAGAATGGCCGTGTGACGCTGGCTGGAGACGCCGCACATGCTATGACAATGTGTAAGTTGCGCATATTTGTCCGAAGAAGGAAAAGATGCTGACGATGACTAGATCGTGGTGAAGCTGCAAATCACGGACTCCTGGATGCATTCCATCTGGGGGATGCCATTTGTCAAATTTACTCCGGACAAACTGGCCAACAGGCTGCACTTGACGTCTACGAAACAGAGATGAGAATGCGTACGAAGCGAGCGGTCCGATTAAGCCGACAGGCATGTCGTGATGCACATGCTTGGGAGCAACTAAACGAGCACTCAGCGATATTGACAAAACGATCAGTTGTTGGTGAATCGGCACGCTTGGCGTGACTGTAGCGAGATTTGTAAGGTTTCTTTTCCTCTTTTTGTTTCTATCCATTATGAATATGTACCACTTTTTACTTTAAGCTTTGAACAGGATTAGGCTCTAAGCTATGTTTTGTTTTAGCTCATAGAATTGACTACTTGGAATCCCCCGAAGCAATACCTCATATTGAGTAAGAGCAGGTGTTAGCTTCAGGTGGAGATACCTGGTAGATGCATACAACACCGCTGTATGTTCAGAGAGGTCACCCGTCCCTATTTATGAAAGGCGTCCCAAGCAGACAAGTCAAAGATGAAATCTATTTGTTGAACGAAAGACCACGGCCATTAGAAGGAACATTCATTAGCTCACACGGAAGAACAGGAACAAGCCTATATGAAGAGCTATGAAGCGAAAGATACCCAGAGGCCTACCTTTTCCAGTATTAGTTAAATACAGTTCCTTAAGTGGGACAATATTCTTGTGGTGTGATTTTATATCATTGGACCTGATAAGAATATATTGAATGTGTTACTGTCTAAGATCTATAATATAATGGACACCAGAAGACGATTCTTTTTGACCGCATTTGCACGTCACCCAAGTTGTAAATGAGCTGTGCTCTTGACTGGCTGTTTCCGAGGCATATCATCCGCCCGTTGAAAGGTCCCCTAGTATTTAAATGGAGGCGGACGCGTCTCGCTATTCTTCGCACCAGCAAAGAGTTTAACGTGGAATCATCACATCACCTGTACTCCCGGATAAGCGTCTCGATTCGCCTTAACCTACAGAAACAAGAATGGCTAGCTTTCAGAATTCCTGATTTACACATATCATGGCTAATCGAAGAGAAGGGAGATGCTATTCAACGCGGCTTTGATAAATTTCCGTTCCACAGAGGGCCTATACACACCGGAATTCACCCACCGAATCCTGCGTCCCCTGGTGATCTGGTAAGGTTGTGGCACAATGCCTAGAGCCTTGTCAATATTCTCATATATGCACCATCGATCAAAATCATGCATTATCAAGATGTACAGTTGCTTCGGAGACATGCTGTTTGGAGGCATGTTGCCAGGGAGGACAGCTCGTGTCCTGCATCGACAGGTTACCAAAGATAATGCACCAGAAGAGTATAGAAAGATGAGAGCAAATGTTACTCAAGGAGAGGATAGAACGCTGGCTTGCTGGTACGACAAAGGTCTGGGAACATGAGGATAGAGCGATGAATTGATGCTAGGGAAAGAATGAATCACCGACCATTCTGACCAGACACTCTTCTAAGATTATCCACATAGTATAGAATGCGCAGTACTCCCTTGCAAATTTAGCAGCCGCAGACTTTTATTGCACAGTTGAAAGGCCCCTGGTTGCTGATGGGTACTAGCTCAGCTATATGTCGCTCATCATACGCAAAGCTACACGCATACTTTCTCGATGATAACATCATGATTCGAGGATCATGACCAGATTGGGATGTGATGTCTAGAAACGATATATTTAATCAATGAAAAAGATGCCACAACAATGGTAATACCCCAATTGACTCCTGCTCATCGGAAAGCTCAAGCATAGGGGTAGAGAAGATATTTAACTTGTTGCTAGCTTCAGAATCTCGCCTAACAACGGGGTTATTTTTGGTGAACCATATAGTCCGGGAGGAATGCTCGTCCACACCGGCTGCACTCTCGGTATCTCGCCTGATAGCGGGATACATTGTGGTAAGTCACTTAGTCCGAGTAGAGCGCTCGTCCAAATTTCCAAGGGTAGGGCTCGTCTTGTTCAGTGATAGGGCTGTATCTGGTGGAATGGCTCAATTCGGTGGGGAACTCGTCAACATTTGGGTCAGCGGCATCTCGCTCTGCTAGGGGCTTGTATTTGTTGAACCGCTGGGAGCGGGCCGAGTGGCCATCGACAGCGTTCTGGATAAAGTCACTCAACTAGATAATCTGCGTTCACCAAAGTTGATCTACCATTTCTCCAATACCACGATTAGCCAGAGTCGGGACACAAAACGCATTAACTAGAAACAGCGCAAAGACAAGGGTGACAGTGCCAAAATGCATTATAGCACTTGAAATACTTCGCGCTCGTAGAGGATTTCCACCAGTAACAATGTGTCGATCTAGTGCACAAGTTTGTCCATCGAAGTGACTACCCAGATGAGATGGCGTTCAAGGATCCCGAGGCGGACATACTTGGAATATGTAGGCGTGTATATGCAAGGTTGAACAACTGCTGGCCTGGGCTGATGGTGCTGACACAAACAGATCACTGCATTGATCTTATCTGCCAAGTGATTCAGTGTACTGGAGACGTGGGATTGGCGGTGTTTGATGACATGGGCCCTGGAAGACCCCCTAGGCCAAGATTCTCCAATTGAACACATGTGCCGAGAATTTCGGCCAATACGGCAGTGGGAAGAAGGCCATAACTGGAAGCTAGAGAGCTAGTAGCATTGATTCTTTGTTTGTCGGTAGATCTTCTTTATTATGCAAGCCCACTGTGGCTGGCATAACCTAGTCCTAAGCAACAGAATTAGTTTATGCTTGTTCTTTTATTGATCTTGGGATCCCTTCTGTTTGATTCTGGGAATAGTTAAAATTAGTGCTAGATTAACTATCTATAGGTGTACACATTGACTCTTACCATTGCCTAAATCTCTTCTTATCTAGGACCACGAATTACCATGACTATTCCGACCACTGTTAGCCACCCGGCCCTTGCTAGGGAAGTCATAAAACGTGAGCTGGCCGTGGAAGTATATATCCATACTTCTACAGGGCCTTTGGATAATCGGACTGATCACTACAGGTCCCTAACATAAGTCACCTCGGTTATAGCCCAAGCAACTTCGTCTATGAAGTCGATCTTTCAGAACCTACGAGACAGGCTCACCATAGCTCTCGCAAACCAGGAACTGTGGAAATACCCAAAAGTACCACTTGTTCGATTATTCGTTTCTTCAAACCATTTGGCACATTCAATGAGGGCGTGTGTGCTGAGAAAAGAGTCGCCGCGATGACGGTTGCTCGGTCAGCTTTGGCAGACTCAGCGCTATACACCAGCGTTCCCCAAGTCTCCGACCGGAATAGCGGCGAGGAAGAGCCAAGCGGAGAGGCATGAATTCTTTAAGAATACATCCGTGGAACGAACCGTGGTGTTGACTTCCCTACACTTCCTTCTCAGAAGCAATAAGCCATTCTTGCTCACTTCGCAGAAGTTGTCAGGGCCGTCCATGGTTACAATTTCCCCGCAACTGTTAAGGGCCTTGGAGGTTTGGTCTTTAACGCTGATGGCAACGTGTGTACAGGTCCACCAAGCTTTCAAGTAGTAGGAGGCCCTTTTCTTTCGATTGAGGACTTTTATAGGGGTCTCTCAAAACTTCCTATAGGTCGTCCGACCTTCATTCATGCGAGTCTCGATGAGGAAGCACCAATTTACCTCCTTATCCTTTTGTGCCTTGTGAAAGTAAGCCTGTCCTCAAGTTAGATCACTAATTTGGAAACATAAAGAATTTCTCAAAGCCCTCTACGACGCGGAAAGCCCTCGAATTACCGCCTTGCTCGACTATGTCCTTTCTCACATTTCCATCTCAACTACTGAGGATCTTAACTCCTTCCATAGCATTTCCGGCGCTCCTACCGCGCCATACTCTGACAAGACAGGGTATCTTCGTGAAGTCATTCTGTGCGGATTTTCCGATGCAGAAGATCTGCCACTTTCTAAGCCCATGTGCCACGGCCCGGCAGTGTTTGGCAGTGGCCGCGATATCCAGTGGGGCCTTGCAAAGGCATGGGATGATGAACTAGCCAAGGTTGGAGCACTGCGACAGTTAATAATTGACAGGACAGACGCTTTCTCTCGGGTCCATTGGTTTATCTCGGACCTCGCGCCGTGGCACTTGTTTGACCTGACTGTCTTGGAGGTTCGGACCCCCAAGCAGCTAGAAGAAGCTTGCAAGGGAAGTTGAGATGACGCTGGGGAAGTACCTGGATAGTTGGCGGTTCTAGTCTTTTTTGCTCAAGTACGCTGCTGTTGGGTGTTATCAAAGCACGGCCACAGAATTTGGCTGGTTTCTAGATTAGCCTACACGTTAGGATATCCGGTGGGTAGCAGGTCCATCAGGCTCAGAGGTGTGGCAGTGCACTTGTCCGAAAATAGGCCTATTTGTCTCAGTCCTTTAGCAGTCTATGTAACGGACTCCACAATCTAGATAACTACCCACAACGCAGTATATGCAGGATTGCAAAAGATAATGTAGTCCTTTTACTAACGTACATAACACACCTAACTTATTTTGTATACTATCATGCTCGTTCCCCAACCGACGCATGGAATTTGCGAAGCTCCACGAGGAGTATTCTGCCAGAAGAGGTTGTTTGACACGCTAAAAGAGGGCCATTTGTAAGATGCAATTTGATGAAAGGTTGATATGTAATAACCTACCAAGAACGGAAAGTGTATGCGTCTCTGCGGAACGTAAATCACCAAAGTCCCTTTTTTGGTCTGGCGAGGTGAAACTCGAATCCTCGTGAGATTGTAGATGGCATGCAAAAGGGTTTGCGACTTCAATTAGCTAAAACGCCGCGATCAAACCGCTGCTACGATGGCACACCATGCAGGAAGCTGTAGCCAGAATGACCATAGATAAGATATTCGGTGTTTCCATCACCTACCAGCCCTCCAGATCTGGTCATTTGTGAAGTTCGACCAGCGGCTTGAAGCCATTGGAAAACGGTATCAGAGGAGGCGAATAGAAGCAAGTTGCTCAGTTCAAGGTTGAGACAGAAACTGGATGCTTAATACAGTATAGGTATGGCTAGATAACACTGAATTTGTTCGTCTAGGATAGTCTAAGTAGCCGATAGCTTGAGTAAAGCAAGTAACATTATTTTACTATTGGTGGTGTTTTTTTCTCTCTCGAGGCTACAAGAGGTAATGAGGGCGAAACCGACTCGTTGCACCAAGTAAATTGAATCTTCGGTGCACCGGAAGTGTGATAGAGAAAAGGATTCGTCCGAGGTCAACACTAGTTTTGGACCGAACTGATCGACATTTGCGGCATACATTGATTATACCGACTATGAAAGAGTGACTGGAGAGAGGGGGGGAAGGATCACATGGATCAATTCGAAGGGTATAAAAGAAGTACATAACTAAGTTTCTCAATTTATATTAACTTCGACGCTCCGAACCTTGAAGACAACATGTGCGGTTGTTGATCATCCAGCGTTGAGACTGTCAACAGTTGACTTATGCACGACTTATGCACCTATTAACTTAAAGTGGCCGGGCAATATGCTGGATGCACTCCGGCTATATCTCACCATAACTACTACTTCCTCGGTCCTTATGCAACGCGTCCTTTCCTTGCTAGCTTCAAAGCTATTGCATTGACGACAGGAGTAGTGGTAAAACATGGGAAAGATGCTAAACGCATCTCAAGAAGGTTAGAAACCCGATATCTGCACGCATTGCATGACTAGTCTGAAGTACGAATGGGGGGTTTACGCTACAGATCTAGTTCCATTTACTATGTGCCTTGGTAATGATGCATTCGGGGCCCTATTCTATCCTTGTAGGGGATATGGTAATTACCCTGGAGCAGAGGGGGAACTATTTATATGTGGCAGAACCGACATGACCCAGGAAGACCACACTAGTCTTGACAGATTAGTTTTTACCGAGCTAAATAAAGCAAGGTTATAGGCCCAATAATTATGTTGAACTACTGACACCGGCAACCCGGTGTCGACTACTAGCTGTATCGGCGCAGGATCATGTCTACTCCCATCCATACTGTGTTCTTCGCTATTCCTTCGCCAGAACTCATTAGCCTTAGTCTTGGCGAGATCGCGTGTTAAATTGTTGGTTTTGCGAATAGCTCACATTGCACCCAGATCACCTGACGTTACAGGAGAATATCAGAAGTAAAGTCCACCGCCGTCTTTAAGGTAGCAACAGATCCTCAAAAATTCAAATTCATAGGGTTCTAGAAGCACCGATAGACTTCAGCCTTGAGGAGCTTTGTTGAGCACAGCTCAACAGAACAAGAATAGAGCACTAGCTCGGTTTTTAACAGAGTTCAATTTCGCCTAGGCCACCTGTTCCTTTGCTTTGATACCTCCCCTTCCCCCCTGACCGGGTTCCTGGCTACGACGTACTCGCCCGTGTGACTTCCTCCCCGATTATCAGGAAGTCAATTCCGACATTATTTACGGGGAGGAGAGAATTGACTATGCCTGCTGCGGCAGCTGATCCAGCCTGTTGGGTGGATCGTCAAGCATAGAAGTCGAAATCGAAGGGAGTAATGCCGCATAGCCAACCTCAATTGATCCCCTTTTGAGCGTCTGCCCTTGGTCCCTTGCATTTGTTGCTCCTTACTTGGGCGTTAGGAGACCGTGTCTTTAGCGATTGGCGAGCGATTGTCGAAAATAGTAGCAGCGTGCGGACGTGCGCGGGGAGTTGTGGGCCGCGGCTTGGAAACTATCTTGCGCCTATCACTCTAGGTTATTGGACGCATTATACCGGGGAACACTAGCCTCGGTTTTCCATGATACAAGAGCGCTAGCACCTCGTGTTCCTTCGGGATTCCCATGGTTCACTTTCCGAGGTTATCCACTTGCGTTGAAGCTTCTGATTGAGACTGACAGGAGGAGTCCACTCCGAATCAGGAATGGGATATGCTAACTTTTTTTTGCTGTTTTGACTGTCTGCCGGAATCGGCCGTTAGAGTTTCAGAGCAACAATTCTGAAACCGCTTTTTTTTTGCTTTTATTTTTCTCATTTTGTATTCTTCTTATTCTTCTTGTTCTTTTTGGGATTTTTTATCTATTTTTTTTATCTATTTTTTTTTATTTTTCTTCTGCGCCATCCACCTTGGGTCATAATCGCTGAAGTCCGCCTCCGACTACATTTAGGGCTTCAAAGTTCAAGCTCTAGAATTTCCCAAAACGGGATATTTAATCGGAACATCCCCGGCTAAACAAAATCCACTTTCTCTCCACTTTACGTATGTGAAAAGAAAAAAAAAGGGGCAAAACTACTGCCGTGGCAAATTAGCGGTCGGCAAATTTAGCTTGTTGTTTTCCGGCCGGCATTTCGCAACCTTCAGAGGGTCCTTTTAGGCGGATTTCCATTGGTCTTCTCGAATACATCTTGCGCATTGTCCTCGCAGCACAAGCGGCGAGGTCAGACTAGACGACTTAGACTGAAGCGTTCGGGATCAATAGACATGCTTGGCACGGAAAAACGATTTCCGAGCATTTCGTTCGGGGAGGAGGTTCGAAATTTTGACAGAGTTCTGGACACTATCCAACCCAGCAAGGCATCTTAGTATCTACTCTCTTGACCATGTAATAGTATGATAGATAATGACTCCAAGGCTATTGTATTGTATTGAATTAAATTGATTGAAAAGCTATCATGATGCCGTTGGACAGCGGAGATTGCTGATCGACAAAACGCAATCAATCCCACCCCGTTATAAAACCTTGCCGTCGGAATTGCCAGCAGCCCAGCGGTTGTAATGATCGTCGATATTTAATTGCGATGTCAGAGGCTAAGGGGTCCACATTGCTTCATGTGGAGCACCTTGTCGATTCCTAATCACGCCTTCAAAGCAAAATGCAAAAGTGAAATCGAAGTCGACTCGAGTCATGTACGGAGTACCCAACTTGGCATTCTGAGCCTCCAATCCCCACTGGAGGAGGCGGGGAAACTTATCTGTGGCGGTTTTGCATCGCGTCTCGACTTTTCTCTTCTCTTTGATCATGGTTTTTCTTCCATCACACAAGAACGACCCTCCTTATGCCGATTGACGGTGACTTGACAGTGGACCATGGCCATATTTGCTGACGATGCGCCTCATGTGGCCGGGAGTGTCATCATGCTTACGGTGGTGGCCTTTATCACCTATGCTCTGCGAGTCTATTGCAGACTGAGCAGGAGCTCTTGGGGCGCAGAAGATTGGCTCATGACCTCCGCAGTGGTAAATGCCCCCTTGAGAGCGCTTTACCAAGGAGCCCAACTGATGTTTTCAATAAAAACAGATACCCTTCTGTGTGCTCACGGCAGGCTGCCTTGGCGGCGCATTCAATGGGATTGGTGTTCATAATACTCTGTTGAATGAGCCTGAAAATATGAAGTACCAGGCTGAAGGCCAGAAGGTTCTATATATCCACCGTGCTCGACCGTGAGCCTGACGCTAATCGACCCTCTAGTACTTTCTCATTTTCGAAGTTGGATACGTAGCCGCGATCATTCCGATCAAGTTCAGCATCAGCTGGATGTTAATCCGAGTGGCTGAGGGGCGGAAGTTATACATCAATATCCAGTACGGTGTTATTGCAATGTTTGCGACGATGAATTTGATTGCCTTGGTATTCATCCTCATCAACTGCACCCCGCCTGAGTACGATCAACGTACCCTATCTGTACCACAAGCCACATTGCTAAACGAAGTTCCAGGGCTGCGTGGAAACCGGAGCTTCTTGAGAAAGGGGCTTCCTGCCGGCCCGCCCATGTTCTCACTGACATATACTACGCGACCACTGCGGTGAACATAGTCACGGACTGGGTTACGGCCTTAATGTTAGTCACAAATCACACACCAGTCATTAAAGGAATGGAAATACTGACCGGAAGATTAGGCCTATCCCCTTGCTGTGGCATGTCCAGCTCGACCGCAATACGAAAATATCTATCATCGGGCTGATGGGCTTGGGTATACTGTATGTAGCTATTGAAGCTTTTCGCTAAACCGGTTGAATAATGAGACACTAAAACACAGCAGGGCCTCTCTTTCCGCCTGTATTCGGCTCAAGTACACGGTTAACCTCACCAATCAAACCGACTTTCTCTTTGCCGTCGCCAACGTGGTTATCTGGGGGTTTGCAGAGAACGCTATCGGTATGATTGTCGGCAATGTCGCTACACTACGGCCACTGTTCCGCAGTCTTTTCGAACGAACCATCGGCAGCAAAGGATACGGTAGCCGTTCCCAACGGACTGGTCCTTCGAGATTCGCCGCCTCATACGAATTATCTGGGCAAGGAAAGAGTGCCAACAACACTTTCACTACCTCGGTGGTTGAGCGAGGGGTTCATGGCAAGAGCAGGGATAGCTATAGCCAACTGAGCGACGGGGACAGCCAGAAGCAAATTATCCCAAACGACGGCCACGGAAATACTGATATCATGGTCAGTCGGCAGGTAAACATCACGTACGAGTAGCATTGAAGGCTGCGCGTACTGATTTAAAATTGTACATAATAGAAATAATAGGGGACTTTTCTTTTGTATCATGAGATTTCATTTATGATTTATGACGGATCTCCAGGTACTACTAACATGGCTGCTCCCATCGGTAGTGTATAACTGGTGCCATCTCTCGCCCGATGCCGTGTGTTGAATCAAGGCCAATGGTCATCCTGGGTACTCCGTTATAACATTGAGACGTATTATTCTATCCTATATTAATGCCAATGGGAGAGGAATAGAGCTATCCAAGACAGCGTATAAGAGCCCAATAGAGCACTAAGCAGAGTCCGAAATAAGATTCACTAGCATTTTGAGCGGTGCAGATACCTTAATCATAAAACCCGCTGTGAACAATCTACTTTTCTTCTATGATCTCCAGCGGAACCTGGGATGCCGCCATTCCAGATCCTCTATCTGCCGGTCAGTCATCCCATCAAGAACCTGGCCAACATCTTGTTTGTCTCGTCTCTTATTATCCCAACCTGACCAGAGCCACAGACAGCCTGATGTTAAAAGCGTCGTTGCCCCCGTGGCTAGGTTGAGGCCATTGCCGATATAATAATTGGGAGCGTCGAATGGCAGGAAGGACCAAGTGGCGATCAAACCGCCGATATTACCCAGCATCACCACAGTTCCGATTGCTGACGCACGCGCCGTGTCCGAGATGACGTTGGCTGCTGAATGGGCATTGCAAAGGACACCCACGGGGAACGATCCGAAAGCAATCAAGAACGTGGCGCCGTAACGAACGTGGGGGTCGGTGCTTGCCAGAAACATGACATACCCAGCCATCATGAGTGGAGGGGTAAGAACAAAGAAGAGGAGGCGGCGATTAAAACGCGAGCTCAGGTAGGGGATTAAGAGTGTGGAGAAGGCGCCGATAATGTAGGGCGGCACGGTGTAGAGCTGCTGGGAGATAATGCTGTGGTTTGGGTAGATGGTCTTCACAATGGTGGGCGCAAAGAAGGCCAAGCCCTGCACTGTCACATTCACAAGAAGCATGATCCAAGATGTCGCCAATGTGACGGGGTTGAAGATCCCGCGCATGGTCTTCTTCGCGTCAAGCTTGTCCAGGACCTCGGTGACGCCCGCATACTCTGACTCGGAGCGGATGCGCGCGATGGCTAAGTCTTTCTCCTCCTGTGTTAGCCAGCGGGCTGTTTCAGGTCGATCTGTGAGGGTTAGAAATGCAAAAATAGCAACTCCGATAGTTATAATGCCTTCAATTGCAAAGATCATACGCCAATCTTTCAAGCTGCCGAACGAAGGAAGTTTCAGGATGCCGGAAGCAAGTAGGCCCCCGAAGGCACCAGCTAGAGGGGCCATCACCATGTACATGGAGATCCGAAAGGCAAGCTCCCTTCTCCGATACCATCGCGACAAATAGTATGAGATGCCCGGGAGTAATCCTGCCTCAAAGGCACCTAGGAGGAAGCGTACTCCTGCGGCACTTGATAGGTCGTGGACAAATGCCGTGCACAATGAGCATATTCCAAACCCCAAGGTTAGGGCAGGAATGACCCAACCCGGACCAAGCCATTTGCAGGCGATATTGCAAGGGATCTCGAAGATAATATAGGAAATATAGAACACAGAGAGCAAGGTATTATAGTCATAGCCTGTTAACCCTAGGTCTTCTTCAAGTCCGGCCAATTTCGCATTCCCTGTAACATGCAAATCATTAGTATGAGCCATCCAATGCTCCGAAGAAAAAGAATTGGCTCTGCGTCAAACATGACGACTAATATAGGGTGACTTTACCAATGTTTGCTCGATCAATAAAACAGAAGAGGTACATAAGGGATGCGACGGGGACGATGTAGAGATCAATCTTCAATCGCAGCCGGGACTCAGCAGCAGGGTCTAACCCCACTGTGGGTTGGACGGATCTGAACATAGCAAAACCTTGAGTTAGCCAAGTTGTCGTGCAAGATATAAGGAAAACATTGGTCATACCGATCAGTTGCATTAGGGTCATAAACTTCCGTAACGCCGGTGCTGTCATCCTCGACATGCTGGGAACCAACCTTTTCCTCAGACATAGCAAGAAAAATTGTTGGATCTAGCAATTGGTGAGCAACAAAAGAACGCCAATAATACGACTGATAAGAAAAGAAAACGGGGAGACTAACAATTTGAGCTGATGTGTACAGCACGCTATGGAGACTGAAATCATCATGCGCAGCAAGTCTCCGCTTTATGTAGTCATAGAGGCGTAGTCGAACTCATGCCATCACCTCTAGCTCTAGATTAGTTCATGCGGGGAAGGCGATAACCCCAGAGGCTCTCTTCCAGTAGCTAACTACAACAACTGGAAAGAATTTGACATGGCTCGCGAATTAACCAGTGAAACGATCTAGAATCCGTAGTATTGAGTGTGGCGGAGAGCGGAAGAGCTTGGCAACGTGGTTGTTTCGTGTGAAAAGAATAGGCTTCGGCAACAGAGGCGCGTTATAAATGCCGGGGTAGTGATATGGGGACGAAGTGCCCACCAATGTGAGGATGGAGAATTCCCCATGATTCAAGTAGTCTAACCCCGGATGCGGGGATTTCTTGGCTTCTTGGCTTTCTTTTCTTAATCTCCTTCGTTAAGACCTGATTATGGCTTTTGCTATGGGGTGGACTATGTTGTCTTGGCTAAATTAGTACATACTTATTGTGGGCCGCATGAGGACAGGCCGTTGCAGAGCCAAATTGAGTTCATGCTATTATGCCTTTCTAGCGATATGCACAGATCTCGATTCTCGAGAGTATTGCGAAATCTTGGTAGTCAGAAATGGCTAGATGCCGTTACCGGTCGACAGAGGAGTATGATCAAGTCTTCTATCGTATATGTGAACATTTCTCCCCGTCTTAGTCTCATTTGCCTGTGCCATTCGCTAGGATATGGACTACTTATGAATTACCATTTCATGTTGTGTGAGCCATAGAGGTGTCGTAGTCTGCAACAGTGTATGCGGCAGCATAGGGAATTAAAGAGCAGATATAATCATACAAGTCAAAAGCCAATTGAAACCGCGATATATGAAAACAAAACGAGTCTCAGAAGTGAAAGTCTCTTTGCTCGAAGATGATTTAAAAGCTAACCAGAAGCTACCCGAACTAACATGTGGTAGAAGAAGTCTTGAAGTAGTTCTGCGTAAATTCTTTTGCATCCCTGCTGCACAGCCCATGTCAACACAAGGGCCGGTAGGACTGCCCCTTGGAGTATGGGCCATGAGGCCTTTCCGGCACAGGAAAGATGCAGAGTGCATTAAAGGACAGCCACTTGGCAGTATCTTCAAATGATCTATAGTAAATTAACATATCACTTAATGTGTTCAACCAGACGGAGGCTCTTTGGTGAATATGCAGGAATTTTGAAATCTCAGCTATTAGTCACCCTAGCAGTGCCTTCGAATATATTACATTGGACGATCGACCTCTAAGTTTGAAACAATTTTTGAAGTCGGCAGTCGAGGGTAAGGACATTTGCCGTGACCCAATGCGATGGGTGTACTTTCCATATCGCGATTGAGGAAGCAGACGATATTGAATGCTCTTGGGTCGATATGCGCGAAGTAGCAGATGACACATGACTTGGGAAGACACGTTTCTTGGATAATATGACCAGATATAGGGTACTATCCAGCCGATCCCTGCCAATCAGAGTGGAATACGAAGAGCTTTCATCCAATTAAGCGCCGGAAGCACTGATTGCTAATGCATGGTTCCCACTTGTCCGCTATATCATGTTGTGAACTCGGTAAATTTGCGTCTGCCTATATGCCGACAGCTACTTCTTTCTCGCTTACTTATTTTTATTTCTACTTTTATTTTCGGTCTCTTCTCCAGATCTCTGGAGTAAGTGGAGACAACTGTCATTGCATGTCCATGGACTGGTGCTTTTGACAACGTCAGAGGGAGAGCATCAGGATCCCAACTGTGGACCTTTGTGGGGTTGTGCTGTGCGGGGTTTCCCATTCTTTTTGTCCCTTGATATCTATTATCTAACACGACTTCCGTAGCTGTAGCGATGTTCATCCACTGAGCCCTTGCGGGGCTACGTTGACACCAAGTGTATCGGATATTATCGACCCTTCACAACTGCCGACCCAGCTGGTTACAGTTTAGCATGACATGTAACCTTGCTCTCCTTGAGATGAGGAATGATACGGTATGGGATCAGATAAATATTGGGTGCTCTTCCCGTCATATCAATCTCTCGTAAGGTAGCCAGATAGATCGCCATCATGACACTTCTTGCTGAGATCTTCTCGCGCGCGTCGCCGGAGCATGCGCTGTATATCTTCCCCTTCATTTCACTGATCTATCTCGGCCATTTGTACTTTCACAACGGTCTAAGTCGCTACCCCGGCCCATTTCTGGCCAAGTTTACCGACCTCTGGCGGTTCATTGATGTATGGGGCCGACAGCCTCATGAGACGCATATTGCGCTACATCGCAAGCATGGCGACGTTGTACGCATCGGGCCAAACACACTGTCTTTCAGCAGCCCGGCTGCAACCAAGGTCATTTATGGGTTGAACAAGGGATTCACCAAGGTGGGTATCACCAGGTATTTAAGACTAACACGGAAGGTCTGACGATACTGCAGTCCGAGTTCTATCCCGTTCAGATGACTGTCTCCAAAGGCGAGCCGTTACCGTCCTTGTTTTCGACTCTGGATGACAAGTTCCATGCGGAGCTCCGACGCTCGGTTAACCATGCGTTCTCGATGAGCTCGCTGGTACAGTACGAGCCCATGGTGGACGAGACCACACTGCTCTTCCTTGACCAGACCGATCGCCTCTTCGCTAGTGGTAGTAAGGTCTGCGACTTTGCACGCTGGCTACAATTTTTCGCATTCGATGTTATCGGCAGCATTACCTACAGTAAGCGCCATGGCTTTATCGAGAAAAATGAGGACATTGATGGTATTGTAAAGTCCCTCGCTCGCATTTTCAACTATGCCGGACCAATCGGCCAGATGCCATGGTTGGATAAGGTCTTCTGGAAGAACCCAATCTTCGATGCAATGCAAAAGTGGGGGTTGTTGGACAATTCCCACCCAGTTGCCATCTTCGCGCGACAACGGATGATGGAGCGCATGTCGTCAAAGGCTGCGATCGACCCAAGTTCACGCAGCGATCTTCTTACCAAATTTATGAAAGCAGGCGAGTTGCGCCCCAACTTCATGACAGAGAAACGAGTCCTCACCATGGCCGTCTCCATGGCCTTTGCCGGGTCCGAAACGACGGCCATTAGTCTTGCAGCCGTCTTCTACTATCTCCTGAAGACGCCCGAGTACATGCGACGGGTACGGCAGGAGCTCGACGAGGCGATTCGGAACGGTACAATTGAGAACCGTCCAAGCGGGCTCGTCTCGTGGACCGAATCTCAGAAGCTTCCATTCCTCGACGCTTGCATAAAAGAAGCATTTCGTATCTTTCCCGCTGCTGGTCTACCCTTGGAGCGTGTTACTCCTCCCTCTGGTGCGGACATCGCCGGCCAGTTTATCCCGGGAGGTACAATCGTCGGCTGTAGCCCATGGGTGATCCATCGTCGTGAGGACATTTTCGGGTCCGATGTCGACACGTACAATCCAGATAGATGGCTAAATGCCTCAGAGGAGAAGTTAAAAACCATGAACGGAATGATGCTCCAGTTTGGTGCTGGTTCCAGAACATGCATTGGGAAGAACATTTCCTTGATGGAAATTTATAAACTGATTCCAAGCTTTCTGAGAAGATTCGACGTATGTATTACGACTACAACTTGACAGTAAAAAGGAACTATGCTAATAGCTGAATGTACAGGTGCGATTAGCCTACCCTGAGCAGGAATGGAAACTGTGGAATGCCTGGTTTGTGCGGCAGTATAATTTCAACACTGTATTTACCCCGAGGAAGATTTGAGGTACAGTAGTCACTCTACCCTAGCAAAAAAAATACATCATAAATCCTAAATGTCTCGTTTCTTTTGAATGAAGCTGTATATTCACAGTTTGGCGCCCCTCTCCTTCACCACAGGCGTAATGGCCCATGGAAGCGGTACACATTATAGTGTAATGTTTCGATTAGATATAATATATCGTCGTTATTCAGCTTAAGGCCACATGATATATTCGCGGCCGAATAGCTCGATGTCAATGGGAACCCGTGGATAGACATTTCGATTTGTCAACCCTCGGAGAAGTATATGCGCCCTGGACCAGGCGGATGTCAATCTCGCTGGCTGTCATGACCGCCCTTACGAGGAATCCTTGTAGACAGCATCAAGCTCAATCGAATCACAGCCATCCGGGACATCACCTCCATTGCTTTTATTGTGATAATATAGACCAGGGAGGTCGCCGGCGCCATCGCAAACTAGACAAACAGAAGACAGTTCGCCTCGCAATCCCGACAAGCTCTTTCGAAGACACAAGAAACTTACCTAGCCATCCACCCCAATTTTCATTATCAGTAGACAGAATATTATCACTGGCCAAGCTAAAGCCTGTGCTACCAGATGAAGGGCTCACGCCAATCTCCACCTCACTCTGGACCTCATCGCCCGAGACGAGGGCCAACGCGTAAGGAGCTTGATTTGGCGCATTGTAACGCACGGTTCCCTCAAGGAGGTAGAATTCGGCAGCGTCGGCGACATCGCGAAAGACAGCCTTGCTGTTCAGTGGGTCGACATGTTGCGTTGACAGGTAGAGACCATTGTGGCTTTCATCCGAGGCATTTGAGCTGACCAGGTTGAATATCCTTGGGACAGGACTAGCGGTGACTGTAGCAGCCAAGAGGATGACACTGGTGTAGAACTTCATTATGGAGACTGATGGAGAGTTGCAAATTGATGTGGGACGAACCGCCGGGGGGGGGGGGGGGGGGGGGTTATGAGGCTGCTATTTATTTGCTGGGGAGGACGTGTTGATCACCGTGTGGAGTTGATGCAAGCCCTTGGCTCCAATACCGGCTGCATTATGGAGTAAGCTGCAAGCAGTGCAAAGTGGCAAAGATGATCAGACCCACAGCTTCTATTACATCATGAAGACTCCCCCCAGTTCCCCAGTTCCCCATGGACCATGGAATGAATGAATGGCTAATTATACGCCGTTCTTGAATTCCCCACATAATTTTCTACTATAAGTAGCGAAACGATTAATTCATTAGGCTTTTTATGGACCACCCAAGGCGCGGCTGGGTGAAGGGTCCTCATAGTCTCCCAATCTGATATCAGGGCATGCGGGACGGGCCTAAATGGTGGTTCTCTACCTAAACTACTCCATATACGGCTTGGAATTCCGCTAATTCTGAGTGATGCCATGAATGTGTGTCAACTTTCTCACAAACGATGCATATCCTTACAGGGCTTCTCACCCTTGCGTCTCAGCGGTCAGGAAGGAAGAATCCACCTGCACCTTTTCAGACCGTAAAAAAAGGGCTAAAGAGATTTTTATTACAGTTCCGGATGCAGATTTCTACAAAGTATCCTTGATTGTTATCCTAAAAATGATTAAGATCTGTGACTGTGAAAAATACGTGACCAAGGATTGCGGCCAGCATGACATGCTGCGTGGTTGCAGGAGCTCACCATGCTTACACTCGGTACCCGCCAAACGGAAAAAGTACCAGGCCGAACCATGACTCCATAGGGCTTACACAGTAAATGTATTTTCTAGTATAGATTTAGTAAAGATCTAGTATAAATTTGTGGCACCAGGTAGACCAACCGGAGTACAGAGAGCGTTGCAACTTGTGGGGGGAAAATCAAAGCATCTCGGCAAGAGCGAATGTCCGAGCCTCGACTAAATCCGAGGGCAGGCAAAGAAATGCTCACTAAAAGTCCCGCTGCTCGCTCCACTTTTCTCACGTCTAGTGTCGTTTTATCTAACGTTGGAGGTAAGCTCCTGCACGGTTTAGATGGCCGTTGACGCAGTGCGATGCCGATTTGCCGGGAGCGGCCAATAAAAGCAGCCATGACCCTCGAGCCATGACGTTTGAAGAAATTGCAAGAAAAACCCAAGCTGTAAAATGAGATGGGGATGGCTCACTTGCCTGAGACTGATCACGCACGGCGTACAGATGAAGAAAAGCCTGCAAATCATCTTGGTCCGGACCCCAACTTGGTCGGATGGGAGGAAAATGATCCAGAGAATCCGCATAATTTCTCGACGATATATAAATGTTGGATTACTTTCCAGCTCGGCATGCTGGCCCTAAGCGCCAGTTTAGGCTCTAGTATCATCTCCCCTGCGCAGACGAAGCTGGAAGTATATCTTGGCATCAGTGCGGAAGTCAGCATTCTCCCAGTGTCTCTTTACATGTAAGGCGCCTCTACCTGACTCCGCAGGCATTCCCTATCGGTCAAATCACTGATAAGAAAATACAGTCTTGGCTTCGCTTTTGGGCCACTATGCTGGGCTCCTATCTCGGAAATCTGGGGACGCCGCTGGTCGATGCTCCCGGCAGTTTTCATGCTGGGCATTTTCAGTATCGGTACCGCAACAAGCAAGAATACCGCCGCCGTCCTCGTCACTCGATATTTCGCCGGGGTGTTCGGTTCCGCTCCTGTTAGCAATGTATCGGCAGCCCTGGGAGACTTCTTCCATATGAAGGCGCGCGCCGTTGCCAGCACATCCTACGCCATCTGCGTCGTGGGCGGGCCAACCATGGGACCGATCATTGGTGCTGCCCTGGTCAACAATCCACGCCTGGGCTGGCGCTGGACAGAGTATATTGAAGCTATCATTGTCTTTTTCGTCTTCACGGTGACCTTCTTCTGCTTACCGGAGGTATATGGTCCCGTGCTTTTACATAAAAAAGCGAAGCGCCTTCGCAAGGAGACCGGCAACCAGGACCTATATCACCCACACGAGCATATGAAAATCGATGCGTATAGTATTGTCACCAAGCATTTGTCCCGCCCGCTTGTCATGCTTGTGACGGAGCCAATGGTTACGGTGATTGCGCTATACGCCTCGTTCACCTATGCTCTGCTCTATCTCACCCTCGAGGTGTTCCCTATTGTCTTTGACGATATCCGCCAATGGAAGCCGGTGGTTGCCACATTGCCCTTTATCGGCCTTTTCGTTGGCGTCCTCCTATCAGCCATGTTTATCATTCTGGTTGGCCAGCCATACTACATCCGAAAGTGGGAGGAAGGTGGCGGGAAACCGGTCCCGGAGGCACGTCTGATGCCCATGGCAGTTGGAGGGTTTCTGTTCGCAGGCGGTCTCTTCTGGTTTGGTTGGACGGCGGAACCATCCTATTCCTGGGGGTTACCCGTCGTGGCAGCTGTGATGTTCGGCTGCGGATTCTGTATCATCTTTGGTCAATGTATCAATTTTCTGGTCGATACATACGGGCCATACGCTGCCTCCGCCACTGCGTCTAACACCTTTTTGCGAAGTGTGCTTGCAGCCGCGTTCCCGCTTTTTGCCCAGCAGATGTTTCGTAATCTTGGTGTAGGGCCAGCGATGTCGATCCTCGGTGGTATTGCGGCGGCTCTTATTCCCGTTCCTTTTCTGTTCCGGATTTATGGTGTGCGGTTAAGAAAGATGTCTAGGTTTGCGCCATTCAAAGGATAATGGTCTAGGAGCCGAACAGTGTCAACGCAACAGACATGGTCCAGCCGTCTGATACGGGCCAGCATGGCCAGGAAGATACCTGAAAGCCCACTTGCTTAACCGACAGCGGCTAAGGCAGCTTCAACCCTCTAATAAAGGCTATGCTAAGCACATGTGTGCCAGTATTGTACAAGATGCTGATTGCACTTCGAGCCCACATTACCACTCACCGGGAGCGATCTTCTGCTCTCTTCGAGCGACGGCCCAGGAGAGAAACCACGTCAAGGCAAGCTGTAACGTTTGTCTGTCCGCCTGATTTGGCCGAGTTATGTAGAGGTCATTACTATAGAATTCAATAGCCAATCCACATATACTAGTTAAGAATCTACATATTCGATACTCAAAGGCGATTGATTTGAGCTGATAATGTTCCCGAATGCTTCCTTCACGGAGAGTTACATTTACATTTCTCACATCTTATTCCGCCGACTCAGTTCGGTGTATTTTTTTTTTTTTTTTTTTTTTTTTTCTAACTGTGTGCCTGTCAGTTTCAGTGGACCAGGATAGCGTCCGCTACCGACAGATAAGGCATGTGTTTTCTGACAACAAATGCCAGATGAATACTCAAAAGCCTATCTTGCCAAAAATGGGAGCAACTGCGAGGTCCCATAAATATTCTCTCATCCACGTATGGTATCATATTCTCCTTCCCTAGTATTTATTGCGATACAGGCAAACTAGACGTTACTCACCTCTAATCCTGAGTGCTAAAACCATCGCTATCAAGGCAATTTTTTCATACTCTCCTTGTGCGACATCGGAACAGGAATCATAATCAATAAGACCGGGAGACCCCGAAGACAAAGATCTGTATCTCCCTGCATATTGTTATTGTTATATGTCCTGGAGGAGTTCTGCCGGTTGACGTGTGAGCAGTACTAGGGCGTGGTCAGTGTATCTCTATTTTTTCCTAGGTATGTATTCGTGTTCACAGTCGGATCTTGTCGCGATTTCATTTTCCCTCCCGTCAACAGATGTCGTATGTATAGATGATGAAGGTAAGCTCACATCGCAACTTTCTTCAGCGCAAGGAGATATTGGCCCATGGGAGGAAAGCAAGCTTCCGGGTGACGCGAGAGGTTAAGGTTCTAAGAGCTCAATAAAACGGGGCGGCCTTATTGAAGGCGAAAGAATGGCGACCAAATTCTAGCTTGCATTATTGAATAGAAGCGTTGGTAATTTGAACCTTCGAGGACCGCGCCCTTTCCCGCAGGAAGAGACGGATTTTTGACAAGAATGTGATTGATATTTTATCGATAGCTCGGGAAAATACAATCTAATCATGACATCTTACTAAGTTATCTAAAGTTTTGTGGCAGTTTCAAAACGCTAATTGCGCAGATTATACGACTGTCCCATCTTGATGCAGAATATATATATCTCCTCCCCTCTCTCGAAATTATCCCACCATTAGCTATAATCTTGAAGATCTTAACAGAACATTGGTCCATTGTATAGTGATATAGAGTAGGTTAGAACACAAAAATTCTTCAATCACTACGAATACTTGAGTAGCTCGTTGTAAGATCGAGAATATGCAAGGGGCATTCCTAAAAAAGTCCTATTTCGCTTACGTATTTTTAAAAGCGGAACATTTATGAACTTAATTATCATTTACTTATTGTTAGGTCGATATCCATCCAAGACGGTTTAATGCTCCTACAAATTATATTGGACATTCAACTGTTAGAACCAGAGCTAATTTAGCTCACGAGACAGGCTCAGCCCTAGTGTGATTTGGCTTTGGTTGTCGACCAACCATGTAGCCTACCGCGCACTCCAGTTGGGACAAAAAGTGATTGCGAATACTATGCTAATTTAAACTAAACTAGTTAAGATCCACACATCCTTAATCCTCAAATTCTCCCCCACCTTTGGACGGACTGCAGCTGGATTTTTGTTTCCTCACAGGCGGTGTGCTGTTGGTTGATGCACTTACGGAATCTGTATGATCCGTATATTCTTAGAATGTGATGCCGATCTATCTACCTAGCTTGGACCCATGGGATCTTCAGAGGAAGTTAGAACAAGATAATCTTGAATGCTGCGAGCATGCTCATCCTCGAGACGTTATTCGACACCAATAGTATATGGTCTGTGGTACGACTGGAAGCCTTTACACAGTTCCTGTATTATTATTCTTCACTGAGACCACGTCCTGCAGATTGTCCAAGCAAGGGGGTCCCTTGCTTAGAACTGGACGTATCCATGAACCAACGACCTGATCTCAACGTCCTCATGGGTTATATCTCCCCTTTTGGGTGACTGATATAGTCGTAACCCACCGGTCAAACCCCGGCAGCGTAAAAACTCCCGTAGCGGAAAATCTCCCGCGCTATTCGTAATCAGTTCCGCGGCGCCAAAGCCCTCGCACGACCTCACCGTCCATCGCCTTCTCAAGAATCCCCCCAGCACAATTCTTTACTCGCGGCGCAAAATGGAGAAGACAGGCCCGGTGGAGGCTGGCGAACGTGATGGGAGAATGGATGGCAAGGTCGCATCCACGACGGTTCAGGCGCCCCGCGACAATGAAAGCCGACCGGAAGCCTTTTCATCCACGATTCAAGAGATTCTCTTTGTCGCTGTTGCGACTATGGCAATTGCTATGTCATCTCTCCTGACCGGGACCATCACGGTGCTTACGTCTCAAGTTCAAAAGGACTTGAACATGACCACCGCGGAGCTGACTTGGCTGACCAGTTCCTCCTCGTGCGTCGTCTAATGTTTACTTACTGTCCATGACTGTCCTGTTGCTAATGGTCGATCACCAGTCTAGCTTCCGGATCCTTTCTCCTGTTTTTCGGTCGTTTGGCGGATCTATTTGGCCGGAGAGCGCTTTTCATCGGTGGCATGTCTTTTTTTGCCGTCTTCGCGCTGGCTGCCGGGTTTTCCAAAACGCCCATGCAAGTCGACATTCTCAACGGTGTCATGGGCCTGATGTCGGCTGCCTCCGTTCCGCCTGCGCAGGGTATGCTTGCCAACATCTATGAGAAACCATCGAAAAGAAAGAACAGGGTCTTTGCCTGTTTCAGCGCCGGAAACCCTTTAGGCTTTGTGTTCGGTAGTATCTTTTCCGGGATTGCTACGCAGCTGTTCAACTGGAGAGCTAGCTTTTTCTTACTGGCCATCATCTACGTCGTCATTGTGGTAATTGCGCTGTTTACCGTCCCAGCAGACAATACACCCACGGAGAAAATATCCATCGAGGCCGTCAAGAGGTTTGATGTCGTCGGTACCATCTTGACCATCGCTGGTATCGGTTTGTTCTCCGCCGCGCTGAGGTTAGCCATCTACCCAAGCCGAATAAATGCTCTTGCTAACGCATTTTCCCCCCAACAGTCTTGGCTCGGACGCTCCCCAAGGGTGGAAGACCCCGTACGTCCTCGTCTGCCTCATCCTAGGTGTCCTCCTCATTGTTGCCTTTGTCTTCTGGGAGTGCTGGTTTTCCTACCCCCTGATCCCCATGTCCATCTGGCGCGATCGTGATTTCTCGCTGGTTATCGCTGTTCTTCTGCTCGGCTTTCTCGCCTTCCCAATTATGACATTCTGGATCTCCCTTTTCATGCAAGAGATCAAACATTACTCTGCGCTCCCGGTTGCCGTACACATGCTTCCCATGGCGATTATGGGCATCATCGTCAACATTATCGCAGGACTTATCATGCACCGCGTGTCCAATACCCTCCTCATGCTCCTTGGTGCCACTGCGTATGTCGGATCCTTCCTCCTCATGGGCCTCCAACACTCGGACAGTAGTTACTGGGCCTTCATCTTCCCGGGCTTGCTTCTCGCGGTGGTGGGCGCCGACTTCGAGTTCTGCGTGGCAAACATGTATGTCATGAGCTCTCTGCCGCCAGAACAGCAGAGTATCGCCGGTGGCATTTTCCAGACGGTAACAAAGCTATGTGTGGCCATTGGTATGGGGATCAGTACCGCCATCTTTGACGCGGTTCAGGCGAGAGGGACGGCGACAAGCGGGTACTTCAAAAATGACCCGATCGAGCCGTATAGTGCGACGTTCCTGTACTGCGCAGGTATAGCGGCCATCGGTATCCCACTATGTGCATTTCTAAGAATTGGTGCACAGGGACATGGTGGGGATGGGAAAAAGGAGAGTGACGACGAAAAGGTCTGATGCTCACGATAATGAATTAGTAAAAGTGTATATGCCAAGGGGTTGCACCCTGAAAGATTAGATGGCTCATCTTCAAGCTTAATATATAAAGGCCGAGTGCAAACAGGTCGGGGATATATAGATCGGACTAGATTAGACTAATAGATTCAACAAAGTCCATTTGTCCTAGAAGGACTTGTTCAAGACCAGGGTATAGTCTACACATATATGATTAGGACACCTGTTGGGAATAGTATTTTGTAAGCTTGTCGGCGGTCGGCGAATTTATACTGATCCATTTTTGCCAATCTACCTAGTGCAACATTTCTTAAGGATGTCAAGACTATTTCACTAGACCATGTCAATTGCGCGGTTTTCACGCATCGAGCGATCTGCTGCAAGCACAATGGATAACGATTGAATGGCATCGTGCATATGTTGTGTGAGGTCTCGATCCTCACGAATGGCATCCAACAGAAACTGCTGCTCCCGTGCACATAGTTCGTAATGATCTGGCTCACCCTCCATCGATAGGACCTGATCTCGAGCGTGCCCGTCGACCACAGTACTCAGACGTAGATTTGACGTCTTCGTGTGGCTGTTCAGATCGGCTGAGACCCCAGTACTACCGCTGCTCTTATCCTTCTCATCCATCACAATTGATACAGAGCCACGTGGGCCCATCACATCTTTCACGAAGTACGCTGTTTCCGACATCATGGGACCCCAACCGGCTTCATACCACCCAACCGATCCATTGGCAAACAGCACCTGAAGATGGCCATAGTTGACCTGTCCATCTGACGGAATATCCTCGCAGAGACGAAGGCCCATGCCACGCACTTGGACCGGCTTGCTGCCCGCAATCTGCAACATAACATCCACATAATGCACGCCGCAGTCCACGATCGGATTTTTCACATCCTGGAGGAGACGCTTATGAATGGCCCACGCATCACCACTCGAGCGCTGATTCAGGTTCATCCGCATGACAAATGGTGGGCCAAGCTGTCGAGCGCGGTGGATGAATTCGATCCAGCTGGGATGATGCCGGAGGATGTAGCCGATGACTAGTTTGCGATTCGTTCGCTGGGCTGTCTTCACCACACGTTCCGCATCTTCGACTGTTGTCGCTAGAGGCTTCTCCACAAAAACATGGGCTCCAGACTCCATTGCTGCCACGGCATAATCGGCATGAGTTGCCGTATGCGTGTTGACCGACACGACATTGGGCTGGAGTGCGAGGGTCTCCTCGAAACTAGATAGAAAGGGATACTCCTTGAGTGCATCCGGTAGGTTTCTGACTGGACTGCGGTTATAGAGCCCCACAATCTGGAAACCTGGGTTATGGTGGTAAGCCAGGGCATGACTGTGGCCCATCTGCCCCATACCAACCACTACAACCGATAAACGCTGATCGAGACATGTTTCCATTTCATACACTCTTTACAAATAGAAGGAAGTAAGGTGAAAAGCAGAGACAAAGCAGCACATTGCAGTTGGGGGTTGTTATGTTTTAGCCAACACAGGTTCTAAGGCAGCATTAACGATGGATGCAACGTTAATATGCTTCTTTCATGTCACCTTGCATGAGGGGAATCTGTATAATGAGAAAGTGGAGTTCTCAATGATCCTTTGATTGGCTTGTTTATTACTGCATAATTGGCGCCATAAACGCAATCTCACTTGGCCCATCGTACATTTCTATGACTCACGGATCCTTTCAATTTCGTCGTCTAAACAGGGCCAACAATATTACTAAGTCTGAACAACGAGCAATTGTCCCTGGGGCCAATTTACTCGGGCTTACTCGTAACCCTTTCTTAACTTCACCTTTGACAATCTGATTGTGGCTGCCCTTACGGCGTTTGAGCTCGGGAAACTCTCCAGTTTCTGCTGACAAGAGGCGAGGCATCAGCGGTTCCGAGCAGGCCAACTAAATTATTACCGCGGCTCACAAGTTAAATACTCGTTGACATACGAGGATCCTTACGTTTATGATATACATGTAAAGGCGACCAGAAGGCAAACGGGTATGGCCTCTTCAGCAGAAATATAGGGATTAAAACAATTATATGTCTCAGGATGCATCGAGCAATAAATGCTTTCGACAATGTGCAAAAAAGTATATGAAGTAAAACATCACCAGCTAAGTAAATAGCAAAATAAACACACACACACACACACACACACACACACACACACACGTCTTTGTACACACTTAGACTATCATTTTCTCCTGCCTCGCTGGACTGCCTACCAGAGGAAGCCCCCCCACCACAATTGCCAAAGTTCTACTTCCTTTCCTTTATTCTTTGTCACCTGCCTCCCCTGAATTCAAGCCTTCTTCATCCTTCACTCTACCCACTTGTTGCCTCCCTAGTACTACCACGTAGTTCTTCCATGGTTTGGATTTCCCCAAAGCATATCCTCCAACTCCCCCCACCCTAGCAGCACAAAAACTAGTTCACACTGCGGAAAGCTCTCCACCTTCGTGCAGTGAAGCATCTATCTCGAATTCTCCATATATAGTGAATCGGAGCGGAATGTGAAAAGTCTCTTGCCCCTCATAGAACCAGTACTGTGCAGCAGCAGCGACTATCAATGTCTTGTTTCGCCGTGAAGTCAATTGGCTCCAACGTCTTTTCAAGGGCATCCACTGTATGTAATACGGCCCTGCCATGGGTGCTTAAAAGAGATGAAGCCAGAAGGCGTGCGGTGAATGCTTGGTAGTTTATCCACTTCGTGGCAATGGAATCAGACAAAGACTCAATTTCAGATTCCCGGGCCCATAAAGCTATAAGATCGATGATCAACAGTCGTCATAACTACTACCAAGGGTCCTGGTCATGATACTTACAATCATGGATGTCGCGCCAACACCGCGGAAAGCCGAATTCTTTCTCGCCCGGCCAGTCCTGCTCATTGAGCTGCGATGGCCTCGGGAGGGAAAACAATGCTTCTATCAGAGCTATGATGCGATCGTGTGCTTCTCCGTAGTCTTCTGCTAAGGATAGGAGTATCATCCAAACCCTGCTGCTTTGTGTGGAATGCCATTGAGGCGCGGTGGGGGCTGTTAGGCTGGAGACTGTGTTTTGTAGAGGGAGATTGCCTTCAAGGTAGGACTGTAAGGTCGCCAGCTCGGTGGGGTCAAGAAAAAAAAGGTCTCTGTCGTGGGAGATGCGGGTAAACCACTCTGCGTACTGGCTCTCCATGATGAATGCTGTCTGATGCCATTCACTTATTTCCTTCCAGGTGTATAGCAGGGAATGAAATGAGATACCGCTTCAAGATATAAGATGACCATTCAAATAGTCTCAATGACAAGGCATATCCCTGTGGCTTAGATCCTAGTTTCGGGCCTAAGCTATGTTAACTACATTAGGGCTAATTTCTGTCCGTCTGGCTGATCACCACTAGTTTGGAAAACTCACACCTTAAATATCCTCCCTCTGCTGACTTTGCGACAGTAATACGACCCGACTTGCATGGGATGATCTGACTGTTACCCTCGTCTTAGAAGTCATTCGCAATAGTTTTAATTGGGGTGGGTTACATATATGTTTGAATCTTAGTCAGATTATATGAAACACGGAACAGTTCAGGCATCCAACCACAAATGACACTTACTAGGCAGAACCAGGATATCTTACTCTTTTGTTGAAATGCGGGGAAGGGAGGCAGAGATTGTGGTTTCTAGGTAAAGTCCAACGTTGGTGTATCGCTAGTGATCATACCTGATGCCATGGCAGTGTCGATGACCTGACTATACCCATTGCACTTTCTACGGCTTCCTTTGCGATGAAATAGCCCACGTTTGTATTCATTCTAACTACATGATATCTACAGCATTTGGTCCCCCTCTTGACCTAAATGATAGTGTAAACTTTAACACGACAGAACGCGCAGCCTTCTTTTCTCACAATCTTGTCGCGGTTCCTGCAGCCGGACAAAGGTATAGAGGATATAAAAGGCTTACTTTGGCTCTACCCCACAAAACTGGTTTGGGAATTTTATTATTGAGTATGAAGACTGATGGTTTTGCAATGGAACTCTTGGCGAAGTGGATGGCGACAGACGTATTAGGTCAATATCGAAACTTCATATCGGCGTCGACCCTTTCCGTGACAGAGGAGAATAGATCAGCATATGATGCAGGTTTAGATGCGAGCTTGAGACAACTGGTACACGAAGCTGTCGGCATTTGGAGGGCAATTTGGGGCTAGAAATAAGAATATGCGATAGTAGTTAGCTGCCCGGCTTCTCAACCCCTGAGTCGCCCCAGTCCATGGTGGGATATACTATCCATGGAATATAACTCCCGATAAAAAGCGAGCGAAACCCCCGCATCGTGGATCTACTCCAGGATAACGAGTGATTTACGATGCCAGCGAGGGCTGCAGCTGATACGTGATTTGAAGATCGTTTCCGTATTCAGATACATTTTCGCCGGGACTTTCCACATAGAGAGTAAATTCCGGCGAACTTTACTCGTCCTGGTGATACCTTTACTGGAAATTGATGCATAGGTTACTCTAGCCGATAGTAATGGATCCCACAGAATATGTTATAAAGATGTCCAAAATGTCGAGGAATAGATAGATAGAGGAGGAACTGGAAATCCCAATAACTCATCCCTGACACTCACGAGCCAGATACTCATTCACCACAATCCGGACGAGATGTACAGCTTACTTCTCATCGTCACCCTCCTCTTCTTCCTCATCTACTGCATCGTCATACCAATCGTTGACTACTTCCGTGACCCCAAAGGCCTCCGAAAGTACCCCAACTTAACCTTTGTGTCCGGCATCTCTGACCTCCCACTCATCTATTACTCCCACAAAGGCATCCGCTCGCATGTCCTCCTCAAAGCACACAAAAAACATCCGGTCCTCCGGATTGGACCCAACAAACTCTCCTACGCAGACCCCGTTGCTATAAAAGACATCTACGGACACGGTACAAAGTGCACCAAGGATGTCTTCTACTCAGCACTATCCGGTTCACACTACCACCTGGCAGACGTAGTGGACAAAGAAGATCATGCTCGAAAGCGCAAAGTCCTCTCCAGCGCCTACGCCATCAAGAATCTTGAAGGCTGGGAATATAAGGTGGCTGATATGGCGCAACGCATCATCAAAGCATTTGACGAGAGATGTACCAGTCCATTGCCCAAGGGACAAAATCCAGACCCCCAAGACCTTACGGTTGATTATCGCATGTGGGCGAATCTGTACACCATCGCCGCCATTGCTAATATTGGACTTAGCGAAGATATTCGCTTCCTGGATCAAGGCAATGATATTATCTCGTCGGAGGCAAAAAATGGGAATGTAAAAAAGGTTCATTTTCGGGATTGTCTGTTCGCCAATGCATCGGCTACTTCGACCCTAGTATGGGCCTATGACTGGTACGAGGCACTGGCCCGAGTCAGTAAACTGGTGTCTTCGACGTACCGCCGAAAATGGGAGTTGGCTGAAGATTGGGACGGGATCGTGAACAACCGGGCGACAACACGCTGGAAGCGGTATGAGGGAGGAGAAAAGCTCGATGACTTCTTCTCCGCCCTCATGGAAGACAAGTCAGGTGCTCCGAATAATCTCGAATGGGGAGAGATTGTAGCTGAAGTGAGCATCATGATGAACGCAGGCTCCGATACCACAGGGATATCCCTAAGCAACGTGATGTTCCTTTTGTTGAAAAATCCACACTGTCTAGAAAAGCTCCGGAAGGAGATCGACGGTGTCCTGGAAGAAGATGAGCTTATTGCACCTTATGACAAAGTGAAGCATTTGCCCTACTTGCGAGCTTGCCTTGATGAAAACATGCGCATGTACCCACCTGTGTCTTTCCACGTTCCGCGCCGGACACCTCAGGAAGGCACCACTATTAGAGGAGAATTTGTGGCAGGCGACACTTCCGTCGGTATTTCGGCGTATGTGGTTCATCGCAACGAGGACATATTTCCAGACCCGGACACATATAAGCCTGAGCGCTGGCTTGGCGATAAGGGACGCGATCTTCAGCCGTATTTTGTTGCTTTCAGTGCGGGCGCTAGAGGGTGCATCGGTCGTAATATCAGTTATCTGGAACAGACTGTTCTTCTAGCTTCACTTGTGCATCGCTTCGAATTCGCATTGCCGTCGCCGTCCTGGGAGCCGGTCAGACATGAAACGACGAACTTTAACTCCGGACCTATGCTACTCAAGGTGTGGAGGCGAGCAAGTAGGGTAAGTGAGGATAGTTAGCGAACAGGTGTGCGATTGGAGCTCTAGTTCATAGATACTTCGTTTATTTCAAAATCTGCTCTACATTCAAGATAAGGCAATACTTATTATGGCAATCTCGGGACGTTGCTAACAGGGCTTAAATCACATTCTCAGGCATAGAACCTTCATAAAAGGGTACACCATAGTTGTTAACACATACACGGAATTAGTAGACCTTAAAATCATTCTCTGTAAGCGCAGCACGATTATACTAGGAGGTGTTAAGCAAAATCCGAAGTAAAGTCCGAACTTCGAATATCCCGTATCAGTGTAGTGTAGTACTTCAGCTTAATTCGATTTAGCAACCCTTCATGCCTATCCACTATAATATGAGTGCAGAACAATCCAATAAGACACAGTCAACTAATATGTTAACTCTCTACGGCAGAGTAAAACGAACCCGAATAGATTGATTGACTTTGTTCAAGGACTTCTTCGCCGATCGCAAACCTGTGGCGCACTTTCCCTCGTAAATATACAGAATCTATCAAGGCTGGCCATAACTTGAGTTTCACGGGGCTTGTGCATAATTCTGTGGTAAGATCATTATAGAAAATTAGTACAGCAGCCCAAGGGGATAAGCCCTTAACTCCGCTTGACCACCGACTATTTACATCGCTGTCCTCCTGGTTCACCATTACTTGGTACCCTCGAAAGGTTTTGGATTACAATCGCAAATACAGCATTCGATATGACAGTAGCACCTCCTACTTGGTTGATCACTGGTGCCTCATCCGGCCTAGGGAAATCGCTTGCTTTGGAAGCTCTCAAGGCAGGCTACAAAGTCATTGGAACTACCCGCGATATCAGCAAGGCCGAGATCGCCTATCCAGATTTCTCGGTCAAAGGTGGCATCTGGCTAGGTTTAGATCCCGCTCAAAAGGATGCCTACGATAAATTCGCCCAGTTCTCCCAAGAATACAATGTGGATGTCCTCGTCAACAATGCAGGCTATGCTTTCATCGGCGGTGTTGAGGATACCAGGTCGGTGACTTCGTGGCCCTATTATCAAGCTAAGAGTTGCCTAACTATTCCTATGTTCAGTGAGACTGAAGTTCGCGATCAAATGGAAGTCAACTTTTACGGGCCTCTTCGCGCCGTGCGGGCCTGTCTCCCAGTCATGCGCGCAAGAGGTTCTGGTCATATAATTCTAATCAGTAGTGGTGCTGGGTATGTTTTTTTTTTTTTTTTTTTTTTAAATATCTTTCTAGAATCTGTCTGACGAAACCTTCTATGTGGACAGCTTCATAGCCCGTCCGGGTCGAGCTACCTATTCCGCCAGTAAATTTGCCATTGAAGCCGTACATGAGTCCCTTTCCCAAGAGGTCAAGACCTTTGGTATAAAAGTCCTCATAGTGGAACCGGGCGCGTTTCGAACGCCCTTCTCGAGCCGGATCCTGACTCCCGGCCAATTTGAGAATGGTATCAGTGAGGGCTACAAGGGCACCGCGGTGGAGCAGATGGTCAATGGAACCCGGCATATCATGTCCGTTCCAGACTTTGTTAAGGGAGACCCCGATAAGGCGGCGCGAGTAATCATTAACGCTACCGTTGAGGGTTATGGTTATCTCCGTATGCCCCTGGGAAAGGACTGTGTAGTTGCATTAGAGTCCAAGATTGGAGATCTACAGAGAGATCTGGAGGCTACCAGGTCAATCGCCACGACTACCGATATTGATTGACTTTTGCCAGTGATATCAAATAAAGAGAATAGGTTATGCAAGTATAATTCACAACTCTAAGACATTCTTGAGAAGGATGGGTTGGTGGTGTAAGAGTCAGAATTTCCCGCGGAAATATTACTTGATAGCCAGACATAGGAAGCCGAGTTATAGTCTGATACTGTAGAAGCTTGGCAAATAGGTTTTGATAAGCGAATTTTAATACACGAGTTACTGCTTAACAATCTAACAGATCATACAGGTAAATAATGTATTTATATGTACAATCTTCATCAAAATATCTGAAGGTAAATTCACAGAATAGTCATCGTAATATATAGGTATCATCATGCACAAAATGTAAACATCGAACACATTTGGCCTTTAAATTTTCTAAAAAAAAAAAAAAAAAAAAGTAAA
The DNA here is from genome assembly GCA_030556085.1 of Aspergillus tamarii. Classification (NCBI taxonomy): domain Eukaryota; kingdom Fungi; phylum Ascomycota; class Eurotiomycetes; order Eurotiales; family Aspergillaceae; genus Aspergillus; species Aspergillus tamarii. The sequence continues at coordinate 1,572,132 of JARVTJ010000006.1, forward strand.
AAGAAATCATCTAAAGAAGGAAGCTGATGACTGTAGCCGCGGCACAGATAGCAAGGCTAGGCCTCCAAGCAGGGGCAGCATTCTCCTCATCCTTGTCGGATGACGAGGTGCTGTTCTCCGACTGCTTACCGTTGAGATCTCCAGGGCCAAACGGCTTATATCCACCGCTAATGCTGGATGATTTCTTGGTGGAATCCTTAACACACTTGCTATCATCCGTGTAGGCTGACCATGCAGCTTCCCATGCGGTTTCAGGCTCGAGCAGCATCTTGGTGGTGTAGAAGATGCGGCAATCGGCATCTTCATAGATGTACTGGAGTGGAGTGCCTGACTCATCACCCTTGCGAATCTGGTCTTGCACCTGAATACGACTGCTGTAATCGCCGGCGCGAGTGAGAAGCACGTCGGGGTTGGCAAGCTTTGTGAGAGACTCGTCGTCGAGGCTATCAATGCCCAAGGGTGCAGTGAGGTTCATCATTGTCTGGAGGGAAAGGGGGATAGTGTTCAGTGGAATGACCTCTCCACCCTTGGAGCCACCAATGGTCTGCATGGCACCCTCCTGGGGACGACCACCAACGGCAATGGCTTTGACGCCAGCAATGTTCTTGAGCTCCTCGTGGAATGAAGCACAGGAGGATCCGCAAAGACCGTCGGAAAACATGACGATGTTCTCAGCCGCAAACGGGGGGTCTCCAGCGGGAGGATTCAGGAATTTGAAGCCTGACTGATCCAGGATGCTGACTGGGTTGCTGTTGGACATCTGTGTCATGTAAGCTGGGGAGTGCTCATTGCTATATGGATTCCTCGGTTGTACTTACGTTATATCTCATGATAGTCGTGAATTCATCCCCATTGTACTTGTGAGGACCGTAGAACTCATCCCACGATTTGAAGTTGTCACCATTAACATCGACAAAGTTCCAGTAAGCCCAGTACCTGACGAGACCAATATTGGCGAAACCTAGACAGGTTAACATTACTTTAATTCACTTCGGACAATGCTTTGCTTACTCTCGCCAGTAGCCTTCTTGATCAACGTCTGCACGGATTGATCCTCATAAACTGAATTGACAGCTTCACCAATGAGCTTGTACTGCTCCTGCGCGCGATATCTCTGAGCACTAAAGGGCACTTCACCGGGGAAAAGTTGCATGAAGGTATCGAGGAGAAGGTCGGTGTCGCCTCCACCGTTCTCTCGAAGGTCAATGACGAGATTCTTCTTGCCCGCGTCTGTGCAATTGCCCAGAAACTGCTTCACGACATCTTGGAACTCCGTGGCAGCATCCTCACTGCGGGCCGAGGACGTGTCAAAAGTAACAATCTTCAGGACGGCGACGTCTTCAAAATCAGATCCGTTCATGAAATACCCAGCGACCATACCACCACTGTGTTCAACAACTGGCTTGGGGTAGCCGTCACTAGGAATGCTTTGCCTTTTCCAGTGATGAGGAACTCCTTTATAGGGTGTTTTCTTCATGGACGCGCCCATTGCATCGATGCCAGCAAAGCTACCGGTGCACAGTTCTTCAAAGAACGACTTTCCGCTGGTTACTGCTGTCAGGTTTTGACGTACCTCAGCGAAGTTCTTGATAACACGAGTGGTGTCGTTTTTAAAAGTGATATTCGTCGTTGCACCTTCATAAATGCCTAGGCCAGTATTGACAAAGCTGCCCAGCGAGGCGGCTGCGTTACCCCTCCACATGAGGCTGTTGAATCGGGCGTCGGGATCAATGTACTGCTCCTGGGCGGCTATCTTGTTCAGATACGTTTGTGTGTCTTCGCCATTGATTTTAACGATTGGTGAAATGTCAATGCTATCGTCGGAGTCTTTCTGCACAAGATCTGCGACAGCATAGGTTTCTGGCACACTGGTTCCGTCCTCCGAGACGGTAGTCACGGGAATCACACGTTGAAAATAGAAGACTTGGAGGATATCGGGCACATAGTTGAAATGGAAGTTGCCTGTCCTCAGGGTCAACTTGTTGATTGCGAGCTGCACGTCATATTCACTGTCGTAGGAGGAAAGATTCTCTTTGATCTTGTCCAATTCCCCAAGGAGGTCAACAGAGCCCAGTTCCCATGTGTCGGGTGTGTTTTTCAGATAGCCAGTCTCTGAGTGCCACTCCCACAAGAGCTTGAGTTGATCAATGAGTGTCTTATCTTGGTCCACGGCCACTGGAACGGATTTCAAGCAGTCATAGGCGGCCTGAGCTGGGATGGCCTCACTCTCGTCGGCGAGTTGGCTAGCGAGTGCACACGGTTCTGAGGTGTCAGACGGAGAGGCACTAGAGGAAGTGGATGTACTGCTCTGAGCAGCAGCCAGAGCGGCTGAAACCAGAGTGATGCCTAAAAGACGCATATTGCAAACAGTGCCCCAAGTCTGGTTTCTCGGAAGCTGCGGAAGAACGGAATTATGGGAGTTAACAATCAAAAGGCTTCTCGACCAAAGACTGATGGCGCGACAGACCACATCATTTATAACACGAGGAGAAACAGTACACTACGTTCTTGGCAGCAGGGAAAGGAGAGGCGCAGCCTAATCAACTGTCCGAGGACAAGACAAGGCTGAGGAGGTGGGTCAAATGTTAACTTTGACTGGGGCTCTCCGAACGGTTTTCTTTTTTGGAAACTTGAGAACCCTAAGTTACTTGCCAAATCTTCTTCTCTTCGGGTGTCTACATATTCTAAATACAACGTGGGCGCGCGCTAGGGGAAATTATGCCGGTAAAATAAGCCTACACAAAAAAAATAGTGTAATCACCGATAAGCATTTGACTATTTATTTTTTTTTATTTGTTTTATATTCCTATTCTTTTTCTTGGCCACTTTCGTGCCTACACGGTACCGTTGGGTATGCTTGATTGTTGATCTGGTTCCTTTGCTGCGAGGCTCACTCCTATGACCCTCATATGAGGCTATGGTGAATCGCTGACATTTTATTCCGAAATTTCTATCGACAAGGCATTTTTCCCAAGGAAGTAAAGCGTCGTCCTAGGGCAAACCAACAGCTCACCTTCCTGATGGAGAATAACGCAGGGACTCAAGGGTCTCTAGCCCCCACGGTCGAATTTTAGCAGAAGTCATCATTGATCCACTCTCTGAGGCTCTCAGGCGTGATTGCTCAGTGCTGCCTGCTGCTGAATCCATGGTACAAGGGCTGTGATGTCTTGGCATCGTGCGATTCAATCTCTGCCGTAAGCTTGAAAACGATGCAGAATTAGGGGCCGAACGGCGGACTATTTTTGTTTCTGACCCTACTTCCCAACGTAATCCAAACTAGAAGGATTCTGGAGACGGCTGTTGGCTCCGTTACCTACGAGGCAACTCGCTTTCTTGTTACGTTGCTCACCCGTGGACCTCTGAGTATCGGGCCATGCAAATTGGCAGCTTTCTTGAGGAACAGAGTCAGTTGAGCAATTCCATGTCTCCGTGTGTGGAGGCCCAAGTCATCGACGATCGTAAAATATGAGCAGGGGCGTGGGCGAGTGCCAAGAATGCAGCCTGGAGGAGTTGGATGATCCTGCTTCTTGAGTGACAAATGGGAACCATAGTTCAGCGGTGGGGAAGAAATGTCGAAACTTGGCACCAACAAAAAGACTCAATCCTACATTTACACCAACAGTGGATGCGTCGATTTAATTTGCTGTATATGTTTCCCTGCAATTTCATGTCCTGAACCCAAGTCATAGTGTTCGTTGGTCTGTTGAATCAATTACCGCTGGTTCGGCAGTCTACCAGTGAAACTTGGAAAGCTCTTGGCGATGCAGCCTCCCACTGCAATTTTTTAATATCCCCACCCCTTTTTTTTTCGTCCTTTCTTTCTTTTTCTGGGGGAAAGTATATACGTGAATGTGTCCAAGGATGGTTCTGAGAGGGCAATTACAAACCCTCGAAATCAGCTTCGGTTTGCAGACAGATATCACATCACGTGCTAGGGCTCGGTCAAGATATCGTTTCGGGACAGGGAACGATGCACAGCTTTAAATGGCCAAGGATGGGCTGCCTCCTTTGAAGATATAAACAAGGTTGCAGAGGTCGTAATCGTCATGTCTTCTACAGACCTGGGTTTGTTCGCTGGCCCGTACCCCATCTAAATTCTTGACGGCCATAATGATAGGCTGTGGACACATTTATCTTTGCTTGGCTCAGCAGTCTACCCGAAACATGACATCACGATGCTGTACAGTGTGTTGTGATTTGGATGGTTTTTCTTTGACAGAAGAAGCCAACTTACGCTTCGATCTCGATGAATCCAGATTAGGTCACTCGAGAGCAGACGCGGAATCGTGAGTGACTCATTACTTTCATGCGTCGGGACAGGTATATCGACGAATACGAACGCAATCAAATTTCCGGAGGGCCAAGAGAAGTTATAAATATGTGATGCCCAAACATGCGCACGGGAACAAAATCGCAGGCACGAAATGATGTTCTTTTTTTATCGCTGGCTTGGTCCTCTGTACGATGCTATTCTATGTCCAGGTCTGCCTTTCAGCTTTCGCTGGCGCCTTCTTGCATTACAGCCCGTAATATTCCTTACAAATGCAATTCAATATTGGCGTGGTATACGCTCGAAACATCCCAAGACTACTATCTAGATTCCCTTGAGGCGTGCCCCGGGTCACTCTGTTCGCGCTATTGTATACCATCCCCTCGAGAAGGCGTCCAGTGATGAACCCCGAGCTCTCCACCTCAACATCCACGGCGGCGGATTCCTCGGAGGTCTCCCCGAAGGCAACACGCCGTTCTGTGATCGAGTCGCGGCAGAGACCGGGGCGGTAGTAATATCAACATCTCACCGATATTCCCCGCGGTATACTTTCCCCGTTGCCCACAGGGATGTCCAAGATGTAGCCGAATGGTTGATTGAAAACGCGGGAAGACTCTGGGGCGCCGATCCAACGCTGATGAGTGTGGGCGGACTCTCAGCTGGAGGAAATCTAGCCTTAGGCGTTGCACAATGGTTGGCCCGGTCGGAGTTCAACGTGAAGGCAGCGGTGATGTTTTACGCACCCGTAAGTTATACCTTCGTTACCAGTTTATTAGATGCCTGAGTGGTTTTTGTTTCGGTTTATCCACAGGTCGATCTGCTGCTGTCACCGTGGGAAAAGCCGAAGCCGGCCAAATATCTAGATAATGATCCTCTAGCTTTTGTTTTGCCCTTGATGGACGCATATGCCGGTTCAGAGCGAGAGAAGTATCGGGATAGCCCAATACTACATCCCGTTCTGGCTGATATCGAGTCACTGCCACGGAATATGCTGTTCCTTTGTGCGGGGATCGATATTCTTTTTCATGAGCAGAGGCTGTTTGTGGATAGACTGAAAGGCGAAGCTGCGGCCCTTAATCGCAAATTCGAGGGCCCACAAGAAGCATCACAAGATCATCCAAGCAATAGGGAAGACAAAGTGTCGCTAGCGTCAGAATTTGAAGGAGCTGTTCGTCACCCGTATAACATTGAGGGCATGTTCTTCGACGGTCAGATACATGGATGGATTGAGTGTATGTATCTATGTTCCTACATGTTGTTATACACACTAACTATGGTTGGTAAGCAGTGCCTTCAATGTTCGTCGATACCAAACTGAGAGATAAGGTCTACAATGATGCCGTGCAATTTCTGAATAAAGTCTATACTCCCCAAGTATGAGCTCACTTTCCTCTGCGGGATTTCATGATCGGATGTAAACCGGTAATCTCTTGTCAAAACTTCCAATCGCCTTTATTCCCCACTCTATCATATGTACATAGCAAAATGGGTCTCCTCTCATATAATTACATTTATTAACAGAATTTGTAGCTCGGTATCTAGTTAGCTATCGGACATGACGCTATATTACATCGAACATTCACAGTGAACGAAAGCTACAAAATGCAAGTATTGGCCACATCAGCGACGGCATGCCCACAGCGCTTAACTGCAGCTAAACTTATTAGCGTATCGCTCCAAGACCAATGAACCGGCATATACTGCGCAAGGCTGTAACATGGGGTAGTAGCCTTCATTAACGCCTACAGTTCATAAATGTACTGCATTGCAGCACGCAAATACACACACACTCTCTCTCTCTCTCTCTCCCTCTCTCTCTCTTTTCCTCTGTGGAACCCCACGAAAATCAACATGGCACAAACCACTGAATACAAGGCCGAGTATCATCACTTCATCCCGCGGTTTCTCCTGCGCCAGTTCGCAGCTCTCGAGCAACCGCCACCTGCGCGTCGTCAGAGAGGAAGAAGGCCACGCAGTCAAAGGCCACAAGGGCAGTCACCCAAAGATCCGTTCGTCAATGCGATAGACTTGATGAAGAACGCCCTGGTCCAAGTATCGGTATCACGCGAGCTTGGACTAGTGGACATGTATCGCGATCAAGGCTACCCGAACCCGAGGCATATCGAGGATAATCTCGGAAAGTTGGAAGGTCATGCTGGTAGAATTATCAAAAGAGCATCAGATACATTCAAAGTCGGTGATAAGCTTGAGTTAACCCGCCGCGAAAGGGATACTATAAGGAATATCCTCTTCCTGATGAAATACCGGAACTCCACTTTCTATGATCGATTCAACCATGACAGCATCATGACCTATGATTCTAATGACAAACACCGTTTAGAGAGTTACATGCGGGAAAAGGGGTTCAAATCGCCTCGTGACATCTGGTACGCCAATCTCAAGACATTCTTGGATCTAGAAATGGATCCAGACATGCAGTGGATCAGCAAGGTTCACAAACAAGCATTCCCGGACGATGCAATGATGTTCATTGATCACATGCAGGGCAAATTCATGGCATTCTGTCAGCCTTCCTCAGAGGAAGACGAGTTCATATTGACCCATAATGCGTATGGAGTCTTTGAGGGCCCTTCGGATGTCCAGATTGACCCCGCCACCGGAAAAGCAGTCGAAAAGGCATACACGGAGTACCATAACTTTGTACCGATTTCTGCGAAACTCGTTATCATCTTAAGAAGCTCCTTGCTTGTAAACCCCTCCAAGGAAGGCGCGGATGATCTCCAGGAGCCGTGGGAAACTCTGCGGGAAAATGTCAGAAACCAGCATTTGTCTCCTGATAAGGCCGTCTCGATACTCAAAAGCCTTCCTATCGAGAAGTGTGGAAACTCGTACTCGACTATGGTCAATGGGAAGCTCGTCTTGAAACCGAACCGGGGCTCTCGGGCTGAAGACAGGTTCTATTTCCCCTGTTTTCGTATATCTTCCTACTATGTCAATTTGATCAATAATATCTTCCTCGAGCAGGCTACTACAGGGGACACTATCGTTTACGGATCTAGATCGGCCCTTGGGAAAACTCTCAAATCATATCTCCTAAATGTTAGGGAGGGTTTCAAAGTGGTGACCGATGAGGCCAATGACCCTCACCTGGCATTCCTAAAGAAGCTAGAGAAAATTGCAAGGCAATTGGTTGGGAAAGTCCACCTTAAGTACAAGGCCATCGCACTCCCAAAGCCCCAGACCCATACGTCCCAGTGGGTTTCACAGATAGTTGGGTTGAGAATACTTGCGCTGTCAGGCAAGTCAGACGTACCAGAAGTATACAAACTCATGCAACCAGGTAACTTTTCACTTAAATAGCTTTGCAGAGTGCGATAAATAACTTACGATCAATTTGCAGATGGGGGATTGGATTCATATTTCTATGACCTCATGCAGTCACAACCTATGGCTTTCTTAAGGATCAAAATAGATGTGATTCTGAGCCGTTCCAGGTTAACACAAGATGACAAGTTGAAAGTTAAGTATCAGCTAAAGCAGCTATACACTACGTTTCCTGCACAGCGCGTCTGGCTTTACGTGAAAATTATGCGAAATCTACCGAGTTTCGACAAACGAGACTTCAAGAAGCAGATCCATGAGCTGGAGATCGACGGGCCTGAGGATGATGTTGCGCAACGTGAGTATGCACGGCCCATGTTTCTATGACAAAAAGGTTTATTCAGCTCGAACACAGTGATTGCTCGGTATCCATCGCGGACAAATCAGCTCACAATATTGATGCTTTATAAAGCCCAAATGGCGGCTTCTGCCCTTTTATAACTAATCGAGACGATGTTTATCCCCGGAAAGCCTCCCCATTGGGGAGATCCATGAACCCATACATGTTCATTTTGGGTGCGTCTTCCTGAATCTGCTGGGCCCATTCCCCCAGGTGCTTCATGAAGAGCGCCAGATTCTTTTCGTCACTTAGATCGATTGGCTGCTCATCCTTGCCTACTTGCTTCATTTGCGTACCTGCGGCAGCGCTCGTCAAGCCAAAGTTCTGCTGATCAACCTTTTGCTCAATCACGCCAGTCACTCGGCCCTCAAGGATATCGCGAGGGAGGTTAAATTCCTGGCAAGCAGGTCGAGCCAATCCGACACCATCCACCGTCTTCAGTGCAGCCACCATTCCCGATGCCGTGCGGAGACCGCCAGTAACGTAGCTCTTTGTTTTGCTCAGCACAGGGGTAATCATGGATGCGAATTCCAGGAAGAAGGCCTCTCGGTTCCTGGTGGAATCCCGTTCGCGCGAGAACGCGGGTGCCTCATACGTCCCACCAGAGAGCTCCACAAAATCGAACTCATTCTGTTCCAGAATCTGGCAAAGTTGTTGGGCTTCGGCCGGAGTAAATCCCTCGGCCTGGAACTCGACTGAATTGATCTTAATACCCAGAATAAACCCTGACGATGACGGCAACTCCTGTCGAATAGACCGGGCAACCTCCACAATCAGACGTGCCCGGTTCTCCAGACTACCACCATACTCGTCGGTCCTCTTGTTCGTGGTCTGCGACAGGAACTGAGCCAGCAGATACCCGTGCGCGCCATGCAGCTGGATTCCATCGAATCCCGCCTTGTGGAGGTAGACCGCAGCATGAGTCCATCTTTTAACGAAATCCCGGATCTCATCCTTCGAGGCAGCATGTGGTTTCGCAAACGTCATCTTAAGCGCTTCTGTCTGCAGCTGCACATCACTCGCTGATACGGGATCGGCCTGCACGCGCTCTTCCACCTGGCGGCCGGGATGACTGACCTGCGCGACGATCAAACTGCCATGTTTCTTCGACTCCGCCGCCATGCGAGAGAACGCCTCAAAACGCTCTCCATGGAAGGGATTCTCAAGATCAATGATGGGGTTTCCGGGGGCCTCCAGCTGATCGTATGCGAGCATAATATTTCCGGTGGAGAGCATGCCATAACCGCTCTCACCCCAGCGCTTGTACAGATTGATCAACTCATTGCTGGGAATTCCGCGCGCTTTCAGATCAGTCGGGGACCAGGACGATAACCGCTCCGTCATGGCACCCTTGTAGAAACGGTTACGCGCGGTTCGCTGGCTGAAGGCAAAGTGGAGCGGTTCCCCCAATGGGGTTACATCTACCGGATCAGAGTTGTATCTTGCAGACATATTGTTCGTGAGGTCGTATCGGGCTTTAGGGATGATACCGATATGAGATGAGTTGCTAGAAGAGTGTCGTAAAACCGCAAAATTACTGGAAGATTGAAACGTGCTGCCGCCATTTTACTACCAGCTATACTAATCAAAAAAAAAAATTAAGATTGATTTCAAAGCACGATGGGTCTTCAGTGTCCCCATTCTTGGCCGGGGAACGAATGATCTTTTGCGATTCGCATTTGAACAGCATTACTACTTACTAAGCGGATGCAGTCTAACTGCACAAGAGTTATGCAGCAAGGCGTTAAACCTAATCAAGCAGAAGTGCCTTACTCATCCCTGACTAATCCCATTATGAGGGAAGTCAAGAAAGGATAGTCACGTGAAGCGTCAAGAATCTGCTGAGAGTTTGACATTTGCAAGGGTGTGAAAGATCGTCTTTCTTGTAAACTATTTTAAGTATGGATCTCTCTAGTACGTAGTCTTAAATGGCTGCTTTACTCCGCCTTTTATCTGATCCTGGTTAGCATATTGTTGTATCTCTACTCTGTACAAGCCTCGAGTCCAGTACAAACACCAGGACCTAAAAAAAAAAAAAAAAAAAAAAAAAAGAAAAGAGAAGGTAAAAACAAACTTCATGAAGACAACTTACTCATCCGGTCTAAAAGTACAGAAATTAAGCGTATCCATAACAACGCCCTTTTTCTCAACGGCTTTCCTTCTTCTCCCCTCAAGCTCGTACCCCGCCTTCATCAACACTTTTTGACTTGCTTCGTTCCCATCAAAAACCTCCGCCTCCAGCTTCAAAACATATGTAAAATTCTCAAAGGCCCAAGCAGTCATTGCAGATAGTGCTTCCGTAGCAATGCCCTTTCCCCAATGGTCTTGACCTAGCCAGTACCCAATTTCCATAGTCCGATAGTATACATCGTCCCTGGCTTTTAATCCAATAGCTCCAATGGCGATATTATCCTGCCGCCGGCTAATGACGAAGTCAAGGATCGGTGAGCTAGCGGTCGCGATTGAAATCCAACTCTTAGCGTCTTCGATGGTATAAGGCTCGGGGAATCGACTGCGTAGCCAACGGGCGATTTCGGGGTTGTTGCCTTCTTTCGCAATGGCTTCTACATCGCCAGGGTAGAAAGGGCGGATGAGGTAGTTGGAAAATTGGAGGATGGGGGTTGGTGCCTCCATTCTTTATTGATTTGTTTCTTAATGCGTATGTAAATATCTAATATGAATGTAACATGTGATTATACTGCTGTATACTTTGGTTAGTTGTTATGCCCCAAGATGGATCATTAGGGGCTCTTACCTACATAACAGGTACGTTCTATGGCCTTGGCTTTCATGACCCTTTGGTCAATTCTGTTTGCTTATATTGTGATGTGTGGAAGATTGGATGAGAAGTGTAGAATTTGAAGCAAGAGACTCTAGTCCGATGGTTGGGATCATGGTCCTTCTATATATATCTGTTCTGAGTCAGACTGACTCAAGGCCTCCCGGAGATCTTGTGATTGCTGAACTAGCCATATCCTTTGTGTATCAGGTCATATAATTTCCACTGATATTAGGGATAGCTCGAGTGCGAGTAAGCGCTAAGGAGATATGTCGATGGTCCTTGACCAACAAAGTTAGAAAGAAGTTCATTGAATGGATTTCTATTTTACTCCGAAGTGCCCGGAGTAAACCTGATTCGTTAAATACTTGAGTACTAAGAATTCATATTAACAATGCATTTATTTCTTTGCACTAGGATCGAGTAACAACATCCAGCTAACAACGGTGGCTGTCAAATAGTGTGGTGCTTGAAGCTGTTCATTAAGACCAATCTAGACTACAGTTGGTTATAATCCCCACATTTCCGTAATGAGTGGAGATCTGGGGAGAGAGGAAAAAAAAAATCTTTTAAAAAAAAAAGAAAAAAGCACTGCGGCAGAAATATGTAATTATGTCATAGTCGACCTAGCGTTGAAGACTAGAAGAGTTCCTTTGAAGCTTTTTTTTCCTTGCCAGCACCGCTGCAGCAGGCCCACCAGGGTGGTACTGTGCGTCGCCAATGTAACTTGTCCAGTTGACGAACTGGGATTGCTATAATTAACTGGCAGCATGGGACGCATCATCCAGTGGTAAGAGTGGGGAGAGGACGGGACTAGTAGCGTATCATAGCCGCATTTGGGGAAGCACGGATCCAATTTTTCTGTGCATGGGTCGTTGGATAAGCAATCAGTCCCCTCTCCAAAGACCCCTGACTCCACGATCGACAGGGAGACTAGGGTCCTCAGGGTTTTCGTTCATTCAGTTTCTCTCTCTCTCTCCATCCTGTTTGCCCGTATGTAACCTCAACCCTAGTCAGGTGACATCCGGGAAGTAAAAAAAGGGAACCATCAAGCAAAAGTCCAGAAGCGGACGAGGTCGAGAGTTTGGAAGGGGAAAATTAAGACTTCTCTTGGATGACGCACCTGAGGGGATGATTGGTCTCGTTTCACCAGGGCCGATCTTGCCAAGGTAGCGTGGACTCCGTTAGACTCCATAATGATAGGGACTTAGTCAGGTCAAGATGGGGCCATGAGTGCGCTTGGCACGGGTCACTTAAATTAAGCCTTGCGGGATGCACTTTTTCCCTCTCGTCAACTCTCCTCCAAGCTTTTTTTCGATGTCTCCGGTCACTGCTGCTGTATTGCTTACTGACTGACTGACTCGATCCATTCCCCCCACCCAAATAACTAAACCATCGGAGAGGATGCACTACCTCACCAGTCGACAACTATGCGCCACTTTGTTATTCTTCTTTCTCCACGCCCAGACCGCGTTGTCGGACTTAGGCATTGTCGCCAATAATGAGGGTATGCTTCTTTTCCCCTCCTCACGGTCGCAAATTTGTCCGACATGCGCTCCAAGTCTCTCAGTCCTCTAATGCAGCATTTTAGATTCATTAAAGAAGGGCGCCCAGGAAATCATCCCTCCGATGATGGAGTTCTACAAGCAGAACCAGACGGAGGGAATTCCTGGAAAGCTGACAGACACCTGGTATATCGCCGGTAGTATGTTCATGACGTTAATTCAATACTGGCAAGCATCGGGCGACGACAGTCAGAACGCGGTGGTGTCTCATGATCTCATGTTCCAAGCGGGCGAGAATTATGACTTTTTCTCTCAAAATTACAGTCAATGGCTGGTACGTCGTGATCGTCCGTCCTCATGGCGCTTACTTTCGCCTCGGGCGCAAAATCGCTGACCGTCACGTGCTTAGGGTAACGACGATCAAATGTTTTGGGGTCTGGCAGCCATCACTGCCTCCGAGGCTGGATTCCCCGAACGCGATGGGAAACCGTCGTGGACCTCCCTCGCGCGGGCGGTCTTCAACGAGCAGATCGAGCGCTGGGACCCTCAAACCTGTGGAGGTGGTATGCGCTGGCAGGTGTGGCCCTATCAAGCTGGATATCAGTTAAAGAACGCCATCTCCAACGGCGGTCTGTTTGAATTAGCAGCACGATTGGCTCGGTTTACGAAAAACGACACCTATACCGAATGGGCAGAGAAGATTTGGGACTGGTCGGCCAAGTCGGGGCTGATGGACGTCAACAAGTGGTTAATCAACGATTCGGTCAACAACGACGATCAATGTAAGAGTCCAGACAATCTCCAGTGGACCTACAACTATGGAACCTATTTGTCCGGAGCGGCCTTCTTGTACAATTACGTACGTTCCTTTCTCACGTCGCCGATGGGACCCCCCCTAACGCATGTCATCCCGCTAACGATCCGTACAGACCAATGGCGATGAAAAATGGCTGAATCGAGTCAACGGTCTGCTCGGCACGACTCTCAAGACCTTCTTCCCGCAAAAGTACGGCGGCAACACCATGTCCGAAGTCGCATGTGAGCCCATCATGTCCTGCGACAGAAACCAGATCTGTTTCAAGGGTTACCTATCCATGTGGTTGGCTTTCACCTCCATTCTTGTACCGTCCACCAAGGATCAGATCGTCCCTAAGCTGCAAGGGTCGGTTGAATCCATCTCCAAGATGTGCAACGGCCAATCCGACGGCGAAAGCAACCTGTGCGGTCTCACCTGGGGTGCCAACAAGTTCGACGGGGTCAAGGGTCTCGAAGCTCAAATGTCGGCCCTGGGTGGTGTTACAGCCAATCTGATGCTTATGGCAACCGAGTCACCCAACACGATCGATACGAACCCCGACGCGAAGGAACACAACGTGCCTGCCGCGGGAGGGGATAAGGATCCTTCTGAGCTGAAACCGATCACCACGGCGGATCGAGCGGGCGCTTGGATCCTGATGGTGATGATGATTGCCGCAATCACGGGTGCCGTCGGCTGGCTCGTCAAGCCTTGAGTCGAGCAAGCTCAAATTTGTCGGTAAGGTTCAGAATTGCGGGATTTGGTTACTTCCATGGTTGCTTGTATGTATATAATATCTTTTTTTTATCACTTTCATGGTGTTCCTTGGGAGACTGTTGGGATCTGTACATTTGGGCATTGATTGCCTTTTTCCCTGTTTTTGCTCTTCGGATTTTCTTTTTTATTTTCTACAGGTTGCTGATTGCCATACTGCCTATACTACACACTGCCCCCCCTTCCCCCCCCCCCCCCCCCTCGGTGCCTGCGGCACGCGGAACGAACTAGATGTCGGACAGAAAGCCCAGATTCTACCTTAGAGATCTCTAATAACAAAGAGTTGATGAACCTGATATATACATCCCATTATTACGGGTGATACTAGTTAATAGTATTATACATGAACAGTGGAATCTATACCCCGCCACCAATTCCTCCAGCCTTTCTTCTCTTCAAATAATACTGCACCCCCAACGCCGCCGCCAGTACCCAGGACGCTCCGGCCAAGACACAAATAGCCGTTAAACCATGGAGGTATCTCGGTTGATCCGATGTGCGGAAAATCTGCGACCCGGAGATACCGGCGCAATTGGCCGCCATAACAATCAAGCTGTTACCACCATTAGCCAATGTCAAGCGAAAAGGAGGTGTTCCACGTGTGGAAAGAGAAACGTACGCCATGGAAACACTCCGCTCTTGGGGTGTTTTGCAGTAGACGGAGAGCCAGCCGATGTTCAGAACACTGTTGGTTGACCTTGTGAGAATCCAGGACATGGGATTGGGGCAGAGAGATGAACATACTGCATGCTGGCATAGGTTACATTGGCGACGGCTATGACCCCGTACTTATGCCAACTTGATGAGGAATAAGGCATCGCCCGGAGACAGGCGTATGAAATCACATTCCAAGTGATGGAGAGAAGAACGAAGGGCCCTCGATGTCCGGTGCGATCTCTGCTCGGACAATTAGCTCACTTCCAGAATACATGTATGCTCAAAGAGAGGAACTTACGCGAGATAAGACAGCCCCAAACACCACACCATGCTGCAATAAATTGGTACCGACGCCAACGCGTTCGCCCGAACGGCACTGAACCCGAACGACTTGATCATGCTCGGCGTATACTGGGTCAGACCTTGGAACCCTGACATGGCGACGAGGGTTACGAAAAAGTGCTGGAGGGTGTTCGGTTGGCGCACGGTATTCCAGATATCCTTTGCCGTGATCTTGATGTGACCACGTGCTTTGCGCGGATCGTCAAGAAGGACCCTGTTGCGGATGATGTGGGATTCGCGTGGAGTGAAATAGCTCCAGCGCTTGAGACCGATAAGGGCATAACCATTGCCTGCCTTTGGTGGGACGAGGAGAGTAAAGATGATGCCAGCAAAGATTGTGATTAGTCCTTCGACTATAAAATCGTTAGAAGAGGTGGTTCTGCTAAAGGTTGCCCTGATTGACGTACTGAGGAAAATCCATTGCCAGCCGGAGAGCCCGCATTTACCGTCTAGTGTTAGTAGGCCGGCGGATATAAGACTTGATGTCGCTGCTGCGAACATCTGCCCGAAGAAGAAGAGAGTGGTGCGGAAGCTTGTCTCGCCTATCTTGTACCATGTGGAAAGATAGTACAATGCGCCTAAACCATGCATTAGTGCTCCATATCTTCCGTCAAGTTCTTGGGGGTAAAACATCCGTACCCGGAATGAACCCGCCCTCCAACAATCCCAGCAACAGTCTCGTTACTAAATAAGCAGGATAGCTCTGCACAAACGCCTGGAAGGTCGCGACAAGACCCCAGGCAAACAGCTGTATCGACAGCCATACCTGCGGGCCGATCCGCTGAAGAACGATATTAGACGGGATTTCTGTGATGACAATCCCGGCCGAGAGCAATTGTGTACCGATATTAATTTGGTTGGTTGTTATCCCCAGGTCCTCTGTGATAGTGGACGTGAGCGCCGCGCTGATGTTTCCGCGGTCGACTTGGAGAGCAAAAAAGGCGAGACCGAGAATGGGGAGAAGGATAAAGTCAATTCTGGATGAAAAAAAAAAAAAAAAATAAGATAAAGGTGTTATGATTAGTTATTCAACTCTCCGGAAGGATATGCAGTTACTCACTTTCGACGAAGCGCATTTTCCTCCTTATCATCCCAATCTTTGATGATTTCTTCACCCGACGACTCCTGATCCGTGGAGACTTCGGTTATGACCTTTTTCTCTGATGGTAGATCATTATCGAGTGACGAATGTTGATCGGATAAAGACATCATAACATTGATTGATCCAGAGGAAAAGAAAGTTAGGGTAATATCTTCGATTTTACTACTTAGAGTAATCCCCAGCGAGCAATTATTTTTTTTTTTTTTTGTTTCTCTAATCTGATCTCATTCGTATAGAAACTTCCCGATCGGCAGGTACATAATATTTATACTTTTTCCCGCATTATCTTTGAGGGGAGTATTTGTGTCTGGGCTAGTTTTTATCCACGATATGCTGCGAGACTGGGGCTGGATGGCGCAATCAAACTATCTACGCGTCAATGCCGACCAACGTCACTCTCTGCCCAGTCTAATCCCCCCCCTAACACCGGCCAAGCGAAAAAATAAGTTTGGACAGTAGAGAAAATGGACTACTAGATTTCCGGAATCATTTCGCTAAGGCCCCATTCTATATTGTGATTGGACATTCTGATCCGAATAGATTAACAGGAACTCGGACTCAACGTCGTGGTTCCTTCCGTCGGCAGTTCAATCACATTATGTTGATAATGGTCGGTCTACATGAGAGTCTATTGTGATTTTTGACCCTTAGTGGATTGCAAAGCAAAGATAAAAGCAATGCACAACAGTCCAGTGATTTATATATGACATTCTATTAGCGAAAATGCAACATAATAACCAAAACATGACGAATAGTACACAAAGGCTGACATAGATAATGTAACATTCTAGTTCAGATCAAATCTGTCAAGGTTCATGACCTTCGCCCAAGCGGCAACAAAGTCTTTCACGAATTTCCTCTTTCCATCACTGCTGCCATACACCTCGGCGATGGCGCGCAGCTCGGCGTGAGATCCGAACACAAGATCGGCCCTGGTAGCAGTCCATTTCTTAGAGCCGGTTCTACGGTCGGTGCCCTCGTAAATGTCATTGCTACGGCCAGATGCCTTCCACGAGGTGTTCATGTCGAGGAGATTGACAAAGAAATCGGTTGTCAAGTGACCTGGCCTGGTAGTAAACACACCATGGGCAGAGCCATCGTAGTTGGCATTCAGAGCCCGCAGACCACCAACAAGTACCGTCATTTCAGGCGCAGAGAGAGTGAGCAACTGCGCCTTGTCAACCAAGTAGTGCTCAGCTCGCACCCGAGCAGTGGATGTGCCATAATTCCGGAATCCGTCTGCCACGGGCTCCATCTGGTTGAATGACTCGATATCCGTCTGGTCCTGCGAAGCATCCATGCGTCCCGGCGTGAATGGCACGGTGATGATATGACCGGCATCGCTGGCAGCTTTCTCGACAGCTGCGCAGCCAGCGAGCACAATGAGATCCGCCAAGGATACTCGCTTTCCGTCGTTCTGGGCGCTGTTGAATTTGTCTTGGATGTTTTCCAGGGCCGCCAATGCCGCCTCAAGCCATGGCTGGTTATTTACTTCCCAGTTGCGCTGAGGAGCAAGGCGAATACGCGCACCATTGGCGCCGCCGCGTTTGTCACTGCCCCGGAAAGTCGATGCGGATGCCCAGGCAGTCGAGATGAACACCGAAGGATCGACACCGGTTGCGATAATATCCCGCTTGAGTGCGGCAATATTGGCCTCATCAATAACCGGATGGTTTACTGCTGGGATGGGATCTTGCCAGGACAGTTCTTCAGCTGGGACCTCGGGACCGATATAGCAAGCACGCGGGCCCATGTCCCGATGTGTTAGCTTGAACCAGGCCCGCGCGAAAGCGTCTGCAAACTGACCCGGGTTCTCCAGAAAGCGGCGCGAGATCTTCTCGTAAGCCGGATCGAACCGCAAAGACAGATCAGTGGTAAGCATTTGTGGTCGATGCTTCTTGGATGGATCGTATGCATCCGGGATAAAGGCATCTGCGTCCTTAGCTACCCACTGGTTCGCGCCCGCAGGACTCTTGGTCAGCACCCATTCGAAACGGAACAAGTACTCGAGAAAGTTCAAACTCCACTGGGTCGGAGTCTTTGTCCAGGTTACTTCCAGACCACTGGTAATGGTATGCGCGCCTTTCCCGGAGCCATAGCTGTTCTGCCAACCCAAGCCCTGTGCCTCGAGACCGGCAGCCTCAGGCTCAGCATCAACGTGGTCCGAGGAAGCCGCGCCGTGTGTCTTTCCGAAAGTGTGACCACCGGCAATTAGCGCAACAGTTTCCTCATCATTCATTGCCATGCGAGCGAACGTGGTACGAATGTCCCGAGCTGCAGCGACTGGGTCGGGGTTTCCGTCGGGTCCTTCCGGGTTCACATATATCAAGCCCATATGAGCAGCTGCAAGCGGCTTTTCCAGTTCACGGGAATGAATATCGCAATGGGGTGCTTCATCGACAATAACAGCACCATGCTTGGAAGATCCGGCAAAACCGTGGGAATAGCGCACATCATTCCCGAACCATGTGGTCTCACCACCCCAGTAAACAGATTCATCCGCTTCCCAGGTATCCTTGCGGCCACCGGCAAATCCAAATGTCTTGAAGCCCATAGACTCTAGTGCCACGTTGCCCGTTAAGATCATCAGGTCCGCCCAGGAGATCTTGTTGCCATACTTCTGCTTAATAGGCCAAAGCAGGCGGCGAGCTTTGTCGAGACTCACGTTGTCGGGCCAGCTATTGAGTGGCGCGAACCGTTGTTGACCCTGTCCACCACCACCTCGACCATCAAAGGTGCGATAGGTACCCGCACTATGCCAGGCCATACGGATGAAGAGGCCACCGTAATGACCAAAATCTGCCGGCCACCAATCCTGTGAATCAGTCATTAAGTCTTGTAGATCCTTCTTCAGAGCATAATAGTCCAGGCTGCTGAAAGCTGCAGCATAGTCAAAGTCTGGGTCCAGTGGGTTTGAGGCCGCTGTGTGCTGGCGGAGGATGTTCAGCTTCAACTGGTCCGGCCACCAGTCGCGGTTCCGGGTGCCACTGCCCGCAACGTTGGGCTTCGGGGCTTGGTTGTGGAAGGGACACTTCTCTGCCATGATGGGCAAGACTAAAAGTGTAGTTGCAGTGTGTTAAGATTGAACTTGTTCGTTGTATGAAGAAGTAGCTGTGATAAATTCGATTGTCTCATGACATTTCAGCGGCTGGCGGTGAACAACCATGGTCTTTATATTGTTCCTTCAACACCAAGAGTACGATTTGATTATTAAGATGCTCTGAATATTCATCGCCCAAGCGAAAGCGGAGGGAATCCCACCGGCACTCAACCAAATTCTCGTTTCTCGCTTTCAAACCATCCTGGTTCTCGACCGCACATAACTATTCGCTGGGACATCCTCAAGCATTCCGACGACGTCATTAGCTGTCCCAGCAGAAAGAATACGGGTAGGCCACCTAGTCCTCTCGTAGTCAGTGCTGAGGATCGCTGAAACAATGAACGAATAGTCTCTGAAATTGCCCTATCGAAGGGCCAATGAGCTAAGACTTGTTGACAGAACAAGGAATTCGATTACTCCATAGTTGATCTGCAGATTACTGATTTGCAGTATTCCCCACCTACGATCTAGACGGCTTAGATCAGAAAGATTTGGCATCAAGTGCC
Source organism: Aspergillus tamarii (assembly GCA_030556085.1). NCBI lineage: Eukaryota > Fungi > Ascomycota > Eurotiomycetes > Eurotiales > Aspergillaceae > Aspergillus > Aspergillus tamarii. The sequence continues at coordinate 1,591,645 of JARVTJ010000006.1, forward strand.
GGTTTTCGGCATGAAACCGAGCAGTAGATGTGAGCTTAAGTGAACGTTAGCAAGCATCTTGGTCTCGAACCGATTTTTAATAAGCAGGATCTGACTTGCCTTCGAAGCGGACTTGGGGTGAACCTTCACCGAATTGGGAAATTCTAACTCAATATAGTCAAGCGCAAAGTGGTCTTGGCAGCATCCAGCTATCGAAGGCGAGCCATAAAGTCTGCATATGAACTTTACAACCATGACCTACCGAGGTAAGACCAACTACAAAAAAGAGTCAAATTGAGTAATTCTTGAGTCTTCCGCGTATACCCTTGCAACGAGTCAATAGGTCTTGCTGCAGAGCTACTATCCTCGGTAGCGTGCAAGACCCTCGGTAAAAGAGTTGCTATTCTAGATACTCTTAAGAATGCTAACTTCCATTGCCATCATGAGTATGACCCAGCTGAGACGCTTAGATCACGCTTTAGTTTGAGGGAATAGATGGGTAACTGCTTAGATGAGGACCCTGATTCGTACACTCGCATCATGGACGGGAAGATATGGATCCAGAGTATTTGGTTCATCGCCAGGGGGGCAGCTGGACTGAAGGGGCTGGATTACGCAAATAAAGTCTTCGGTCCCCTCGGATCCCGAGCACTCTATTATCTGGAAAAGTGGTCTGATAGAGTCGGTATGATGTTGGCCTTCTGATGCATTGAGTCTTGTTGGACAGGGAGCGGGTTGGGCGGAATTCAACGTCATGGCATGAGGAATGGTCATGAATCTGAAACTACTGTTGAGAGAATGTTCGGAAGGTTAGAGATTCTCGAAATTGTGCACTTCTTTCAATTTAATTACACACACTATACTAGTCATGGTAATGCTCCAATGTGACGAAGTGAGTCGCTCAAGCTATGTGTGCCAACGATGCACTAAAGTTGGAACGTCTCTGAATAGTACCTAAGGGTACTCCCACCGCTCTGACGCTTTGCTGTTTAACCATATTTATGATCATATTTATCATGTTCTTCATGAAGGAATGAGGAGGGGACACGCAATACTTGCATTAGTGAAATATATAATATAACATCTTTCCTGTAATGATATACCAGGGTACTCAACAATACATAATCTAACAATCAGAAGTCCCTTAAGGGAGGCTTGGCGTGTCTTGATATAGGCTTCGGGAAGCAATTGTGAAAAGATGAAGAATATGAGTTCCTTAGTAGAAGGTAAGATTCTTGAATTCCTATTGACTTTACGAACAAATGAAGGCCTTTTATATGGCCTAGAATCACGTGGTTGCAGACAAAGAGCCTTTGTTCTAACAAAGGGCCTTTAGGCATCTACAGCAATCGAAAGATACAAAATCCGGGTGCCCGCTTTGAATTGTAGTACATATACTGATGTATATAGTTCAAGGCTACATAGGACAGTTCTTTCCTGCTTGCCTTACTACCCTGCAACTTGTAGTGCGATCTAAGCTTTATACAAAGTATCCAAGAATCCTTCTGCGAATTGATTGACCATGGTCCTATCCGCAATACTTCCCCCTACACCATAGAGCGCCGCACTCTTACCACGCCGGCGTACGGTTTGTTCCCCCTTTTGCTTTTGCTCTTGAATCTGAAGTAATATCTCATTGACAACATCAATCAAATCTGAAATGAGACTATCCACAGCTTCAGCTGTGGGTATGGTGAAAGCACAATGAATAGCCGGTGGAGACTGCAACGCATTCAGGTGCCATCCCCTAGCGTCCATGGCGTCGGCAATATCATATGTCTCGATTTCATCATTCTTACTTGTGAATGCGATGACGCTAGCCATAGGATACCCAATGATCTCAACATGGGGCTTCAAGATAGGGTTTGTAAGTATGGCAGTCTCGAACCTTTTCGCAGCTCCCACAATCTGGCGGCAGCAGCTTATATATCCAGACTCTCCCATCTTAATCAGTGTAGCCCAGGTGCCTGCGATCAGAGAGCCAGGGCGAGAACCTGCCATGGATGGTGAAGCATATACACCACCAGACCAATCAGGAAACAAGAAGTATTGATAGTTTCGGTATGATCGATTGCGATACAACAAGACCGAGCTGCCTTTTGGAGCAAAACCATATTTATGTGTGTCAACACTGATGCTGGTGACTCCAGGTTGCCGAAAATCAAAGCCACCGCTATTGTCGTATGGCGACGGGAAGCCCGACTTTTGCAAGAAAGCAATAACAAGTGATCCCAAACAGCAGTCAACATGAAGTGGGATGTTATTTTCGGTTGCCAGTCGTGAAATCTCAGGGATATCATCGACAATGCCATGGGGATAGTTCGGTGCAGAGGCGACTAGAAGAACCGTGTTACGATTGATCAGTCGACGAATTTCGGTAACAGATGCTTTGTATTCAGGAGCCGGACATGAAACGAGATGGAGTTTGATTTTGAAATACTGCGCAGCTTTGAAAAATGCCGCATGAGCAGTATTTGGGATAATCCTGATTAATCAGTACGGCAGTCAAAACATAAACGCATATACGATGGACATACATCTCGGGATTTGTGACGCCGCGCTCAGCTGCAGCTTTCTCCCGGGCAGCTAAGCATGCCATGATGATGGATTCTGTGCCACCACTGGTGGTTACCCCTGCACCATCGTCGGGGCCGTTGAAGGCAGCCAGGATCTGGATTGTCCTTCGTTAATCCCTTGCTGTAGAATTGATTGCCTTGAAGCTCACATACCATTGCTACGATTTCTGCTTCCATCTTTCGAACCCCTGGAAAGACGTCTGGATGAATGGGGTTCGAGACACTGAATTTTCCAATGGCTCTAGTTTGCATTTCCAACAGGTCATTGCCCCCATGGTATACTGCTCCGCTGACCCGGCCATCCTCCCATCGCGTATGGTCTAAGTTGTGGAGTTCCTCCAACTCTGCTTCGACTTTCTCGACACCCCATCCTTCTTTGGGAAGAGATAGATTCTTCCTGGTATCAGCTCCATGACGAGCCAGCTTTTGCACCATCGAGTTCGATATGGCCTCGATATTCTTATCCACTCTCTTGAATTTCCGTGGGACTGATCGTCTTTCCAGGGATATCCACCTCCGGCAGTTTTCCAAGGCATTTGTCAGAGTTCCAGCAACACCGTAGCAAGTGACATTGTGATAGACCGTATAGACACTTCGTATGATAAGAATAGTACAAACTAATCGAGAAACGATGTCGTACTTCGATATTCCACTTGGTTGCGTCAGGAGCAACCAACCCGACTTTGCTGTCTGACTAAGAGCATACATGGTAACTTCTCAATAAACTAAGTGTGTAGGGAAGGAAAATCCAACAATTAGCAGTAGACTTGCAACTAGCGATGCCCTACTTCCTATGGATTAAATAGGTGATCCCAAAGCCGAGAGCCGAGACGAGCAACTCCACTAACAACCCACATCCGAAACCCGAGAAAGGGATGTCAATTGGTTGGCAGCGGGCAACTTTGGTTGGATAAAAGCCTTGTAAGATAGCTAGGATTATGTGTCCATCACTACGTTCCTGAACTTCGATGTCTACGTCTATCTTTAATCCGGTACATTCAAAGTCTCTCGCAAGACAACATGCCTTTCTCCCACCACTCCCACTCAGGAGAATTTTGTCCTAGCCATGCCCAAAACACCTTGGAGGAAGTGATACAGACTGCCATATCACAAGATATGGAGGTATTTTGCTTGAGCGAACATATGCCGCGCTCCAATGACGAATTATACGAAGAAGAAGTAGACCTCATTGACGTCTGTCTCTTTGTTTTTATCACCATTCTGATTCATGTTAGATCGAGGCCGGCGTAACTTCATCGTCTCTGGTCAGCAATGAGGTAAAGTACTTCATGACAGCGATCAAGCTACGGGAAAAATACGCCTCCCAAATCAAGATTCTCGTAGGGTTCGAATCGGAATGGATTCGTAGCGACACTTCACTGAACCTCATACATGAGTCGCTGTCTCGGTATCCTTTTGAGTTCTTTGTTGGGTCGGTGCACCATCTCCATGGAATTCCCATTGACTGGAATCGAGATCTATATTCGAAGGCACGAGAGATTTCCGGCGGAACAGATGAGCGTATCTTTGAAGACTATTTCGATATTCATTTTGAAATGTTGCAAAATTTGAAACCGATGATCGTGGGCCATTTCGACTTGATTCGGCTTCATTCTGATAACCCAAACACATCCGATAGAGGGTTTCGGAGATGGACAGGTGTGTGGCAGAGAGTGACGCGAAACCTAAAATATATATCAAGCTACGGAGGGCTTCTAGAGCTGAATTCAGCTGCACTGCGGAAAGGGCTTGAGGCGCCGTACCCTGCAGCGGAGGTTTGCCAGGTATGAATCATTGCCTTTAACCAGACTAGTGTTACGATCTCAGATCTGACAAAAAGTCAGGAATTTCTTGCCTTAGATGGTCGATTCTGTCTTTCTGATGACAGTCATGGCATCGCTCACGTTGGGGCTATGTATGAGGAGATGTTGAAATACGTAGAAGAGCAGGGAATCCAGAAGCTCTATTTCTTGGAGTTGGCCCCTGACGGGACGCATAAGGGGTTGGATCCAAGGTTTCCGCGGACGTTAGTGAAGTGTCGTTCTCTGGAAGAGGTAAAGAAAATGGCCTACTGGAAGCGATGAACCATTTAGGGGAATTTAATTGTAGGAGAGCCGATGGCCTTGAACATGGGTGTTCTTCTCTGAATCTAGGAGCTTCATAGTGGATGCCTGCAGCGTACGTCAACATGGCTTTTCGGAAACAGGGATGTAATTCCATAGTCAAGATAGCGAAGCATACTACGGAAGTCGGGTTTCGATACGCGGGGTATTTTAGCTTCATGAAGATTGATAGGAGGATGTGATTAAGGTTTCAAACCTATAGCTGGAACTCCAAGGATATGTTGAAGTATTATATTTGGCGCCTGGACAGCTTTCGAGGGTATAGTTTGGAATTTGAGTCTGCTCAATTCTTATATCTTATCTGTGTCATATCCTCGTTCTTAACCGCCATTCGACAGATTGAAACTATGGTCGACAATGCGGATATAAAGTGCATAAACCCTAGTGGTAGCAAATCGATCTCTTGCACTGGGTCGCCTTCACTTGACATCAGTCCTGGGTATCAAGAGCCCACTGTGAGGAAGGTTTACAAACGCCGCTTCATCGGGGTTGCTCACCTGGCCCTCCTCAATATTGTCGTCAGTTGGGATGTAAGTTATCAGCTACCAGCAACAATCAGACAGAATTATTGACTGAGCAGTGGGTCACATATCCAACCGTCCCAGTAACATCAGCCGAGTTCTTGGATGTTAGTGTGAATGCAATCACTTGGCTAAGTACGAGCACTCTATTCGCTTACTGCGTCAGCGCACCGTGAGTCTTTCCTTTCCGGCGCGGCGAAAATAATCCAGTCCGATTCTAACTTTTAGCAGTTTTGTCTTCCATACAGTAGAGCGTATGGGCTTGAGAGGATCGAACATCGTCGCTTCTGTGCTCCTGTTAGTTGGAAACTGGATACGATTTGCAGGGACAGTGTCAGTGGTCAAGAACTATGGGGTTGTCATGTTTGGCCAAATTGTCATTGGTTTGGCCCAGCCTTTTTGCCTCTCAACACCTAGCAAGTTCAGTGACAGTTGGTTCACGGACCAGGGCCGCACCAGCGCTACTGCTATTGCTACCCTCGCTAATCCCCTGGGGGCAGCTCTGGGACAGTTTGCGAACCCGTACCTCGCCAAGATCCCCGATGACTTACCTCGAATGGTATTGATCATTTCTATCATCGTAAGTGACGCCAACTTCATTTCAGGATCCAGACGGAATCTATCCTTCTATAGACTGACAACCCGGCTCAACAGTCCTCAGTGGCATCAATCCCTTCCCTGTTCTTCCCATCAAAACCACCGACTCCACCCTCCGCGGCCGCTGCAGTGAACCGAACCCCTGTACTGGTGGCATTCAAAAACATTGCTAAAAAGCGAGACTTCTGGCTCTTGTCCCTGCCATTCGCTGTCTATGTGGCATTGTTCAATTCCACCATCACTTTGATCAACCAAGCAGTCATACCGTATGGCGCCACAGAAGAGGAGGCGGGCATCGCAGGCGGTATCCTCATCGGGGCTGGACTTTTAGGGGCAGCAATCATCTCCCCACTGAATGATCGGTTCAAGTGGTACATGGGAGCCATTCGAATCTACTTCCCTATTACCTGCGGCATGTACATATCGCTTATCTTTGCACCGGCGAGCTCCTGGGGCATATGGCCCACGTATCTCGTTTGTGCAATCTTAGGCTTTTCATCTTTTAGCCTCGTTCCAGTCATACTGGAGCTTCTGGCAGAGATGACTTTCCCCAACTCCCCTGAAATAGGCAGCAACATCTCCTGGTTTGGGGGACAGATATTTGGTGCGATCTTCATCATTGCCCAATCTGCGATGATTGCCGGACCCACTGGCAATCCGCCCAACAATATGCACAAATCTCTTGTCTTCTCGGCTATTTTGAGTGGAGTATTTTTGCCACTGCCACTGGTACTGACTCTGTTTGGAGATGGGACAGTTCGCCGGCGAGAACAGCTACATGGTGAAATCCTCGAAACTGCCTTGAGTACGGTTTGAACCAAGCCCTGTATGTAAAGAATGACCCCAAGGTATAAAAAGTCTTGTAGCCAGATTCAATGAAACGGATGAGCCACCAGCATGGATGTCTGCATAGGCTGTATAATAACGAATAAATAGAGTTGCGAGGGGCAACAATTCCCTCGATTAGTTCCTTGTATTTCCCATACCTATTGCTTTTCACAACACTATTGTCTGATTCGAGAGACTGGCATTTTCGCCATCAAAGAAGAATCCAAAGAGGGGGGACTTTGGGGCATGAGTTTGAACCCGGAGCGAGGCCCGAATCCCGAGTTCCGACAATTTAAATCAATGGACCCCTCAAAGCGACTTCCGAAACTCCAATTCCCCACTTCCCCAGCCATTCCGGTTCATTACAAATGCTGCAATCGCGGCTTTCGCATGTCTGTGATGCCTGTAAGGCACGCAAGGTCAAGTGTCATAGTCAGACTTAACGGAAACTTTCCTTGGCTGCTGAAGCTAAAACCTTGCATGTAGAACCATCGGACGTTTCGGCGGCAGACCCTTCTGTAGCGTGTACGAACTGTCACGTACGTGGCAAACCCACCTTGTGATGCAAGTTGCTGATTATATGTAATAGAAAAAAGGATATGATTGTGTCTATAGCCCTTTAAGGAGAAAATTCAAGGCTCGGAATTATGGCCCAAGGCGGTTTTCACCAGCTGGCTGCCTCCCACTGGAGGAGAGAGACAGGGTAGGGGAACCAACACCACTGTTGACTGCTTCGTCCTCTGGAAGGCATACAGAAGATGGGGGAAGCAATCCCGGTGCCTCTCGATTCCAAGGTTCGATGACAGATGCATTATCTGGCCCTCTTTACATGGACCAATTACTTCAAACCCGGCAGTCAACGGGACGTACCCAAAATGCTTCATTTCTCCTCGGAGTGAGTTATCGAAATCCGCGCTTTGCACGACTTGTAACTAATCAGTGAAGTAAAGGCCAACGAGAATCATTGTATGCGATACAGTAAACTGGAACCGTGCTTTCCGTGATGTTTCCTAACTTGATACTAGTGGCCAGCTCAAGTATGAGTTTCTTCTCCGACAGCCGGCTAAACGCTCTTTCAGCATGTTTAGGCAACGATGCACTGAAGTCTCTTATCACCCGGATATCACGCATGGTCAAATCTCGCGTGGAAGTCCTCCATCGCAACTTTGGGCCGTCCAGCATATGGAATCAATCTGGCGAGGTTCCGCGTCTCTCGCCGGATAGAACACGCCACCTTATTGATAGTAAGTCATCAATCCCATCGGAAGGCAAGGGCCAGTAATGAACATTCGACTGCTTTTAGTGTTTTTCGAAAATATTCATCCCTTGCATCCATTTCTGGACCGTGACGAATTCGAGAGCAGGGCATTCGCGTCCACGTTGGATGCTGATCTTGCCAGTGGTGTCTCGTGGACTGCTTTATATTATACGGTATTAGCTTTAGGTTGCGAATTTGACGGTGGAGGCTCATTCGCACCTGGTGATGGTGAAGCCTGGAATCTATTTAAAGTGGCACTTGATCTTTACCCGAGAGTCTTGCTGCTAAACACAGACCTACTGGAGGTCCAGGTGAGCAAATTTATATTCTTTCTCATTCTTTCTGCGTTTCCAAAACAGTCTAGCAAAACTGACAGTGGGTAGGCAATCACAGCCATGGTAGGTTTTCTTCCTCCACGTCCCCTTTTAACTACAAAAGATTAACAATGACAACCGGCCGTGTTCTGTCTTAATTTATCCGGCACCCAGATACAAGGAAAGATCATATCTGAAGCGGCGCGCGTTGCCCAGCGAGCATTCTTAAACAAAGCATCCACGAGTAGTGACGCCACAATTCGTAGCCGAGCTTTCTGGGTGGTGTATTACATTGAAAAAACGGTCACCTTTCATCATGGAACCACTTCGGTAAGATCATTTCTGTCCTCCCCAAGTATCTAGTTAACAATCTTGACAGTTCATTGTAGACTGTGACATTGGCTCGCCCATACCTATCATCCAAGAGGCAGTGTTCGGTGACTTTGACTGGTTCCTCACCTCCGTCAGATTTGCAAGGCTCTATTCACGCACCTTCACTGACCTGTTTTCCATAAGCGCAACGACTAATTCAAAGACGGCATATCTTGCCAAGATTAAGGAACTAGAGAGGCTTCTAGAACAGCAATGTCAAATAATCCCTCCTCAATTCCAACCTGGTACCAAGCTGCGGCCGCAAACATTCTCACATCCATGTGAAATTGCCGCAGCACTTCGGGTTCACTACCACTATCATGAGCTCAAGATTGCTCTTCACCGCTTGAAGCTTCATGTTACTCGCGACCAAGCCTCCTCCCAGTCGCCATTAGACATAATTGAGATGATGAATTCAGCACGGGCCGTGATTGATCTCACACGAGTCATTTATCAAGAGCCGTCTACCCCATTTTTGTAGGTTACCCCCTATGCAGTACTTGTTTCCATTGTTGTTGATATGTTCAGTATCATGATCTTCATGCCCCTCACGGCGTTGTTCATCTTGTTCGACCTTGTTATTCATTATCCGGCCCATCACGACGCTCGCAGTAATCTCGTCTTACTTGAAAGTGTGACTGGCTATTTTAGTGCGCTTGAGTATGCTACTAGCGGATATCTACCGGGCTCTATGTTGATACAGTTTGCGTCGATCGCGCGCGCATTTCATTCGTCTTCTCATACGACTCATATAGAAGATATCAACAGCGGCAACTGTGGCATGGGTATCACCCTTGATCACCCCACGCCTGAAACGTTGGGAACAGGCTCAAGCACCAATAGCCAGATGCCCTGGGAGGTAAAACCTGACTTAAGAGCCCTAGAGATCTATCAGATTGTCTAACGGTGCGTCCTTCTACTAGGTACCACCCCAGCCGATGAGCGATGAATCATCTCAAAGGTCTTCATACTTTCCTCTAGATATATCCATGTTTGCAGATAGCAGGCTCACTCCTGGTCTGGAGATCATGGACCTCTTTGGAGGCCCACTGCCTGGTGTTGATTTCTTCTCTGCGTCAAATTGAACCTTTCTATGGAAGCTTGTTCTACTGCTCTCTCTGGAAGGGTCTGGCTATGATCCCATTCTTATACTAGATATTCGTAGCTCGTCCTTATCAAGTTTCCAGTCAATTTGTGGCTACATAAGTTCGATACATCCCCGGGTGCAAGTCATCAGTATCCAGAGCACTCAAAACCACCTTGCCTTATCTCCATTATGGCTCAGGAGAAAGCCACTAGACTCGGCATCCAGACGCTCAATCACCTGGAGGCTCTTTCTAACACTCTCTTCAGGCTGAATCTGCCCCTTGAGCTCAGGCTCAGCTGCCTGGAATTGCTGCAGCATGACCTTTTGCGCTTGTCTTACCTGAGAGGATTTCTCTCCTGTGATATTGTCAGTGTCCACCATTGCCGCAGCAAGGCTAAACGGCCACTTACCTTCCCATGTATCAACCCATCCAGGACTTAAAGCTAACACTTTGATGCCTTTAGGCGCAAGTTCTGCTGCGTACTTGGCGACTTGAACATTCATCCCCGCTTTTGCGACAGAGTATGCGACACCATTGCTGATACCAGTCTTCTTGATAAAATCCAAATCCGCCATGGCGCTGGATATGTGCACAATCTTCTTCTGGATACCATTCTCAATCAGGGGTAGGAAGGCGTTTGTCGTCCATAGGCCGCCGTAGATACCGGTGCTGAATGGCAGGTCAAAAATTGCCCGAGTGGCTTGAGCATCGAAGGGAATCTGGGTCAGGTTGAAGGACGCGGTGGCCATATCAACAGCGTTGGAGTTGTGGATAAGCACGTCCAGCTTCCCGCCTGTCACGGCGGCTACGGCCGAGGCAGCCTCAAGAATGGACTCCGGGTCTGTAACATCGCCTTTGATAATGTGCACATTAGCGTGATTGGAGGCGAGCTTAGATATATCGGTTGATTCGGGGTCTCGCACGATAGCCAGGACTGTGTTGGTCGTATCGCTAGCGAGTTGGCGCACGAACTCGCGGCCAATGCCCTTGGAGGCTCCTGTAATGACATATGAAGACATAGTTTATTTTAATTCGAGGTAAAAAGAAATAAATATTTCAATTATAGATGGACTTCATCCACTATCAATGAGCCATTGCGGTGTTCGTTCGATTTATTTCCCTATATTTATATACATTCGGCGGATGACAAACCGCTCCGACGACCGGATGATCCGATTTTCCCGGTCCAACCGCTCAGACATCAACCGGCCGCTCCGTTTCCTCCCTGCCTCCTTTTGCAACAAACATGAACGCCACACCATCTGCAGTCAAAAGGAGAGCATGCGTGGCATGTACGGCTGCCAAGGCGAAATGCACGCCGCAGGCCGTCAACCAATGCCAGCGGTGCGCTCGTTTGGGCAAGTCATGCACATACCTTGACCTTCCGCAGACGAAGCGGAAGCACAAGGCTACACCGAGGTAATCCTTCCCAATACACATGGTTCTGGTAGTATTAATTCTGGATATAGTCGTGTGGAGGTATTAGAGAAGAAGGTCGATCAACTGATGTCGCAGCTGGCTGCCCTGACCCAACAACAACAGAACGGGCAAACATCGCCCGATCCTTCTAATCCGCCCATCACTGACTTGGCCCCATCTCGTGATCCCCAGCTGGATTCGACAGACATTGCCGCGCTGCTAGATGCTGCTAAGGACCCGTCCCACGGCCTTGATCCGCCGACCAGCTCTGTTCTGGAGCACCAGCCATCCATCGTAGATCGAGGGCTTTTGAGTGAAGTCGAGGCTGAACGCTTGGTTACGGCCTTCCAGCTTGACTTCGTGCCGAAGTTTCCCTTTGTACTGGTCGCACACGGCGAGACAGCTGCTAGTCTCAGAGACCGAGAGCCTTTTCTCTTTTTGTGCATCGTGGCGGCGACCATGGGCAGTGCGCACCCTCTGCGCAAAACTGTCGCCGAGGAGATTATGAACCACGTTACCTCAAGGCTTGTGGTACGGTCCGAGAGGAATCTCGAGTTACTCCGTGGTCTGCTAGTTCACAGCGCGTGGTACTCATATCCTGCAGAAAAATACCACCCGCGACTTTTGCTGTTGATTCAGTTTTGTGTCTCTCTTTTGTACGATTTGGGACTTCACAGAAAGCCTACTCTGAACTCGGATGAGCAGCGGGCGCTGCTCGGTACATATTGGCTGTCTGTTGGGTGAGGTTGTCTGCCACGCTTGTAGATGTGGCTTCGACTAACTATAAGTATTAGGTTCTCTGGCACACTCGGCCGGCCGATTACCATGAAGCATGATAGTCGAATAGATGAGTGCATTGAGAGTCTAGCATCCACAGGGCATCTGTCAGATCGGTGGGTTGCACCATTTATCCATCTACAGTCTTTCTTGGCAACAATGGATGAAGTTTACGCTTCGATGCAAGCAAGTGGTGGAAGGGTGCTCGTTCAAGTTACGCGCGGTTCTCTGCAGCGGCAATTTGATAACGTGAGGGCATACGTAGAAAAATATCTCGCGAGCTGCCCTTTGTCAACAGGTGTGTCTTCGCCCCACAGTAGTTAATAGAGATTGACCAACCGTTGCAGCGAATGCATTACGCACTGAAATCAAATATATGGAAATCCGGCTCGAGGAACTATCCCTTCGGGAAGAGCTGTGGATTGCAGAGCCTGCAAGCGCAGTCCGGACAACCATGCTGATGGGTATAATTCAACGAAGCAAGGAGCTCCTTCAGACGATTAAAAACCTACCAACGTCGGAGATTGCCCAAATGACAATAACTACAAGTGCTCGTATATGTGCCACGGTGGGCTACATGCCCACTGCGGTATTGGCCCTTCTGAATCTCATTACTGGCCCCACCGACTCTACTATGGACGCTCAGGTGCAGCCCGTTGTTGATACAGCAGAGTATCCCGCTCTTGTCACAGAGCTTGCCAACGCGCTAGAGACAAGATTTGAGGGAATGTCTGCTGCAGACAAACAGACGGACATTTTGGGGAGCCTTTGCTCTAAAATGCGGTTGCTAGCACGTTGTTATCCCTATCAAGTCCGGGCAATTGTTGAAATTGTGCCATCCCAAGGCGCAAGGCAGGATACGTCGATGATAGCAAGTCACGCCAATGAGATTGCTATGACACCCCAAGTCTGGCCGTCTATCTATGGCGATCTGGGAGACACATTCCCTGTCGACTATATCCCGTGGGATTCACTATTGAGCAATTTCACTAGTTTTAGCTAGCATAGCTGGTATGTTTGTGAATTATGTTATATGACAGTCGATACAATATGATATGGTTTCATAATAGACGATCAAGGTGGCTGTAAACACACTCGCCTAGTTCAAATACATAAAGGTTATTCCAGTGAGTCGTTGATACACATTGTGTGTGAGGTACAAGGTAATGGCCAGGTGCATCGGTGTTTGGAGTTTGGTCGTCGTTCAGTCAAGCCTCTCCATGATACCGACCTGTACAGAAACAGTGTTCCAAGGTTAATGTGAAAGCCGTCCATATTTGTCAAACATGACCCAAACGTGCTGGATTACGGGGCCTACAAAGTTTGTGTCAGCGCCTGTTGGATTTTACAACTACATAAACCCCAGTCGAAGAAATCAATACAAAAGAAGGATACTACCTATGATACCCGACGGGTGGAACGGATTTTCCGGTTCGGGACCGCGTGGATCGAGTTTCCGGTTCAACCATCACAAAAGGCACTGGAGATGATTTAACTACTGTCTATAACCCAACCCTTAGTCACATACAGCTCGGAACACCCCAGGCTACCAGGGGACAAGGACATTAGGGAATGGCGGCCGTTCCTGCGCTAATTTCACAAGTCCTGACTCCTCAGGTTTTGGTTGCTACTAATTATAGAAAAGTATATGTAGAAAGCCCAGAGCCTCTGTTGAAAGTAGGATTGGGTATACCTTTTGCGACAATAATACAATTGAAGTGTTTCAGTCAACATGGTTAGTTGCATTGGGATTGGGAGCCACCATTCTGAGTTGATATCGGGTCGGGTTTTTTGGAAGGCAAACCCGTACCGATATCAACTTCTTCGTATACTTTATAGAATTCTATCTTTCTGGTTTAGTTATTCAATTCTTTGTTTTTTAAAGTAATTCTAATAATTAGGTTTCTAAAGCAGTATTTACCCAGCTCAGCCTACTTTGCTGAATTTATATATGATTTTCTATCTATATATCTATAATCTAGGCTACTTCTAAATTCCCAGTATCTACTAAAAGCCGGTAGACTAATATAAATGCTTACATAGTGTATACTACTATGCTGCCTCTGTTTAATATATAGTTTAAATTTGCTCCTATAATAGCAATAATCCAAGCCCAGTCGTTGCCCATTATCTAACAGTATACTGTATGGTTAGAGACACAGCATCTTTTCTCCCGCTTCCCAGTGACACCTAAACTTACCCTATTTTGCCCGTGCCTGTAGAGCCAGCTTAACTTTGAATATCTTGATGACTTCCCTTTTCTACTTTACAGTTTCATTTTCTTACACGTCTACGCATGCTACGCGAAACTCCGCCCGGCTGATCAGCTGTGATGGGATGCGTTGAAGCTCAGCCACCTTATTGAAATAGGGTTGACGTATCGAACCCTATATAAGAGTGTGGCGGACACCGTCAAAAGCCTGAAGAGGCAGCTCAATATGACTAGGGTGGATTAGCCATTAGTCCTTTAGAAACATAGGTGATAAAAGTAATTCTATGGAATTCATAATAAGGCGTTGGCGGAAGGTTCCGATTCGAACCACCTCGTCTGTTCCAACCGTATCGCGTATGTTCCTGCCCGAACTACTACTACTGATACATCAACCGGCCCCGAGGCTTACTGTGTTCTACGCCCTCATGGCCAGAAGAAAATTAATAACAGATATGCTTACGCGATCGATATCATTGGTCGAAACGCCGGACCTAATCATTACCCCTCCTCCACCTTCAGAACACATATTCCACCTCCAGCACAACCCATTCCACCCCGGCGAACAGCGTACTATTTTCTGTGCACATCTCGCGCCATGGCGAATCCAATACAGACGGCAGCATACGGAACCTGGGCCAGTCCGATTACCGCGGACATGTTGGCCCAAACTGGTGGTAAAATGGAGAATGTTACGGTGGTACGGCTTCACGCTCCATCAAGAACGCGTCGATCGCTCGCTAACTTGGTCTAGACATCCGATGGAACCATCTACTTGCTGGAAGCTCGACCACTTGAAGACGGACGAAATTGCATTGTGCAATGTTCCCAGGGGACAGCGGGAGACGTATTGCCGAGAGAGTGAGAAACCAACCCATTACACAGTACCGTCTGATTTTACTGACTGGACTCCACCAGATATAATGCTCTCAGTCGTGTGCATGAGTATGGTGGCAAGGCGATGACTGCCAGCCCGACCGGAGAGATCATTTTTACCGACGGGAAGACGATGGGTCTGTATCGATTGGAGCCCGCAACGGGAACCGTCGAGCGCTTGACCACACCCTCGGAGACCCTGCGCTACGTGTGCACCTCCGTCCACACCTCACTAGCGACGGGAAAGATCGACTGGATTCTGGCAGTCCAGGAAGACCACACGAAGCCGGCTCCGGCGGACGTCCAGAATACTGTGGTGGCGATCGAGGTGGCCACCAAGAAAATCGTTCCTCTGCTCCAGGGCGCAGACTTTTACAGCTACGCACAGTTCTCTCCGGCCGGGGATGAGATCTGCTGGGTACAATGGAATCATCCGGACATGCCATGGACTGGAACTCTGCTGTGGACTGGTCGCTGGGAGAATGGAAAACTGTCTGGGTCCCACCTTGTGGCAGGAAAAGCACAGGCAGAGAGCATTACCCAGCCCCGATGGGGGCCTGATGGCACGTTATATTTCGTCAGCGATAGAACAGGATACTGGCAACTCTATCGTTTGCCGCCTGGCACCTCGTCACAGGCTACCCGTATACAGCTGAATGGCTTAGAACAGGTCGAATTCGCCCATCCCGACTGGAATATGGGAAAGTAAGAGACCCTGATGGAAATAGTGATATATGCTGGAATGCTAACGAATCGGCTAGTTGCACTTATACTTGCCTCACAACCCACCGGATCATCGCAGCCTATATGCGGAATGCCCAGTGGTCATTTATCCTTATCAATCTCGACGACGACTCTTACCGTGAGCTGAACATACCTATCACGGACAACATCGAGTTGGCCGAACGCCCACTCTCGGAGACCAGTGTCGCTGTTCTCGGATCAACGAGCACGAGTTTTAACACCCTCTACATATTGAGTATCAGCGAGACGGTCCACCTGCAAACCCTCAAAAAGGCAGTTGATGTCTCTCTTCCGGAGACCTTTATTTCTCCCACTCAACATATCTCTTTCCCAAGAGTCCATGGCAAGTTCCAACAAGGCGAGTGCTATGCGGTTTTCCGTGCGCCGCAAAATCCCGACTACCAGGCTCCGAAGGGGACGCTCCCTCCCCTGGTGGTCTCCTTGCACGGGGGTCCAACGTCATGTTCTGGCGTAGGTCTACAACTCTCTGATCTTTACTGGACCTCTCGCGGCTACGCAGTTGTTTGGGTCAACTATGGAGGAAGTTCAGGATATGGCCGTGCGTATCGGGATTTGCTGAACAGCAGATGGGGTAATGTGCTCACCCTCTTTCTCTCTCTGTGTGTGTACCCACTAATAAAAGACGTTTCTCTTGATATATAGGAGAATTAGACATCGCGGACGCCGCCAGCTGCGTCTCCTTCCTAGCCTCAGCCTCCCGGGTCGACGGGAATCAGATCGGAATTCGCGGCGGTAGCGCAGGGGGCTACGCCGTTCTCCAAGCCCTCTGCGACTATCCCACGCTCTTCGCCGGCGGGAACTCGTTGTACGGCATCGCCAACCTGCGGACTCTCTGTGAGGACACCCACAAGTTTGAAAGCCAGTATGCTTATAACCTCCTCTTCCCACCCGACATGCCTGACGAGGAGCGCGAACGGGTCCTCCACGACCGGAGCCCCTGCTACCATGCGGACCAGATTCAGGCCCCCTTGCTGATGCTCCAGGGGGAGGAGGACCACGTGGTACCGCTGAATCAGGCGCAGGATATGGAACGCGTCATGAAGGAGCACGGCCGCCAAGTTAAGCTGGTGGTTTTTGCCGGCGAGGGACATGGATTCCGGCAAGCGGCGAACAAGAAACGTGCGTTGAATGAAGAGGAACACTGGTGGCAAAAGAATCTCTTAAAAATGAAGGTGTGAATGATTGATACATGGCTCTCCTGGGAGGAGGTTCTTCAGGAGCACGAGGAAAGCCATGTAATTCATGCGTTCGTCCTTGTCTGTTAGACTGAAGAGTCACTTAGAGCCGAGTGCTTTGCATAGCTTTACTGAGGGTTACGGCCTAGAACAAACTGGACTATATGCCCACAATGTTAATCCGCAAAACGTTCCAATATTTGCATGCACGATCTTCCTTTTGTATAATCATGACTCTCTATGTTTGCTAAATGATAATACTTTTCGGTCTGATATTTCTTGTGCTGTCTAATTCAATGGACTATCCTCTTGACACAGGCCAGACAAGTAAAATTCGAAGCCCTGTCGAAGATTTTGTGAACTACATGGTTGACAACTTATTTTCTCCCTTTCAAGTCGACCATACAGTATTTCAACCATATGGAACAAATTTAGTGACCCCTCCGTTTATCAAATGTGCCAAGAATAGGTACGCTCTACTAATTTCCTGTTTTGTTTTACTTTCCCTACATTGGAGATGCACTTGTCCTCTAAGGGGAAATATACTATGTCGAGTTATCTCCAAAAGGTCCACAACTTTGCCATCCCCTTATAACAGTATATTTACCAAAACTCTGTCCACCAATAAAAAAAAAGTTATTGGCCTGAGTGTTCGTTAATGATATACCTCAGGAGTATCGCAGTATCTTGCTGTTAGGTATTCATGCTTATCAATCTCTCTGGTCTTAGCCCCGTTCACACCCAACTTATCAGACTCTGGGTTATATGGTTCAAAATTAATAAATAAATACAAAAAATAAAAATAAAATTGCTAGGGATTTCATACGGAACAGCTTCCCTTAGCCGTTGCGTATTCAGACAATGTTGCTTAGACCTTTTTCGTGAAAAAAATAAGAAGCACTTCGTTGATATTCAAATGTCATGTGAAGATATCTCGTGATACTGGAGCCCTATAAAATTATCCCAGCCTCGGCATACTACGTTGTCTCCCTGGACATTTTCTGCTAAACCCTTCGGTTTCACTACAAGGGGCAGTTCACCTCAGACGGCGTCTTCCTTCGCCACGTGTACTATCGAATTTTGTGGCTCAGCCCAGGAAAAATACTCCTAGCGGAACTCTGCCGTGTCAGAATCTTAACCCTAAGAGGCAAATGTAAATTTTGCTGAGGCGAAATCTGCTGAGGCGGTAGCGTTTGCGGCTAAAAGAACGTTGAGAAAGCGAAGTTAAAACCGAAAAAAGAAACCCCAAAGAAGTATCCGATCGACAGGGCAAAGAAAGGGGCAGTTTCTGTGCGGACCACATCAGTAGACTTGTATTTTCCTTTATTATCCATATATATCTAATTCTTGTGAAGTCCGATGACCTATCAGTATGATCCAGACACTTTCCATTTTCTTCAATCACAATAGCAAAACCCAACACTCAACCGTTTCACTGACCCGAAGAAATAAAATTAAAAAAAGTGGGTGGAGAAAAATGCTCGACGGAGGTCATGGATTGGCCCTCATCAGACCATGGATCCACCCTGCACCAGTCTGGATCGTCAAATAGTCTCGTTGCTAAACGGTTGGACAGTTCTTATCAGGGGAATTAATTCAATACTTCTTTTATGAGAAGATTAGCTTTAGGGAAATATGCCTCAAACTCAATGGTTCCGGTACCTTTTCTGGAAGATTTAGGAGACAGGGGCCAATTGACCAATAGTTGCTAGCAGATTTATGGGCAATACGGAGTATGAGTTAGGGCTTTATTTTAATTCTAATTTATTTTTGTAATTCTTTGTTCCCCAGAAGCTATTGATGCTGACTGTCTTTTTCCTTTTTTTTTTTTTTCTACTGTTTTTGTTTTTTTTTGTCTTTGATCCTCTGTGCCTTTACCTCTACAAGCAGAGGTATCCAGGAAATTTTCTGTAGTTGCTGCTCGAGATTTGGTTGGGCGTGCTATAACAATGGCCGAGTTGCACAACAGAAAAGCCGAAAAGGTATGTGTTCATCTTTGGGTCAGGTTTAAAAAACAAAAAGGGTGAGGCAAGGAAGCCGGAGGCCAGGTGCAAGTCATTGCTGACACCCTTTTTCTATAGGCTGTTGAGAAAGACACCACTCCTACCCTGAAAGAGCTCAAGGATGCAATTCCCAAGGAATGCTTCGAGTCCTCGGCCGTCACATCTCTCTTGTACCTGGCTCGCGATATCCTGTACTGCGCCATTCTGACTGTTGCTGCCTTTCAAATCCACCGTATTCCCTCATTACCGCTGCGTATAATAGCCTGGGCTACGTACGGTTTCTTCCAAGGTTGTGTCGGCACCGGGATATGGATTCTCTCACACGAGTGCGGCCACGGAGCTTTCTCGCCTAACCAGAGGCTTAATGACTTTGTCGGTTGGGCCGGGCATTCCTTCCTGATGGTGCCCTACTTCTCTTGGAAAATTACCCACGCCCGCCACCACCGCTACACCGGTCATATGGAGAAGGATACCGTATATGTGCCGTGGACAGACGAGGATCTAGCAAAGAAGAAGAATGTGCGGATTGAGCAACTGAAGCATCTGACTGAGGAAACTCCGATTGTGTCTCTTCTGCAGTTGATTGGTCACCAGCTGTTCGGATGGCAAATCTATCTGCTCCTTAATGCCACCGCAGGCTCCAAAAGTCTACCCGAAGGAGCAGGAAAGATGGGACCTGCAAACCACTTCAACTTCATGGGTCCACTCTTCACAGGCTCTCAGCGGGTTTCTATCGCACTGTCTGATTTGGGGCTGTTGATCATGGGCTCCATTCTGTACTATGCGTCTACCCAGATTGGCGTTTGGAATGTCGTGCTGCTGTACTTCGTCCCTTATCTCTGGGTCCACCACTGGCTGAGTATGTCTCATGCAACCCCCCCCTACATACATGATTTTCTTTTACTGTAAGAAGCCATCATCTAACATCTACCTAGTCGCCATCACGTACCTTCAACACACGCACCCCGACGTCCCACACTACACAGCCGAGGCCTGGACCTATACCAAGGGTGCGCTCGCCACCGTTGACCGCACGATTGGTTTCATCGGTCGTCACTTCTTCCACGAGATCATCGATTACCATGTCGTCCACCATCTGTTTAGCCGCATTCCATTCTACAAGGCCGAAGAAGCAACCAAAGCCATCCAGCCACTGCTCGGCGAAAAGTACCACGAATCCAAGGACGAGAGTTTCCTCTATTCGCTGATGACGACATTCCGCAAATGCATCTATGTATCCGCGAAAGGAAGCTCCCAGCCCGGTGTTCTGCATTTTGTCAGGGCTGATGATAGCAAATAAGGAGCCTATGGGTCCCTGGAGGGCTCTATTGCTCCCAAACGTGAGGCTCTGAGAGCGGGAGGCTTTTGCAAAAATAGACGATTTAGAACATAGAGGTGTACATTTGGAGTTTATTGTGTCATTGCGATTTATACCGGCCCACTTGAGGTGGATGTTTGAGACTTTTGTTTCTAATCACTTATAGACGGTCTAATTTACGGGCAATCGGCCAAGATACCAACGGGAGAAGTATTCAGAATTTTGTGATTTTCTATAATAATTATAGATGCATAGATACCTTCAGAGTTAGATCTTGTGTTTTTTAGACCCCTTAAGATTTTCGACGATGGGACGCCTATGCCTCCTGCCTCAGCAATCAACCATAATTATTGGAACTTGGAAGAGACGATCGAAATATGATTCTTTTGCAACGTCCGAGGCGAATCCACGGCCTTATATGGCTCGAAGAGTGATATTTGTATGCTCTTATAGAAGGAATGTGTCAACTCCGCATCTATTGATGATAAATGCCCTGCAATCAAGTTATCACTGTTGCGTAAAAGGGCTTTCAGCGCTCGGAGGAGTCCTGCTTAAGGTTATCGGGGGATATAAGCACCAGACCCAGTAATAAATGATGGGTCTCGCTTCCTCAGAATTCGGGTGGAATTTGTATGCAGACTGGGGAACGAAATTACGAATTCAGAGGCTCATGTTATCATCTCTGCTCCACATCTAGATTGAAGATTCTTTATTCGTCACAGCTTTTCAAAAGTCGGCGTGCGTTTTTCTATGCCAGCCATCAACGCCGTGGACACGTCGCCTGTTTGTATAGCAGCACTATTCCAGACAGCCGTGTAGCGAAGACCTTTAAAATAATGGCATTCGTTAGCTATTGGGTGACCACAGGGGTAAGAATCAAAAAGCAGACAAGCTGGAGGCGGGAGCCCAAGCCCAAAAGGCCCCTTACCTTCGGCAATAGGATGGTCTCTGGACCAATTCAATAGTTCCTTTGTTCCTTGCACAGCAACTGGACTCTTTTCTGCAATGAGACTTGCAATATCCAAAGCCGCTCCCACCATTGCCTCTTTCGAATCATGAATCGAATTTATGAATCCCACTCGATGAGCCTCTTCTGCACCAAAGATCCTCGCTGAAAGTGCTACATCCTTCACCCAGCCAAAATTGCCTACAATCTTGGGTAGTCGACTCAGTACACCAATATCTGCTGCCATACCAATATCGATCTCCTTGACGGAGAAGTGAACGTCTCGAGTACATATTCTGATATCGGCAGCCGCAGAAATGTCGATCGCAAACCCGTACGAATATCCATGCATGGCAGCAATGACAGGCTTCTCGCAACGCTCGATGGCAGTAAGGCAGTCTTGAAACTGATGGATATAGCGTCGAATGTTGACTGCTTTGCGTGCGGTGTCGGAACCACCCTTATCGCTGAAGAGCACTAGGGGAGCCTGTTTGACATCTAGTCCGGCAGTAAAGGCTTTGCGTCCCGCACCCGTGAGGACAATTGCACGGACAGAAGAATCAGAAGAAAGTTGATCGAAAACTTGACGCATCTCGAGCCACATTCTATACCCAGCGTCAACAACGTCCGTAGCAAGCTTTTGGCGAAGGGCGCTATGCCCAGTTGCCTGTAACATACGGCTCAATAAATGCATTTAGTTTCTCTGGGCGGTTGATCTCGACATGGGCAACATATGATCGTTCTACAGGAAACTGGACCCTGAAATATTTGTAAGAATACACGGAAACTCCGGTAGCTGCCATCTTGTCGTTGGCCTTAACTTGACCTTAGATGTGATGTATCTGTCCACCTTTTCAGCCAGATCTCCAATTCAATGGTGAGACAATCGGATAATGGAGTATATCGCAGAATACCCCAGCCCTGTGCTGGGAGGAAGTCATGGTATTTATCCCCATCATCTGGATAGCACATGGATCTCGGTTGACCTCGGTTTA
Source organism: Aspergillus tamarii (assembly GCA_030556085.1). Classification (NCBI taxonomy): domain Eukaryota; kingdom Fungi; phylum Ascomycota; class Eurotiomycetes; order Eurotiales; family Aspergillaceae; genus Aspergillus; species Aspergillus tamarii. Next base: position 1,613,784 of record JARVTJ010000006.1, read on the forward strand.
TACTCGTGCTTACAAGGTTACTGCCCGCAATCCTCTAAGTATAAGCTCAAGGATTAATCGAACCATATGCTCCACTATCAAGGGGTAGGTTCATCATTTAGTTTTCGTGGGGTAAACCCGACTGATCGGGGTTGTTCACTAATCCGAAATGTTCACGATGTCTCCATATTCTACCACTAGAACGACCTCGGCCGAGAATTCTGTGTTTCTCTTTACATTCGAGCCGTTGTGGCCTATCGTCAATCACTTACAGCGCTGTGTCATCTTGCTAGAGATTTTTAGGGATATAGCTAGCTAGGCATTACAAGGTAGATCAGGTCTCTGAACGACCGAAAATCCCGTGCTATATCCTTGACATTCAAGCTCAAGCAAGGGTTCAATGAAAGATAATACTGCGCATACTCTCAGTACTAACTACTAAGGGAGTAAATATATCAGATATAACATGGGCTATGGTTCTCTTCCCTGGATAGACACCTGATTTCGATGGCTGGTAATCGATAAGCTTATCGATAAGGCGGCCAGACCGTCGGCCCTGAAGCCGGTGGCCAATCAGAAACGGACCATTAGTCTCCACTCCGCAAAAAGTCGGACTTTCAATTTTCACTCCGGGAACTATTTTGTATCTCCGCAAAAACAAGCCAGCAAAAGGGCGCCATTCTTTTTTTTTTTTTTTGTCATTTTTTCGCTGGGAATTTCTGCTTGACGTTCCTTTATTCAATGCAGCAGGCAAAGTGAAAAACAAATTAAGCATCCTCTTTCTCTTACCAAAATGCAAAACATCGCGCACAAGCCGGGGGACGTGGCACGAGAATCGCTCGCGTCGCCACTCCCGACAGAAGCCTTGCCAGCAAAGCCCAATGTGTCGTCTTTAGGATCGTGGTCTCATTTGATCGCTGGCGCGTGAGTGGTCCTGGAAGGAATACTCTATGGCATACATACTAAGATTCTTGTCAATACAGCGCAGGTGGAATGGTCACGGCAGTTCTCACAAGCCCACTCGATGTCCTCCGAACCCGGTACGATACAATCGCAGAAATCTTTGCTTGCATAGATTGTGACTGTATGCTAACACAATTCGGTACGACTATAGGTTACAAACGGACTATTACCAAACCCAAGCAGCGAAGTCTCATCCGGTTCCTACACAGCCCCATCTTCGTCCATCATTCTATCGCACCTCCCTCCTTCACTTCCGCGACACATTCGAAATCCTCTTCTCTATTCACCGCGTGGAAGGCTGGCGAGGTCTCTTTAAGGGTCTCGGCCCCAGTCTGACCGGAGTCGTACCGGCCAGCGCGGTCAAGTTCTACACATATGGAAACTGCAAACGGCTTCTTCCGGAAATTATCGGATGCGAGAAGGATTCATCACTGGTACACGCTCTGTCGGCTGCATGCGCCGGAATTGCCACAGGCTCGGCCACAAATCCGATCTGGGTGGTTAAGACACGACTGCAGCTTGATAAGGCCGGGGCCCGGCGATACAAGAATAGTCTAGATTGCGCCCGACAGGTTCTGCAACAGGAGGGACCAAAGGGCTTTTATCGTGGCTTGTCAGCGAGTTTTCTAGGTACAATTGAGACGACATTGCACCTGGCAATGTATGAGAAGTTCAAGGGGATGATCTCGAAGAAGGTTGACCTCAATGAAAAGAGCGATACAAATGGACTTGTTCAGGGCCTTGCTATGAGTGGAGCGTCAGGCTTGTCGAAGTTGATCGCGTGTTTGATCGCGTATCCCCATGAGGTAAGCTTCAAGAACTAGTCTTCTTAGATCGGGATATTTCATCTAACTCGTCGCAGGTTATCAGGACTAGATTACGACAGGCTCCGATGGCAGACGGTCGCCAGAAGTACACCGGAATCCTTCAATGTGCACGGTTGATTCTGAAGGAAGAGGGTGCAGTTGCGCTGTATGGAGGCTTGACGGCACATCTCCTTCGGACCGTTCCTTCCGCTGCTATTACAATTGGCACCTATGAGCTGGTCCTCAAGGTCCTCGAGCGTCGCTAAGCTCGTGTTTACGTGAGGCCCAGATCTAGGCCTCAATATTCCCTTCTCATGTATTATAGATGTACGATAGACCGGGTGCAACGATACCTTGTAATATAATAACGACATTCAAGATAAAAGGAAAATGTTGATGATCCTACTGGAAACAAAGTCGCAGAAATGTGGATTACTATGTGGACTGAGGCACTTGTCCCCTTCGTCGATAAATCAACCACTTTGAATCCTGACCGTAACCCTACTTAGCGAGGGATACAGACGAAATATCAACGCATGTTGGATCCCCACACATTCCTTCCTACGCATGAGAGAACGCATCGAATCCCAACGCCTTCTCTCGTTCACTACGTGAAGTTAGCGACACACCTAGCCCGCCCATATAGGCACCCAGTACTCCGTAGCTTGGGTTTCGCACTTACAACCAACAAGCAGTCCAAAAGATGAGCAATACATCTCGCAGAACGTCGTTTCAGACCCAACATACTCGCAGAGAGATACACGGGGATTGCCCCTCATGGAGGAGGGGGCTTTGCATATCGCCAGCCCCTCATATGCATGGTCCCCTAGAAGAGGGCCCCATTCATCTGCGTCATTATACTCTTAGGGTAAGGATCTCCACGCGTCGGCGGAGTCGAAACAATACAGAGATTTATCGGAGATATGGAAGGGGGAGCGGGGCAGCATAGAAGGGAACAGTGTCGAATCTGATGCACGACGTCAGCTGCATTCTGGCTTAGACCTTGAGACCGAGATTATCCGAGGGACAGCCAATGGACTGCAAGCCATTGCACCTTGCACGGCTACTAATAGGACAATACAGGACAAGGGAATGTTAACCAACATCTATCATTATCTTGTTTGATCCCCCGTCAACTACGCTGAGTTTCACCCGCCATGGCCACCCAAACGGAGTCTGTAGTGGAAGTACCCATAACCAAATCCACGAAGCCTCTGGAAAACTATGTCCATCCGCCCGAGTCAAAGCAAGACTGTGAGTAGCCAGAGATCCGATCACCAAACACAAAGTACTAAGACGACCCAGTGAAATATGCGGACTTGGTCACAATTGATCTGTCGGAGTTTGATCTCCCTGGCGGAAAAGAGAAACTCGCAGCACAGCTAAAGCAGGCTGCTCACGAAGTTGGTATATACTATTAATATTTCTTACCTATCTCATCAATCCAACCGAACACCAAACTGATGTGCAGTTGAACAGGCTTCTTCTATGTAACCAATTTCGGTCTCACTCAAGAACAAATCGACCGGCAGTTCGCCATCGCGAAAGAGTTCTTCTCGCTCCCAGAGAAAGAACGACTGAGTTTCCGTGCCCCCTTAGAAGAGGGAATTTACAATGGCTACCGACCTCTGGGTTCGATTGAGATCCTGCCCGGACTGCGCGACAACATCGAGTTTTACAACATCATGAAATTCCTTCCCCAGTACGATCGGACCCACCCAGACGTAGTGAGACGCTACTGGGAGGAAATCGAGCAGTTTCACCGCCACTGCCACGAGCATATTGCTTATAAACTCTTCCGGCTGCTTGCAATAATTCTGGAACTCCCAGAAGACCAGCTTGTGGACGGACATCGCTATGAGGCCGAATGCGACAGCGGCCTCCGCTACATGTGTTACCGGGCCCGCACACCGGAAGAGAACGAGAAATACAAGCATCTCTACTCCCGTGGACACACGGACAATGGCACTATCACCTTTGTGTTCCAGCAGCCCGTCGCCGCCCTCCAGGTCAAGAAATATGACGATTCCGAATGGGAATACCTCCCTATCCGTCCAGGCACACTGTCAGTGAACATCGCCGATATCATGACCATGCTGTCGAATGGATGGTTGAAGAGCGGTGTGCACCGCGTGATCGTACCCCCTGAAGACCAGCAACACCACGATCGGCTGGGACTCCTGTACTTTGTGCGGCCGAGCGATCGCTTGAAGTTGAGGAGTGTGGATAGCCCGTTGCTTCGGAGAGAGGGGTATCATAAAGATACCACCGATATCGATATTCCGGCCCCTGAGTGGACCCGGACGAGAATCAAGAAGAACTGGACTAGATCTCCCACCGATTTGGGGGAGAATGTTACTATGGGGGGATTCAAGGCGAAGGTTTTCTACGAATAGTTTTAGTGTGTCCTCCAAGCCCTCTCCTCTATGAAATATACACAGTTTCTTCTTCAACTCTTACATAACCAATTGGAACTCTTCTTATCTCGAAACTAGAAACGTCTTTTAACAACTGATTCGAGAAGCTTACTCAACTGACCGCTTATAAGCTGCTCTCGATAAATTATCCTATACCTCTTTGCCAAAGAAACTTTCGGTAATAGAGTAGCAAAGCAAGGAAACAGTATATCATCAGTATAGGGGGTCTTTACCCACAATACACAGTAAATTTGAGTGACCATGAAGCTCAAGTGGGGAAGTTCAGATGAATCACCTTGTTGAATAAGGATCTTACTGTGTAGAGGACGTCGTACTGGGTAAAAGATCCACCTAAATCGTGCAGAACGCTAGTAATTGCCAACTTGTAACCGGGCAGTCAGCGGGGACCCGGCGATATACGGAGTACCGTACCTGATCACCTGACGCCCGGTCCCACCTGACGCCCGATTTTTTGATGTACACCGACTTTTCGATACTTTTCAAACCACCATAACTCTGCCAATATGGCTTCAATTGAGGCAGCGATAGCTGAGATCGAAAGCTTAAAACCAGGAGAAAAGATAAATTACACAAAAACTGCTAAGAAATATGGTATAAGCAGGTCTACACTATCTCGACGTCATCGTGGTGTTCAACAAACTCGAGCAGAGCAATATAATGATCAACGAATCCTCAACAACGAGCAGGCCAAAACACTTATAAAATGGATCAATGATCTAACTGATAAAGGCCTTCCGCCTACGCTTGAAATGCTACGAAACTTTGCTAAGGAAATTACTGGAAAGAAGCCAGGAAAACAGTGGCCAACTCGATTTTTGAAGAAATATGATGATCAGCTTACTGCCCGCTACACAACTGGAATTGACTCCCAACGCAAGCGAGCTGATTCGGCATATAAATACTCTCTTTACTTTGAGCTAATGGCCAAGAAGCTCAAGGAATATGACGTACAGCCTGAAGATATGTATAATATGGATGAGAAAGGCTTTCTTATCGGAGTACTATCAAAAGGCAAAAGAATCTTTTCTCGTTCTAAATTTGAGCAGGGGGGGTTTAAGCAACGCCTTCAGGATGGGAATAGAGAATGGATTACTACAATTGCTTGTATCTCTGCAGATGGAAGCTTTCTTTCCCCGGGTCTTATATATCAAGCTGTTTCAGGTAATATACAGGATTCCTGGCTTCAGGATTTCAGTCCTGGGCATCATACATGCTTTTTTGCATCATCTCCTAGTGGCTGGACAAATGATGATATTGGATATGCCTGGCTTACCAATATCTTTGATCGAGAAACTAAGGAGAAGGCTCGAAGGCGTTGGAGGCTTCTAATCCTTGATGGCCACGGATCTCATATAACAATGAAGTTTATTAACTTCTGCGATGAAAATAAGATCCTTTTGGCTATCTATCCACCTCATTCTACGCATACGCTACAGCCACTGGATGTCAGTATCTTTGGTCCTTTGTCTACAGCGTACAGCGCTGAATTAGAGCAATTTTTACATGATTGTCAAGGAATAAGTCATGTTACAAAACGAGACTTCTTTCAACTCTTTTGGCCAGCGTGGAATACTGCTTTATCAAAGAAAAATATTGAAAGTGCATGGAATTCTGTTGGTTTACATCCTTGGAATCCTGAAAAGATATTGATACGTTTTACCAAAAAGGATAGTACTAGACCATCATCTAGTGATTCATCTCATTCTATCCTGAGTGCAGAAGATTGGAGACGTATTGAAAGACTTCTTCAGCAGACTGTTTCTGATATCTACGATAAAAAGGCTCAAAAGCTCAGTTCTACCATGTATTCGCTTTCTACCGAGAATATCCTGCTTAAGCTACGTTGTTCAGGTCTTGAAAAGGCTCTAAAGAACGAACAGAAGAAACGTCAACGTGGGAAACCGCTTCTATTTGATTTGCGTACTTCAGAAGGTGGTAATGCAATTTTTTACTCGCCTAATAAGATTCAAGAAGCTCGGGATCTTCAGGCTCAGAAAGATGAAGCTATACAACTTGATAAAGCTGCTAAGCAAGATAGAAAGCTTCGTCGGGAACAGAAAAAGAAAGAAAAACAGCTTCTATTAGAAGAGCGCAAGAGAAATCGAGCTTTAAATAAGAAGATACGTCAGCAGGCAAACGTTCGAAAGCAGCACCAAAAGGAAGAAGAAAAGCTTACCAAAAGAGCTAATCTACAGCTTCAAAATGATATGAATCAGGCTGCTAAAGGCAAAAATAAGATCCCTATACCTTCAACTCCAAAAAATATGAAGGATACTAGTGATCAAAATGAGGTTGTTGTTGCAGAGGCTTCATATAGTGTAAATCGTCGGGGTAGACAGATCCGCCTACCTGCGCGCTTTCGGGATCTTTAAAATAGTTACATATATTCTATATAGTTTAAATACTAAACCACTAAAAGATCACACGATGATAAACAATATATGTGGTTGTAGAGCTTCATCTTTAACTCTGGTTTTCATAGGAAATCGGGCGTCAGGTGGAGGCGGGCGTCAGGTGATCAGGTACGGTACAGTTCGTTCAGTGTAGTTCAGCCCATTAAATTGGCGGGCCGCTCGACTAACTTTAGATCGGCGCTTTGGCCTCAGGTCTCCACAACACATGGCATATCCTTTGGTGAAATCATCCCCCCGGTTAGGGTCCAATTTACTCTGTACATGCAACTAAAATAGTAGAAAGAGGGGGTTCTGCATAGACAAGAAGAGGGGTAGATGGGTTAAAGTGTATACTCAAGAGCTACTAATCAATCAACTAGACTAGACTCCCGTCCCACACACATCAGGGCTCAGGTAGCCACCGTCTGCCATCCAACCTTTTACAACTTATTCGTTCTTGTCCTCCACACCAAGGCCGACGCACGCAACATCTCATTGGTAAGGATCATGACGCCCTCATCAGCACCGATTCCAGGTTTAGAGAGCAGGAAGCCCGGTTGCGTGGCCAAGGCAACATGCGCCGTAACCCGGGCAGAAACATCAGTTTCATTGGCCGATCCTCCAAGACAGCATCCCACGCCCTTGTGCTGGCAATAAAGTACGGCGTCAATGCTATTATGTACCCCTCCCAGGTCAGGCATTTTGATCTGCACGTAATCCACGGCGTCTGCATCGGCAAATTTCCGGATATCCTCTAGTGTATTGCACCATTCATCGGCCACAATCTGGACGTGGATCGACCGCTTTCGTAGGAGTTGCCGCAGCTTTACTAGTCGTCGAATTTGCTCGGACTGGGTGGGCGCGATGACTGGGGATTCAATGAGCAGATCGTATGGCTGGGCGGATCGCTGTAGCTGGCCCAAGAAAGATGCCAACTTCTCATTGTCGGGGAATAGATCCCCGATGGTTCCGTAGACGTCGAAGTGAAGTCGTGGACGGTATCCAGGGCTTCCTCGCTCTTGAACCCGTTGAGAGACTGTCTTGACGTAGTCTATCAACGTTTTGCCTTGGGGCCCTATGTCGTGGACATGCACGAAGGAGGCATGGGGAAGCATTGCGACTCGTTTCATAATCATGCGGTCCAATTGTAAATGATCGTTCCGGTGACAAGAGGCCAGGATGTCAATCGGATGACGTGACAATGCGGTTCCCCATTCGCGCGATATAATCTCGGCCATGGTGCATCGATGCACCAATGCAGTGGCCGCGAGAAGCGCCTGCGTAATCCCATATCTAACAGCGGAGTGCAATTTACCATGCTGCAACTCAGGCCATGGCCCGTCCATTATAGTTGCATTGTTTCGGAATTGAGTAACGTCGCATGCAAGAAGTCGAGGCTTGACGATGGACTCTAAGATAGGGAGATGCTCTTCAGCGACGAAGAGAGGGTCCCGAGACGCAGCTCCAGAAAAGATCACATCGGCACAGTCGCCAACTGCAATTGTACCATCTGGGAGATGAATTAGGATAGAGATAGCTTGACCGGCTTGTACCACGCTCTTGAAGCCGGGTGTTTGAGGGGGTATGTTGTCAATTAGTGGATCATATGTTGGGCTCTGTCGGACTGCTTGGAGGTCTTTCACGAAATATCCGGAAAGACCGACAACGAATTGAACATCAGATGGGTACATGGTACTTGAGTTACAATTGATAATACCTGGATCTAAAGGTATACTACGACGCAAAGTATGTACCTATATACTCCCGAGGAAAAACCTACACAGTAGTTCAGTGGGCGGATCTTTTCCCACCGAAAGAAAGCTGAACATGGAGATGTGATCGGCGTCAAGATCCTGCACCTAGATTGACCCCGTCGACCATGGTGCTGCTAGTATGCCTTCGGTGATGTGTCCATCCCACGGAGTCGCCTAATGCCCGGCACAAGTAGTTTATGTTCGTCTACAGTGCCAACAACCTACAGTAATCAAGTCAGGCGACAAAGAAATGAAGGTATGTTCATATCGTCAAGGTAGCGTTATCCGAATTCTGGATGGTAACTTTTAAAAATTGGGAAAATATAGAGACTTTCAAGTCCCAGTAAAGCTTTGGGGCCAAATATTAAGTAGTGGTTGTTATTCGAAAGCGACTGATTTAACGATAGTGTTTATGCGTATGATGACAAAGTGGGGGGCAAAACAGATGCAGTGAGAAAAAAAAAAAATGCAAAAATATTGACCGACGCAGGGATCGAACCTGCAATCTCTTGATTCGTAGTCAAGCGCCTTGCCATTGGGCCAGCCGGCCAGTTCTTGTTTTATGGCTCATCTAATTAATTACATATCCCTCAAAAATTGATTAGAAAAAGCACAAAAAAATTGGAAAATGTTGCCCAAAGAGGCTGCACATGTATAGGTCCTTCAAAGACAGTAACCTTACTAAAAACCAGAATGTAGCAGAATACAACTACTATTCACCTTGAAAACAACTTAAGAGTTAGTTTGGTGGTACTACTTAAGGTGCTTTTGCTTGATTTACCAAAACAAAAGCCACAACTCTAAGTCCAAAATATATATATATATAAACCCATATGTATAAAGGCTTATACTATATACTTCACCAATGAATTTGGCAGATCCGCATATGATAACTTCCAGCTCCAGAAAGGACGCTCAACGAAAGATATCTGACCAAGCTAATACTAGAAGACAACTGGAAAATCCTACTTCGGTACCGTGCCATGCCTCAATTGGGGGTTATCGCCAAGTTTCGAATACGAGCTTCGATATGAGAGTTGAGCTACCTGGAATCAGGGAGAATATAATCTTATTAATCATCGATTTCAAATCAGCGTTGAGTCACAACAAGATACACTAATAGTGCTTTCCATAGAACTGTGTGCATACAAAAGGGTTTGAGATGATAGTCTACTTCTACTCCCAACGAGAAAAAAACAATCATCCATACCTTACAATGTCTAAGCACATAAGCATATTCGGACTCGGAGCCATGGGAACGGCCCTCGCGGCCAAGTACCTCGAACATGACTACAGAACAACCGTCTGGAATCGAACCTCTGCAAAGGCAACTCCGCTCGTTCAGCAGGGTGCCCAGCTAGCCTCTACAATCTCGGAAGGGTTAAACGCCAGCGACCTCATCATTATGTGCCTCCTTAACAATCAAGCTGTCGAGGGCATTCTACGGGATGCACTTCATGCTTTGTCCAGTAAGACTATTGTCAACCTTACCAATGGGACGCCAAACCAGGCTCGCAAACTCGCAGATTTTGTCACCTCCCACGGAGCACACTACGTCCACGGCGGCATTATGGCGGTTCCCACCATGATTGGCTCTCCGCTCGCCGTCCTGCTTTACAGTGGAGAGTCTCTTGAGCTATTCCAGAACATTGAATGCCATCTATCTCTCCTTGGGACGAGTAAATTCCTCGGTACCGATGCAGGATCTGCCTCTCTGCATGATTTAGCTCTGTTGTCGGGAATGTACGGTCTCTTCTCCGGGTTTCTGCATGCGGTTGCTCTGGTCAAGTCCGAGAAGGGTACTACCGCTGCCGGAATATTGCCGCTTCTGACTCCATGGTTGTCGGCAATGATGGGATATCTTAGTTCTATCGCGAAACAGATTGACAACGGTGACTATACCACTCAGGGGTCTAACCTGGGAATGCAATTGGCCGGAGTAGAAAACATTCTCAAGGCTGGCGAGGAGCAGGGGGTTTTCTCGCAGATGATCCTTCCAATGAAAGCATTGATAGAGAAAGCAGTGGGTGAGGGGCATGGGGATGAGGATCTATCAGCGCTGATTGAATACTTTGAGGTGGAGAAGATTTTGGATTAACGGACTGCTAGCATTTTATGCTATGCTAAACCTATTCTCGTTGTTCATCCCATTACTGTATGGTAGCATATAGCTAATGAACCATTTATTCTATTACTACTTTTACACTTCCGCGTTTGGTAAGCGAGCCCCTAATCTGTTGCCCAGAATGAAGGTGACAACAAACCTGGATGTCTGACTTCGCGAAGGCGAGTTGTGCAAGAGATGGTGGAGCGAATAGGATGTAACACCCGCCTGTCTCTCATAGCTCATACGTTAACATGGTGTATATGTTTGGAAATATATTTAAAAGAACCCTGGCTATCAGCTCTCACGTTAAGATATACACTGAAGGGAAAAGCTGGCATTGGTGACAATTGATAGCTCCCAATCTAATTTTGGGAAGATGGTCACAGACAAAGGCGATGTCCAGGAATTTGTAATACCTTCATTCTATCTTTACGTTACTTAGCATACATACAGTAAAACCCACAGTAGCTTTTCCTCACCCGGATCCAACAGAACATCACTAATGTGCCTTCAGGAACGCCAGCCCACCATCAAGTGTCACCTCCGAGCCCGTTGTGAAGGTAGCCTCGAACGCGAGGAACAAAACGGCACGCGCGACCTCGATCGGCTCTCCAATCCTACCTAGGGGTGTAGTCTGAACACCCTGATTTTCGAACTCCCGTAGATCATCACTCGAGGCACTTGCAACACCCATCGTTGGGGTCTTCACAAAACCGGGGGAGACCGCATTGACTCGGATCTTCCGACTAACCAGTTCGGCTGCCAATGTCTGCACAAACGATCGGACGGCAGCCTTGGAGGCCGAGTACGTCGCCATGCCAGGGATGCCGACCTGATTTGCGACCGAGGTGGTGAAAACGATAGAACCGCCATCTTTGAGGAGAGGGGATAGCTTTTGCGCGACGAAGAAGGCACCGAACACGTTAGTGTCGAATGTTCGTCGGAAAGACTCCTCTGAAACGACAGCGAATGGCTCTAGAGAGGCATAACCAGCGTTGACAAACAGAAGATCGATGGTTTGTCCAGTACCAAAAGAGGACTGCGCCGTCTGAACAAGATTGGATATGGCTGCGGTGGAAGTGATATCGCATTGCACAATTTCGGCCTTGTTTTTCAGCAGTTGCTTTGCTGCTTCAATAGGTTCAAGGCTACGACCGGTGACGAGGACATTTGCACCCTCGTCAACCAGAAGCTGAGCTGTTGATAGACCGATCCCATGGCTACCACCAATGATGACCACGTTTTTGCCCGAGTATGATGGCATTGAATTTGTCTTTGTAAAGAAAGAATATCGAAAGATCAAAAACAGTGGACTTCGTCCGTGGTAATTGGAGAGTTGCTGGTATTGCTAGAGATAGACGGCTTCCTCGATAGAGTTGCTTCCTTTATTCCCTAGCCTTAGTCCAACCTTTATACCTCGCGGGCTTGATGGGGCTCCCTATTGCCCCATGCATGATTCCTAGTAAAATCGCAAGGGAACGACATATCGTGCTTCGTACCAGGTGATGGGCCTCGTATTCACGCTTGGCATCTGTAATTGAAAACGCTTAGCTGCTAGCAGAATCACCGCAATCGTTGATGATCTTGATTATAAATACAAGGTTGTTTAGGGCGATATGACTCATAAAACTATTCGTGTTCGATAGTGATGCTATATTTCTAAGCAATCTTCGATCTACTTCTATGCAAGGGTTGGAAAAAGGAAGATTGTTTCCTTGTTGGACCTTGGCATTTCAGAAAACTTTGCCCTAGGGTTCTCATTTGATAATTGCTGGAGTATTTAGTTATGTAGCATCTTTGAATTTATGAAAGGGCTTCATGAGTCTCGCCAAATTGGGATTCCCTAGCGAAGGAATGTGATGCACTTAGCAAATACAAGACGGATGGCTGGTAGTTGGTAACTAATCGCAAGTATATGTGGATATAACAAACATGCCTGGATTCTTTGCCACTCAAAAGTTACTCCTATTGTGAGCGCTCTAGATTGGAATTGGATGGACTCGCAATTGCTGCGTCCTGTAGATCCTTCTACGTAGCTCATGAACGCATTGCGAGAATATACAAGGACGCAACCTGGTCGAACCCTGACGTGGGGACTGTTTAAGGGATTATTAAAATGTTTCAGTTGATAAATGTATGGTTCTAACTAAGAATGAAAGAATGAGAAATTAAAAATACAAAAGTGCTGTCGACTACAGCTAAGACCTTAAACTCTTTAGGTTTTCACTGATCACCAACCATATGATCTAGCAGCTAGCCAAGGGCTCCTTGAACTTGCAGGTGTTGCTGGGGCCGGAGGAAACCTTCTTGGGCTCCTTGCCGTTATTGTCGGTACCCTGGTACTCGACACAGATCTCCTTAACGCTGCTAGCACAGCCGTCAATGGTGGCCGTGTCGCCGAGGTTAGGGTTGATGCCGACAAGAGTCTTGCCGTTGCTGGCCTTGACACCGCTGATCTGCACGGTACGCTTGAACTGCTTCTTGCAGTTGCCGCAGGAGCGGTACAGCTTGCCGAAGTTCTGGACAGTGAAGTCCTGGATGATGGCAGAGCCGCCGCTGTTGTGCTGGATGACCTTGTCATCGGCACCCTGGGCACCACCGCCAATGACCTTGTGGACACCGTTGCCAGTACCCTTGAAGGTAAGGGCATCTATACATGTTGATTAATTTGTTGAACACTATGAATAGGAGAAAGAAAAGGTGAGATGGCGAATGAACTTACCCTCGCAGACGTCTTGCCACCAGACGTTCTCAATAGTGCAAGAACCCTCGCAGTGGACACCCTCAATTTGGTCAGCACCAATGATGGCATTGCGAAGGATACCACCGTCAGCGACGATGAAGACGGCGTCCTTGTTGCCACCCTCCTTCTGACCGGTACACTTGACACCACGGCCGAAGGTCTTCATGCCACCATCATAGGTACCCTTGACGTAGTAAGGTTCCTTAAAGGTCTGGCTGCCCTTGGAAGCGGGAATGGGGAATGCGGCGCGCTCGTTCAGCTGGTGGAACTTCTGGTGCGAAGAGGCATCGTGAGGGCTGGCCAGAGCCGAGGTGAGGAGGAGGGGAACGAGGAGAAGTTTCTGGTACATAGTGGAATGCGAGGAATGGTTGATAGCGGAGAGAAGTTCGATTTGGTTATTGCTCTGCTTGTCTGGAAAACTGTGAGGAGGGTGATGATGAAGAATTTATACTTCTTCCAGGGGTATACAAACCCAAGAATTGGATGTTCACATATGAGTGATCAATTTAATGGTCTTGGTATGTCTTGTTTCAATTTACCACACACGGTATGGTTGAAGAACCGGGTGTAAAGGCGAAACAGCGGTCAGCTTGAAGCTCTTTTTAGAAGTCCACTAGAACACGTCCCTGAGGTCTTTGGATGGGGTCCATGGATAATGTCTCCATTTGAACCTACATCCGCTGAACATTTGCCGACGTTTCAGTTGGCAGGGTCTGTTTGGCGCTGAAGGATCACGGCTTCTTTGAGTATCAACCCGCGACAATTGGGGGTTCTCTGGACATCCGATTGGTGGTAATGAGCCAGTAGTTTTGTCCCTCAATAGCTAGTTAGGGTCTAAAGGGTAAATTCCGGGTCCGTGTAGTGAGATAATCCAAAGGGTCTTGACTCCTGATTCGGGCTGATCCCGGATCAACTCCTGCCAAGTCTTGTAACGATAGACCTCACATAATCAAGGACTATAATATGGGCTGCGGCATGGTTTGCCTGATTGGGAATAACGTGGGGAGCCCTGGGCTTCTAATGGGCTTTTTTGGCTATTTAGCTATATGAGAGACCCAACTTGTTTCACTCTAACGGAACCTTCTCTGTGGCGCAGCAGCTCAGCTACTAGAGACGCCGGTACGAGCATTAGTTTCACCGTCAAAGTAGTAACCGTGGAACGGACAAGCGGAAAGTCCTGCCACAGAGAGAGACGTTCCGCGATTCCAGAAATCTAGGGGGCTAATTGCAACTGTTTTTTGTTGACATAAGCTTTAGATGTATGATGGGTGCTCTGATATCTTCAAACTACTAACTTACAGTGATCTCCGGTCCTTGATATCATCGGGAATGGGTGATAATCGCAGACCAAATCCCGCAGGGTCAAATTACCGACAGTGAGCCAAGAGATTCCAAGAATTGCCAAGCCAACCTTATGTTTCAAGTCGGCTCGGGGAGTAAATAGGATGGGGATGCATGGTCCAGAGCCTAATGGGCCATTCGGGGGTTCCTGCGCGGAAATTTGTTAATTCGCCGTGGTATCGCCGTGATATTGGAAACTTGGATAAATAGCCTCATGCTGATAACCAATCGGTCAGTCGCAAGACGCCACACGTATTTGCAGTTCCTCTATCGACCCCACCGGAAATTGTGCTCATAAGGAGGAGCAAATTACTTGCACGTGTTTATCATCTTATAGGTATGGATCAATTAGCATCATTATGAACATTTTCCATATTTACCGCGACTCCTGGCGTATCGGGCAAATGCCTAACAGAAACACCAAAGGGTGAGCTTTGTGTCAATCTCAACTATGTTCTGATGATGATTGATAGCTACTACTACTGGATAAGGCTTTTATCATGGGACGGATGTAGATTGATCACAAAAAGAAAAAGATGGCAAGAGGAGCCAGCAAATAAGCTACTTACCATTGGTTCATCCCTCAGAGATCTGAATTCTGCAGAAGACAACAAGTCCTTGCCATTGCTGTTATCACCCACCTGAATTTTTAGAGGACGTTGGGCCATACCACCCAGCGTTTCTCACAAGTTGACACTTTCCACATCATCATGGAAAGAACACGTGAAATGCTATGGTATGCTACATTGGACCCACTTCTCGTACTCCTGGAAAATTAATACAACAAAGCCAGAGCTTTCTTTCACTTGAGATAGCCTATAAGAACAGGTTAACATAGCCGAGAGGCCTTTATACCCACAGCGGGATGGTCGAGCTTTCTCAGGTATAAACATTTGATCAATCTGCGTTAGGGGTCAATGCCACGGGATACATGTTGCTTCTTCGGTGACTTGAGTAGAGGTAATTAGATTAAAAATTAGAACATAGAACAAAAAGCCCAATGGGATAGTTCCCAAGTGCTTTGCGAGCGGGTAGTAGATGATTTCTGTTAGCACCCTCAGGTAAAGTAGGGTTCCATGATACAAGCCCCCAAAGAGAACAAGTAGTAGGAAATCTATATTGTCTTCTCGGCGCACCTCTAGATTCATCGGAAGTAGCTGTTTAAGCTATGCTCAAGGTTCATGCCAAGAAGGGATTAGCAGCATTGACTAAAAGCCTGGCAACACTGACCTGGACGCTCGGATTGTTCAGAGCGATCCACCACTTGGTACCCTTGCACGATGAAGCACCGCAAAGCCTAATTGGCTCCGCGTGTCAGGTGTTACTATGTGGAATAGAATAGGATCAATATGTATTTACCACTTGGTATATCTGATTTATATGGCTGACTCCTGAAGAATCCAAGATCAGTCGATTTGAGTCCTCATAGAAAAAAAAAAAAAATATTCATTCTCGCGTCCATCACACGAGAGCAACACTATTCTGTATTAGGCAATTCCGGTGGATATCTCGGATTGCCCGACTGGGGGCGGTGAAATCAGCGAATCTGCAGATCGTCAACTCCATTGACTTCAGCTTCCCCTCCGCTCATCTCTATTTCTCTTTGTTTTTCTTTCTCCCGAGCCTCAATCTCTTCACCAGACCGAGAAAGATGTTCCTCAACATGTCTAGCCTCCCTAGGGGAGTCCTGAAACCATATGCTGCCGAATTCCTCGGAACAGCCCTCCTGATTGTCCTTGGAGATGGAGTGGTCGCACAATGTCTCCTATCAGATTATCAGTATGGCACTTGGCTCTCTATCAACATGTCCTGGGCAGCTGCGGTCTGCATCTCCGGCTATCTTGCTGATCCCAGTCCCACCATTAACCCTGCCGTCACTCTATGTACAGCCCTCATTCGTCCTACACCTGGACAATGGAAAAAGCTGCCGGGTAAGCTGTTCGCCCAGTTCCTGGGTGGCTTTGTTGGTGCGGCCATTGTGTACATCAACTATCGGTCGGCCATTGAGTCCTGGGATCCCGAATATACCATTCCAGGTGGATCGATTTTGAGCCCTCAGGGACACCATTCGGCAGGCATCTTCTCGACTTATCCTGCCTCCACTTTGGGGTCAAATTGGGAGGCTGCCTTCAACGAGGTGCTTGGATCAGCGGTGCTCATGTTTGGAAGTCTTACCATTTCAGACCCATCAAATGCTCCTCGGTTCTATTCTCCCCAACTCTCCAGTTTTCTACTCCTGCTCGCGATCGGTGCTTCTTTGGGTTGGCAGACAGGATATGTATGTGCCTCGTCGAATTTGAAGTACAATGAGTACTTGGATAATTGACTAAACTAATTACCTAGGCTATCAACCCGGCGAGAGACTTCGGCCCGAGACTGTTCTGTGCCATTATCTATGGTAGAGAGGTCTTCACTGCAGCCAACTATTACTTTGTCGTCCCACTGTTCGCTCCAATTATTGGCTGTATCGTGGGAGCTGCAACCTACGACTCTCTCCTCTACGAGGGGGAGGGCTCTCATATTACGGATGCTCTCGACAAAGTGGGAGATCGGGATGGATCTCTCCGACTGGACTGAGTAAGCTATATGACCGGTGAACGTAGCGATGACGGAATGGCGTGTCATTTGAACGGGGTTTGGATGATTATGAGAACAAGGTATTGATTGGGTATCTCCCTCTGATTTTGCACTTGAATTTGTTTCAATCTTTACAAGTATGCTGCTGCTGTATAGATAAAGCTATAGAATTAGATCGTTGAACATATGTTTGTGTGTATACACTCTTGTGTACGTGCTACTTCTAGAGATTTCTCCAGGGTAGGTTGGAATAACGCCCAAGGGTACTAAACGTATGACTGAAGCGGGAGAAGTACATGTAGTCCATATGTGCTGTATTACCAATGCAGGGCTCTCATCACACCCTTGTGGAATCTCTTGCACTATGCTACTTAAGCAGTGGGCAAGTTGATCCCGAAAGAGACACCATTATACATACTCCTAGAGATACGCTGGATGCTATATGGTCCTGTATGACCCTGGTCAATTTGACCTATTGGATTGTAATCCGCCTCCAATCTCTTAGTAACTGCCAGTTTAATACCGACTCTTGTCTATGCAATTGTTTGGGCTTTTGTAACTCATGCCAACAAATCTGGCATACAATAAAAGTATCCGTGAGTGTTTGGGGTACTAGCTTGGGTGCTCTTAGCAAATAACTATTTATCAATATGTATATGAATTTACAAAATTGCCAATGCGCTTAGCGTTACTATCCCAATTTAGCTTGTAGAGCTTAGTTTGATTGCCATGTAGAATGAACTGGTTTAGTCGCACAAAAGGTGTATGTCCGGGTTTGTGACATTGCGTCTTTCGGGGAAGCTCCGGGATATTTCAAGTGCATAGTTTGACCGACATGAGTACCCTTTAATCAATAGTAATAGTCTCAGCGAGGAAACAACCGTATGTAATTTCCATGCAACAAATGACGCAGACAAAATATTGTTAGTCGCACACAGTCCGATATACCCCCATGTACTGTGCCACAAACACGTCTTGTCTTACAAATGGGTCAATATGTTCAACAGGGGAAATGTTACCCGGCCGCATCAAATAGCTTGGCCAAAGCAGTCTGTTATATTACACTGTTGCCGTGTTGTTTGGCGATTGCAATATACCGCATGATACTGTGGCTACCTACTACGGCTGTTCTACCAATATTTCGGGAGCCTTGTCTCACGCACAGCAGTTGACAACACGAACACGATAAATGGGATACTTCTGCTGTCGGTAACTTTAATGAGCTGAATATTTAGCCGTGTTACGATTCAGGGGTGTTCAAGAGCGGATGTACCGTGTAAACCAAGCCTTTAGTATGAGGCATTTCTTGATCTGTATAGCTGAAGAGAGGCCCAGACCCGATATAATGACACTGACGCAGAAGCATACTGGGTTCATGGAAGAAATGATGAGAATGTCGTATTTCTAGCCTGAGCACCTCAGGATGCCTAACACAGGCGTCTAACTACTGCTTCATGGTATAAATAGTGAGCTACTCCCCAAGTAAGCTACCCCTTGTTGCTATAAAAGCTACCCATAAGGACATAACTAGGTGCGAGAAGACCTTATTAAATTGTTGTCGAGAACTTTAGAAAGTATCTTCAAATGAAGCCCTCACTTATCTTTGTTGCCTGCGCCAGCCTCGGCGCCTCTGCCGTGACGAGGACACCAACAGCAACGCCTGCTGCGCACAGTTGGTCTGTGGAGAGCTTTTCATTTCCCGAAAAGGGCTTGTCGATCAAGTTTGGTAAGCATTCAGGCCATGACTTGGTATAAGGCATCCGAGCATAAACTGATGTTCCACACTAGACTCGAATTTTGCAGGTTTTCAAGGATGGTGCACCGCACCAATCTGCATGGCCACTTGTGCTCGGCTCGGCTACAGATGCTATCGCTGTCTTGCCCTTTCTTGCATGTGCAGTAATGATGACTGTTGAATGGGGCCTGTGAGGGTACCCGTTATTGCTGGCCCGGGAGAAATGAAGGTTGTACTTATGCCAACTTGGGGCAGGTTTGGTATTTATGAGGGTTGCAGTCAACTGGACAAGGTTATGAATGCTTACTCTCTCTCCTCCATAGCACTATAGCTATCGAGTTTACTACTATCCTCCGGCGCGTGCTTGCAGGATTACTGGTCGATGTACTGCATTTCAAGAGGCTGTGGAATTCAATCTTTGTTACATTTGTCGACTTGGTTGTTTGTCTGACATTATGGAATTACATGCACTTTGGCGGACTGTCTAAGCTTGGTATTTCTATCTAAGGAACAGTTGAACGAATTGGGCAAGCCACAAGCTTGACCAATGAATTGGACTAGCTGCTGTATGCAATTTATGCGAAAATAGAGTAAACTAAGTAAGCCAGCATACAGGAGCGTGGCACGTTCAAGCTTTAAGCCCAGGTATAAGCAAAGGAAGAATAGGCAGCCATACGAGTAAGGCGGGCTACAATAATGTATACCCCTAATGAAAGTTCCGATAGAATAGAGCTCATATTAATTTCACTGAGTGCTTCCTTCTCGTAGAACGTGATTATACCAATATAGAACAATGGCCATTAAAAAAAAGATATTCGCTTCTGGAGCCACTAGTTTTCGCACATTAGACTTGCTATATCCTCCTCTATGGGCCTTCTAGTAACCACCCATATTTTTGCACCTGAATACCACCGCTTTACGAGAATCTATCACTTAGGTCGGATTCAGCATCGGAGCTAATTACCGTGTCATTAGCTGGTGTAACTAAATCATTATAGCGCACACGATAGAAATGACATACTAAGACTTATGTGCGCTCTTCTCTGCCTCGGCGAGCTTGGCGCAGATATCTGCAACCTTGGTAGTCTCAGCGTCCAACTGAGAACTAAGCCGTACTACGGCCTCCTAATTATGGTATATTAGATATGAAATATACCAAAAGTCTGAAGTAGACCCTTACTCGTGCGCTGCCATGCCATTGGTCGGCCAACGATTTGTAATATCCAGAGGTTTGCTTGAGCCCAGACTGTGCCTGGCGGCATGCACTCTCCTGGCGTGTTTGAATATTGGAAGGTGTTGCAGCAGCACTGGCGAGGGCAGTCAGGAGAGCGACGGAGATTATCTTGGAGAGATACATGTTTAAATGGCTGGGGGTCCCAAGGGGAAAGAATGATGCGTGGTGGGTATTAGATCTGAAAATAATGATTGAAGTACAATTGTGTAGGTAAATCGCCTGCAGTATTTATATGGATATGATTCTCATGAATTCCTCAGTGCCAGAAGGAATATCAAACACAGCCCCCGCTAAGCCATTGAGGCGGCATGTCCCCTTGAATCTTGTTGGGAATATCAAATGAGGCATCACAAGCCAAGTCTTTTTCTTCTCCTAAGGCGTTCCATTCATATGCTAGCGCTAAATCTATTGGACCGCGATCGACAGGCCGTCTTAGCCTCACTCGTATTCACAAAGGTTGCCAAACTTACTGTAATTAGGAAGAAAAACTCTCTCTTGAAGGGCTGCTTTTGTGGAGTTTTCGGAAACATGTCTAGCTTTTAATATTAACTCGTGAAGTGGCGGTTTCACCACCGCAGGTCCAAACCCTCCGCCACCACTGACGCCTTGTGTTTATCTCGGGGGCGCGGGGGAGGAGGGGCCTTTGTGGCACAGCGACCTGGATCACACACGAGGATGAATGAATGGAGAATCATAGTCCAAGGGAAGGATACCGTTCCATCCATGCATGTTGGACTACAGCCAAGATTGTATAGGACTAGAGATGTATGAAGCACCGGTCGACACATTCGGACCTTTTCGGCTTGGCCAAGCATTAGTCTACGTGAGTACACTGCCTATACGGAGACCGAGGCAGCATGGGGGGGACAAAATAGGGCTATTCGATTTTTTACCTCTTTCTCAGCGCCCTACTAACTACACTACTGAGTTGAGTAACATGTCAGTTATCCATTCTTGGAGAGTCTAAAGAAGAAGAGATGCAACTGCGGCCAGTGCCGCTACCCACACCAGTTCAGGACCCGATTCCCAGTGCGGCATTCCTGCGATATTCTCTTCCTTGGCAGGGCACAGCTGTTGTATGATCTGCCAAGTGCCCTCGAAACATTCCATTAGATCCAACATGACTGTAGATACGTTGGCAATCAGCTCTTGCGCGAGAGGCTTCAGGCCGCAAGTTCCTGCTGCTACCGGAGTCACCGAGCCAGAATCGAGTACAGGACAGGCACTCTCTCTGAGTCCAGCGCGTGAGGTGAGCGCAAGTAAGCACTCGCCGCTTCCTCAATGCTGGGCAACGGAGTGTCGAGCTTCGTGGTATAACGCACGTTGTACTCGCCCGAGGAGAATGACTCTGTGTTCGAATCGTCCTCCCGGCACATTTCCTGCAACACTACGGACCAGATGACAGTAAAGCCACCGTCAGTGCCATTGGTCAAGTTGGTGCCGTTCATCGTGTAATAGTAGCCAAAATGAAACATACAAAACCCAACGTAATAGCTGTGCTGTTGCTCGGACCAAAATGACTGAACAATTTTCTAACATGTTATTCTCCCCCGTTATGAACTCGAGAACGTGCCAATCGCACCCTATGCCACTACTAGGGTTAGCAAGGAAGTAACTAACTGGTCAGAGTACTCAGAGCATACTTCACCGCATGAGATTGGCTCGTACAGAGGCGGATGCTCATCATCCACGCAGGATGGAACAACTTTACAGACTGGCTAGGGGTTGAACCCAAAGAAAAAACGGCATCGAATAGCGCGAGTCAGGCTGACGGTTATATACCCTGTGGACCGTAGATTTGAATTATTATTCGAGAGGCTTTGAAGGAAGTCCCCAATGTTGACTACGAGTGTTCCTTCAATTGGGCGGGCGTCAAGCCACTCATCCTGGGCAGACAGTGCCTTGCAAGCCGCCGGAGTTGTCCTGCCAAAGCAGAGTGAAACATTGGATGTCGGTGTGGGATCCAATGCCAACGTCAATATATGAGTCGGCCGCAACATCTGGTACTCGCGGATAGCGGATATAGAGTGCATCTGCACTCGGATGATTGGTGACACCATCAAAGTAGTCTTCACGCCCGCCGAGCGCGAGAGCGAAAATGCGGACCAATTCCCGGGCCAATGCCAAGCGACTCTGCCAGAAGGAAACAGTCACTTCCTGAAATTTTGGAAGATGGCTAGTTCCCTTCCAGATATATTGGCCATCGTGACGAGACTTGCCTTCTTGTTCAAGAGCACTCTTGGGGTCAGTGCAAATTGGATCAATTCTTGGGTCGTATCTCATCGAGGAAGTCTCCTTGAGATCTGCCTTCGAATGTTAACTGGGAGCAAGGATCTTGAACGAATAACTTGCCTCTTGTCTCTTGAAGATTGACCTGTGTGCTCCCCACTCCGTGGTAACCAGCCGAAACCTTTGAGGCACTAAATCAATCTTCATCTTCTGACTTAATGGCTGGTTGAAGAAGGTCTTTACTTGCGACAGAGAGTTCTGAATTAGCTCCTCGGGGATCCCATGATTGCGAATATAAAAGAAGCCTGTATTCTCGGACGCGGCTTCGATACTGGAAGCCAAGGTTTTTCTTTCCTTTAGAGTGTCATCGATGGGGGTCAGATCAATGACTGGAATTTCATCATCTGTTGGCAATCTGGGGGTTGCAGTTGACACGGCGCAACACCGTGTCATTGGCGCTCAAGAGTTCGATCTGTGTGTAGGTTTGTGTAGTCATAATTCAGTCAATGGGAACAATCACTTCAGATAAGAGACCTATCGTAAGAACGGTTGAGTTGAACTTGGGCTAATCTGATCTTGATCTGACGGTATATGTACCCAACGCCAATTCAGTTCTATCCTACGCCATTTGTCTGTGGTATCTACTATCGTCAGCTGCTGTTTTCTTCAAGTTTCCTTCCTCGTATCAGATCTTTCTCTCCGCCATTGCAGGAATTCTACTCTGCGACTATTATCTGATCCGCCGAGGCCGGTTTTGTATCCCAGTACTGTACACCATGAATCCAGAGGGTCGCTACCATTACCTGTGCGGAATCAAATTCCATGCCTGCGCAGTATAGCTAGTCTCAATAGCCCCGAGCTTTTATGGATTTCTAAACCAGCTGGGTGTAAAGGCGCCGTTATCTATTCAACGGTTCTATTACGTTTCGTATCCGACCGGACTGTTGATTGCATTCATTGAATATTATTTAACATGCCTTTGATTTCCCATCGTGGGAATGGTACGAACCTGTGGCTGGCACGAACCTAGAGAGTATATTGATGTGCATGATTCCGCCTGAGATGATACTACAATGGATTTTGATGGTGTTGATGGCTCGAGGCAGGAAAGTGATGCATCCGATTGCGTTGCTGCAGAATGAACCAAACGAGACGAAGACATAAAGCGGGCTATCGCTTGAGCTACAAATTATACCGTCAAGTGTCCTTTGCTATTTCTGTCTTGTATTTCGAGGACTGTGGTTGTCGTGAATGGTACTGTCAGTACCAAGTTGAAACAACGCGATTTTTGGGCACATCACTCTTTAATCGTCCTTTCCAGAAGCCTAGTCTATGCAAGACAGTACGAGGCATGCTTTCTATGGACTTCTACGCGTGTACTGGTATGATGTTTCGGAAATCCATCCGCATGATTGGTCATGGGAAAACTGACCTGCTTGCCACAGGAAACGACTCTCACTATTAGTCTGACTGTGGAAATGTAAAGAGAATACGAAGCATAGGCTCAAAATGCCATAGTTCTGTGAAAGTATACTTTCTAAGCTATACACGTAGTTCTGCTATGGGCTACCAAAGGGCAACCGTTGAAATAGTATGGATGCCTGCCTTCTGTTTCTTTCGAATGGGCTCCCTCATAGTCAATGGACCTAACATCATCTAGTGAAACATAATGAACATATTCTCATTCTAGTAGAGGAGAGTATAACATTCCTAAGCCTTACAGACAATAATACATAAATGACATCACGTAGTTGCTGATTGGAGATAAATAATATGTATCTGAGGGATAGCAATCCGGTGAACAGTCATTGATAGATCATTTCATTAGCATCACCTGGACTGCCGTAAGATCTCACAGAGTAGTAGCCACAATTGAAGAATCAACTCCATGCATAATTTTGGGAAACTTGCACCCGTTATACCCAGGACCCAGGCAATTCTCCCTAGGGCACCGATGACCGCAAACACAGCTTTCCTCCGCACACCACACGCCTCTTGGACAGACTCTCAACCTAGCAATATACCTCAAATCTTCTACTTGCTGAGGCCGAAGCCGGGACTCATGATCATGGTTACAGTTTTCCCCGTAGGGACATGAGCCCACGATATGATAAGGGTTGCACAACTTGCGTTGTTTCAAAGAATCCACGTTCTCCTTGGTGGAATACCGCAAGGGGGGATCAACACGTTGGCCTGCCGCATTCTTGCATACCGCTAACCGGACTGGGCTGCAATTTCTATTAGAGATTCGAGCTGAAGTAAGGGGTGAAGGCGATCGTCGGTTCACATCCGACATTGATTGTGACCGAGGTGGTGATGTTTTCACTGCAGAAGCGTAGTTCTGAGGGGGTGTCCTCGGTGGAGTGACACTGCTGAATGATACTCTCCTGGAGATTATTTTCGTCGATCGGAAAACATCTGGGAAACTGGTGGTTGCAAAATGCGGTGCCAACTCTTTCATTTCACGGGCGAAGGGAGGCCCTTCGACGAGGGAGATACGGTGGGACTCTCGATGTGGTCCCAGCACGCGTGCATATCCATTGTCCGCAGAAGCGCAGAATATAACACGCTGACAATGAACATCGAGGATATCTTGCTCAAATAGGGCTGAGAGACAAAACCAGTAAGCAACCCTGTATGCCATCTGCTTCGGGGGATATATAGCCTACCTCGTAATTTCACGTCAGAGCATTCCTTTCCGTTTCCTGCGTCCACGAAATCACAGAGCCCGTTTTCCATATTGAATCCCTGGATAAACGCCTCTAGTGTCCCGTCGACAGGGGCAATGTTCGTATCATGATACGTCTTTGACAGACCGCTCACATTGGCATATACACGAATTTTACACTGGATCCTGGGGTTCGCCTCGGGGTCAAGTTGAAATAGGTAGTCCTCGACCGCTTTCCTCAACAGCTGCACAGCTTTTTGACCGCCGTCATATCCACTTTGGATGAGGTTGTCTTGAAACTAAGAATAGAGCAAATGTTAGTGACGAAACTGGTATGAAATGGGTGGTGATACAGGAGATTAGGGCACTCACATTCATACAGTCGCCATCAACGAGGACAGAAACAAAGCTCAGTTTAGCCTGAATGGTATCGTATCAGACAGACTCGCCCTAGCAGCAGACAGGGCGCCATCGACTTGACTTACATGATCACGGTTCTTCATCTCCAATGCCTCTTTGTCTTTGTTTGACTTGTCCTTGAACATCGCAGCGAGCTCCTTATAGTTGTCGAGCTCATCATGGGCTTTTGTGAGATCTTTCTGCAGCTCCTCAACTTGAGAGAATAGCTCCTGCATACCATCAGGCTAAGTTAACACGGGCGGTGAATTGGATATAGGTTCGGACCAACCTCAATAATGTTCTCTTTACTATCTTCAACACTGCTCAGCTCTCTATACCGCCTCCTCATATCATCCAGATCCAACATCATGCCAAGTTACCAGGAAAAGCAGTTACCAGGATCTCGGAAAACTTAACAGACACAGCTGTTGTACTTTCGATGTACAGAAGAGAGACATTATACAATTTAAATTCCGCCATAAACATAGTACTGCGTTGGGTATAGTTGAGGCAAAGCAGAGGTATATGGTGGCCTTGCGTGTCATGCATTGACACGTCAGAGTAACACAACGTAGGCCACATCACAACGGTCATTTTGCTTCACCAGTTGGGAGTAACCATAGAGCTACGCAGAACAAGTTTTTTTTTGGAGTTCTATTAGCCAGTGAGCTCTGCGAGACCACGTTTGACCAGAACAGCGCGAAGGAATGACCTTTTTATCCTGTGAGCTTAGGCCAGGTTGCGGTCATCCTGACCGGACTTGTGAGCAAGGACTCACGCAGACCAGTGTTTTGACATGTTCTACGCGTCCGGAGACACCATTAGGCACCAAAGCTCTAGGGCAGACCTTTTTTTAATTTTCTTTTCTTTTCTTTTTTTTTTTTTTTTGGATAATCCCACATACCTGCTTCTCTTGTACGGGGTGTACAATAGATGATGATCGTCATTGTGCTACTTCATATCCTCATCAATCCAGATGTTAACATTGAAAGATAGCTATCATTCTCGTAGTGAGCAGTTCCTAGCTGGTTACCAGTGAAATAGAAAGGATATCACTCATTCCTTTAATCATAATTGAATCCATAATCATTTTTGTCCTCCAATGCGTAAGATCATGTCTCCGTCACAGGAGTAAACTTCAACATAAGCTTGCGGCCCTTGGGTAGGGAAATGAATGCATGGTCCTGCTCAATGCCCTCGTCGTCAACAATAGAAGTCGTAAAGTTCGTGTAGACCGCCGCCATCACTAGTTTAATCTCTGTAAATTCCTTCGATTAGTACGGTTATGTGGAAGCGCATACGCACAATTTCATCCGAAGACCATGGTTGACCTACCCTGTAGAGCAAAATTGCTACCCAAACACATGCGCCCACCACTTCCAAATGGCCAGAATAGTCGGCGCATATCGTGAATCTTGCCTTGTTCAGGCTTGAGCCAACGCTCGGGGAGCCAATCCGAGGATTGAGGGTAAACCTCTTCGATACGGTGCAAAGAATACGAAGAGGAGCTCACACGTAGGCCGGCAGGAATATTGTGATAGCCATCAATTGATACGCCAGTTGGGGAGGCTGGTGTTACGCGAGGTAATGGCGCTGGTGCGGGGGAATGTAACCGAAGGGTTTCTCGGAGGACTGCATCTAGCAGGGGAAGACCATCAATTGCCGACGGCGAAGGGAGCGATGGTAGGCTCTCTGTATCCTCTGAGACGGATAGAGATCTCAGATTTGGAGTCAGCGTGAGGAGCTCTCGGCGCAAGTCAGCTTGCAGCTCTGGGTGTTGAGAGAGCTCCCACATCATATAGGTGAAAGTGATCCCGCTAGTTTCATGACCTGCCACGAGATGATCGAGTACTTCAGATGCAATGGCTAACTCGAGAGGCCGGTTGTCGGGGTCCTTCTCAAGTGACTGACGAAGCTGGTTATACACCACTGCACTCGTGGCGATAGGCACATCATTCGGCTGATCGTTATTCTCGACCTTACGACAAAGTGAAAGGCACCAGCTTTCGATGAAACCCATATACCGATCCTTTATACTCATGTACTTGAACTTCTCGTACTCCTCCAGCCATTGTTGCCACTCCGGAAGATGGAAGATGTATGTGGTGCCATTCTTTGTGCCGAACAAGTAAGACGACGTGAAGTCCATCCCCACGGCTTGGAATAAAGGCAACACATTGATCGCCTCTCCGGACTTGGCTACACGCCGTAGAATTGGAAACAGTCTTTGGGATAGGACGATGCTAGAGATATCGCGCAGATCCCGCGACTCCTGTAGATAAGACTTGGAGTAGATCCTGCTGAGCATACGCTTCTGACGAGCATGCGGATTGTTTTGTAGCATTCCAACTAGATTAGGCGTTTGGAAATTGATGAAGACGTCACTGTAAAATGAATGCTTTTCAAATGCGCCCGTGTAGATTGTCTTCAGGCCACTAAGCGAGTTCACGCTCAGTTCGTCCGGTCCCAGTCGGACCACAGGACCATGCTTTTGGTGCAAGTCATAGATGGTAAGGACTTCTTTGCCTGCATTGCGTTGCTTTTCTATCCACCTATTCGAAACCGGTGATGTGAAATGTGCGTTGGGGACGCCGGAGATTGGCGATAAACAGTACGGATGGATGACATATTTGTATACCAAAGCCACTAAAAGGATACCGATCGCGATCGCGGTAGCCGATGTCATGATTGCTACAAGTGATGCCTATCGAGTGTTGACGTCCTAGACTCTGTGAAAATCCATCAGTCGTGACTTATGAAGCCCTACCTCGTCCATGAAGTGCAGACAACGGGGTGCAAGTCCCGAGTATCAAGTTCTCCAGAACCAGGCCAGCAATGACGAGCAACCAATTAACGGTGACATTACTAAAAGCAGAATCGGTGCCAAGTAGCCCTGATGACTATGACTAGAAAGGGTAATTCTTGAGAGAGGGGTTAATGTTGCTCGGTTACATTCCAGCCTCGTAGAGTTTGCATAACAGAAACACGCGCAGAGAGTCCAACGTCCCTTACTGACCCCCCACAGTCAGTGTTCCAGATTGTCATCAAAAAAAGCGATTTGGTTCTGCCTATGACGGGATGGGCCGAAATCCCCTTTTGGATGGTTCGTATGGAGAATCCAAGGGGATCTTCGCTAGATCCGGTTGGCTGTTTGGCGATGAACTAAAGGGATAGTGTACTTTATGGGCTGATGCAATAGCGTTTTATGAGTGGATATCAATCAAAATATTGCACTTAGATTGGTCTTTCCATGGAACATGGACAGAGTTAGATCATTTTCTTTTTCTTTTGGTCTTTTTATTTTTATTTTCCATTATTCATTTTCCTATCTCGCAAATAGCGCCTAGGTTCTATGTAACCTTGTACGGAGTAGAACCTCGAAGGAATTAATCCTGAACGTAGCTGCCTCTGCATCATCGTTTATAGCTCTGCATATGTTACCGGGAATTCTAATTGTGGCAACAATTCCCGAGTCAGTCGCTTGTTAAATGCCGTTTAGTTTGCTAGATTGCTTCTAGAACAGTATTAGCACGATTGATGACTCGGATATCAGGGGATCTTTACGAACTCCAAATCTCCAACTCCCTAGACCAGTTCCGGCTCTGAAAATCTCCGAGTGAGTGGCGCATCTAAAGCTGCTAGTAGATTCAACGTGCTCGTTTCATCTGGTTCTCTAGTTTTTACTTCTAGTTTAATTTACGGCTAATTTATTTTAGAGCTCCTCTGGTTTAAACACTCGGTTTCTTTCTTCACATCCCTGTCGCGCAGAACCCGTCCTTTCCCTGAAGTACATTTTTCTTAATGCGCAACTAGTTGCGCCGGTGTCTCCAAAATGGTCTCGCTCAACAGTCTGAAAGGTAGCCCCCAAGTCTCAACTACCTATGGCGATGAAGCAGCGCAAGGAGGTCACTTTGTGCCCGCCAAATACAGGGGTACTGTGAAGGACCAGGCGGACATGAGTGCTCTGGGCCGAGAACAGGTGCTACGTGTATGTCTTTTGTTGGATTTGATCAAACATGCAATTTGTTGCTTACTTCATGGAAGAGAAATTTCCGGTACATCTCTATTGTCGGTTTTGGTTGCACATTAATCGCAACATGGGAGGTTATCCTGACGTATGTCTCTTGGGTATTGGGAACCTCATTTGTCTAAATATTAACTCTATCGCACAGACTACTCGAGCAAGGCTTGACCGATGGAGGTACCGCTGGCTTGATCTGGGGGTTCCTTATCGTCGCGTGTGGATTCCTGCTCGTTTTCCTCAGTCTCGCTGAAATGGCTTCTATGTAATTGCTCCCCGATCTTGATCCCTTTCGGTGGTGCTCATTGATATACACAGGGCTCCGACGTCTGGAGGCCAATACCATTGGGTATCCGAATTCGCGCCTCGTAGTTGCCAGAAGTTCTTGAGTTATATCACCGGTAAGGGATACTTGCTCCCACAGATCCCGGACCATATGACTTATTCACATAAAAAGGTTGGCTGTGTGCTATGGGCTGGCAATGTGCCATCGTCTCAATTGCCTTCCTTGCAGGAACTATTATTCAGGGTCTCATTGTGCTCAACCATGATGATTATGTCTTTGAGCGCTGGCATGGCACGCTGTTGGTGATTGCCATCACCTTCTTCGGTATCTTGTTCAATACCTTCCTGGCCAAGAAACTGCCATTCGTCGAAGTCCTCATTCTTATCCTCCATGTCGTTGGGCTCTTTGCCATTATCATCCCGCTCTGGGTTCTGGCTCCTCGAAGAAGCGCCCAACAGGTCTTTACAGAGTTTAACAACGGTGGTGGATGGAACAGCGCTGGGACAGCAACATTAGTTGGATTTTCCACTACTATTACCGCTCTGATTGGATATGACTGTGCCGTGCACATGTGTAAGTACAACATTTTGCAGTTGGGTTTGGAACATCGGCTAATATGATTGAATGCACCCAGCCGAAGAAATCAAAGACGCATCCGAGACCCTCCCAAAGGCTATGATCACTTCCGTTCTCATCAATGACTGTGCGGGATTTCTCATGCTGGTGACGATCTGCTTCACCTTGGGTGATATCGACGAGGTCCTCGCAACCCCCACCGGCTACCCATTTATTCAAGTGTTCTACAATGCTACCAATAGTCTTCCCGGCACGAATACCATGACCGCAATTTTGGTTCTTACACTCACTGCGAGTACGATTACCGAGTTGGCCACGGCCTCTCGGCAACTTTGGTCTTTTGCCCGAGACGGTGGTCTTCCATTTTCCGGGTTTTTTGGATACGTAAGTGAAACCGCCCTGTCTGGTGGCAGCCTCAGGTCATCGGTGCTGATCCATATATAGGTTACCCCGGGGTGGAACATTCCGCTTAATGCGGTGATGGTTTCTCTTATGGTGACGGTTCTCCTGTCGTTGATCAACATCGGTTCGACAACGGCTCTTTTGGCTATCGTCACCTTGACCATCGGATCACTTATGTCTTCATACGTAATTACGATTGGGTGCTTGCTGCTTAAGCGGATCCGCGGCGAGCCCCTTCCACCTCGTCGGTGGAGCCTGGGTCGGTTTGGAATGGCCATTAACATCGGTGCCCTGTGTTTCTTGGTGCCGGTGTTTGTGTTCGCTTTCTTCCCCCTGACCTCAACAGTCGACCGAGAATCGATGAACTGGTGCGTGGTGATGTACGGCGGCATTATGATTATTGCCATTTTATACTACATCTTCCGCGGCCGGCACGTCTACGTCCCTCCCGTTGCTCTGGTCAAGCGTGACATTTGAGGTTGTATACTTCTTTACTAGGGTTATAGTCACCTAATTCTAATTGAAAATAGAGAGTATAGAAAGAATATTTGTATCGAGTTGCTTTCTTAAAGACACGCCTGTCCTGCGCCCGTAGCTTTTTCTTTTTGAAGAGAAAAAAATCTGCTAAACTTCAGCCCCTCATGGTATTTCCTGCACAGTGCAACCTGATAGTCACACTCTCTGGGTTCCAGCGAATAATCAGGCCAAAACAAACTGGAAGGCCCACAACAGCTCCACTGACGCCCCACATCCATCGTCCTCTTTCCCAGAGCCAGATCACTCAGAAGACAGGAACCTCGATAGTCAGGGTCCGCTCAAAGCTTATTACGAAGCCCTCTTGGCGGGACTGCCGATCCCGTAGTGGGGATCGCTTTAAAGGGAAAGACAACTGTTAACAGGGGATGAGCAGTAGGCGCACGTTGGTGAGTGTGAAACTAGATTAAGTGTATACCACGAGGCAAATGACCTCTTTAGTTAGTTGGATGGTGAAGAACAAGGTCATTACCAAATATCCCATTAGTTGCATAAGTAGCGTGCTTACAACAATCTATTATATTAACATTAATAACATCACAGCTGACATATTCCGTGTAGCGGCTTGGCACGTGCATTGCCCTAAGAATAGTGGGTCTGGGCTTTGGTTGTTTCCCAGCTCATGTTGTTGCTGAAGTGTGGAATCCACCTCGATATTAACTCATATCCCGCGAATGAAAATTTTTCGAGGAGGATAACGCCATTCTAACTGAAGATCTAGTCCACTTTGCCGAGTCTTATTCTTCCGCGCAGACTTTTGGGGTCGGTCAAGCCTCAACACCCTTTCTTTGGACGAAAACGACTCTCAGTATTGGAACGTCACATACTCAACTCCTAACGTACATATATTTTAAGTAATCTGAAACAGAGCAATAAGGAATACGACGGAACGGGGAAACAATAGTTCGGGAGTACTTCCGCATATTACCTCTTCACCTAACGCGTCACTAGTTCAACTCCAACTGCTACGAGCTGGGGGCCAGAGGGGACCCATATGTGCGTCGGAGTTGCCGCAGATGTTAAATTTGTCATAGTTTCAAACATGACCTGGGATGTTGTGAGCCCCGATTGGATAGAATATTGACTCTCATGTTAACAGTAGAATGCTCGGATGGGGCGGAAGAGCCTAAAGATCAAACTTTAATTAATAGATACTGGGCCAGTTCGTGGCGGTTGCGTTGCTTCAGGTACCCAGTTAAAGTTCATAGAATGTGCTGGATCGTACGATTTTGAGTGTGTGCGATTAGATGGCTGAGCCTTGTTTGGACTTCTGCCCTGGTAAATTCGGGTATAGCATGGGTTTCGCCTGGGTGACAGGCACAGGAATTACCAGACCATCGTCTGCATAGCCCTGCTGGAAGACTTGAAACTTTAAAAGGGTCTATTAGTAGCTCACTAGCCAGGGTAACAGGGATTCTACGGAACTTACGGAGCAGTTTGGAGTAAGTATAATGCAACGATGGAGTCCTTCTTTGCAGGGATTATTTTACAATATGCCGACTTCGTTAAGCCCTAAAGTTTTAGAATCAAATCAAAGATCGGGCTTACGGGTCCAGATCGGGCCCGACCATAGACAAGTAACCTGAGACTTGAAAATGCACTGAGTCTCAATCAATTTCCATAGTGGTGTGCCCCCAAGGGCACGCACCAACAAGCTACTCATGTGGTAGCGCCAGTACCACGTCTATGGTTCATGCAAGTTTATTGCATATCATATGGGACACCCAGGCTCCCACGATCGCTACCCTGCTAGAGCAGTTTTAAATCTCTCGATGCAGCGCACTAACTCTGGTCAATATACATATGAATCATTGACCCGAACCCCTGTCGTATTTCTTTTTTCTTTTCCTAAGCTTCAACCCCTGTCGGTGGCTACCTTTGACACCTGCACCATTCAACACCGGCTCGCATGGCGCGTTTGATCTAGAAAGTACGGCCATTCGAAGATAATGGCTATCAAAGTACCTCCTGGACAATCGCCGCCATTCGAAACGGTTGACGCTGACCACCATGCTGGAATTATCATCATAGTCTCCGCTATTTGTCTGGTGTTGTCGTTGGTGTGTCTGCTAATCCGGCTCTACGTCCGGTTCTTGCTTAGTCCACCGTTCGGGATCGACGATGTGATTCTTCTGGGAGCGACTGTAAGTGCAGTTCACCCCATTGTGCTTGATGAATTTGAATACTTGGCAAGATGACTTCACATTCGCCTTTGCTTATTCCCTAAATTTCAGGTTTCCGCAATTGTGGAGTCGATTATTGTTTTCCATGCCGCATCCATCGGATTCGGAACGGCGATCCGCCTCCTTGACGATCATGTCGTCAGGAGTATCCAAAATGTAGGTTACTTTTTGCTGCTCATGGAAACTACATGGGGTCCACAGAGGAAAGTTATCTAATACTTGTTCAGTCAATTGTCGCGAGTGATGTTTTTTATCTCATCACGTTGTACCTTTCAAGATGCTGCGTTGTGGCCATTTATTCGCGATTGACACCTCGGAGAAGACACAAAAATACCTTATGGGGAATCCTTGGCTTCACAACGGCAGGAATAGTTATCTCCATCCTTGTGATTACCATTGACTGCTCACTTAATAAACCGTGGGTGACTCCTGGCGAACATTGCACTAGCTTGGTACGTATATCGCCCGATTTCAATGAACCTCGGTAATGACTAACAGCAACGGTAGTTTGCACGATGGCAATTCATCACTGCA
This sequence comes from Aspergillus tamarii, assembly GCA_030556085.1. Taxonomy (NCBI): domain Eukaryota; kingdom Fungi; phylum Ascomycota; class Eurotiomycetes; order Eurotiales; family Aspergillaceae; genus Aspergillus; species Aspergillus tamarii. The sequence continues at coordinate 1,647,686 of JARVTJ010000006.1, forward strand.
ATTGACATCACTACCGAAGTCGCCTTATTTATCTTCTCAATAGTCCTGATATACGGGCTCCAAATGGCCATCAAGCCAAAGTTAGTGATCATGATGGCCTTCGCCTCCAGGATTCCGTATGTATTCTATGCTGTCGAACCTGTCTCCGGGTCCTAGCACACCAATACTAATTCAAATGATTGCTAGGCTCGTTGCCTTCGAAGCCGTGCGACTGTCTGAGTTTCATTCATTTACTTCCTCTCGGAATCCTACCTTCGATGCCATTAACCATTACACCTGGACGCAAGTCGCCCTAAATTACTCCTTAATTGCCTGTACAGCCTTCTGTCTTCGTCCATTTATGAATGCCGTCACGACGTCCTACGGTACCGCCGGTGACTCCAACCTCAGTACTAGTCGGAGTTACCCCTACGCGTCAGATCGTGGTCGCAGCAACCAAGGCAGCTACGCACTACAGTCGCTTCAGAATCGATCTACTGTTGCGCCCGAGCCAGATATATTCCGGCCGAAGGTTGGAGCCGGAGAGACGACGGTTACATCTGCTCAACCTGGCTCATCGACCGGTGGCCATTCAGATCGTGATGATCGAAATAGTATCGGGAGTGAGGGGAGTACTAAGATGATCATCAAGAAGGATGTGGAATATACGGTGCATCACTCCCCAAACCCCGACTGCTGAGTCGGTCTTCCTCTCTTTTGTCCTTTTCCTTATGTACAAACTTTCCTAGAATAGCAACTTGTATAGATGCATGCATGGATAGATTAATAGCCATGTCGAACGATCTTATGAATATAACCAGAACTACCGTACAACCCTCATATTTGCATTTTCTAGCTATTCGGCAAGATTCGATTACCATCAGTAGCAATAGTATTCCTCAATAGCACCCGACCAAAACACCATATGGCGTCTAGGTCATGCCTTGAATACCTGACCCTAATAGTGTTCTTTACCGCATATTTCAAATGAGTTTTGTGGTGACTGTCATAGCCTCTACTTGCCCTATAAGGACTTTGGGAAGTTTCCCAGATTGTGCGATTCAACTACGTCCGGTAAGTATTGCGAACAAACAGTGCTAAGATAGAATCCGTGCACTTCAGCAATCCACTATAATATCCACTCTCTGCACCGTACTTAACTCTCATAACTCAGCTCTATTTATGCCGGAAAAAAGGTAAGCCCGCCCTTGGTTTCCCACAACATGTTAAAACAACGCCCCGATTTTAGCGATAGTCAAACATGTACAACTACACAGGGTCCTAAAATCCATGCATGATTTTAACCGAATGTCTCAACGGTCGGATTCATTATCCGCGTGGTTGGGACTACTAGTAGCAGTACGCCTGCAACTGGTGATCGGCAATGCCCACCGCGTGGCATTCGTAATGGTATCCACTGACACCTGGCCGATCCCTCGTCGTACGACATTTGTGAAAAGAAGCTAAACCATGTGGGCAGGTTTCAGACCCGGTTCATGAATCATGTAGAGTGAATCTAGGAAGCTCGCTTAAAATCTTTCCATTCTCCAAGGGTGCGAGGCCCCAGCTAGCAATTGTTGCCGGTTGAGACGCGAGCCGTTTATTTCCCGATTAGGAACCGGATGTTGCTCCACCGTTATCGGCTCTTTGATAGTTTATATTAAGTCAATTTCTTAGACGAGTACCTTAGTGGCATGTTGTAGATTTAACTGTTGATTCATACGTAATTACGTATGTCATGGGACCGAACCTGTTGGATCAACTGTATCCCTGAAGAACGAGCGTGGACCGCACCATGTATGTCCTCCCTAGAATGACAGAAAACAGGGCTATCCTGGGAACAGATGCAAACACTGGAGCTCAAAGCTTCAAAGTTCGTCATGGAGCCTCAGTGCATTCGGATTGAGATCCGGTCGCGTGACATGATTTACGTTGTACCGGAGAGCCAATACCAATAGAGGCTTCCAACAAGAGAAAGAGAGATCATTGTATATTTCTGAATCTATTTTACATACTAGCATGCTTGATTCAGTGCTCTATTTCTTAACTGCCATGAGGATACTATCCCCGTGCCGGCTAAACCTTCTAATCTCCTTAACCGTAAGACCAACCTTGCCCAGGAGCTGGTGCCAATCCCTCTCCCGTCTTTCGTAGGTATTGAACAAGGTCATCATTGTCATCGAAAGGCTTGCCCTATATTCTGTAGACGGTTCGTCGTCCGGTAGTACATTTTCATTTATAAAAAGCGTTGACGACGAGCTCATGGCTGGAACAAGAGCCTGGAGAATGCGAATGCACGCGTCATCATTATTGTTATGAAAAATCTGTCGAAAGTGATAGGTCTTTGCACCTGTAATGTGAGTCGATGAGCCATATCAGTTAGCCATATCCTCGTTTTCTTTGCCAGGAATGCCGCGTCTTGCCTATCACTTTTTGCTCCGTGAAATAGTCACAGGCCATCCTTTCTACGCGACTATGTGGAAGGGCAGCCTGTATCACGGATGGAGTGTCCTGGAGGATGATTCGCCCTTTTAAGTTTGGATATTTAGTCAGTAGATTCACACACTGCTGACCATTTCCACCCCCAACATCTACAAACAATACCGTATCCATGCATGTATTCTCTGCGAATTCGCTTTGAAAATCGACAACATTGAGCCAGTTGGGCAGGTATGAGTGTTCCAGTTGAATGTAATCTTGAAAAGCTCTGGTCATGTCTGGGTTAGCTTTTTGCATGTCATAAAACCCGTCTGAGGTGTTGTGAGCTAGTTGAAAGGCGGTTGACCGTTGTCCGGGGGAGGACAAGAAGGAATTTAACGCTGTGAAGGACGGGGTAACAAGGTCATGGCTATAGATTTTAAGCTTATCAGTTGCCTGAGAAATATATCGTAGCCGGTTTGGCGGGGAAAGCGTACTACAATAGGACACCATCCACGAACAAAGGTGTAAGAAGCAGACGAGTTAGCTTATTAGGAGCGAACTCGTTGGCAGAAAATGTGATCCACAAAATGCCTAGCTGCCATAAATTCCAGCAGCGCCTCCAATCCATGCTCATTGATGCCTGTATCCTGAGCCAATGATGCCGTACTCGTCGCTGGTTGTCCCTTTCCGACATTTTCCAGCATTATTTGAAGGATCCTGTGTTGCTGACATACACGTACCGCTACTAAAGGCATTGCCTAATGCATATTTAGTAAGACTGCGGGGTAGACTCAACTAGAAAACTGACCGCGTGTATTATACCCTGGAAAAGTGCGAAGGGACTCTGCAGCTCGACTTCAACGCGATATGCAAGGGACATAATCTCGTGGCGATGGGCCCTGTACAGCTCTGGATTTTCCACCACTTTCTTGAGCTGTTGAATGATCGTGCTTGGAGAGGCTGCAGCGGATGATATTTTGCACAGATGAAGCACTAGAGCCGAGTAATAAACAATGTTTTGAGCCCTTGGATTGAGATAGAGCCTGAAACTATTCCCCGATCAGCAAACGGAATCCTAACTTTAGACCAAAATATTGAATAGCACTTGACAGGGGTAGAGCTCATGTCATAAAGCGGCTGTGTGCTAGTTTTAGTGTTATCAAGGGCTAGAGATCTCGAAAAACATTACCTGTAGTCCTAGTCTAAAAGAGTAATTGATCAGATATGCTTGGTGGTGATCTTCAGTATGACTACGTCGAGAAGAATGACATTTACCCCATAACTTATATGGTGCTAGGGTAATTAGAGGTAGAATTGCCACGTCACATCTATTAAACATTACCCGACTTGAGAATGTTGAACTCTCTTATTTTTTAGCTTCTTGAGTTTATTTTATCATATTGAATTATAAATAACTTGGAAGTCAAGATATGAGGCAGAGAAACTTGTAATGTGGGGTTACCTGACTACCTGCTTATGGGATTTTAAGGTTAGAGCAAGAACTCATATCTAAATAAACTATTGTGAACCATGGTAACAATTGGAATACGCGTTCCATATGTCATCCAGGTAATGCTTAATATCCTCCATGTTAGCCACTTGGATAGTTGCATATAGTTACGCCACCGCATCAGAATCCTGAATAACGGTCGTATTCTTCAGCTACAGTGTATCTGCTAGGAACATGGTACTTCTGTGTTACAAGTGAAATGGCATACTGCCTCACAAACCATATGACTTGGATGATACAATTTCTCCTCAGCATGGCTAGAGGTCTTGGTGGCCGGTTACAATCAGACTACTAGACACCTACGTCATATACAGTATCTCAACATACAATATGTGCCACACTCAAGGTCACAGATGACTTCAGGAACCCTAAAGTCTTCCACATCCAAGAATATAAACCCAATGCGGAGCAAAAGTATCAGGTTCCTCAGATCAGGGGTCGGGTCCAACGTAGGTACCATCGCCTTCAAATCCCTGCTGCTGAATGCTTAAGCTCCGCAGAACAACAGGTGCGTCCTGTATGGCATAGGAGGTTTGACGTAAGACACAATATGTTGGGTTCAATTTGCTGCGAGAAGGTTCACGAAAACCTGACTCTAGCCAACTTCTCAACATTACTCGGACCTACCGTGTCGTGGTCCTGAGCAATGATCCAGGATCAGCCAAGGACACTATGACTAAGGTAAAGCTTAACCTCTAGGATCTTTGCCCAGGTAGGCTTAACCTTCAGGTAAGCATTTCTTGATAACCATGTGATTATGTCTTGACTCCTATTCTGATGATGACATTTGACTGGATTATCTTCTTTTACAGTTACTGAAACTGAAAAGGTGTATTTTTCTTTCCCCGTTGCCCCGAGATGGATATAGTAAACCATTATAGTGTCATGTCCTAGGAATAAATGCGCAATGACAGGTAGCTCCGCGAAACTGAAGGTGGTCGAAAGTGTGGCTGCTGAGTATTCTGTTGGGCATCGCTTCAGGAAAGCAAGTAGATGATGTTTAGTTGCGTAAGAATCGGTTGTAAACACGTGGTAAGGATAAATAGCGTACGCCTAAAGTAAATTAGAAGTAGAGACAGACCAGATAAACCCCCTCAGCCATAACCGATAAAATAGTTCGGTCACAATAAAAACTGCGCAGACTGTGTAGCGCCTTTACCCTAATATGTTGGTACATACAACTATAGCACTTCACAAACTAAGATCTCATTGGGTTAGCCGTGGAATGTAGGGCGTGGGGCGTGGGGCGTAGGGCGTAGGGCGTATTCTCATATAATTCCTATTTCGTCCACTGTCGACATAGCCTGACTTAACCCTAGACCATAGACCGAAATAGGTGGATTAGAAATCTCTTTTCAGCTGTTCCACTGGTGGCAAGATTCCTTCCTTTTCCAAAATCTTGAATGTCTCCTCCAACTCATCCCAAGTATCGGCATAACCTGTCCAGCCTAACTTTCTAGCCTTACTCATACTACCTACGCAGCTCCAGTCTCTGCCCAAGACAAATGTTAAAAAGTCCCATGTAGCCTTGTCCCACGCCACTTGGTCAAGTTTGTAAGCATCTCGTAGCTTGGCCCATGCTTCATTAACATCGCGCCGTTTCGCCCATTTTTCCGGATCGACCTGGAGGAATAAGGTTGGAGTTTCTTGTTTCTCTGGGTGGAGACAAACACCAATGTCTACCCCACGAACAGACAGCGGATGATTGTTTGGCATCCGAACTGTAGTGGACTCAAAATCTTTGAAACCTTTCGTGTCCGGGACGCCACCATTGGGGAACATAGGATTGGGGACTTTACAACCAAAGCGAGCCGCAAGGCGAGGCCAGAGATTTTGAAACGACTCCGTATCCCCGTTCATCACATTGAAAATGTTATTACCCGCATTCTTTGCGGTCGCAGCCCAGAGACAGAATTTGGCATGTAGGTTGGCCGAGGTCCAGCAGTTGAAAGCAAAGTAGTTCGCTTTGCACCCGGGGAACGGCAGTTCTGAGCCAGGGAGAACTTTGCTCACGACACAGTATAGACCTAGAGCAGTAGCTTCATTCATGAAATTCCCTCGTGCATATCCCAAGACGTCTTCGGGGAGTGTGACGATCCATTCCCACTGACCACGACTAGCGGCCTCGGCAAGAATGCGCTCCTGGTTATAGTAAAAGATAGGGGGCCAGGAAACCCCGCCCTTGTTGCCATCCAGGATGGGGTCATCCTCAAGAAGGGGCTGTTTACAGTTACCGAGATGCACACCGTAATGCTTAAATCCACAAGTGAGGACGAAGCGTTTTAAGTTTTTGATCGCCCCTGTAGTCTCCAGGGCTTGGATAAAGTTTGAAAGCATTGCGCCATTGACACGAGATGATTCCGCAGGGTCATCCCGTGCCAGATAGGCGCAGAAGTAGATATACTCAGCGGAGATGCCCTCAAGAGTCTTCGCCATATCATCTGCACTAGCTTGGAGGTCGAGGGTTGCATGTTGAATTTTGGAATCCTGGTACCCCGGATTACTCCGAGAAAGTGAGTAAATCTTGTCATAGGAAGAGTCTTTGCACAGGTGGTGAACAATAGCACTACCCGTTATGCCTGTTATTTTTAATTAGATACGGAAAGTTTAGAAGGTCGAGGGGAGGCTTTGATCCCTACCCGTAGCACCGGTAACGATAGCTGAAGACATGGTCCAGTTCACGCGATGAAGAAGAGTATGGAATTGAGTGGTGGGTTGAATATACCAAACTCAAGATACTAATGTAATCGAAGCTCTCTATATAACCATCTGTTTCAAGCAAGAAGAGAAGAAGCTGTACCCTCCGGTGTCATGACCTCATACCCCCCCCTCTCTTTACTTACTCTGGTTCGGGATCTGCTTATAAACTACAAAGTGGCGCCAACAAACACCGGGAAGAGCTCTCGGCAACATATGACGTAAAAAATGCATGCAATTCGGAGAAATTCTTTTGGTTATTCTCATACTAATTGTCAATTCTGATAAAAGGTCCGACAGGATTGGTAATATGTGTCACTATGCTCAGTAGTATATAGAGACAGCAACTCCAGCTCATCGAGTGACAAAGCCCAGGTTAGAATCTAAGAACGGGAAAAGCATTTATCTGGTCATTAACTGACAGGAGGGGAAAATGTCTACGTATGCCTCCTTCTCGTTCCCACATGGGATTATGACAACTAAACACTCTCAGTGCACAGGATCGGTACATTGCTTTAATCAAGGCTTCAGAACCGGTGGAGCCCGCTGTGCTGAATTCCATATTCAACGAACTCTCTCCTATTAAACCAGACCAATTGATTGGGGAATGGGATGGAGGGTTCTTCGACACTGGCCATCAGGTTGCAAGCACCTTGAAAGAGATACATTGGGTGGGCAAGTCATTCAAGTCCATCGACAACGTGGATCCAGTGATCATTGAGAAGGATGGGAAGCGAACCAGTTGGGGCAAGTGGGGTTCTGCAACTGTACGTGATCAGTCTCCAGATAATTGTTTATGTTTATGGAAGTTAACCGAGAATTAGTTGAAGGAGATGGTATATCGAGGAGTGGTTTCAACTACTATGATCTATGATGAACGCCCGGTATTCGACCATTTCCGCTATGTGAATGACAAACTCATCGCAGGGATTATGGAAGGCAAAACACTTGGCGAGGACTTTTTCTTTTACTTAAAACGATAAGAAAGAGTCTTGTGGATAGCGATTCACCCACAAATCATAGCGAATGATACGGTGCCTTAGTCTTGGTAGCAAAATACATTTTTATTCATGGTATTATGAAGATAACCGTCCAGCTACATCTAAAGAAAAATAGATCCCAGATCCAAGTACTTCCTACAAAACGCGACGCAACACGCGTCAGCAGTTCAAAACCAAAAGTTTTGAGATATTATCTCTACGCCCCTAATTTGGCTGAGGTTTAGCTTTACTCAGTCATACCTTTCTGGCGTCCTCTTGAAAGCATAGCTCACAGATAACTCATATAAAAAGAGCCCTGATGATTTCACCGTCTCACCATTTTCATTCCCTTTCAAGAAGTCGACTCAATAATTGGTATCAGCTTGCGCTAGAAGCTCCACAGCAACCTGGGCAGCAGGTTCTCGAGTACCAGTACCTCTAACCCCAGTATATCCAATGACCACTTCCCCCATCCATCTGTCATCATTTAAAACCTCAGACTTAGGTCAATAGCTTGAGAGGATATACCACCGTTTCGAAGACGACGTTTGTTTGAATGGAATACACGTTCATTCGCGTCCAGCTTTGCGGGCGTATATGAGTGACCAGTTGATTTAGATTCATCATCTACATTTCATTCCATTCTTCTACCATCCAGCAGCTTTGGTGGTTGTTTGAGGAAGTAGGCTTTATCAGATCGAGATCAGTATCATTTTCGGACGGGTAAAAGATGTGGATCACGGCATCTGCTACGCCCTACATGAGATCCCGAACCATATCCCGCCGTTTCGGAGACTTTTTCCTAGATTGTACCGCTTTTTCAAAATCCTGACAAATCTGGGTGGCGTCACCATCAATGCTATCCTACTCAGTAAACCTTGGGCCCAATTGCTTCTGCGGAGACTTCTGAAGGAGCTTCTAGTATCTACCCCAAAATATCGTACTCACTCGGAGACATTCTCTTCGTGCATCATGTTTTGTCAGCAAATTGCAATGGATTCCTGACTGGGCAGGAGCATCAGTGACGATGTGAAGAAATATATATTCTAGGCCTTCATACAGGTTGTACGACTTAACTTTGCGCTATTTACCTATCTAAAGCTCACGTTACCTTGGTAAACCGTCACAAAATATCTTTCTTCTTTGCTTCGGAAATTTCGATATAATCAACCTCGCACAATCTCAACCATGGCAAATTGGCCCGATGTCCCTACCAAGCCCGCGGAGGGCATCTCTTACTTTACTCCAGCTCAAACACCCCCTGCCGGTACAGCTCGAAACCCGCAGACTAGTGGAAGGCCCATTCCAAAGCTTTTCCAACCTCTCACAGTCAGAGGACTGACATTCCAGAACCGCTTGGGGGTAGGTGCTCTCCTAGTATTGTTAGAACCTGCCTAATGAAGTCTCTACAGCTGGCGCCTATGTGTCAATACAGCGCTGATGACGGCCACATGACTCCGTGGCACTTGACCCACTACGGTGGTATTGCGCAACGTGGACCTGGTCTAATGATCATTGAAGCAACTGCGGTTGTTCCTGAAGGCCGTATCACTCCAGGCTGTGTTGGCTTGTGGAAGGATTCCCAGATTGCACCTATCAAGCAGGTCATCGAATTTGCACATAGCCAAGGCCAGAAAATCGGTATCCAGCTGGCGCATGCTGGGCGCAAAGCCTCCACAGTAGCACCTTGGCTCGGCGGAGTCACTGCCACCAATGCTTTTGGTGGTTGGGTTGACAATGTCAAAGGTCCCAGCGCCATCCCATTCGCATCAGATGATATTATCCCTAAGACGATGACCAAGGAAGACATCCAGGAGCTCAAGGACGCTTGGATTGCCGCAACCAAGCGCGCTTTGGCTGCTGGGGCTGATTTCATTGAGATTCACAATGCCCACGGATATTTGCTCTCATCCTTCCTCAGTCCTTCAGCCAACCAGCGGACCGACGAATACGGTGGTAGCTTTGAGAATCGACTCCGCCTCCCCTTGGAAATTGCTAAGTTGACCAGGGATACTGTCGGCCCCAATGTCCCGGTTTTTCTGCGTGTTTCTGCCACTGACTGGCTGGAAACCAGCATGCCCGAGGAGAAGGGCTGGAAGGTCAACGATACGGTCAGATTTGCAGAGGCTCTGGCCGAACAAGGCTGTGTCGACTTGATTGATATCAGCAGTGGTGGTGTACACAGCGCTCAAAGAGTGAAGTCAGGCGCTGCTTTCCAGGTTCCTTTTGCATCAGCTGTAAAGAAGGCTGTTGGTGATAGGATGCTGGTTGCTGCTGTGGGCATGATCAATAGCGGTACCTTGGCTGACCAGATCCTCAACGAAAATGATATCGACGTCATCCTTGTCGGACGGGCTTTCCAGCGTGATACCGGCCTTGCTTGGCACTTCGCTAAGGACCTCGATGTTGAAATTGCCATGGCGGCTCAGATCCGCTGGGGGTTCACGAGCTTCAGGAATGCCTCGGAATACATCAAGCCCAACTCTATGAAGGCATCAATTTTCGAATGAACTCGGATCTATTCTGTATTCTTTGAGGTCGTCCTTTTGGAGTTATGAAAAGTTGCATTGGGTAGGCGCATAGATATAGATCATAGACCATGTGCTTGAGATATAATAGACTATAGTATCCTTTCATATTATACTCAGAAGCCCTTCGGTCGATCGATTATATATACACGAAGCTTACCTCGACCCAATTATTAATAGGTACTAGGTAAACTGCGTTAATTCAAGAGATGAATTGCTAGAAATTAATCAGAAAGGTAAAACGTCTGCTACTATCTACTGTGCATTTCTTCGAGATGCAGAGAATCGTCGAAAGAATGATACCTCACTTGTGAACACGCCCTGCATTATCACAACTAACTCCCATTCATCCTTCTCTAGTTAAGCTCTTTTTTGCTCCTATTTAGCAAATACTCCTTGTTCCAAAATGTATGCATAAGCCCGTAAAGTCCGCAAATAGGCCACTGTCGCCAAATTCGTTCCTGCAGTCTTGACATCCATGACCGGTGCATGAAGCTACCAGATGACCCCTCGCGGTTGGCCCGAACCTTTTGGTATAAGTTTGGTAAGTATGTTGCATGATACTTCTGTCGTAATTCCTCTCTTGTGGAACGGTCATAAATTGACCAAAAGTCTTCCTCAGAGTAATAGGTCCGCGCATATAGCCACTTCTGACCCCCAAGTCTGTTTACTAGCTTCTCGAGCTCATGGTTAAAACGGAGAAACTCTTTGCCTTTGGGGCCCGGCCCATAGACTCCAACACTGAGCATCATCCCGGGATCATCCGGATCGAAGTCTGGTTGGCCTCGTGGCTCTGCTACTAACCCCGAGACATGAGCTGTCGTTGAACGCACCGGACAAATCCAAAGCGGATACTTCCCAAACGAATCATCAACAAAGTCAATGAGCTCTCTGGCCCCTTCATAAGGTACCGCCACATCTTGAATAGTGTATTCGGCGAATAAACCGCTCTTGTGAACTGCATGATACATCACCCTTGTGTGAGAGATGTTATCCAAGGCCCACCGCATTAACTTGGTTTGAGGAAATAGAAAGTACTCAAACGCATATTTGCCAACCCAGAACCCGCCTCTGTCATATCGAAACAGATAGTCAGCAATTGGAATAAGGTCTTTTGCGGGGCCAGCTTCTTCAGCAGCTGAATTGGAGGCCATTTCTTCAGCATGCATGTAAAACCAGGGGTCGGTAGGACGGGTAAACGTTTGCATTCGCCGAGAGCAGTGGTGTACAGCGCTCGTAATTGATCCGGCACAAATAACTCCTCTCTCTTTGGTGAACATAATGCCGTCTAAGTACTGGTATGTTGGGTCTGGCGTCAGATGCTCAATTTTCCGCACAGCCTCATCGACGCCCATTGAAATTGGGAAATACGTCAGCTCTACTGCTGGCTCTACAGGGAGCTCTAGCAGCTGTATTTCGAGGAGAGTGGTTATGCCCAGGGTCCCAAATGAGCACGCAGCCCCGAAAAAGAGGTCAGAGTTCTCTGTTGCGGACGCAGTGATAATATCGCCGTTCCCAACCACAATCTCGATCCAGTTGACAGTTCTATCAAAAAAGCTGTGTCGATAGGAACTACTTTCTCCACCCGTTCCGGCGAATCCACCACCAGCCGTTATTCCGGGAAATTCCATGACGACAGGTGGGATAACTCCATATGGAAGTGTTGCCTTGACAAGCATATCCATAGGGACATTTGGCTCTACTAAGGCAACCTTTCTCTCTTGATCAACCATAAGCACTCGGCTAAGACTGCCTGTGTCAACAGTGTTTGAGTGAAGCTTTGTTGAAGCGCGTGTCGAGTTCGTTGAGCCATGGTATATGTGGAATGGGGTTTTGTCATTATAGAATTGTTTCACACGTGCAGAGATTCTCTGCACGATAGCGTTATGTATTTCCATTGTGAGCTGGTTCCAAAGATGCTAGAAAGCAATGTTTGGTGTGATTTTGTATGAGGGTAGTAATTTGGTTCGTTGAGTGTCAAAGGAATTAGGGGAAATAGATTGACATAAAAATGTGGCTTCACCGACTGTAGTAATAGAGTGAAGTTTCCTTCCTTTCACATGCACCAGTAATGTAAGCATACATTATGTTCTACATGTTCTACATGATAGGTTCATTAGATCTAGCAGTTTCAATATCTCGACTACCACAGTGACTGAGCTGAACACCCAGTGGCGCGTGCTATTACTGAGATCTACTACTGCAAGGGGGCTACGCCTGATCTACCCTTCTTCAACGGATAGTTTCAGCCCGGATTTTATCTGAGTCCTTTATGCGAGGGACCAGATAAATGTCCCCAACGGTTTGGTCAACAATGCTTGGCACTAGTGGATTTCTTATTTATAGTTTTGTCGCTAGGACAGGTCATATTCGTCCTGACCGCTATGTATTCACACATAAAATAAAATTCAATAGAGTTGAAGTCGACTCCTCATATTGACTGCAGTAATTTCTAGCACGTACTCGGTGTTTAATTCCAATCCAAGTGAAGAAGAATGCTCCAATTCATTGAATACGCTTGGGCATAATTCCAAAACAAGAAAAAGGGAGACAAAAGAATTATGCAGGATCATCTCCAATGACTAAAGCACAGAGAAAACCCAGCGTCTTTACTCGAGTGTTTAACGTCCGACCCTGCAATCTTTATCATTCCTAATGCTTGGACTCTGCTATGAAGTTAAACGACGCTCGTCCCACCGTCTTACCGTCGGATAACCATGGAGACTTTCTCAGACAAACAGACTCAAAAATTTGACGTTATTATTGTGGGTTGCTCCATTGCCGGCTTAACACTTGCCAATGCTCTTTCGAAGCGTAAGATCAACTACGTCGTTCTCGAATCCCAAAAGAACCTGCCACCACCTCTTACCGGGAATGCAATTACCTTGCTTCCTAATGGGGTGCGCATACTCAGTCAACTCGGACTGTTGGAAGAACTTAAAGCTGCGTCACAGTCAATCACTAGCCATTCAACCTGGCTTGCCAGCGGATATCTGCTCAAAACGGTTGAAATGTCGCAGCTTCCGTCCACGAGGTAGGAATTCGCGTCTATCCCATCAGTCACGCAACTCCTGAGAACTATCTAGACATGGTTACGACTCGGTCGTGATTGCCCGTTGGGATTTGATACATATCCTTTACAATAGTTTGATCGGGAACAGGCGCCGAGTTTTGTTTGATAAACGTGCAGTCCAATTCGATCAAAGCTCATTGGAAGAAGTCAAGGTGAAATGCGCCGATGGATCCTCATTTGCTGGGGACGTAGTTGTCGGCGCGGATGGCATTCATAGTGCCACACGAAGAGAAGCCCTCTGGCATCAAGACCTTTCTAGGGCGCTTAGTCGTATTCAAAATGTGCCGCTAAGTGAGTTGCAATGGTTAGGATTGGATAGGTGCTTGGCTTACCTTCATTTTAGAGTTGACCTCAGAGTATTCCGGCATTTACGGCATCTCAAACCCTATACCTGAGTTACACCCAGGGCAAGCGCATCGAACCTATGGGAACGGTTTCTCGTTTATAGTAAACGTTGGCAAAAATGGTCGCATTTACTGGCTTCTGTCAATCAGGTCTAAAGAAACACATCAGTGCCCCCCTCTCTCACGCTATGCACAAGACCAGGCATCAATCGATGAACAACTCCGACCATATTTGGATACCCACATTTCTAGCACGATCCTCTTCAAAGATCTGTACTACAACACCGAAACATGTGTCCACGTTGGGCTCGAGGAACTCCTTTGTGAGAACTGGGTTTCAGGGAACATTGTCTGTATTGGTGATTCCGTACACAAAGTTAGTGTGGTCTTTTATCCCTCGTCAAGATATGATCAGAAGACTAACTGTTGAATAAAAGATGACTCCGAATTTGGCACAAGGAGCTAATTGTGCTATTGAGAGTGCCGCATCGCTAGCTAATCGCCTTGTCTGTATCCTAGACGATCGCCAGGGTCGTGTCTGCTCTGACAAATGTGGGCGTGAGGCGATATTACGATCCTGGGAAGCCTCACGAAAACATAGAATGAGATTCTTCTACACATGTTCATGGATACTGGCTCGATGTGAGAGCTTTTGTGGAACATTCTTCAAGGGGCTGGGACTATACATTGGTTCATATCATGGTGAGCAAGTTATCAGCTACATATCAGATATTGATGGCCAAACAGAATACTTGGATTTCTTGTCCGAGCCTCCGCGCGTATCCAAACAAGTGTTGAAGGTGAACCATGGGTGCCTCTTTCTTCTAAATTATCTATTTGTAAAGATGGCATTTGCACTACTAGACAGTTCACTTAGGCTTTGGCAGTTTTGTTCCCCTAAAAAAGGATAGCTGATGTTTCACATCATTAGAGTCAATATGGTCGATGAATACTTCTCATTGGTATTGGGTTTGCTATCATTACACGCTACCTACACTATATTTCACAGTTTAAACCGGCATAGTAGCTCAACCGCGCACTCTGGGGTTTCAAGGAGGCTAAAAGATCCACACCTGGTTAACAGTAATCCGTATGTGCATTCCGTTAGAACAAGGCTTAGCTTATAGTATAATGTTTCCCCTACGTGGTAATCGTCAGGTATCGGCTATAACCCCCTTGCATGACGTAGTGATCGTGTGAACAACACCCATGCTTGAACGCAAACTTTCGGGGATACTATTGATAGTTGGATACCAAGTCATGCCATGAGTTGCGCTTCGTGGTGGTCAAAGACTTAAAGCCCTAGTCAATTTTTGACTCTGTGTGTAAATCTCCCATATCCAATGTACTGAGTTGCTGCTAATTTACGTGTGTGTTGGTCGGCCCACTAACGCGTACATCTGGAATGAGGTTACATGCCTCAAAAATTACTGTGTATGCAGATCTATCTAGTGTTCATCGTACGTATGCTGTAGCAATTAAATTTCCATGGTCCACCAGTACCTACGCAAGGGGCAACTACCGCGCCTTCAAAAATAAACTATGCCGTCTTGCCCTGAACAGCAGAGAACAATTGTATATTCCAATTTTTAACTATAGTCTACCTATCATACACAAGGAGACTTCTATCCCTGTTCCCCTGAAGATTTCTATTCTTCATAGTAAAATAGCTGCCATTTATGAGGACCTGACAAATTCTATGAAGCCGCATACTTGGCTACTCTATACGCCGTACCGTAAATTCGATTGAGCTACGTGACGGACCCCGTTATGGGATACCTCTAGAAGCTCCACTCAGCTATTGCCTGAATGTTGCAACTGTGGGCCCGCTCCGACATATTGGGTTCTCCCTAGATGTATCATAAACGCCGGTGTTCACTGCCACATGTCGATCACAATGCACTGTGGCGAGTCCAAGTGTCTGGCGATGGCGCATAGGCGAAGGCATATTATGTGAGACTAGGGTACTTCCTTAAACCACCTTTGAGATATTAGAGAATGGAAAATTTTTCTGACCATATTGAAAGAACGCAAACGAAGCCAAAATGGACCTAATATTAAACTATTTAGATCCGCTTATCATTGACAGTGTCTATGGCTCAGTTCGTGGCTCAATGCAACTGGGGCTCTGTGCTACTTCCCATAGTTCAAGTGTCTGTTCTGTCATCGCAGATTCTAAGCTATGGTGTAGGGAAAGTATATATAGGCAAAGCCTAAGTATTTTCATTGTAACATGGTTTGTGCATTGGCATGATTTGTTGAATTCTAGCTGATCGAAATAAACGGAAAGGATTTCTAGCTCGGTGTTTTTTCTCCTGCTTGGGACCGTTTGCCACTATCTATATTTCGATAAAGCATTAAAAAACCATCCCAAATATCATAAGAACCAAATCATACAGGAGATCTATGATTCCTTGCTCTCCCTTTTCGGCTTAAATGTCCTCACCGTCCCAATCTTCGTTGCTCAAGTTCGCGGATACGCAAAGCTTTATGATTTCGGGTCTGGGAAAGTACCTTTTTGGTACGAATTTGGGCAATTTCTGTTCTTTGTCCTTTTCAGTGATACTTGCATGTATTGGCTTCATCGGACCTTCCACATCAACTACTTGTTCAACCTGATGCACAAGAAGCATCATCAGTAAGAAGACACTTTGCTCGAGTTGGTTATTAGGGATCGTTTTGAAACTGACGCGCCGCTTGTAGGTACATTATCCCAACCCCGTTTTCTGCCTATGCCTTCGATCCTCTCGAGGCGTACATCATGAGCCTGCCCATTTATGCCTATAGCTTTTTATGGCCGATGTCTCGGCAGGCACAGCTCATTGTATTCGTGACAACAAATATATGGACGATTTTACTGCGTACGTGCCGACCCCATCCCCATGGGACTTGTTCACTTGCCGCTAACAAATATGATTCCAGACGACAATCGTGACCAATTCCATACTGTGCATCACAAGAATGTGAAACTAAACTTTGGACAGTTTCTTACACTTTGGGATCATTTAGGGGGCACCTACGCAGACCCGGAGAGATATCTCGCAGGGAAACGGGAAGGGACAGTTAAAAGTTAGGAAAGCATCGGTTTACAAGCTTATCGTGACGGATGAATGGCCAATATGGTGCAGGGAATTGGCTTTTGGGGAAATAAACAGTTGTATTAGATAAAGGGCTATATCTCGTGTCATAGGATGTAGACAGACCTAGCATTAATCATATAAAGGTAACGCTACTCAAGATCATCCTGCTAAAATTGTAAATATGACTGGTGAGAAAGACAAGGTCCTTTTTTCAAAAACGTATTTATGTGACTATAGTGCCAGTGGGTCCCACCAAGGCCCATATTCACACCCCTTCCTACGTCTACCCCTTACTATTTCGATAAGGATGCACCGCCATATATCAATATAACCCCTTTCGTCAGCCCACAAGAGAGTCAGCACGTCTTTTTCTACTTCATATCTCACTGATTCTCCATCGGTATGTGATTCGAGCGCTAGCTCTATCGGCACCTTTCTTAGCTTGCAGCATCGACCTACGCTCTCTCAGCTAGCCGCGTGCAGGCAACCTAACAGCAATGTACCCAAGAAGTCATCAACAGTTGCTGTCACAGAGTGCTACTGGTCAACGCGATCACGACCGTTTGGACCCATCAGGCTCAGCCAACTCCAGACACAATTCTGTACATATAGAAGCCCATGATGTCTCCGTATCCCTCACTACTTCGTCTTTCGAAGGTATACGACGCGCTTGGAAGACGACAAAAAGTACAGGTATACCACCACAACCATCAAGGATTCTCCACAATGTACGAGTATGTATACCACCTGCGCAGTTGACCGTTATCCTCGGAGGTAGTGGTTCGGGAAAAACTTCACTCCTGAATGTGCTCTCTGGCCGAACACAGAATGGTCGTCTAAATATTACGGGTAACATCACATACAATGGTAGCGCAGACATTGGAACGTTTCGGAGTGCCTACCTGGTACAGCAAGATATCCTTCCTGCGATGTTGACCGTCCGCGAGATATTGAGCTATGCCTCAGAGTTAAGCTTGGGCTCTGCAGGAGCCTCGGAGATTAACCATACTGTCGATAATATCCTTTCGAAGCTAGGCCTCGAAAACTGTGCGGAAACAAGAATTGGAGACAACAAGAATAAGGGATGTAGTGGGGGTGAAAGGCGAAGAGTCAGCATTGGAATTCAACTGCTAAAAGCGACGTCGGTACTCTTTTGCGATGAACCAACAACTGGTACGATAATGAATGTACGCCACGAAGTGGAGGAGTCTATCCGCTGATTTGTACGCAGGCCTTGACGCAACAACGGCTTTTCAGGTTATTCAGACTTTAAAGCGACTAGCTGATGGTGGTATGACAGTGGTAATGTCCCTCCATGCACCAAGGTCTGATGCATGGGGCCTTTTCGACCATGTTATTTTATTATCCGGTGGTCACTTGATGTACAGTGGATTGCCAAATATGGCGGGCGAATATTTTAAGGACTGTGGATATGAAATGCCTCCATTCGTGAATCCGGCGGACTTTCTCCTAGATGTCACATCAATTGACATACGCTCGGAGCCATCGAGGTCGAGCTCTCGTGCCCGGGTAGAGCATTTGAAACGATGCTGGTTAAATCGTTCGACAACCATTACAGCTAACTGTCTGTCCAACTACCGGGATATAAGTGACTATATAGACTCTGGTTCCAAAGCTCCAAGTTTGTCAAGAGTATGCAAAGTAATGATACAACGAAATTTGAAAATATGCTGGAGGGACTGGAAGTCGCTACTTGGAATTTGGTGCGCTGTTGCTGCTTTGGCTGCTCTCAACGGTTGGGCTTTCTGGCAACTAGATGGCAGCTTGAGTGGGATTAGGTCGCGCGAAGGGAGCCTCTGGGACGCAACTGGGCTATACGGATACTTGATTCTAGTTCATGAGATATGCCGTCTAATTGATGAGATTGGCCTATTTGATCACGAACGGAGAGATGGAACCCTGAGCGCATCCTCGTTTTTACTTAGCCGGAGAGCGTCGAGATTTTTCCTTGAGGATCTAAGCCTTCCACTTCTCTTCACGGCCATCTACTATCCCATGGTCGGATATCGTGGCTCAGGCTCTCAGGTTTGCATCTTTCTACTTGTCATGCTACTAACGCATTATCTTGCCATTGGGTTCGCCGGGCTTTGTGTGGCCACTACCAGGAGCTTTCACGGAGCAGGCCTGATGGGAAACCTCTTTTTCACTCTGCAGATGGTGGCATCCGCATACTTTATCCAGACTGATCAAACTCCACCGTACGCTCGATGGCTCAAATGGGTCACTCATACTTTCTATACATTTGGTGCTCTATGTGCGAACGAGTTTATCGGTGTGCATGGCCCGTACCAAGGCAACCTATATGACTGTCCTTTCTCAGCTAATCTTACAGATCCTCGCTGTAAGCAGTATACTGGACGGTTTGTCATGGATAGCTTGGGAATGCCGAAAGAGTGGATATGGCGTCCTATTGTTATCTTGTGGTCCATGACTTGTATATTTCATTTATCGGGAGCCTTCGTTCTTCATATTAAGCATCCAAAACCACCTATTACTCCATCGGAAAAGGTATGTAGCCCTAGTTCGACGGAGGTAGGGATTCGGGCAAGATACGACCGTTCATTTACTCCAGTTTCCCTCTGTCTGGAAGACTACGTCCTTAAGGCGAAACGGCGAAATGTGACCAGTATCACATCCAGGGTCTGTGGTCCAATATCCACCATATTTCAACCAGGAAAACTGAATGTGATTATGGGAGCATCAGGTAGTGGCAAAACATCATTGTTATCTTCATTAGCTGAAAGGCTTCCTCCGAGTTCAGGTTCCAAATGGTGCCGTGGAGGCTCAGCTTTCTATAACGGAAAACAGTTACCAAAGACCCAAATCAGATCGATGGTTTCGTTTGTGGCTCAGGATGATGGTAATCTGATGCCGGCACTTACGGTGGACGAAACATTGCTCTTTGCCGCTCGGCTAAAGCTGCCATCCTCAATGCCTGACAGTGAGAAGCGTGAGCGTGTTTCAGAAGTTATTACAAGATTCGGTCTGGAATCATGTGCAAGACGTCTAGTTGGGTCCGCAATCATAAGGGGAATCAGTGGCGGAGAAAAACGCCGTCTGTCGATCGCTTGTGAAGCCCTAACCATGCCGCGAGTTCTTATTTTAGATGAACCTACGTCCGGACTCGACAGCTTCATGGCACTCACTGTACTAGAAGTCCTGCAGGGTCTAGCTGCTGAAGGCTGCACTATCATTCTCACTATCCATCAGCCCACGTCGTCGATGTGGCCACTTTTCTCCAACTGCCTGCTTCTCTCACCAGACGGCTTACCGTTGTACTCTGGTGAAACGTCTGAGATGCGTCCCTATTTTCATTCGGTGGGATTTGAGTGCCCTAAGGCGATGAATCCTGCAGACTTCTTCATGGATCTTGCAACATCCGGCGGAATTCAAGGGAGCTACCAAGATAGCAAGAAGCGACTAGGCAGCCTTGTCGATGCGTGGAAAGCTCATGCGTCCTACACAAGAAAACAATCCCTTGGTTCTCGGCCCGGAACTGGTCGTGGTCTTACGGAATTGGTTTCGGATTCTAGAACGTGCAACTATCATTCTTCTGTAACAGCATTCCCGATACTTGTACATCGTGCCGTGTTGAACACTTGTCGCCAGCCAATCTCAATCCTGGCCCGGTCAATCCAGGCCCCTGGTGTGGGTCTTTTGTTAGCATTGTTTACTGCACCGATGAAAACAGACTACATTTCCATCCAAACTCGCATGGGTGTTATTCAACAGTATTCATCTCTGGCCTTTATTGGTAAGCTTCATAATTGGTCCCCATTCCCGCCAAAACGGTTCACAAACTCATTCCTGATATCTAGGTATGCTCCAGAACGTCGCTACCTTCCCACCTGAAGTGGATGTTATGTATCGCGAGACATCAGAGGGTCTATACAATATCGAAGCATTTCTAGCGCAGTACACTATCCTCGAACTTCCTTTCGAAGCTTTTTCTGCCCTGTTATTTGCTCTGTTACTATCATATGCAGCAAAATTAGCACCCGAGGCAGATCAGTTTGGTTTCTTGTTCCTAAGCGCTCTTTGCACGCTAAACAGCGGAGAGTCCATAAGCATGCTATTTTATCTTGTCTTTGGCCATTTAAGTCTGGCAGTCAGCTTCACGGCGTCGTTACTTGCTATCTTCACCGTGCTAAGCGGCGTCATGAGTCTGGATCCACCAAAGGTACTTCAATGGTTCAACTACATCTCACCAGACAAATATGCAGTAAGCAGTGTCTCGATCTTGACCATGAGGGATTTAGTATTTAGTTGCACGGAAGACCAGCGAGATGTGAATGGAAAATGCCTAATAGAGACCGGAGAACAAGTCCTGCAGCTGTACAAATTCGATCAGAAAAATCTGTGGTTGGAAGTCTTAGGAGGTGTTGTGACCATGTTATGTTATCGTTCGCTGGTGTACGTGATCCTTAAGGCCAAGGTTAAGCGGCTGAACTCACGGGGCACGCGAGATTGGTTTAGACGACACCTACGACGACGAGGGGATGAGATGACACACGAGGAAGAACGAGGCTTGGTGCTTTCTAATCTGGCTGCATGATCTACTACAGGCAGTCCACCGTTTATCTGTTTGTTCTACCACCGTTGACAGGCTTCTAGTATATACCCCTTTGTAATCGTGGTGCGCCAGCACAATCTGTTACTGAAGAATATGAATCCAGTGTGTATTCTGTCGAATCGCCTTTAGTTCTTGGCTTCATTAAAGCTGTCCACTTTTGAAGTAAACGGTTAAAGAAAAGCACTATTTCCATATTTGTAACTCAAGTATTTCTTCAGGGCTCTAGATCCTGATTGACTGTTCTAGAGCAATGCTCTTAGAACTATAATTGAATATTTTAGTCTATCTCTTCCTTATTATCTGGGAAAAGCCTTCAAGGTATTGATATACTTGACAACAATTCGTACTGACCAAATGTATAAAAGAATTGATTTCTCTGTAAAATACATAGCTTGGTATATTTCACTATTTACACGGACTAGTTTTTATCTGTTTATAGCTCAAGGTAACTCTACCTCAATTGATTTAGTGTTGATATAGAAGTCCACTATCTTTTTGAGGATACGTGGCGCATTGATGTTAGAAAAACGCCAGAAACTAAAGGCGTATCTGCTTACGCTTAATCGGAGCTACTAATATTGGGACGCTTGGACCCAGAATTTCCAGTCACTACTTTTACATGGGAAAGTGGAGTAGCCTAAAGATTTAGTGGAAATTACTTATTCAATACAAAGCAAGCCATGTTGATCACTGGGTAGATAGACACGCCACACAAGTAAACCTAGGGGCAATCTGGTGCAGAATGGGCTCCTTGCATGCCAATAGTCCTGGATAGTGGCAATTTGGAATGCCGAAAGCGACCCACAGGAGCCACTACCTCTAGTTATAATCTTTTTTTTTTCTACAGAGCACCGTCCTGCATTCCCGGAATTCTTTTCCATTTTTTGCTGACACAAACATCTAAAAGATGGACATTGGCAAATCAAGAAACTCTTCTGGTACACTGAAGGCTTCTCCAAAGGATGGAAGTCCTAAGCCACAGCAGTTGAGGCCATCTACAATCACTGAGACAATATGCTTCATTTTGTGTACAACTAGTCCTCTTGTTGTGATTTACTACTGGATCGCCTATCACTACTTTGACACCTCGATAATTGCCGCAGCCAGAACTTCTTACTCAGAAGGTCTTATTCAGTTCTTTGCCATTCGCTTCCCTCATCCAAGCATTGTAGCCATCTTAGGCTATTCCACCTGGCTTGTTCTTCAGGCCATTTTGTATATCTACTTGCCCGGGAGCGAAACTCTTGGTCCTTTAACGCCAGCTGGAAGGAGATTGAGGTATAAACTCAACGGCCTTGCAGCATGGGTCGCAACCGTCGCTTTATGGATTGCCGGAAGTACTTTAGGAATTTTTGACCCTGCATATATTGCTAAGAACTGGGAGAGCTTGATATGGGCTATTAATGTCTTTTCCGTGAGTATTACAGTGATATTCCACATCAAGGCTCAAATATTACCAGATAATGAGGGCGAGACGTTCATAACAGGCAAGTCCTTACTAGATCACTTCGGTTATACTTCGCTAACTAAACACCTTTAGGTTCGTTTTGGTACGATATCTTTGAAGGTGGTGAGCTTCACCCTCGTATAGGGAATATGTGGGATTGGAGGCATTTCTTTTGTACCCGCACTGGTGGCATCCTCACCTGGACCTTGATGTTAGTTCCTTCCATATACCCCCATGAGCAAAAAGGTTTGAAATTCGCAGGTTCTAATCTTAATGTTAGTGATTTATCCTTTGCGGCGTTCCAATATCAAACTCACGGACACTTGACAAATACCATGGTGGCCGTTGTGTTTCTACGCGGGTGGGTTGTAGTGGATTTCTTCGTCAACGAGGATTGGTAAGACAGACTCTGCTACGAATTAACCCTCTGGGATTGCAGTAATCTAACCCAGTTAGGTTTCTCCATACCCTGGACGGCATGTATGAGTCCTTCGGCTTTTACAATATCTATGGGTTCTCGGCGATGATGCCTGTGCTTTGGTCGTTACAAACACAATATTTGGCCAAGTGTCCAACAGAGCTTTCCCATCTAAACTTACTCGGTGTCATACTCCTCTATGTTATTGGTTGGTCTATCCGTTTTTCTGCAGATTACCAGAAAATGAAGTTTCGTCAGACACGGGGTGAATATTCAATTTGGGGCAGAAAAGGGGAAGGAATTAAAGCGTCATACCAGACTACAGATGGCAAGTCTCATCAGATCTTACTCCTATGCTCTGGTAAGCTTCTTCACCATGTAACTTGTATCCCAAGTAGTCAAAAAGAACTAACTGATTTTGTACGTCCTTTTTTCCTGTTAGGATGGTGGGGATTAGCTCGTCATGCAAATTATACAGGAAGCACGATGTACACTCTAGCTCTTTGCGCTGCTTGCGGGAATGGGGGCATATTTCCCTATACCGAAGTAATCATACTGATAGGATTGCACATTCATCGGTGCTATCGTGACGAAGCAAAGTGTGCAGCAAAATATGGGACAGACTGGGATGAGTATTGTCGCCGAGTGCCGTGGAGGATGATTCCTGGCCTTTTCTGACTTACAACAAGACATACTGCAGTAGTGCTTGTTCTACGAATTGCAGGTAAATTTTCAGTATGCCCAGAAAACTGACCCTGGGTCCTGGCTTGGAGTAGTATTATCTCTCTCAGAAAATGTCAAAATCTCTGACAGAGCATAATTGCGAGCTCTAGGGTATGATTTTGGGATTCCACGTACCTACACTAGATGAAGATTTTTTTTTAGGAAAAAAAGGTATAAATATAATATGTATTTCAGTCACAGATTTCATACTAGAACAGCTTCCAAGGGCTATCTCCATGATTACCACCAAAGTCTCAAATCCCTTCGTAAGGAAAGCTCCAAGGGACGTCGTGGACCACCCATACCCATAAGCACTGAGTCCAAGATCTGTAAACTCAATGTCTTGTGTATCTGTTAAACTTCAAATCAACACGGCATTTCATTTTAACACTTTTGAGAGACCTAATTCTCCATTGATAGGCGTTCTACTTGCATCTAGGGTAAGCTCATAATGTATCAGCTTTGGAAACCTGTCATACAGAGCAGTGATATTGGGTGTTTCATAATCACGATGATCAGGGTATGAGCTGCATATTAAATCACGACAGTAGCCGGCCGACCCTTCTACACCATTATATGAAAATATAATAGTATTACATTCTAGCATCTTCAGAGAAACTCCAACATCCCCTATAAATGAAAGGAAAGGGATAAGAAGCAAAAGGCCAAGTCCAGCAAGGCTTCATCTGTCTAGGGCATTTTCCTGACACTATAGCAGTGTTAGCAAAAAGAAAAAAAAAAAAAAAGAGCGAATAGCTGTGGAAGGAGAGTTCTGATACTTACCATCTGCCAGTAGGTCCCTTTAGTCCGAAGCAATTCTTGATGTGTTCCCTGCTCCACAATTCGGGATCCATGGCTAGCCTCGCTTTCGCCGAAGACAAAGATCATATCAGCTTTCTGGATAGTAGCAAGCCTGTGCGCGACCGCAACAATTGTCATGTTTCTCCTCCCCGCCAGGCGCTCCAGAGCCGCTTGTACTACCTTCTCTGATTGCGAATCCAGACTCGAAGTTGCCTCATCCAACAGAAGCAACGATGGCTTTCGTAGTAGGGCACGCGCAATGCATAGCCGTTGCCTCTGACCTCCACTGAGAGCCGTCTGTGCTTTAATGCCCAGCTCGGTGGAATAGCCCTCAGGCAATGACGTAATAAAGTCATGTATCTCAGCGTCTTTGCAAGCTTGGATTATCTCATTTTCGGTGAAGTCAGACTTATTCAGTCCAAGGGTGATATTCTCACGAATTGTTCCCTCAAAGAGTCTTGGTTCTTGGGCCACTAGCGATAGCGCTCTGCGAAAAGATGATGTTTCAATGGAGCGGATATCTTGGCCATTCAGGGATATCGTGCCACGGAAGGGATCATAGAACCGTTCTAGCATGGATATTACAGTTGTTTTTCCGCAGCCAGAAGGTCCAACGAAGGCAACGAACTGCCCGCTTTCGATGCTAACATTAAGTCCAGTGAACAGAGGGGTATCTTGAGATGCATATTTGAAAGCAACGTCAGAGAACTCGATACTAGCTCCAGATTGTGAAGCAAAATGGGCAAGTTGTTTCTGTCCGATATTGGCCGTATCTTTCGTAACTGAACTTGGTCGTAGGTTCATCACCCGGTTAGCCGATGCAGTGGCTTGCGCCATATTTGGTCCAAAGCTAAGAAATTGACCAGCTGATTGCCCTCCCTGTATGATGGCCATGTAAATGACAAAAAATGAGGTTGGCTGGTACTCTCGGGACGCGAGTAGTTGACCACCGTACCTAGTAGAGAATTTAAGTTTTACATAGACACATTTACTCAAGGAATCCTTACCAGAAGGTTAGTGCCATCGAACAAAGCTCGACGCTATCGGAGAAAGCAAATATTAGCGTCGCGTACCATGCTTTCCTGAAAGCTTTGTTTTGTTGCTGTCGCAATAGATTGGCATAGCGGTCAAGGATTGCATCTTCCATCGTTAATGCCGATACAGTTCGGAAAGCCTCAATGGCTTCTGCTGCAAACTGTGAGCTTCCAGAATACACTTCTGCGTTCATTGCCTCGAACTGCAATTCATATCTGATGCGCATAAAGGCAGCTAGGAAGGTGCATGGCAGGGCTGCAAATACTGCCACAAGGCTGAGTTTCCAACCGAATGAGAACGCGATTGCAATACAACCAACCATGCTGAATATGGAGATAACCGGGAATATTCCATTCATTCCAAGTAGATCTTGAACTTGCTTTGGATCGGTTGCGAGGCGAGAGATCAAAGACCCAGAAGCATTGTCATTCATATCGTAGAATGGTATAGGTTTTGCTAATATGCTCTGAAAATACTCCTTCCTGCAGGACGAACCAATCCTCTGTGCCCATGTTAGCTCTCATAAGACGCGCAAAGATGTACTTCATGTTCATACCACTGAAAGTGAGTTAGTGGAGTATCCTACAATGCTATAGCTGAGAGCGACCCCTAGGGCAAGGATGAAGAACATCAAAGCCCAGAAGTTGGCGGCATCAGCAAGCTGTTGACCAGTAAGCTGGAATACATGGATAAGCTTTGCAAAGAGCCAGCTCTGAAGCGGGAAAGCGGCTTCCAATAGTATCTTGTCAGTTATTGAGCTGTAGTGTGTGAAATCTCAGAACCTTACCTCCGGCACCAACTGCACCAAATATAGTCGTAAGGTAAAAAGCCCAATTTGCACGTTGTTCATAGAGAATCCGACCAATGCTCCTAAAAAAGCCCCGATTTCTGTGTTTCTTGTTTTCCTCCTCCATTTGTGGTTTGTCATCGAGAGCGGAACGAGCCAACTGGATCTCTTCTTTCAACTCATGAGCAATCTCACTCTCGTTGGTCTCGTCTTCTGCCAAGAGCTCAAGCTTTTGAGCATGGACAAGGTCATGGTAAACGCCTTTTTCAACTGTTAGAAGCTCTTCGTGTGTTCCTTGCTCAACATTAACACCGCCCTTCATTACAACGATGTGATCTGCTCGTCGAATGGTCGATAGCCGGTGAGCAATTACGATGGTGGTGCGATTTTTCGAAACTTGATCAAGGGCGGCTTGCACAATCTTCTCACCACGGACATCGATTGCACTTGTTGCTTCGTCTAAGATCAAAATGGTGGGCTCTTTCACGATGCTTCGAGCAATTGCAAGACGCTGCCTTTGGCCACCACTCAATTTGGTGCCATTTTCGCCCACCATAGTTAGATAGCCCTGTAAAGATTAGATGAAGTGGGACAAATTCAAAAGAAGTCGGCATACCTTTGGCAGACGATTAATAAATTCCTCCGCAAAGGCCTCTCTACAGGCCTTCTCCACCATATCTCGTTTCACTGCGTCGGTTTCGTTTTCCCATTTCGTTCCAATCAGACCGAAAGAGACATTATTAAATATAGTATCGTTGAAAAGGAAGGGCTCCTGCTGAACCAGTCCGATCTGAGATCTCCACCATTTTATATCCAGGCTATTGATATTGTGTTCGCCCACGAAAATGGTCCCTCGGCTGTGGTCCTCTCCACTCACTCCCAGTTGATACCATCGCTCAACAAGAGCTACAATTGTACTCTTACCCGAGCCTGATGGACCAACCAATGCTGTGGTCTTGCCTTTTTCGAATCGGGCATTCAGGCCCTTGAGGACTGCAGTATCCGGTCGCGTAGGATATGTAAAATGAACATCTTGGAAAACAATGTCTACATGAGCTGAAACATCAGGATCATGGAGGCCGCCAAGCTCAATCCTCTCGGAGTCGATCATTTCGAAAAATGAAGTCGCAGCGCTGGCGGCCTTAGAGATGATGATCAATGGCGTTGCGATATTTCCCAGAATAGTGACTGCAATCATAACAGAGAAAAACACACTATCGAGACAAATTAGCAGACACAG
Source organism: Aspergillus tamarii (assembly GCA_030556085.1). Lineage (NCBI taxonomy): Eukaryota > Fungi > Ascomycota > Eurotiomycetes > Eurotiales > Aspergillaceae > Aspergillus > Aspergillus tamarii. The sequence continues at coordinate 1,675,343 of JARVTJ010000006.1, forward strand.
ACAACCCTGGGATATAGTCATGTCCTTACGTGATGACAGTGTTGATATTATCGATATGGCCTTCCCGGTACAACTTCAGCCCAAACCAAAATGCCAAAGAAAAGCTCGAGTACATTGCGAAGAACATGAGAGCAAATTGGACTCCCATAACAGTGGACATACGTTGTCCACGCCTTTGTGCTTCTTCAACCCAGGCAGCATATTTCTTGCTGAGAGGCTCCTCAGCCCCAAGGGAAACAACAGTTCGAATAGAGCCGAATACTTCTGCTGCTATTGACGAATGCTTCTCATCGGCTTTGTCGACTTTCTGTTGAACCTTAGTAATAATGGGGACTGTCACACTACAGGCAATGAGGATAAATAAGAGGGCAGCGCTGGTAACAAGAGTCAACGCCCACGAGTACTTGAAGGCGATGATGTATGCTGCCACTAGAAGTGCTAGAGATTGGAATAGAATTGCGAGCTTATCGGAAATACTTTGTTGAATCGAATTGGAGAGCGTCGAGATGGTATTTGTGACCGTGCCCACCGACACTTGATCGAGCGTAGTAATTGGTTGGCTAAAAAGCGACTGCATATATTCCAATCGCAAGGCGGCTGAGACTCGAAGACCGATGACACGGAAGCAGAACTATGAATGTTGAGTATATTGTTCTCAACCAGTTAACTCAGTAGCTTGGCATACCATGGAGACATATGTTAAAGCAAACTTGGCGATGAAGAGGTAAACAATATACAAGCTAATATTCACGTCAGCTCATGGGTAAACAAGGTTTATCTTCAATATCCTGGATGCCTTGCCTCAGTTTGCTCACGGATGATTTGAATTGTGCTTCTGTGACCGATGTGCCGGGGATAAAATATCCGTTGAACTCGCCAACCATCTTACCGAATACGATATTCATAAGGGGCAGTGGCTATTATACAACCATCAGGTTTATAACTTCAATTCTCTCCAAGAAAAAGAGACATACCACTCCAGATCCGATAGAGCATATCAATGCTATTCCAAGTACGATGCGATCCTTGGCGCTGGTATAGGAGAGGACTCTCTGTACACACGTCAGCGGCAAATAAGGCCACCCATGAAAGGTTGATCCGCATACAAAATAGTTGGCAAAAGAGGCGGTTTGTTCAGTCTCTGCATCATCTTTGCGTCCATCTTTGCCTTTATGTTCACTTTCGTTTCGATCTGAGTTGACGACGATGCTCTCCGACGTGTCCTTCGCGGGTTGAGGAGTGACACAGAGCTCTCCGGTTTCATGATGTGGTTTCTCAGTCAAATTGGATGGCAGAGAGCTATCCGACAAACGGCCCATCATGATGAATCCGTATTCCAGTCTTTGACAAAGAAAGGAATATCATGATAGTTATTCAGGGCATGGGGAATTTATAAGGAGTATTTCCAGAAGAAGCGGGTCCAAGCGACTTATGACTACGTTCAATACGAACACGGTCTGGGCAAGAGAGATTAGATCGTTCTTCAAGTATTAATCTACAATAATTTCCATTCAGGGGATTAGTAGTTATTTTAGTCCCTAACCTAGCGCCTACACCTTTGCCACATTTAGGATTAATACGTATCCACAGTTAACATGATCTATGAGTGGAGGTTCTTAAAGCACAGACTTCCGGGAATCCGGGGATTTTTTAAGTCCGGGCGATCGAGCAGGCAACGTGACTGACTGGTAGGAGGCTTTTTTCCCATCCGGGATTTCGGACTTTGCGACACCCCGTTCCAATCCCCTTACTTTCATCAGTCATCCCACTCTCCCCGAACAAAAGAAAACACGATGAGCTCCCGGAAACCGCCGAAGTACATATCGGTAAGTTAATAAGAGCCTCACTTTATTCATTTCGAATGACATTCTAATTAGAGTTGGTCTCAGTGTACTCGCTGCCAATCCAAAAAGGTATTAGTCGGAAAAATTCGCTTGCAGAAGAAGACCCCAAGAATGACGTCAAGGCTAGATTCGATGCAACAGAGTCCAACCTCAATGTGATAAATGTGAAGCCATCGATGCGGAATGTATATATGTACCTCGAAAAGCTCGAGCAAAGAAACAGAGGTATGACATATCATCCTACGACAGCCCAAAAAACAAAAAGCGAGTTTGAATCACTCATAATATAATGTACTAGTAATCCAACGGAAAAGGACCTTTTACTGGACATACTCAGACGTCTTGAACGTCTAGAGGACCACTGTAACATTAGATCGGATAGTGAAGGTCATGGCGGTGCATCTCGCTCGATGTCGGCTTCGTCCGACATCACTGGAGCGAGACCGGCAAGCATCGATTTGCTACACGATAGTCAGCCTCTAACCCCAAACACACAACCCGTGATCCACAGCATGTTGAACTGGATAAAAGATGATGGGACCAGGTCACTGCTTTCTTCCAATGTGTTTTGCCATTTGCGGAACGTGGAGTCTCGCCTTTTTGAGAACAAAACATGTGTGAAAGCTGTAGAAAATGCCATGGAGGAAGTTGAACGCCTGGAAAGCACACGAGAAATCAACGTATCGGATCCTCCTGTCATCACCAAAGAAATGGCAAAGAGGTGGGTAAAATGTGTGTGCTATTCGATCACTTGGGCACTGGCATTTTGCTGATCGGGTCGGCTAGCATACTACGAAATCTACCAGTTCGAGGGGTTTCGAGTTCCTCTTGAGAAGAGCTTCGTCATGTCTATCCCTGAACTGTTAGAAATACCTCACGTTCACCTGGACAGTACATCGAAAATCATTTACTACAACATATTGCTTCAAGGCATTATTTTAGATGCAGAATATCTTCCTGAGAGAGGTAAAATCATACAGTATCTTTACCAGAGTAGTATGATGTTGGTAAATGACTGGCTAAGCCACATCGAAAACACGCTCCCGGACATGTTTGCGGCTTTTGTTATGGTAAGTATATGTATAGAACATCAATTATATGGAGTCCAAGGCTGACAATTTCCCTTTAGATATCGATGACGCTCGAGGGTTGTAATAGCGAAATGTCCTGGAAGATTTTCAGCTATGCCTGTAATATTGCTCGGGCTCTGGGATTCTTCTCCGTCGATGAACAATCGGACGGACAAAATCCTCAGTTTGTGTCGCATGGTAACAGTGAATGTGAGGTGGATAAAAATCGAAAGCGATTCGAATTTTGGCATCTTCTGAGGATGGATTGTCTGTTCCGTCTATCATTTGGCAAACCGGCCCTTATACCCGGTGGGTCATGGACAGTAAACTTCCCTGATCCCACCATTACTGGTGTTGACGACGCGTCTACGCGCTTTATCCAAATTCATTTCCTAGCATCGATGCGTCTCACATTAACTCTATTGAAATACTTGGACTTGGTGGACGTTGAAATGCATCAAGATACGGATGTGTATGATCAGGCGCTTGATAGCCTCATTGCAGAAGTGCAAGCAATAATGTCAGACTGGAACGCGGTATGTTGTTGACTGGCCCTGATCCATGGATAATGATGGCTTATGATCTAACATAACGAAGGAGGAACTTTTCAACAGCGCCACTAATCATGTTGATACTTGGTTCAGTGCGGATATTTTATTCAGTAGCTACAAGATGCTCATCGTCTTCACGCAGTCCAAGAGATGCAACCAGAGCAGTCAATTCCTTCCAAGGCACACTGTAGATGTCGCGAGGAAGTCTTTGGAAATGTTTCAGTCTCTAATGAGTGCGGAACTGCACGCGTACTGGGGTATTAGGTATGTACTATTAAAATGTATAGTTCTCCCTTGCTAACCACAGCCTCCTTGTCATAGTCTCATACTACTGCACCAATTTATCCCGTTCTTTATTCTTTGCGCGGATATTATTGGATCCCACAGAGACAACGAGCTCGAGGACGACATCGTCCTGGTGTCCTGGCTCAACGACTTTGTCGACAAGGCAGCGGAGGAACGACCCGAGCTACGGCCTATTGCCGCTATAGTAAAGGCGATGAGTATAGCTTGCCAACAAATACAAGTCCCCGCTAGCTGATTCTGTAGGGCTACTAAACATGTAGATGGCTGGGCTTGAGCTCAAGCTTGAGCTCGTCTGCCCTTGGTTAAGGCAGGAGATCACTCCTAGCGAGGCACTTTGTGCCCTGTTGTCGTCTACGGCTAACATTGATGACATCAATCAATAATCTAGTACTGGTTGACCAAAAAGCGCAGCTATGGTTGGACTTCCTCTATGGGGGAAGTCCTTGCGAGTACAAAAAGCGAAAAGAAAGTTCCACTTGCTATATCTTAGGCACAACGATCATGGATGTTAGGCTTAGATTCGTGGACTATGGAGTATGGGCCTATAATGCCTCTCGTTACTCATTTAGCACTGACGGTAATGCAACCTCAACCTACGAAACTCGCATTGCCTTCAATGTTGGCCTCCCAAATAAACATGTTTTCGATACTACCTCCCCTAAGAATCACACAAACATTCCATGTTGTTTTATCAATATAACTCCTCTGTATACTATCTAAAGGAAATTTATTTCACCCCTCCACTCCTCAGTGTCAAGTTTGAAGACCACGGTGCTACACGCCAATCATCGGTGTCACTCCAGGTTCAAAATAGGTGGTTTCTGTCCAGAGCCAATACGATTAGATACAAAGATGAATAGTTGTAAGTAGGTTTTTCCAAGTGATAAAGCATATTTTTGCTTGTTGCGTAATATTTCGTAACCGATTAGGAGTCGATCTACTGTCGGATCCATTAATTAGATATATATAGCGATCTGTTTCGTGCCGGCTAAACCTTGCATTTTCATGTTATTCGAAAAGTCATAGGAGTATCGCTCTCTCGGGTTACTATGCTAATAATATACCATTATTACTACTATAAAATACCCTCTTTAGCATATCTTCCCATTGTTGAGTTCGCAGCCGTGCTCAAATTCTATGCAGTTTTCGGTATATTTCAAGAGAGCGTAAATTTTGTGCAAGTATACTTTTGGCTGATAAAACAAATTAAAATACATCTTTTCAACAAGCATCCGATGTGGTGTAATGGCTAACATCGCTGTCTCTCACACAGCAGCTCGGGGTTCGATTCCCCGCATCGGAAGTTATCTTTTTTGCTTTATTGCTTTTGTCCCGTCGTATCTTTTCTGTCTATCATAAACCCCCATTTGCGCATTACTTCTTTATCACCTAATATATAAGTATGTGACATGGTTTTTCCCCCTTCTTTTGTGATTTTTATTTCCCCAAGCAAATCATTCGTCTTACGTACCTTATTAGCCTTTAGTCCATGGCTTGCGAGCCGGGGTTAAACCTAATCCCGGATTCCCGGTCAATGCCAGCCTAAGCGAGAAGGGCAATCACCAATATAATCCGATTGATCGGACGCATTTGCTGACCCGCCATTGGGCAACCAAGAAATACCCAGCTAGTACTTAAGTTCAGACACGAGTATCCTGCCTTTGTATCACGAGTTGGGACATTCCATCATCAACCGAATCCCTTAATTGTCCCCATCATGACATCCAACTTCGCGTTTTAACCCTTGCACAACATGACGGCTATTGAGATTGAAATAGTTTGACTTCGCTTGCGCAGTAGGCCTTTCAGCCTTTCAATACACAAGAATATAGTTGTTTAGCTCTAACGGGTGGAACATCAGACGTATTCTTTATCAAATGGCGTCCGTACTACCTCAACTACAACCCGCACCGGCACAGCATTCCCAAGAGTGAATTGACCGATGACTAGTTGAGCGATATGACCCCGGAGCAAAGAATGTCTTTGTTCAGCCCCATGAGTCAGATTGGGCGCTCGGCCGGTATTTATTCCAAAGGTGAAAGTATGACTGGGAATACTCGCGATACGCATCGCCTTGTTCATCTTTGTGGAACCAAGACTCCTGAGATTCAGAGTGCGCCCAGTGGAGAAGATCCTTGCTGCCCATCATGATCTGGAGAGGGATACCGCATCTAAAGAGGTCTTGACCGGGCTGGCTGTTGATTTGGGTTCAATGCGAAGCAGGTGTATGAGTGACTGGGTTTTGAGCTGGCGGCAGATGTTGTGGACGAAGAAGCCCCCAAGAATCAAGAGGAAGAGAGCAACACGGGTGTCCCTCGTTACGTTATTCAGAATGTGCATCGCTTGGCTGGCGTGCAAGATCCCTCTGGGTTTATCGAAAGCTTTACGAAGGTTAAGGAAGATGGATCTCAGCCCCGAAGAAGGGCAGTATTCTTCTATCAGATTCTATAGTTTGAGGGAGTGGGGATGTTGTTCGAAGTCTTCTGCCTATACCCTCAGCAGTTCCATTAGCTTAGGTCCTTCTCTACCATTGCTTCTTGATCTTATTCAGTATTACTAAATTACTAGTTCATACTATCTTTGCTATCTTTCAAATCCCCGATAAATGTAGGAATCTAGTCAGTTGTAGCGGCATTCGCTGCGCTGGTATTAATAAGCTCCCCCCACACTAATTTTGAATGATAGCTTCAATATGATCATCTCACCCCACCCACATCTTAAGTTTAGCCGGATTAATAATACTGTCGGTGTGGTTAACTACTTATTTCATTGCCTACTGAACATACAGTAAATCAAAGAGTTTCCCTATTCCATCCTTCATAGCGTCTCACATCATCATGCCAGCGAAAGTGTTTGTGACCGGAATTACTGGTTATATCGGTGGCGACGCATTCCACGTCATCCAGCAGACCCATCCGGAGCTCGAGTTCTCAGCCCTGATTCGAACCGAGGACAAAGCTCAGAAAGTACGCGAGAAGTATCCGAAGGTGAGGGTAGTGCTGGGAGATTTGGACGACGCCGACAAGATTGCCAAAGAGGCTGCATGGGCAGACATTGTGATCCGTTCGTTTGGAAAACCTTATAATTTAATACCCGAGCTACTCCAACTGATATCATTCAGACACCGCCGATGCTTCGGACCATGTTGGGGCCGCAAATGCCATCGCGAAGGGGATGACCGAAGGCCATAGTCCCGAGCGGCCGGGATACTGGTTGCATACTGGTGGTACCGGTATCTTGACCTACTTCGATTCAGAAGTACGCAAGGTCTCTGGTGAGCCTGACGACAAGGTGTTTAACGATTGGGATGGTGTCGACGAGCTGGTAAATCTGCCTGCGGCTGCATTTCATCGGAATGTGGATGAAATTGTATTGGACATTGGTTCCAAGCATTCCGACCGTGTCAAGACGGTCATTGTATGCCCTCCTACTATCTACGGCCGTGGCAGGGGCCCCGTGTCAGGCCGCGGTCGACAGGTCTATGAGTTGGCTTCGTTTATCCTGACGCAAAAGTATAGCCCCCAACTAGGAAGGGGCTTGGCTCGGTGGAACAATGTGCACGTCTACGACCTAAGTAGGCTATATGACGGCCTGGTGCGGGCCGCTCTGGACCCTGCAAGAAAGGACGACAAGGAAATTTGGGGCGCCAAGGGTTACTTTCTCTCTGAGAATGGAGAACATGTTTGGGGGGACCTATCCAGGCTGATCGGTCAGCAAGCTTTCAACCTTGGTCACCTTACGCAAGAACCAGAGCATAAGGAATGGTCGCTTGACGAAGCCCTGAAATCACCCGCAGGCTTCGAGGCTGCTAGCTGGGGTTTCAACTCCAGAGGTTCTGCTCTTCGAGCGACAAAAGTGTTAGGCTGGAAGCCCCAAGAACAGGGCCTGGAGGCCGAGATCCCTGAAATCATCCGCGCTGAGGCAGCTAGACTAGGCCAGTGAGCCTCACATGATCCGTGTCTGCATGAGTTGGGTATTAGGACTATGATAGGCAGTTATTATTGAATGGGAGTCCTACATATATGGTTTGCGTAATAGATATTAGTTCTATCTAATCTTGTATCCTTTCACAGCCATAGGCCCTTGTGCGCGGTCCAAAAAGAAAATGGCCATTATTTTTATGACCCTAACATCTCAACAATCTACCTGATTGATCGTATCTCCTACACACCACCGCTCAACGGTACATTTTACAGCAGCCTGGAGATTTTGTAGCGTTCTTTCAGCAAACCAAGCAAGATGAGGCGTCAAGACCAAGTTCAGGTTTGCTGCGTCGGGGTTCAACAAAGGCGAGTCTCCTCTCCCAATAGGCTCATTAGCATAAACATCAACCGCTGCTCCTGAGATGCTCTCCTCTTTAAGTGCATGGAACAAAGCGCCCTCGTCCACGATGCCACCTCGAGCAACGTTAATTAGTACAGCCTGAGCGGGCATTATGCGTAGCTCCTCGATCGAGATCAGGTTAACCGTTTCTGGACTTCGTGGCAAACATAGAATTAATACTGTAGCCTTTCTCAACGTATCTTCAAAAGAGATCCGGCCTGGTCGCGGAGTAGCCCCCTTACGCTCGGCCACTATCACATTCATCCCAAGCCCATGAGCTAATTCTTCGATGCGCTTTCCTAACGATCCGTATCCGATGATTCCCACGGTCTCATCACAGCACAACAATGGTGCCTTTCCATCTGCAGTACGAAGTTGCTTGTGAATTGAGCCGTTCATTTTCCACTCCGTGTCATGTGTCATGTCCGCAGGCACCGCAGTCGTGATATTGTTCAGAGTGACCAGTTTCCTCCGAGTAGCGAAATAGAGCCCTATTGCATGTTCGCTCACACTATCCACATTTGTACCGGGACAGTAACACACGTCTATCCCTCGAGCTTTGGCGGCAGATTTATCAACACAATCTGTTCCACTTGCCATGATCACTATCAGGCGCAGTTTTGGAGTTATTTGGGGACTCAAAGTCCCCGCCGATAGTCGAATCGTGGTGGTTAAGATGATCGTGGCATCCTTGACGCGAGAAGCGAGATCTGCTTCATTGGTCCAGCTGTAAACGTCGAGAGAGTATGGCTGGGCTAGATCGAAGCTTGGAATTGGGCAATGAACAGCCTCTATGGCAACTATGTGGTGTTTATTCTTGTCCGTGGCCATGAGGGGTGACAAGGAAGACAGATACACGAGTATGGCAATTTGAAATATAATCGTGAGATGTTTTAACTAGACACCTTGTCAATTCTGATATGCGTGCATGATGTATAGAAAGACATAGGGCGCAGAAATCCACATGTCCGGTCCTAACCGAGATAGAGAATGACACAGGGCGCGGAATGAGGTATCTCACTTTTAGACCTCCGATCTGTGTTATCGCTAGGAAAAGTCGGTCCCTAGGCTATGGAGATCACTCGGTCCGAACTTTCCAAGCACAATCGGAATGCGGACAATTGATCGGTTGATACCAGAGCCCGAGGGCTCTGCCTTTTTTTCTGATGCCGAGAATGCTTAATGCCGGTCATTGAATCTCTCAGATATCCCAAACCCCTTAGCTCTCCTCAATGGGAAATATTATTTCTTTCTTTCTTTAGGGTTTCACCAGCACAGAAACTTATAATAACCTCACTACAGTTCTAACTCCCCAGGAATAGATCTGCTTAAAACGTGCAAATTGAGTCTCATATATACGCCAGAAAGAACTGACTTTAAAGCAATAGTTTTAAAGGATTTCATGACCAACATAATTCTGTAGAATTCCTTAGTCTACAAAAATCTTCCCCTCTGACACAAAAGCCGCCTGACCAGCAAGATCAATCTTCTGCACTGCATCCTTCTCCTCATTCAACGTAACTTCCACAATGATATGACTTTGCCTTCCCATCTCTGAGCCTTGGTCAATGTAAAGTCGGTGCCTCCGGCCCTTTTGACTATTAGTTAACGCAAGATAAGCGCCCAGGGAGCATCCGCCACTTCCACACGCAGGATCTTCCAAGTTAATAGCAATCATGCGCACACGAAGCTCCCAGACGGTTGTACCGCCCTCTGACCGAGTTGCCAATAGTCGGTAATACATAACACCGGTGAAAGATGGTGTCCAACCCTCATCAAGCTCAAGCTCAGGACTTGGTCCCGGGACAAGACCAGCGAACAAATCCGCCCTCTCAGTTAAATCCACCAGCGCATACGTAACGCCCTTGACCATGGATACTACAGGTGATGTATCTATTACGCCATGCAAATCCGATGCTGCCGTTAAAGTCGCCTGGGCTGGGAGTATCCGGCTGAGTGCCGCTTGTTGGTGAATGTGTATGTTATGGGGAACTCCTGCGGAGACGACTTGGCTAGTTTGATCGTAAGATATTGCGACAGGCCCGGCCTTAGTATTTATGGTCAAATTGGATAGACCGCTGGCATCGTTGGTTAACAACTCCCGGAAGAGCAGATGGCCTGTGCCAATGATAGGATGACCGGCAAAGTCCATTTCATTAACTGGAGTGAAAATGTCCACCCGAGGACTTCCATCGTGATCCGAAGGGTGCAAGAACACCGTTTCGGAGAAGTTGAATTCCCTGGCGATCTGTTGCTTTTGCTGCTGCGACAGTTTGTGATCGCCAGTCTTCACGATAGCGAGTGGGTTTCCCTTGAACCTAAGCGATTCGTTCAGCTACCAGAGGCCGATAACAATTTTAAAAAGGATAGGGATCTGTACCTTTCTGATGCAAATACATCAAGAGTGACTAGCAGTAGGTCAGCGGAGAAGTTGTTATGGTGAGCTGGGATTTTTACCATATGACGCCTGTTCGCCGGACATTATGAGCTTGTGCACGAAGAATTGTTAACCCGAATTAATACAATTACCGGAGAGCTTTTTATTTAAGGTGTCGATCTTTGGGGATCTCAGTGTCTTGCGTTATGTATTTTAAGGACGTAGTTCTCTATATAAAGTGTGTGAAAATCGGTTAATATCGGAGACCCACCCACGCCCTGTGTAGTTCAAATGAGTCAAGAACCGCACAGAGTAGCTCTATCACTTCTATAAGGTATTCAGACCTTCAATAGTCCCGATAAAAAGTTTTGGTTTATCAGAGCCAATAACTAGGCAGGCTTCAAAGGCGGATAAAGCATGAGCGAGACGCATACTGGTGTTAAAATATCGCTCCTCATGTCGCTGTAGGAAATGTGGACAGAAGATATTTGAGAAAGAAGTATTCTCATAAAAATTTGATTACGATCTCTGTCAAGGGGGGCTTTACAGGTTTCATACCTAGGGAGAGGCGTATGCAACGGCTGATTGCGGTTCAGCAGCAAATTATTCTCACATGTATGCCAGCCATTGTGGTTACAGTCCAAATAAGTGATCCCATAGGAAGAATATGTTTTTTTTAGCCTACGCGAAGAGAAAGAAACAAGAAGCAAACATAGCCATTGGGGTTATACCAAATTTCACTAAATCCAGATTTAGTATACAATGATCAAGGAGTCATGTCATAGATTCATTAGGTAATTGCTTCTGCACGGCATACTAGGATGTCCGATGATTGATTATTTCTCATAACCTTCAGTAAAGGGCCATTGGCCATTGGCAGCGACATCGTGGATCATGCTTTTATACCGGACTGACCTCATAGGAAGATCTGCTGTGGAATGTAGGTATATGGATACTCCAACCCAGACATGAATTTTATTCACATCTGGGATATGCAACAGCTTCTTCGTCTTGTTATCATACAGAATGCTACATTGGAGACTCAAAGGTTGTCTTAAATTAATGAGGATATTATCTGAACGCTTAGGTTAACAATGTAGCCGCTCGGATTAAAATGTTGGTAATTTCCTTTTGAATCGATCTACCATAAGCTCTCCTGAATGCTCACAGGTCTAAATGAAGCTATTTGTTGGATTCCGCTGTCTCAACGTTATGTGATAGCATGCTCAGGCTATCAGAATCAACTAAGTTATGGAGTCTCTACGTTAGGAGCTATCTCATATTAACCACCTACTCATCTTACTAGTATAATTTCACGTTGAAATAGGATTAGCTTGCCTAGGTTTAACATTTTCAGGTTGCTACATGTTATCCTTTTCGGCAGCCGATGTGTGGTCAAAGCTGTATTGTCCTAATACTTCTATCCCAGCTTATTGGGCGCACATCACGCTTCCGATAAAGTCCGAAACACATTTCAAGCCTGACCAAAGGCGTGTCATCTTTGTTCATATGCCAACCAGTTGGAGTGAGAAAGATGAGGGATGTCCCTATGCTTGACTGTCTTTCGTGAATATTCATTTACAAGCCGTCAGCTTCATCTGTCAAACGTAAAGTTTGAGTCATAGCGTTGTTGTTGTTGTACGTCCATCACGAGCCACTTGAATTACCTCTTCATCTTGAAGGCTCAGAAGCTTTAGACATTGGTTGAGCTCGGCCACTTCAGATAGAAAGGATTCGATTTATCATGGAGTAACCCTGTTCATTGAGCTGTAACACCTCATCGTGAGCTACATGCGCCACATAGAGATTGAAAAACTAAGCTAAGCGCACTCAGAGCATATAAAATCTCGAAGGCTTCTCCTTGCCGACCTCTCATTGTCTTCTAGTTTTTCTCTTTTAATTTAGGTAAATGTATTCTGCCGAAACATCTTGTCAACGGTCCCCTTTCCAGTACACATCTTGAACAGCTCTATATTGTACTTGGGCATACTATCTATATAAAAATGTTTACTTGGCTACTTCTTCTATTAAACCTTTTTGACTTTGTACTGGGTGTCCCATGGCATAGAATTCCATTACACCAGAAGCCCCTTGCTTGCCAGGTATGATGTTACTTGCATGGACACGCTTGTGATCAACGGTCTATCTATACGAAGTTGGGCTTTTGCAAAGGGACGAAAAAGCATATGACTGATGAAGCATGTAGGATCATTTCTCAGATGACAACTTCCTTGAACCCTTCCATGACAGATGCTACAGCCCACGCTACAATACAGGCACATGTCATCGAGAGGAAATGCTAGTGCCCTCTGATTCTTGTACAGTCATAGCCCCATCAACCGTTGAGATCCTCGACTCCCACAATCCGCATGACCATTTTCCAGGACAACGCTTCGCTGTCAGCCGCAAGGGTGATGACCAGAAGATAAAATCTGTGCTCACATTCCAGCCTTTGGCAAATGGCGAGAAGACATGTACTCTCGCAATTGAGATTCCAGCCATGCTAGAAGGCCAGTATGCTCATGGTTCGACGACTATGGAGGTTTGGGCTGTTGATCAATCCGAGACGCCAACGTGGGATAACCAGCCCCACAGGGATAAGACCGTTGGGAAAGCCACATTTCCCACGTGGGAAGTGCAGCAGGGCTGGCTGCAGCGCTTTATGCCTGTCGATTGTGAAAAACAAATGAGCTACATGGTCGAGCTGAGCTATCCTGAGGGCGATGGGAATGTGCTCTTTCGGAATCAGCTTATGGGGAAATCTGGGACCCCAGCAATTGGCTGGAGAATGCTTCAGGGTGGATGTTAGGTGGCGAACTTTGGTTACTCAGCACGTTGGTCGGTTACTGGTGGGTAATGAGAAGTTCGATTGTTGGTTGGGTCCTGGAAATTCGCTCTTACTAGTGTTCGGGTGTGGGTTTTCTCTCTGATTTGGTGAGCAATTGCAACTGATAGTGATGTGGATTCAAGGAAATAGTTATGTATAACCGTGACCTGAATGCGACAGCTTCCCTCTTCCTCGGCTCAATCCTCAGAAGACAACTAATTCTATTGTAACATTCGAACTTAGGCTGGAAAATTTAGATGGCTAGCTCCATATGAGATTCATAGTTCTTGACAGTCACGCTCTTGTAGCTACTTATATTACCGTCCATACGGAAGCTTGCTAATAAAGATCCAACACAGGCAAAGTTAGTGCCAAAGGCATGGTGGTGATATTTCGAACTAATACATTATCCACATCACGGTACGATTCACATCCTAAGTACTTCACCTATTCCATATTGACTAGTCCCACCCGTAACACTTCCCACAGAAACCATCTAATGGAAAATAGCCCAGACAGGGCCTGAAAATCAATTAATATGCATTCTCCAAAAGAAACCGGGATCGAACCACTACTTACCCTGTCCAGTGTAGCTAACACTGGTGCAATCATCACAAGTAGCAACATTGTTATTCCAGCATCCCTTATCCGTAAAGATTGACATCATGACAGAACCCATGTCGTGAGCCTGGAAGGTGAATTTTCCATTGCCATTAACTGGGCCGATACAGCTGTTACTGTTGGCAGAGCCGGTGTCGGTACATGTTCCCTGAGGGCCGCACATTTGGACATAGCCGGCTGACGCGGTAGCGACGAAAACAGGGAGAACGAGGCTCTTGAATTGCATCTTGGAGGTGGATATAGCTTCTTGAAAAATAAGGAATTGACAAGACCGAGAGATGGTGTTGCTAGATATCTGTTTTCAGGAGGGGATGTGTGCCGGTTTTTATACTTGGGGATGGGCAGCTAATACGTGATAGAATATGCTGATACTAGGAGGGTGCTGGCCTCCAATTCTCCCTTGAACACCTGTACTCAGAATCAAGTACATAGAGCTTTACTTCGGAGTTCCTTTCCATGTGCATATACGCGTGTGCATATACGCGCAATGTTCCAGACGAGTTCCGCATTTCCTGTGGACAACAGATACTGGTGGGCTAGATGTATGGTGGAGTTTTCTAGGCTGGCTACATTACTACATGCCGAGCCTCTAATATGCTGATCGCAGGTATTCCAAGCGGCGCCGAGAGGCATCGCCACTACCCCACGTCTTAAACTCATCTGCTGATTAGTCTGTAGTATTCTCGGTGGGGGCCAGACGTCAAGTTGTGGAGAAGGGAGACTTGGATAGTCGTCTTACCAACATTGGGGTCGTCAATTACATCAACTATAGGGGGTTAGGCATAGGCAATTACTGGTCCAAGTAGTGAAGTATCAAGGTCCCTGGAAGTGTACAAAGTACTAGTACTACTGCCAGATACTGATGGAGCTGACTGAGACCAAATTTGAATTGGTCGGCTCTATACGGCATAAGCTGAAACCATTCCCCTTTGGATTATTATATACCTGCCAAATCTGTATTAGTGATGCCCATCTTTACTGCATCAGGGAATTGTGAGGCTGGCAGTGCCTGAAGCGATCGTTCGGCTACTTACTATATCAGTTTATACTTGCAGTCCTCAGTACTATCAAATTATAATACATTGTTAACAAGGCTTGCAGTGCAACTGAAACAAATGGGTTAAATGGTTGGTACTAACATTCTATTGGAGACCACGGTAAACGAAGTATCTGTTAATATCACCTCTCCTGACTAAACGAGCACATACCGAGCTGGCCCTCGGTCTGCTATTGTAACCGAGGACCTGGGGGCCATAATGCTACGAACCCCTAAGGACAATGTCTATCGTAACAGCGCAAGTGAACGTAATTTCAGGTCGTGTGGAGAGGGGTGTTCATCGCCAAAGAAATAGGCAGAAGGGTGATTGATATACGTTGTATTTGGGACCGAACTTTGATCGAGCTGGCGTTCTCCGAGTCTCCCAAGCTCCTAGCGAAAATAGTGGTGGAGAAGGGTTTTTTTTGCCTTCAACCTTTGTACATAGAATCGTCGTAGAGAAATCGGCAAGAACCCGACTTGGAGGATCGCTGCTCCTTCTCTACTTTGTAAAACTTGTCAGTTTAGTCTATAT
Source organism: Aspergillus tamarii (assembly GCA_030556085.1). Classification (NCBI taxonomy): domain Eukaryota; kingdom Fungi; phylum Ascomycota; class Eurotiomycetes; order Eurotiales; family Aspergillaceae; genus Aspergillus; species Aspergillus tamarii. The sequence continues at coordinate 1,690,833 of JARVTJ010000006.1, forward strand.
TGTACAACGTAAGGGTCTCTCATGAATAGAATAAGGAGATGCCTAATCTTACAGATCTTTACCAGTGTAGTACTGGATCAAGGGACTAGTGCCATTATTTATAACACTCAGGGATGGGTTCTCTAATATAATAATACTTATCTCCCGAGAGCCCAATCGGTCAGCACGGATGTCACAAATGCTGCCTTATAAGATTCGTGGTAGCCTCGGCGACATACCCTTATATTCTAAAACCGCATTTAAATACGCCCCGTGTGGCCTCGGATCCAAAAGCAGTGTTCAAATAGGGAAAGGCTCTGGGGGTTCCGGACTTGAGTGATGATTTAGCTTGCGGCTTGATCCAGCAGCCAGTAATATATTATGTGCGGTGGTGTCTGGAAGGGAATGTCAAGTCGAATGTATATCACCTTCTGGTCTCTAATTGGGTTTCACATCTGAAAATCGAGTGCTCCCTCCAATTAATCAATTAGAAACAAAATAAAAAAGGAGAGGGAAGTCTTGTATCGGTAAATAAGTAGCGCTTTGCGACTATCTGAGCTGGGAGATACTGGCTTCAGGAAGCAATGCACAAATGACGGGGCAAGGAGTGATATTGGGATTGACCCCCGGAGAAGAAATTGATACCGCTCTGGTAGGTGCGGAAAGTGTTATCAGAAAGCCGTACTTGTCTAAACCAGAGTATGACATTTATCATTTTGACGACTCCTATTTAGCCGATCTGCTTTGTTTTGGCGATGAACGATATTTCTGTGTGTCTGAGTCAGATTAGCATATCAAATCAGCGTTCAGGAGTTTTTCGCGAAGCTTGACTATTATATAAGCGGTCAAAAGCCCTCCTAACTAGATGCGTTAGACATATATTGAATCAATAAATTATACACTCTTAATTTCTTATGTACTTAAATCTATCGTATTACCATGAATACAAAGGATTGAAGCAGCGATAAACCCTGAACCATATAACATCATCACATACCATGGTTTGGCAATGAACAGCATAACTCTCTTAGAAGCGGCCCATCAACATTTGGTAGAGATTTATAACCTATATAGGACCTTTATTATTTTGTACTCAGAACAGTTACTGCTTAGCTCCCCAAGTTCAATAATGTTCTCCTTATAAACACCCACGCGTGTAAGCAGCGACGTCTACTATTTGTGTATAGTTACACCTTTTGAGAGCCAAAACAGTTGTGTAAAAATAGAAGCTCTCTTGATATACGGTAGACACCTGAGGTACTGGAACACGATACTAACACCCTTGATTTAGACCATATTGTGGAAAGGCGCATAGAGCAGGCCCCTTGGCTTCACGTGGGTATCTGGCAACTGTCCACTGTTTGGCTGCTTGACACGGCAGAACCCTTCTTATCTAGCTTTTAAGACAAGGGGCATAGTTATAATTTAAAATGGCAGTGTTTTGTAAGTTGACTCAGGACATATTGACATACGTCAATATCTGAGGAGGAACGACTTAAAACACAGGCAACAGTTATGTCCTTCAAAAGCGCTCATGCCAGTGGTCTTTGTTGATCTCTCTTGCAAATGGATGGTGGTTCGGCCATTACCAATACCTATATTTCAACACGGCTAAAGCGCACGCTTCTTGCCCTAGCTGACCCATATGAGATGGATGAATAAGAACTAAATATGCTCTATTCCGAGCTTAAACAACAATATGGAGCGAGTAGAATTCTAACGCCAGTTGGAAGCCGAGAAGCGTTACCGCATGCGAATCTAACGCAATGTATAACCTCACTATGCCTTTTACGAACATCATCGGCAAACGAGACTTCAGGTCATAATGGTCTTCGCTAATACTCAGATTAATGATATTAAACTCTTCACATGCAGCGGTATCCGCTGTACTCAAGCAGATGTGTGACTCCTAATATTGTTCTCTAGGAAAGACAGAGGTGCCTACAGTAGAGGAAGCTGAGATAAACAAGCAATCTTCGAAGCTTGCTGAGGTCGTGTATTGACCCTGAGGGTTATACATAGTACAAGGCCTATCAGCCGGCACTTGGAAAGCTTGCTGAAGCCCGAGAGATGTTGCAGGACATAGTTAGAGAGGGCTGGTGAATTTTTGCAACAAACGCTGGGCTGCAAGGAGCGGTACTGCATAAATCAAGAAACCCGAGAAATGTCCTTTCGTCCGTATATAGTCTCTTATACTGGTTCTACTGGGGCGTTGTGGGTGATAGGTCCGAGCGAATCAGGTATCTTCAGATGTTATTTGCGGCCCAGAAGGTCGGTTAGTGAGCACAGAAGCACCGCTTCATGTGATAGGGTGGATCTTCAGGTTCCCTTGGGTATATGCGCTTGATTTATATCGGCTCGGTCACTGTCCGGTCGGCTCGGGCTCGCCAAGACCAGGGATTATAGGGCCGACTTGGAAGCTGCCTACACTGAATGGGCTCACCGAGCTAGTGGTATGATCATAATCCCAATTGCTAAAACTCCTTACAGTAAGATGTTAATAATGGATGATCATACTACCCATACGGCCCACCGCGAGACAAATAGAAGAAAGAGGATTCCGGAAAGAGCGGGGTGGTTCGGTCTCCAGAGTCTGGACAAGCTTACTCGGAAAGGGTCGATTTGTGGGATGACTGCAGGGCGCACATACAGAGAACAGAGAGCAGAGCACAGTACGAGCGCCGGAGATAGCTCCGAGCCGAAAGGAGGCCCCGGCTTTGAACAGACCCCGTGGGGCTGGTTTTCCGCCATTCTGAGAGGCTCCCAAGATCCGACCTAAGGCAACGGCCACCCCGCAGTCTGGCCGCTAGGAATTTGTCGAGTCATGGCTATTGAGATGTCCTTGGTTACTCTTCACTGCTCCATTGGATGTTGTACATCAACTTTCACAGATCTGCTTGGAAGTCGTCTTCTATAGCATGTTCAAGCCCGATGCAGCATGGAGGATGAACCCGAGAGATACAAAATCTCAGGGAGAGAGCGGGAATGGGGTACGGGGTATGTGGGGGGAAGGAAACAGCACAAGAGATTAATTATTTCCCCGATGTTCCTCCGCATTGGCATTTGCCGGCGCCGAATATCCCCACATTTCCAAGACAGGGAATCGGTCTGTCCATCTCGAACTATCAAAAGGAACCATGACGTGACGGTGGAAGGAAAAGCGCGACTATGGCAGTTGGAATTAATGCGGGAATTTCCCCGGCCCACATCCAATGCCTTCCTTAGTGTTGAGCCCAGCTTATTCCATCGATGAAAGGGGTAATGAAGACGAACCTTACCATGGTAGTGCAACTTTGCAAATGATTGGGGGAATTATTGCGGCGTCTGTCGCTTTTCATGCTTCCCCGCGACTATTTAAATGCATGGATACCCATCCTTTCCGGGATCTCAGAGCGCCACCTCTACAGCTCAATCACCTTTAAGACAAGATGTTCGGCTCTCCAAAGCGTGCTGCTTTGGCAGCCGCGAGTCTTCTGGCTGTCTTCGGAAACGGTCCAACAGTCATGGCGCAGGAAACTTCAAGCAAAAATGGTAAGTGAAGCCACATAAGCTCGTCCTTGCTAGCAATCTTCCAAGCTTCACTCCCAATTGACACCTGTACAGCAGTTGTCGCGGACGGCAAAACCTTTGCCCTCAATGGAGAGAATGTCTCATACCGCTTCCGAGTGAACGAGACCACCGGTGATCTGGTGTCCGATCATTTCGGTGGCAGTATCACTGGCGATATCTTCCCCGGACCTGGTCCCGAGGCACTTGGCGGCTGGGTTGGTTTATCTGGCCGTTTTCGCCGTGAGTTTCCAGATCAGGGTCGGGGAGATTTTCGGATTCCCGCCGTTCGGATTCGCCAAGAAGCAGGCTACACTGTGACAGATCTGCAGTATCAGTCATACTCGGTGATTCCGGGAAAGCCTGCTTTGCCTGGTCTGCCTGCAACCTTTGGTAGTGAAGAGGATGTCACTACCTTGGTGGTACATCTATACGACAATTACAGCTCCATCGCGGTGGACCTGTCATACTCCATCTTCCCTAAATATGATGCCATTGTGCGGAGCGCGAACGTTACGAACAAGGGTACTCAAAATATCACCGTTGAGGCATTGTCTAGCTTCAGCTTCGATTTCCCATACGAAGATCTTGAAATGATTAGCCTCAGAGGCGACTGGGCGAGAGAAGCCCACCGTCAGAGGCGAAAGGTGGAATACGGAGTCCAAGGGTAAGTTACTATTCAACCAAGCCCATGAAAAAAGCAGCAAATTAATGTTCCACCCGTGATATACAGCTTCGGAAGTAGCACTGGTTTCTCCTCTCACCTGCACAACCCCTTCCTCACGATAGTGCATCCCTCTACAACTGAGTCTCAGGGCGAGGCCTGGGGATTCAACCTGGTCTACACAGGCTCGTTCTCCGTTGATGTCGAGAAGGGTTCCCAGGGCCTCACTCGCGCTCTGCTGGGATTCAATCCCAGTCAGTTGTCTTGGCAGCTGGGTGCGGGCGAGACACTCACCTCTCCGGAATGTGTTTCAGTCTACTCAAGTGACGGCATCGGCGGCATGTCTCGTTCATTCCACCGCCTCTACCGCAACCATCTGATCAAGAGCAAGTTCGCCACATCGGACCGCCCACCGCTGCTTAACAGCTGGGAGGGCCTGTATTTCGATTACAATGAGAGCACAATCTACCGCCTGGCTGAGGAGTCCGCCGCCTTGGGAGTGAAATTGTTCGTGATGGACGACGGTTGGTTCGGCGACAAGTACCCACGTGTATCAGATAACGCCGGTCTGGGTGACTGGGTGCCGAACCCGGACCGCTTCCCTGACGGTCTAAACCCCCTGGTGGAAGATGTCACGAAGCTGAAGGTAGCAAACTCCTCAACCGACCTTCGCTTTGGCCTCTGGATCGAACCAGAAATGGCCAACCCCAACTCGACCCTGTATCACGAACACCCTGACTGGGTGCTTCATGCCGGCCAATACCCACGCACCTTGCAGCGTAACCAGCTCGTGCTCAACCTTGCTTTGCCGGAGGTGCAGGACTATATCATCGACTCCATTACCAACATTCTCAACAGCTCGGCTATTTCCTATGTGAAGTGGGATTTCAACCGGGCGACGCACGAGTCACCCTCTCCCAGCAACGACCACAAATACATCCTGGGTATGTACCGGGTGTTTGAAACCCTGACCACGCGCTTCCCCGATATTCTGTGGGAAGGTTGTGCCTCTGGTGGTGGCCGTTTCGACCCCGGTGTGCTCGAGTACTTCCCCCAGATCTGGACCTCCGACAACACCGATGCTCTGATGCGTATCACCATCCAGCTCGGTACCTCGCTAGCATACCCACCCAGCGCCATGGGCGCCCATCTCTCAGCGGTCCCGAATGCCCAGACCGGACGTACCATTCCTGTCAAATTCCGTGGTCACGTCGCCATGATGGGCGGGTCATTCGGCCTCGAGCTAGACCCTGCCGAGCTACACGAGGATGAGAAGGCCGAAGTCCCCGGACTGATTGCGCTTGCAGAAAAGATTAACCCGATCATCCTGACTGGCGATATGTGGCGTCTCAGGCTTCCTGAGGAGTCCAATTGGCCCGCGGTGCTATTCATCTCCGAGGATGGCAACCAAGCCGTCCTCTTCAACTTCCAGCTCGGCCCTAATGTCAACCATGCCACTCCTTGGATCAGGCTTCAAGGATTGGATCCCAAGGCCACGTATAGTGTTGACGGAAGTGGATCGTACTCTGGTGCGACATTGATGAACATGGGACTGCAGTTCAAGTTTGAATCGGATTATGATAGCAAGGTGGTGTTCTTGGAGAAGCAGTGATGAAGTTGATGACGTGATGTTAATGGAAGTAAATATTTGTATTTAGATAGTGAATGGACAACTAATTCTTTTTTTTTTTTTCGCCAGTACTTTACGATGAATGTCAGGAACTGCCAGCTAGATTTGTTATGAGCTTCCAGGGGGATGATCCTTTCTCTCAAGCAATGCATACCATCTACAAAGTCAATAGTGTTACGGTCTGTATCCAAAATACTTCATAATTGTTTTTTTTTAAGGTGCAGAAGCACACGCGCAGAGAGCAAGTCCGAGACTACACTACAACTTCACACTAAGCGATAGTCTAGATCATGTGAAGAATATAAAAAAAGAAAAAGGCAGCATCAGCAATCATTCATCGTTCCCTTAAACATCTCTTATTCCACAAGGCACGACACCGCGCGCTTTCGAGGATGTTCTCCGTCGACCCCATGATATGCTCGAACTCCGAGTCGTCAGGACCAGCCTGTTCCCCGTTTCCAAGATCAACCATGCTCTTAACTCCGAATTTCTGGTTGGGAAAGTACTGATGCACCACCTCAGGTACAACTGAGATACATTTCAGCTTTCCCGCACTACAGGCGTGCATCATGCTTACATCAAACGCTTCGTCTTGCCCTGCGCCCAACAGCTCTATCACTTTTCGAGAACCGTGACGCGACAAAGCATATGCGAAAGAACACACGGGATTTGCCGACCAGTACACGGCGCGTTGGTGATCTGGCATACGTTCCATGTCCCCTTGTGCAAAGCCAAGATAGTACTTATGTGGGCATGCGGTGGGATCCTCGTAGAAGACTGTCTCGAACAGGTCCTCCCAGTATTCGCCGCAATGACCGATCCAAAGAACGTCCCAGTCACGGCCATATGGAGCCGTTTCATTCTCGGGGGTTTTAGTCAGATTGCGGACACTCTCTGCGACTTGCACCATCTGGGAGCGAATTGTTACGTCCCAGTCTGCATCGTCTTCAATGATTAGGGCAGTATCCAGATCTGCTTGGATGGTATATTTGATCATATCGAGATGTGCAAGCCAGGCAACGCTAGCCCCGTGGGAAGGGTGACGGATGTACTCCGATCCTAATGTCTCAAAGGTCGTAACGAGATCAGGATGGATTGGTGGTTGTGGGGGGATATGGATGGAGAGGCCGGTTAGGTTTGCGGCAGCCATTAATCCTCTCGTTCGCCATGAAGGGCCCGTGGAAAGAGCAATAATGGATTGGAACTATATTATCACAGGACAGTTAGCACCAGATTGAATAGATATTCTCGAGAGTAAAAATATGCGTACACCTAAAGTAGCATTTCTTGCGGTTTGCGTGGGTGGGGACACCGAGGCCGGCTTAGGCGGAGAGACAAGTCCGGTTGCTTGCGCCAGCGGGCTTCTCAAGATATACCAAAATAGCCAAAAAAGGCCGAACCCCGTTCCTAGATAGAGATATCGACGTGCAACGACCAACATTATTCGCCTTGTACGCAAATCATCTATGGTGACTTCAGGAGGTTGTGGCAGTGGCCACGGTATCGCAAAGTCGGGGGAGTGGGGGCGTGAAACAACGGCCTTGAGTGGTGAAGATGATCGTGCAAATCCTTCCTCATCAGTACAAATTGGTGCCCTGCATACCAAGACCCTAAGGACCCTAGGTGCATTGAACGGATCCAATGATGTTTCCTCGTTCTTGCCCGGGAGAATACCTGTCAGCTAATTTCTTACAGAGTCCTTCTTTGTCTGGCTATACCTTCAACCGTGCTATCTTGAGCAGTATAGAGTCACACAAACCTCGCCCAGGCCCACCCCTCGAGCGCTAAGATGCTGTCGATATGTTGCTAAATCTGCTCATCTAAGGTTTGACTGATTGGACAAGTTTCCAAAATATCTGTTTCACCGGATAGGAGATGAAAGACACAGTTTCTCCCAGCTTCAGCCTAGCAGGGATATTTAATAACCATGGTGACATGGTAACCGCTCAGAGGGAACAGCCGACCCAAGATGGAGGTGGAACTCTGAGGACCCTGAATCTCTCCAGGAGCAATAGCAAGTTTCTGGTTTGTTCTCCATTACTTCACAACTCGACATCTCCTAACTTATAAATTTTTCATACTAATATGCACACTCGTTCCTCGAGTCAATCTGAGATTTGTGTGCTAATCTTACGTGACTGGTGCGAAAATGTTGAAGAGACTCCTAACCTTGTTTCTTTCGTGCCAATACTCGGTACGAGCAGAGCAGGGAATATTCTACAACCCCCCAACTGGGGGCCCTATTCATGTCTACAAGGATAACCCAGTCTACGAACTTGAGCAAATGGTTCAGTTAAGATGGGCGACCAGTTTGGAGAGTATCTCAATAATGTTATGGCAGGACGATAACCCCCATGCTGAATGGCTTCAAAGTAAGTCATTGTCCACTACAGCCTAAAGGCCCCTCACATCTTCAACCTGACGGCAGATGACAGCGAATCTATCAGATGTCACAACGTATAACTGGATCGTATCGACCCAACGAAATCTTGACGATGGTAATGTTTTCTTTTTCCAGATCCGAGATGCCGACGAAACGGAGAGCCCGGATTTCTTTTTTAGTCACTACTTCAATATCACCAAAAGGGCGAAAGATTCGACAACAACGACGACGACGTTGTCATTATCAATATCATCCTCACCCACAACGGTGTCTGTTATCCCAGCACCGAAACCAACTACTGGGCTATTGGCACCAACAAGAGTGAGCTCAACGCCAGTGAACACGACACTGACAACACCAACACTAACATCAACCGATACGCTTACCACATCAGTGACTTCGTTAATCTCTACCGCATCACCCATTACACCCTTATATCCGAGCAATAGCGGTGCAATATCACCGCAAGCAAAGGTGGGACTTGGTGTTGGCGTCGGACTCGGATGTGCATTCCTATTGACTCTTGCGGTCGTTATCTGGTACTTCAAGCTGCGACCGAGGTCCTTTCTAGCTGATAGGGCTCAAAACCACCTCTCGGGAAGGACTGTGATTGAAGATAAATCATGCATTTTCAAATCTCGGCCAGCCGTTGTAGTCGAAGTTTCTGGGCATCAACGTGCACATCATGAGCTGCCATCGTGACATACTATCTACTAGCAGGCTTATCTCCCTTGGTATTATTATTGCAAGTCACATATATGGTTTTTGTTTTGCGTGAACAACTCTTGCTGAAAATCGCATGAGTAAACACGGGCCCCGAGAATGTTTTCGTAGGAGGTAACTGTTCAGGTTTTCCGAGTTGCCTGGCTAGGCTTCTACTTTGAAAGGATTATAATCGTATGGCTCTCTGTCTATAAAAGTCCAAGGCTGAGGTTGCAGATGGGTAGATGATCGGTACCGTCGTTTCGGTTTCCAGGGTTTGGGAGCGCACGAGCCATGCCTTACATCAATGGCCGTTGCCACTGTCAACCACGTCAGAAGACTAGTACTAGTACCTCGTTTCTTAATTCAACCAAGATTCTGCATTAGACTGTCTTCTTACAACATCAGAAGAAGATAGATTTATCTTAATTATGATACATATCTCTGCGACTCGTGCCTTTGGTAGTACGGTTAAGGTCCTCTCATGAACTATCTTTCATATAGCAAGGTCGCTGTATGACTTCTTGACTCATTAGGATCTATCCAGCTTTGAGCTTGTAGTCACTTGGTTGGCCAGCCTTTTGTTGTTGTGAATATAGGCAGCCGCTGCAGTCCTCTTCTTCATCATGAGCGACACACCCAAGAACTCTGCTTATTTAGCAGAATACTACGATCTGCAGGCCAAGGCGGATGTCAAGACCCTGAACGCCCAAGATGATGCCAAAATCTACCTATCGGCCCTGACGAAGCAGGTGGAATCCTACTACCCTCTTGATCATCACGGCGAACATCTTGTCATCCTGGACGTCTGTACAGGAACCGGGCGTGTGCTGGCCAATCTCGCCACAGACGCCGTTCGGGACGACATTCCTCTATCCAATGTCGAATTTATCGGGGTGGATAAGCAACCATCGATGATCCATCGTGCATTAGCAGTACAGCAGGAGACGCCGAGCATGTCGCACGTCGGTCGCATTGATTGGTTAGTCGGAGAAGTCCTCCATTTGATCTCAGCAGAGCTGCTAGAAACCCATATCAATCAGGTTGATTTACTCCTGTCCGCGTCTGGCAGCGTCAGTCTTCTTACCAAGCCAGGGGAGCTCTTGAGATTCCTCGCTCAGGCTGCTGCGCTGCTTCGACCAAGATCGGGGCGTTTCTATCTATCTGTAAGGAGGGATCTATTATCGACGCAATCTACCACAGAGCCAATGAGCGAAAATGCGGCAGATACAGGGCTGTGCGAACGACGTGAATTTCCGAGTGAGCTCTATGAGAACATGGTTTACAGACAACTGCCAACTGAAAGTCCGACCGTCGAAGGGTCAATCAAAAAGGCTCCCTATCAGCTGCAAGTGATCAAGCGGACTAATGCCGGTCACGAAGAAGTTATCGAAGAGAGCCATATTGAATCCGTGCAAAAGATCTGGGAAGAGCCGGAGCTCTTAAGATGCTCTAAGGAGGCAGGACTGGAGTTTGTCGAAACCATCCATACTTTACATGAGATATATTATGTTTTGAAGCAGGCTGGATGACCGGTCTTTGCTCTAGGAGTATGAAAGACCGTTATTTCTTTTTGCCTGGTATCTCCTTCACAGCACAGTGTGCTCTTTCCTCTTTCCTCTGTCCTGTATCTCTCATGGGCCCGCCAAACCTGACTTCAACACTACGAACATCACTTACTTTATACTAATCTCGCTAGCTTCGTTGATTATATTGGCACAGGTTCGATTGAGGGTTCCGTTGTACTTGCTAAGTGCCGAAAATGCTACTTATGTTTATGATGAAGCCGCCCAGTCGATGATTGCCGGCATTGGGTATGTGGAGGGCCTCGGATGCTCCCAGAGCTTTTTTTTTATAACAAAAATTAAAATAAAAAAGAAAAGAAAAGAAAAGGAAGGAGGTTTCTATGATCGAAATGCTAAGAGTTTCATGAAATTCAATACTGACATGAGAAATGCCTATTAAAATATCAATCAGCCTTGTTCATTGTACACATACTCTGGAAATTGACCATGTAGTAACTCTATCCAAGTATTATATCCATGAAAATGGCACTTAGAAGGGCATTGAGATGAGAAGTGTTTGGGATTCGAATTCCAAAATGTCAAAATGCCAAGGATTTCATGGAATTCATGAAATTCAGATTGTCAAAGGTTTGATTTGCTTAAGGGTCAGACGCAGGGATGAATAAATATATATAAAGAATCTGTTAGCAGGGAACGGGCACCCACCAAGGGAGAGAAGAAAAAAAAAAAAAAGGCCATCGCTTTATCTTGACTTCTGGTCCCACGAGAATGCTGTACGGTCACTATATATATTTCCTAACATCCCACAGAAAGGACGGTGTTCTACAGTCCGAACAACTGGGGTGTCTGGAAACGCATTTAGAGATGGAGATAGATTCTAGTTAACGAGTATAGCAACGTTACCTGAAAAACACAAATATAAATGGACTGTATCGTGTGAAATATGCCTAGACTACATCAAGATAGATGTAGAGGAGGCCGATTTGAGCCCATAGTCTTGCCATAGTCTTGCCATAGTCTCAATTAGCATAATTTGGAAGCAAAATTTCAACAAGTGGTCCCGTAACTCAGTCGGTTAGAGTGCTGAGCTAATAACTCAGAAGTCGAGAGTTCGAGCCTCTCCGGGACCATTTCTTTCCAGCATCATTGGTCTAGTGGTAGAATTCATCGTTGCCATCGATGAGGCCCGTGTTCGATTCACGGATGATGCACGACTTTGGCTCCTATGGCTCAGTTGGTAGAGCGCATGACTAGTAATCATGAGGTCCGCGGTTCAAATCCGCGTGGGAGCATTTTTTTTTGCATATTGTCCTATATACACTTACTATTTCCCCATGCCTTTCGGGCGCATTTCATCAATCGCACTTACCCCTCACTCATAACTATAGCCTTTGATATGCAGCCTGTGTCTTAAAACCTACCCTAAATTCTATACCCGTACAACTTGCTAATTGATGGTTTTGTGGCAGCGGTACTACTCATAATATTCATATTCATATAGTAATTCCGTGGTATCAATTTGTCAAACAATAGTTCATCTCACGTAACTTACACCTGTTAGTCTCCGCTCGCCCACAGGCTACTCACTCCACCTCCAAGCGCATCTTCACGGAGCACTCGATTTCGCAACTCTCCGGCACAAAACTCAACGCCTGCTCACCTCCACCATCGGCAAATGCAGGTGCCCTCCGAGCGGAAGTATACAGTGCCGGAGAAACATGTCCCTGAGAATCGTCGATTTCCACGGGCCGAAGATTGCTCATGTTCAGCGCACCCGCATAATCCTTAGCCTTGGCGAGCGCGTCCCAGACCGCTAGTTTCCTGCACTCCTGTCCAAGCTGCTGCTTTGTATCATCCGTCAACTGCCAGTCGACATCCCGCACCGAAACCAGAGGGTCCTTCGCCACGTCCGACACGAACTCGCCCAGTTTGCTGAAGTCCCGGAACTTGACCTCGAAGTTGGTCCGGGCGGAGTAGACCCGTGCTCGGTGTTCCTGCTTGTCGTGGTCCCAGGGGAGATAACTGCCGGTGCTGATGGAGCTCATGCTCCAGAATGTGACGGGGGCTTCGGGGGTGGGGTCGCCGGAATTCTGCTTCGGCGCGATTTCTTTCAGGAGGGATTGAAGGCGGTTGGAGGTGCGAGTCACGTCTTGAGATACTGTAGACTGGTCTTTTCCATCGCTGGATACGTCGAGGTTGATGACGGCGCGTTCGGCCTGACGGTGAAGGGTGGAGGTTCCGATAGTGTGGATTGTAAGACCCATGGCGAACGATTCAATGGAGATATGGATGGGGTGTTTTGGAAAATCAAGACGTTTAGGAGCCGACACTGAAATTGCTAGGACGTCGTTCGGTATTTATAAATGCAGCTGAGGTGTGGCGAGGCGCAGAAGAAGTTGTTGTTACCTAAATGCTGGAAGGTAAGTAACAACTAGTTAGTAGTAAGTTAGGCAAGCAACATGTGAGAGTGCGGGACATGTGGAGGGCCATTGAATTCAGGCAACCCAATGGTGGAGCTGGTGATTCGAGTAATACTCTAATACTATAATATAAATTTTACTTACTTATTTAGCAGCCTCTCTGCTTGGCACCTTCTTGTGTTACATCGTGCCCTTCACAACCAGATTGGGAATTTCTCGGCATTGAACTCAGCTGAAGAATACTCCAGCTCAAGTGGGTCACCTCACGCATACTTGGACTTTTAGCTCCATGCGCTAACATTACGACCATGATATGATATGATATGATAGTATTGGATCAGGCCGTTCGAAGACAATGGATGTTTGAAAGTTGAAGAACTATTGAATCCGCCTCAATGACAGCTTAATTTGGCGTAATTTGCTCCAGATTGTGCCCGACTGCATCGTTCTCCGTCCATAACTAGAAGTGTGCAAGCGGTACCCGCAGGTGGGACTATATCAGCCCTCAGTGGCGAGCTCGGCTGGCTTCGGAGGAAATGGCACAAATAGGATCGACCGTCTTCAATGGTTGTTTTTCGAGCAGAACAGTAGACCTGATGTCACATTCAGTGGATATATATATATATATATGGTTGAAGCGCTAACGTGATGGGGCAATGGTAAAGGATGTGAGGTTTGCCACCATCACTTCAATAGCTCCGCCGTTGGGGACCTGTGGCCTGGTTCGAATGTACGGCCGAATCGCGTTTACCGACATTTATTTCATGTCCCTGACAGTCTCAATGACTAGGAGTTATCGCCCCTAAGAGGCGATGCATAATCTCCAGCTATTAGCAGAGCTGCATACGGGCCCTTTCCAGCATTATCCGGACGCATGCGTGTGACCTTTGATAGCGAGACTAGTTGTGATGGAATAAGTTTTATATTTTCTTTTTCTCTGATTCTTCAACCCCAGGGTCCATGAATTTGGAATATATGCACCGGATAACATATCAGTGCCCACTCCAACCGGGAAAATAGGGGTATGATCCTGAGGAAGTATGAGAAATCTCCCGGCTGCAGCTTCTCACCGCTTGACTGGGTTCTGGAGTGGTTCGAGGAGATTAATGAGGATAAAATGGGGGAGGCTGGGCGGGAGATCGCTCCATTCATACAAACCGTGGGATCTATCACAGACTATGCCGTTAAATCTGATCTATTCATTGCAGGATACGAATACCTACAAGGTGAACACAGACCTACCGGAATGTCTCACTAAGAAAATATTGTTCTCGCTTCTCCTGGGCGGTGCGGTTCAACGAGCAAACTAGTTATGCCTGATCTTCGTTATGGCATATAGCATATACTGTTATCTGGTTTGTCTCTCATTGTGATCTGGTCTAGAACGGGGTTGTTATGTGACATGTCAGTTCTGCCAATCTCGGCTTCTATGCAGATCCAGTGCTCGATGATCTGCGTTTACATATCTCATGTGTGCAAGGGATTGTAGCCAAAAGACGAGACAATCCAGTAATTTAGTTAATTAGAACGTCATTGAAGCCTAATCATACTCTGCCAAGCTGCCCCTGGATGCTTCGGACGATGGTAAGTGCATATCGACCGTCGTTTTCTTCGCGAGTTCAGTTTTTGGCTAGCATAATCAAGTCAACGGTTCTCCACTGCCTACTTTTCGCAGCGCACAGGCTGTAGCGAGCTTCACTATGTGGACAAGCTTGTACAAATTCGTTGCAAGAGCACTGGGAATTGTTTATTATATGTCGAAGTGCTCGTCCGTTTTCCGTCCTGCGATAGAGTCGAAGTTTGCGATTCACCGCACCGTAACATGCTTCATGACATTCCTCGGGATTGTTCCGCGTAACGGTTCTTCTTTTATGATAAGCCAAGTGGGACTAGGTTTAATAGACAACGGGGCGGATCCCAGGTCGACTCTCAACCTATCTTAAGATGGAAGGTCGTTAAAGGCACCTAGTACCCCTACAGAGAATAGAGAATAGACGCCGCATTAAGCGCACCGCTCAGTCTTAATGCTGTCTTGTTCTTCATGTTCAAATCCCGGGCTCGGGCATTTTTTGGCATTGCTGAAGACCAGAACCACAGAAGCACAGATGGATGTACGTACAGTTCATGATAATTAACCATGAATCATGGACGATCAATAGCACAAGATGGTTTTATCCTCGGGCCAATCCCAGACATTCAGCGCAAATCTGTCAGTTGTTTGGATGGTGAAAGCTTCGCACTGACGGTTGGAAGGCTGTAGGCGAGAGACATGTAAGGCGGATGACAGCATCCGCATCTAAATTTCCCCAACATATCAACTGTACGCTAGTATTAGACCGTCACTCCTTCATGGGAGTCTCGGGGGACCATTATCGAGAATCCGGTATCGCACGGTTGATATCATGTCACCCACTGCGACGTGCGATCAAAGTGGGCCGCTAATGGGCCTCAACGGCGAACGAAGTGAACAGCTTAGTGGCAGTATGACCAGCCCTAATGCGTTCGTGTATGCACAACCAACCAACGTGAATGTAATTGAGTTTCTTGATTTCTAAGCTGGTCGCAGAGTTCCTCGTATCTGCTAAGTTTCTGAGATGGTCCTACTCCCTACTCCACATCCTCCCTGGTAGTTAGTGAGCGACTGTCGATCTTCATATGAAGTGTCCACCAGCTGAGGCGGATGCCACCGGTCCGAGCGCAACGAAGAAAAAAAGGGAAAAAGGTTGTCGCGAAATGACACCCTCTAAACTAAACTGTTTACTTCCTTCCTGGCCTGCAGAATTTGCTTTGTTGGCTTAACCATACCGGCTCTGATTCCAATTGGATTGCCTTGTAAAATGGTGTCCATCTCGCATGAACTATTTACTAGCTAGAAACCCGGCATATCAGCATTTGATATTATGCACGCATTTTTTTATCTTCTTTATTTTTTTGTGGCATTCCATTTGCCCACTTTTACTGTAGCAAAAACGGGTGTCCCACATAATTGCACACAAGCCATGTCTTGAATCGTCCCACGGAAACATATCGCCACGGCGTTATCCGTCGGCTACAACTCCTTCCACAGCCAGTTAGCCAAGCTTGAAGGTACAGCTGCTGGAGCAGAATACGAATAGCTCTCGTTGGCAAGTTGGTTGACAATAAAGTTTTTCGCTTAGTAGATCAAGGCTCGACCCTCAGTCTAAACGACCGGTAAAATCCAATACTATGTAGAATAATTGACTTATGCGCGTACTAGTATTGGAGGCACCCACGTGAGGGCTGCAAGACCTAGTGTAGGATCTACACACCACAGAAACAGCCAGCCACTATCCTCACTATCGAGTATCAAGATTCAGCAGACTACCGGACTTCTCTGTCCGAACGCTTTGACTCTCATTTTTAAGTTACGCCATTTATGGAGACGGATGTCGTGCTACGTGGTACGATCCCGTGGCCGTTTGGCCAAAGCTCGAATTCTCAATCTAGGGCCACTCATGATCGGTTGAATATGAAGATTGGAATATTGAAAGTTGGACTCAAGTGTTATGCTGGGTAGAATGCATGTTGACGCCATATATTGGATAGGAGGCAGATGGTCTGCACAGAAAACTCGACAAATGTACGGGCAAAACTTGGCCACAGAACCGAGTACGGTATCGGGCGGGAGAATTTTCACGCTGTGCTTACTGAATTGGAAGCCACAGAGAAACGTCCGGTGGATTATTCCCAGGGATGTGATAGGTGGCCTGGTCGTCCGTGTTCTCGCTACTGTGGTGGGTCTACTAGTTAGAGACTCGGCACTATCAACTGATCGTACCAATCGCCTGGTACTGCAGGATGCGGGTCTCCCCCAATTTCCAAGGCATACTCACAAGAAACTTCGACGATATGGCAAGACCTCCGAAACTAAACGCAACCCGGTGGAAGTCATTGCGCATCCGTAGCCGAAAGCGTACAATCCGTCTGCTTCTCCGCTTAAATGACCCTGTGCAGGATGGCACGACCAAGACCCACAATAGGGGCCTGTCATATTTGAGACAATGGCTTTCTTTTTTTTCTGCAGAACTCCTGGTGCCAGACTGCCGGGTCCATGGCTACCAAACGCGCGGAGTAAAGTATCCCACAGGCCTTCGGCTTTGAACAACTTCTAATCCCTGCACCATGGGATTCATCCAAGATCTGGTGTCGGTTCTTCAACCCTCAATCGAGTCGCCCCTGGCTCTCTGCGCGACGACGGTGGTGGCTGCCGTGCTGTACGTGCTGGTGCTAGGGGTGTATCGTATTACATTGCACCCGTTGGCAAAATTCCCAGGCCCTAAACTCGCTGCTTTTACTCAATGGTATGAGACGTACTATGAGTTCTTCAAATCCCCGGGTGGACAGTACTTGTTCCACTATCGGAAATTGCATGAGAAGTATGGTAAGTTCGATATGGGTCTTCAAAACCCCCCCCCCCCCCCCCCCCCCTGTGTCGGTTAGGGTATGTAGTACTGAAGAAAAGACGTGCACTAACTTTGACACCCAAGGCCCAATTATTCGCTTAAGCCCATTCGAAATCCATATCCAGGATTCTTCCTTTTTTGAGGAGATGTACTCGCAGACATTACCGTGGGATAAACCGAAAGAACTCGAGCACCGTTTCAACAACGCTAATGGCTTATTCCCGACACATAACCATGAAGTTCACCGTCACCGTCGTGCAGCTCTTAATCCCTATTTTTCCAAGCGCGCAATCAACAATGCCGTCCCGATGATGCAGGAGCAGATCACGAAACTCTGCGGCCGACTACGACGTGAGTATCAAGGAACGGGGAAGATCTTCCGCCTTGACTGGATGATGGGATGCATTGCGTCGGATATCATCGTTCGCTATTGTCTTAATCGCGGCTACGATTTCTTCGAGGCACCGGATTTCAAATCGCCCTTCATTCAAGCCTTGTTTGACTTGCTGGATGGAGTCCATATGGTCACGCAATTCCCGTGGATTGCCACCATCTTCAATTCGTTACCGCAGAGCTTGGTCGAGGCTCTGCAGCCGGGCTTGAAGTCCGTGAATAATTATAACCAGGTAATCTACAAATATGCGCCCGTCTTTCCGTTGAAGGGGCAGCAAACGACGAGTGAGAAGTGCTTCTAACATGAAAGTAGGAAATGGCCGATCAAGTTGCCGATATTCTGTCTAAGAAAGAAAAACGGAATGGCTCGGAGCAAATGAATGTTTTCAATGCATTGCTCGACTCTGATCTGCCCCCGGAAGAGCTCACTCTGACCCGCCTACAACAGGAAGCAATTACAGTGATCGGAGCAGGCTTCGATACAACAAGATATGCCTTGTCGGTGGCCGGCTTCCACATTATAAACACCCCGAGCATCTACCAGCGTCTCCGTGAGGAACTCAGATCTGCGATACCAGATCCCAACAATATGCCGTCATTAACGGATCTGGAACAGCTTCCTTACTTGACCGCCTGTATTCAAGAATGTGCGTAGCTTTCCCCTTGTTGAGCCCCTG
This sequence comes from Aspergillus tamarii, assembly GCA_030556085.1. NCBI lineage: Eukaryota > Fungi > Ascomycota > Eurotiomycetes > Eurotiales > Aspergillaceae > Aspergillus > Aspergillus tamarii. The sequence continues at coordinate 1,709,177 of JARVTJ010000006.1, forward strand.
CAACCTGCCACTAACTCTCTTCATCGATCAGGCGTCCGCATGTCCTATGGTGTCAGCCAACGTGCGTTCCGCATTTCGGACCACATCTCCCTCACCTACAAGAACTATGTGATCCCTCCTGGAACCGTGGTCAGCATGGACAACTATTCGGTCGCCCACGACGAAGAAATATTCCCCGACTCGTACACGTTCAAGCCCGAGCGCTGGCTTGGGGACCCCGTTGCCCCCGATGGAAAGAAGTTGACGCGCTACCTTGTGTCCTTTGGTAAAGGTACTCGGTCCTGTCTCGGGATCAACCTGGCCTATGCAGAGATGTACCTCACTCTTGCGAATGTCTTCCGGAACTTCGACTTTGAGCTGTTTGAAACAGATCGGTCTTCTGTGGATTGTTATCGCGATATGTTCTTACCGCACGTAAAGCCTGGTTCGCAAGGCGTGCGTGTGAAGATTAACTAGATTAGCGATACGTTAATTCTGGATTTAGCATTTGTATATGAGTCTACTTAATTTGTCACGAATAAGATAATACCAATCTACGATCTACCACTGTGAGAAAAGCTTTTTGCATAAATATTAATTCCGATCGGTCAAAGCATACCCACCTGATTCCATGGATGGACCCACGGCTATTAGGCTTCATAGCTCCATGGGTACTCCCGCATCGCGCGTGGTCTGGCTGGTCTGGCTTTCCTGACATCACCAGTTTGAGTTGCCACGGCACTCATAGTACATGCTTTGCCACTAGTCAATGATCCTGTGATTGGTCGATACTTACGTACGTTGCCCAGTATCTTCTATCCAAATGGCAAACTATCAGATATCGAAGCATGATACACCTAGTCTGCACTAACCGCATTTGACTTGGGAATGTCCCAAGTGGGATATCTAACTGTCATAGCCTAGTACTTGGTATTCCACAAAGACCCATCGTCAGGCGACATAGGAACTAGCTAATGATTCTCTATCTGAATGAAATAAGGCGATAACTTGAATACAGGCCAATCGCTTGACAGGACCAGAATGCTATAATCCTGTTATATCACCTGTCTAAGAGGCTGACTGGCAATGTTTTAAATTGGGGTCTGCAGTGATCATGGGAATAAGGACCTAGGCGGTTTTTGCAGATGCAACGAAACCTGGATGTTTGCCCGATTGCTATGGATTAGAGCTGACCTCCGTATCCCATAAACCGGGGTCTAAGGGCTATCGGAGCTGTGATATTGACTTGAAAAACAAACAGTTCTCATTGCGCATCTGGACAAGATGAATGCGAATTATAGCAGGTGAGAGAGAACGAACAACTTTTTACCGAAGCATGGCTGGCTGACGTACACTGCATATGAAATAGTTAACGCCACTAGTTTTTTTTTGGGCATTATTTCCCCACAACCCCAGTTGAGCAATGATCAGGTCCATATGCACCTTCAGCCGCACAGGTTCTGCGTCAGATCTTGCTATGATAGGCCGGGGAGTTACACCGCAGTTCGCTATGCCGGACGAGGCACGTAAGCTGATGGACCGGATCAGATCTACTACAGCCCATTGGCCTTCTATTCATACTTTTGTAGGGTGCCTTAATCTGCTCCCGACCTCGCGCCTAAGTAGAACAGGCTCCGGGGTTCATAAGCTAACAGACACGGTTTGTATTGCCAGTTTAAAACCCACCATGATCACAATTGTAATAGTGGCTTACATATCCCCGCTTTCTGCAAGGATCTTGCAGTACCGACGTAGCTGTGAGTAACGTAAGCGATAGGGTCACATCTATATTCTGTATAGAACTAGCTGCATATTATGGCAGCTGGGGTTGAAAGAGCTTGACGTCAATTGTTAACACACCTTTGACATTCTTATAGACTATGTGTATTTCTAAGTTGCTCATAGGCCCTATTCACGTACTCACGTATTCGTGTAAGGTTGGGGATACGAGAAGAGAGAGTACTGTGTTGGACATTTTAGGCTTGCATATTTCAATAAAATCTAGACCCACCCCTTGCCTTAGGTTGCAGTGTTGAGTATTATCCTGCGCACTTCATACTATACACTGCTGGTGGCCGCTATACGAGAAACACCTCAAACGGTTAATAGAGACTCGAGAGGCAGCCCTAGGTTTGATTCTGGGAATCGGAATGCGTATCATATATGGGAAAGCCCTCTGAAAGTGCATTTCATGTAGTACAACCATCCTAATCGAGCTGATGCTGACGTTTCTTACCCAATAAGACATAATTTCTCCATGTCAACTACACAAGATGCATGTATGGAAGCCATAGTTCATAGAGAACTGCAGATGAAAACAAAAAAAAAAAAAAAAAAGAAAAAAAGAAAAAGAGAAAGACTATGGATATCTCGGCAGACCGGCTCATGTGCGCATGAGCTGGGACTTGAGAGGCCGTGAAAAGGTATAAATAGGAGGAGTTATCACCCTCTCAAAGATTGTCTCAAACCATCAAAGAAACATCTTTTTCCCCCGGCACTGATTACAATCTTTCTATACCCACAAGGCCAATACACTCACGCAAAATGCACCTCAAGACTATTCTACTCGTCAGCCTGGCCTCGTTGGCTGTCTCGCACCCATCTGCCAATCCAGACGAAGCTGCTGTTGCCAACAACTGCGGTTGGCCTAACGGCAACTGCTATGATAACAACTGCCATGGCGAGCTTAGCTCGGACCGTATAACCTGTACTTCGGTAAGCCAAACCTTGCCCCTATGACTGAGATAAAATGGATCTAACTGATGCACGTTGCAAACAGGGCCCATACTTGGGTTGTCCATGTGGATATGGCTGCGGCAGTAACACCGGGAAATGTAATGAAAATGGCTGCGATGGTCGCAATGGTCGCTGCACCAATAACTACCTTGGTTGCTCCTGTATCTGATTGAAGCTACATGGAGGAAAGACATATATGTCAATTGACTGTATGCGCTTCGCTGGCAAGCGATTTCTGAACGCGAGTGATCAGTTTGGAAAGAAATCACGTGTTTTGATTTATTCATTTCTTTTTTTTTGGGGATAGCTGCTTATCAGTGTTGTTCACCTAACTCGTTGCCTTATCTGTTATACTCGGTAGTCATTGTTATTTGAATGTTCTTATGGCCTAGTTCGTCCTGCAGAAGTTGGATCTGGTGTTGTCCTGTAGTTGAGTGATGGGTGCGAGGCCACCGCGGCGCCACTCTCTTCATTGTTGCTAATATCCGAGACCTGCGACTATAGTGGCTCATGATAATGGGGAGTGACAAGGATACTTACCCATAAACGCCAAGACAAGGGGAAAAGCAAACAAAGAGATAACGGGGCGCGACGGCGTCTATAAATACCTCTTCAGGGGCTCACCATCTCGATCATGATGTATGAATATACTCCGCAAGTTGATCATTAATTGAACTCACGCTTAAGTCACCATGTCGAACAGTACAAGAAAGCAGTGTGTATTAACCCTTCATCATAAATTGCCAATATGTGCTAACGTAATCGTGACTTTGTTTTGCAGCCATATGCGTGGCGCTGTCGTGAAGTTTGATGTGGGAATTCCGCCAATGTCTTTCAACGTTCATATTGAACTGTTGTGCCGACTATCTCCAGTTTTTGCTGAACTCTATAGCGATCCAATGGCCCATAAAATCCAAGAACATATCCACCTACCAGCGGAAGACTCAGATACTTTCAGAGTATTTGTCAAGTGGATGTATTGGAACCGGGTCTGCATGAATCAAGCTCTTCGAGTCCTTGATCTGTTCAAGCTCTGGGTTCTAGCAGATCGTCTTGGCATACCTACACTGCAGAATGATGCGTTAATACTCTGCAAGACGCGGCTTAATCGAGGGGCCATAGGAACTGACGCGGTAGCCTATGCCTACAAGTATACTCTTGCAGGTTCCCCTCTACGTCGGATGGCAGTGGACTCGTGGGTGTGTAGTGCAGGGAAGAAGAGATTCCAAGCGCATATGAGTATGTTCCCATGTGGGTTTCTGCAAGACTTGTGTTCGGCATTCTTCGGGAAGAAAGATCATGAGAGCGTTCAACTTTCCGGCCAGCACTACTTCGAATATTGTTACTTCGTGCCGGATTTCAATCCTGAGTCTTGCCTTAGCACTGTACTTGTATATGACCCTTTTGCTTCGCCAGCCACAGTGGTGTGGGAAAGAAGGCACTGTTCATTATCTACTTTACGTGCTCCTATTTGCGACCGCTCACCCTATTCTAATCCTGAAGAGGACATTGATGTGAAGAGGGAGAGCAGTGCTGAGAGGGAGAGCAGTGCTGAGAGGGAGAGCAGTGCTGAGAGGGAGAGCAGTGCTGAGAGGGAGAGCAGTGCTGAGAGGGAGAGCAGTGCTGAGAGGGAGAGCAGTGCTGAGAGGGAGAGCAGTGCTGAGAGGGAGAGCAGTGCTGAGAGGGAGAGCAGTGCTGAGAAGGAGAGCAGTGTTGAGAGTGAGAGCAGCGCAGACATTGGTCTAGGTATAGACTCTGATGATACTCCGCGTCTGACTTACAAAAAGCGAAAGTTGGTTTGTTCTGGTTACTAGATTGTGTCCGAGTCGTGAGCAATGATCTCTACCTGCAATCTGCGTCCTTCTAAAATCCCGAAGGTCACTCGTTGTTTGTCGAATGTAGGGTTTAGTCTGGTTTCAGCTCAAATACCGAAGACGCACCATGGATCCGGAGTGGGCCCTGATGTACCATTCATTTACTTTAGTATTTACTCCGTACTGCCAGTTCTTCCTTTAGTGGCAAAAGCAGGAGGTTTATCCCAGAGTTTACCTAATCTTGGACTAGTTTCCCTGGTTTATTAGCGCATCTTCCCCGGCACCAATAACAGCGTCGTAGAAAAGTCGCTAAAGGGGCCTAGATTGAATCTATCCCTAAATTTATCTCCCAAAGGGTTCCCTCTTCTAACCCAAAAGGAGGTTAGACAAGCTTTTGAGTTTTTCTTTTGCCCCTGGCCCTGAATCCGAAGATAAGATGACTTCTCCAGTACTTAAACCACCAAGTCACTCGGACCCCTTTCTTTCCCCATCGTTACATTTTGACCACCAAGGAAATAATCGTCTATCGACCAAACCTCAATGACCGTGAAATTGCTTATGGGGCTGGCAATGGCCGGCCTCATCTCAGCGAGTTCCAGCGTAACTTCCATGTTTCTCCTTGGCTTCGACCCACAATCCTTGGAAGCTTCTATCGTTGGTAACGTCAGTTCCCCACAGATTGACGATCGGACGATCACTTGGCCGCGCGGCTCTATCAATTCTATTCTATCGCATGAGCTAACGTGAGAAATAGGATGCCACTGCGACAACCTATAGTATTAACTGTGCTCCGAGTCCGACCGCGAGCGCGACCGATGACGATGATGATGACTATGAGTGTGGCTTGGGGCCTGGTATCACTCTCACAGATGCGTCGCCGACTACTATCATAGAGTTGAATGCGGGGCCGGACTTGTGCGTTTCCTCTTTCCTACACATGTCCCAGTCAATCTAGACACCGGCTAACATGTTTCATCTAACAGTGTCTACACCGTCAACTGTTCCGTGGCCGGGACGACCTCCGCTGCCTGCACTGCAATTGCCGATGGGCCTGAAGCCAACTTCCCCGGAACTGTTATCTCAACTATCCAGCAGAGTGAAATGTCCTTCTTACCAGTGACGATCACTGCTGGGTCTGTTACCAGCGTGGCTGCGACCGCTTCGGCTACCACCACGGCCGAGTCGGGCAGTAAGGGCACTACCTCGGCGTCCCAGACTGCTTCGAAGTCTTCTACTTCTTCTTCGGGCTCGAGCTCCAGCTCTTCGGCTGTCAGTACGGGCGGTATGCCCCAGATTACTGGAGATGCCGGTATGCTGTTCGGTGGTGCCGTCGTGGCGTTGGCGGCTGCTGTTCTGTGAACACTCATAATAATGTTTGGGTGATTAATTCCCCGAGTACGCCTGGCCACCCCATCCTCCGGTGATTAACTTGGTTTTATACTTGGCCCAGGAACTATGCCATAATGCTTTGGAGGCCTGATATGTATAGTGGCACGGTCTCTTCTCAGATGTACTTATTACTTATATCACATGTATTATACGACGCTTCGTATATGTAGTTACGTCTAATGTATATTACTATCCTTGCATGCTTGAAGTAGACGGCCCAGGGAATATCTGGGCTGGGCTTCGAACTTAATATCTGAAATTTTATACGCTGATCAGCTCAATATCTTAACGCATAAATGACTTGCCAGGCAATATCAAGAGGAAAGATGGAGGATAAACATTTTTTTTTTAAATAAAAAATTTAATATCGTCTACTATTTATATCCTGATCACTATTCTTTATCTCAATGTTTGTGATTAAGATGGCGCGATATACTGCTGTTGGCGGCTCACTGCTGGATCAACGCAGTACATACGCATCGTACTGTTCAATGCAACAAATTCGGTGATTATCTACGGGCGGAAGATAATTGAAATAGAACTATCTCTGTGTAGAATTATATAGGATCGGTGAATAATTCCATTATCTAATTTGATATTTAGAGTTAAGATAATTTGGTGTTGATGGCTTGCCCCATATCATTTCCCAATTAGGAAAAACCATCTATAACGGCTGCCTCAACTCCCTGTCTGTCGACCAAAACCTACTTTCCTCACGGCAAGATGCATAATCTGGCCTTGCTTAATAGCGAATAATACTCTCCAGCATATATTAGAGTATCGGACTTTTCCCGAGCGACACTGCAGTTATGACACCATCAGCAACTGCCGAGAAGACGCAATCGTGGGGTCGATGTCGTGCTCGCACGGTACACCAAAACCACCAACCATGCGCTCAATAGCAAGCACTCCGCGCCGTGCGCATTCCTCGACGGCAAATAATATTCGTCTTTGTCTGAGACCTATACTAAATACTAGTTTCCCAACATGGATGTGATCGAACCATGTCTGTGGGGTCATGACCCGCATCGTTGACTCGCGTCGTCTCGCAAAATGGGCTATAAAAGCTGGACCTTCGCTAGTAAGAATGGTAAAAGTGTGCGCGAGCTGGTCTTGCTTCTTGTGGCCTTGGGATTTTGCAGTATGGGCTCAACTAAGGATCTTGAGACGAATGTTTCGTCGGCGCCTCTGTCGTCTGTAGGGTCATCGGAGCGAGATGATAGCTATGATGTTTACCAACAAGCTCGTGAATTGGAATATACACCGGAAGAAGCCAAAAAGGTTCTGCGGAAAATCGATCTTAGATTGATGCCGCTTTTGTTCCTTATATACTTATTGCAGGTAAGAAGGATGCACTGGCGAATTATGATTGAATGCTTATTCTTCCTAGTATCTTGACAAAAACAGTCTCAACTTCTCATCGGTTTACGGTTTGAAGCAAGGAACACATTTGGAAGGCCAGGACTATTCATGGCTGGGTATGCTTTTCCTTGCGCAGTAAATCAAGCATGGCTGACTGGGGCTAGGGTCTATCTTCTATTTCGGCTATCTGATCGCGCAGTGGCCGGCTGGGTTAGCCCTTCAAAAACTTCCAATTGGGAAGTTCCTTAGTACAACGACTATCAGTAATGCTTCCTCACTCTGCATTCTTTTCAACATGGCTAATAGATATAGTCTGGGGAGGCCTGTTGATGACAACGCCGGCTTGTCACAACTTCGCCGGGATAGCAGTGAACCGCTTTCTCCTTGGAGTCACCGAAGCCGTTGTGAACCCCGGGTTCGTCATTATGATGAGTATCTGGTACACTTCAAGTGAGCAGCCTCTGCGTCTCGAAACGTATTACTGCACCAATGGCATTGCCACCATGTTTGGAGGGTATGTTTCTGTCCAAGTCGCCAAATTCGTCGATAGTGAACGACTGACCAGCTCATTACCAACAGCCTCCTCGGCTACGCAATCGGGCACATAACAGGCGGCCTTCCGCGATGGATGTACGTATTCCTAATCTTCGGCGCAGTATCACTCGCCATCGGAATTGTATCCCTCCTATTTCTCCCCGATCTCCCATCGACGGCCAAATTCCTCACCGAGCGCGAGAAAGCGATTGCTATCGACCGCGTCGCGATCAACCGACAAGGAGTAAAGAACCACCATTTCAAATGGTACCAAGTGTGGCAGGCAGCTCGAGATCCTAAGACGTGGTTATTGTTCATCATGGCTGTTGGGGCTCAAGTTCCAAACTCTGCCTTGACGAGTGTATGTCTACCTTGAACCTCTCATTTCGCCACGAACAATCATTAACAGGGAAACAGTTCACTTCCATCATCGTCGGATCATTTGGCTTCGATACCCTCGGAACCCAATACTTGCAGATCCCCGGCGGAGCAGTCCAATTCCTCACTCTCCTCTTTGGCGGTATGATTGCGACGAAATATAGCGGCAAATTCCACTCTAGAAGTGCGTGCATGATATTCGCCTGTCTAGTTTGCATCATCGGATCTGGGCTCCTAGTTGGCCTTCCGGACTCGAATAAATGGGGCCGGCTGGTCGCGCTCTGGCTGTGCTATTTCCAGGGACTGGGGTTCAGTATGAGTTTGACGATCGTCAGTTCTAACATTGCTGGGTCCACGAAGAAACAGGTGACCGGGGCATTACTGTTCACGGGGTATTGTGTGGGAAATATCATTGGACCACAGACGTTCAAGAATAGTGAGGCACCAGGATATCATAGTGCTTATATTGCGTGAGTTTCCACTTGGAGTGGTTGTGTGGGGGTATCGGTGCTAACTGTTGTTCAGTATGTTGGTTGGGTACGCGGTGAAGCTGGTTGCAATCATCGCCCTCTACCTGTATATGTATTTCGAGAATAAACGGAGGGATCGGGAAGCTCTTGGTTCGAACAGCGACGAGAGCGATGGTGTTGAAAAGGGCATGCTGGTAAATTTCCCTGTTCATGGAGTGTTGACTTTCAAAAGCTGATTATGAACTAGGATCAAACAGAGATCGACAATAAGACTTTCAGATACGTGCTTTAGACTAATAGATATCTACATCTTGAACATACAAATAAAAAAGATTACACATGCGCTTTATTGGCTGCACCAAAACCACCATGAAAAGCTTAGCTGCTGGATAAGAACTGTTCCAGCCTTATGGCCCCCAACTTGGGCTGACGTGTCAGGGTGGATTATCAGCCCCTCCACTCTGTCATCTCACCTGCTCTAGCAATATAAAAGTACATATCAACCCTAAGTACAATTCCATCCCATCTTTTAATCACCTCACGCACAATGACTCGCCAAATCAAACTAATCCCCACCCCGGGGACACTCCCAAACATCCACAACGACGCACGGAGAGTCTTCCAAGTCCTCCAAGAAGGCGGCATAGCCATAGTCCCCACAGAAGTAGGCTACGGGCTAATCGCCTCCTCCAGTGAAGCTATCACTCGCGCCTTTCACGCCAAAAAGCGTCGTCCGGGACACACACAAGGTATAATCGGCAACTACGATGTCCACAAAGCGCTACATATCCTCCCGGAGGAGAGATTTAATATCACCAAGGCCCTAACGCACGATCTAGACATGTCGCTGGGGGTCGTTGCGCCGTATAGATCCGACCATCCGCTTTTGCAGGACATGTCAGCTGAAACGTTGGAAAAGACGACTAAGGACGGGAATATGGCGATTCATGTGGGTGGAGGATCGCTTCTGTTGGAAGTTGTGAGATTGCATTATGAGGTGGGAAAGGTGGTTGTGGGTTCGAGTGCGAATGTGACTGGTGGTGGACAGAAGTTTCGCGTAGAGAATATTGAGGAAGAGATCTTGGAGGCGGCAGATATTGTGGTTGATTATGGGCTGCAGCGGTATCATGTTTATGGGAGGGCGAGTATATTGTTTGATTTCGGGGATATGAAGGTTTTGAGGAAGGGGGCTTGTTATGAATTGTTTAGGGAAAGGATGAGGAGGTTTTGGGGGGTTGAGTTGGAGGAGGATTCTGTTTATCCGAGTGGGAAGGGGGAGTAGGTAGGCGTTGAGGGTTAGTTTCTTTTATACAGGAATGCTATATGTGGTTCTTGTACCTGACTTGAATTATGCTATGTTCGGTTCTGTTTTGGGACTACTTCTATGGACAGAATGTAGAACGAAGCCCTGTCAAGAAAGAAGTACGTTGCAACATAACTAATGACATAGGAGCATTTTGCAGCAGTATCTCTGAACCGTTCGAAACATAGCTTCACAAAGCTAAGATCATGGATTTAGGGTGAGGTATGTCCTAAGTCCGTTTCTGACAAATGAACCATCGTCGAAGTTTGATACCGAATGATTGCCACTGAGGTCGATTGCCTAATCTGGCCTAGTCTCCGCAAAGGTCGTGGACCATGAAGAAAAGTCCAAAAGAGGTTTAGTCTCCGCTACATATGGCGATGACATTTAGCATCAAGGGTCATGAATTTGGATATAAAAAGAGGAAAGGCATGTCGGTATGAGCTGTAGTTGTAATAGCCTTCCATAAGATCCATAAGAACTTCCAATATGCCGTTCCCTTACACAAAAGTCCTAGTGATCGGTGCCACATCAGGCATTGGCAAAGCACTGGCTACCAAACTCGTGCAGAATGGTACCCAGGTTGTCATTGCTGGCAGGAGGAAGGAGAACTTGGAAGAGTTCGTCAAGGAGAATGGCAGTGAGAAGGTCAAGTCCAAGGTCTTTGATGTCATGAATCTTGAAGCAGTGAGTCGCCAACCTAATCTTTCCTGCCCTTGCTTTTCCATCCATGAAGGTCTCAATTAACCCCTGTCGAAGATTCCCCAGTTTGCTTCAGAAGTAATTTCTGAAAACCCTGACCTTGACTGTGTCTTCGTGAATTCCGGAATCCAGCGGCCATTTGATTTCGCAAACCCCGAGAGCGTCGATCTGGACGTTTTCGACCAAGAATTGATCACGAATTATACCTCTGCAGTTCGTCTCACCAAGGCATTCCTCCCACACCTGCAAAAACAACCGACCCAGACAGCCATTGCATTTACCACATCACAAATGGCTCTTGTCCCTATGATGCGCTGTCCGAATTACGGTGCCTCCAAGGCCGCACTGCACCATTTCATCCTCGCCCTACGTACGCAGCTACAGGACGGACCCGGGAATGTGAAGGTGCTGGAGATATACCCACCCGCTGTGCAGACCGAGTTGCACGACGCAAAACACCAGCCAGATCTGAAAGACGGCCATCTTATTGGAATGCCCCTGCAGGAGTTTATCGACGAAGTATGGGCCAAGCTAACCCAAGGCGAGGAACAAATCCCGGTCGGATCAGCCAAGGATATCTTTGAGGCGTTCGAGGTTAAGAGGCAAGAGATATATCAGCAGATGACTGAGATGCTGACGGGTTTGCTCAAGCAATTCTTGCGATGAGCGATCGACCTGTTGAATGTGAATTAGAAATAGATTATTCAGTAACGCCGAATCTTGTTCCCACGCATTCGGGTAGTGTTCATTCTTTTTAGCTTTCAATAGGCTTCGTAGCCTGTAACATGTGGATAAGGTATGTCAGATACAGCTTTGCCTTTACAGGCAGCCAATATCAGCGCACTGAAAGGCGAGATACCATGGACTGCACCCGACTCTAGCAAGGTCGAATACTGTTGCAAAGAAACCATGTTTTCTAAAGATGCAGGCGTTGCGTTATTCCAGGCCTCATGATCTGCATCCCACAAGGGTGTGCGAACATCGAAAGGCAACGAGTCAACAAACGGAGTGCGGACGGAGTAGTTCCTCTTTAGTAGCGAATATACGCTGCGCAACATGAACGCGACGATAATTGTCCGCCGAACGCTCTCTGCAAAGAGCCATGCATCCCGTGGACTCAGAGTATGGGAGAGTTGGATAGGAGCTTGCTGCCAGAGACGCCGTCCAACATTAGAGAGCATAGTGCTGACTGTTTCCGAATAGGGGCCATCATCGGTTCTCTCATCGAGGACGAGAAGGCACTGTAGGATAAGCAACGATTGGATGATTGCGAGAAGCTCCTGGAAGCTAGCTGGACGACCAGACTTGCGAAGGAGTTCTGCACAGTGCTGCTGTAGTAGAGGGTTAAGAGCCGTGGTGTTGTCCTCCTGACTAGCTTGGGCATGCAGTTTGCAAAGTGATTGAACATTTTGAAACACGGTTGAAGCCTCGTGATTTTGACAAAGATCTGGATGGATAAACTGGGTCTTCATATTTTTAGCGAACTCGATAGGAAAGCTTCGCATTCCGGCTATAAGGAACGAAATAATTTCCCGATCGTATCCTTTCATAATCACCAACGGCAGTGGCCGGTGAATCGGCAGAGCCGATACGGGTATTACTCGGCGTACAGATCGCGAACTGACATTGGAGGGCTCGGGCCTAGCTGGCAGTGGAATATTGATGTATTCACAGTCGCTGCCTCGTGCCTGGCACCGACTACACCGCGGCCAGAGTTGGTCGCAACGACGCTTGCCACGAACGCAGGCTTGGCATGATCTGCGCAGAGTCACTCGCTTAGACACCTCGGACACCATTCTGGTATGCGTCTATCAACTAACAAGGTACGCGGACAAGCTAGGGAAAGTGTTGCCCCAATGCCTATGTGAGGTCTTGGTCCTCGAGAACAAGATTAATCAGGAAGCTCAGGAGACACCGACTTCGCATGTTCCATACTCCACAGCTTAATAATCTATGGGTCTAACCATGGCGAATCACCAGTCGGCACTCATGCAAGTCTCCACAATTGAGCTCCATTCTCTATAACTGGTGAGTGGCCAAAATTGTCCCACATTTTAATAGGTATCCATCCTGGTCCTACTCCGTAAGCAGATCACGGGAGCTTTGGAATATATCAGGCATGGAGAGGTCCGGATAGTCATTGAGCGCTAAAATTACAAAAATACCTTTGACGGCACTCGTGAGATTCTTTAATATTAGTAGTAGCCTTCGCTCATAGCTTTCTTAGTATATAATATGACATTTCAACGACTGCGCTAAGCTTTGTTCCACACGGGCTCCTATCTCACTAGTACCAGGATCATCTCGTTCTAATATTTTCTCACTATAGATTAACAAAGCAAGATCAAGATATAGTGTGCCTTTTGACGCCTTCTTTTGATTATTATTTCGGACAGAAAACCTGGCATGTTAGGTGGCCACCCGCAGCTTTCTAATAGACCTCTAGCAACAGATGTTCCTGCTTGCTTTAACTCTTCGTCTCTTCTAGACACGATGGTCGGAGTTAACTCCCCTACTATACATGGAGGCCACGGATGACTTTTTCGAACACAGTGTCGACAGATTGTCATACTCACAGGCTGTCATGGCGAACAGAGCGTAAGAGTGCATAACATGGCACAACATACGGAAAAGGATTACTATCCCCTCTTTCTACACTATCTAGTGAAAGAAATAGAACTAGCTTTCTGGTTTTGCACATTATCTTTGTTTTTGATACCGCAGTAGATTTCAAGACCAACTCATCTGATACTAAAGGAAACTCTAGTGCCGAGACGCATTTGCTTATCAGTCGGAAGGATCCGATAAAAAGCACCCCCGCACGACAACCAACGCCTATCAGTGAGGGACTAATGCAGATATCAGATAAAGGATTGGACAGACCATGATTTCCTGGGGTAGCATCTCTTCTAACTTCCCTTTTCGGATGGTGGAGAGTTATTTTATCACGTTAGTCGTGTCACTAGTCTTCATATATACCGACCGTGAGAATAGATCGGTGTTTCCCAAGACAAAATCCCAGTCAAGATTTATGGGAATCGTTGATCCAACATGTGGTCATTATGGCTATCCAGTATCCTACTCCTTGGACTATATGTCTTCAAGCGTCTTTCCTCCCCACTCGCCAAAATCCCCGGCCCGTGGTATACGAATTTCACCAGCTTCTCCCTGAAGTATCACGAGTTCACAGCCACCAGACGTCTTTTCGTTCATCACCTACATAAGAAGTACGGCCCTGTAGTCCGCCTTGCACCGAACGAAGTCTCGTTTGTTACCCTAGAAGCTATTCGAGAGATCTACGCATCCGGGGGTAGTGGTTATGATAAGACGGAATATTATGATTTATTTCGACAATATGGCATTAAGTATAACATCACTAGGCAATAAGAAGAAAAGTCAAGCTGACAAGGAAAGGACTATGTTTTCTACGCTTGAGAAGCAAGGGGTTAGCTCACCCATCTGAATAGAGGTCATCACAACTAACAACGTGCAGCACAGCCATCGGAAGCGGGAATTGGCTGACAGATACGCCATGTCGAATATTGTACGCGATAAGCATGTGTCTGCCATTAAGGAGCGAGCCCAGGCCTTCGTATCTAGATGTGATGCCATCGAAGGAAGCGTAAACGTCTACGTGAGTACTCCGGTTATCTGTAGTGATTACGGCTCACAGTTTCTAGTCACTCTTGCACTGCTATGCGCTAGATGGAGTCACAAATTTTATGTTTAGCCCTGGTGGCTTGAAGTCGTTAGATAACTCTAAAGACTATGAGATGATGGAGGAGTTGACATATCATCAAAGCCTCCAAAGTATGTGAATGGTTAGCTCTCAGCGTAACCGAAGCTGACCGCAGCAGAGAATCTTCTACACTATTACCTCCCCAGGCTAACTTCATACTTCCCATCCTGCCTACACCCCCGTCCTGCTCCCAAAGCAAACGCCTATGTTTTACAGATGGCCGGGCAACAACACCCAGACGAGCACAGCTTAGTCGCGCGTCTCACCCGTAAAGGCTCACCGCTGAGCCACATGCAAGTTGCCGCTGAATGCAAAGACCATATGGCTGCTGGCATTGATACTACCGGTGATGCCCTTTGCTTTCTGATGTGGGAACTATCTCAGCCACATAACTTGCGATTTCAAGATCGCCTTCACAAGGAGCTGATATCAGTATCCGATGATACATCACTTGATAAAATGCCGTATCTAGATGCTGTCATAAAGGAAGCCTTGAGATGCGCACCGCCAATTCCGATGTCCTTTCCACGGTACGTCCCATGCGGTGGCAGGACCATCGATGGATACTTCATCCCAGAGAATGCGATTGTCAGCTGTCAGCCATATACAGTACACCGTTTCAATGAAGAAGTGTTCCCCGAGCCGGACCGCTTCAATCCCGAACGATGGTTAGAAGAAAAGGGCTTCAACGACAGGAATCGATTGTTCTTCGCGTTTGGGACAGGCGGGAGAGGGTGTACTGGAAAGAAGTAGGTGAAACGAAACCTAAAGCCGTGCTTCTATACTGACAGATGTAGTCTTGCAATGGTGGAAATGAAGGTTCTGCTTCGAGAGCTGTATTCCCGGTTTCGGTCGTCGGTCGCCCCGGAAATGACTGCGTCGATGGATCTTGATGACCAGATCATCTCCGCTCGACCAAAGGATCAGATGTGTAAGCTTACCTTTGCTGTTAGAAGCGAGAATGTGGACACCGCATAGGTTATATTTTAAATGATCTATGTATGATGGAATGCCCGTGTTGCGTTAAGCGATGCTGAAGAATGAACGTTGGAAGAACTCGGCCCTTGATCTGTGCGTTTCGTCGGAATGCGGCAGTTGGAAGTGTGAGGCGTTACAAGAAACAGTATGGAAAATGTTTACCTGTCATAGGATGAGTCGTAGTATTTGTTCATTTGGCTTGTGGAATAGTTACAGAGACAACACCCTCCTCATCGTAGTCGATTCCACACCCGCCAATCAAGGCACGAGCTTCTGAATGCTGCCGTTGGCACAAATATTAGGCCGACTTCTCCAAAAGTCTCCGACCTTATTTGAAATGGGATTGGCTGCCCTGGCGTTAAGCATCTTGTAACCTTTTAGATCCAAGTGGAGCGGCATAAGCAGCACAGCAAAAGAGGTTCGGAGTTAGCGTTAGCACGCGAAGGTGCCGGTCTAGAAGCCGGAATAGAAGCCTGAAGAAGAGTTTTACATCCGGTAGCCAATCATATTTTTGGTTTTCTAAGAAACTTTGTGGTCAAGAATCCACATAGTGGGTATTGACCCACCATGAGCCATTTCAGTCACCAAGGAGGACATCGTCGTCATGAGCGCATGCAGCTTATGCATCCAACTTTGCAGCTTAACTCATGGATAGGAAAAGACTTAGTATAACCGTAAATTCCGAGCTGATCTCATCTGCTGTTGGTTTTGTTCCTCGTTTTGCCCCTGCCAAGCTCCCTTCTCACTATGGCTTCACAACCGTGGAACGGATAGTATAACTCCACTGTCATCGCGGAGATAATGGACTTACGGAATAGTCCTCAATATTGCGGATCATCCGAAAAATGGATTTCTAATCTCTCCTAGTCTTTTTTTCTCGAATTTGTCTACTCCCGAGAAATGCCGCGACCATCCGCCACTGGCAATCAGTTCTGTATAAATATCATGAGGACCTTCGAGGAATCAACACCCCAGATTCGATCGACACTCTACAGATCATACACACCCAAGCAAACACACCCAAGCAAAGTTAAACTTTAATCCGCATACAATGGCTGCTACCGACTACAAGTTCGAAGGTTGGATGGGTCTTGACCCTAAGGCCGCTGACGGCAACATGGTCTGGCAGGAGTTTCAGCCTAAGGCTTGGGAAGAAACCGATATTGATATCCGCATCACACACTCGGGTATCTGTGGTTCAGACTTGCACACTTTGCGCAGTGGATGGGTATGATTCGCTTTTTGAGGAAAACATTGGCACGGCTGCTAACATTCCCAGGGACCTACGATGTACCCCTGCTGTGTCGGCCACGAAATTCTCGGAGTTGCAGTTAGAGTCGGCTCCCAGGCCGAAGGAAACATCAAGGTTGGCGACCGCGTCGGGGTTGGTGCGCAGAACGATTCCTGCCAGGGCCGCAAGGGTGACTGTGAAGAATGTGCCTCGGGACTTGAGCAGTACTGCCCCAACTTGATGGGCGGTACCTACAACTCCAAGCACTGGAACGGCGACAAGTCATATGGTGGATATGCTCTCTACCACCGTTCGCCTTCTCGCTTCGTTATCAAGATCCCCGATGCCATCCCCTCTGCTATGGCTGCTCCTATGCTTTGCGGTGGTATTACCACATACTCCCCCCTTCGTCACAACGGCTGCGGTCCCGGAAAGAAGGTCGGCATTATCGGTGTTGGTGGCCTCGGCCACTTCGGCATTATGTTCGCCAAGGCTCTGGGTGCCGATAAGGTGGTTGCGATTTCCCGCAAGGCCAACAAGAAGGAAGATGCTCTCAAGCTTGGCGCAGATGCCTATATCGCAACGGACGAAGACGCTGACTGGGCTAAGAACAACTCCCGCAGCTTGGACTTGATTATCTCTACCGTCTCCTCCTCCAAGATGCCCATTATGGACTATATCACTATGCTCAAGCCCAGTGGCAACTTCGTGCAGCTGGGGGCTCCCGAAGACGGTGCCCTTACCCTCCCTGCTTTCGCACTGATCGTCAAGAGAATCAAGTTCGGAGGATCTTTGATTGGAAGCCCCAGCGAGATCCGAGAGATGCTCGAGCTGGCTGCTGAGAAGAACGTCAGGTCATGGGTTCAGGAGGTACCGATGAAGGATGCCAACAGGGCCATTGTGGACATGGACGCTGGCAAGGCCCGGTACCGTTACGTGCTTGTGAACGAGCAGTAAATCAAACATTTTATAAATAGACATTGTACATAGTATATAGAGTAATACAGCGCAGCGCAGCGCACTATACAATTTCTTCATATGACCGGATTGTATACGGCTCACCTTTGACCAAAATTGTTCCACCCGGAGTTCCTAGCCGCTCGTTGACCTCGACGTCTTGAGCGCTGGGCAAACGGTCGCCTTCAAGACCAAGAACATACTTAGCCGACCAGCCAGCAGCACTTGAATCCCATTCTTCTCTCCTCGCACTAACCCCCTGTCCTGTCTTCACCGCTACATCTTTAGAACCTACTAAGCGCACATATACCTGCCTTTGTCGTACCACCAAATACGTGCCCCAAATCCTCGCCAAAAATGTCCTCGAAACCTCCGCCTCCTCTCCTTCCTCAATTTCGAGATCATGCTTGGATTCCAACACCCATGAAACACCTTTCCCCGGTCCCTCGGGACCCACCCTAAAGCTCAATTCCCGCCAGACCTCCTCATATTCTGTAACCGGAGCCCCAGGCAGATCCGGACGAGACATAGATCCAGTCTCAAGGTCATCGCCATTCGGTAATGTAGTAAAGGTACCACAGTCGACGTCATCAAAAGAGTTATGGGAGTCAATCTCATGGGTAAACTGCACGCGGCCTGTTATTGTTAGTATTCGTGCAGTCCTAGGATACAGTAACACAACTTACGAGGGTCGCTACTATCCACAACCCGCTGACCGGCAATTGCCCAGTCAATGTCACCGGAATTCTTATCTACGCGAAGGTCGACATACCAACCCTTCACGGACATGACGATGGTGTCAGTCGTTTCGGAAGCGGGTTCTGGGAGCCATCGGAGGGAGATGCGTGTTGAGAGGCGGCTCTCGGTGGGTGGATTTGCAGTGTGAGATGTCATGGCTAGATTTGAGAGTGTGGGAATGTTCGAGCGTGGCTTTCAGAGCAGGAAAGTGGATTTGTGTTGAGATGCGTTACGATTGCTCTTTATCAGTATTCATTTAAATACCCCGCATCAAGTGGGCAGGATCTTGATTGGTGCCATGGACCGAAGCTTGTTATTATCATTTAGTAGACTCCCTTGTCACACTGAAGCCAATTCTAAACTTAGGGTTCCAAATAGAAGAAAATGCCAATACGGCAATAGTGACCGATAGCAATCAATCTATTAATGTCAAGGGCGAAATCACTGCATTCGAACATCTGAATACCCTAACTAGCACATCCGTCCAGACCAATATAACCATCCGATATGCTTGGCGCCAAAGACATGGTGAACTTTGAGCAACGAGTGTGTTTATGTTTGTAAACGATTTTAGCAGTGGGTAGGGTAGGAGAATAGGATTCCTCGCAAATTATGTATTCTCTGTTTATTGATTTTCAGTTCGGGATAACTCGGTGTTTGCTTGAATCCCGAACTATGGCCAGTGAGATATCCGACCTCTCGGGCGAGACGGGTTTATATCCTTGATATATATTTCTCTTTAATTTTTGTTTCTGCTTCTTTCTTTAATATTTTTTATCAAGTTTCATAAATCTCCGTAGCATTCCCTAAAGTCGAAGGATGTATCGTAGACATATTACCCATATTAATTATCCCATGTACATATTCTAATCGTACATTAAAAGAAGGCCACAACTGTACATACAGCCCCATTAAAAAAATATTACAGTTCAAAACGAGTTAGAAGAGCTTTTATCTCTCTCAAGTCAAGTATGGAAACTAATCACGACGTCTATGCTCACGCCCATTCTTGGGGCCAGCAACGGTACCCATCAAGACTGTGTCGCAGGTTAGTCCTTGTAAAGCAAATCCCGGAAAGAAACCAACGAAAGACTTACTATCCCAATAGCGGAACGAGCTAGAGTAATTGCCCACAAAGTAGCGATGATGATCATCATGCCAGTCAGCTCCACCCCAGAACGGAATGATCCGCCTCAAGCTCCAGGGGAAATCATATCCCGAGTGCGAGTCGATAGCCTGTACCTGGCGCAGACACATCCATACCAATACAGTGATCAGATGGACATTCTCCGTGAAGTAACCCAGAACAAGCGGTGGGGCGATCGTGCCAAGACCGAGCAGGAGGGTTTCCCAGGGACTGGCGTATTCGGCCGTGAGACCGAAAGGAGTCGCGTATTGGTGATGGATGCGGTGGATGGAGCGGTAGAGGGGGCCCCAATGGAAAGCGCGATGCAACCAGTAGTGGTAGGTATCCTCAACAATGAAGAAAATGGCGAGTTGGGCGGCTAGGGATTTGAGGTCTGGGAAGGGGGAGGCGTACTTGAGGCCGCAGAGGTCCATCAGGGGGTGGAAGAGGACAATCAGAGGGAGTTCAACGATGAAGTGGATGGCGAGGATGTATTTAGTGCAGTTCCATTGGGTAGCTACTGAAGGTGGTGCTTTGTGATCTTGTATCCTCCACCGGTTGAACGTGCCTGGCATTGCGTCGGCGATTATCCATGGGAGGCAGCGGCCGAAATAAATCAGTTCGTGGGCGATGAATGTGATAATTCCTGCGCCGGTTAGTTGTTGCTCCGGGTATAGTACGACCATATGGAGCTTACCCGTGGCGAGGATATCGTTATTCCAATAGGAGTAGTAAGCCTCCCAGAGGTTTTCCATGCTGGATAGGTTGGGGTTTTGATGGGCCAGCTTGATGAGGTCCGCATATGAAGCCATTTGGGGAAGGGTGGTAGAATTGAAGGACTCCATGTTGAGAGATAATCCTGCGCGCTGGGTGATTTAGAAGTTCCAATCACCGCTAAGATGATTTTCATGCATTATATAATGCTTACCATGGTGTTGGAACGAAGCCAAGACGAGTGGATATTCCGAATGGTCTGACTGGACACACCACTCGGATCCGGGAGGAATCATTTTATGATCAGGCAACCCTAATAAAAAAAAATTCCCAATCCTATAGTATCATTTCCCTAACCAAATCCAAAAAACAATTTTAGTAAATACATTATAGGTTCGACACACCCCTGACCCTGACAAGAGTGGAATATACAATGTCCGACATCGACTATGCTACCTCAAAGTTGGAACGCCGCAACTCCTAGCGCCAACCCGACCGCAACGGAAAGTTGAACACCCACATTCCCGGCCGCATTGTCCTCATCCGATCCGCTACCTGTAGCAGCGGCAGCAGTGCTTGTGCTGCTGCCAGTCGAACCGCTGCTGCTGCTGCTGCTGCCACTTGATGACGAGGTTCCCGTCTCAGCAGGGCCGTCACAGTGCCAATGGTCGCCGTGAGGCTCACAACCAACCGACTCGGTGGGACTAGGCTTAGTCGGAGTCTCGGTGGCATCGGCCTCATCGGTGTGTGAATGGGTGCCCGTGGTAGTGGCTGCTGCGGTAGTCGAGGCGGGGCCGTCGCAATGCCAGTGGTCTCCGTGTGGCTCGCAGCCTACAGATTCAGTTGGGCTAGGAACGGCTGGGGTGACGGTCTCCGATGTCGATGCTGGACCTTCGCAGTGCCTTGATATATATTAGATATCGGTGCTCCGATATTGAAGAGGAAGACAGAAACATACCAGTGGTCTCCGTGCGGCTCACATCCAACAGAGGCAGTGGGGGACGGACCCGGATCTTGGCTAGTACTGTCTTGGGCCAAGGCAGTCGAGGCCAAGGCGAACAGAGCGAGGATTGAGAATCTCATGGTTCTTGCAGGTATGCTGAGATATGGTCCAAGCTTATGTGCGTTTGGGAGTGGCAGGTTGAGAAAATGCAACAAGGGAAATCGGATGGGCTTTATACCTCCACACACCAGCAGCGGCCCTCCAAGGTAACTCGCCTCTTAACTTGTCTCGACCATCCGGTCAAAATTAGCCGACATAAATCACAGCCCACGGGCCGTATCAAATGTCTAGCGTGCCAAGAGCAGTGGAATACTTGGCGTCTCCAAGGTTCTCATGGCGCTCGGCAGACCCTGTATCTGTTGGCATTGCTTAAACTGTTGAAAAATGAATCCGTCGTAGATTAGAAATGCCTACATCATGTCATCTCGCTGACTGAGCACGAGGGTTTACTTAGCCATCGCAAACTCACTTTTGATGCGCAGGCACGTCAAGCATGCCAAACAAACATGGCACTCTGCAGACGATTTCAAGATGCCAAGTCCTTTTTTTGCCCCATGCCAAGGATGCTTGAGAACCTTGGGAGTGACAAAGGAAGCAACGCTTGAACCTCGATACGAAACGATTTGTTCCTTCATTGGCGTTATGGAGGGTCCCTTGCCATGGAAATTACACGACCCGCGATTGACAGTCAACGCTCGACTTGATTTGTTCATTGAGGTTGCGCCGGCGAGTCATTAAGCTGAAAGGCGTCCCACGCGCGAGGAAATTAAAAGAGGACTCCTGCCTTTGATAACAAGGAAAACCGCTCACCCAGACCTTCCCGAGATCGGTTCATTCCGACCATATCTCTTCTAGGATATTTGACAGATACCTGCTCCACAATACCGCCCTTGAACAAGGCCTTCACTGGTAGGGCGAATGTTGTGGGATGTACCCCAGCATAATGTCTCAAGGCAAGCCACAGCGCAGTTCCATTCTTACCTAACTTGGCATGTAAACCGATGGGATTGTTGTAGCCTCTAATATGAATTAATTGATCATCCTGTTCAATATACATTTTCTAGCTAGCTCAGCTAGCAACCAGCGGATCTAGACCTGGATCACTAAACAGAGAACAGCAGGGAGCATCAACGGCTCACAACACACTGATACAGATCGCCCTACAGAAAGCCAGGGTTGCATGGCTCGTGTGTAAACCACGTTATGTCGAGATCGCCGAACTCTCTCGTAGTATAACCTTGCGTGTCTGGGAGTAGCTTTCAGCTTGAGTAAGACGACTTGTGCGAGACAATTCTGTTGGACTCGGGATAATAATACATAAAAACGGCCCCAGGGCTCCATGTGTATTCAAGGAACAATCGAGAAGAATCGCGTGGTCTGAGCCTCAGAATATAAGGAAACTCCTAGGGATCCACTACATGCTGGATACCCCTCGCTGTGGCATCAGATATCCTCAGTAACGCAGTGTATTCCCAGACAGTCGCAAGATCTCCTCCAGTGGCTTCAATCCATGACCGTGCAGGTGCACATATTGGGCCACAGAGAAGGATGTTGTTGATTTACATATAATGGAGTTCTAGTGAATAGCATTTTCTTGTTGTGTCGATGATCAATGAATCGGGTATGCCGTGGGACAATTGTGATCGTCAATGATCAGTTAACCGTGACATCGCCCTTAGTGGGTGGTATACTAAATTGATCAACTCTCCGGCATTATCCTTCCACAGATTGATCGCTGCTTGTCAGGAAATATGTTGACAAGAGACAGATCATCGCTCCAACAAGACTCCCACTCTGCAGTTGTACACAAACCATGTATCTTATTCTTATTCCACATTAAAATAGTACTCTCAATTTTTTCGGGCGACCCAAAACTGCGCCTGATATGCATTCTTGCTCAGTCCCTTTCCATTTCGGGCGTAGGCCACTTCCTTGCCACGAACTGTCATCCCAGGTATTGTTATATCTCCACAAGATGCGTCCGTCTCCTGATACTTGAATCCGAGGTGTTCGGTTAAAGCTATAATTTCATCCAACGACAGCTGCAAAAAGGGCGCACTTCCGTATAACAACGGACCTAGATTGACCCACTTGCCCCCGGGGCGGAGTAGCCGATGGATATTCTCAAAATAAGAAACCAGGTTCCGCGCAGTATCGATGAAGAATAACGTGACGATCAAGTCATACTTCCCCGTATCTTCTGCAAATACGGTAGTAAAGTCGCCTTCTACCAGGAGGACAGAGGGACTAGCCAATGTATCCGGGAACGAGACGGAACGCTGCAAATCAGCAGTTGTCACTTGATGCGACCACCAGTCGATATATGGATGGAAAGCCCTGCTGTTGGTGCTCGATAGGCCGGACAGATATCGATATGCGAGGTTCATGTACATGGACCATTCGTTCATGGTTACCTCAAAGCCTGCCTCGATTAGTCCATCTCGATGATTGTTCTGTCATGGCTAAAGATCAAACTAACCGCCTAATGCATTAACCTCATGCGCCAGTCGTCCCAGTCCTGCTCCGGGCAATAACACCCGCAATGGTTGCTCGGATGTTCTCGACATATTCGCAAGAGTACCTAGAACACATGGAAATGCGTCCTGCCGCTCCTCGTATCCTTCATCGGCCCAATCGCGCACGAAATGCTTCATTGCCTGTGAGACGCTCGTTTTATCAGTATTGACACCCTTTTTCTCGTTCTCCTTGATGAACTGGTCCAATTCAGTTTGGGAAATGTTATAGAATTGTTTCCCGTGCTTGACGATCTCATGTGCCAATTGCTCATTTGTCTCGAAAAGGTGTTCTACGGTATTCAGTTTCCGGGTATATTTAACTGTGGATTCAACAATCTACCCAGTCGTTAGTATGGGATACTATGGGTTGTTACGGGACCGCATACCGAGCGTTGTTTCTTGGGAACTTTCTTGTACCAATCCCGCCAGCGCTTTGTTTCGGCTAGATTGCGCTCTTTATAGCGATGGAACGCATGGAGAGCTGTGAGCAATCTCTGCCGAGGATGTGATGTATCCCATGATCCGGTGGAGCGTTGAAGACGGCTTTGGAGTCGCGAGTATTCCTCTTGCTCGCGTGACTCGCTCGGGTCGATGAAGGTGATGTTCGTCACGAAGACGTGTGTTACTTTCTGCAATAATTTTAGTAAATAATATTGTGCCAATTGGTGGGAGCTTACGTCTAATTCGGCATCGTATTGTGGAATTATATCTTTTGCCCATGCAAGGCAGAAGACATAGAAAAATAATAATAGAGTACAACGCATTGTGTCCTACATATGTAAGTCGTATATTTTAACAAAAAACCTGAAAATAAAAGATTGGGAGACCCCATGGTCAAAAATCTCGAATCCACGACTGCCCCGAAGGTCCTCAAATCTAGAGTCGTTTGAGCATTGCCAAGTCCGACGGGCTGATTTGGTCGTATTGTTGATTGTCTTGGCACCGAAGAGTCATGGTTTGATAGCTGACTAAATTTGTCTTTTACTACGTCAGTGGTAGTATTGTAATTTGATAAAAGATGAAGTTGGTTGAATTTCCTTGATTAGATGATCATGTTGCTTGAATCTATCAGCATGATTGTGGGAAAGAGATAGAGATCTCTTAGTTAAGAAACAATAGCGCTAGGCCTAATTAGGCAGCGTCAACACCCCCCCTCTAGGCCTTGCGCCTATTGAATCCGGCTTAATTTCCTAATCCAGTAGTATCCTGATGATCCTTGGTGGCTTAGAGACCTGCTCCCAAAGGCGCTCAGTAGCCCTGCAAGCACTAAATGGCCCTATTCAAAAGGTGGTTCGGTACTAAGTGGCCCTGTATTGGTATGCCCAAAGGCCCCTAATTGGAGATGTCTGATCCTGTGAACAGAGCTCAGGGTTCAGATATATGCAGCGTGACACTCTATAGCCCTGATACCTGCAGTGTACACACTGGTTATTCCCCATATAATGAGATTCTTCAGCAGACCAATCTCTGTCTTTAACGTCTTCAAAATTCTTCATTCTTTTTTTTTTTTTTTTTTTTTTCTCTTTTCTTCAGTTCATGGAGATGCAGAGTGACAATTTCTACATGGAAGTCATTTTAGTCTGTATTTTACTCCAGATCACTCCACCGGTTGAAAGTGGCGAGGAGCATTGATATCTACCTTAAATCACCCATATCTATATATGCTACGTACACTTGGACTCGGAGTTTACTCCATCGGAAGTACGGAAATAAGGAATAAATGGGGGGGTTGAAAAGAGTCCCACACAGTCCCCGCATTGATTCAATTCCATGAATCTCACCCGCAAGACCCGAGGTGGGACACGGAAGCCCATCCCGATCCCCCAATAAATAGGGATTTTGAATCCAGCATCCGAACTGTCTTGACTCTCGGTTTCGACAAATACAATCCAGACCGTCACAATGTCCTGGACACACCTTATCCGCTTCATTGCCGTCGAAGATAGCCAAGAGCATCTTGGCCAGTTAGTCGACACAACGCGCGACATTGGCAAAGATAGCGTCTCTGGCGTGGAAATCGCGGCGTATCTGATCGATGGGACGATCTTCGACGGGCGCGTATCCACGACTGTGATGCACGTGAAGCAGGTAAAGGCCTCATCTGCTAGCGGACTCTCATCGAGGAGGCATACTAACAATAGAGAGTAGCTTCTCTCCCCCATCACCAAAGAACAATGCAGTTACATCCGTTGTCTGGGTCTGAACTACCTCGACCACGCCAAAGAAGCCAACATGGCGCTCCCCACTGTTCCCGTTATGTTCACCAAGCCCCGCACTGCATTGGCCAACCCGTACCCCGCTACGATTAATATCCCCAAGTGCGCCCAGGATGAAACGAGTGACTACGAGGCAGAACTCTGTGTCGTGATTGGGAAGACAGGCCGTGATATCCCTGAAGAGGAAGCGTTGGATTATGTTCTGGGTTATACAGCGTCGAACGACGTTTCGGCAAGGGCACTGCAATTCGCGACGTCGCAGTGGTCGTTTTCCAAGGGCCTGGATGGGAGTTGCCCTGTCGGTATGTTCTTTCCCTACTTGTCTCTTGCTTTGTAGATTCCTCTTGAGCTTTTGTCTAGTGATTCCTGTCGCTGACCAGTATAGGACCCGTCCTTGTTTCATCTTCTGTCATCAAGGACCCGCAGACGTTGTTCATTAAGGCGATCCATAATGGGAATGTCCTGCAGAATGGCCATACGAAGGAAATGCTATTTTCGATCAAGAAGCAGATCTCCTATCTGTCTCAGGGCACGACGCTGGAAGCAGGTACAATTTTCCTGACAGGAACTCCGGCCGGAATTGGATTTACCCGGGAGCCCAGAATTGTGCTGAAGGATGGCGATGAGATCAATGTCGAAATTGAAAACATTGGCACGTTGGTCAACAAGGTGCGGTATGAATAGATAGCGTTGCTTATATAGAAGAGAATATTTATTTGTGTTTATTGGTAAATATTGGGATAGAGTGCTTTTCACCATTGTGTCCATCGCGAAGTGCGAGATACTGTAATCCAGACCTGCGAGATGTAGTATATGTGCCATCCAGAACCCAGGGATAGTAGCAGTCTTGAAGGCTCTCGCCTTATCTTGGATATCCTACTTCTTTGGAATGGCACAACTTCAATGTATATTTTCCACGAGCTATGATAATCAAAAGTATAATAAGTGTGATGGAGATGATCGTTACAGTGGCTCCGACCGGCACCGCAGCAGAACTAGTTCAAGAACCATGATGGGACCTCGGGGCCCCAAACCGCCAACGACTCATCCCCCGCCGGCCCATACCCAATCGGAGTCTCTTCGTTGATCAAATCTCCATCTGCATAGTGCTCTACCATATTGCCGGTGGTATCCCACCAATAATCAAAGATTTGGGAGCCTAGGATATGTCTCCCCACACCCCACACCGACTCATATCCCTTCCCGCTCAAATACTGATGGCCAAGGTGCTGCGTATCAATGTCATGGACCTCAAAAGAGCAATGGTGAACATGGGAGGTTGGGTTCGTGCTCAAGAAGAAGCTATGATGATCGACATAGTCTGTTCCACGGTCGATATGTGCGAAGAGAGCGACGTTCTTTTTCTGACCGTCCTTCTCAACGTGCAGAAAATCGCTCGGCACGATATTGAAGTTTGTAGTGTAAAAGTTTACCAATTCGTCGAACTTCTGAACGCAAAGCCCGAAGTGCCCAAGCTGGTTTCTGTATTAGTAGTCGATTTATGCACAGAGGTAGGAGAGAAATCGCACCTTATGAACGGCCGCTGGACCCGGATTGAATCGCTGGAATTTCCGGATCCGTGGTTTCTCAGACTCCGTATTCACGATAATACTCGTCGGGTATTCGCCAGCCTCGCGTGGCTCTTGACCACAGATCAGGTTCACAGGGAATCCCTCTGGATCAGTTAGAGTCAGCAGATGCCCTCCACCGGGTGCCTCTGACAACTCTTGGATCTCCCCAGCACCAGGCAGTTGTGCCGCTCTACGCGATTAGCAACCCTTTTTTCACGCGCCACGGGAAACAAAGGGTAAGCAAGCTCACTTCTCTAATTCCTGGTATGATTCCACCTCAAACGTACCCCCTAAGAACTTCTTTTCTCCTCTCTGTGCATAATACACATATTGATCCGTTCCATACCCCCGATACCAAATCCGATCGTCCGTCTTCTTCACCACCTCCATCCCAAAGTCCTGCAAAAACACCGTAATCTCATTCAAGTCCGGGTGCTGGTACCGCATGTGCGACAGTTTGACCAGTCGGATCTGCTTCCCGGTGTCAATATTGCATCGCGTCCTCCACGATGCGACCGACTCTTGGTCCGGGCCGATGGCGGTAATATCGGGAATCGAAGCCCCATGGGCCGGGGCGGGCAGTTCGCGCTGTTTGATTTAGTGCTCACTTAGCAGGCCAATCTTGAAGGGACAAAGGGGTGGTGGTTCATACCACGATCATACTGTATGCTAGTTGCTTACTGAGGTTAGTTGTATTGTTGTTGAGGTCTCAATGTGCTCCTGTTTCTTCCTGCTTAAATGAATTACACCGTCAGTTTCCCCGCATGGAAGAAGATCCGAGGGGCGTGTCTTAAATTCCGTCGTCGTCCCACATTCTCCTTGTGGGGCTTGTTTATGTTCCTGGTTGTTGGCATTAACTAAATAGTGTGTATAATCATCGCGCTGTTGATCTTCCGTCAAAACTTTCAATCTGATTCTGTTTACACCGAGGGACTGTACTGATATTTCGACATTGGGGTGGTATGAGACTGTGCGATGGTGGACATGGCTTGCTTTCGTTCAAAATATACGAAGGGCTGGCCGATGTGGGGCCCAATGGAAGACACGATATGTACAAGTCGAAAGCGAGCAAGAAACATGCATTAGTTGAATATCAAGCCAACACTGCCCTTAAAACATATTTCAAAATTAGCCTGGCAACTCAATTCAATTAGAGCTTCCACCAAGTCGGGCGTCCGCGATATCTTGTAAAACATAGCATTAGTGTTCGTTCATCGCTTCTATATCGCCTAACAATATACATGTCTGAAGGTAGCAACTAGTGCATTTCACCACCATGAAGTCCTATGTATCTAGAAAAAATTACTAGCCACATCTATCTTCAATCCTGTATTTATTGACATGTAGCCTAATGGGCATCAGATCATTTCCACCCACTCGAGCCTTCACATTACCGGATCGGAGTGAACGAGCCCGCCACCCGGAAATCCCTGCTTGAGAAACCAACGTGTGCTTGCATCACGCCGCTTGGGATCACCCACTGCTGCCTTGTAACGTCCCAGCGACTAATATCCCGCCTAGTTAACTGGAATATGATATTTCTAGCCTCTCCAGGCTGGAGCTGCACCTTCTCAAATCCCCGAAGGACATTGACTGCCGAAGCTGCCCCAGTCGTTTCTTTAGGAAGACTCAAGTAAAGCTGTGGCACAGCGGCCCCAGCTACATCCCCAGTATTTTTCACAGTAATGGAGATTCTGTAAAGCGCTTGCCAGAGGTTGGGGTTTCCTCCCGGGATGATTTTTGCATCCGCCGGGAGAGCCGATAATTCATCATTAAATAGCGGAGTAATAGCCATGTTGGTTCCGATAGAAAAGCTTGTGTAGGAAAGACCGTATCCAAATTCGTATTGTACCGTTTTATTGTAGTAGTCGAAATGTCCTATGGATTTCCAGTGTGTCCTGTTAGCTTGCTTTAAGGTCTCCTGGAGTTGGGCTTCAGAAATATGTGTAATGTGTACGTCAAAGGAACAAATACGCACGGTAATCGATCAGCACTCCTTCCTTAAAATCAGCTTGCCATGCTGTTGGATCATCGGTGTTCTGGAGGGCTGTGGAATTTTGAATCGGAGCAAAGGAATAGTCGGATTGTCTCTTTGCGATCGTGTAGGGCAGGTGGCCGGACGGGTTGACATCTCCCCAGAGCACATCGACAATGCTGCTGCCGGCTTCTTGGCCTGGAAGATGGGCAGCCAGGATGGCGGTTACGTTGGGATGATCCGCCCAGGGTAGGACGTTGACGCCGTTGGAGTGAGTTACGACCACCGTATTTGGGCATGTAGACGCGATTTTCTCGACAACCTCGTCGCCATTCCAGTCCGAGTGGAGGGACGTGCGGTCTTCGCCTTCGGTTGCCCAACTTTTCAGGAAAACGAGACAGACGTCCGGCGACGATGGGAGCAGAGCTTTGAGGCTGGTTTTAGTTTCGTTAGTGTCAGCTGCGGTCGGTGGGGAGAGGCTGGGGCAATTGCACTAACTATGGGCTATTCTCTTCAATAATAGCACTATTGTTTAGCACATATTGCACAAGAGTCTTCTCTCGGAAGCCAGCGCGCTGTTTGATAGCCTCTAGAGGACTGACTAAGTAGGTAAAGAGCCCTGATCCAGAACCTCCGCCTGCAGCAAGCACGCCGTATTCGTAGTTACCAACGCCGTTAAAGTAGAAAACGGACATGCCGTTCGTGAAATCTCCAGCGTCATTGCCGAAAACCGCAATATGTTTCGGCGACTTCAGAGGAAGAGTGTTGTTAGTGTTTTTCAAGAGTACAATACCGTCTGCAGCTTGCTTGCGGATTTCTGCTCCATGATTGCCACGAACGTCAACATTGGCGACTGGTCCATAGGTGTAATTGTACTTGTACTCATCGGCTGTTTGCTATTTTAGTAATGAAAGCTCCACACATACAGTCGCATAAGAGTTGTCACTTACGGCTAGAGAATAGAACTGCGTTGAGCTCTTTATTGGCGGGATCCATGGCCGGGAAGCCCTTGTCCTGATTCAGGTGAAAATACGGCGTCATCACTCTGCGACACATGTCGTCCAGACGGTCCATTGAAACAGAGCCATTATTAACAGACTCAGTTAGGTTTTGGTGGAAGAACACAGGGCCGAAGCTTGCAGTTCCCGGCATATCCATGTCCTCGCCTGCGTTAATGGCAAACGCTCCACTGTGTGTAGCACCCCAGTCTGACATCACGTACCCTTGGAAACCAAGCTCCCCCTTGAGGATACCATTTTGCGCCTTGCTGTTCTGGCATCCGTAGGTTTGGTTCAAGCGGTTATAACTGCACATCACCTGGTACCGCACTGTCAGACATAATACACCCGCACCTTTATGGATAGCTTACAGTAGCAACTCCGGCCTTGACTGCTTGCTGGAATGGCCAAAGATAGAGCTCGTGCATTGTGCGATCGTCAATATTGGAAGAGACACTCTCAATTGTCTTGCCGTTTTCGTTCTGGGATGGCTGCCGTTGAGTTTCTTGTTCATTACCGATATAGTGCTTAGCGCATGCCTGGACACCGCTGTCCTGGATACCAAGGATGGTCTCCGTGAACAACTCTCCCGTCAAATAAGGATCTGGTGAGAAGCCCTCCCAGTTTCTCCCGCCCAAGCCACTCCGACCAAGAGGCCCAGCAACAGGCCCAAGAAGGACCTGCGACCCCTTGCCCCGGAATTCGACAGCCATCTGGCTCCCTCTTTCGTAGGCAATGTTCTTGTCCCAGGTTGCGGCGATAGTAATCCCGGCAGGGAAGACAGAGGAGTAAGTACCTTGCTCCAATGCTAAGGGGCCGTTCTGTATACAGAGTCCTGTGAAGTTAAGACGGTAGATGGGCGCAATGTTTCCTACACAAGGCCCTTCTGTTCCCGAGACGAGGCCTACTTTCTCTTCGGTGGTCAATTGGGAGACAAAGTCCGACGCCCGTGCAAAAGCATCTTCCCACCCGAGGCCCGTTGCATCCGCTATTATACATTAGAAAAGCTCGCTAAGAATATGGGTGTTGGTGCTCACTAACGGTTGGGAATCTCGTCCGGAGTAGGGCTATAGAGGTATTCATTGTGATTCCATGCTGCACCAGCAATACCTGTACAAGAAGCAAGCGCTGCTGTATACAGAAGCTCGCTGCGCATGGTGACGGCTCTTACTCAATAGAACCTTAGTGGCTATTTTCTGTGAACAAGAAGTTTGCCCTGTGGAAAGAGTCACTTTATAGCCATGCGGCATGTCCCTTCCCCCCACCGTAGAATAAAACCGCGACCCCAATACATCCCGTTGTCCTTGAAATCTAGGATGAGTCTAGTTTTCGACTAGCATCTCCTCAAAGAGCCCTTGCGTTGCTTCTCATGATTTCCCTAGATCCACAATGCAATAGCAAAAAGAGGTATTCCGGCTAAACTTCGGCTAAACATCCGTGCATACGATGGATCGGTCGATCATCTCTCTATCTGTCTAAGTACCATGGATGGGAGGGGTTCAGCGATGTGACGTCGCTATGGAGAAGAATGCGGGGATGAATCTGGGGCACGGCATGAATTTGATGGACTGGGTCGGCTGGCAGTTTTACCCAATCTGGCAAAAACGTAGGTGAACAACATCGTTCGGCCTCTTGCCAGGGTGATGCTTGGTTCCATAGCTATCAAACCTTATTTTGGATTTGCGGAATGGTCCGACATATATCCGCTTTAGCATTAGTAGAGGGAAAGCCTTGCCCCAAAA
The DNA here is from genome assembly GCA_030556085.1 of Aspergillus tamarii. Lineage (NCBI taxonomy): Eukaryota > Fungi > Ascomycota > Eurotiomycetes > Eurotiales > Aspergillaceae > Aspergillus > Aspergillus tamarii. The sequence continues at coordinate 1,741,348 of JARVTJ010000006.1, forward strand.
CTACAGCAAGAGTTATGCATGTACATCCTACGGACTGGCTGCCCGAAGGAATTTCTCCTAGAGATGTATGGCGGGTTTTTTCCCGACGCCAATAGTCGTCACCATGCAGAAGAAAATCTTGTATTACGTACTAGGAATAGGGAAGTGCTCTTAAGAGGTTAGTGTGTATTTGGCCTGCCTTCGGCCTACTTACCCGGAGACAGTATTCAAGGTAAATTCGATTTTTCGTGGATTCGATATACCATTACTATGGTTTACTATTCTCGGAATCACAGATTGGGTGGACGTAGAATGTAATATAATCCTCCGTAAAAATGTTTATTCCATTGCCTTCGACCTCTATTCATATGAGGGACGCCACTTTGATTCACCACCATATCTGCTAGAGCCGTATCTCTTAGAGTGAGGAAAAATGGCTCAACTCTTAGTAGCTGCAGTAGCATCCTCCTTGATAATGTCCGAGACACGTTCCGCAATAGCATAGAGGTTAGCCGTTGGATGGCCACCGATTTGAATCGGTTGAATGGAGGAGTCAACTACGCGTACATTACTGGTACCGTAGACCTTCAATCGACTGTCGACAACTCCACCCATAGAGCGGGGTAACATAGACGTCGTTCCGATGACATGGTAGTTGGGCGTATCTAACGACAACGTTCACGCAACGAGTCAGAGGAGGCTACAACCTTAAGCAAGGGAGATAGTACGAATTGACTTACATTGCTCCCCTACCCATTCCTTCCAGGTTTCGTCCGAGGCTTCTTCTGGAACCTCCTCAAATCCAGGCAGAGTTTCATTGCTGATCAGGCTGTTGAGCTCACCGGTCTTGTACATCTGGCGCAGGAATTTGGACATGGCGATTTGTATATCGACGTCCCACTCGAAAAGGCCGAAGTTTGGGTTTACAATTGGTGGTGTCATGGGGTCGGCGGAGCTAATATGAACATTTCCTCGCGCAAACGGGAGTAGGCCCCAGTAGCCAGTGTGGATGGTATTGGCGTCCTCCAATATAAAGACAAACTCAGCAACTGGAACATCTTGGTCGAATACAAGGTCGTGCTGGATCTCGAACATCTTCAGCAGGTCCTCCTTTGTCATAGCACCATTGCTACCACTGGCTGCAATATCGGCATATTCTTCCAGTTCTGAACGAACTGAGGCAGCCACTGACTGGACTGATGACCCGAAGATATCCGATGCGGAAGCGAAAGCAACTGCTCTTGTTCCCGTTATTGGTGTTTTAGTAGACACGACAATGGAGGTATTGAGTTGATCTTGCAGGTTTTCGCCAACGCTGGGTAGATTGACCTGGACGGGAATACCATATTTTTCTAATATTCTGTTGGTGGCGTCAGGGTCCCAATGCACGTCCGCGTAATAATATTGGACAGGAAAATGCTTACCTGGGATTTCCGATACCAGAAAGCTCTAGAATTGCAGGTGTCCGCATCGCACCCGCAGCCAGGATGACCTCCCTTCGGGCATTAACGACATTTATTTGTCGTTCATCTCCTTCCTGAGTAAGAATTTCGACCCCTTGAGCACGAATATCGCTGCCTTTCTCCTCGTTACGCCATAAGATCCGGGAGACAAAGGTATCCAACCTGACCTTCAGATTTGGTCTCTCTGCATAGGGCCAATAGTATGCTCTCGCCGCATCACTGCGAATATTCGTCACATCGACCGTATAAGGATGAAGAGCAAAACCTCGCATGTGCCCGGAATTCAAGTCCTGATTCCATGGAATACCCAAAGACTCCAATGTGCGATTCATACTCGCTGTCAAGTCACCTTCCTCTTTTCGTATATCCGTAAAACCAACGTGCACCGGCCCACTTTTGCCGTGGTAAGCGGGACAGATGGACGCCCCAGCCTCTGTTTGCGTCTTGTTGGGAGTGGTCATATTTTCACTTTTTGTAAAATAGGGAAAGAGGCTATCCCAGTCCCAACCGTCGATCCCAAGCTCATACAAGGCATCAATCTGTCCTTTCTCTGCTCGGACGTAGGCCGCCCCTGGAAACGATTAGTTATGCCCTGTCTAGAGCAGATTTAAAGTTTCCTTGCGTACCGTTCATAACGCTTGTTCCTCCGAGCGCTTTCCCCGCGCGCATCACTTGGCGGCGTTTGCCGAATCCCTGTTCCGTAGTTTCGTATGCCCAGTCGAGGGGGCTGTCATATGTGTACGGAAGATTGCTGATATCGGTTACGTTGACATTATCAAAAACAGATGATCCGGCCTCAATCACTAAAACTGATACCTTTGGATCTTGGGCCAGTCGGTTGGCAACAGCTAGCCCGCTGGTGCCTCCGCCAACAATAATATAGTCATAGTCAGAGGCTACGGCTCCAACTGCCAGGAGTAAAATCCAATATAAGAGCATACTCGGAACTCAGAACTCTTCAGCACTAGAAGCTCAACGGCTCTGGTTCTGGATATATGTTTCGAGTATCGTATTCGGGGGCCAAGGGCGGAAGATGTCTGGGGTTTATATTCTTCACTCATACCTGCAGTAGAAACAGATTCCAAGACGTCATCCAGCATGTCAGGGGGGTTGCGATAGCGCGATAGTTACTCCAGCTATCGGGGTTTGCTGGGTAAGTTACCGTAAGTAGCATCCTCTGCAGGTAAGGGTGGTATTGCATGGCACTAAAGCTGCAAGGAGTCCAGGAGAGATCTGCATTGCCAAGACTCTGGCGACGAGAGAGGACTGGCATGTCCCAGTGCAAGCGCTCTCGTGCTGGATATGCATGATTACATGACTGCTGAAAGAGAACCAGATATTCTTTTCCTTTAGGTATGGGCCACATGTCGACTGCTAGCTAATGTTTGCCGCATCCCAAATAGTGGAATTTATATTGCAATGACTATATTCATGGCTAACTATTCGCTTCCTTTCTTAAAGGAAAGTATTCAGCTATGTATTCTCTTCACCATTCTATCCCTAGTGCTCGAAATACCGTCTGGTTACATCTATCCAAAAATGTCATTGCCTCTTCCTTGTCATGCCATGCGTCGTTATATGCCGTACTCAAAGTCAGCCTGCCCTTCCAAGTGCCCAAGAATACGCCAAATCCCGTGCCTAGCTCTTCTCCGGTAACCCATGGGTTGTCTAGCTGGAATGGCCCATGGGTGGGCCTTATCACTTTATCAAGAACACCCATGCTAGATATAGAAACAGACGGATTATCGTTGCGTGACGGAACAGGGGGAGTACGTCCATCAGCCGGATATGGAATGGTAGACATTTTCCAATAAGACGGAACAAGGAAGATGTGTTCTTTGTCACTCCGTATGCCGAGGTAAAAGTTGCGTACTGTTTCAGCAATATCCATGAATTCTGCCTTGTCCTTCGCTGCGGTAGACGCCATATCAGTTGTCCCCGATGATGATGCAACATTCAAGTCGATTGCCAAGGATTGCCCTGATACAGAGTGGTATACCGTTGCGGGGTGGGCCCAAGTACTATATGGATTCCTGCAATGGCCACGCTCGTTGATGAGGCTGTAGTTGATATAACGGACCTTGCGCTCATTCACACGCCTCTCCTGCGTGTCCCGGACAGTAACCGCGATCGCAGTATGGTACACATGGGTAATGCTAAGGCCAGTCTCCCGGGATTTATCCAGCAACTGCCTCGTCTGCTCTATTGAAAGAGTGATGGCGACGCGCTGATGTTTACCCGGCTGCGTCCTATCTCTGTGAAATGGGATGCTGGCAATTTCAATGCCCTCCTTTAGGGATTTATTGGAATGAATGATGTCTTGTAGCCGGTTTTGTTGAGCTGGCTGTAAATCCTTGGGTATCCCGGCAGCCACTCGGAGTGGCGGGCTCAAATTGGACCACTCATCACCAAAGCAGGGAGCGGTATAACTCGCTCCCCACTTATATATTTCTGCAGCATGTGCGAATAAGTTGTTAAAGAGCATCAATGTACCCATTCCATCAATAATGTCATGATGAGCTCGAAGAACAACATCCGCCCGAAAGGCCCCATCAGCCGAGGATGGCTTTTTGATCAGAAATAAAGTCGGCAATGCCGGGACAGGGGGATCCGAATTACACCATTCGAGCCCTGATACGCTGGTTGACACGATTTGGAACGTAGTTTTCAACCAATCTTCCTGTGGGGACGATTCCGTGAAGGTTTCATATATCTTTTTGCACTGTTTCCCATGCACATCGTATTCAACTCTCGATGCAATTGTGGGATGATCGTACCGTAGTCGAAGCCAAGCCTTTCGTAGAGCGTCCTCGGCTCTATTCTCGGTCTGGTGGTCTGAGGAGCGGCTCTCCGCAGGAACAAAAACTGAAATGAAGCCTGTCATGGCAAAGAATGTTCTTCCGGTTCCTTCATATGCTTTTGCCAGTGAGGTGTAGAATTGCTCCGCCTCGTCCACATCACGCTCCCATCGGCCAGGCCTGGTCTCACTCCATTCAAATCCATTTGCTATGAATGATGCCATTGTAGTATCGAAGGCGCATAGGTATGTATGCGTAAGGAAGGGGCTGTTTAGGTTGTAGGGATGATATGTGCTGTGCATTCGGCTATTGCAACGAGCGGGCAACACCGCTTTGAACACTACTTTACCTGCTGGGAGTTTCGGTCCGATCTTCCGCACATGTTCTATGCGGAACGTCGGATAATAGACTGTGAATACAGCAAATATATGCAATGAGGTGGGTGGATTGTAAGCTTACTGGCCGACGGCTAAACTTCGGAACTTCTAAAAAAGTTCATGAACCTTCCTGATTTGGTAAAATAGCCAGCAGCTACAGTCGAAGATGCCAAGCAAACTCACGATATGCACGTTCCATGCAGGGGGTAGACTTTTTATAATCAATATAACACGAAGAAAGTAAAGAGACTTCCAGGAAACTATTAAGGAATATTTGCCTCACTTACATGACAACTGGCTTCAATTGTAAAGCACATATAGGTTCGCTTTCGTAGAGGATAAAGTATCGGGAGCTTGATTATGTAGGCACTGATCTGGTGTACTGACAGACCCGGGCTATGGTATCACGACTATCAGAACTTGATAGTTACATTATATATTCTTATGGCAATCCTATTGATAGAACAATAAATCCCCAGTGTGCTCCTAGATTCTTTTTTTTTTTTTTTTTTTTTTTTAGTTTAGTAACAATTCCACTGTTTCGTATTCATGATTTCTACCTCACTGACAGGCTTTCTGCCCTGCCAAAGCAGGTCTACTACACTTGTGTATATATAAACCATTATATTGGTTATCCCTTGTCTCCTAACGCTAGCTCCCATCGCCTTCGTTGTTTATATTTCGCCGCCCCAGCGGTATGATCATTGTGAACTCACAGTCTTCACGAGTAGGAATTCAATGGTAGGATTTTTCACCCAAGGATAGGCCAAGGCGGCATTTTACCGCTTTATATCCCGGCGAGAAAGGTTTGGCAAAGAAGTACATTTGATATTTCTATATGAGCACTGGGTCATCTAGTATATCATGCTATACTCCTGATGAGTTAATGCGGGCACTTGGATAAGTAGATGTACACTCCAAGATAACTGAGTTCCTAATAATGGTACGCGTAAAGACTGAATCTTGAACCCACATCTGTTATTATCAAACTAATCAACGATATCCTGAATCTACCAAGCTGAACTCTATTCGAGAAAGCACCTCCTTGATAGTAACAAGCAAAAGGAAATCTCTCTAACTTGCTGCGCCTCTTCTTCGGTTTGAGAAATATGCTGTTACAGGAGCAACGTAAATAACGCCGATAATCCGGTTTGTTGGCTGGGTTGAAAAATTAACAAAATTCGTAGTTTAGCATGATATATGCTATCATTGACTTGACAAGATATGAAGCGTAGATACGACCTAGGCTAATCATCTCTGTTATAATGTCAAACTTGAATGAAAATACACAAACAGAGCACTTCCCACGCATGGTCAGCCAAACTAAAATCAAGAATGTTCTCGTTCATTGTAGTCGACATTCGCTTGTGTCTACTTCCCATGCCAGCCATAGATCATACCGATCCGGCTCGGAGTACAGTCGTTCATCATGATGTATAGCCCATGTTGGCACAGATATCCATTTAACGCTTTGATATATATATATATATATATATAGAGAGAGAGAGAGAGAGTGTGTGTGTGTGTGTGTGTGGAATGAAATATCCGAGGATTTTTAATATGTTGGTGCAGTCTAGGTCGAGGTGTATCAAGGCAGTTATCTAGGCAAAAGGCTGGTAGATGCGTCTTGCCAACACTTTGTTTCGTTCTCAATTTGTCCCGAGTTTGCCAGCACCTCATCTTGGTCAAATGTACAGCTTGTTGAATGCTCGGCACACCCCCTAAAGGCATGGGTCGCTGCGGCAGTATAAAGACAAGGGCCGTTCATCCCTCCTTCGGGATTTCAGCCAATGTGAAGTAAGTGACATTGACGATGAAACCAAACAACAAATATACTTTCTGTCGTCCCTGAAATATTCAATAACCGGAAAACGGTGTTTAATTCTATTTTTGTGAATATCTTCAAGCCTAACAGTTTCAAGATGAGACTTTCTTGCAGATTTAATGCTAGAACTACATACACAGGCTTCGGGCAGCAGCTTAACCCTATGCTTTAGGTTGTTGACGACCTAGATTTTATTTAGACCACACATGCATCAGGGACAGAAAGGCCACCAATAACCTATGTTGAATGATTTCAGAAGGACAGAGGGAAAAGGAATCACCCAGACAAGACTCCTTTCAAATACCATTCATGTCTTCGGCCCTCAAAAGTTACGGATGTTCCGAAATAGACGGTGGCTACCCCAGGACACACCTCTGGATTCGACAGTAGGCTCAAGCCAGTCGGGCTGATGAGGCTACATGGAATATTCCTGTGATACGAGGCTAGCGCTGTGAACTTCCGATCGATCTAGAGACGTTATCGGGTGCATTGCCACTTGAAGGGGTCCGGTTTGAAACGCAGCCCATCTGCAAAGCCCAGATTTGTAGTCATATTTCAGAATTACTCCCGGTTCTTCGACATTGCACAAATCACAACATGTCTCTTTGTGCGCAGCTGATCCAGTCAAGTTCAGGTAGGAATTACGACCCGAGCACCATTTGGAGGACGGTGCCTTGTTCTAGGCTTAACAGAAGTATTATGATATGATCTCCCAAAATACAGTAACCGGTCGGTTAAACATCAGGGCGACATGAACATGAAGTGATTAAGGGTGGAATCAATCAGTGTTTCTAGATAGCTACCATGTTGGTAGCACACCCCACTTTCCTGTCAAGTACGTAAATACGCCTACACTCAGTTTTACGGCCCTGGGTTGTTTCATGACTCTATAGCATCAGGGTTATGATGTGAAACAAGCAGCGATCAACAGCTACGCAGTCCATATATACGAACTAGCAACGCAAGATGTCCTTCATACAACGAATAGCCGTCTTCAGGCTTTGCTCATCTTCACATGCTGCGAAGACAACCCGGTCTGGACGCACGATGATATACTTCGCACGCACCTCCGTGCGAATCAGGAATGGTTCATAATAGGTAGGCTCAGGGCGACCACGGCAGAGTGGTGACCGGGCAAACTCTTCGGCGCTAGCGATCTGAAACAGGTTCCTGTTATCCTCAGTTCCGGGCTTGGTGATATTTTCAATGACGAAGGGAACTTGGTTGGTAGCGAATCCGCCTTGTGATAGCTCCTCCACTGCCCGCAGCACCGTCCAAGTGAGCGGTAGCTCCTCATCGTTGAGCAGATAAACGAATAGCCGGAAGATGCTCTTTTGCTTACATCGGAAGATGACATCGTCGGTGAAAAACACTTTTCCAGTCATATCCTTGCAGAAGACTTGAGGCAGGCTCAGGCCTCCGTTGAGCTCCGGCATAAAAGGCATCCCTTCAGAGTGCACGTATCGGATCAACCCATCCTTTCGACGTCCCAATTGGAGACGGCGTTTCCAGCTGGGAAATAACTGGAGCAGCCAGAGATACCAGTCCCGTATGAGGATTTTGCCGAAATTGGCTTCGCACACAAACTTTCCATTCGCGATCGTCGTAGCCAGAGACTTCTCGAGTTGCTGCTTTCGTTCGTCATACCACGCAGTCAAGACTTGTTCGTGAAATCTGGGGGTGGTTGGATGATATCGACATAGTAGAGCAAGTCGCCATGCTAGTGAAATAGCATCGCGAAATCCGGACGCAATCCCTTGTCCTCCGACTGAATAGATTAGCTTCGCCATGAGACCGACTGATAGGGAACCTACAGGGAGGAAATACATGTGCAGCATCACCACAGAGGACAACACGATCTTTGGCCCAGACATTGCAGCTGCGTGCGGAAAAGGTAAACGGGCGTGATCGGATCACATGTATACAATCTTCAGGGAATTGCACATCATGCGCGAGACTACGACATGAGTAGGAGGCGACCTATGGGACCTGGACTTACTTACCCATATTGGCTTCCTTGGTGTGTCACATAGGGAAAAACAATATCCTCTATTGATTCGGGTTTGGCCATTTCGTAGCCGTCCTCTCCCGAACGAACGACAAATTCGAATCTCCATAGCCGGTCTGTTTGAAGGCCGAACCGTCCACATACGGCAGGGCGATTAGGATTGCAGAGAAAGCGGAATTCATATGGAAAGAAAAGGTCATACACTTGTTCCGGAGTATAACCCAACGTCCATAGGGGAAACTCGGGGTGCGACTCGGGTGTGGGTAATGTGATTTGCCAGTTTAGCGCTACCCAAGTCTCCTGGTAAAATTCCCTTATGATAGTGTCAGTGATACAATTCTCAGCAATAGCATATACCACATACTCCGTGACTTTCTCCATATGTACACCTTTTGGCTCTAGGTACTGCTTACGGGTAAATCCCGTCTTGCCATCCGTGCCGACGAAAAAGCGCGCCCGAATCCTCCGTTCAGCCCCTTGTGCATCTCGATATTTGCAGTAGATCCACTGCTCGTCTTCACACAATTCATAGACGGTTGACTGGGATCTCAAAGCGCAGAATCTGCTATGTGACATAGCCTCTCGCAAGTTCTTCTCGAGTGCAGGTTGTTTGTGGCAAAGAAAGCCAATATGGCCTGTTCCTCCGGCCGTCTGATCCAGTTTTAGTTCATGCATCATTAATGACAGTATGCTCGACTCACCGTGCTATAATCCAAAGCGAGAATTGGGGTTTTCTTCAAGACCGGCTCTGTTCCGCCGATAAAGTTGAACCTACCCATGCCTATTTCGCCAAGTCAATGCTGTGGAATGCAACGGTACACGAGAAACAAAGGGAATGATACTGACAACTACCGATTTCACTAAAGATTGAATCATATATACCGACTCCCTGGATAAAGCGAATGCCATCCTCATCCAGGGCGATTCCACGAGGGTCGGTGGTGATATCAGCTTCTCGCTCTAGCACCACATTGGGGACGGACATCTGACCCAAATAAGCCGATAGCATGGCCCCGGTTGGGCCACAGCCACAAATTACTACATCCGTGGTTTCCAAATCCTTGATGTCCATGGCCTAGTTTGAGAATATTGTTGGGGTGTGAAATTGCGACCGCACCAAAGGTAAGGAGGAGCAGGGGCGGTTACACGTGTTATATAATAAATGTTATGCACCCCTGTCAAAAACAAAATAAATAAGGCACTTGCACGATTATCCTGCGGGGTTCTGTGGGGCACGTAACAATCGTGGAATGTTGGGATAGTTACCTCTACAGGATTGCAAGGCTAGTAGCCCATGCACTCAATAGTCGACACCGGGAACAAGCCTCAAGGAGGGTGGAAATTTCCTCGATGTTTTGTGTTTTTTTTTTGTTAGGTAGGAACCAGCCAGATTTAGCTGTTTCGGATATTCTGGTAGGCTGCGTGTGTATACTCTAGACAAAGGTATCAAATAATAATGAAATGAAACCTATGAATACCGACCTATCTAGGAGACCTCCCGTCATGCAACTCTCAGACAGTTGTCCTAGGGTTGCATACAATTAGTGGATATTTGATGAATGTAATTATCTCTCTCCTTCCCCCCTTGATTTGAACTGGTTACTAAGGTGGGTATAAAGTCAGGTCACTATGGATTGCAAACGTGGAGGCTAAAGAGAGGTTGATTACATACGATGAGCGGCCACAAGCAGTGTTTAGCTTGTATGTGTTACAGAACAAGGCGTCTTGAGCCAATAAGCCTGGTGCTACAGCTGGGATCATTGGATTGCCACCGGAATAGGACATCTCCATACCTCCTCTCATGCCACGATTCGATTTTATATCAAGCCGTGATGATGCATTGATACATAGATCATGGCGCGTACCGTTCCATTCTACCATTTATAGGATCTCGTGATGCTGGCACCGGGTCATTCCTACTCAGCTATGGACATCTGGTGAGACCGGTCCATATCAAAGTGCAAGTTCCGTTTTAGAAAAACATTGCATGGCGCTCAATGCCATGGCAAATACCATGTCGCTGAAACCAACATGGCCGAATGACGTCTCTGAGAATCCAGATCTTACTTACATTAATCCAGTACAGGTAAATACGTCGCCGCGTGCCGCCAATCTCAGTACATATATCGCCCAGTGGTGGCTTTAATACAGGTAAAAGGCGCTCCATACACATGGCAGTTACCGGGGTATGCACTGGGATCCGGGGCCGAGTTGAATCGGCGAAGCCAAAGTTGGTTATAAGAATCCTTCCTGATCCCATATGTGAGCCCGGTCAGCATTTCTTCTTTTACTTTAGGATCAGAGACACAATTGTTCAATAAATATTCCACAAGAGCCGTTCCTCATTTCACAATGCTAGCACCCGAAAAAATTGAAATGATCAATGATTTGCTTGAGGGACTGAAGCATGGTGCTAAAGCTATTAACCATGCTTTTGAGGTTGGTGAAAATGCCAACAAATGCTACCGCAGCTTTAAAGATACCATACGGAAATCTAGCGACCGTGAGAAGCAAACCCACGAGACAGATGGGCGCCAGTCAAAACAATATAATCCTCATTTTAAAACATTCTATGTGCTCGTTCCATATGAAACGCACCAAGTATCTCACTTCAATCGAGAGGAAGCAAGGAAGGTTGTACTTAATGGATTTAAGGAGAACACTGCACGTCTTATACGCCCCAAGGCAGCGTCAGATAAGCAACCTACTTCTTTGTATAAAGGCTACGTTCTGGCTAGGGCAAAGGTCGAAATGGACTATACTGATGATGGCATTATGGAATTTGTACGGGAGAGTTTGAGGACCAAGGAAGGTTGTTCCAATCTTGAATTCTACTTCCGCGAACTGCGACGCTGTCGAAGAGGATATTATGTTGTTTCCAAACGGGCTATGGACACACGATCCCAGAAGGGGATGAAGCACAATGGAACTGTGTCATGCTGATACCTGGACAAGGGTATCTAAATCAGCTATGGACATTGGTTTGCGGCTCTAAGAGTGTCTTTGTATACACTGGGTTTGCGAAGGCGCGACTCATTTGTTTATTTTATTTACGTGAGAGCATGGTTTGCGTTATGTCTATTTCTCCTATCAAGGACTCAAGAAACATTGTCATTTACCATGCTGCGCTCTACTTTATTATATCAGGTATACATTCCCTGGTAGTCGATGTCTTTATCTTTTTTTTCGTTTTACATCGTCGTTGTTATCCTTTTGGTGGCATCATGCGGTTGTTGGAATGTGAATAGCGGTTATTCTCTGAGCTCTGCTCAATGTCAATGAAAACAGCGATACTTTATGTTGGCCAGAGATCGCAAAGTTGCTAGATGCGTCCACTAAGATGTAAACGATCTATTATACAAGAAGAGCTAAGGAGCGACTAAAGTGAGTTAAAAATAAAATCCGCGTATCTATCCAACCGATCTACAGCATAATCATAAACAACGCAGCGCACACAGCAGTCACAATGTAAGCGCCCAGCTGAACAGATCCAACCACCACCATAGTGCTACCCGTGGTAGGAGCTAAACCGGAAGAGGTGGAAGAAGAAGCAGACGAGCCTGATCCCGAGGTACCGGTGGGTTGAGAGGTGACGGTACCCGTACCAGCAGTACCAGCCTGGCTCATCAGGCTGGAGCAAGTGCCAGTCGCCTTAGTGGTCGAGGTCACCGTGGCCGAGCCACCAAAGCTACAGGCCGATGCGGCAGAGTTCTGCTCGGTGTAGTACTTGTTGAGGAGGAAGTTGAGCTGGTGCTTGGGGCTGCACATGCCATAGGCGCCGTAGTCTCCGGTAGTGCCATTGCGGGACACGCCCGTGCACGTAGTGTACCCGCAGACCAGAGAGAACAGGTCGGCATAGTCGTCACTAGAGACGGAATCCTTCACGACACAAGCGGCGGCATCAGACATGCACTCACACAGGTTCTCGTTCGGGGTAGGAGGCAAGGGGGTCTGGGTGGCTCTCCAGGCGCTGTTGACGGCCGGGCAACTCTGCAGGGCAGTGTTGGTAGGGGTATAGGAGGCCTTGTTCACACCAGAGGGGGTGGCGCTGGCGATGTGCTTCGAGTAGGAGGTGAAGTCGGCAAGCTTGCTGACACTGGTGCTGTCGACGATAGACACAAGACCTATACAAATGGAATCAGCGGCCGTGGGGTTCGGTCTGAGTGAGAAATCCTACCGTAATCGTTGGTTTCTTGGAAGTACATGTACACAATACCGCCAGACCATACGCCATTCATCTTGTCACCGAACAGGGCATCGACTTCGGTGAACTGACGAGGCTGGACCTCGTTACAACCATACTCAGCGAAGAAGACAGGGACAGAGTAGTTAGCGAACTCCTCCGTGCGGTCCTTGTAGCCAGAGGCAGAGTACGACGAGTCACCGCACCAGGAGTAGATGTTATAGCCCCAGAAGTCGATGCTATCATCTTCGCTTTCACAGTTGAAGTAGTCGGCCATATTCACACGGATGGCAGAGTCGTCGTTAGTCGCGTATCCAACACCCATGGTGCGGTAGCCTTTCTGCTTAATGTAGGATTTCATGTCACGGACAGCCGCCTTGACAAACGCGCTAGCATCCGTGGTACCAACTGTATTGGAGACTTCGTTACCCGCAAAGAAACCCAAGGTGTTCTTATACTGAGCCATCTCATCAATGACCGATGTGTAGCGAGAGTAGAGAGTAGTCTCCCAGGTGGGATCGCTTCGGTCGATGGACTGGGTGGGATCAGATAGATCCGAGACCACGTAGATGCCTGCATCGGCCAGCAACTGCATGCATACGGTGTGGTTGGCGGTCGGGTCAATGGCGTAGACCCGAATGGTGTTTGTGTTTAGCTCCTGCATGATGGGCACGTCACGCTTGCAGGCCGTAGCATCGGCCAAGGGATCCTTGTAACTGTTAGAGCCATTGGTGGTACCGTTGCTGGAGTAGTCCTCTGTGATGGTTAGTAGCTATAAGTAGGGAGAAGACGTTCGAGAGTCCTACGTTGATAGGCGACACCACGAATATAACTGACATGGTTAGCGAGAGTATAAGATGAGCCCCGGGCGAGGGTCAGAGACTTACAATTGGGTATTGTTACTAGAGTAGAAGAATTTGGAGCCCTTGATGATGATGGGGTCAACATCGGCCACAGCAGTGCCCAACAGGGCCGCTCCCACTGCCCACGAAAGCTTCATCGTTGTGTAGAACAGGAAGGCTTGTTGGTATATTGGAACTAGTGATGAGAAAACGAAAGTATATAACGAACGTCAGGAATGTATGTATAGATACGAAAAGAGCGACTGGCAATAACAACAACGCTCCAAACAGTCTTGAAGAGAGAAAAAAGGACAGCTGCCCCTGTTAAATTCCCACCGCAGACTCTGCCATCTGGTATTAATAGCAGCGTCTCAATATGCTTTATCCGCCGTCGACAAACCAAGAGGGCCGCCCCGCTATACAGCATCGAACGCGTCACCAGCCACGGCGTCGCTTGTATTGTGCAGTTCGGTCTATGCCTCAAAAGCTTAGCTCGCCATTATTATCGTTAGACATGGAGCAGCGGATCTTCATCGTCGCTCTTAGATTGGACAAGGCGACGGAGTGGGACAACGATGGTAACTGCCGGCGCATCACTAGATAGTGCGGATGTGGATGCCGAGTGGATTGGCCTTATCTCCGAGCAGAGAATTTAAATTCTTATCCGTCGGATTTCATGCAACAGTGGAGACCATCAGAATTTCCAAACATGATAAATCTCTTGAGCTTCGATGGTTGCCTAGACTAATTTAATTAATCAATCTTTAATATTTAAGTCGGTGAGAATACGATCTATTGGTCCAATATTGGAGATCTCCAGGTCACTAGAAATAATATAATATTCACACAGTCCCAGTCATAATATACATACAGACAATCGCTCAATCAACCATTCCCGTCATATCATTTTCGCAAGAAAAAAAAAATAAAAAATAAAAAAACGCAATTCCCAAAAGAACACCAATTCCTAATCCCAGTTTCTACCTATCACATGGCATTTTCTCGTCGGCGAGCCTCAATGGCCGCTTCAAAATTACGGATAGTATCGAGCGGTCGTTCCAGCCGGGGGCGAGTCGGGTTAGAGCGATCCGGATCGGCTAGAGAGAGAGGTTAGCCATGGAACAAGGATTAGGGTTGCTGCGCACACTTACTGATAATCTCGCCTTTTGCATCGCGATGCTGCATGGATCGCAAGGAGAACAAGGACGTACCACCGATGGCATTGGCAACTACCCTCGGTTAGCTGCGAGTTCGCCACCACATTGAAACAGGTAATGTACTTACTCGGTTGCTCCTCTCTCAGGGCAGCATTGGGGTCGGCCTTGCTGGAGAGGGACTTCTTGTAGCTGTGGGAGGAGACTGACTCGGTCCGCTCACTTGCAGCGCTGGATGCCATTGTGTGAGAGAGAGAGAGACTTAGGAAGTATTCAATTGAAAGATTTTGAGTGTTGGGATATAGGTTAAATGAAAGGTATGCAGGCACGGTCGAACTTTATAAATATATAGAAAGAGAGTGTGGGGATCAAGACGTTGTCGGATGTTCTCTGAGTAACAGCAGAGTGTCTTCAACTGACAGTTCCAAATCTAATAATGGATTAAGGTCCGTCTAGACCCCTGACGGTCTTTTGTCGCTTAAATCGGCCGTCACCTGGGTATTACCTCTTTTGCTCTCTTTTTCTTTCTTTTTTGGGCGTTTTTTGGTTTATTTTAGAACCGAAATCACGCAACGGCCACCAATGGCGATCGTTGCTTGAGTGCGCTGGTTTTTGTGAGACTGTGACGCGGCCGTATCGGGTCATTCATGACGTTTCTTCCCCAATTTGTTCCGTCATTCTTTGTTTTGATTGGTTCTCGGCAGGCCAAGCTTCGACTAATGCAGCAAACCCAAGGCTTGGCTCTTACTAATGGCCAATCACGGCTGAGAACCCCTCAATCAGAAAAATGGGCCACGCAAGCACGGGGTCATGGCTGTGGCGATGCCCTCACACTTATTAGGCATCCACATTCACCATTGGTTGTTCCTGTTCCGTACCTGACAAACAGACCATTCTGGACTACAAGGATTGTCCTAGGATTGTCCCGTCTTTCCACTGATTATCCTTCATTCATATGCATCACTACCAGATCCGGAACATACCTTCGTCAACCATTACATCAATGATCAACAGGTACCTGACATGGAACCTTCAAGTGATTCCTGGCCCTGTCAGGGGAAGTCAAGAACTCAAAAAAACATCCTGGAAGGCTGGGAGAAAACGCCCGGTGTAACATGTGATCTTCCTTTCACCTGACTTTGTCCGCACACTTCCGCTTTCCGCTTCCGGCAGCCTCCGCTTTTTACCAAGAACCAAGACATCCAATGTCTGGTCTTTTTCTTAGTCAACGGCATCTGAGGACCTCCGAAACTCTCAAAAACGTGGATGTATGTTCCTGTATGTGCATTGCACTAGTCTCACTATGCACATGTCACCACAACTCCGGCACTACTACTACTACAATTAGCAACTGCCTCGGTGAATCATTTCCCAAGTCGACCCTGAAGTTCAAACGCAGCTAGAAACCATCCAAAACAGTCGTCTTTTTCGCCAGGATGAGTCAGATCTGCTATTCTCCAATGTGACCAGCCCCTTCAATATCAGAGTAGGACCTAGAAAGGATTGCTCTAATGAGACTTGACTCATGTGAGATCGCACTGTCCCTTGCAGGAATTGTACTGGCTACTCCCTATGGATAATCCCATAACCCGATGCTCAGGTACAAGTGGATCCATCACAGCCACATCAATGGTGATATATTATTATTCCCCGGTTGGTCCGGGCCATCCTCCTACGTATCCCCGAGCTCGTCTGCTATTTTTGACACCTGGGAAGATTCCTCATCCACGTTGCCGGAGACATGAAGCCGGCCTCGGTCGCAACAGGATCGAGACCATATGCTAATCTCCGCGAAAGAGTCCGGAGTCACTATCAAAATCCGGCGTCAGCTTGTCAATGACACTCTTCCGACCATGAAAGGAAAGCCAGGGCACCCTGGTGGGATGAAACCGATTGTGCAATGCTCTGATATTGTAAAGGGACCTTGGAACGTCAATCAATACCACGGTTATAGCACAAATTCCTTTCGGACACCTCCAGCGGGGAAACGAGGAGTCATCGATGGTTGATGCCCGTTGACACCCTCGCACGACGTGCTTCGTAGATCAGATTCCTTGTCTATTCAGGGATTTTGGAGAACATGATTGCCGGCTTTATGACTCTGGACGGAGAGAATCCCTACATCGGAGGCACGCTCTCGCGACAACAAGCGCGCGAACGTCCGCCTTCTCAAGGTCAGTATATGGACGAGCCCGACTTTGTAGATTACCTGCGCAATTTACGTACCGGTATCCGACGCGTTTGATAATGGCTTCCAAGGATTAGCAACCCTACGTTCTGATTATCTGATTTACCATATCTTGTACCACACGATCAGCGCGCTGTTACCCTCCAGACGCCAAGGCCAAGTTGTGAAGTCAATATACGTCTCATTGAATTGGGAGACGCTGTATCACCATTATCTTCGTGTATTTTCGTCAATGCCGGAGAACTGATGTGCAGGTGAATGCATCTCAAGCAAAGCATCTTCCTTAACCTTTCCATAAGGACCTTTCAATAACCACTGTTTCGGTCCAACATAAACATCGTTGCGAAGTAATTCCCCGTGGATTTCCCGAAGTTTACCCGGCTTGACGTCATGGCCCGAAGGTCAAGTTGTTCATCTTGGCACTTGGCATTTGCGGGGAGCGAACGATCTAGTCTTTACGATGATAGAGGTACAATCCATCGGAATCAATTATCAACTGATCGCTTCATCTCACGGCCGGATTCATAGCTCAAAAGCATGGCGACCACGAATGGCCCTGTTTCCAACAATCGGGAAGAGCAACCGTCGTTTCAAATGTCAACGCAGGAGCCTCCCCAGATAATTCATCAGGCAGAGCGATGGAACCATCCCCGGTCCAACATACTCAAAACCTTGGCCACATACTGGAGCTTCCTGGTAATGGGCATGAATGACGCTGCGTATGGAGTGAGCAATCTCATAACTTCCCATACAATTCATAGCTGACATTGATAGCCTTTGATACCTTACGTTAGTCTACCGACATGCTATGTAGATGTTTTTGATCAATGCTAAGAACATGCAGCTTGAATCTTATTACAATTTATCTTACACAGTTGTATCGCTTGTATTCTTCTCACCGCTTGGTGGCTATACTCTGGCTGCTTGTTTAAACAATAGAATCCATGCCAAGCTTGGCCGTCGCGGTGTTGCATGGTTGGCTCCTGGGTGCCATATCATTGCCTACATTGTCAACTGTCTGCACCCCCCATATCCGGTCTTAGTTGTGTCATTCATCTTTGCGGGTTTTGGCAACGGACTTGGCGATGCCGCGTGGAATGCGTGGCTTGGGGATATGGCCAATGCAAATCAGCTCCTAGGACTACTACATGGTTTTTATGGTGCTGGCGGAGTATTAAGCCCTTTAATAGCCACATCCTTGATTACGAAAGCCCATCTAGAATGGTATTACTTCTATTATATCATGGTATGCTGAAACTTGGCCAACTGCCAATCAATCGCTAATGGTCATAGATTGGCTGCGCGGTGCTCGAATTTGCCTTCCTTCTCACAGTTTTCTGGGACTCTCCCGGTACACCTGCCGAGGACGCTCGCGCCGATGAAAGCAAAAGTGGTCTCCGTCAAGTTCTTTTCAAGAAGACATATGCTCGGGTAACTTGGCTGTGTGCGTTTTTCCTTCTTGGTTATGTAGGAATTGAAGTTGCACTCGGCGGATGGAT
Source organism: Aspergillus tamarii (assembly GCA_030556085.1). Taxonomy (NCBI): domain Eukaryota; kingdom Fungi; phylum Ascomycota; class Eurotiomycetes; order Eurotiales; family Aspergillaceae; genus Aspergillus; species Aspergillus tamarii. The sequence goes on from JARVTJ010000006.1 coordinate 1,759,664, forward strand.
CGTCACATTCATGATGCAAATCCGCAATGGAGAAGCTTTTGCCAGCGGTATGACGGCTACCGGATTTTGGCTAGGATTAACCGTAGGCCGGGTGGTACTAGGCTTCGTGACACCGCGAATTGGGGAGAAGGTCTCTATCGTCGTACGTCACATGTTTCACCTACAGTCACTTCGCAGCTAACAACGTTGACAGGTATACTCCCTATTCGCCATTGGACTGGGTCTAATTCTTTGGCTTGTGCCCAACTTCTATGCATCGGCGGTGGCAGTCTCCCTCCAAGGCTTTTTTCTTGGCCCCTTTTTCCCTGCTGTCGTAGTCGTAGCCACCAAGCTTCTTCCTAAGTCGCAGCATGTCAGTGCCATTGGATTTGCGGCTGCATTTGGAGGAGGAGGTGCAGCTGTCCTACCCTTTGCGGTCGGTGCTATTGCACAGGCACGAGGAGTCGAGGTTCTCCAACCTTTCATCATTGGCTTGTCCGGTGGTATTCTCTTGCTGTGGTTAGGGCTGCCGCGGATGCCAAAGAAGGGAGAAGGAAGCCGTCTTAGTGCTTGATCTTTGCGCTGTTTGGGACCCCGATATCCGGCCACGGCTATTTCCGACGTAGCTAGAGTTAGTGTACATATCTTGTCCAACCGGGTACACGACCCAGGAAGTTAGACATCGTTTACATGTCTCACATATCGAGAAATTCCCCATGATCTCTCGATCTCCGTTATCAATTCAGTCTCATTGGCACATCTAAGCATTCGCCCCCTCGTCTCGATGTTCATGCACTGCATCTATCCCTCGTAATATGTATTCGTAACGGCCCACCTCGCCTGGCCACAAGTGACCCGATTATAGGTCCAAGATGACTATTCCGTCCATTGACAGTAGTTGGCACATCCAATACCTCATCTAGGCCAATCATTGCCGCGAAAGTGACAACACCTGCAGGGAAGTCTTGTCTTGCTCTCGCCAAACATCATTGGCCACCCATATGGCCCTTCCTAGGCGACAAAAGTACGTGTAGCGCCACTCTGGCAAATAAAATTAGTTCTACCTTCTTCGGCATTTCGAGTCATATTCAGCAACCTTCCTGCAGCCACACGTTTCAGTGGCGTCCGTGTAAACACCATGGTGCAGGCCCTGATTTCCGTTCCCATTGGTCGGGTTAATGGGGATACGAGGTAGCCCCTGTTGACGGTGTTGACTACAGGAGGTATATTTGGGTAAAGGTTTCCCTTTGAACTGAATCTCTGAGGATTGCGCGGATCCGGGGGACCAGGCTTAAATCATTTATACTCTTTATTATTATCTGAGGTTTCTGTTGTATTGACAGGGTTCCTTATCAGTATATAGTAGAGTGTAGACGTAGTAGCTTGCCAAAATATATAACTTGCAGTCTGTTGCCGAGGACCAACCCAATGCAACCAAGTTAGTTACTTTCTTTATTTCGCTATTTGTCTACCAGTATTTCCCTAATTTATTTTTTATTTCTTATTTCTTCCACTGAGATAGACGACTGCAACGGTACACATCATAAAAATTAAACTAGAGTAGCCAGATATTCGTGTATTTTTCTCTGGACTGAAATTGCCAAGGAAATGTTGCGGGTGTGCGTCCAAACCATTCAACACCCCGCATGCAAGGAGATTCATTTGTACGATGAGCTACTGCATATATGACTGTCTGCACACCCAGCTGATTTCCATCTTGCCCAACTTTACATACGGGGCAAAGTTTGATGGTCACGCTCGGGTACGATGAACGCGATTCGGTAGACGAACATTTGTGCCTTGTTTGTAGCGACCAAGACTTGGAATACCACTCCGGGGCATCGGTTCCACATACTAGATTTTGTCCCGCATTCCAGGTTGCGGGGACAACGTGTGCAGTCATGTTTTGTTAAACGAAACCATGGGAGAGCCAGGCTGACAATCCCGATTCACCTGGTGAGCAAATAAGAAGTCATGGCCATGCACACAGCCGACGATCTGGTCCAAATGACGAGCTAAGAGTTCGTCAGGTCTTGAGCGCAAGAGTCCCCATGGACAATGCAAGCTGATCAAGCCAATCGAGGGATTTCACCTCGTTGGTGCTACTGGTGCCTTCGTCGGTCACGGATATCGGCCCTTCCGGAGGTGGTCGATACGTGACGCTGTTCCAGGGACTCTGAATAGGATTATTCTCATCGGAACCTAGCATCCGGACTTTGGTAGCATTAAGCAGCACGAGAAGCTGGTCAAGGAGTGCTAACGCTGAGTCCATACCCCGCAACGATCTATGCGCAATGGTGTGCACAAACTGTTTCGGGATAGAACCGTCTAGAGGATTTCTCTTCTGTACCGTCTGACTGTTCATCTGAAGCTCCAACAGCGCGGCCAACCGCCGTTGCAAACCCCGCAAGAGGTCTCGGCTGCACCGAATCGACGCGGCGAGGGACTCCCTTGACGACTCGGACGCGTTCCCAGCAATCACATCGCGGGTGCGCACGAGGTACCCCGGACAGAGTAAGACTTCTTCGAACGCATTCTCGGTGATCTCCCCCAGTCGGCTGCCCTTCCCGTCGCGTTCCTCCGCTAGTAATGCCTCCTGATTCATCGCCCGCCACTCCTCGCTTTCAAGAAAGCATGGCTCCTGGCAAGTAAAGGCTTCTGCGACGAGAAACGCCCGGTATGTGGTGTACATGGTCCGCCCGAAGCCTGAGCGATGGGCATCCGGACCACGCAATCGGAACAACGCCCCGATTCCGCGCGAATGCACCAGCCATGAATTCGATCCGACACCGTCCAGGACTTCGTATACGCCGAGTGCGATCGCTGCAGCCAGGGTGTCATCTGATTTGACGCGAACGGGATCGCGCAGGGACTGGACTAGACACCGCAAGGCCCGGTTATACATGTGTCGACTCGCCTGTAGCTGGTCATTGTCGTGATGTCGTCGCGCCAAGAACCAGGTGTTCAAACAACGAATACCCCAATTAACGGCGCTTGACTGCGCAGCGGAATGATGTCGGACAAAGTCGACCCAGGTGAGATCGACACGGGCAGAGAACGCGGCATACAGGTTCGGGAAGACAGCGTAGACGACATCGGAGAAGACCTCTTTAAGCTGTATGTCCAGAGCGGTCGCCGTCAAGTTAGGTGCGAAGGATTGGTCGATTGTAGGCCGGCCGAGCACGAGTGCCTGCTGGTGGTATCCTTTCGGCGTCGTTTTAGATGGACGTGCGTCGTCGCATTCGGAAGTGCGGGTGGATTTAACCACGGCCGGGGCGGTTTTATGGTAGAATTGGAATCTCTTCTGATAACCAGGGCAGGGTATTTTTCGCTTTTGGCAGCGGAGACATTCTGGTCGGGTTTGATCGCACTATTTTTTTTTTCATTAGGATGGGCATTTTCCGCTTCGATATGATAATTTTCAGTTCTTTTCATTTGGAGATTTTTTTGTAAAGTCTTATTTTTATTCTTATTTTTTTTTTTTTTTTTCTTGAGTGGAAACACGGCCGAGGCAGATTAACATTGGAGCACCCACTTTGACCCGCCGCTGGAGACAGGCGCGACAGCCAGTGCTGCGCGGTACGCCAACCATTCTTCGCTACTGCTTGTCAGGAGGGAGGCATGAAATGAATACGACGATACTGAGGACGCGAGACAGAGTGATAGGCTTGTTGAGGTGCACAAGCCCTCGCACCTTGAGAGAAACGGGGAACATCCGACGAGCCGCCCACCTTCATCCGATGACCCTCGTATATCGGAAGGTATTATCGCACGCCAAGAGACGGCGCCCCCGCTCAACTACAGGATCAGGAGATGGATATGCATCTTATGCACGATTCCTGGAAGGAACACACTAAGATTTGTGAGAGAAGGCGTTAGTCCGCCACTACGTGTGTGCCGGATCTTAAGCCCTAATCAGGATCTAATCGATTGGTGTACGAAGGGGAAAACAAAACGAGTCAGTGAGTAGGACAGACCGTTATCTAGCCGCGGCATAAGTAGTATGGAATCCTATTCCACGTATCTCCAACCGACGTCTTATCAAACTCAAATTCAACATGATGGTCTTGAGGATTAGAACGCATGGTAAGTTGACTTGCAAACTTGCGATCTCTTCCCCCTCGTGTCTTCCGATCTCCAGTGCGGTTTAAACTCGGGATCCAGACTCGACGAACCACGGAACGCCGAGCGGTAATAAAATTGCAAAGAAATCGTGGGCGCACTAGCGAAAGGCAAGGACCTGATTGGCCGCCAGCCTTTCGTACTTTTGGGATCTTGCGGGCAGCTGCAAAGGACCATCCTGCGCTCACATAGCTTGTTCTAGACTGTTTAAGCTGCTTAAGTGCTCAGTTCGTACACACAAACAGGGTTTAGAGTCGCATTTGCCAACGCAGCAACGGCTCTTGCCCTTTTAAGGATATGATGCATCGATCCATTTAGGGGGATGTGGAGCTAGCAAGGGTCAATACCTTTGCTATGCGCAAGATTTGTGCATCAAGGAAGACGCCCCCCCACCGCCACATGGAATCAGGAGAAACGGCTCAGTCCGATCCCTACAGATGCTCGGGACTCTTTTCCATGGCCTTTCGTGGACCACATGAGCCTGAAGAATTCAGACCACTGTGACGTGGCGTGATTGGAATTGCTGACAGCGGGTAGTGGAGGTTGGTGCCGACCCCGGGAGGCAATTTTTCTCTATTACCTAACCTGTATTATGCTATAATACTTTACCGAGTTTATATCGATTATGTCGACATACAGTCTCTCATTTATGCTACCCAACTGGACGTGGCGAAAAGGGTTTCAGTTGTCTCTCCCTTTTCGATACAAAAAATGGGGATGTGGTTATGCCCTAATCGAGGGGTCATTGAGAGAGAGGGGGAAAGAAAAGAAGACGAAGAAATAAAAAAAAAAAAAAAAAAAAGGACAAAACGCCTGAACACAGAAAAATTGGCAAAAGACCCGACCAGTGGATCCACCGGCCCTCGAACCAACCAGTTAACCGATCACTTAGACGGTCACTAATGCCGACTAACAAGCGGCTAAAGCTGTTGGCCTCCCAAAGAAGCCACAAGACCTCCTCGATCGACGGTCGCGGCACATTGTTGGTGCATCCGTGCAAATGCGAACTAACGAGTGACGGGCGTAAATATTATGATGGAATGGATTGAATAGTGTCTGGAGCCGAAACGGGGACTTCTGTACTTTGCTTCGCGAAACCTGGCCAGCTTTTTGAGACACCGCAAATCTTTCAACGGCGGTCCCGCTATGAGTAGCCCGTCGACGAGTCCGATTTAACAGTCGCTGCGATTGGGACCACAATTCCTCGTTCTTCAGGACCTTTTCCTCCCCTTTTCCTGCATGGTTTTCCCTTCTCTTTGCCCGTTTAATATTTTCCCTTTTTTTATTTTATTTTTTTTTAAACCGCTATTAATTCTATTATTATTGTTCTCTTAATTAGCTAGTAGTAGGGGGGGGTTATTAGTTGTTTTTTTTCCTTGCTTTTTCTTTTTTCTATTCCCCAGATTATTCTGGTTTCTATCCCTACCAGCTCACGATCACCCACTTGTTCCTTCTCCTTGAAATTGGTCCTCGTATTACTGCCGTTCCCCAATTCTTGAGCAAGAATGGCATCCCGTAGCGAAACAACACCATTGAAACGCCCCCGGGAGGAAACTCCACCGGAGAGCATACCACAAGCAGTTGAACCTGAACCTCAACCAGAACCTGAACCTCAGGCTCAACCTCAACTCCAACCTCAACTCCAACCTCAACTCCAACCTCAACTCCAACCTCAACTCCAACCTCAACTCCAACCTCAGTCTGCACCTTCACCTGCACCTGCACCTGCACCGGAACCGGAACCGCAACCAGAAATACCGCAGGGACATGTTCAGGGCGTCATCGAACCCGATGTTAGTTTCTGTTCTCTTCTTAGTACCGGAAGGAGGATCCAGCTAACTAGACTTACTAGACCTTCTCGGAGGGCGACGGTGATTCGTTATATGCGGGATCGTAAGTGGCAGAGTTCTATCTCCGCCAAATCGACTGGCTGACAATTGTAGACTGGGAGATGCCAGTTATACCACCAGTATTACTTCAAGTGCTATGAACTATCAGTATGTAACAGATTCGCAGTTCTGTGGGGTTGTGGTTGCTAACAGTACAGATATGAGGTATTCCTTGGCTCAACCGCGATATTGCGCCGGTTACTAAGTGTATCTTATAGAATGGTCGCAGATATCATTCGTACCATGAGGGTGAATACATCCTGGTGAGTGTCTTGTTGGCCTGATTTGGGAGCCCTACTAACCGAGATAGCCTAATGATGAACAAGAACAAGACCGTCTGGACTTGGTTAGTTTCCGTCTAGTGGAAGCATTTGGTGAACGATAGAATGCGCCGAACTAACAAGAACAGAGTCACCATATCTATCGTATGGTTCTGAAAGGAGAGCTGCACGCAGCCCCCATCAAGAACCCCGCTCGGGTCCTAGATATTGGTACCGGAACTGGAATCTGGGCCATCGATTTTGCAGAGTAAGTCCGCCTGGACATGAGAGTCAGTGGCCAAGTACTGACGATCTCAGCGAACATCCCGAATCCGAAGTGATTGGTAGGTATCTCGTTCTGTTTATAAATAACTGCTGTATTGACTGGTCGGCTCAGGAAACGATCTTAGTCCTATTCAACCGTCTTGGTATGATCTATTTGTCTTAGGTCTATCGAATGTGGCTAATTGGTTAAAGGATCCCTCCCAACCTCCGCTTCGAGGTGGATGACTTCGAAGCACCCTGGTCTTACAGCCAGCCTTTCGACTACATTCATGGTCGTGAACTAGAAGGCTTCATTCGTGATCATAACCGCCTGTTCGAACAGGCCCTAGAGAACCTGAAGCCCGGTGGTTGGATGGAAATTGCCTCGATCGAAGTCAACTGCTTCTCCGACGACGGAACACATCTCAAGGCAGAGTCTATGATGCACGGAGTCAAGCACATGCACCTGAGTGCCAAAATGTTTGGCAAGGATTTCGACACCGTGAAGAATTGGCGGTCGCAGATGGAAAACGCCGGTTTCGTCAATGTTCGCGAGGACGTTTACAAGGTACATATAGTTCTGCCCTAGTCCATGCACAAAGAAATGCTAATGGCAACAGCTCCCCCAAAGCCCCTGGCCCAAAGACCCCAAGCTCAAGGAGCTCGGTCGTTACCACCAAGTCAACATGATCGAAGCCATGCCGCCATATTGTTATGCGCTGTTTACGCGGCAGCTTGGGTGGGAACGGATCGAGATTGAGGCGCTGTTGGCAGGTATGCGGAAGGAATTGCGCGATACGTCCCTCCATCTGTACTCGCGACTGCATATCGTTTATGGGCAGAGAGCGCCGTGACCGCCTACCGACGATCGATAAATAATGAATTTGCATCTATGCATTGGGAATTGCTAAGTATTCTGAGCGAATTATTGCATGTGTCCTGCCAGCCGTGGAGCATGGGACGTTGGTTTTCTATACGAATTTTCATTTCTTTTTTATCTCCACTCGAAGCTGAACTGCTGTACGTCATAATTGTGAAGTTCATCCGAGACTCGAAAGCGAGTTGGCCATTGCATCTCGTGAAGGCATGGGACAAATGCTCTCTGTCACTTCTCCATTGGTTTACTAGTATCGGTTTCATGTTGAGCTAATGAACCGCCTTGGCGATCTTCCACCGGGTCAACAGTCGGGATAAACTTTCATTGTTTGAAATCTACTGTCGGGTTTTAGGAGCTTCGTGTTCCAGACTAAAGCTATTGGATGCTTTGTGTGACCCGACCCTGGCTGAAATGCCCGCAGTACTGGATATAGGATTCAATGTGGAAGGTTTAGCGGACATTCAGAATCTACGCTATACCTTGTCTGTCAAGCATTGCCGACAGTTTCATTGTCAACTCGACGGTGATACATTTCCATCCCACTTTCCACGGCACGGCAACTTATATAGACAATGGAAGGAGCCCCACTGAAGCCGATTATTCTCTACCTGATGGAATTTAGCGTATTAGTATTCGTGCCCAAGGTCCCCGATGCTACTATGTACATTGTTTCTCCTCTCGGCGACGTAGGTCTCAAAGGAATCTCTGCCCTCTTTGGCTGGCTGATATTGTAGAGCTACTGACACCAAGGCGAAAGTGTTTGAAGCCCACTCCACATTTTTCACATTTGATCCTCATGGTGTTGTATCGGGCTTTGTGACTGTGGATGCCTCGGCGATGGGTGGCATAGCATCTTTATGGTGGTGTACTCTACAGTGATGCAAATCCTGTTAGGCTTACTTTAAGCGCATATCGAGATAAGAGACGCCTGGTATTAGCATCCGGACTAAGTCCTGGGGACGGGGCACTTTTACTCTAACTCCATGCTTATAGTTAAATCCAGACTGTTGCATATTGACCCGGATTGTATACTCCCGATCCCGTCTTACGGACCGTTGGTTATACATACTACTAGTTCGTGCGACGCAACTTCTGCAAATGAGAACAACGCGACTTGTTGCCAATCATGGTTAGAACTGAGATCTAACTCATCTTCCACTGGAAAAAAAATATATATATATGTAACTGTAACCCTCCAGCCTTGTCTTCAGGCGTCCCGATCGGATCGTGTTTCCCCCAAAAAGGTAACGGGTATGACGTAGGCACCCCTGGATCACGTGATATAAGACGTCGATAATCATCGCTCTCGTATTCTCACTAGGATATCGATTCTAAAACATAGATGTCCCATTTGAGTTCTGGGTTTTAAAATTATATCCGAAATGTCGACTCCAGCGAGACGAAAGCGGGCGAGTAAACCAAAAGTGCGGACGGGCTGTATCACCTGCAAGTTAGTGCTACTGGCTATTGGAACCAAATCCCGAGCGGAGATTCAAAACAAGGAGATAATCGGTGCTAAGACATCTAGCGATACAGGATCCGGAAAGTGAAGTGTGATGAAGGCAAGCCCGCCTGCACTCGGTACGACTAACATAAGCAGAGAACAGTAAGATTGGATGGCGCCATAGACTGACAGTCGGTCTCAGGTGCATAAGTACAGGACGAAAATGCGACGGCTATGCTTCGCAGCTCGCGCCATTAAAGATCTCTCAGCCGCTCTTGACAGTCACGACTGCCAAGTCGAGTATGGAGTCACGCGCGCTGGAATTTTTCTTTCATAAGTCGTCGTCCCAGCTCTCCGGGTTCTTTGAAGGCTCGTTCTGGAAAGTCACTGTGCTCCAACTCAGTCTTGTGGAACCCGCCATTCGCCAAGCCATCGCTGCAATAGGCTCGCTGCATGAGCACAAAGGAGGGTGTAAATTGATCTCCTCGTTTAATACCGCAGGTGGCGATCCCCACCTGGCTATCCGGCTGTATACCCGGGCTCTTCGGTCGACGATAGAGAAAGACGCCGCCGATATAGGCGCGATTCCTACGGTCGTGGTGGCAAGCATTCTGTTCACGGCCTTTGAGTTTCTTCGGGGGAACGCGTCCGCCGCAGCGTCGCATATATCGAACGGGATCAATCTCCTGTGGGCATGGCGCGAGAAGACCGGTAGTCGGCCGAAGGTGCCGTGGGGTCAGGGGGGGTATTCGTCATTCCAGTCGTACTTTGTGGAAACGGAATTGGCCCCTATTCTGAGTCTTTTCAATCTCAACAGTACCGAGTTCCATCCCGGCATACGCCGAAAGGTCTTGCTGAACCCCGTTGATACTGGTCTGCTTATTCTCACGGACCGGTTTGAAAGCCTCCGCGAAGTTCGGGTCGCCATGGTGGACTTGGTCACTGCTACTGCGGGAGTATTCCAATTATTGGATCAGAATTTGAGGTTAGGAAAGCTACCAGATGCTGGATTGCTAACAATAATTCGCGGACTTCGGCAAACGCGCGAACGCTGGAAAACGAACTTTGATGATCTTGTTCGACGGCAGGGGCCAACGTGGAACAAGAACGATCAGGATGCGGCTGAAGTCCTTCGTCTAATGTGGTATTCGACCGTGATGGGAACGACCACGTACCGCGTGGGCTCCGAATGCGCCTGGGACGAGCACCGAGAGGACTTCGAGGAGATTGTCCGCATCGGCGAGAAGATCGTGTCGGACCCCGACCGCTACCCCGATGAACTTTCAAAGACGCTATGTCTCGATTTCGGTTTGTTATACCCCCTCCACGCTGTCGCATGGAAGTGCCGCTGGCCGCGCCTCCGTCGCAAAGGATTAGATCTGCTTCGGCGGATGCCGAGAAAAGAATGGTGGTATGAGGTTAGTCACTACCATGATGTATTCTCACGAATCATGGAATTCGAAGAAGCCTGTCTGGACCCGCACGAGGTCGCTGCCACCGAGGACGCCGCCATCATCCCCGAGCATGTCCGCGTGCATGATTTCTATACCGAACAGACATCCACGAAGGCCAACGGGTGCACCCTTCATAAACTGGTGTTGTGGACAAAACCGAATGGTCTGGACGAAGGTTTGCATTCCACTACGGAAGATTTGTGGTTGCCGACGCCGCTTCATGACGGCGACACAGTTTCACCTTTTAACCTGTTCTGTTGCAAGGACTGGGCGAAGGATAAGCTGTCGAACACTCAGACTGTGCACATGGTGACAAATGCTGTTCTGGGACCTGAAGCGTCACCGGGAACACCTTCTGATGACTCCTTCAACGGGAAACCCTCGACCCTTATGGCACCTATCCTGAATTATGGCTCCTAGTATCAGAGTTTGGGTCCCTATAATGTCAAAGCGTGATTACTTGATAATCCGGATATATACTACAAGTCAAGAAGTGTTTCAACGCACGAGGGTGATTAGTCACGCAGACATCAACCAGCACCTGGGTTTGATTATCTCCCCTCAGCCATATCACTTATAGAATAGATCAATACTAATTGGTATACGTGATTCGATAAGACGTTAGAAAAAAAATGAACTGTTATGATCCCTAGTGACAATTTAGGTCTAAAAGAGTGATGCCGATTCTTAATCCAATCTTTTGGCAGGTATTCTCATTTCGCGGTATCTCCAGATAGCCAATATATTGTTCGTTATGCGATTGATGCCGGGGATGAATCAGCCTCAGGCGCTCAGGCTCCAGCAAAAGCACTGGAGTATAAAAACCCCCTCTCCTACCCTCCTTTCCCCTCCTTTCCTTTCCTCGTCCCTCAGAAAACTCTTGAAAACAGGGCAACGTGCCATTTGAGAAGCTGGTTTTTGGGACATCTATCAGAAACATGTCTCATACGGAGGTCGGTGGTAATGATACCTTGCTACATGTACAGCGTCAAGTGTTCACGTATATCTACGCAAATCCGAGTCTTGGTCACCTCTTAACGCGATCCAGTAATTATCTATACACAATCATATACATCTCTCCAGGAGCAAACAAAGGTATTATGTACCAACAAGGGAATTGCAGAGACGCTATTATCGATTTATATAGTCTTCAGTCAGAACTATATAACCGGGTCGGATTTACCTCGGCATGGCCCACTATACCACACCCAGGCTAAAAGTCTAACTTTGTTTTTAAGGATGACCAAGAATTATGGCATCCTCGTATTTGAAGACCACACCGAATTTGAAACAGATTGACTAACAAAAGCATGACACATCGTTACCTAAGGATGTTCAAGCATAGCTAAGTTTTATTAAGCGTGTACGCTAATTGAACCCGTCCCTTTGATTTCCACAGAGCCAATCGGGACTCGGACAAAATCTCCTGAGATTCCGATTCCCCCGGAATTAATTATTAATAACTTCATTATCCGAGATAGATCTGTCCAATTTGGAAATCTATAAATATTCAACAATCTCTCCTGAGCGGAAACCACACAGCGAAGATCCCTCATTCTATTTCTTCGCAATTACACACTCCACATCAAACTCCAACCAAGCACAGATAAAACCACCATGTCAAAAGGAAGCGCAGCCCTCCTCGCCGCCCTGGCCAATCGGCGATCCTACTACGCTCTCCGTCGCGAATCACCCATCTCGGACAGCAAAATCCAGTCCATCCTCGGCTCAGTGATGCACAAAACCCCGTCTGCCTTCAACTCCCAAAGCACGCGCACAATCCTGCTCCTCAACCAAGAACACGAGAAACTCTGGAACATCACCAAGGACGTATTGTTGGCGCGCATCGGACCCGAGGCATTCAAGCAGACGGGACCGAAGCTGGACGGGTTTAAGGCGGCGTACGGCACCGTATTGTTCTATGAAGATCAGCCTGTGATTGAGAATCTGAAGGCGAAGTTTCCGCTCTATGCGGAGAACTTCGAGCCTTGGTCTGAGCATACGAGTGGGATGCATCAGTTGATGGCTTGGGTTGCGTTGGAGGAGGAGGGGTTCGGGGCGAATTTGCAGCATTATAATCCTATCATTGATGAGAAGGTTGCGGCGAATTGGAATGTGCCGGCGAGTTGGAAGTTGAGGGCACAGTTGGTGTTTGGCGTTCCGGAGGGGGAGAGGCCGGCGGAGAAGGAGAAGAAAGAGCTTGGGGAGTTGATGAGGGTTTATGGGGCTAAGATTTGAGGTTAGTTAGAGACGGTCTGTTTGAGCGATGGTTAAGTCTAGACGCAATAGAAGTATAGAACAGCGAGTAGAGATTATATATTCGAATAGAGACGTTAATTGAAACCCATGACATTTTTCTACTATCATTTTTGACCAAGATCGATTTGTTATATGAGGCATTTCACTATGACCAGTTAATACCTTCAACTGAGGGTGTGTGAGGGTCAACCCACCGATCAAGCGCCACCTCCACCAAGTGCGCCAAGGGCTCCCAAAGCTCCCGACGTCTTTGCGAAGCCTAAACCCGTGCTTTCATACACTGGACGCGGCAACCAGGCCGCTAGTTCTGTCAAAGGGTTAATTATGAAAAGCCGGGACGACGGCAAGGGCGTTACAAGAGTATCCAACTATGGGAACGTTAACTCACCATCCGCTTTAGCCTCGCTACTCTCAGCCGTATCAGACCAAACCCTCAAAACCCAGAGTGCAACCAACGCATCCCTCATATCCTGGTTCATAGATGCCGTAATGGCCAACTTCAACCCTTCACCTTTTCCACCCTCAAACGCCACCTCCTTACCCCGAGCATCAGTCCATCTATACCCACCCCCGGTCCACTTCATCTTCGCACTGAACAAAGTTGTCTCAACATCTTCACAAAACAACGGCTTATCCGCCATAGTCTTCCCTGGACTAATGAGCGCTCTAAACTCCACCTTCTGAAACCGCGATTTATTCATCTCAAAGTGGATGTTGCCCAAAGACCCAAGAGAGACGGAGGTAATATAATAAGCAGGAACATCTTTCCGGTACTGCGCATGCGCCGGATGAGCGAGGTAGAATATGTGCTTCCTTTGTGGTTCGGGAGACTTGCTTTTAAGTTTTAATGGTGCATCGGTTTCTATTCGTTCAAATTTTACCGATGTGAACTTTTGGGGTAGAGAGGACACGTTTTGGGATATCTGGTAGAGGGGTGTTGAGGGGGCGGTTTCGGTGTGGATGGATTTGTTTGATAGAATGAAGGTGGTTGGAGGTAGTGTTTCTTGTTTGGGAGTATTTGGAGTTGAGGAGTAGGGAGGGGGCGGATCCAAAGTTGAGTCCATTTTCGTGGGTTTGATTTGAGGAAGTGAGGAAGTTGTGAATATATCGACGTTGAATATTCCAGGAATATTAATGCGTGACTAACTTGAATTTAAGCTATCGTGAATTCTCATGATCATGAAATATGTAGCCCACATGGTATGTTAAGAGTCGGAACATGACGTAGTCATATGGTGTGGCTGTGAGGTGATCTGCGAGCCTCCTAACGTGTTAGTGGGGAAAACATGTATGGACGAGAGGTATCGATATCAGAGACCTATTTGGTTCCTTCGTGGCGATGCATAACTGCCAAGACGCGGTTTGTTGTTAGACTCTCGTGTTCGGTTTGGGGTCCGTATAGTTTGGTGTGGGCGAGTGTTCGCTGGTGCGAGGCAGCGCTTTTCGTTAGAGTCAATTTGGACAGTGCTTCATTCAACCTTGAAGTATAGATTATGCTGTGGTGGTAGTGGTTAGGATGACCAGAAATATAGGAGTACTGAAGTTCTGTTGGTGATAGCTTCATCGTGAGGCACGGGCTGTTTGTTCAGCAATCAAATTTAATCTATTGCGTATGTACAACAAACGGCGCAAAAATGTTCCAGACTCAATACAAATCATTCATATCATACAGAATCCTCGCGTAGCTGGGTGGCCATCGTGTAGGAGCTGCCTAAAGACGCTTCCGGCTTCGCCTTTGCCAACGAACTCAAAACCTTTGAAGGGTGGAACAAACTCATTCCCACCATAGTGATGAACATGAGCGTCGCGTCGAACACGTACATGAATACCTCATGGCTGATGAGGTACCCATCGTTGCCTTGCGCATACTCGATTAAACGGAAGATCGACCGAATGAGGATCAGAACACTAGCGCCGTATAGACCCAACATCACAGTTTCCCAGGTAGCCTCCTCGCGCCAGCTTCGAGGAAAGATGGAAGTTCCTGTGGATCTGGAAGTTGGATTCTTGCGGATGCGATAATGGAAGATAGTCGCAACAATGATGAAGACACTAAAGAATACGAGTTGCACGCATAGACCTGCGATTGTGACGTTTTCACCCGTGTTCATTGCGCTGACGGTGCCGCTTGCCATGATTCCACCGCCTAAATTATAGTCAGTATTGAAATAAGCACGGTGGGAAATGTTGGGTCATTCTCTACCTGTTCCTTGTGCCAGGAATGCGATCACATCGCCCGTGACGAAGATTGCGGTCAGCCATTTGGTGGATACTGGACTGAGTTTCTCTGCATCAAGATGTCCGACGAGACGGCCTAGAGTCATATATATCGAAGCAGCGTAAAGAGGAGGCGCAAGAAGAATCAAAATAGTTCCCACGGAATAGATGGGTATGGATTCCTTATTAGAATGCGCTAGCGCGCGACAGATGTATCCTATTATCTGGACTGGTCTTTGTTAGTTTTGAGTTATTGACTTTGTTGTATAGTTGAGCGTACATATCCCACCAGTCACAAAGACCAAAAAGTACCAGCATCTCGCGCGAACAGTTTGCCAGAGATGATGCGCGGTTGTTAGGGTGAATAGAACAATGAAGATTATTGCTGCGACAAGGGATGGCGTATAGCGGTACAATTGAAAGTCGATTCCGCCATCGTCGTGGCCACTCATATTGACTGATATCGCAGATACTTGTTTCAAGGCGAAGAGCAATAAAAGATCTGTGCTAAATCAAGGCTTTCATGTTTCTTTTTCATGGCCATCTTCATGTTTTTATTAATGGGGCCTCGAATTCGAGTTCGTTATCGTTTCCACCTCCGGATCTATAATTAATTATAGTCTGCGGATGTCTCCACTTGCACCAGGGGTTCAATGGTACAAGATTGCCGCTATGAAGCGCCTAGAATAGCCAAGCCTGGTCACAACAACGGCCATCTGCCGAGATGAAGCAAATAACTCGCGTGCTTACAGTTATAGGAGTAACCAATATGGAGTAGTGTTAAGTGGTTCTGATTTGAATGATATTGAAACATGGCTGTTTGCCGGATGGTTTGATACAGAAACCCTAAAGGCGTCGAAAAGCAACATCATGACCGGTCTAGATTAACATGGCCAACACCAGGCTATTGATCTATAGCCCTTTCCCCAGCTCTCTTAAGTCTGAAAGCACGTATTGTGAATGCAATCTATTTGATCTTGGAGTGCTCCACGTTCTCCGTTTCGAGACCCACGCTTGCCGCCACTCAAGATAAGTTTTCAATGTAATGTGGGCCTCTTGGTTTAAACCGGCCAATTATATCCGGACAGCCCCGTATTCGAATCAGTGTTCGTTTTCGCAATCGTATTACTTAAATACGCCGCACTTCGAGCAGATATTGCTCGCGATCCCCATCTTTGGGCTTTACACACATCGTATTTCGTGTCTAACGGATACCAAAGACTTCGTTGCCTTACCGCTACGTCAGACGGAACATGCCGCCCCGGAGATCACACAAGAAGTCTCGCAACGGTTGTGACCAATGCAAAAAAAGGAGAGTAAAGGCAAGTATCAAGATCTCATAGCGCCATTACCTGGCTCTTATATCTCCTCCTTATTAATGGTTTCCAGTGCGATGAAGCAGATCCATGTTTAAATTGTACTCGTCGCAATCTCTCGTGTAGCTATCAACCTCGATTTGTTACACCACAACCTGAACCAAAGAAGAAACAGGTTGAACAACTAATTACATGTACCCCAGCTCCCGGTACTTCTCTTGCCGAGATATCCGCACGGACAGATGCCGCCTTAAGTGTCTTCCAGCGCAATTTAACAGATACGGCATACCTTGTGCGAGAGTGGAACGGTCAAGACCCCGAACTGATGCACCATTACTGCATATCGACATGTGCTACCTTATCAGATCAAGAAGATGTTCTCCACGTGTGGAGAACTGAGATTCCGAAGATCGCTTATTCCTATGAGTTCCTCATGCATGGGATCTTATCGTTATCCGCCCTACATTTGTCATATGTCAAGCCCGAAAAACATAGTCACTACCTTAACAGCTCCACTTTCCATATGGCCCTAGGGCTTCAAACTTTCCGAACCATACTCCGGAAACCAACAGCGGAGAATTGCTTTGCGCTCTTCGCATTCTCGAGCGTTATTATGGTCTGGATATGCGCGGTCCCCACCGACTTCAAGGATGCACAGCCTCTGAGCAGTGTGATTGAGATGTTTAATCTTTGCCGTGGCATAACATCCCTCCTGGAGTTCTTTCCATTGATTAGTAAGTCTTCTATTGGACCAATCATTGCTCGAGACTGGAGTGAGAAAGGGTATGTGACCCCTGTGATCTCATCGTGATTTTGTCTTTTCCAACTGATCTGATTTATAGGGATACGCCTCTTCGTCTATTCCAGGGCCTTGATGACCAGATCAATAGGCTCAGATATCGGCTCGCTGTTGAGGTACTTACAGAAGAAGAAAAATCAGACTTGGATCATGCCATCACTGAACTGAAGAAAGCCTGCCAACGCATTGAACATGCCCGCACCCTCTCTGCAAGCGGTATGGTTTATATTTGGCTGATTGCAGTCCGCGCCGGGTTTGTTAGCTTAATTGAGCAGAGACACCCGTTTGCCCTTGTGTTGCTAGCTTGCTACTGCACACAGCTACATGTTTTCCGGGGTTTTTGGGTTTTGGAAAAACGTGCAGATTCGCTCCTATCGGAGGTCTTGGCAGTTATACCACCTGGATACGCAGATCTTTTGGACTGGCCACGGCACTTTTGCATGCATGGTCCTGATTTGGAGGAATGGCGTGTCCTTCATTCAAGCACAGAGGAAACAGTTCAGTGAAGGTGTCTGATGCCTATGTTTGAATTTAATGCACGTCGTAGAATTATCATGTTCCATGATTTCCTCTTGTCTGCACTTTCTAGCGTTCATCCCAGCAGTGAATTTTATGAACAGCAAGCTCTTCCTATTCAAGTACTGCTATGCACTGTATTCGAGTCATCACTACTCCATGGATCAGCGGGCAAAAATAGATGCCTAACATACGGTCACGTGCTGAGATGTTTCCAGAGGCACACACTAAGCCAGGAAGGGTAATCGAAGAGGGGGCTTCAACGCGCCCGATTTGGTTAGTGACATAGGAATCCATTCTGACATCCATTCATTCCACAACTCCACCCTGAAGCTTTGATCGCTGCGCCCAATCCTAATATGAGGATCTCCATCATTTCAGTGGCTATTACCGCATGTTGCCTGTTTTTAGTAGGATGTGGTACGAGACCAATTCCAGTGTTTCCCATTGAAAGCCCCTCAACCTTCCAACTTCCCCATAACTAATGAACAACAGGCATCTTACTCTACAACAACACGCGGGTCCCACCAGAAGCTATGGACCGGCATGCCTACTGCGCTGACTGCATCAACTATGCAAGCCGTGTGGATGACATGATCCGTCGTAGCAATAATGTCCGGGGAAATAAGCAGTTCTTCAAATACGCTTCGGACGTATCGTGTCGGGGCCAACTGCTAGTTAGCAAGCGGTGTCTACGGTATCGCCGGGCGTTCCTCGACAACCCGGATAAGTTCATGTTTGATATTGAAGTCCCATCTCAGGCTTGTATTGCTATCAAGGCTTGCTAGGGGGTTTCGTGCCTTCTTCCGCCGTTTCTTTCTTCCTCTTGGTCGCACTTTTGGGTTGAGGCAGTGCTGGTCAATCTGTCCCCCAAGTGACTTTTGAAAATGGGTCTAGAAGAGATCATATGGTCCGAAGTCAAGGTCAAGTCATGGGGTGGCATTTAATAAGGGATCAGATGCATAGAAATCAAAGCAAGTGGCACTGGCGCTGCCACAGATTGGCATTCTGGGTTGGTTGTCAATCGTCTACATGGCGAATAGACAAAACCACCAATATCTAAAGCGACTCGATCTACTACGGAACTGGTGTACATAACATTTCAATCCAGGGTATATATATGGTTTAGGATTATGACTGCGAGGGTGCCTTCACTCTGTTTACTTCAACAGACGAGTCACAAATCTTAGACTTTACTGTCACGTCAATGTAACAGTAGAAGACGATGGGTCTTGGGGTTAATAACTTGATGGTTGATCTGGCTACGATTGGTATATTTATTATACGTCCGCCTGTCTACTTCAAATTAAAACCAACGATATGTATATCGAGGCCATACGCTTAGCCCAATTAGCGCAATCAGTAGGCCAACGTAAATTCTTGTTCCTTGCCATTCCAGTTTAAATTTAGCTTGGTTTCCTCTGGCCACCAAAAGTATAAAGTGGTGTCACCGTATCAGGACAGCCTGTACCAGCAGCCTCCTAAACCAAGTCTAAGAAGAATAGTAAATGGAGATTGAGGGTTACCGTATTGCGTTCCACATGTTGTTCCTAGAGATTTGATTTCAAAAAGTACAGGGTACGCAATCATTGGTTAGGTTTTGATCTGCATGACCGCCAAAGTCAGCCTCGTCGCACTACTAATTAATAACACAAGTTGCTAGGGCTAGGGCTTGAAAACCAGTCTCTCTAAGCAAAATATGGAAAGCAATTGTGGATGCGACAGTACTAACGTTTTTGTTGGGATGGGTCATGGCGTGATCTATGGACCATAATTACCGCAAATCCCGTAGAAATGAAGAACCGATCTTTTTGGGCGAGACTCAATCGCGAATGTGCTTTGGTCGTCTATATCCCTGTCGGTAGGCCCTTGTATAAAAATTGATTGTGGTAGCCTAAGGCCACAGCCAGGCCACCAACACTCGGGTTTCATTCCTATTGGCTGCTGCAGCCAAGCTCTGTTGGGGCTATGAGAGATTAATCTCCAAGTTACTAATGGGTAGAAAAGCCCTACGACGATGAACTGAGCTGAACTACACTGATTAGACTATATTCCTCGCGGTAATAAGCACATAACAGGAAGGATCGGCGGTTGTTCGACGCTTCTTTGACGTCAAACGCTGAACGAGCAGGGGTCTTAGGGCCCAACTAGGCAGTATCTCTGAGCCTCGTTCACAACGCACTCGGAATATTGGCCGAGAACGTTCGACCCGGAAATTGTTTAGGTACAATAGAATCGAGCTCCATTAGCGCAGGCATACTGGCAGAAACAGAAAGATCATTCGTCCTCGACATCGTTGGAATTTGGAGACGACTGCCATAAGACATGCAGGGAAAAGCGCTGAGAGAGATGATGCCTTTGAGCCTCACATTACCATTGAAAAGACTACGGAGTACTACTCTGTATAATAGTTATCTTTTATCAGAGCCTTAAAGTATATTTTGGGCCGAAGTGGTTGCGCGCTACCTGCATGCGATGCAAGGGCACGATTGGCCCAGCCTCCGAGGAGACGTGTGAACATCCCGTCTGTTGGAGACACCTGGACCGTCCTTTTTATTTCGCATTATAGCCCTTCGTATGGCAATTTTTTTCACTGGGATCTCTTTGTTTAACAATAGGCAACCGGAAATTAATAAAGAAAAAAATATAGCCGGAGCTTGGCAAACCCCGCGTCAGCGCAGCCCTATTCGGTGATCGACCTAAATTGGATCGATATCACAAAGAAGCTTGGCTTAAGGATCCAAATCCTGGCCCAACGCTAGAGAAAACGGGAGAAAACGGGTGCCTATCCTATACCTCCACTCAACTATATAAATTCAAGCTCAATCGACTCGTTGTACCCACGACACAACACAACAAACATTCATCGTTTCAATCTCTAGTACTTACTACAGTCAAGATGAAGCTCCTCCAACTATCACCAATCCTTCATTTCACTGCCCTCAGCTCAGCATTGACTCTTCCGTTAAACCGTCGCTTCCCCTGCCAAGAGGAAGAGTCCCACAATGCTCCCCTCCTTGCAACGCTAGGCGGAAGTGTCTTCGACGTTGACGTAACTGTTGGGGCTGACAGCCAGGCCTTTAAGCTGCTCGTCGACACAGGAAGCAGCGACACATATATCATGCGAGACGGCTTTACTTGTATCAATGCCACAGATAATCAGGTCATCGCCCCAGAAGACTGCCTGTATGGTCCAGAGACATACCATATCTCGTCGAGCTATGAGCAAGTCCCTGACCAAAATTTTGGAATCGAGTACGGTGCCGGTTTAGCCAGTGGCGTCATGGCCTACGAGACTATTACTATAGCGGATATTACCGTGCGTACCAAGCTTGCATTCGCCGACCGCTCCAACCCGATGGGTGACGGGGTGAACAACGGGCTCCTCGGCCTGGGCTACCCCAGCTTGACCTCGGCTCATCCGGGCACTTTCACCCCCAATGACACCTACTTCTATAACCGGACCGTGTACAGCCCCGTCGTCAATTCCATGTACGAGCAGGGCTTGATAGAAGAGCCATACTTCAGTATCGCACTGGCACACACCTCACACGACAGTACTGAGGCGTTTGGCGGCTACCTCAGCCTTGGCGAGCTCCCTCCAGTGGAACTGACGAGTGACTTTAGCACCGTTCCTGTGGAAATTATGGACAACATCCCAATAAACTTCACCTCCAATAAGCGACAGATTTCCTACTGGGCTTTCACTACCCCAGCCGTGAAATATGGGCCGGCGGAAGAAGAAGAGGATGCCCTCGTCGTCGACAACACCCCCTTCCAGCTCTTTATCGACACAGGAAACGAATTCTCTATTCTCCCTACTGCGGTTGTAGACCCAGTTAATAAACGATTCGAGCCTCCTGCGGTTTACAACGAGGAGCTGAAGGCTTATATTGTTGACTGTGGCGCCAAGCCACCTGTATTCGGCGTGGTTGTTGGAGACCAAACCTTCTACCATGCTCCGGAAGATCTTATCTACAATACTGGGAAGGGATATTGCGTCTCGACCTTGGTCCCCTCGGAGAAGAATGGAATTCCCGGTCTTGTGATCAATATTTTGGGAGTGCCCTTCTTCAAGAACGTTGTTGCCGTGTTCGATTTTGGAACAGATGAGATGCGGTTTGCTCGGGTCTCGAACGGATATTTCCTTTAATGAGATAGTGGGTATGTGACGTTCAGGATCAATAATGGTTATGATGCGCGAAACGATCCTTAATTCGGTTGTGTCGTGTTGTGATATATTTATGATAGTTAGATAGTAATATAATGTGTGGATGCAAATAGACAGACACCAATTGGCAAATGCTGGCCCTCCATCTCTCTATGAAATGCTCTCAACACCACCATCCACGGGAAACTCATTAAGGAACAACCCCTGGCTGAAAACCGTGCTGTCGCGTTTATGTAAGAATGGGTAGTATTAGTCCAGACTCATGTCGCGGCTATGTATGTTTTTTCTCTGAAATCTGCATTGAATTCTATGAAGATAAGCTTAGGTGTCTGTTCCGCCCCCACCAGCATGATCACGTAACAAGTTTGCACTGCCACCAAATCCCTTTAACTGCGTGTTTAAAAGATCGACATTATCTCTCCAGAACTACCACGAATAGTCAGATTAACTACTCAGATTTATGTCAGCCTGAGTTCCGCCTCGATTGTATGAATCGCGGACATCATGGCAGAGGATCGAAAGCGTCACTGCTGGGAATGCCTTCGACGGTCCTTAGTATGTGACTTCACGCGACCCCAGTGTAAGCGATGTTCAGCGACCGGGGTTATCTGCCCGGGATACAATGATACGCAGCCTATTAGGTTAAGGTGGCTCGCGCCTGGGAGAGTCAAATCTCGTAAACGAAAGCTCGTGAACAAGGACACCAAGGAAATAACGAGGAAGCAGTCGGCTAGTCCTAACGATATAGTTAGCATTCCAACAGAGTTAAAAACCGATCTACATGTGTTTGTCCAGGCGACAGAATATTGTCAGTGAGAGAGCTCGGGCAGGCGTCTCGTTAATCAGACTGACCTGTTGGACAGATAATGCCTGCATCTACCCCGATTTGCTCCACATCTCCAGACTTGGTCCAAACACTGCCATATATCCAATCACACCTCCAATCTTCCAGATGGCTGTTGCGACTCATCCTGATCATATCCGACTCGTGATTGTCTGCATGACCCTGAGTCATCGAATGAATCGCGCCAGGCGCGGACCCGAGTGCCATGAGCTGGCGCGGAATTTCTTTCACCATCGTGGCCAGCTGATTCGATCTCTGAGCGAGGATATTAAGGTAGAACATAAATGCACGAGCGATCTCGTCATTGCAGGCATCCTGACACTTCTTCTTGTCGATGTACGTCGGTGCACCCTAGTGGACGCAAGGATAGTACTGACCGTGTCTGGGCACACCAGGCGCAACAAGGTGCCTCGTCGCATTATCGGTGCCATCTCGATGAAGTCCGAAGAATAATCATGTTACGTGGCGGCATACGTTCCCTGACTCAATCGACCGGGATGGTGCCATTACTTCTTTTCGTCGTATTGTATGTAGTTGTAAAGAGCACTGTTCCTTTCAATGACCTCCCTGGGCTGACTACCACACACAGCACCGCCGTCATGGGAGATACTTCCTCGCCTGTACCCGATTTGACCATGGCGACCTCACATCTTGAAGAGCTTGATTTCGTGATAAACCAATATAGTAGTCGACCGTTCGCCTTCGCGGCATACCCGACTTTCTTATTTACTGAGATCATCAAAATCAACTACCTCCGCGTCCGGGCCTCGAAGAGCGACCGCACACCAGCCTGCGTGTATACCAACGATGCATATGAAATTCTTAACCGGATCCATAGCTTCTCTGCAGAACAGTGGGCTGAGCCCAAGTCGACGTCCCATACAGAATGGGTACTTCTAGGAAACATCCACCAGGCAGCCGTGGCTCTGTACTGTATCCTTTCTCTGCAAAGCTTAGCCATCCTGCCTCAAAGCTCTTTCCTACAACAGCATTGCATCTTACACACTCACCTCTTACATAAGTTTCTGATTGACGCATTAACTTTTTATCGGATTGAAAGATTCATCATCTGGGACCTAGTAGTGCTAGGTGTGGCGGCAAAAACTGACGCAAGAATCCGGAAGTTTTTACGGACGCAACTACCAGAGCTAAGTCACTCTACCGGGACATATGCACCCCTTATGGCGCAGACTCTTCTGGAGAGATTCTGGGCGTCGGGCGAGACGCGTTGGGACGCATGCTTCGATCAGCCTTATACTTTTGCCATGAATATGTCTGTGGATGTCAGTGGGTTGCGGTAGTTGATCTTCGCTAGTTGTGTCTTCTCAATCCTTGTTTTCCTTTACATGGTTTCACCTTTCCCTCTTCTTTCCTTGGAGGTAGTTAAAGGGCATGAAGACCATTCACCTGTGTGGAAGTCTCTTCTCCCAGCATACGCCACTGGCAAGACAGTTTACAGCAGCGCTAATAGATGATTACACACCAATAAAAAGACAATGGCAACACTTTAGAGAGCGAATATTATACCCGACATTTCAAATGTAACTTAATTCCACGCTTATAAAGTGAAGAACAAGCCTGCCACTTGGTGCCGTCCACTCGCGGTAAATAAGGTCTAAAATAACCGAATACCAGAAGACAAAAAAAAAAATACAACCATGCGCTAATCTAGATAAGATTATAGTCTCTTAATCAGTAGATTTATTGCATGACTTAAAAAAATTCCTAGACTAGATTTCCCGATCCTCTGATAATAGATCAGAGTGTTTAACAAATGACGTGGAAAAGTGCCGAGAAAGCGGGTATTATTTAATAAGATTATAAGGAGACGCGAGGTCAACATCAACGCGTCCTTCATCCCACTCACCTTACCAACATCCCAGACCTCCCTCTCCCCAACATGGTGTATCTGTCCTCCGAGATTGTATTAGAAATCCTACAGTATGCAGCGCCCGATATAATACCTTTTCTACGAATCAATTCCCAGTGGTTTAACTGTGGAATTTCCCTTGTATGGCGACGTGCACCGTCGTTTATCCTTGACCGAGTCCCAAGGCACCGAAGACAGATTTATGCATCGGTGATCCAAGGATTTACTGTCTTTCGAGGGATCAACAAAAGGCTTAGAGAATTCAGTCATCTTTCCTTTCCGAAGTTGAAAATGCTACGTATCGACTTGGAACAAGATGACGACCATGAGGACCTAGACCTTTCGTTGCTGAAATGTTACATGCACCAAGGGCTTACACAGATCGAACTCTGTGGAACATTTGACCCCGAACTACTTAGCCTTGTTCAAGTTTCCTGCCCTAAGTTATATTGGTTCTCAATTAGGAGCAAAAATCCCCGTCTTACGCCAGAGATTCTCCTTGAATTTCTTCAGAAAAGCCCAGCATTATCGGATATCTCTATCCAATCCGAAGAATTAGCCACGGGTAATATATTCAATCATCTGGCAGGTCGCAAAAATCTGGAAATGCTTTCCTTTGAGGGTCTCATCGATACAGACGCCATTGAAAATTTCAATATATCATCTCCTTTCAAGGCCCTGCGACACCTAACGATATCAGTCACGGAAGCCGCACTTCCATCGCTGGTGGGCATGATCAAATCAATCCAGAGCGTCAACCTATCCCTAGGCGGCCCTGACTGTTCTGGAGATTTTGACAGTTCTGCCCTCAAACATATCTCCCAGTTAATTGAACTACGGACCCTGACTCTGTTCATCTGGGGTGATATGAGGATCGCGACTGAGGACATTGTGTCTCTTAAAGGCTTGACGCATTTGAAAAGCCTTAGCATCAGCGGGCTGTCTGCAGCTTCTCTAATAGCGCCGAGATTCCAAGACACTGACTTTGAAGAGCTGTTCAAAAACCTCGGCCAGCTAGAGGCCCTCAATTTCGATATTTTTCGCTCTCACATCACGACCGACTCCCTTATGAGCCTAGGGAAATGCTGCCCATCTCTTCAAAGATGTGAGATCATGGGCATCTATGACATGTCGGCTTTCAGATATGAAAAACTACCGTTGTTTCCAGCGCTGAAGCTCCTTTCCATCGGGGCATTTACCAACTGTGAACGATTGTTCTCGTATAGGTAACAGGCCTTCTAATCTACACTGCATCTACAAATCCACTAACCTCAGCTCCCAGCCGAGCTTATGACCACGTCCGACAAATTGAAAAACACTTTCCGAATCTAGAGGATCTCGGTTGTACGTTCCGAACATTTCCAATTGTGCAGGATGATGAACTCCCAGAGAAGATCGTGCAGTTATGGTGGGATAGGCGAGCAAAGGCCAGAAAAGCCAACCCATGAATAGTAGTGAAAAAGGCCGTCACTAGGAAACATGCAAGCGATTTCCGTAGTCACAACTATACTTAAATTGCTGTTAATCATCTATCATGTACTCCATGAAGCAAGATAATCTGCTCGGTTTCGCCTCTTAGTTGTTGGCTCGGGTGCCGTGCGAGTAAACAATGGCTCTGACTGCGCGACGGGTATCAGTTAGGCCGATTGGTTTCTCATTTGGGAATAGACTGGTCAAGCAAAGGCTGAATACGCCCAAACTGCCATATGTCAGTTGGTCACGTCTGAGATACGCCGGTACGAAGCGTGGTAGCCTCAAGGTATTTCCTAGCGAAGCTGGAGAGAAGTGCTACCGGTGAAGGGAAGGTTGATTCGCAGAATGCTACGCAGCGAAAGAAAAATATGACCTTTTCATACACCATCTAAATCACTAAGATTATCTGAACCGATTGTTATATACTAAGTATCTACATTACCTAGATTTCCTAAACCAATTACCTACGTAGATTGCCTATCTGAATCGCCTACCCTACTTGAAAAGGCAGTGCAACACGTTCAAAAGCTCTAGAAAGCGGGAATATTGTCACTTATAATTCCCAACCAATCAAAAGCCAGGTACATTGACCGATCAGAGCCCGGATCCTTTCGCGCAGTCCCATATTATGCTAGCTTCGCTTCGCTCAGCTGCGCCATTGTTGGCCACTACAAATATGGAAGTCCATCTGACCAACTACCGGTATTGAGGTAGGGCGCGCAAAGGTCGTGTCGATCTCTGTGGGGTGGTTCGCTTACAGATCGTGAGTGGAAATATCTGAGCTTATTATTTGGTATAAGGCTGACAAAAGTTCGTACGAGGAAATGATATATACAAGCAGCCTCACAGAGATCAGCTCGATCTTTTTCCATTCTGCTACAGCATAGTACCTACACTATTCAGGATACAGTGGCCGATTCTCCTTCCTATAATTAGTACACTTGTTGCCTATAACAGTCTGTGGCATGATGCGGCTCTATCGCATGAGTCATGCAAATCTTTAGTTTCCACTGGCCACCAATGAAGTTAGAGCCCGCATTGGTCTAATATCTCCAGGAATGTAACGTTAAATGTGGGGAGCTAAGGCGGGGTCTATAACAGGAAGGCGTATACAATTTAGCTAGACGTTACGGTGGCTTTCTATCAATGACTCACATAAGCTCAATTGGAAAAAAAGCACCATTCTGCTCAGAGATGAGGAATGAATGACATCGAGCTCTTTGCAATGACTCACTAGCAGGAAACATAAATACCTGCTTCGGTGGAGGCATCACTTTATTTCCAACTCACGTTGCCAAACGATCAGCCATCAGGATGGAGGTTTCACACCCCCCGAAGGCAGAGCAGCATGATCTGCTGCTCGTGCTCGATGCAACATATTCTATGAGTTCCTTCTTGGCGTCGCTCAGATCATCCCTTCGTCAGATAGTATCCATGTCGGTGCTCACCCGCTGTTTCTCGCGGATTGGATTAATAGCCTATCGTGACTACAGCGCCCCGACCCTGCTAGAATGGTCCGGATGGTACGATACTTCGCCGGATGCGACGGGTATACAGCCCGACCTACTCGAGATTGCGGCGTCTCTTCGAACAGAAGGAAACTTTGACACCCCCGAAGCGGCAAAGACAGGACTGGCCAAAGCCTACGAAGTCATGCGTCCAGATGCCAGGACAGTGATTCTCTTCTATACGGACGCTCCCCCTCATATGGCCGGCAACGCTCAATTGCCAGACCTGTGGCGAGTAGAGAATAATGGTTTACGCGAGCACGAAGCCCTATCAGCTCCTATGAGCTATGGTGGCTTCGGCCCGGTGTTCAAGGACTGGGTTTCAGCATGTAACCTGCTCCGTGAAGGCGAGAAGAAAGCTCAGGTCTTTTGTCTTCTCCAACCACGCATGTCCCATTCTTTCGTTAGCTACTATAACTATCTTTGTACCATGACACAAGGCTCATGTATCGTATTGCATAGCGAACTCCCTTCGGTTATCACCAAGGTGACCGTTGAGGTCTTGTTGACGTGGATGGGGATAAGCAAGCAGGCTATTGAGGATACTGGTGAAGAAAGGTACTCGCAGCTCGTCAGCTACCCTGACATGACGGGGATAGATACCATCCGCAGTGAATGCGATGAAGAAGCGAGTTTGTTCTTCCCGACCCCAGCATCTTACGGTCCTGCTGGTGGTCTCACGATACATCACCTGTCACCCTACATGATGGATAAATACATCCACAAGAAGGGTATCCCTGTCGACGATTTCGCCAAATCGTGGGCTACCGATCTATCGTACCAAGAGCTAGCGGTTAAGCACCTAAAGCATATTATTACGGAGGATGTGAGTGTCATCGCTCTCAATGCAGTCTTCGCCACACTCTGGCGCAACATCTGCGATGACCGAACCCACCCCGCCCGATCGGAGTTACTCGACGCATTCAGCTTACACGTAAGCCGAATAACGAACAATGAAGATCGAGCCCGGATGACGGAATGGTTAGAAGCATCATACGACTACTCTGGAGAAGTTGCAGAACTTATCAGTAGTGTCCCAGAGGCCGAACGATTTCCCTGTGTTTGCTTCGATCCTACCCTCACTTTCAAGCATTCCAATCCCATTCACGACAAGGAAACTCAACAGGAAGCGGCGGATATTACCAAATTCACGAGGGCAGACCTTCTGGAGATCGGCCGGTCATGCCACCCAGACATCCTTCGCCGTCTAGGCCGGGTTCTAACTCAGCTAACTTACATTGAGAGTCCAGCCGATATGCCTGAGCATATTGCGTCAATGACGAATAGGGAAGTTCCAAAGATTCCTATGGCTCTCGCGAAAGACGAGTATGAACGCCGTTTCTGGCGAATCCTACTGCATGTTGTTGTCCCGGGTACAATGCTCTCTTCTCGGCCAGCCTCCATTCTGGCTGCCTTTGCTTTGAAGCTAGGTATCACCCCTTTAATACCTGTAGCAGAGACGGAAGTACTGGCTATGAGGGAAAGATGGAACAACATCGAGGCGCCAGAAACATGGACGGTTTCGTGTCTCTCCCTACTCGTTGATGCCGATCGTAAGTACCAACAGCGGCGGGCATTGGAGGAGGCGACGGATCATGCTAGTGAAATCGCCACTGCAGTAATTAAGCCACCGACGCTTTTGAAACCGAGTGATCGAGAGCTTTTTGAGAAGTTGATCGCTTACCGGTTCTTGGAGCTGAATCTCCACACAACGGTTACCGCTCAGATTGGATGGACGCCCGAAAAGACGACATTCCCCATCGGCCCTCTCGTCACCTGTCGGACCTGTCAGTATCCAAGATCTGTCACCATCATGGGCCGGGATGGACAATGTGGCATGTGTATAAACGCGGGGTTTCCCGAGGCTCACGGAGCTACAAAAGAAGATACCGAACAGACACCGATAACATGGGTGGAATGCTACTATCCAGCCTGTAGGGTACAATATGTAGTATATGGTGTTCATAAGCTACGGGTCCGACCAAAATGCTACTACTGCAGAGCACGGAATGCTTCAAAGTCTACAGGGGACGCACAGCACTCGCTCCATGATGCGCCCTATGTGGAATGTCACCGGTGTTTGAGTCGGATTATCTGGCCGGAACCATATCGCCCGGCTAACTTCTCCGAGGCTGATTTTGTTTGCCCAGCATGTATGGCAGGCCGGCAGACAATAGTGAGCGAGAAGACTAGTGCAGAGCAGCTCGCAGGAGAAAACACGCTGTCCTGGCTCATCAAAGATACCCTGCAACCAGATGGTCATGTCTTCACCGACCGCTCGCTTTACCACACCGTGTCAACAATCGGGCCCGATAACTTTGTCTCTCGTATCACACTTTTCCCGGTGTTGAACCCGCGCCTCACAGTGCGAGGCAAGCTGATACAGAATAGTGACGCAATAGTTTCCAAACTACAGGGTTTCATATCACGACATCGTTCTGCGAGAGTCGCGTGCTCCCTTTGCTTCAGCAATTTCCATCCCACAGCGCTCAGCCCCGCCTGTGGACGTCGAGGCTGTCAGGAGAGGATATGCAAGGACTGTCAGTCGCACTGGTATGGCCTCAATACAGCCGGTAGAATGATTAACACGGCAGCCCTCGCATGTCCATTCTGTCGACGGTTCCCCTCCGCCAAAACACTAGCTAAGCATGGAATGGGTATTCATGCCGTCGGGAATCTTCAAGCCGCAATCCAGGAACGTGGAACGTGGATTTATGCCTGGTGCCGGGCTTGTGCTACGGCGAAACCATACTTGGAACGGGTTTGTGCCCAGGGAACGCCAACAGAGGTCACTAACTGGCGCTGTGAAGGCTGCTCTGCGCCGCAAAATACTCGAGTCAGACCATGTCCGGGGTGTGGAGTCATGACGGAAAAGATCAGTGGATGCGGTCACATTAAGTGTGAAGTAGAAGATTGCCACACCCACTGGTGTTACTTCTGCGGGGGCAAATTCGATGAAGATACTATCTACAGTCATATGAAGGAAACGCACGGCACAATATATGATCAGGAAGATGAGCTTCACGACGATGTTGACGATTAGTGTGCTATTAATGGACATGAGCAGGATTTCTTTTTATTGAGGTGATGACACTTATAGCAATAATCTGGATGTATTAGCGATCATAACAATTTTCAATATATGTTTTGTTTTATGCTCTTCGTCGAATTTTGGGATAGTACTGTAGTCTGTACCTTGCATTTAACTATGTTTTTACAGAACCGGAGAAGCAAAACAGAGCATGTTTTTCGGCCTATCTCTAAATCGAGAAGTATATTGACTCACAGATTGGTCAAGAGTAAAAGCTACGCCAGTTTAACTGAGACAACAAATACCATATTGACCATTCCCAAATGAGGTGGTTAATATATATATATATAACTATCCCACAATAGGACTAAGGACAGCAATCGAAATTGAACTATATATATTGGTCTTGTTGTCCCTTTATAACTGACAGTATAGTGTCCTTTGTCAAAAGGATAACAAGAACAATAAAGGCTGATCTTAGGTAGATGACGGCCTTGTTAGATTTACAGAGCACAATGGTAGGTGTTGAGAATGGGTGTTCCATTAGCCCACTTGTATACGGGAATTGTCAATAGTACGAGAGGTCAAAACAGATATATGTCCCTGGTAGAGTGTTTTATGCTCTTATCTCCATGTCCTATAGATGGGTACTTATGACTAGGGATTGATCACAAACAACAAACAATGAGGGATAGGCATTGAAATAGAGGTTGGGAGGCAAAAAAGGAGCCGCAAAAAGCAAAAAAAGATGTTGACGAGAGTGGGATTTGAACCCACGCCCCTTTCGAGACTGGAACCTTACTCCAGCTGAGAGATTATTAGTGATACGTTCGATAAGATACTATGGATATAGTGGTACTAACCGCCTTAGACCGCTCGGCCATCTCGCCTTGAGTGAATGTTCTTCTTCTAATTTAGCCTATAGCCCAAATACATCATATACTCAGAGCATCATCGCTGCCAGTTCAGCATATTCTACAGAACTACACATGGGATTTTCCATGAACTTGCTCTCTAGAGGGCATTCAACCCCAACTACTGTGTGTTGAGATGTTCATTGATAAGTGGTCGCGTGTGCACTGCCCCTTCACGACCCACACCATGTCCGAGGCCAGTCTATGACGCCTCGACTGCAACGAACGACGAGAAGCTTCCCACGTGGGTCAGGCAATGCCGCGCATGGTGTTTCGAAACTTCGATTTTGCCCGAACAATTTCCCAGGAGTGGCAAACCCCCTCGTGAGTTCGAAATCATGCCAGCGTTCACAGGTTCAAGGTTTCTGCCAAGTCACGCACCGAGATACTAAGACGGGCTTAGGATATCTTTTTCACGAGGGCAGCAACCCTAAATGACTATCTCGAACCCCATCCTCAACCAGAAGATCAGGAACGTGCTCGAGAGGGCTTTCTGATTGGGTGCCATCAGGGTCCAGTACCCTCGGATAGCTTCTCGGCGACACTTGGCGCCAAGTCCGCTCCTCTCGGCATGCTGCGAGCGGAAGATGAGCCCTCGACCAATGTGTGCGATGCCAGAGCTCACGTTCTCCTGAGTACCAATCACTGCCAGCTGAGGGACCGAGATGAGGATGCAGCGCTCGATGCCTTGGCGTGAAGTCTGTAAGCACTTTTCTTCCGAATGGAGCAGTCTTCCCGACTATAGGAGAGAAGGGCTACTACTTAATAGTCTTCTGCCCGTAGAACAACAGTCTTGAGGTGCAAAGATATCCAGTCCTTCAAGAACACATAAACCTTTATACCTAACCTTCTCCTCGCCCTCCACATCCCTTTTCGGTGCGGTTTAGCACGCCGCCCAACATGATTCCCGCCGTTACCGCAAAGTATGACTGGATTCTGGCATTGACCTCTATTGCCTTCGTCTTCAGTGCCTTCGGAAATGGTGCTAACGATGTGGCCAACTCATACGCAACGTCCGTGGCTGCCCGGACCCTGGAGATGTGGCAGGCTGGTATCCTAGCTACTATCACCGAATTCGTCGGTGCCGTGGCTTTGGGTAGTCGTGTGACTTCAACGATTAAATCTGGCATTATCAGTCCTGACCGCTTCGTGGGCAAGCCTGGCACCTTCATGCTGGCCATGGGCTGTGCGGAAATTGGAAGTGCCGCCTGGCTGATGGTGGCGACTCGCCTGGGGTGGCCGGTATCAACCACGCAAACCGTCGTCGGTGCTTTGGTCGGTGTTGGATTCGCTGCACAAGCAGAGATCTCCTGGGGATGGAAGAGTGGCAGTGTGTCCCAAGTCGCAGCATCCTGGGGTATTGCCCCGGCTGTGGCTTGCGGCTTCTCGGCTCTTATCTTCGGTATCCTCAAGTATACTGTGCTGGAGCGTAAAGACTCCTTCAAATGGGGTATGCGTCTCATTCCCATCTACCTCTCCATGACCGGAGCTATCCTCGCCCTTTTCATCGTGGTCGAGGCCCCTACTGCTCCTTCGCTCGAGGAGTTTGGTGCCGGCAAGGCTGTCGGTATCGTCCTCGGTGTCCTCTTCGGCTGTCTCCTTATTTCCTACGTCTTTTTCGTCCCTTATTTCCACCGTCGTCTCGTGAAAGAGGACCCCCGCATCCAGGTCTGGCACCTTCCCCTCGGCCCCTGGCTGCTGAAGGATAACTGCCCCCTATACTGGCCTGGCAAGGGTGAAAACTTTGTCATCAACTACTACGAAGATGCCCATGGCGAAGTCCGTGCCGGCAAGACGGATAACGAGAAAGCAACCGATCAGAAGGACACGAACATTTCCGACCTCGAGCGCACCGCTGAATCAGCCATGGCTACTCCTCAGATCCAACCGAAAAAGGCCATCATCGGTCCCCACGAGCGATTCCTCCAGCCCGTCGAACACCTCTCCTGGCTCAGTCCAGCCAAATACTGGGGCTGGACCAAATTCATCCTCCTCCAGGGTGTCACCCGCGACGTCGTCACCCACGACTCCGAGCACCTCCGCGCCGTCCACGCCCGTGCCCACCGCTACGACGACCGCGTCGAGCATCTCTGGACATACTGCCAAGTTGTCTCCGCCATGATGATGTCTATCGCACACGGTTCTAACGATGTCGCCAACGCCGTTGGCCCCTGGGCCGGCTCGTACGCCACCTACCTCTCCGGTGAGGTGAACACGAAAGCGGATACTCCTGTTTGGTTCCTTGTCATTGCCGGTTTGCTCCTGGGTGCCGGATTCTGGTTCTATGGTTACCACGTAATGCGCGCGATGGGTAACAAGATCACCCAGATGTCACCCACGCGTGGGTTTGCCACTGAGCTTGGAGCCGCTATCACTGTCCTTCTAGCCTCTCGACTAGGCCTCCCCGTTTCGACCACACAGTGTCTTACTGGAGCAGCTACTGGTGTGGCTCTCATGAACTTTGATATGGGAGCCATGAACTGGCGCCAGCTTGGGTTCATTTTCATGGGCTGGGTTTTGACATTGCCTGCTGCTGGATTGGTTGCAGGACTGATGTGTTTGATGGCTTTGAATGCCCCTCACTTTTAGTCGCTTGCTGTATTGGTTGAAAAATGGCACGTTGAATGGCGTTCTTGTGTAGAGATTTCCGGGTTTGTTGTTCTGGATCACTATCACTAATTTTTTTTTATATATACCCCCCCGTTTCTTTAATCAGATAGAGTTGAATGCTGAAAAGTTATTTCCATATAATATCCCCTTCCTTGCTACACTCAATAATTCATTTAGCATGCCAGAAGTCATGGTGCGGTCAACCAGTACCTTGTGGACGCACCTAAATAACGATCGACACCAGGAACAAGCAGATCCAGAAAAACTATCCACCAAGGTAAACATCTACAAGGTCCCTACCGAACCGAATATAACTTCACAATGAATTCGAACCGATTCGTCCTCCCTCCCTCCGAAGCCAACCTCCCGCAAGCCCTCATTTCTCAACTACCTCAAAATGCGACCTCATACATTCCTTCCCTTCCTCCTCCCTCTAACAACGGCAACGCCTAAACTCCAAGACTTCGATGCCCTCGGCGCTTGGTTTGACGGCATCAATGCCATAAACACCACCCTTACCGCCACCACCAATGGAACACACAATCCCACAAACAAAAACACCACGATCGCCATCATCGGCGCCGGCATTTCAGGCCTCACAACCGCCCTTCTACTTGACAGCGTCGGAATCCATAATTGGGAAATACTAGAAGCGAGTGATAGGGTGGGAGGACGGTTTCGGACGAAACTAGTAGGGAACACAAATGAATGGGCCGAAATGGGGCCTATGCGGCTGCCTGTTAGGGTCCGATATAACGATGGCGAAACGGTGGAATACTCGGACCATGCGATGGTGTTTCAGCTGGCGGAGCTGTTGAATAATATGAATGGGAATGAGAGTCAATGGAAGGTTGACTTTATTCCGTGGATCCAGCATCATGAGAACGAGCTGCTTGCACGGGGGACGGGTCGGTTGGCTGACGGGTCTATTCCGACGAGAGGGGAGGTATATGGGAATGAAACTGGGTTGGGGACCAAGGACCCCATGACTACTGCTGAGTATGAGAAAACCAAGAGCAAGATGGAGGGGATCCTGAGTGCGAAGGAGATGCTGAAATCTATTCAGAGGGATGTGTGGCGAGCGCATCGGGCTGTTATGGATCGCGGATTGGACGAGTGGAGCGAACAGGCAATGATGAAACATGTGTTTAATGCGAGTGTGAATGTGACAGATGCCATTTGGACCGATAGTGATTATGATGTGTTCTGGGATGAGATGCATCACAATTCGAACCTTGGGTTGGATGGGAGTCCTGGTTCCCTGGGAGAGACGGAATGGGTTTGCATTGATCGTGGGTTCAACCGCTTATCAGATGCGTTTCTGCCGCATGTGAGCGATCGACTGGTTCTCGACAGGAAGATTCGAAAGCTGGAGGCTGTTGATGGCCCTGATGGGCGCGTGCAGACGCGTTTATCGTGGTATCCATCTGTTGAAAATCGGACCTACGAGAGCAAGACGTATGATTATACGATTATGGCGGTGCCTTTCACCATGACTCGGTTCATGGACTTGCCTAAGTTTTCATCAGTTCTGGACCGCGCGATCAGTGAAGCTGGGCTACGGTTCAAGTCTGCTTGTAAGGTGGCACTGCTCTTTTCAGAGCGCTTCTGGGAAAAAGGTGATAAGCCTATTTTCGGTGGGTATTCTACTCCGCCGAGCAATTCTGTTGGAGCGTTGTACTATCCCGTCTATGGACTGAACGAGTCCCGCCCAGGCCTTATCATGCATTATCGTGGTGGCGATTGGAGTGATCGATTCGTCAGTTTCTCAGATGAAGAGCATGTGCAGACTGTGCTGGATGCTGTGGTTTCACTACATGGAGAACAGGCCCGTGATTTGTATACTGGTGATTATGAAAGGCTTTGCTGGTTACAGGATGAGCATACCGCTACATCGTGGTGTCGGCCCGACGTTGAGCAACATCGGCTTTATATCCCGGCTTATCATCAGACCGAACATAATACGATCTTTATCGGGGAGCATACGGCTCCGACGCATGCGTGGGTGAGTAGCTCTTTACACTCATCTGTTAGGGGTGTTGTGCAGTTACTGTTGGAGTTAGGGCTTGTTGATGAGGCGAAGAGGGTTAATAAGGAGTGGATGGGGAGGTGGATTCGGTAGGGGATCATAGCAGTTGTACACCGAAAAAAATACAATAGACCTTGTCATATATGTCTAGTGCATATATCTGTGTTGTAATAAGTAAGGACTATGCTCAGGCAATAGACGAAAAGGTGACATCTTCGTAATTGAAAGCTTAATGCGCGTCTTTGATTTTGTACGTGGCCGGGAATTTGGTGGGGCCTTTTATAGATCGCGTCTTGGGCCCCGAATAAGGATAGAACCATATGGGTTGCTACCAACAGCTAAGGATTCAGAACTAAGATATTATCTTCGCCCCCTACATTCACTGAACGAGAATAAGTGTAATTCGATGCGGATGTATGACATGATAATCCTCGAATGCAATGCGCTCTATATTTAGAAGTTTCAAGCTCAATCGATTATACTTAGTAATATCGGCAAATTACGTTTCTAGTAAAGTCCGACGGACATAATACATGTTCATGGGATATAAAGCAGCAGGCCTCTTTTCTGTCTTTGCACTGCTCAAATCTTGCTCTCGCATTACCATTATCAGATACATTTACAGACCCTGAGGTCGAGAAGAAAATATACAATGATGGCCTTCAAACCTCTCCTAGCACCGTTCAACGTCTCAACGGAGTCGACGAACTCTCGGGGAGTACTTCAGCCCCCACGAAACTCGCCGTTGATATCAGTAGCAATTCGTGACAATTTAACCCTTTCAACCTGGCTTCTCCTGGGTGGACTCCTACAAGGGCTCGCCGTAATACTCTTCGGCACCTACGCCCTCATCCCGACAATGCTAATCCTCCTATACCGCACAACCGACCACCTGCTAATGGCTGCCAACATAACCCGAAACCGCTACATGGATGGTGTCATCCAGACAAAAGTCTCCGCGCAGGCCCCCTATGCAAACGGCACTTTCGGAAAGGACATTGCCTCCGAGTCAATCGTGGTCTTTCACCTAGGCACACGCTCAAACCACCCTCTCGGTATTTTAGCCCCAGGCTTCTCCGAGGTGAACAGAAAAGTCATAGCGATGAACCGCGAGATGAACTCCGACCCTGTCAAGTACGGCCTTCTCGGAATCTCAACCTGGGGTAAGCAGGATGACGCCGCAGGTAATGAGATGATGGCAATTTACTATCTCCGAGATTACGATGCCTTACATCGGTTTGCGCATGGCTCGCTCCATGTGCAGGGCATGAAGTGGTGGACAGAGGTCGTTAAGGATCATCCGCATATTGCAATTTTCCATGAGACATATGTTGTGCCTAAGGGGAAGTGGGAAAATATCTATATTAACTCGAAGCCGACAGGGATGGGAGATACGTGGTTTCCCGTTGTTGAGGAGGGGAAGAGGGAGGCGGGTGGTGTGTCGCGGTTTGTGAGACCAATTGTGGATGCAAAACATCCCGCTCTGCGATCTGCTGCCAGGAGGCTGGCGATGCGTCAGTTGGAGGGCATTGAGAAGGGAGAGGATGAGTTGTATGATAGGACGTGGTAGTTGTATGGTTGGTGAGGTTGTCGCCTATTAACTGCTCTTCTTGCCTTTCACAACTTAGTAATGTACTTGATTAGCAATGCAGCGTTAAATCTATTAACGGCGAAAGCCATCCCAGTGTATTCCGTTAGGGGCTGACATTCCGTGGATGATGGCGAATCTTACTCAAATAAGTACAGCCCTAGAACATCATGTTGCAAATGTAGTGCCATGATGGTACTATGGTGGTGGAAGACTTGAATCTCTTAAAGCATAGATGAGTTCCAGGGATAAACAAATAAACGAGTCATTCGGAAACGGCCTCTGAGAAAAGACAACTGTTAATTTAACCGAGCAAAATTTGGAATATATCGTAAACTGTAGTAACAATGATATCACAGTGCTACCAGATAGAACGTTTCGAAGTTGGGAATTGCCTCATCTTCTCGAATTCGACCGAAACTCCTCCCATCGCACTCCATGTCACGTACAGTTTCAGGCACATAATACATTCTAGACAACATGTCCTTAAAGGAAATTATGTATTCCCGCTAATTTTTTGCTCACATAAAATCCGTGTCGGAGTGACATAGTAGACCTCCCATTATGCACTGGCCAGTCTCTCCATCTAATGTATCTCATGGACCCTTAACACGCAGGTTCCACACCCCGCGACATGTCATTGGAAAAGACTAGAAGTACCACGAAGATAGTGACTAGGTTGTGAGGTAAAAGGAGTCGCACTGCTCAAGCTGTTAGAATTCGCCCCGAATATCTAATCGATCTGATGAAAGAAGTCCGATTATTGTTTCAAAGAATAATGAAAGACTTTCTGCAATGTTTGTGTAGTTTGCATAGACGTGAGTAGCATATTGACCTTTTGCTAAGAAGGGGAAGACCGGGTCCCATGTTAACTGTCACCTTTTCTTCTGTACTATATAATCTGAATCAGTTAATGGGTTAAAAGCTATTTTCAACAGCTCATGGCTCATCCATACCGTCCGAACTCCTGGACCTGCGCCATTCTCCTCACGAAGCGAACAAATACTTAATTCTGCGCAATGCCTCATCTAGGAGTGAATCACAACCTTCTCATGACACAAATGAAATGCAACATATTGTTGTTGGCTTTGTTGCCTCCAGAGGGTACAACCGATACTCAAGTAGTGTGGCTAGAATGTGTAAACAAACATGTACAGGGAAAGTAGAATTCAATCCCTGACTACCAAGTCACTTTCCGCCCTCCTTGTCCATTCCATCCAGCTCCCATCATACACCCTCCGTTCCATATCGTAACCGGTCGCCTGTAATGATAAGTCCAATGCGGCGGCAGTAACTCCAGAATTGCAGGTCAAGATAACCGGTGTATTGGCATCAATACCCGCTTTCTCAAAGAGCCCCTTCAATTCTGGCAATGGCAGAAAAGACTTCGACTCCGCATCCAACATCGCTGCCAACGGGATATTGATCGCAGAAGGCATATGTCCCGATCGCAGTTTGGGATCAGCTTCTTCCTGCGTACCCAAAAAGCGACCTGGGATTCTGGCATCTATGATATGGTAATTCTTTCGTTGGTGCAAGATTATGTTCCGCAATTCCTCAAATGCGATAACTTGGTTCGCACCTGGTTCGTGAACAGGGTAAACAGTTTGTGGAAGCGACGACATCCTTCCTTCTTCAACAGGATATCCTTTCTCCGTATACAGACGGAAGTTATTCAAGACATGTACCGAATTATGTCCAAAGAGGCGACAGGCCCATGCGACGCGCGGTGCGCTGTACATGCCTATCTCGACTGCGTCGTAGACGACCAGGATGTCATCCGGTCGAACACCCATTTCCCCCATACAGTGAGCAAAGTGACTTGCCGTGGGAAGCATCTGGGGGTACGGCGACGCGTTGTCTGCTATGACATCCATGTCGAAGAATCTATTCCTTTCTTAGGACACGGTATTGTAGGTGGGGTAACATCTTGACCTACACTGAGCCTGGTATACGCTTATTTTCGTAGGATGAGCGCAGTGTCCCACGCCCTGCCGCTACTGGAATAATACGACGGGTCGCTGACCTCCTGACGCTGTGAAATTCTTCTGGAGTTACCAGAATGGAGGGAAAAGGGTCGGTGGACATTGTATGCGGGGAGGTATTTACGAAGCAATGGCGATGCGATTTAGGATGTTGTCACAGACAAAATGCGCAGAATTGAACAATTGACTGATTAATCCTCAATGATAGCGGTTAGAGTGGTTAGAGAGGTTAGAGAGTTGTAAAGTAATCTTGTCACCCAATTATAGCGACGTGAGTCGCTAACTGAATGACAGTTGAAGATCATAATCATTGAGCCAACGTGTGATTAATTCCTTATGTATTTGCTTAGTCATGGCTGCATGTGATGCATAACTCATCTTGGAATTATCGATGGCATTTGACATTTTGAATTTCAAATCCTCGATATTTCAATCACGTTTCAATGCCCATGTATGGCCATTTTCTCGGATATTTTGCTGTTAGGAAGTAGCCAGCTGATTGATTCCACTGAGAATGTTAGTATTGAATGATGTTGGTTCATATGGCAGTTTGAGTTCTTAAATATCATGTTTGATATTTAACATTAATTTCATTAGATTCTTGGCCTTATTGAAAGCCTGACATTCTTATCTTATCGACCCTCCTTGTCTCCATCTCATACATTTAGTTAGTACTAGTATGGACATGGTTTGCTTCACCACTCTAATTGGTTATCTGGGACTATTCAACTCACACCAATATCATTCTAAACAAACAGCTTTGTCTGGCATTGTTCTATATTGGCTGCTTGTAGAGCGCTGTATCGCAAGGACTCATTTCGAAGAAAATTTCTATCTCCGTGTGACATATAAGACCTTTCTTGTAGCTTGACAAGAAAGTAGAATATCATATATCACCATTTACAGACACAGAGAATTATTTAGCCTTGTAACAGTAGCAAAGAGCATTTTAACTGACCCGTCCAACATACCCAGCAATGAAAGAAAGTCATCTCAGGACCTAAACTTTGTTAATGGGTTTGTATATCCATTTGTTCAGCACACTTCCCTGATTGAAAAAGCACCATCTGCCACGGTTACGGTAAGATATCCAATTCCATTATGTATATTAAATTAAACCCCACAAACATAACAATTCCTGCTACATACATTTCGCCATTCGTCTCAACCACATCACACTCAACATAAACCCAAGCTCACTGATTGAGAGACAAATCAAAAATGATCTTTCCCCTAGCATGTCCCCCATCCAACCTCGCAAAAGCCTCCTCGAAGAGCTCCAAGGGCCAAATACTATCCACCACTGGCCGACACTTCCCCATCTCAACAAGCTCCGTAATAGCCTCAAGATGCTCTCTCTTTGGGTCCATCACAAAGAACAAACTCTTGACACTCTTCTCCAAACCCTCCGGTCGAACCTGCTCCGGGGGCTGGAAGATGCTAACTAAAACACCCCCATCCTTCATACACCACCACGCATCCGCCAACGACCCCCCTCCGACACAATCAACAACCACATCAACCTGATTTCCCGGCTCCTGTGCCCACTTCCGCAAATCTGTTTTGCGATAATCAATAACCTCACTCGCACCCAACCCCTTTACAAAGTCCACATTCCTTGATCCACACGTCCCAATAACCGTCGCACCAATCACGCTTGCAATTTGGGTAACCCAGATCCCCACTCCTCCAGAAGCAGCAGTAACAAGAACCCTCTTTCCCTTCCACTCCGCACTTCCAAAATCCCCAATTCCGCTCTGAACGAATAAAGCCTGCCAAGCCGTTTGCGCGGAGAGTGGTACGGCAGTTGACTCCACCCAGCTCAGTTTCTTCGGTCGATGCGCCAGTTCATCGGTGACGGCGATGGTGTAGTCGCTCGCACAACCGGGTCGAACATAATTTGTTCGAGCGTAGACCTCATCTCCGACAGAAAAAGGGGAATTGTCGGGCGATTTGACGACTGTGCCCGCGATGTCGTAGCAGGGGATTTGGGTCCGAGGCTTAGGTGGGGGAAAATATTTTAGCCAGTTAAGTTCATTTGCGCATGGGGAGACGCAGTGGACGCGAATAAGGTGCTCGTCTGTGTTGGGGGCTGGGGTTGGGATGTCTAGCGTGGTTTGGATGAGGCGGGTTTCTTGGGTGTCGGGTTGGAGGAGAGCACGCATTGTTTTGGGGATGGACATTTTTGGTAGGCTCCTTTCGGGTTTGGGTGTATCCGATAGCAAATAGGTTTTGTATTTGGAAATTCTGAGATACTTTTTGAAGTTTTGAATGTTTTGAATGTATCTGTGTCATAGTCTCAATTCTCGTATTTATATATTTGGTGGCTTTCAAGAATAGCCTATGGTACCCGGAAGTTGGAAGGTGACATAGAAGGTCATGAGAGTGATAACGGAGACGGAGGATGTTCATTTGTCAGTGGAAGCTTGGTCTGGAACGATGAATACGGGGTATTGGATAATTAAACCTTACCTTTTGACATTCCATGGTCTCAAACCGATATGGATACGGAAAGCATTGTCTCGACTCGTTGGCCGCCTTTCCCGAATAGCCTATTGAACCTCGTGTTGCCAAAAACACCCGACCATCAAGAACTCGCCCTTCCGTGGCCTACTAGTAGTTGATTGATTGGAGATAAGGTGCGATTTGCTCTACATGAATTTCGAAAAGAGGGTATACTCTATTATTGGCTTGTTATATATGCACTTCCGTTATGGTCCTATAATAGATACTGCTTAGGCCGTTTATCCCTTATTATGATATAGACATACTGCCCTTGATACACTAGTACTAAAGTTTAGTAAGGAGGAAAAAAGCAATTCGACTTTACATTAGCATCCAGAGTCCAGACAGTACACAAAAGAAGGGTTACACCTAAAGACACGGAAGATAACTTCTCTGCTACAGGGCGTAGGAAGTATCTCAGGCATTGCACCAGTCGTGAGAAATCTGATCGGATAGCCGGAAGATATCAAAGTTGGCATCTAAATATGCAAGATCCGAAACGAGCGGCTGTGGGCCCAAGTGCGAGGTGACTTCAGTCTCCATCAATAGAGCACTGGCCCAAGCATCTGCAGATTTATGCTTTTTCTGTGGACCCAGGGTTCCTCCAGCATTCGTGCCAACTTCTAATGGGTACTTACCCCATCGCCATCGGCCATTGATCACCGAGAATATCAAGTGCGCCTATGCTCAGTCCTATGCGTTCCCGCGCTAGCTTCATGGCCCTGGAAGACAAACTGGCATGCCTATGCCTGCTGACCCTGAAACTAATGCTGAAAGGCCATGTGCGGCATCATTGATAAAAGGATGATAG
The DNA here is from genome assembly GCA_030556085.1 of Aspergillus tamarii. NCBI lineage: Eukaryota > Fungi > Ascomycota > Eurotiomycetes > Eurotiales > Aspergillaceae > Aspergillus > Aspergillus tamarii. The sequence goes on from JARVTJ010000006.1 coordinate 1,802,399, forward strand.
CTCGGTTTGTTGTCGAAAACATTTCATGACTCCACTGTTGTACGAAGTAGACGGCGCTCGTAGTATAAAGGGTAAGCAAAGCACATTTCTTGGCAAGATGTACAGCGGGCCTGGAATGAATGATCGCATCTCTACGAAACCCCACGTGATATGTTCTAGTTTATAACAATATGGGAAGGCGGTGAATATTGCCCGTTCGACGCCGCCGAATGAATACAACCCATCCGTACTCCGTTATATATTCCTGTGAGTACCCATTCCACCCACATATCCATCTTTCGATCCGTTTGTCTATTGATCTACCGCTCATGGATCACCCGGTGTTTTAGAAGATTAACAACATGCCCGCGGTTATTTACAAGATCTGCCAACACGGTGTTTTGGCCGAATGAGATTGTACGTACGCGATTTGAAGAACTGTGTCTACCGGAAGCTACACGCGGAGGTCATTCAAATTCAGGAAAGCAATTCAGCAGTAGAGTAGGATCACACAGGATGCCCAGGAGCCTATTATCCGCCACCTGATCGATGAATCAGTGCCCGAATCGCCCACATACCCCGATAGGTTGATGTTGCGAATACCCCCAGATGGCGATATATTGGACGGTCAATTGAGATTATGTGATGGCACTGGCGCAAGGTCCATAACTGATCGGACGACGACCGTGGTTGTAATGTTTACCGTGAACAACGGATCGAGGCTGTTTGGAAGGCACTCAATGAGGCACAGGCTCGCCTGATTGTTGAGGCGGATGACGGGATGGACGCAACACCTGCAGGACATCCCGTTAGTGTTTTACACTCCAGTGTGGAATTACTATTGGCCAACAGTGATGATCTGGTGGATCAGGGCGTCTTACGGGTCTAGAACCGATGGAGAGAGTTATCTGGAAGAACCAAAGAGGCCACTATGGATTTAAAGGGGATACTGTCAGGGAGCTACTGCCATGCTCACATATCTGAAGTCTTCCAATCATTTTTTGAACACGCTAATGTCTTTAGATTGTAGTTCAAGCAACCAGCAGAGAGTCAGACACGGGTTTCTGGAAAGGGCTCCTCTACACTAACCCCATCTGAATATACAACACCAATAATAATTATTGCCTGCCTTCCCTGGGCTATCTGGCCATCTGAGCTACCCCTTGGGAGAGGAAACTGCGAGAACCTCTAAAGGATGCTCCGGAGGAAAACCCTCCAGACTAATTATGTGTTTCTCACGTTATATATATCTATTGATTTGTACTATTTAGCCACAAGATGGTTTTTCTATGTAAAAGTATTAATTTCTCTTCACGTAGTTAGTATCACTAATTAGTACCCCTACTTATGAGGTTTTCTGGGTAAGTTGTCTTCTTGTCCAAGATAATATATTATGATCCAGCATTTGAACTTCTTTATAGTACTCAGGCACGTCTGGTAATCGGAGTGGTATATAAATCTATGACCTTACGTTGACTGGAAACCAAGCCGTCATTTCGGGTGGGCCGGTCGCAAAAACCACGCAGCCACCCAGCCCTCCGAATATATATCTCCAATGTCCAGGTTATCATTGTAGGCATATCCAATCTAGTATTGACATTACTAACTATATATGAGCCTCAAACCTCACTGCCTTGGTGATATTAACCCTAAAAATCAAGTGGACGAACTCCCCTCAAACTAGGCCACAGAGGTGACGTGGACACGGAGGCCTACACTATATAAATGTTTCTTCCAAACCCCATAGGCAAGAAGCATCCCATATACTCCTGACACAAGCTTTGTGACTGCATGCCCTCTTCTTTCAACTGCACATTCTAACTCCAGGATTCCACTCGAAATAACCACTCAACTTCATAACAAATATGACAACCATGGAACCTTCAAGCCCAATCACGGAGCTAGCGCTCTTTCACTTAAAGTCATCAACTGACCGAGCTACCATCCGAAAGGAATTATTATCAGCGGCAAATGCCCAAGCCTCTTACTCCAAGTACCCGACCTACCTGTTCACCCAGATCGAAGACCCATCATACATCTACCTCCTCGGAGGCTGGAGCTCAGTCTCGGCTCACATGGACGATTGGATTCCCAGCTCTACAAACCAATCCTTACTTGCCTCTCTCAAGGAGAAGTTAGATCTTGTGTACATGATTCATATCGAAATCAATCCATCTGAGCTAGGAATGTTCGGATTACCTGCCGGAAGATCAGGAGAGATACCAATAGTTGAAGCCCCTGTGATTGCCATCGGGCGCTACTTCCTGAAGGCTGGCCAGAAGGAAGCGTTCTTGAATAGGTTTGAAGAGATGAAGGGGCACTTGAAAGCGTATATTGCTCCGAGGGCCTTGAAAGGAGGTGTTCGGGTGGAACCTAAGGATAAAACGGATGATCGTCAGGAAAAAGAAGAGTTCGTGCTCTTTAGTGGTTGGGGGGAAGTGCAGGACCATTCTCGATTCGCAGAGTCCGATGGGTTCAAGGAATTCAGTCAGATAAAGGACTTCTTGGAAGGAGCAGAGATTAAGCATGTATCTGTTCGGGAGGACTGAGGGTGAGACCCTGGGATGTGTGAGTGGTATGACCAGGGTCAGCTCTGTGATGCTTTGGCCAGTTAACGAGTCTGTTGTATACGGTAGGGAGGTGTGGATCTAACTATTTAATAGTGAAAGCTACTTATGGGCTCTATCTCAATAAGGAAATAATTGAATCACTAAATTGCAGATATTAATCAATAGGGTGTCTCGACACAGGGTCACGTATACTAAACTATATGCAGGAGTATATAAAAAGGCGCCCACGCTTTCTCGTCAATTCCCACCTAATTCACAAATACTCAGAAGGAGGAAGGCTTAGACTATTTGCCTTTTACCAAGACTTGTTTCTCCTTCTTGATCTGCTTGACGACTTCAATATCGACCTTCAATGTGGTAGCTACAACATCGGCAGGAGTAAGAGCAAGCCATTGCGCTAACGAGATATCAGCTACACGATCACTCTTGTAAATCTCGATCCACACCAGCTTCTCAGTCTCGGATGTATTCTCAATGTAATGACCTGGTTTTAAATCTCAGTTTCATATAGCAAGTTTAGATCAGGAAGGCCTACTCACCACTATTATCAGGGAAAACGGCGGTGTCACCGGCGGTAAAATCGAAAGTGCGAGCCTTGGAGTCACCCAAGAATACAGTAGCACGAGCATTACCCTGGTGGAAATACAGCCACTCCTCCGCCTATGAGTACGTTCAGTAATCGAACTATATCTTTCACCGAGAGAGCATAACTCACGTTTGGATGCCAATGCAACTCCCGCAACCCTTTGGGTTCAAGCTCCACCAATGCAGCAGCAATAGTCTGACTGACAGGGAAATTCTTCGAGTCAATCTTCCTAAAAGTACCGCCACTACCAGGTACCGGCTCAGAGGGGTGTTTGTACGTGTGATACACATAAGAACTGTTACCAGTCAATGTGCCTTTTGGAGTCTCGTTCGCCTCTTCGCTGACGGTGCCATTGAGGATGTAAGGAAATTTCTCAGGCACTTTATCGAAGACTGAAGGGTCAACACCAAAGTTCTTCGCGAGAATGTCGCGCGGTGTGTGTGTTATCCAGTCATCGACCATGAAAGTTGTCCTTGCATTTTCTCTTGTCAGCTTCAGCTCCTCCGGCGGAGTGGAATGATACTCACCCGACTTTCTCAAAATCGCCATCATCAAAGACTAGAAGGTATTCATTCTCATCATCAAGACCTTGCACGTTGTGCGCAACACCTTTAGGAAAATACCAGATGTCGCCTTCTTCTAACTTTTCGGTCGTGAACTGGCCGTTTTCATCTACACCGGAAAGCAAGAGAGAGCCAGAGTATAGGAAGCCCCATTCCGCCTAGGGAAAAGTATTGTTAGACTAACCATTTCTTCCTAAGAGCAAGGAGAACTTGAAGTATCACTTACGACACGGTGCCAATGAAGCTCCCGAATGGCACCCTTTTTCAGATGCTGTTGTGCACCGGAGATATCATGGCTCTGTGGCAGATCTTGGATGACTTGCTCGCGTACCCACCCACCTGGGAAGAGCCTTGTTTTGGAGTCAGAAAAGCTCCATTTGAGGTTAGGGACGAAGCCGTTGTCGGTACTGGGCTGGCCAAGGTTATCTGGGTTTTGCAGGTCAAGTGCTTTGTTTGTACCACCTATAGAGGAAGTGAGTACTACTCTTAAAGGGCAGCGTTGGTGATTTTAGTGCACCGGTCTTACCTAGGAGTGGTGCTCCCTTGCCGTTGTCACTTATAGGTTGGCCGTCCTTAAAGCCGGAGCGCTTGTCGTGAACGACTGCCCCAAGAACGGACGGCAGAAAGCTAATGAACGCGAGGCTCGCGGCCTTCATGGTGGAGTATATCCTTGAATGCGAAGAACTGTAGCCGCAAAAATATTCGCCAGACGGACTTGGGGACAAAGATGGGTTTTACATCATGAGTATATCCACCAAATAAATATACTTTTGAATTCAACCCCTCCTCCTGGGCCATCTTAGGAATTCATGATCACGACATATCCTCTTCATTCGACGAATTTGATATGTAAATCCCGATGTTGGTGTTGATGTAGAGCCATCCCACATTCGCAGGAGTAACAAAGTTCAATAAACATTCGCAATAATCTCCTTTAAATGAGGCCACTCACATTTTAAGCACTATTTTACTGTAGGCGTAGTCAACAAATCCCTAGCGGCGCAGATCAGCATGCCGGACGTATAACGACATGCTTGGCATTGTGATGAAATCCATGGTCTCCCGCTGTACGCTGGGGTTTTGTAAAAGCTTTTACTTGGCTCCAGGAACCCTCTACTTGGCTCCTAAAACTTAATTTAACGTCTAGTATAGATTGGTACATAGTTTTGGGTCGTTTATTCCTTCTTGGACCCTCAATATCGGCATTTACATAACCCTATTTGGAATGAGGGCTTCTATTGTGGTCTTGGCATGCACAACATGAATTTTTGTTTACCTACTTCTTAGTCAGAAAATGACCTTGGATAGAAGAGGTTATAGCTAGCTATTATTGAATTATCTCGAGTCATATTGTCTCTATTATCTGAAAGAGTTCCTGGTATATATCTTTCCAGTTGAGAGAATTAGAGAAGTTGCCAGAACCTGAAAACAACAAAACAAGAGTATAACAAGCACCCCAAGGATACTTTCCAACTTTCTTAGACTCTAGTAGGCCCAGTTATTGATTGGTTAGTAACTGGCTTGGCAGCAGAAGTGACATGGTGATAGTCGGTTCTAAAGTCAAAGGAGATCATCGCTTTGCAGCCATCAAGGCCTGAATGAGTTCGCCTTTACCGGTTGGCACTGACAAATGCTCATAGTTGCACTCGTATTCGCAATCCGCATGACCTGGATTCCTGACTGAATCACCACGCTTTGCATGCATGCATCTTTTTAGATAGACTTGGCGGACGAACTGGTCGCCCTTGCATAGCCCGACCTGGGTTCCTGAGTAGTATCATGTACCCTGCATTAGCTTACATATTGATCTATCTGTACCTGATCACGACATCAAGTAGTATGTAAAGCGTCATTTGGAAGTGCATGTTATGGCTCAATCACACCTCCACTGGTGATACCTACTGTCCTCGTTATAGATGCCAAGGGGCAAACACCGATGGCTGGACTCAACAGACTGCGGGTCATGTCCGTACTGCTTGTCTTTGGTTGCAAGATTCCAAATCCTCTCGAGAAATATAATTTCGAAGCAGACTTTGCGTGCTTCTGTGGAAGGATGTCGTATGCGGGAGGTCCAACTGAGCATAGGCTAACGCGAGATAGCATATTCAGTGTAATGGCAGCAAAGGAGGACATGGGAGACGAATATATAAGGAAGTATCTTGCTCAAATCTTCTCATCACGTAAACCAGCAAACCTTCCATTCCCACTCTGGTCTCTCATTTGAACAGTCGATACAATCTCCTACCGTATATCAAAATCGGGATGAAGTCATCTCTGGTGTACGCGGTCTCTCTGGCCTCTCTCGGAAAATGTCTTTCTTTGCCTCCACTAATTCCACTTATTCCGGGAGTGACTGAGCCTCTCACTGAGAATGCCCCTCCTTTGCCCATTTTGCAAGTACCTACCCCTCCTCTGGAGAGTCCACCCTTCACTCCAAGCGACATCAAGCCAAAGAAGATTGGCTACTTTTGGACTGGCTCCGGCGACAAGTTCCACAAGGGTGCGTATATGCCGACAGGTGGTCATTGTGCATTATCTAATACAGCTTCTAGACTTCCTTGCTACATACAGTCTTGACGACGTAAGAGTTCCCCTTATGAAGATGACATCTAGACACTGCTAACATATTTGTAGGATACTTTCGGTACTCTTCTCTGGGTAACAGATGTCCCATCTAGCGGCAACGACCCGCATCACCTTGGACCCTCTCTCGACGGCAAGACCCTAGTTGGTGGTGGGCTCTTGTCGCTGCTGAAAACTCAGGTAAGCACGCGCGGTACATCTTCCCAGGATGCCCATCCTAACGATGCATCAGGACACGGCCTTCTACTTCGACACCACCAACCCCTACCGACCAACGTTCAAGAAAAGCAATCGTGCCCTGCTCTCATCCATTGCAGATGAGATCCGCGCAAAGCCAGATGGCGGATTCTACATTACTTACATGGGCTCCGCAGTGGGCACATCGCCAGGACGTCTGGTTGAGACCGACGCAGACTTCAACATCATCCACGAATGGCCGGAAGATGTAGACGGAACGCTCAACATTCTCGGGGAGCAATTCTCTCCCCATGGTCTTAGCATTGACTGGGAGAGAAACTTCATTCTCACTTCTGACTTCGTCGAGCCTATCAGTATCTTGAAGCCTAGTACAGGAATCCGGCGCGCGAACACACTTAGATTGTGGGATTTGGAGACTAAGAAAATTCTCAACACTATTACCATCCCCGACGTGCGTATTTCTAACACATCGCTTATCTGCCGCTTTCTGGTCGCTAATAAAGACACAGGGAGGTGGTATCCAAGACGTCAAGTTTATTCCCGGAAACCCCGACGGTGCTGCTCTCGCCACAGCAGTCCACTTAGGCCAAGTCTGGATCATCTATCCCGGACAGAAAGATGCCAAGGGCAAGCCTGGAAGAGCTGAGCTTCTCTATGACCTAGGCCCTAAGGCTCGTGATACAACTGCAATCTAGTATGTCATCTTTCCCACGCAATATAATTTCTTGCAAGACCCACTAATCACACTTTGAACAGCACGGACATTACCCAAGACGGCCGCTTCATTTACCTCACTCTAACAACCGCAAACCACATCGCAGCCCTAGACATCAGCGACCTCAACAACGTCAAGCGTCTCGATGACCCTGACGAGGATCAGCCCACTGTCGGCCCGCACTATGTCAAGGTGACACCTGACCAGAAGCATATCGTCGTCACGGATTACTTCGTGCAGACCGGCGAGATCGGATTGATCAACACTCCAGCTGATTTCAAGGCACTGTACATCGACTTGAATGATGATGGTAGCTTGAGCTTCAACCGGTCGATTGACTTCAATAAAGAGTTTCCGGAGAGGGGTGGCGCGAAGCCCCATTCAAGTGTTGTATTTGACTTGACGGATCCGGAGAACCCTCTATATTATTGAGGTTGTTGCCAGTAATTCAAAAGGTAGGAGAATGCCAGACTTTGCCGCGAGGGTCTGGTAGAGGCGTTTGTTGAGAGGTCGCATGACGGCGATTAGCGGGTGACGTACCTTTACTATGTTCTGTCCTCGTTCCTTCTACATATATTGGTTAATTATATTTTAATTGAGAACATATGTTTATCTGGAGAACGAATATCGTAGGTGCTCCTTCAACGCTAATAATATTAACATAGGACTTATTTCATAACACAGAAAGGATATATGGGTATAACAACAGGAGCAGTATTTAATAGATGAGAAAGTGAAAAAAAAAAAAAAAAAGAACTATGAAAGAAGATAACAAGTCCGCCCTAATAATGCATTCGTTCAAGGGTGTCATGATAGAAGAGAGGATATATCGACGCACAGTTCACAGTCAAGGAATATTGAAGCAGACTCGGAGGTAAGTGATTATTAGAAGATAGATTGGACAGTCTTAACAAAAGTACGTACATATCTTCGCCCTATTCGCCAATCCGACGCTTCTCCATACCCGCCAAAAAACAAACAACAGCAGTAGCGAAGGACCTCGCATCGTCTCTTCGGTCCTCTACATGTGGACCAACCTGCTCCAGAAACAATGCAAGCTTCGAATCCTTCCATCCGAAGCTCGGTGCAAACTCCAAACACATGTTCTGCATACCGAACGCGTCCAACTCATAATGACCTTGGACAGACAGGACCCTTCCTGGGTAGTACAGCCCCTGAATGGGACAAATAGGTGTGCTTCCGACATTAATCCACGGCGCAGGAAGAGAAGCCTTCTCATCGAGCGTGCTAGAAGATCCCTTCTTAACCGCCATGACACGATCACCATGGAACATTTGAATCCTCAGTTGTTCCTGCGACAAGTGGCCTAATGCCAATGGAAAAGCCTGGACGAAGTCCTTCTCCAACTGGACAGTGTATATGCCCACTTCTCTCCCGAGGGGACATTTCTCAACGAACACCTCTCGCTCAGTGTCGGCCGGGTTTCTCATCAGAGCATGCCCGATAAGTTGATGTCCAAAGCAAGTACCTAAGATTCGGACCTCTGGGTATTGTTCGAAGACGGTCTTGAGGAAGGTCTGCAGGCGCTGCATCCAGGGCGACAGGTCCATTTCGTATACACCGGGTGCGCCCCCTGTGATCAAGATGGCATCGATTTGAGAGGTATCAGGGTAAGCAAGGTGGTCGGGATGACCTCTTAGCTTGCGCAAGTCAGGATAATGTCCTCCTCGGATGTCATATGGAGTAACTGATATGTCGATGGGGTCATCGTGGACTAGGGAGGTCTCGTTCAGGCGTGAGGCAGTCTCTTGTAGGATGTTACGGAAGTGGGCACTGCATAGGCCGTGCGATTCATAAAGTTTGCGAGGAGGAATATCAACGTCAAGGACGGCAATGTGGATGCTGCGGACCATGTTGGCGTTAGGGTTATGTTCAGTACAGGCACGGCGTTGAGTGTCGGGGGTTTGTCGGGGGATTGGGAGAAAAGTCTCCCGTTATATACACTCGCAACGACTCCACCTTTTTGTTGGGGCGGTTATTGAGAGTTACGCTAAAGGCAAAGGATTTTGTTATGAAAATGCGATGTAAATTAGATTCATATGAGCGGTCTCCAAACGACTCCAAATTAAGGTCCAAAACTGTAGAAATTCAGGTCCCAATAAGCTTAACTTTGTTTACCGATGTGCCAATCAGGTTAGATGCTGACCCCGTGGGGTTTATATCCTTACCTAACACTTGAGTCTTATTGGATTGTTTCTGATTTCGTTACCAAATTATTATTATTCATACCCAATTTTGTTGCTAATGGATTGATTTCTCCCTTGCCGATATATTCCGATCTGATGAAAAATGGGGGTAATGAATATTCATTAGTGGTTGGCGCCCGTTCTAGTGGAGAACGAAGAACACCTTTATTTCAGTTAGAGTTACGAAATTGCTTAGCTTAGGCCGTACTCGGCGTATTCGGCTCACTCAATTCCTGTACCAAATGTGCAGCCGGATTTGCTTTCCGGCAGGTTCGGATGAGAAGCCAGTACCCCTCCCTTGCGTGCTTTTTAGTGGTCTTATTGCTTGGATTCAAAATTGTCATAGACACTCTGACCTTCGGTGCCGTCGCCGTCTTGAGCATCCGTTAACTACTCGTGCTTCAGCTATAACGTGTCCTTGTCGTCCGTACCAATGCACTGGTCAAATCAGACGTGAAGTGTGAATCAGGCTAGAAACTGAAGACGCAGCACTACTGAAACGTTCTCAGGAATGGACATATCAGATACAAATAACCGAGCTCGTCCCTTACGTGGTGGTAAGGACGAAATGTGTCTCTGGAAAATACGGCGTATCCCTATAGTCTTAGTCACTGGGTAATCCAATAATACAGTATCCAGTCACTTTTGCTTGCTCATATTCTCCTGTTGTCCTTTATCTGCCGTTCTACTTAACCTTTGCCCAAACGAGGAGGTTGTTCCAAGTCACATAAAACCATAGCAGGTTTCGTGACATGTGGTAAGACAAGGCTTACTAAATCTCAGACAGCCAAGAGTTCCTGCGACGAGGATTGAGTTCCAAACTATGCGGGATCAAGGATAGTCTGGGGTAACGTGGCTGCCGATCAACAGATACTGGATGGGACGTGCACCGGGCGCTTCAGCCTCAGCCTTGTCTCCAGAGGGGTAAAATGAGTAAATGCAACTTCATGCCTACTTTCCCAAGAAGCAACCAGGCAAAGATACAACGAAGTATGGCACCATCACGGTTGTTCCATAAGGTTTTCAACCGTAATTACCGAGACCCGGAGTCATCAAGGTCATCGCCATTCTTAATACCAGATCCAGACCCAGCGTCAATCAACGACATCCCTAACTGGTCTCGAGCCGTCTTGGAATCAGTCGGTATCGGCAAGGATACTTGCCGGGTTAACGGGTCTCCCACTGATCCTAATCACCTCCCAAGCCTCCCGCCAAACTATTGCTCCCTGTTGTCTACATTAAGTGACTATAGGTCACCCGTAGAGATTCACTCACAGAGTCAAAGTCCGTTCTTTTCCCGTCTTCCACCGGAAGTTCGCAATTTGATATATCTCTTCGCCTTTGGGAACCGCCGAGTTCATCTTGATTTCAACTTCCACCCCCAACGAGGGGAGTGGAAATGGTGGCATCGAGTGTGTGATGATGCGGAAAACTGCTGTGACAAAACGTTCCAGTGTCCTGAGCACGCCGGCGCTGAAGAGGCGATGTTAAAATTTGGCTCACATGCTTGGGTCAAGGAGGGGTTCGAGTATAAATTAAATACGGTGAACTGGCTAAGATCTTGTCGGAGAGTGTGAGTATCTTAACCTCAAACATGGCCTAATCTAACCATGAAGAATTACTAACCAATTTGCAGATACCAAGAAACGCTACCCATACTTTACAGCTCTACGACATTCGTTTTCACTCACGGTATCGATCAGCTCTTCCGCCTGTCGCGCGTTATGCCACGGGACCATTTGGCACTCATCGTATCACTCGCTGTTGAAATCGATATCTACCGAATCATGAAGTGGCCCCCTCATATCGACCTCCGATTCAAGTCTTTCTACGAAGAAGTCTTCAGGATCCTGCACAGTGACCTGACGAACCTCAAGGATCTTCGGTTCTCGATTGCGGGATTGCCACGTCATGGTGGGACCCCCGTGCAGTGGATAAACCAAGAAGAATGGGATTGGATTGCGCCTTGGGAGGAATTGGCGTCCACTCGTAGTTGGAAAAAGCTAGACATCGCGGTACCGAGAGGTTGGGTCCCAGAGTTTGAGGGAGTAGTTCAGCGGAACAGCGTAGTGGAGGAGCAAAGGAGGTATCGAGTTGTACTTGGGAGTGATGGTTGGCCTAGAGGGTGGTAGAAAAAGTACGGGTTCGAAGAACAGTCATGTTCGAGATTGATTTTAATTGTATATTGGATATTATATGACTATCTGAAATATGAATGAAGTAGGCTATACAATTTGTCATGAGCATTAAATTAACATGTCTCGCCATGTACTTAGTCCAATACTAGGTTGGTATTATTCAATTTCCTTTCCCAAGAATCATCTGTTCCAGGACGGCCCTTTCGCCGCTGTTCTCGACTAAGTTCCTGAAGACGCCGCCTTCGATTCCGAGTAGCTCTCGTGGTGGTCCGAACTCTACTGCTTTGCCTGCGTCCATCACAAGAATTCGATCGAAGTCGGCGATTGTGCTAAGTCGATGGGCAATGACGAGTAAAGAGGACTCATTGCGTCCGAACTCGGACCGGATTGAGCGTTGGATAAGCGCATCGGTCTCCATGTCCACGGCGGACGTGGCCTCATCTAGGATCATGATCTTAGGCTGTGCGACGATAGCACGGGCGAGACAAAGGAGCTGGCGCTGGCCCTGAGAAAGGTTGAGTCCACCCTCGGATATAGGCGAGGCTAAGGATGTAAAAAAACTAGAAGGTTTAGAAGGTCCACCATTAGGTGACATAGGTGTCGATGCTACCGTGTCGCTACCACTGGAAGAGCCATGATAAGACCCGGAGGCGAGTGTAATAGCGTCTTCGAATGAAAGGAGATGTACGCGTTCCAGCGCGTTGTACAACTCCGTGTCCGTATACTCATGGAATGGATCTAGGTTGGATCGCACTGTTCCTGAGAAGAGAACTGGATCCTGGGGAATGATAGCCAAGCGGCTGCGGAGTGCTTGAAGAGTCATCTTAGATACATCCAAACCGTCAATGATGATACGACCTTCTCTGGCTTCTAAGAATCGGAACAGGGCCAGAGTCAGTGAAGATTTTCCGGCTCCTGTGCGGCCCACGACACCGATTCGCTGGTTGGGCTGCATGTTGAAGCTGAGTCCATTCAGGACAGGTGGGAGGTCGGGCGCATAGCTGACTACCAAGTCCTCGACTTCTACACGACCACGCAATGGCCATGCAGCTGGTGGCTCATAGCCTCCTTGGTCTTCTGTTTCGATGTTCGAGTATTCCAGTACCCGCTCGGTAGCGTTCATATCCATCTCCATCTCGGCGTAAAAGCGAAGACCCATAGACACGGCGTAATTATATTGCAGGGCGAAGCTAATTGCAAAGCCCGCCAATGCCGCCGGGATGGTGGGAACATATACGACCAGTGCAGCTGCTCCTGTTGAGAAAACAGCCCCGACAATGCTCATCCGGAAGGACAGCCATCTGTTGAAAAGCCATGAATTCCACACCGTCTGGGCGTGGCGGTCGATCTTTGAATACATCTTCCGAATGTATCCGTCCGCTTTGTGGAACGCACGAATTGTTGTGAGGCCTGCCAAACTAGAATCGAATAGCTCCATGACGGGACTTTTGGATGTGCTTTCCAACCGCTTCAACTCTCTCGCCCCGGCGAGGTATGAGTTTGATAGGTAGAGGCAGAAAAGCAACAACAAGCAGGCAAACACAAGCAATAATGGCGATACGAGAAGACCAGCAACCATAATGCCGGCAAGCTCTAGTGCCTTGTACACAAAATGTCCGAGATCAAAGGCAAGCCGCCAGTCCACCGTATAGATGTCGGACGTGAACCGGTTCAAGATCCGACCAAGGGGCACCGTATCGAGCCAGCGCATGGGTGCCCGGAGGACGACTGCGAGTAAGTCTTCGAAAAGTTGACGTGAAGATTGAAGGGATGCGTAAGTGATTGCAAACTGTCGCAGAGCACCGATGACACATGCAGCAGCGGACAACGCTAGGTAGACGCTGAGATAGAACATGAGGTCATTGTCGACGCGAACAGCCTTGAATCGATCTATCGTATCTTCCCAGATTGTCGTTGACTCCGTCGTGTGGGACACAGTCTTAGGACTTGTCCAGAGACTCACCCACCATGACTATGAAGTTAGCAAACATGTTCATATCACTATTAGAAATAGTTAACTTACTCGACCGACTAAGAGGGCCATAAAGGTCGCAAACATCAGGATGGTGCAGGTCCATGCCAGCCAGCTATTGCCCTTCGTCATATATGTGGTGTATACCTTCAGAGGTATTGACCCCGTCGCGCGGTCTTCGTCCTGCGTGAATTGCTTTGGGGTGTGGCTCTCAGTTGGAGGTGGAGGGCCAACAGACGAGCGCTTCCTAAAGGAGGCATCCCGTGCAATTTCCCTATCCTTTAAATCTCTCATCTCGGCATTCAACCCCTGGAGGAACTCAGTTAAGCCATGTGCAGCGCGCACTTGTTCCACTGTCCCAGCATGCGTCATGTAGCCGTTCTCGAGGAGAACACAATAGTCGGTCCGTGGAAGACATAATCCGACATGGTGCGTAACCAGAATTCTGGTGCGATTTTGCGCTAGCTCTCCTGTAAGTCCATGCTCATACACATGACGCCCAGTTTCGGCATCCAAGGCGCTGAAGATATCATCCATCACGAGAATTCCCGCGCGGGAATACAAAGCCCGGGCAAAGGAAACACGCCATCGCTGTCCACCACTAAGGTTTATGCCGTTCGCACCAATATCAGTCATGTCTGCGTCGGGCAGGATTGTGAGGTCCTTTTCCAGCCCCGATGCCTTCAAGACCTTCCGGTATCTCCGCCAGTTGTAAGGTAGGCCGAAGAGAATATTTTCCCGAATGGTCGCATTTTCCATCCATGGGTTCTGCGCTACATAGGCTAGAGCCGTATCTATAATCCAGTTGTCACGGGTAGCTCGATCGTCTTGTCGTTCTTCCAACGAAGGCGCGTGCGGAACCCCTATTGAGCCCTGTATAATGTCACATTCGCCCAAGATGGCGGCAAGTAGTAAACTCTTTCCAGACCCAGTCCTTCCAGCAATTACACTCAATTGTTTTGGTGGGAATTTCAGGTTCAAGTTGCGGAGAACAAAACTGTCGTCCATCTCCGGAAGCTTGGGAGTGCCTTCCTCTTGACTGGGCCAAGCAATTGTAGCGCTTTCAAATGAAATCTCATCGACATTGCTCGTATAGGGCACCTTTTCAGCGGACGCAAGATACTTGTCGATACGATCAGAGCTGACTTTAGCTTCCATACCTTTGGAAATAAGGTCTGGCAGGCCAGCCATTGCGGATTCGAGGTTTCCAAAGACGGAGAGAGCAGTAAATGCGATCGATGCAGGAAGGTCACCGTAGGTCAAAGCGTACACAGTCAAGGAGACTGCAGAAAGCATCAACGGCCCCAATATCCACACTGCCACCAAAGCGGTAGTATAGAGAGAAGTCTTCCACAGAAGATCGAGTTCAATCCGACGTTTTTCATTTATACGATCTTGCCACTGTTGCTCAAGAGCAGCGAACTTGATCTGTCGGATGCCCTGCAGCACCTCAGTCACAGTGGAGGTGCGTTTGTCGTTAGCCTTCATGAATTCCTGCTGCGCAGCAGAGTAGCGCTTCGTCACAAACGTATTGAGAGGAGTTATCACTAGTGACACAGATAATCCAGCGAGAAGACTTTTCCATCCAAGTAGATGAGCCAAGAATCCAGCAGCTAGCAGAAGTCGCATAATGCACGAGGGAATAAGATAGTTGAATGTTGCGAAATCAGCAACTCGCTTCGAATCTACCGCTGCCAGATTCATGATACTCTGGCGGCCCTTTTCCTCTTGTGCCCCTTCATCATCGGGTGTACTATCATTCTTCACCGATTTCATTCCCTTGACATCCTTACAACGCATCGATTTGGCAAATATGATGGACGAAAGCCCCTCATAGATCGGAACCCACAGCTGCGAGGATATTATCCACCACAACCACGACTCAATGCTGTATGACACGACAATCACCAGTCCCAAAGCTGCCACCCATAACCACGCGTGAAGGCTATTCCCAAGCCCCACCGACCGCTCTTCCAGTGCCTTCAGGATTCCATACATTGCTATTTGCGGTCCGAAGCTCAGCACACAAGTAACCAAGCTAAGCGCAGCCTGCCAGATGAGCGGCCGCATATTCCCAAGCATGAGTGCCTTCCACAGTTTGCGGGACTGGCGTGTCTGTTCAAGACGGGTATATAGACTTTCAGCACGGACAGCAAACGGCAGTTTCGGTAGGTTGTCAATGTCGAGGCTATTGTTCTCTGCGGCATATTTCATGAGATCGTTGACCCAGCTGAAGGTAAAGCGACTGTATACACTATATGTGAGCTCTTGATCAACGATTTGTCCATCGTGGTACACATTCGGCCGTCGGGGAATTAGGATCGAGCAAAGACCGCGTAGGAGTGCTGTCACAACTTGACTGATAAGAAGCCCTGTCTGCGAATGACCCGGGTTGACATCGTAACCGGCTGACCAAAACAAGCTAAGTTCGATACAGGGAACCGCGACCGTGAGTGCGCTCGTCCAGAACGAATAGATGCTAAGCCGATACCGCTCTACAGTCGAGGACTCTGTAAAAAAGGCAACAGATTGCAAGCACAGCAAAGCCTTCGTTCATTCATATTAGGATACCATGCGAGCACCAATGCAGCAGCAACACTTACCCAGCACCCCAAGAGTAACCAAAAGGGGATAATGAAATAGCTCTGACCGGTTTCCAGACAAACAATTGCCAGTGCGAGCGACAGTTCTAATCCGACCACCGATAGTATCGCGATCGTCACTCTCTGCCAGGAATCAGCGAAGCTGAGCAAGGATGACTCTGTAGCTTCTCCATCCTCATCTTGATATCCCGGCTTGGCGATTAGCAGCGTCTCCAGACGTATCGGCTGGGATCTTTTCGACAGCCGGTGAACAACATTGAGTGTTGCTGGTGCCGTATTCAAGGCTATCAGTAATAGCCCGAGAACACCAGTTGTAGCCGACCAAATCTCCGGATTGCCTGTCATTCCTTCTCGACCGTGGAAATCATCCGGATAGTTGTTGAGGAAGAAAGATACTGGGTAGGAAGGGACAAACTCACAATTACGACGCAACTGATTCACGGGATTCCTACTATCGAACAGACGCGGTATCAAGGCACGTTGCGACTCTTCGCAGGGGCACCATACCACCCACCAACCCCTTGCTTACAGAACATCGCGCCTGCATTCCGCCACCACTACCACGATAATTTGATTGGATGTCAGCGCGAGAATATAAAGGGGCCTCTCATATGAGCCAATTAGATAGGTTTATTGGCCAGATCTAGGAGCACCAGGACTAAGCGAACCGATGCGTCGGGAGAGTGCAGGTCGCGTCGACAGGCGGCGATGGGGATAGGGTAAAGGACCAGTCATGTGAATGCGTCCTTGTCTCACTTCTGACTATTCATGCATGTGTTGCTTACTCGTACTAAGGCTTTAAAAGTCAGATATCTAAGAGAAGCTCACAGTTATCCATCCTAGTAACAAGCATTCAGTCAAGGTCACAGACAGCTTCTAACTACATCAGGCCTCGTCAAATCTCTTAGGCTGTAGCAGAATTGTAATTGCTACATACTACCCGGCCAGAGTTAACTGTTGATATCTATGATGATTTAATAGTATCTCAGAAATACTAAACTTTCTTTATTTCCTAAGCCGTTTGCAGTCAGTCCAGTGTTTTCGTTGCCGGTTTAATGACGCCTACGTAGGGTATGGATTGATTAATAGTATGTGTCATGACCTATTCGAGCTACAGTTATCCTATTATGAACCATTCTGTGTTACAAACATGCAATCATCACTTTAAACTTCGAACAGCAGACGTTGAGGTAAATCGAAGACGTCTTCGAACCATAACGTGTCCGTCAAGTCATCGATGGGAAGCAAGTTCCAAGGTTCTGGATTCCCTTTAGTGGTTCCGGCTTAACCCAGCAAATCGGCTTTCCGATACAAAGGTCTTATATCTGGTTCTGGGTCTTAAACATAAATGTCCAAAGTATGAAGGTTACGTGATTGCATAATAGTAACAGTTGTTCATATTGAGGCAGATGCTACACAGCGTGGCTTTTTATGGTGTGAGAACGTATGATTGAATGTAACAATAGGCCTGTGGAAGAAACAAAGTAGAGGTACACTTTCACAGTCGCTGATTTATCAGTGGAAAATAGAAACCCATCAAATACAAGTGTACTGCTAAGGTGACCCCCCTGGAAGGCCTTCCTCCAAAGGATACAGCGATGCGGATGCCAGTCCCCAGCACGGCAATAAAGATCACTAGAAGCCAGCATAAGTGTCCCAACACTCCTCGTCGGCTGAGTACGGAGTAAAAGTTAGGATAACGAACTTCGCAAACAAAGCTACGTGCCATTTTCTGGATGACCTAACCAAAGGATGATACTAGTCTATTTTGCGTTATTAGCTCGAGGTGGTAATCTTTTTTTTCCGCAACAGGCAACAGTTAGGATGCCCTTTTTGCGTATATGCAAGTAGAAGAACGTACTAGACGCCCCACACATGATCTCACTAGTATTGCCAACTAGCTAATGGTAGTTGATACAAATGTCTAGGGCCTTTACTATGCCTCCACACTGCAGGACAATAAGTCCACAGAACCCTCTTCAATTGAAGTTCCACCGTTTGCGTCTTATTTTGGGATCCATACCAGGGATAGTACAATCGCTATCGATCCATTGACGTAAATTGAGGAGGTATACATCAAATTAAGTCAAAAGAGGATGAGAGTCGATGACGATCGACATGTTGAATGAATATTGACGTATAATGCACAACTCAAGTAGCCAGACTCAGGGAATCAATAAAACTATTGAGCAGAATTATTCTGGTACAGACTCAGGAGCTATAAATACCCTATCCAATACCGGTCACAATTCGAACATCTCCCCTCACTAGCACCAGAAATATCGATTCTATTAAAGCTTGGTGATCTTGTATTATATTATATTTTATAAAGAGCCACCTCGAGAAGCCGCAATGCCGAACAGAGACGACTATATCTTCAACGTACCCGTCGGTGGAAGCGGTGGCCGTGATTTCGGCGATGCGCTTTGGAGTGATAAGCCTGTGACCGAGCTCGAGGCCTGGTATGGCCATGCATGGAATGCGGATTTCACGGTATTGAAGGGATTGAGACTCCACTGGGGCGACAGGACCAGCCCAATTGTTGGCAGCCCATCGGGTGAAGCGTTACACACTAGCTACTCTTTTGCTCCAAATGAAAGAGTCCACTGGATGGCGCTGAATGGAGCCCCGCCAGACTCTGCGGGTCGTTGCGACGCTCTCAAGTTCGAAGCAAATAAGCCCTTTGCTGCAGGTGGCATTGGCGGCTATGAACGTGAAGAAAATCCCGGAAATCACGTTTTCCATGGTTTTATTGGGAAGGCGGAAGGAGATATTGATAGCCTGGGGGCAGTTTTCCATAAATAATGAGGATGAACTGAGAATCCAGTTGTTCAGCCATAATCGTCTAATCATTTAATGCGCTCAGATGTTTGTCCAAGCATGTTGCACATCTTTCAGCATCATACTGAAGCACAAGGCACAAGCAATCTACAGGCACAAATGTGATCATCTTGGTTGTCTCACATACACCAATGTACCTGGTAGTAATCAGTTGTTAACCCACAAACATCAATATGTATCCATTTATTGTAATATCAGCGCCTGATTGAGCTAAACACAATCTAAATGTAGCCATATCCTCTTCCCCTCGTAGTTTCTATCCCTCCTTAAGCCGTGCTGTTCCAACACCCAACATTGTATAAACTTGGATCTATAAATGTACCATCCGGGTTATTCTGTTCCACCCAAAGCGATCAATGTAGTCCCTAGCTCCCTTTAATCTCAATCTTTTGGCTCTCATTAGTGAACACACATCATGTAAAGAAAAACGGGGCCATCCTAGCTTCTCCAAACCATGGTGTGGATCACCCACGAAGGCAGCCCAAGCCCGCTGCGTCTTCATCTGTAGTTGCAACAGGTGGGCACTCTCGGGGGTATTTTTTATGGCTTCAGAGTTGCCAAAGATCATGTTCAGCTCCACTCCGTGATAAGCACCCCTTGTTGGTAGAGACGGGTGTTGTTCCAGTTGGCAAAGTAACGAAAACGCCAGGCGAGGACACCCGCACGTATCCGAGCTATGACAGCGTCGCCTGTAGGACATGTGAAGATCTCTTTATTGAATGCTTGTTATCCTGACTCAGGCAAAATAGATCCTTTGGCCCAGGCTGAGATTTTATAGAAGCCGGCCTCATTATGGTTGTGCCAAGCGAGGTATGGCTGATAATACGCGGCGAGTTTTGCGCCAGGGATTTTGTGTATGGGACAGCGTACAAGGTGTGCAAACCTTCCGGTCCTTGCAAGCAGTCCATAGTCACTGCAAACCGTCATATTGTCCACAGTTGGTTGAAAGGCAGGTTGCGTTCAGGCTGCATTACCCGCTACAGGAGGCTTGACCTTGCTCGACGCAGTTAATAATGCTGCTGCACTCTTTCTCTTCATGTACCCAAGCACGTCACCCAACTTACCACCCATCAAGGAGGTGGTCTCTTCCCAGTGCTGTGTAGACAATTCCGGGGAGTTAGCTAGGAAGCTATCGGCAGTCCCCGAATGCGAGATGAGGTCAGCCACAAAAGGATCGTCACGATATGAATATGCCCAATAGTCGGCTGCAGCGCCACCGCAGGTCTATCCAGACATCCATGGAAAGTCTAGAGTGTAGCATTGAAACCAGAGACTAGATAGGCTCGCATACTAACTGGCAATATATATGCATGTGGTGGCTCAAAGCGTAATACACCAACCGGTGGCGCAGCATAAGGAATTCCCAGATACTCTATCACGTCGGGATATTTGTCCAAGCGATGGCGGAAAACCTCACTGTTGGATGTTTGAGCAACTGATCCACCTACACAGCTTGCAATTGCTGGGTTGCAGAGGCCAAACAGAAGGATGGGGGCGAGAATTACCATGGCGAGAATTTGCAAGCACGCACAACCATTGACATCAAGAAAGCAGTTTGTGCATGACTTTAGGTGTTATATAGGAGTAAGAAGTACCTCAGCTTATGCATCCATCCTCACCCCTCGTATGACAAGGATTAGAATCCTATTCTCACACTACCTTCGGCAAATCCCGGTCAAGCTAGTATAAAACTCCAACAATCGTTTTTGATCCTCATCGTTGGCTGTGCATGAACCTCGGTAGACTTGTCACGTTCGATAAACTAGCCATGGTAAGTAAAACACAGTCCCATTACCGGTGCTAGGTAGCGTTGGTGCCGACAATTAATCTCCTAGGCGATGAATTAAAGCTACAATAGATAAGATACTAGCATTCGGTATTATTATTCCTTCCACCATGGGTCAGATATTTGACATTAGTAAAATTGATAATAGAAAAATAAAGATAAAAGAAAAAGGAAAAAGAAACCCTTTATCCGTTTTCCCAGCGGCCCTAAGCTATGTTTAATTAAGCCCTCCAGGAACCAGTGCCCCTATTTCTTAACAGCAACTGAGCTAATCAAATACTCAAGGAGTTGCGACAAACCGCGAAAACCCACTTTCCATATTAAGCTTACTATGCACAGGCTTTTACATGATTCAAGCAAGGAACGCGTTCTGTTTCACGCGTTCTGGGTTACGGGAATATGGCAACAGACACTCGCATCCCTTCCATGCAAGGTGCCGCTCATGCTCAGATCTTGGAACCTCACTACTCCAACATGACTCGTACTGACATTTTTAGTAAACAAATGAGTCGTAGCTATTTCCTTTTATGTCAGCCTATATATGTCTTAACTATCTACGCTCTTGTCTTGTTTGGTGCAGACTTCGAGGGGTTTGCCTCTTTATTTGCTGGACTACTAGCCCCGAGCCAAAAATGTCTTTTGTAGTCAGCGTACTGCTCTTTTAAAAAAGGAATAGAGTAGTGAATATAAGCGCAGAAGCTAATTTAGTATAGGCTTATTCTCAAATCAAAGTGCAGGCAGGATATTGAACGCTTTTGCGATAGATGTGGAATGACCAGAACAGTGAAGGCGAAAGATATATTTAGGTATTCTGAACTACGTTGATTACTGCCTACACACCTTACACTATGATATTATGATCGAATTTGCTGAGCCGCTTAAATTACATGTCGAGAGTGTCGGCATAATAGCAACTTATAGACTTCCCTGCTCAAGTTCTTCTGTCTACTATCCAAACGGATTATGGATGACTGACAACATGGCCAAGTCGTAATCTCATTTCGCCGTGATCAAGAGTAAGTCCCACTCGTTGTATTTATGGTCTTTTATTGGATGGCTGTTGCCAAGGCAGGTCGGGGTTATACTAACGAATACGACAGAGTTTTTCAGGTTCCTATGGCTCTTTTCTCTCACGAACTATAGACTCACTGTATCTGCTATGAATCGCCCATTCGGCACACATTTAGTGATCTACGCAGTCGGGGATGTGCGACAGTGAATATATAGACAAATGTTCCAGCGCAAAGCCAGAATCGAGTGCCCGCGTCAACCGCATCAGTTTTAATTTCTCGTAGAATGGAAAGTGAGAAGCGACATGAAAACTTCAAAGCAATAAAGACCGAGATAGTCACTGGGTACGCTCCGGTGGGGAGATCATCGCGACAGCAAAATCGTAGTAGTAGGGCATCTTTTCCGTAGCCGAATGATCGGCATCCCGTCAAGATAAGGCAAGGATTTAGCTAATCTTAGGACTGGCTCATAGACCCACGAGTAAAACTAGGTTAATCACTATTAAGCTAAAGGTAGCAACTTTGCGCCGATGACGCGGTACTGGGAAGCTCGCTTCTAAAGTCAAACTTTCCTGAATGCGTGCCTGGGCTAGTGAGAGCTTCACCATGATATTTAAATTGATGGACTGAAGATCGCCTGCTATAGCTTAGTGTTGTCCATAGGGTGGTACCCCCACGCCATCTAACTTGTTTAACTTGCTTATACTTAACTGCTTATCTATCTTCGGCCGAGTGAAGGTGGGGTATTACATGAATAAAAAGAAAAAAGACATTGCATTATTGTCTATCTTAGTTGCTTCCGTTGGGCTTATCCAGTGCCTCGGCAGTACGCGTGGACCATAAGATTGTGATCGCAATGAACCTCCTGTGAAAAAATTACTCGCTTGAAATGTAGCAGTTCTAGGCCTATTTGTGCTCTGAGTCTTATCGTATGTACATTTACCTACAGTCGACTATGTCAAATCGGATTCCTAAATTTAGATTTGACATATCTTATCCGGAAAGGGATTGGGAAGACGATAAACATACATTGGCTAAGATTGTTAGAGGCAAATAGTATACGGTGGATGCTAAATAGCATTGTAGGAACCTTACATAGACCAGTGTATGGGCTTCTCGAGAGTACGTATCCAAACCCGGGGCTTTGAGTAATGAGTACCCCGGCGTGATACTCATGCAGAGTTCCAAGGGCGTCGTGACGTTTGTAATCCAAGGTTTAGGTTAAGCGATGATCCAGCTCACGTCACTGAGCCTTCAGAAGCTGCAACGCTAAAGGCACATCATGTGTTATGCATGGCGGTACAGAAGACGCCGTATGCATGACCTTCAAATTTGCATTTAGGATCTGCAACACATGATTTCGGACCGAGGTTTTGTTTGTGACCAGAATACTTTGAGGTGAAATCCCGATTATACCTTTGCAGTACGCCTAGAAGCCAAGAGCCACGGAAACATGTCCGGCCCCGGAAGGCAATCGGAGATTCAACGACAGTTTCAACGGACGCAAGCCCCATCCACTGATCAGCCCACTCTGCATGTTCGCTGGCAGCAACGAGAACTTCAGTTCGCATACAAACCTTGATCCTATAGGGGTCCGACAGCAGGTCCATCAGAATGGAAACATTCGTTAAGAGGGATGGAAGCTCTTATGACGGTGTTCCTACATCCTAGAGCTACTATACCACTCGCCTCAATTTCCTTTTTTCGTGGAAGCAGTCTGAGACGCGTCAACGACCACACCTGAAAGAACGTAAATACTAACATGGTCGTCTTTTTTTTTTTTTTTGGAAAACTTGCCTCGAAAGGAAAATGCTACACAAGCGGGTCTTGCCAAGCATTGTGAGGACTGGGACCTTCATATTATCCACTTCAACTTTTTTTTTTTTTTTTTTTTTTTTTTTTACGCGGACCCCCTCGTCACATAGTCTTCCAATTTATGCATGTCTAGAAAAGATTAGCGTCTGCATAAATCTGATAGTTTCAAGTCCAGCCCATGATTGCCACCGTCTCGGAATCATACAGGAGAGCTTCCGAATTTGATAAGCTTAATCGCAGACCTATTAGTGGCAGGCACAGTTGGATCCGATCTATATTTCCTTTCCCTGATAGTCTCATCATCAGTTGTACGTGATGTCTCACAAAGGGTGGATCAATTTCAGCAGTCTAACTCTACACAATACGGAGGGGCCATCACACCACAAATCCCTGTCAGGGGAATCTATATGTCATTTGCAATTGCTATGTGAGGCTCTATCTGCTTTAGTCTTCAACTTCTTTATATCGAGGTGTCCCCTGGCGCACGTTATTTCAAGAAAAGTGGGAGAAGATTATCAGGCTTTATCGTCTCAGGTGGTTGTTTGGCAATAAACATTACTTATGCGATCCATTCTGTGTGCCGTCAGTGTCAAATTCTCAGCATTAGTGTGCTAGGGAAACTATATAGGGGTTGTTTAAAGGAGCAAAAGAAAGGGAGAGAATAAAGGGTAACCCCAGGTCTAGAGGCTACGAGGGCTCATCTCTTAAATTCATGACTCGGAGAAACGATGGAGAAAATACTGCGATTAAAGAATAATTAGCGAGCGGATCTTATGCCATATAAAACGAAGATCTACATAGCCAAGACACGCCATTTTTCGGCCGCTGCCCGAAGTTCGCCTTGAGTGGGGAAGTCTATCTCCAGATACATCCAACGACGAGTATTGGGCAGATCAGATTGGTCTTACATATATGAAGTCGAAGCTATCGAATCCTTCGTGTCATCATCCCGTTTACCTGCCGTGTTGGCATGTACTGTATGTAACGCAACTGGCCACGGTCTGAGGAAATAGGCAAGCTGCTCAAAAATTTGTCGCTTATGATTGATCTGCTCATATTCGCTATGTTTTATTTAATGATATGACGTATGATTTGGCACCATAACGCATGTTGTTGCTGGATCAGTCTATGCGTATCCTCCTTGCCTTATAATTCTTCCATGTGGGACGTAAATGCAGAAAGATGCTCCGAAAGTGTGGGTTCTAGCATCAAGAGTCACAACGGCCCAGTACTAGCGTTGATCTGCTTCATACTTTTGTTGCGAGTGGATGCAACTAATCTTAACCAGTATAGCCTCGAGCAAGGCGCTGCAGAAATCATGGCATAGCGCGATCTCATCTCGGCGGGACTGCCTGACTCCATTTTCCGCGATACATATGTACAAATTTTACTAATCTACGGTGCCTGCACCGATTCTGTGTCGTCCCTAGTTATATACTAGGTGGGGACTACCCTTGCACAAGTCCGAAGTCGGGTTGCTCTTTCAATTTTTTGATCAATGCTCCTACCTCAACCTCTACCGCAACCCCGTCCCTGGCAACGGCAGAGGCAGAGGCAGACATTTTAAGAATGTCTGCCAGTGTGACTGATACCCATGATAAAGGTCCCCGGATCCTCGCAGTGGTATGGACATTATCAGCACTTACGACAATTTTCGTCGCTGCGCGCGTGTACATCCGTCAATGGTTGATCCGCAATGCAGGTATTGATGACTATATCATTGTTGTGGCACTGGTATGCCCCCATGTTAACTTCGCATATCATAACCTCACAGCTTACCGCGTACAGTGCCTAACATTGACATCCGTGGGAATGACAACAGCAAACGTGCATATGGGATACGGAAAGCACGCTTGGTTCCTGGAAGAGAGCACCGTGGAGACAATAAGCTTGGTCAATACAATCAGCTTTGCAATAGGCATATTTTGCTTTACTGTTCCAAAGATCGCAGTAACAGCTCTTTTGACTCGGATTCTCAACCCAAGCCGCTCACAGCGTATATGGCTATGGACAATGATTGGAATCACGGCTTCGGTGTCATTCGCATGTATATTCTTGTTATTCATGCAATGCGACCCCCCTCAGGCGGCATGGCAGCGCCGCCTCGTCATCGAGGGCAAAGCAAACTGCAATGACGTACAAATATTGATTAAGTATGCCATCTTCAACGCTGGTGAGTTATACCTAGCACCCCTGTGAGCATACAGCTAATTGTGTGTTAGCGCTATCCGCAAGTGTCGACCTGTACTTGGCCATATATCCCGCTACTATCCTCATGAAACTTCGCATGCCCTTGGGGAAACGTCTAGCACTTTGTGCTGCCTTGGGTATGGGGTGTATGTATGTTAATTGTCCAATACAGTCTCTAGACGAGCGCTAATCAATGTCAGTGCTGCGGCAACGGCTATTGCAAAAGCCACGCAATTGCCAGATTTTGCTCATCAGGATGATTATACCTGTGAGCAATCCCGAAATACCGTCTCCCCTGGTTTTTGCTAACGACACCAGATGAAACCGTGGATCTTGTCATGTGGACAAAGTAAGACATCTAGATCCTCTCTCAACTACCTCGTGCTAATGATTGTAGCGTCGAATCCAATGTTCTCATTCTAGCATCCTGTATTCCGACTCTCCAGCCGATCCTTGAGCTGACGCTTACGGGGCACATTCGCACTAGAAGCCCTCGAGGGAAAGACGCCAACTATCCGCGCGATTCCTTTTTCCAGAGAACTGGGCATAAAACAAACCGACGGTCGGATCGTTCGATTACGCACGTCGAGAGTCAAGAGAGTATCCTTGGTGCGGAAGACCGGCAAAAAAATAGTCATCCCCTTGGTGCTATCGTGCGCACAGATGATGTTTCGGTGGAATACAACACTAGATCTGCGCATAGTGTGCCAGAGAGACATATGACGTGGCAGATAGGTTAACTGCTTGTGCTACGAGGTGTGGGGCATTCTGTCAGGATATGGAGAAGGAACTTCTTGATATTCTCTGTTTCCATGTGTGATATATCACTTGAGCCGGGCAGACACATAGATTTCTCTTGTAGTGTGACACTTATGACCTACATACCTACCTTATTATCTTGTTTGATGTCGGCTATGGGGCGCTGGTACAGTGCAAAATCCATGTCATGGGGTTATCTGTATTATCAATCAAATACACGCAGCCCCTGAGCGCATCAAGATCCGAATAATTTTCTTAATCTATTTCTACCGTTGGTGCCTATCCATGTGGACCAGTTGTCTTACTTTGAGCCACATTTAGATCCATCTAAGTATCTGTGCAAAAGTACGGGATTTCTTTGGGTGTGTATTTGGTTGTAACTCGGAAGGATTCAACTTTTAGCTTCTATCGACTAGCGCGATCCTTTGATTAAGCTCATGTAAATAAATGTCAATAACTAGAAAAGGGTCTCTAAACGATAATAGAGGCTGATTCTCTTTACATCGCTTTCTGTATATTATAACTTGGCAGACCACAGACTCGAAACCTACATTACCACGGTCAATCTCTTCACTCTATCTACAACTCGACCATCCAGATATAACAGTCCAACGACCTGCAACATCGGCTAATAGTTCATGCACTCTCACATTGAATTCCAAATCATGCAAACCTTTCCAACCCTCAACTGCCTGGGTCTTGCAAAACTACGAGAAGCACACCGATACCCGAGTCCCCGATTCGTCTATCATCTATCGCTTTAAACCGCCTACAAAGACAGAAAAAAATGACTCATCAACGGCATGCCCGCTATAATAAGGTATCACGACAATGCTAGCAAAGAGCATGGAATCTGGACCGCAATGGCCAACCCTACTCGGTTTTCTGACAATCCCGATCTGTTTGGCTTCGGCATCCGAGTTCTACCGGCTTCGGCAAACCGGAAAGGCTGGAGCACATTCCGTGGGTCTCTTGGCATATGATTCCTGTTCTTCCGGACAGACAGGATTGAAGTGCCTGCCACAAAACTGACAGCTGCTTTGAAGTTTTGAAGTCACTATTTTCTTACTCCAAGAGAAGTCAGCTTAGGCCACCGGGGTTATGTTCTGACCAGACCTACAAGGAAATTGGAGATGCATATCCACACCGGGTGAAATCGGGATACCGAAAACACCTACACGTGACAAAGACTTATCGCCTAAGGCACCAAGAACAACCACCGAATCGATAAGATAAGCTTCACAGCATCGTCATCCCAAATCACCGGTCATGGATATCGTCCTCTAAAGCTCCTTTTCTCCTCTTCCTACAGACCCAACCTGAAGAACGACCCTAGCAAGGAGCGAGGAACACATCGAAAGAGCCCAACAAACCCCGATCCTATGATATCATAATACTCCAACAACTCAAACCCCCAAAAGTCACCCCACCACCAACCCAAAACCCTTATTCACCGAAGAAGCCCCAAAGGGCAAAAGCAACACCTCCGCCCCACAGTCCCATATAAGAACTCCCAACGTAGTTCCATTACCCCTCCAAACCTCCACGTTTCACACCCGGAAACAAATCATAAAACTGCCCAAAATGGTCTACACAATCGTTGTCCGTACGTATAACCCAATTCGCAACCCTCGATGGCGTTTTCTCGGTAAAAGCGCATTGATGCTAATTTGACTGGGTGGGAATTAGACATGCGTGCGAAGCCCGACGAGGAGTCTATCTCCAAGCTCCACGCGAAGCTCCTGGAGGCCTCGGCCGTTTACTCGAAGGATAAGGAGACTCTCTCCTGGTTCGTTATGCAGTCGGTCCATGATAAGCAGGATTTCTGTATCGTTGAGCGTTATCTCAATGAGGGATCTCAGAAGTATCACCTTGAGAACCCGTACTGGAAGACCTTTGATCCCTATGTCATTCCTCTGTTGGAGAAGGAGATGGATCTCAGGAGATTTGAGGAGTTGGTTCCTGAGGGCGAGGAGAAGAAGTAAAGGAGCTGGGTATCACGATATATAATGTTTATGTGAGGATAAAATAAAATTTGATGTCGTACATATATGTATTTGTTCCGATATATTATGCTAGGCTTGTATAGGGAAAGCTGACTGGGATTCTCACAATTGTTAGTGTATCAAGTGTAGGTGCTAAATGTAGAGCTCCTGGCAATCACTGTGATTATATATAAGACCACTCAGCAAATGAAGTTCACCTCTCTTCACTCTTGCTTGAGTTTCTAAATAAACGTCACTTAGATTTTGCTAGTATTATAATCCCACACAAGACAGCTTGCATCCGACCAGATTGTAATAAGATAAACTGCATCTGAGCAATGCTTTGAATTCTTCCGCTCGACAATGCTAATCAGATTATCGCACCCTACGCAAACCTTGTGGCCCGTGCAACTTTCCGATCTTTCCTCTAGTGCGCAGTATCTAAAGAGGAATGGATCATCGCAAACCCAGCGACGCAGAAGGCTACGATTACTGCCGCACATTCTTTTCTTATTGAAGGTGGTTGTTTAAAGATTTACCCCGCATTATCTAGCCGAAATTCAATCGATGTTCCTGAGCAAATCATGCCTCGTATGACTAAAAGTCATATAGGTTTTCGGCGATAAAGATCGTTTAGTGGATGATAGGAGAGTATGGCCGAACTCCGCTACAGAGAAGGTATTGTCATTCGACGAGGGTGCCGATCATTTTGACTGCATGAAACGTACAGTCACGTTGTCACGTGAGTCTATTAAACGGCTCCTCTGAAACGCTGCGCATAACAGACAAAGGTATCTGCAAGGTACATACTACGAAGCCAAGCCCTCGCGTTAGGTTTTACTTTGTCGATAATTGACATCAGGCTCTGGAGCATCATGGTGGACCAATCGCTGAAAGAGATGATCCTTTGCATCGAGGACATCAAATCCGCAGCGGGGCAGAAGTTACCCGCATCATCCAGAGGTGCGGGGTGATACCGACATGAGCATTCCACGCACAACTGCATTGTTACTGATTACGAGACGATCTAGATTTCTACAATGCAGGCTCGACAGACCAAGTCACCGTAACAGAGAATTCCACGGCCTATGGGAAATACCGCCTGCGTCCGCGAGTACTGGTTGACGTCTCGAACACAGATACTAGCACCACCGTGTTCGGACAAAAGATCAACTTTCCCCTATGTGTAGCGCCGGCGGGCATCCAGGCAATGGCACATCCGGACGGTGAACTGGCGACGAGTCGCGCGTGTGCTAAACAACAGGTCCACATGGGGGTTTCGTCGTTTGCAAACTATTCCGTGGAGGAGATCCGGGCGGCTGGGCTTGACGTTGGACCAATACAGCACACCATGCAGATATATACCATGCAAGATCGAGAACATCAGGAGCGCATTATCAGGCGTGCCGAAGCGGCGGGTTGCGTCGCGATCTTTTTAACGGCGGACAGTCCGATTCTTGGCGTCCGGTACAGTGAGCATCGGAATGATTTCCGAGCCCCCGAAGGCCTAGACTTTCCCATGCTGGAGAAGACGTCGGAAATGATTCGAGCTGAGCGACACGAAGATGGATTCACGGGAGTCAATTCAAGCTCACATTCATGGGCCCGGGAAATCCCCTGGCTTAGAAGTGTGACAAAAATGCAGATCTGGATCAAGGGTGTGCTAACAGCGGAGGACGTGGAGCTTGCCATCCAGTACGGCTGTGAAGGAGTGGTCGTGAGTAATCATGGCGGCAGACAGCTTGATGGCACTGCGGCCACGATTGACGCCCTTCCGGAGTGTGTGAAAGCTGCGAAGGGTAAGATTCGAGTACACATCGATGGGGGTATTAGGAATGGAACGGATATTTTCAAAGCTCTGGCGCTTGGTGCAGAATGCTGCTGGATTGGGCGGCCGATCATCTGGGGTCTTGCAGTAAGTCAGGCACCTAACGTTGCTTTTCCTGCCCTCCAAGTAGTACTGTCGCTGATCACGTTCTCACACTAGTATGACGGAGAGGCGGGGGCTAGTAAAGTGTTGGAAATTCTGTACACGGAGTTCAAACGCTGCATGCAGCTAACGGGCTGTCAAAGCATCGCGGATATTTCTCCGGCTTCTTTGGGCGTGGTCAGAAGTGATGGGCCATTGGCCCGGTTGTGACCTTCTCCGCCAATTCTCCTCTCGGTCATTCGGTTCCCTTCTGGTTCCCTTGCAATTTTGGCACTGTTCCATTGTTCTGTTGCATATATACGGATCACTTGTGGCTATGTTGAAGATCGGTTAGGCATGCGGAGAGATCGCAAATAAAAAGGGGAACGAGATGAGTTGACGGATGCGGAAGTCCCGAGAGCTGAAAGAGCGAAAAATAATTCAAAAGGGGAAAGGCGTCAAGGCACGTGCCCCGCTATTTGCTTTCTTCCTGTGGAGACGATCCAATTCTTGAGCGGCGATTTGATTTCCTTTCTGAAGAGCCGAGATTCTCTTTGATCACGAACAAAAAAGCAAGACAAACAATGCACGCATGACGGTGGGATTTTGTTCCTTTTTGTAAACGAATACGACCATCAGCTGGTCTGGCCTGAAATACTGGTTTCAGTGCTATTTATAGCAGACTTATATGCAAGGAATCCAATGGGATTGATCCCCACCAGCTTTAAGATTTTGAGGAGACAGTTTGAGGTGGTACCTTTCGTGAGATAGTCTCTGTGACCTGACTTTCCCCTGTACCCCCTATCGCCTGAAAAGTCCATCATTTGCGCCCCGTTCCGTCCCAATGTAGGGTTCGTACCCTGGGAGAAATGAAGCCCAGAAACTCAATCAAGGAATAAATATCTTGTCCAGTCTTGGACAGCAAAAAGATTCGTCACGGACGGGAGCAACAGTCCGGGGAAGAACATACGACTGGAACCGAAGACGATCAAACCCATGGCAAGAGCGATCTGGGACTGACATGAACCCCTAATAAAGGACGAACAGGCAGCCAGGAAAAAGGCCAAAGACTTGGCGCGCGCTAAAGCCCCCGAAAAAGCAGGGAGCGCAGCGATCCCATTGGCCGAAGCGACTGTGGCGTGGATGTCTTGGCGGATACTGTCGTCTCTTGGCGTTTCACTGCCAAACTTCCCTCTTTCTGCTTTCTCTCTCTTTCCCCCTCCCCCCCCCCCCCCTTTAAAATTCCACCACTTAATAATAATGTCTTTCCCGTCGCCCCTGGGAAAAAATAAAGCTCCGCCATACAGCCCTTCCCATTGCTGGAGGTAAACTAGGGCGACTAAACCAGAATTAAACATAAATCAGTTCATAATACATACAACACATCATCCACCAATGCGCGGACTAAGTTGGCAGCAGCTCGGCGGAGCTGTCCTGCTCCTTCTTCAGGGGCAGGTGGCCCTCTCGGCGCTCAGCGTGCAGGTGAATAGTAAAGGTATGTTGATGCTTTCTATTTCCTAATTCGGTTATGTGGTTGAAAGAGTACGAGTTCTTAGGGCATAATTTCCAGATTCGTTGGCCAATGCGGGGAAGCAGATTGCCGATCCTATGATGGACTTCTATGCACAGAATCAGACGGAAGGTATTCCTGGCAAGCTCACCGATACCTGGTACATTGCTGGCGCCATGTTCATGACCTTGATTCAGTACTGGGCCACCTCTGGCGTCGACCAATACAACAAGGTCGTGTCACATGATCTTATGTTCCAGTCGGGTGAGAATTACGATTACTTTTCGGCGAACTATAGTCAATGGCTGGTAAGTTTGAGACGTGTCCCATGGAATGGATGGCATGGTTAATTCTTGACCCAGGGAAATGATGACCAAATGTTTTGGGGTCTTGCCAGTATCACCGCGTCGGAGACCGGGTTCCCTGAAATCTCGGGTAAACCAACCTGGACTTCCCTGGCTCGGACCGTTTTCAATATGCAGGTCGAGCGGTGGGATGAGACCGCTTGCAATGGTGGTCTTCGCTGGCAGATCTGGCCCTACCAGGCTGGTTATACCATGAAGAACTCTATTTCTAATGGTGGTCTTTTCGAGTTGTCCGCTCGTCTAGCCCGATTCACCAAGAATGAAACCTACGCAGAGTGGGCAGAGAAGATCTGGGATTGGTCAGCGAGCTCACCTCTCATTCGCACCGAGACCTGGTACGTCGCCGACTCGACACAAAATGAGAACAACTGCAAAGACTCCGGCAACAACCAATGGACGTATAACTACGGAACCTTCTTGTCCGGTGCCGCTTTCATGTACAACTATGTGGGTCATTGCATCTAAGTTTTGTTCGTTTTCTAGCCAGCATACTGATCTGTAACTAGACCAACGGTGACGAGAAATGGTTGAAGCGCGTCAACGGCTTGTTAGAAAGCACCTTTGGCACGTTCTTCCCGTCTAACTACGGCGGTAACGTGCTGTCTGAGGTGGCCTGTGAACCCATCTTGAGCTGCGATCGTAACCAGTTGGGTTTCAAGGGATATACGGCTATGTGGCTGGCCCATACCGCCATTTTAGTTCCTTCTACCGCGGAACGAATCACCCCTAAGCTGCAAGGCTCCGCAGAAGCAATCGCAAAGCAGTGTTCGGGTGAGTCCGAGAATCTCTGTGGGGTGACATGGGGCAAACCCACTTGGGATGGTGTAAAGGGCCTGGAAGTTCAGATGGCCGCACTCGCTGGACTCACTTCCAACTTGATGCTCTTGGAGAGCAAATCGCCACAGACCATCGACTCAAATCCTGACGCAGCGGAACATCATATTGATAATAACGAGAATAGCAGCAAAGACCCCACCCGGTCGAAGCCGATTGAGACAGCAGATCGGGCCGGAGCCTGGATCTTGACGGTTATGATCGCCGCCGGTGCGATAGGCGCCGTAGGGTGGTTAATCAAGACGCAATAAGGGATGGGGTTTGGTTTTCATTTTCATGTACAGATCGTCGCGCGCCAACTGGTCAGGTGGGACATATCTTTTATTCAGGAAATAGCTTTCGTACATTATGTTTTACTACTATGCTTTCGTTTCATCATGACACCCAAGAAATACCTAATTCAGAACATTCATAAATACCCCCTTGACAAATACTTCGGAATCCTAGAGAACATGTTAAAGCAAATAGCTGGAAAGAAAAGCAAACTATACTAGCCCTATTTGCGATAGATCCATTGCATCCTACCCATCAAGTGCTTGCACAACCTGTGCCCAATCCCCAAATGCATAAGCACCCGGCACAAACGGCCCATCAAACAAACTCGCCAAAACCACACGATCCGTCTGCTCTCCTTCCCATGGCTCCCTCCCATGCTGTGCAATGATATTGTCAAACACCAGCACATCCCCCTCCTGCCACCGATGCAGCACCCGAATCTCATCCGTAATCTTTGCTAAATGCGCCAGATACTTCTCCGGAATAGGCGTCCCATCGCCATAAAGCTGATGCGTAACATTCTTCCTCTCATCATTTGCCTGCAACCTCTTATAATACGACGCCAGCCCAGTAAACAGTGTAGGTAGATTCGTCCCCGGCTGTGTCCGAATCACCGGTAGTCGATGCGTAAGCACAATCCCAGTGTCCGTCCATTCCCATGTTGTATGTTTCCCACGGCCATACCGAGCGATCTGTGCTTCGATCTTCCTCCGCTTTGTCTCTTCGTCGTCACCATCTTGGATCTCTTTTCCAAACGCCTGGCGCAGTGTTGAACCACCCTCATACTGCTTCTCAATATTGTAGGCAACCCTACTCAGAATGCCTTTCTCAGCAAGCTCATCAATAAACTCCGGTATCTCCGCCTGTGCACGGCGAAACAACTCTAACGACGACGAAATCGGCGTTTCCCCGCCCTTCACTGGAGCGTGCTGATTATAAAAGAAGATATACTCCGGTGCATGCGGAACTTGCGGCGACTCGTTGTGGTTATAGATTTGCACTTCCTTTGGTGCCTCGTTCGCGGGGGCTACATTCGGGGCGAGTAATGGGCGATCGACGACAATGCCGATGATCTCGTGCGGGCTGTAGCCGAAAGCATGGGCGAATTTGCTGAAGTCATCAGCGTTGTGGATTGGGAGGTCTCGAAAGAGGATAGTTCCGTGGCGGGCGAGGTATTTGGTGAAGGTTTGATCGCGCTTTTGTAGGGTTTCAATTGTTGAAGTGATGGAGTCGAGGGTGAGGGATTTCTTGCTTTCCTCTGTTGGGCGTAGGGCTAGGGGGATCACGGTGTTGCTGGGATGGGGTGGTCCGAGGATGCGTTGGTTGGTCGGGGGAAGAGCGAAGGGTTCGAATGTTATTGTTGGAGATGGAGTATCGGTGAGATGGTGGTTGAGAGTATTCTGTTGCTCGATGGAGATCGTCATTTTGTATCTATGTGACTTGGAAGATATGGCTCTTGGTGATGAAAAGATGTTGGACTACTGGGTATATATGGAATTGCTATCCAATCCCCCGCATCTACTGCGATAGGTCGATGATGTGCTCAGTGGCGCCAAGATTGCGCCAACCCCGCCATCTTGCAGCTGCTTGTGATAATTGTCGAGACAGATAAGGAATGCTGATCATGAGTGGCCAGTTTCGATATTTCGTCACAAGTTTAGGTTCCGAATTATGGTTCTATCGGGTTTTTGAAGTGCCAATGGCCGAGGTTATATAGCTATCATGCAAGGGGGGAATCATCTTGCGTGCTTGGGGATATGATGAGTGATGTTTACTTATAATAGCGAGGAATATGTGAGCATATGCTATTTAGACTGCAACCCTTCACAACGCCAGACATTGGAAAAAGCAAAGAGGAGGAGGGAGTCAACCAGCGTTCTTCTGATCCAACATGACGGCAAGCGGCAAGCATGGAGAACAAATATCTCAGGCAATACCAGACAATGATATGAGCCAGCTCCAAAGAAAGCGATCCTTTTTCCGTAGTACCCTATTCCAAATCCTCGTTGTTGGGCTTTGCGCCTTCTGTGCCCCAGGGATATGGAGTGCGATGAATGGGTTGGGCGTGGGTGGCTCACAAAGTCCTAATCTCGTGAACGCCGCCAACGCCCTGCTCTACGCTTTCATGACGGTGACCTGTTTCGCTGGCCCCTGGCTAACTAACATAATCGGGTTCCGCTACACGTTGGCAATCGGGTCAATCGGTTACCCGCTCTATGCGGCAGGTCTGTACTTGAACAACCGCACCGGCGCAACCTGGCTTGTCTATCTGGGCTCCATAACCTGTGGTCTCAGCGCCGGCTTCTTCTGGAGCGTTGAAGGAGCTATCGCAACAGGCTATCCAGAACATCACAAACGAGGCCGCTACATCGCAACATGGTTCACATTCCGGAATTTCGGAAACATCATCGGCGGAGCCATCTCCCTGGGAATCAACCACAATGTCAACCAACGCGGGCAAGTAGGCTATCAAACCTACCTCGGCTTCATCGCTATTCAATGTTTAGGTCTAGTTTTCGGCCTTTTACTATCGAACCCAGAGAAAGTCCAACGCGATGACGGAACTCGCATCGAGGCACCCAGGAACATAGACTGGCGGACAGAACTCCGTGCCATGTGGCGTCTGGCCCGAAGCAAATCCATTCTCCTCCTCACTCCCCTATTCTGGTACTTCGGCTGGATCCAAGCCTATCCGGGTACATATCTGGCAACCTACTTCACGGTTCGCTCCCGGGCACTCGGCAGCTTCCTCTCAGCCGTAGTCGGTACACTAGCTACTTGGCTGGGTGGTACGCTCGTCGACCTGCCCTGGCTTCCAAACCGGAAGGCAAGAGCGATAACCACATACATCCTCATTGCAGCTATGAACACCACAACCTGGATATGGGCCGTGATCATCCAAAACGAATACCGACATACAAAGCTAGTTCTGGATTGGGCGGATCAAAGTGCGTTTGGGCGCGGCTTTGGGGTCTACATGTTCGAACGGATTAGTTTGGGCATGGTTGAGAACTATATCTACTGGTGTATTGGGAATCTGTCGGATTCACCGGGGGATCAGATTAGATACAGCTCTTTATTAAGGGGGATTGAGACTGCCGGTGTGGCGGTTGGGTTTGGGGTACAAGCTGTGCCGACGGCTTTGATTGTTACTGCGGCTATTAATCTGGGGCTGTGGTGTTTTGCATTGCCGTTTAGTTATTATGCTACCTTGGGGGTTGTCAGGAAGTTTGCGAAGATGGGGTTGGTAAGGCAAGAGGATAGACCTGTATCTGCGTCTGGGGAAAGAAATTGATGCAATAGAATCAAGCGTATATGAGCGAAAGATAAACTGGGATGTAAGTCCTATCGATTACGTTACCTACTGCGTCCAACTGGTATTGATCTCACTTGAAATCACATCTGCGGCTTGTTCTGCCACCGTATAGATTGACACAACAGGAAACGTGCCAGGTATACGAGGAAAAGCAGAACCGTCAACGACGCGCAACCGGTCAATCGCACGAACCCGGAACTTGGAATCAAGGACTGCCATCGGGTCGTTTGTACCGATCGGATATGTGCACATAGCATGATGTTCCCATGCGGTATCCTTGATGTAGGTCTCAATATCTTCTTAGGTGGTAACGCTTGCCCCAAGTAGGACCTCAGAGACGGAACGAGGTTGACGCATGAAAGCCCTACGACCAAGCTCAAGTGCTTCATACATAGCTTTCAGGTCTGCTCTGTAGTCGCCAACGCCGGTGTCATAGTAATTGAACACAATTCTCGGAGGATCAAGCGGGTCCGCAGACCGAAGTGTCACTGTGCCAGCGTTATTTCGTGGATGAGCTTTAAGCGCCGACCAGGTCAACCAGTCATACCTGGCAGTGTTGTAAGTGTGGCCAGGGTAGTAGCCTCGAAAGTTGCCGATCACTTCGAACATATTGATATCGATTTCGTTGCAAGTGGTGGCTGTACTCTTGTAGAATATTACTGTAGCACCACCTGAAGCCCTGTAGATGCCGCGGTCGCCGAGGACTGATTTCATCCAGCGTTCGAGGCATGGATCGCGCAGGCCATGGAAGCCGAATGTACAACCTTTAAGAGAGGAGAGCTCCTTCAGAGTGTGCACTTGTACCATTGCTTCGTATTGATCCTGAAGCTTCCTTCCCACGCCAGGTAGGTCAACTACGACTTTAATACCGTGTTTCTTGAGCTCACCTGCCGGACCTATCCCGCTTAGTTTCAGTAAATGCGACAAATTGTAAGCGCTTCCAGCAACGATGACCTCGTGCGACCCAGTCGCAATGCCGGGATGCCGGTTTTACCTTGCCCAGACAAGGGGCTAGCTTTGTAAAAATATCTGCCGTCGAGAAATTCAACGCCTGTTGCGCGAGGTTGATTAGCAGAAGTATCGAACATAACCTTGGTAACAAAGCAGTTCATCCGAACTTCAAGGGGATATTTCTCGCTACCGTTCTCATTGACTGCATCGCGAACAGAGACTAGAAACTCCCATGCCCCGTTGCGCTTAGCATCATTAACCGAAAAAGGTAAGGAATAGTAGGCAGGTGTCTTATAGCGCGCCTCATAGCCAACATTTGCAGCGCCAGTAACTAACGAAGCAATATTGGTCAGATGATCTGTCTCATTATCCAACGCAAACGCACCGCCAAGGACCAGGCTCAACAGCTGTGTATCCTGCAGTACGCGTCGCAACGGCTGAGTCTCAATCCCAAGCCACGCATTGTACCCATGAACTCTTTTTCCAGTAAGCATATATCTATTTCTCTCCAGCCACACGAAGTATTTCCGCATGTTCTCGGCCCTCCACGACGAATCACCGGTCAACTCAGCAGTATAGTCGAAATCCGAGCGATACGGGTAGATAGCGACTAAGACATTGTGTGCGGTACAGCATGCAAAGGTTCTAGCTCGAGGGTAGAGGATGCCCTTCATATTGGATCCCGAGGGTCACGACTTATGTATTCCCTTCCATCTGGCGTCTCGTAAACTGTCTTGAAATCACGAGCTTGACATATCGGTATAGTGCCGGACGTAAAGTTTCATGCTAGGGAGCTGGATCTTCGGAAGCTTTCGGTGCGTAGCCGGGGACACTGTAATTGAATTATGGCCTTGGTCGTTACCGGCTTCCAGGAGGAGGATCTTGTGGCCTGTCAGAGCAAGCCGCGCTGCTAGGGGGCCACGGCCGGCGCCGGATCCGACGACGATGTATTCTTATCCTTTGAGATCGATGGCATTTGTCAGAATAGCGGAGAGGGTTAAAATGCCAACCAGTCAATTGATGAGCATAGTGCGGTAGTTGAAATGCCTCTTATAGGCTATCTTTGTATGTACTAGTAATGTGATGCTCTGTGCATGTGCTGTCTGTCTGAAAAGTAGTCGAACAACCAGAAGGACATAAGGGGTTTCCAACAAAGTGTTTCCCTTTTTGGCCCAGGTTGAATATGAGATATCCGTGAAGCAACTGGTGAGGTTTAGAACTGAAGGCTCACATGCACCATGTCAGCTGCACCTATTTCGTACTCTTCTCCTTGTCGTGTAACATTGTATGCTAAAAGTCCTCCGATTCATAGTAACCACTTACCTCTTCACCGCTATGCTCTCCTATTGAAGCTTTTCCTCTGGTTACTGTCGTTCTATGATCGAATGGGCCGTCCACTAAAGCCTCACTGCATTGACAACCCGAGTATATTATCTGAACAGGACTATGATGTAAACATATCCAGGCATCAATCCATACCATTCAAAGTAGAAGATGACCACACTTCAGTATATGGATAAATAGCGCCCAACACAATGAATACCACCTAGGTTGATAATTAGGGTATTACAAACTATGCTATATAAGGTATAGACCTAATACGACTTGGAACTCCGAAACTACTCCGTAGTCCGATACCTACGGAGTTCTCACCCCTCACAAAGCCTCATATATATATGTTAGTCCCCCCATAGCATCTGACGCCCTACTTAGTACTCTAATACATTCTCAATTCACAGATCACAAAAAGCAACAATGTCAAAAACACCCACACTCCCACCCGGCTACACCCTCCGCCAAGGCTACCCCACAGTACGGGATTACATCCACCTCCGTTCCGCTTCAGGTTTATCCCCGCATAGCGCCGCGCAAGCAGAGGCCGCAATGCGCGGCAGCTGGTATGGATGCTACGTTACATACAATGAGAACCCAGTGCAAAATGGCAAGGATATTAATCTATCCGGCTCAAACAATACAACAAGCGAGGAGCTGATAGTCGGCATGGGCCGTGTCATCGGCGACGGCGGCTGGTATTTCCACATCGCCGATATGGCCGTGTTGCCCGATCACCAGCGCAAGGGACTGGGAGATGCGATTTTGAAGGATCTCATGAACAGGATTCGTTCGCTGGCACCTCCCCCGGAGAAAGCGGAGGATGGGAAATTGATGGGTACCTATGTGAGCTTATTTGCTGATGTGGCCGGTCGCAAATTGTATGCTAGGAATGGGTTTGTCGATTCGATGCCGCACTCTATGGGTATGGTTCAGTTATTGGACAAGGAGTCCACTTCTCATGATGGCGTCTCTGTGAGCTAGTGATGGAAACTTTATCTTTAAGTAGAGGAATGAAATGCTGTATGCCCGAGTAAAGGTTGACACGGACCCAGAAAGGTTAACCACAAAGCGTTTTTACGCCAGCTGTTGTTTATCCTGGCAAGCTATGAGATATTAACTTAGAAGAAAACTTATATTTCTTTGGAATTAAATAATATCTACATAATCAACTATATAAGCAGTACTTCAGTATCTGTACATTTAGCCGGTGCAACGTTATAGATATGTATCAAAAATGAGAGTACCCTTGGGAATCTCCTGCAGAGCGCCGGAATATGGTCGGTCCCAGCCACCTGTGCGTAGCGTATAATAGCCCCATCGTTACAGAACTGTTGTACCAGATCACTCGCGTTTCCAAGGCTACCAACTGTGGTAGATTTTGTTCCTTGGAACACAAACATCGGGAACTCTGGGACCCCGTCTTGGCCCATAACAGACGGTATCCAATAGTTCCGCGAATTCCAACACAACAGAGAAACCATTGCCAAAGAAGGCCGAGATACCTTGGTCGGGCAATTGGCTAACATAGCCGTCGCATGAGTTATAGACGTTGGCCGCACATGTTGTCATTGCAAGGTCATACTCCGGCTTAAACTCTGGGTTCAGATGCACTTCGATATACTCGGCAATCGGAGGCAAAGCATTGCCAATGCGGTTCAGAATACCGACAATTAGACCTGAATTGCTGGCGCCATCAAGGAGAGAAAAGGTTTGGGTTATGTTGATAGGAAGACCACCGATGGCACCAGCTATTTTCACGTCCGGCACATACGTTGACAGAAGTTCTCCTGCCCATTCGAACGCTAGAGTGCCTCTAGAGTAGCCAAATAGAGGGGTTGTGGCATTGAATTGGATTTTGGTGATGTCTGTAGAGTCCAACACGGCACGTAGTGAGTCAAGGAGGCCATATACCGATTGCGTTCTTACCGGATAGGAAGATTCAATGCCCTCGTAATCGGGTATGCTAACAGGTATTCCGACCAACAAAAGAGTTCCACCAAAATGGAAAGGTCTAAGACGGGATTGTCGACCGCTGTCGGAGTACCACACTGGATCGTACAGGATGGCGAGCAACCGGGATTGGGGCTATCGTGTGCCACTTGGTAGGAAAGCAGAGGATCAAATTGAGCATTGGTCGGGGTCAATACCGTTGTTACTAGATAACTAGATTAATTCTGAGCGTCTGTCGTGCGGTAGATAAGTTGATAGACACTTTGAAGAGGGGTAGACAATTTTATAATCGAGCCGATCGTAACACTACCTATCTTGAGTATTGTTCCTGGTTATGATGTTTCCCAGTCTTCGTGGGGTGCATGGAATGGGTCCTGGCTCGGTGGTAGAAGTGAATCTTGTTGTGCGAAATCCAGAGGCAACACATTGCGTGCTATTGACCGGCCGATAGTCACTAACAAGACCAACAGCCAATGTATTACGATCTTGAAAACCATATTGTGAAGCTTTCTCTGATTAACAGCCAACAATGTGGCTGAATCTTTTGTGATTAAGTTAGATTATGCGGACACTTCAGTGCCGTTTTATCAATCTGGGGCTTTGGCCATGACGGTGATCGAAAAAAAAAAAAAAAAAAAAAAAAGGTATGGATGTATCCCCGTTCATCCACCATCGAGTCCATTTTTGTGTTTTGAACTCTATGGTCACCGGAACCTTTAGCATAAATATTGAAGCCGAATGCGCCGGGGCAAGCCCTCCTGCAGTCAAACATTAAACCACAGCAATATTGACATTTACTCAACGAAAGCATCACTGCGCCTCGACAAGCCAATGGCAGAACAATGTCATGAGGAAATAGGAAAGCAAATAGAAAGATCGACAGGGAAGAGTTCAATAGGTCATACAGTTGCGACGATCGCCCTCGTCTAATACCGTGAAAAGGTTGAGCCGTGCGGATCTACGATTTTGATTGAACGAATTTGACAGATCTCATTCCTCGGCCCTTCTCAGCTGAGCTCTTACCATAGTGTATCTAATCAATACGTAGAATCTAACATTCATTTGGATTTCCGCTTGGCCACGACCACATTTAGCTCTATAAGATTAGTTGTGACTATCGTACTCTGTATCACGAGGAACTTAGAGAAGAAACCGATGCACTTCTCCTGCAAGTGTATTATATCTGGACGAATCTAACGGATAGAGATTGAGGATGGGGCGCTCCAAAGGCTTCCAATCACTCTAGCATGTATAGATATTCTTGCTGGATCGCGACCCAGGTATATCACTCATACATACCGTTCACAATCTAACTCTTGCGCATTGAAGTTTAGATATTGTTGTAATGTTATCGACTAACGTCTATGAAATGGGCCTGGATGCGTGTTGGACCTGATAATTCCTGAACACAATAAATAATGTAATTAGTATACTAGAAGCTCAAATGCACGTCAGCGTTCACTTGAAACACATCTCAAACTAACACACGACACTATATACTCCAGTAAAC
The DNA here is from genome assembly GCA_030556085.1 of Aspergillus tamarii. Classification (NCBI taxonomy): domain Eukaryota; kingdom Fungi; phylum Ascomycota; class Eurotiomycetes; order Eurotiales; family Aspergillaceae; genus Aspergillus; species Aspergillus tamarii. Next base: position 1,844,855 of record JARVTJ010000006.1, read on the forward strand.
ATATTTTCGCCCCAAACGCCGCATGCATTCGCTTTTATTGCATAAAATCATATGATTAGACTTTATCCGAATATATATTCCCAGCATGGTCCTTCCGCCATGCCTTAATGTTCTCTATACCGCTTTTGATCGTCCTCCACCCAAGTGAATAATACACCAAACCAAGCAAAGCAATCGAATATCCCACGATCTGAATGGCGCTCACCTGTGTGTGCCAAAGCACAACCGAGGCAACGATAAGCAGAATATTCTTCGGAATACTGACAAGTGTCGTCGTCAGTCCGGATGTCTTTCCGATCTGAAGATATTGTTAGCCTGTTCATTACATGCGCTAGACCGAGTGACTCACCAGCACAAAGATTGAAACGTTCAGCATGAATCCCACCACAGCATTCGATAACAATGTCAAATAGCCGGTGTTGGGGACCACACTCCAGTGGAAATCCCTGAGCTCTGTATTCCAGGCAATTATGGAATTCATGACGGCGCAAACCGGGGCCGTATAATAGAGAGTGACGAGCGCGTCCATTTTTTGGCCGTCTTCAGAGAGCAGCATTTGCATCATCACGAGACGGTTTGCGTCGCAGACGAGACTGGCCATTTGGTAAAAGATACCGAGTAATGAAAATTGGATTTCACCTGATACGGCAAGGCCCACGCTGCATGTGATGATTAGGATGTTTATCAGTACCTCCATTGAGGGTGTAGCTACTCCCCATGACCAGCTGACGAGGAGGGTGACGACTGGTCCGGCGGCCTGGAGGAAATTGTCAGTTCCAATGTGTCTCAAGGCTAGAAAATCAAATCCGCAGGAGCTAGGGTATAATACCTTTAGCATTTGAATAAATGAAATGTTGAGGTAGAGGTAGACGATATTCCCAAAGACCAGGCTGCCACTATACAGGAGGCCAATAGGAACCATCGTGCGTGCATACATTCGGCTATTCATCTCGATGGTCTTCCGGCCGTCTAGTAATGTCGTTGTCCGTGCTAGAACTTGCGTGACCACGGTAGCGAATATAAGGTGCCATGTCGTGAGAAGGATCGCTGCAATTCTTTAGCAACTGAAAGTAGAGTCAGATAGCAACCCACTCACGGTATCCTGACAAGATAGTTAGTTGGAATAATTTTTTTGTAAAGAGTGCGGATTAAACTTACTGAATTCTGTCGAGTCTAAGATCCATTTGTTGAATAAGACGGTGAGGTTTGACCAGAAGACCCAGGATCTGATCGCTGTCAGCTAGTGAAGCAAAGTCGGGGATCATCAATCAATCTACGTACAGAATATCTAAGGTGATATTCCATGTCGGCCTTTTGCCGCCATTGAGTTCTTGGTATGTCATTTCACCTCTTTCGCTTGCCATGGTATTTCTCCGACGGGAGGAAGTTTAAGACTCCAATTCCAATCGCAGCCCCAGGTCGAATGGAGGAAAGGTGGCGGGCGGAGCGATGTAAGACCAGGTCGTTAAGTGGGGTCCATTTGGCTAGGGCGCGTCTAGTATAGTCGAACTACCATCGCTAGTAAGTGTTAGACATTAAGTGTACGTGCAAAATTGCAACACCACAAGGAGCAGTACGGAAAAATCCATAAGCTGGCTCCAATGCATACTTAAATTCATGACCTGGAGGTCTACGTATCATTTGACTGGGTGGTTGTACGGAACTAGCGGATGGGTGTGATTGCCCGTTGCCCTAACCAGAGTAAAAATGGTTGCCTGGAACTCCTTCCATTCGCTGAGCGCGCGCCAACGTTCCCGCAAGACCCCTAAAAAAAGACTAAGAGGGTCGCGAAGCTAGTAATCATTATCCCTGCTGCTCTGCGCCCGCTGCGCCGTTTGCGACAAAGCTTGGGACAGTTGCACCCCAGAAGCCGAGTCAGGCACCAGCCGATGTCACAGTTCATGAAGCCGCGGCAGAGTTAGCTTGATTTTTCTATTTTACTTACCTTACATCGAGGGTGGGGAAAAAAGCGGGTCTTTGTGCTCGTTCCTTGGTCTTGTTAGACTTCCCAGTCTAAATTGTTTGGGTCGATGAAACCTTGCAATGAAATTCATCCATGATCTTGCATTTTTTCCTTCATTGAGCTTTGCGAGGGTCTAGATTTGGAGGTCATCGGCGACACATGTCACCGCATGCGGCATGTAAGGGTCCCGCCCCACTACATTCCCTTTCAAGCCTTTTAGAGCCTTCCGTTTTAATCGCACTATTTTAGCACTACGGAGTCATTTCTCTAGAGAATAATTATATGGGTCCCATTTTTCAATTCTGTGTAGCTGCTAACCTAAAAGTCAAGTGGTGATGAAATAAAATTCAAATCGTCTTGCGTATTGAAGGAATAGGAATGTTAACAAGTCGAAGTGAAAAAAGAAGAAAACAGAGCACCTCAATATACAAGTCTCACCAAGAATGGGTACAGTACGTAATGAAGTAACTTGGCCAGGCTTCCACCTCCATCAATCGTTTACACTCCTCGGGATCGAAGGTCGGATTCTCCCACGCTGCCTGACAGACGGAGGCATTGTTCGCATCATCCACCCAGCTAAAGGGGTATACCTGCTTCTCAGGTAGGAGTACCAGCGCGTCTTGGAGGTGCGCGCCCATGACAAGGTCACTCTCATCGCAAAACAACTGCCACGACTCTTGCCGGCGTTGAATAGTCTTGCAGGCATGCTGTCGCAATGAATTATCTTTGAAGTTATCCCAGTATTTCTTGATCATCAAGCTCAGTGCCCCGGGTCCTGTCAGACCCTCAACAGACCCGTCACCGGTTCCCTCGGGGTGCTCGACCACGTTGAGAACCGGTAGAAGCCAAAAAGGATGACCTGGGGGTGATGCCATCCAGCCGTTGGGCACCGCGGCGGAGCTCAGAATATCGACAGTGCGAGCCATGCGTCCCAAGAATGCGCGTTGGACGGTAGCCTTCTGAAACGACGGTGCAGATGAGAGGATATCTTCATGGGCGGCAAGAGCGGTTTCATGGCCGGCAAACAATGGCGCAACAGGGCGCAAGGCTTCGGTATCCACGTCGGCGTACATGCTGTGCAATTAGTTAGTTACAATATAAAAGACCAAGTAGACCAAGCACTTTGAAGGACCTACCCGCCAAACAGGTACATATACAAATTGCGGACAACGTCCGCGCGGAGAATCTCTTTAGGGAGACTGTCATAAGTCTGGAGAAACCAAGGAAAATACTGTTCAACAAGCATTCGATTGGTTTCGTCATCCCAAAGCACATATTCCCAGTCCGAGTTCTGGGTACGCATGCCATGTACCCAGTCCTGAGCACGCTCGCTCATATTGCTGCCCGCTGGAAACCATGTCTGGTGAATAATCTTAGGAATCGTGGTCCCATCACGGGACAGTGGACGCGATAATAAAGTACGAGCAGGTAGTGCACGGGCAATTGGAGGCGAGGAAGCTGGCACAACCGAAGGCACGATAGATGAGCGGAATGGGTAGGAGAGGAGAACAAGGAAGACCGCGATGCCGAGGATGAGCTGAATTCTCCGCCGAGAAAGGCAGCCAAATGGAGAGTCAGATATCATTCTGAAGCAAATTACCTCCGTGGTTTTGAATCTCGCAGTAATGATCGTCTAGGTTATAAGCACGTATAGAGAATTTTGAGCCTCAACAGCCCTCATCGAGCTTGTCGTATCAGAATATCTCGAGTTGACATATGCATCCAATCTACTATGCTTAAGAAGATGCCAATTGAAGAAATGAGAAATGGAACGATACTGTGTTGCGCAATCGCTGTCCTGATCCTAGTCCAAGACCGTTTCCAGCCTTTACCACGAGCCCAGACTTAGCATGCCGGAAACGGCGATGTATGATACTTGAGTTAGGTAAATCACTCATCGGCTCAGTTGCCACACGGATACCATATTTCGTGTTAACGCCGCTGAAGCAGCTATTCAGGGAATTCTAGCTCTCCTCGTTACAGGCCAATGTAGCGCTTGCTAACCCGTGTTGCAAGCGTAGACCCCACCGGCCGAAAGACGCGTAAAACCGGTTGTCAACACCCGACAAGAACAGCTATAAACGAAACATCAATCTGAGAATAAGGCGCTGGATATATTGCAGTGCATCTGTCACATCGGTTCATATATCGTTGGTACAGATGACTTATTTTGAATTGTGTAATCTTTGTCTAGTTCGATGCTCAAACCATTTGCCGTGAATTGTATTATGTTCCCCAGCATTGCTGGCCGTCCATCTTTTTGATTGTATCTTGCCAGCCTTCCACCAGTATGTAACCAATAAATATGCTTTTCGTGAAGTCAGTCAGGTCTTGAGGTTGCTTATGGTCATGTTGTTGTTTGTTGCGCATTCAGAGTTCAAACTGGAGAAAGGCACCTCGCTCCGGATTAGGCTTAGTCGGGTATCAAGAAGCAAACACCGGCACGGCTCAATAGATGATCCGCCTCGCGGTCACAACAGCGTGATTGTCAAGTATTACAACAAGGTCTTGTAAAAACCTCTCTCACAAAACAGCCTATCTCAGTGTATACCGCTAACTTAATAGTGCATTTGTGAGTTTATATCTGTGTATCTGTAAATGGGTGTTTGTTTCCGAATGATCAAATGATATTCAATGATCCGTCATTGGAAAACATATATTTCCGACGGTCTGATGCAAATGCATGTGTGTAAAAACGTCCTCATCTCTTCAACTTTGTATGTTGCTATAGTGCGGGGCTCTAGTAGCTTCTAGACTTAGACACATATCCTGCGATACGGTGACTATTTATAGAAATAAATATCCAATCCTGACTGAGTTTGTTCATTCACATTAATATCATCTACGGCGCAGGCGCCGCTTTCCACGCTATAGTATACAATCCCGTCACCTTGCTTACCAGAGGGCGATCGTACTAGTTGGGGTAATAGTTCGTGGGGGCTTAATTTGGCTATCCATGTTGCAGGATCATAACTCATTCTTACGCAATAGTCGCTCCCACTATGTCTTCGGTAGAGCGATGCTCTACTGCCGGGGCAAATAAGTACTGACCTCCAGCCCATTCTTAAACGGCAGCGTCATGTTAACAAATCCACTGCTGGGGTCACGCATAAAGTCCAATAATTCCTTATACTTTTTGGCCGCGGCAATGGTATTATCTGCCACAACAACAGCCCCGTATCTCATATGCGGCAAGATTAACTTCAAGGTCGGCAAAGCCATGGGAGTCCAAACTACCGACAACGATTAGCGAGGTGAAGTGAGCGGTGGAAGAAGGAAAAGCAGACATACTATCAAGAAGCAGCAAATCAACCGCCTCCACATCCCGCTTCAAAGTCTCACGTAGATCTCCCTCCCGCAGGTCAATAACATCAGTGACAACGTTCCCACATTGCGCCCAATGCTCTCGGGCCTTGGCAGCCTTTGTTGGCTCATTTTCAGTCGCAATAACGCGGCCCGTGCCACCCGTTGCTGCTACATTGGCCGACACGGCAAGGGCCAGGTAGATGGTGCTCACGCCGAAGGAGGTGCCGGCTTCGACGACGGTCTTGGCATTGATGATGCGACAGAGCTGATAGACGTATTGGGATTTGTCTTCATCGAGGGCGATGAACTTGTCGCGCATTACATCATCAAAGGTTCGGCTTTCAAAGTCGGTATCTGTGATAGCAGATTCCTGGGTCGTGGATTGTTTGTGGAGGCTAGTGAGTAGGCTGCGGATGTGTGGGGCGACGCCTTCAAGGGGGCTCGGGGAGGACATTGTACTGCTGGTTTCTTCTCAATGGAACGATGATAATGAGGCAACTTAGACCTTTTCTTTTGAGGGTGATGGGGAAAATCAATTGGGGGTTTCAGTAGCTTTTAAGGTTACGTGGTTCGGAAAGATGCCGCTAAAGCTTGCATTATCTGATGTTTGTTTCCCCGCTCATTTATGAGTCAAGGATATTCTTGAAAGACTAGGGATAGGATGGTATTAACCGATATGCCGACAAGCCGTGGCGCTAGCCCCCATTTAGGATTTTGACTGATATGTGAAAGATGTTAAGACAAGGATTCCGATGAGCCACATGAGACTTTCCATCTGATCGCATTGATCGGCCTGGCAGCGGCAGCAAAAAGCAATAGGCGTCTGAATAGATACGGAGTGCCAAACAGCTCGGCTAGCTACGGCAAACAACGCACCAACTATTCAACGGGTTCGATAGAAAGGTTCCATAACTTTTAAAGGGCTTTTCTAAGTTTTACACAGTAATTGCTATTTAGATACGCACACAGCAGAACGTTACCACCTTTTAAAGATAAACATAGCTGAGTCAAATTGGCAGAGTTGTGAGAAGGGCTCCTGGATATCATAACATATTCTTCAGCGGCGTCTGCTGTACATAAATCGCACAAGACTGTACTTGAAATGATTGCTGAGATCTGGGGGCTCAGCGGTAAAACTGCAGATTACAATGTCATAACAAAGTACCCTTGGGCAATGCGTTCCATTGCCAAGTTTATACACAAAACAGACCTACTAGGCCAGTTTTGTGAAGCGAAGCTGATCGCGTAGGACCCGGAATATACCAGTCAAACTACCGGAGCAGAAAAGGAAGACCCTGGTTAAAAGATCACGCAAGGGTCTATCAGGGGCTTAATCAAGGCCTAAGATTTCTAATCATGTAGAACTATAGGGCAAACAGAAGTATAGACAAAACGTAGAGAATAGGTTAAACGAGAAGAGGCACCGTGGCGGGCATATCAATTCTATTGGAAGCTTTTCGTTCATTTTTATATCTCCGATGTATAATATCGGTCTAAGGGATTAGGTGTTCTGAACTAAAATCCTGTCTCATCAGTAAGGCACCTGCGTAGCTAGACATTTCAACAGTTAGGCTCTAAAGGCTAATAGAAATTTGATTGATTGATTGAGTAATATTAAACCGTCAAAATACTGGATATGCCTTTGGGAGGACTACCACACCTGTTGAGGAAAGAGTTGAGTAACACCTCTTTTGTTGCCTGGCGGCCTCTCACGCATTGAGAGGTTATATTACTGCTATGGCACATTCCCAGTCGCCGGTGAAGTAAATGACATGATCGGGTGAAAGAACTAGTGACTGCTACATGATCAGTTCAATGATTATAGGAAATGGTCAAACCAAGCAAACATGGCTGTCTGACACAAAAGGACAAGGACAACAACAACAACAGCAACAACACAACCATCCATCCATTCTTTCAACTACTTTCATCTCCACATTCTCCTCATTTCATCCTCTTCTGATCCTCTACGGTCACAATGTACAAGTGCGAGACTTGTAAAGCTACCTTTGATGGCCAAGATGCCTGCGAAAAACATATGGATGACAGTAACCATCGGCCTGAATGTGAGATATGCAGTCGCACCTTTCGTACCTGGCGCGCTTGCGAACAGCACATGGACGATACAGCTCACTGGGCACCTCGCTTTTATTGCCAGACTTGCTCTCGCGAGTTTTTCTCTCAGAGCGCTGCCAACCAGCATATGACGGCGGTCAGGCACTGGAACCGAGTGCCCTGTGTGACCCGCAATACGACATTTCTTGACAATATGATGGCGGAATTGGACCAGATTGGTATGGGTTTCTTCAAAACCTACTGCTGGACCTGTTGCAGAAAGTTTCAGAGCGAAAATAGTCTCCAGATGGTAAAGACTCCACCCCATCGCATCTGGATCTTTGAAACGCAGGACATGGAGCGCTGACATGATATATACGTATAGCACCTCAAATCGACGATTCATCGTGGAAGCAATATCCCCTGCCCGTTTTGCAAGGCTGAATACACATCCGCCAGTAGCCTTACCCACCACCTTGAGCAAGGCTCCTGTCCCCGCGCCGATATACTGAACCGGGAAACCATCCTCCACATAGTTCAGGAGAGAGACCCGCACAGGGCCATCACGAATGAGCAGTTGGAGTATCATACTATTAAGGAGGGCAATTCCCAGCACCCTACTACTACCAACGCTTTTAATGGATCGTGCTGGGAGTGCTACCTATGTCATGGGGAGTTCAGCTCTGCCACCGCCCTAGATTCGCATCTTAGCTCACCGGCCCATAAGCAAGCTGTGTATCATTGTCCGAACTCGAAGGATAAATGTGCTAAAGAGTTTACTACCCTAGCGGCGCTCTTTGACCACCTTGAGAGCGAGGCATGCTCGTATATCCGCTTTGAGAAGGTAGAGGAGAAATTCGACGCCATTTTTCTGTCATGGAAACCCATCAAGTTCTAATATTAATCGGACTCCTACAACCTTCACTCTGTGAAACTGTATACCTTGCAAACAGATGACCAGAGGAGGATGCACATGATCAAGGCTGTAGCAGAACGGACGGATCCTGAAATGTATTCGGGTTAAAGTTGCAAAGAAAGCGGGGGTCGCAGTTCTAGCTAAGAAAGTGATATATGAAAATGAAAATAAAAAGAATAAGAGCGAGAGAGAGAGACAGAGAGCGAGAGAGAAGTAAACAAAAAAGAAAGATTTAAGTAAAAGGAAATAAGCTAAATAAGGCAGTGTAAAATAGAAGAGCGACGTGAAGTTCAAAAGTAAGAGAAGATAAAAATAAAGTTGTGGCTGGAGAGAGTACCAGGTCGAATGACTTACAACCAGGCTCTAGACAGCTCTACCTAATGGAATACTAGAGTAGACACTGGAGTTATATATTATCTAGTGTTATCTATATAGGATACTATACCCTCTCAATACGTGAGGTTAGGTCACTAGGCACCAGAATAGGTGTTACCCAACTCTTGCTTCAACGGGTGTGGTAGTCCTCCCAAAGGCGTTTCCAGTCGTTTGACGGGTTGATGTTTTTCAATACCTGAGACCCGTTTCGTCTGTTTATGAGCAGGATGCTCTCCAAATGGATGGTTGTATTTCTCAGGACAATATAATGCTGATTTCAATGCAGTCTGACGTATAGTCTCATGTAACTCATCGGGATCTTTGTCTTAACATAGTTAATTCCCACCTAGGGCTGACTTGGGGGATTGTCCGTGGGGAGGCTAAATATACATAGTAGTTGCGACTCCAGCAGTCCTTCTGCCACTATTTCTGTATTTTCCTAGGAAGCAAGAAAACGCACTTCTTAGCGCCGATCAAATGCGGTCGGATCTGTGAACAAACGACCAGTCACATTTCCTTGCGCCAATCGCTCCAGTCCCTGCGGAATGCTGTCGAAAGGAATCTCCTCCAAAACGGGAGAAAGGCGACCGTCGGCGATGAGCCTTAAGACCTCCTTTAATTCTTCCAGACTTGACCCGATCGACCCCTGCAAGGTAATGTTCCTGGTAATCACAGCATGTGTATCCAAATTCATCTGCGTCGCAGCCAAACCAACTACTATCACGCGACCGCATGGCTTGACGGCGTTCACTGCTGCCGCAGTCGTTATGCCAGCACCGGCAAAGTCAACCGCCGTATCAAACGCAGTATCACGGAACTTATCAAGGCTGTTGGCGCACCCGACAGCCCCTAACTCCCGAGCTAGAGGGAATTTCGTTTCATCAATATCCACCGCATACACCCGAGCTCCGTGAATAGCAGCAATCTGAATGGCAGGGAGACCTAGTCCGCCCAGTCCCACAATAGCTACGGTGCTATCGGGACCGACACGGCCTTCTGTGATCACGGCGTGATAGGCAGTCGCGATCGAATCGGTCGCGACAGCGGCCTGTGCGAAAGAAACGCCAGACGGAATCCGAATAAGATTCTCCACCCAGGCTATGGCCTGCTCTGCATAACCGCCATCATAGCCGAGCCCAATGGCTTTGGTGAAGCTGTCCCGAGCTACGGGATGCGTGGGGATTCCTGCCACGACCCTGTCACCAAGTTCATAATTTGAAATCCCTGGACCGAGTTCTATGACTGTCCCAGCAACTTCATGACCTAGCACGATAGGTCGCTTCATGATCATCTTATATTGGTCATCCCGGAGGATGAAACAGTCGGAGTGACACAGACCAGCTGCTTTGATCTGAATGACCACTTGACCTTGTTCTGGTCGGGGACGTGGTACGGTCCTCAACTGGAGACCACTTTGCACGTCGTCGAAATGGAATGCTCTCATGGTTGACATTTTGCTTTTTTTTTCCTTTCTCGGTTGTGCTGTTCTTGTTGTCCATCTCTGTATTGATACTTTGTTCATTATACTGACGCAAGCGAGCTTCATACTTTTGGTGGGAGGGTGGATATTTAAGCTGCTAGAGAGAGCATCTGCTGTGAATGGTTGAAGAACAATGAACTGCAGCCGAAGAACAATAGGCTCCACACCAAGATTCCATATTGTGTTGGTAGAGATATATCCCAGTGGCTCAGTCAAATGGAATAAAAGTAAAGAAACTGACAGCTGACCATTGCAATGCCCATCATATAGAATATTCACTCATATATGGCACCGTCCAGGAAAGACAAGAGTTCCGTGGGAAATGAAACGGCCTCCGCCAAGAACGACGCTAGAAAGGCACCAGGAAACATCTGCTACATCTGCCTGTTTACCCTCAGGCACCTACGGCAACGTAAAGTTTCTCCCTGTCTCCACGAGAAGATAAAACGCCCTGTGGTGTACCTTGTCGCATCATTTAAATATGAGGAGCAGCCTTCTGGGTAAGATCGCAATATGGTCTTCTCAGGTTGTCGCTGCAAGCCCAACTTGCAAATTCACGCCGATCGCGCGGTGTCAAAATATGGCCTCCTTATCAGGCAACTGTCCCGGGATTAACCATTGGACCGTACACACACCACGTCCGGAAGATCTTCATCGAGTCTATTTGCGGACGGTTGAGGACACTGACGAGGTGTCTGACACGCTCTTGTCTATACTACGACAACCGGCCCTTGGCCAGTATGTTCGTCATGTGGAGATGGATCGCGCCTTGTAGTCTTTGGCCTATGCAAACAATCCACCAGACCTGAATAACAGGAGAGAGATAAGGGAGGAGGACCAGAAACTAGTAGAGGTCGCAGTGAGCCAGACCGGATTCAAGGGCAAGCAATATGACATGACGATAAACGTTGTTACGAATCGACCACGCAAACTTCTCAGTTGATATCTTGTGAGCTTCTAATCACGACGTGTGCAGTGATAAACTTGAGTACGTAATAGGGGTTACGATATGGGGACCAAAAGTGATTTAATATATCTCGCGTAGGCACTGACAGCTTTGATTCTGTCGGTTGCTCCAAATCTGGAGTCTTTGGCCTTCCCAGATATAAGTGCTGAGTTCGAGTCCACGCGTGAATGCTACTTGATGCTGCAAGCGTTCTTGAAGCGAGCAAATACCAATCCGACGGAGATATCGTACCTTCAGAATCTACGCGACGTACGCTGTCTCCGTAATAAGAATCTTTTTCTGAATGATGAGCGATTCCATTAGAACTATAACCTTGCGGTTCGTATGAGGTTGGTCGGCAACTTGCCGGCCGTGGAAACTATAAGTGTGGAGACCATGGAGGACAGACACTGCGGTATAGACATAGAGCCTCGGTCGACCAACTTCAAGAAAGTGTATATCTGGAACTCGAATTACTCCAGCGGAAGCCTGGCCGAATCATCAAGTCATGTAGACGTCTCCAACAGTTCCAATACTCGATGGGCGGACCGGCTATTGTCGATGGCAGCTACCCTATGTTCGTAGAGCAGGATCTGCTAGGCGCACCACTATACCACACCAATACACTACAGTAGCCCGAGGTAGAATGTCGACGAGGAATCCACTGATCAGCGACCAGTATATTCGGACAGAGACGGCGAATATACGATGGAAGACGATCCATAAGAAACAGACTACACTGAGGGTCGGCTCACGTCACTGCGTGACTTTATCATATGAAGTATCTCCGAGTTGGCGTCAAGTTGTTGGTGGTCCTTGCACATGCTAGTATTAACAAAGGTAGCTCAGATGAAGCATGGTTCTCTTTGGTCGACATCCTCCCCCTACACCTGGAATACCTCTCTATTCTAGGATACACAATTGGGGTCAATAGTGAGCATGACGACCAGATCACCTATCCCATGGAGAATGGCGACAGCCACTATTATTGAAAGAGATTACTGGTGTAGAGGAGCATATACCGAATGCAACATTAGGTGAAGATCCTGATGAATGCGAGGAGGATTATGCCTAGTAGCTGTATCGAGGGTAAATGCGCCTGGGGGTTGCTGAGGGCCGGTAATGATGCTTATGCCACTGTCCAGGCAAAGATAGCTTGTTGAGTGAAGTCGCCTTTCAGCGATCATTTTACATTCTAAGATGCCGTGATTTTAAATTGTGGAAAGGGGTAAATAAATACTAGTAATCAAATGTGTATTTTTGCAATATGACGCCTTTCCTAGATCTATGGCCAAGTCAGCTTAATGGACGTCAAAAGCAGTGCTGCACGAGCTTGTGCACACAATCGCGCAATCAGTGTTGTAGGTGAGGGCCTCTCCGTATGGATGTGAATTCAAAACGATGGTGAAACGACGTTGTAAGCGCTATGGAGTGGGCTCAGTGTACGCAAGACTCGCAGAGATGATTGTTAGTTTGTAAAATCTGACTGTCATTCGCGTTTCACGTCAGCGGGCTGTGAGGGCAAACAATTTCCCTTTTGGACTAAAGCGCAAAGCTCTGTCAGACAAACGCAATCCCTAGTGGAAAAAAGCAAATCAAAAGGAACAAAAAACCTCTCGTAAGCATGAACAGGGTTAGAAATAATTTCACTAGCAGAGGAGTAGCTCGCTCCACATTACCTTACTGACGGACTGTTGCCTGAAGGAAATAAGTAAGTGGCCATTTTCGAGCTAAGGCCGGTCATCGTTCCACGGAAAGTGTCCTGCAGTTCCCAGTAGACTATTTTGGATCAATTCCTTTCCAAATCGGAATTCACATCTAGCCCCCTACTACTACTATGCAGGTCTTCTTCCATGACATGACCAATGCGTCAGCACAAATCCCGCTCAAACTGCCCCAATACGAGGATGGCTAGATAATGTCTTAATTTGCAACCACTCACACCGCGTATCTCTTCAGGCTTACGCATTCTACTCACAATGGCACTATCGCGCTGGCGCTTTCGAAGATTAGTCGTCTTAACCTCTGCCCTGGCTTTTGTTTTTATTTGCGCAGTCCAATGGTCTCATACTGAAGCTCTAAGTGCGGAGCGTGGATACCCCCTTCTTTCTAAATACATACAAACTCAGACGGGAAAAGGGGGAGGTGAGTGTCGTCGCACCGTCGCAATTCCTGCTGTGCGACAATCGTGACTAACACAGTCCCAGCATGGCATATTCCGGAAGAATGGATTGAAGATCCGACGACTCACCCTGAGACAATCGTGGACGCAGCAAAGCTAGCCACATACCGAGCCACATCGTCGATCGAGAGAAAGATACCACATTCCGACATCCCCCTGATTGTTCACCAAACATGGAAAAATACCCAAGTTGAGACATGGTCGCCTTTGATGCGCCGAAGCGCGACAAGATGGCTGCAGGCTGTTGAGGAAAGTCGAATGGCGTACTTTCTCTGGGATGATGAAGGTATAGCGCAGTTCGTCAAATATTTTGAGCCTGAGCTAGCGGAGCAGTTCTATTCCCTTCCTAGCAATGTGGAAAGATCCGACGTTTTTCGTATCTTGGTAGCGAAATGGATCGGTGGGATTGTGAGTATCTGAATGTGATTCCCTACAAAGCGATTCGGCCTGATAGTCTAATTGATATTCGTTGCTGGTAGTACGGCGATATGGACACCGAACCACTTCGAACCCCTTCATCTTGGATTACGACAGATGATCTTCAGAGCTGGGATGATTCGGAGACAAATCGAACATACAAGGCAGCTGGCCCGATACGAGCAATCGTGGGTCTAGAAGCAGACTGTCCTCCCGAGAGCGATGCGTACTGGCGCATGGGCTACGCCGAGCCCGTTCAGCTTACACAGTGGTCTCTTGCGGCGGCGCCTGGACATCCTATTTCCCAGACGTTTCTCGATCGTCTCTCGACTAATCTCAAGAACACAACATCTAAAAAGACGCACCAGAAACATTCCCAGGAGAAACAGGCAGCGCTGAACAGTATAGATCCCCTCCTCCTTACGGGGCCCGCAGCCTTTACAGCAGCCGTGAAGGAATGGCTGGCAACAACTACTGGTCTGCGATGGAACGCCCTATCCGGATTGGAGGATGGAGGGCAAAGTAAGGTTGTAGGAGATATCTTGGTGCTCCCAATCACTGGGTTTAGGTAAGTTGTGGCTTTTCTACCTTAATCTGTGTTCCCAATGCTGATAGGGGCAGTCCGGGAAGAGGCATATATGGAAACATGGGTTCGAAGTCCGTCGACGATCCTTCCGCACGCCTTTTCCATCATGCACAGGGTTCATGGAGAAAAACTGACTTTGTGGTCGAAGTCGGGAAGTTTTGTCGCACGGTATTTGGGCTATGTAGGGATTGGCCAAAAGTATCGTATGTTCCAGAGTGACAGGATCATACATACTTACAAGCTTTGGACTAATGTATATGATTCGTAATTCTTCAAACTTTATATTCTGTGAAGATCCGACAATGTAATTCTCATGTCAGGTGCTATTTGAAGGCGTTGGTTCAGAAGTTTGACCGAAAGTAGTGTAAAACTTAAAGTGGAATAACGGGAGCTTGATATCGAAAATCCCTCAATTGTTTGTTAATTTCTTCTCTAACCGTGCAGTACATGTCGAATCAGCATGGGAGACTTGATGGGTGGGCCTCCTAGTAGTACGGTATGTAGTGACAGCCAGGATGAAAATTCAAGATGATCGAGGCCATTCCACACAGCACCGTGGTTTGGTGGGGCCGAAGAAATACCACTACGGTAGATGCTACAGGCAACCAACGATCTCAGTAGTTTCGCCACTGTTGGTTTAAGATACTCGCCCGTGGGACTGTTAGTCAAGATGGCCCCTCTGCTGGGGCTAAAGTTGAGGGATTTTAAGTCCTCGGAGAATTCTCACCCAACATGCTCGGAACCTTTTCCTCTGCAGGGTAAGACTGCTACTACTATACTAACTACTACTAGTACATTCCGAGCTAAAATAAGGGTTGCCTGATAGGCAGTCACATTAAATGCGCACAGATTGGTCAGAGAAGCCAAGCCTTCGCTAAGCCTTTGGGGTGGATCGCCAATCAAGCCCTAATCCAGCCTTACCCAGACTAACCATGGTTCCAGACCCCACTCGTTGACCCTGAATAATTGTCACTCGACAAAAGGTGAGACGCTGACGGGGCCCGTGGATTCCGTGCGCGACACTTGCTTTTAGACAAGGGAATCTAGTAAGGAATATTCGCTCAACTCCATACTTGTACTACTCGTTCGGGTAATATTGTTCATTATCACTATCATGCGTGTCCTCTGGTTCTTGAAACGTCTCAGTCGCATGGTTAGAGGGCAGAGCTGTAGGCGTCTGGCATTTCCCCTTACTCTCCTCATAATAGTACTTTCTCTTGGACTCTATCTACTGCTTGCTTATCCGCTAGCAAACGATCCTCGGCTTGTTCCGGTCGCCTTCCAGGAAGCTAGAAGTATCCTCCTGGTGACGGCACACCCCGACGACGAGACACTTTTCTTCAGTCCGACAATCACCTATCGCCAGAACGATGCAAATGTAAAGCGCTCATTATTGGTTATATCTTCGGGTTGGTAGATGGTAATTAACAGAAACAATGGAGGAAACATCTAATAGCTGAATAGGTAATTACGATGGACTTGGAGACAAGCGACAAAGTGAGCTTCACAGCAGTTGTGAGCAACTGCGCATCTCCAAGGATCGATGTGTTGTTCTAGATATTGCGGAACTGCAAGATAATCCGAAGCAATGGTGGAACGAAGACATGGTCAAGGACCTCGTTTCCACTTATAAGGAAAAGTGGCATGTTGATCTGGTATGAGCTCTTATTAATGAGGTACACGTCTTCGCCAATTCGCTGATGCCGTCCTACAGATCATCACATTTGACAATGGCGGTATATCAGGACATATCAACCATCGATCCGTCAGCGCCGGTGTGCGGTATGTTTGTTATTAAACCTGCGCATATAAAAGTACTCTGCTAATACTGTGGTTAGTAAATATGTCCAATCCACACCAGATGCGCCCGCCGCATACATGCTACAGAGTACACCACTTCTACGAAAATACTCCTCACTTCTGGACCTAATCCCCACTTCGATCCCATTCACTTGGCGCATCCTTAAAGCACTTCTCACCACGCCAGTCGGTAGACAAGGCGAGCATAACACTGTACATGACGTCGTTCCATTGTCTGCATACAATAACAAAGCGCTTATTGTTAGCTCATGGCGAACATATCGAGTCTCACGCGCGGCATTCAGTCAGCACGATAGCCAGTATTCGTGGGATCGTTCGTTCTATCTGGTGGTCAGCCGGTATATGTGGTTCAACACATTGGAAAGGATAATCTAGTTTTTTTTTACTACATTTGCGCAAAGGTTAACGATACGACGAAAGGATATAGTTTAATTTGTATATATGCTAAATAAAAACACAAAAGCGGATTAATATATATGTATACCAGCCCCTAGTCCTGCCTCACTTAAGCGATCTTTGCCATCCACTTGATCGCAAATGACGGCAAGCGACGTTCTTCGTCATCCACCTTTGGTGCACGCCTCCGACTAAGGCAGAGCAGTATAATTACCGCCGCACTACCCAAGAACAAGATGAGGCCAGCAAACAAGACCCGCTGATCGAGATCTTTGAAGAACTGGATCAGCCGCGCATCATGCCCGTGCCAGGAAGAAGAGCCGAAATGTCGGAAAAGTGGCGTATTGACTACACCATTGAGCATGTGCATCTTGGGTTGATCAGGAGGTCCTGCAAGAATGCGGAGGTTTGTGCGATTGGATTGCAGAGTGAATATGGTTCTAGAGAAGGAAAGTTAATTAAGGTCCTTGGTTCGCTACATTAGTATTGCGACAGCACTTACGACGCGTAGTGGCAACCTGTACTGAACATTACGGTCGCATATGGTAAAAATGGCCAGACTTGGTTGTATACCGGGAGGTTTTCAACAAGAGCATGGACATAGGGGTTGTTGGGCGCGGCGAGCATCATGCCGATTGAGAACCCAGCGGGATGCGCAGCTGGAGCTACGAACTCGAATCGACGCAATGGCTCCAGCGATCGCTTGCACGCCAGGTCAAAGTCAAGGATGGCACCTATGAATAGTTATGGTAAACAATCTGATCGCGTGTTGCGCAAGGGGCGCCGACATCATACCTCCATACTTCTGCAGAACCATGTAGCGCAATGCATCTACGCGTTGTACGTTGAATGGGTAGCGGGTCCACATGTCATAGAGATGGGGATAATTCTCTCGAACGAAGCTGTCTGCATTGTCGTCCGTCCAAAGATGTGCCTCCCAGAATTCATGATGCTTGAGACATTCGGCTCTAGCATCCAGCCAGTTCTTTGGAGGTGAGCTCGATCCTAGATGGATATGGTGTATCCTTCTAGGTATGTATGGTCGTATGCCTGTGGCATATGTAGAGTAGTTGGCATCGTAGTCTGCGAATGTGACGTCAAAGTCGTCGTGTTGCTGCGATATAATCGCATCTGCCGAGGATGCTTTCCATACGAACGGTAGCCGAAGGAGGTAATATAGCCTGAGTAGCGAAGACGACGACAACCATAGCAGAGTCAATGCCAGAGTGCCCAGCACAATCAATCTTGCCCGATTGCAAACCATAGTGACCCAGTATTGCCTGCGCCAATCAATGCCTTGCTATGGAAGAAGGTGTTTTATTAGTTCGAGATTCATTGTACTACTGAACAGCGCTGTTAATACATGGCCGTCCCACTTGAGATTGAGGAGACCCTTGTTTCAATTAGCCTGATCATTGTGGCATTGGCGGCTGGCAGCATTAATACGAGACGCAGTGACCATCGAGTAATCAAAATTCCTGTTGGAAAATATTGCACGCTCTGCATGGGAACACGTACAGGGTTAGGAATTGGGATACTGGTTCTTCTATCCATTGGACTCAGCTCCACTTTCTCACCCTACTGAGATCAAATTATAGGAGCTAGAGGTCAATCTGCCAATATTTGGCCACGGTAGCCTGACCTCGAAACGAGTTGTGAATGTTGTCAAGCCGCTACATTTACCTACTACGTACTAGCCGCAGTACTATTACTTCATGACTTAATTTTGAGAATGATTTCTTTCCGGCCCCATCTCATGAATGATATAATACAAGGGCCAATATCCCTTCCGGCCTGTCCATCCCAAAATAGAACGATCACTTCGCCAGCTAATAGGTCACCCACTGCTCATAGTCAAGGCTCAAGAACGCCCTAAGCGAACCAAGCAGATCCCGTCCCAGGTTTGCAGAGAGCCTGTTAAATTTCGGGGGTCACAACAGCGGCACAATCCAGCCGTAATTCAGACGTGTCTCGAATAGGGTTCGAACCATAAGCGCAAAATACGGCTGCCTACAAGATCGGGGAGAAAATCTCTGTCTCTTCCAGCTAGGGAGTAGGAACCCTCGGACCCCGAGACCCACGCGTACCAACGTTAAGGTAGGCCGGATGGAAAGCTTAGCTTAGTCTAATTTCCAACAATGCCTAGTGAGAATCTCATTGTTGCCTGGACGCACAATGCTGCGCCGTGGGCGCTAATTTCCCTAATAAAGAGTAAATCGTCGGTAGGCTCGGCCTACAGGAAATGCCCTCACCCGCTGACTCAGGCACGATATTAGTATGAGAAATTAATCATCCTTGTTATTAGCTCCAAGTGTCCTGCATCCACCAGGCCCCATAAAGGGTCCAAACACTACTACTAATGTCATTTCAAGTTTAGCTGAATTAAGTAGCCTAGGCCTCCTGATCAGTGCAAGTGCGCCTATAAAATCATTCCTTACGGCATCTGAGGGGTCTGGCTTACATTACTCTTTCGGGACTTAGAGTTGGGTATTAAGTAATTTCTCATACATCAGAACAATCCATTTTATTGCTTTTGTCACGTAAGCACTAAAGCGCGGACAAACCTGTGCCTCGCTGACCTACCTAGTTGAATCCACGCTAGAATGCTCTCGACCCCTTTTCGGTCCTGGGCCTTGGCTAGATTATGATTGTTCCTACGTTAGTGTCGTCCCGTCATAATGGCCAAATTATGTGGCTTTACCTTGTCGGTACTGGAAATAAACTGTGTGTCATCCTATAACGTATGGTGAGATGGCTGATCCTTCGAGACCCCCACTGGCTAAACATCATTCTCGGGTATAAGATAAGCGAGGATTGTGTAGATGATGGAATGAAACTAGAAGCGCGGGTTAGATGACCAGGAAGATGCAGAAAGCCAACTTTGCTTGGCCGCAATCCTGTCCTCAGAAGAGATGCCCAAAAATACATAGATCTGGAACCAGGATAGCATATCGCCATGCTGACATACTGTCTACTATCTTTCGGTCCTTTAATTTCATAAAGCTCTGTATATGTGTCTTTGATTGAACGCGGTATCTAGAGCGTCTCGGTTTTCTGCAAAACTGCTGTTCCGCTGCAGTGAGTTTCCCAATGGAAGCATAACAGACACGACATTCAACTCACCGTTGTCGTCGTTTAATATACCCTAGTGGTTACCCTAAAAAGATTCCTTGATGAATCATTTCAAAGTAAGGTGATATATGCAGTCCTTAAGGCATATGGGTTCATTATGATAACAGATAATCATATTGGTTTGACTCGCTCTGCAAAAGGGGCCTCTTATGACACGGCTCCAAAAATAGACGCTGATACATGACGCTCGTCGAGTTTTCCATATTAGCTTTTGGGGTTTTTGGACGGTTCATTGATCGTTCACTGCACTTGACCATTTATTGTGCTGCAGAATAATTTGCCTAATCTTGTCACAAGTATCCATATAGAATCGTTTGGCCTCACCCTGGCAACGAGCATACATCTTAAGGCTCTCACAAGACGGCGATCAAAATATACTTCAAAAACTTGGCCCATACGCCTGACGTGTACAAGATGACATTACACTATAGGAAATAAACACTGTTGCCTGAAGCGACGATGTCGGCTTGGCCGTTGTTATCCGGGTCAAGCATTTCAGCTGATACCCACGGTTTACTACAAGATTGCTTTTCACTCGCGACAGACAGCTCTTCGACTCCGGAATAAATTGGATTTAGCAAAGTTATTCGAAGTCAAGTTGTATTCTCCCAACAGCCCTATTATCCTAGTATGAATGGTTATAAAATCTATACTAATCTTAACCAAGTAGGTGTGATCCACGACTTTCTCGTGGGGTGCTTCCGCGAGACAGAGGTATGGCCTGGTACTCTGCAATCACAAACTACGCAGATCAGTAGGCCCTTGCAACAGGAAATTGCAACATATGACTCATAGCCGGAAGGCAACTATAGGTGTTAGAGAGCCCTGTATACGCTATCAGAATAGGAGTCAAACTATCAATGACGTGACTTTCTTCACTTCTAACCCTCAGTTGATGCCCTAGTGACCCCCATATCCATTTCGAAGAGGGCTGCCGTGCAGAACATGGATCACTGCACGATTGCGTATCCACTCTATCCAGGCAGCGACGTTTCCACCATTGCTAGAGAGATCAAGTCGCCGCGGAGAAATGCCTGTGCCAGATACGAAATTTTAAAGACTAGCCGCAGCCAACGGGGAGACATTATTCTCACCTGTGGGTAGGTGACGAGCGCGTTTTATCCGTCGTTCATTGGGATGGAGGTGTTCCATCAGGGAAGTAGGCAGCATGATTCGACTGCAATGCGCGGACCTTTATTGATAGTACTTCGTAAATCCTTGTTTGAAATAATGCAAGGAGATAATATAAGAACAATCCCCTATCTGGCTTACTGTACACTCGACTGAAGAGAATCTCATTCCTTACCTTTATAGTCGCGCCAGTTACTAAACCTCCTTGATGGACGGAGAAATTGTTAGATGTGCTACATTAGTACCAGTGGCATCAAGCGACGGAATGTCGGAATGTATTCCGGGCTGTAGGAACTTTGCTAAGGATATGCACAGTATTGGCTAAGGACCAAGTAACACTCTAACATATGAAAGAGATTCATGATACCGATCTACTAGACACACGTCCCTGCCAAATATGCATATTCTGATGCTCATAATGAATCGATGCTAAACTTGTATAGGGCTAATGGTGGCACACGCATTGCGACCTAGTATGAGTTTCTCGATTCACCAACGGCTACAGGGCTGTCAAGGGCATATGAATAGCCAATTGCTCTACGCATATCTACAATTAGCCCTACAATAGAGCCTTTATATTGTCTGAGGTCTCTTTCGGCATGTGAATGCTAGTGAAGACCACCCGTCGGTCAATTGTATTTCCAAACAAACTATTTTTATTGATTAAAAAAGAAAAAGCGTTTTTGTGTATTTGCGATTTATCGTTTTTGCATCAGGCCTGTGATCGTATGGGGACCAGAAGTTAAGTTCCCAATCCACAATGCCCATTTGATGGCAGCCTTCAGGTTTCTTACTGCTTCATCTTTTCTTAGATGCGCGGTTAAATCTCATTATGGATCCACTTTATTTCCGTGGAGTTCGGAAGGTCGTCGAGACGGAAGCCTATGGTCCGCTACCTACATTCATGGTGCCCTTGAGGGATACGTCGTCCATGTGGGGAGCTTGTTTTGCTAATTTATTTCCAGGCTTTTGAAAACGTCTGCCTACCTGCATCGCTACCGGGTGGCATTTTTGGGCGCCGGGGCTTTGCCATTACATAACACCAGAAGTGGCGAACTTGCTCCAATCGACGTAATGACATATCTTTTGAATTTAGATTGATCATGCATAGAGGACAACAGTAAGAGTGTAAAGATAGAACCGTCATTCATCGATAAAGCTATACCCAAAAAAGATGTACATACGAAAATAGTTATTTCGAACTCCCAAATATACCCTAGGCAACACCCAATTACAACTTCTCAACTGTAGTGACCTCTTCATTCCGAGTCTCAGGACCTTCCCGACCACTTTCACACCTCTTTCCACATGACCAGTACGCAGCAGATTTGCGCACCATAACCCCAATAAGGCAAATGGCACCACCCGCCACAACACCAAGTAAGAACGGAAGAATAGCCGGGTAGAAGACACGCAGGATATCCACTATAGGCACCCTGCTGTGTCCGTGGCTACTCGTTACATACGAGTACCCGTCGGAACAATGCGATTTACAAGGCCGCGACTTGAACGCCGACGTGAATGACCCGTAACTCTTCTGGCCGAACCTCCGGCCAGCATCGAGCCATTTGTGAGCCTGGGACTCGGACTTGGACTCGGATCTATGGCTCCGACCGGCGTGCTTCGTCGGAGGTGATGGTTCAGAAGCCGTTGAGTGCCCATGTCTCGGGGTGCTATTGCCTTGGCATTTTGAGTCTTTGGCACTGGGGTTTATCGTAATCATTGTGATCCGTAGTGTATCGTGAGTATCGCGGGAAAGTCCGATGGACAGCATATTGGCATCTGTTGGATGTCCGGACTCGTCGAACAGGCTGAGATCCAGGCGGAACTGGTCGGTTATCGGACCTGTTTGGAATCGCTGAACAGGGAGTATGTTCATCCCATACCGCAAAGTGAGGGTGTCGGGATCAGTATTCTGTGATTTCGAGTGTTTCGTAGCGGTCAGGCGCATCGGGAGGCGAGCTGGGAGAATGGTGTTGTTGTTCACCAGTAGCGAGTCGTTCTCGGTGGAGAAAGCCAATGCCTGGAATGTCAATCTTGGTGTAGGCTTTGGTCGTCAGAAGCACTTACGAGGTAGTGGTCTGAGCTGGAGCTCTCAGTAGGGTTGCTTCCGCAGATTGACGACGTGTGGCATGGAAGATGGATCTCATGGCCGGATGCAACTGGGAAAGACGAGCGCGATTCATCATGATTCGAGTTTGAAGTGGCATCGTGTGGGCTGGGTGGCGACGTAGCAACGCACCCTATGAGCCAGAGACAGGCCACGGAGGGGGTTACAAAACGCATAATGAAGGGGGGTCAAGCGTTGCTTATCAGTTGCGGTAGTAATAATGGTCGTAATAATCACTTTTGTGATGGTTGTCCTGGATTCGGTACCATATCAACGGGTTGTATGGTCGGACTGTAAATGATTTGAGACCCAAGTAGGGTAAGTAGCAGTCATGTACCGTGCACGTGTTCACAGAGTTGGATGCGCACAGACGGCCCAGAGATAAGATGAAGAAACTTCCAACGGTGTCTGGAACCATGATTCAGATGCGACACTTACTCTGTTGCCTATTCCACAACACGGGATGGTCGGGGTCCTCGGGTTCCGTCCACACTGGCAGTAAAAACCAATACTTGATTAATCTAGCGTTTACAGTGCAGTCGTGCGATGATTGAAGCAGATAATTGAGGGTCATGCTTGTAATAAACAAGCTTTAATCGGAATTGCACTGTCCTCTTCTGGGCTGGCGAGGCATTTATCGCAACAAATCAAGGTGGAGCTGGTTGCATGAACCTTAACTATCTCAGGACTTGGACTGGTAAGGTTCCTCTAGATGAGTATAATATCCGAACTGAACTCTAACCACGTATAACCCAAGGCTAGTGAACAAAATGCTGGGGCTAATGCAAGTGATTCCCGTTGAGTTGGAGGCTAACCGAATGGTCATAGGGCTTCGCAAGATGTAAATTCGAGGATATATTATGTGAAAAGCAAAGATGGTTAAGCCGATTACTATTCTACCTGACTAGGGTCATAATGTTGTCCCTCGGTACTAAAGCGATCTCGAAGAGAATGAAGAGAATGAAACTCTCTTGTGTTGGACTTCTCATCTCTCAAATTCTCCAAGCGTTCGATTTCCTTTTTCAGCTCTTGGATATCATTCTCAATCTCATGGCGGGGGGCCACCCAGTACTTCAACTTGTAAATCGCAGCAGAGATACACAATAGTGCAATGGACACTAGAGGCGACCACTGGCCAACCTGTTGTGGTGTCTCTTGGGACGGCCCATCGTGATAGATATAGTATTCGATCCAAGCCACGAACGCAATAACGGTGAGTGGACTGACAACAATGCTGAATACTATGGCACAGATAATGATGACATCAATGGTCAACTTTGCCCACAAGCCCATCACCCGCAGAGTGAAAAATCGCGATGCGCGTTTCCATAATGGTAATTTCGTTCGCGATTTCTCTAACATACTTTCTCGATGGTCTCTTGATGTATGAACTGCGGCGTGAAAATCTTCTTTCAAGCCTCTGATGATATTCTTTCTCTCCTTCCAGATCTCCCATACACGCGATGAAGGGACCCGAGAATGGTACGGTAATACTCTGATCATCATTAACAGGACATTCAGGATCATGCTGAGTGCGATCAGACTGTAAATGTATCGCTGAGAGTAGATAACCTTGCCCCAGAATTTATGGCGCCTCGTGAATCGATTGTCTCCTGATGCTACGGTTGCCTGTAGTGAAGTTTGCTGACGTAGCACCTGGGTGGTGTTGAAACACGGATAGAAACAGACATCATTCAGCTGAAGCAGCAATGAGGCATTGTTGAAGATGTTCCATACACTGTTATTCCAGGTCGATGTGAGCTGCCATGACTCCCATCCATCACTTGATACGGGTGATATCGGAGGCAGCTCTGGTAGACAGAAGGCGTATTGAATCGGGGTTTTCTTCAGCCTGGGCCAGTAGACCAGGGAGCATATTGATCCCGCGAACATAAGAACGTTCCACAGCGTGAATATAATAGAACTTATCCGTTCTTTAGCGAATACACGGGACCAGCATTGGAGCGGTAGGAACACGAGATACGCAGTCACCACGATAGAAAGCACCGCGTCTGCGTCTAGTTCTATAGCTGCAGGACTGATGTCAATTTCGTTGGTCTCAGTGACTAGCGCTGGAAAGTCATCCCATAGGCTGGTATTATCAGGAATCCTGGGAATAGAGACTGTTTGTGGGGTGCGATGTTTTGTGGAGCTGGAGACCAAGATGAACGCTTGAATCGCAGCTGTCCCGGCATATGTAGCTGCGGCACCGAGAAAAACATCTGCCAGCCAACCAGTCCAGCGTGTGACACACACTGCCAGGAGCAAAGCGTAGAAAAGATATCGTGGACACGAGTCATAGCTCGTGCTAATGGGGTAGGTACAGAGCACCTCTTCGACGACGAAGAGTGGCGACCGGTCTGTCGCGTTCATCTTGCTGGTGATCTTTAGAGGGCTATAACATGCCTGTTTGTTTTCTCTTCTTCTCTTTTTTTTTGTCTTTGGAGCTTTTTTCCTCAGTGATTGTCCGTCGTTAGAGGAGCAGGTTCAGGGGGATTATCGTCCACTATCGAAATAATTTCGTGGGCGGTCTGAAGAATTGAGCGAAACTTTATCTACTTCTGGCTATGATGACCGAATTCGGCAATTCAACCGCGGGAGATCGACGACGCTATTTGGGACTAGCGCCAAGGCTCAACGTGGCGGTGGCTTGATCCTCACGTTTCAACTCAGCCACAAACCCTTTTTCTGGTCCAACTTTTCTCTTTTCTGCCTACCACTATGTACGGAGTTAGTCCATCCAGTTGTGGGTTTTAATACTTTGTCTATATATATTTATGTGACGCCATTTGACTTGGCGAAGTCCCCTCTTGGCCAGCTCGCCATTGCATTATACAATGTGGGTCTAGTGGCGAAATATATATCCAGGCACCTGATTCGATTAGAGAGACTAATGTTGCAGAGTAGCACGCCATAAAGTGTACATACAACACGCAAAGCCATGATGCATAAGACTTGAAGAATAGTGAAGTTACTTGACTGAAAAAAGACAAGGCATCTCACCACCTCCTGTTAGGCTTGTCTTGAAATGCCCAATGTCGTACATAGTCCCTATCATATCCCAGACTCATACGGCCCATTTGTCCCTCTATACTGCACTCCATAGGGATTGACAGAGGCATAATCGTCCCATTTCTCGCAAGTTTCTCTCAGGAGCTCCGGATTTAGGAATTTCCAGAACTCAGCTTGCCGCTCAACAATCTGCTGCACGAAACCCGCAGATGAGTGAAAGCCCATATGGCAGTGTAGAAGCCACGCCCCGGGATTATCGGTCAGAAACGCTATCACCAAATACCCTCCGTTACTCTGGGCCGGTAGTAAGGCGACATCCCGTCTTGGAGGGTTATGGGTTTGCAAGGGGATACTTTTGGTGAAAGGCCCGACACCTTGGGCGAGAATATAAAAGTCGTGACCTGACAAGTGGCGCGATTATTAGCTCGTTGAACGAAACATAGAATGCAAGATGGATGCTAAAAGAAGGGAGACTTTACCATGAAGATGGATCGGATGTGGGACTCCCTGGTTAGTGGTTATGATGAAAATAACCCATCTGTTTGCTTCGGGAAGTTCAATAGCTCCAGGGTCAGTGATTGTGCTCTTCGTGCCGGTGGTGGGGGAATGCTGGAGGGTAGGGTCCCTCCAAGAAACGTTGAAGGCCCGCCCGCCGATGGTCCATAGAAATATGCCAGAGTTCCCGGCAGCAGTGGGAGCGACTGCATCGTTAATTTTGGTTGCGTTGGAGATCATGGCATCAAGGGTGACCCAGGGGACCAGGTCTGACATTGGTCTGTCTAGACATTGGGTGTCGTCTCCATAATCCCATTTAACAGTCATTGGCTCGGCATCATCTTCTGCCCCTATATAATGAAGAATGCCTTTGATGTTACTACCGGTCGGAATATTAGAACAGGATGATTGAGGAACGGCCCTGATCCAGTAGTTATCCACGGGTTGGTCTGCTTGGACAATAATATCGTAGCGCTGACCCATTCCGATCGCAATGTTGGTGGTTGTGAATGGAATAATTGGCACAAAATCACTGGCGATAACCGTTAGGTTGTGGTCGTCTATTGAGAATTGGAAATGAGCGTGCATAGCGGCGTTCACAAGGCGAATCCTATACTTCTGCCCAGGGACGAACTCTGTCTTGAACCTTTGGCCAACTGTATCACCATCACGATTGACCCATACGTTGGTCATATTAATAAGACCAGTATCCATCACAGGTGTAGCAGGGTTTGTGATCTCGCCCATATACATTTCATTGAACGTGCGATGCGACCAGTCATTAAGAAATAGCACACCAAGGTCTTCGTCGTACTCCGCTGTTGCAGGGCCATGAATCACAATGCCGCCAAACACTCCCTCCCATGACTGAAGAGAAAAATGGGAATGATAGAAACTTGTTCCATACTGCTCAGCCTTCCAAGTATAGGTATAACTCGTTCCCGGGGCAATTGGGCACTGGGTTACCGAGACCGTGCCGTCCATTTGGTTATTAAGAAACTGTCTGACGCCATGAAAATGGATGCTGGTGCCATTGTTTTCCAGGCTGTTTCGTACATGGACCTTGACGGTGTCTCCCCAGTCTGCCTCGATGGTGGGGCCTGGATACTGTCCATTGACAAGCATCATCGGCCTATCGATGCCATCGGGGGCTGCTGTGACATTGGTGATGTCAAACCAGTACTCTCTCACGAAGCCTGTGGCTGGGGCTTTGGAATAGTAGTTCGTGTTGATATTGAATTTCTCGTTATCTGAAACTCCCCCGGATAGGAGACCTGGCCTAGATGAGAAGGGGCCTCTAAACAGTGGTGTGGTGTGCTGATAACTCGCGGCAAGCACGACGAAGAAGAGTGGGAGAAGTATGTTCATCATGCTATAAGTGAGAACTCAAAGCAAGTCGAACTTTCGTACGAGTGTGATTTGTTAGTTCAGTTGACCTGCCATAGCTGACGAAGCGCATTGTATATGTATAGGATTGGTGCAGAGGCCGCTCTTACGGCAATTGATGCCGCAACACCCCTACTCCTTGCTGTGCCCCTCGAAACCCCTTAGTTGCAATGTCAACATGACATCGGCGTACCTGCAACAGCTCTACAAGATCATTGTGACCCATCACAAGGGAACTCCTTGCCAGGTAGGCAAAGAAGTACTCAATACCAACCTGTAACTGGCTCTGGAGGATCCTGATGGCTGATTCTTCTAGGTCCAATGTGGTGATATTACGTGCGTTGCTCACCATTGTGTGCTGGCAATGACAAATTAGCCCATCGAGGTTGACAATTAGGACCTTATTACTGCGCCCTGATGACTGGAGGCGGCGTCGAGACCACAGCACATGATACAAATATAGACTATTCAGCTGGTGGATGTGCAGGAATTCTAGATATCAAGCCTCTATCAGATGTACTCGGAAGCGTGGGTGATGCCAGCCCTCAAGAACCTTACATCCCTGTTCATGAGGCGGCTACGGGGGTTAAAGATAATTATGAGTGATGTGGCAGAGACAGACCTGAATGCT
Organism: Aspergillus tamarii; assembly: GCA_030556085.1. Taxonomy (NCBI): domain Eukaryota; kingdom Fungi; phylum Ascomycota; class Eurotiomycetes; order Eurotiales; family Aspergillaceae; genus Aspergillus; species Aspergillus tamarii. The sequence continues at coordinate 1,873,195 of JARVTJ010000006.1, forward strand.
ACATCAGGGATACCTACATGATGGAGCTGAACGCAGGACAATACGACGTGGTTAATACGGAAGTTATTTTACTATTACATCAATGTGATTAAGCTTCGCCCGATGTCGCACGTAGTTTGGTGGCACAAACATTTATATTACTCAGGGGAACCCGTTTCACAACTAGAAGACCGTGCGTATAAGCCTTGCTGATGATATCTATAGTTTGGTAGCCCATTGGCTGAAACATGGCTGCTTATAGAGCGACCAAATATGTCAGGAACGGCAGCATGGAAGATCCTATAGCTTTCAAGAAGACAAGGAATACCGCACTTTTCGCAGCCATTCCCGCCAATACTATTCCCGGGCCCAGCTGACTGGTCATCCACAGCGAGAGAACAAGCCGTATCCTGCTAAGCCCTACATGATCAGTGACGCACGTGTAACTACCGGATAGTATATTAGCAAGGTGAAAGTAGTGGAATGATGGTTCGGCAGCTTTCCTTAATCTGAAAGGGACACGGTTGCGTTGTCCAACTAATATGCGATCGACATTTGGGGTTTCTATTGCCAAGGAACATATACGAGTCTGTACAACGCAATCACTTCCGAGTGGCGCAGGGCACAAGGCCAGCCTCACCCGGACAGACTTTAAATCAGACCGAAAATACCTGATATGATCTGATAAACCATGTCCTGAATAGTCTCATATCGTTCAGGGCCACCTTCCTGCTCCTACTATATCCGGGACTTTCTTGTACTGACTGGTTGTTGCCCGAAAGTCCCCTATATGGTTATCCCTCGCCTGAGGCCGGAACACCGCCGACATGCTTTGATTGACCTGCTGCCCCCAGTGGCCTTGGACGTCAGTGTCATCTCCCGTGGCAGTTTGTTCATACTCCACATTCCAGTCTGACACCCTACCCGACCTCTGATGGTGGTCGACCACCCACTGGTTCCAAGCAAAATTTAAATGCGTCGCCTCCACATCTAGCTGTGTGCCCTTGGTGCTCCGGATTAGCAACCTTTTCACAGAGAAAGAACATTTTACTGTGCGAAACACATAGTCCATATCTTTATTCGTTCTCCTTTAATTCAAAAGTGTACTCTTCGACCCTAGCGGTAAGACGCTATTGAGAAAGTGAGGGATCAACAAAGGCGACAGGATTGAGCATAAGGGAAGGAAGCTTAAAGCTCTGAGATGCCCGTCCAGCAGTAAACCAATGAGAAGGCTGAACAGTGATGGAAAATGATGACGGTGAAGGGAGTACGTTAGTTTATGTCCTTAGGACGACGGCCAGGTTAAGGTGACCATACATCCGGTGAATTGCGTATGGTGGTTCATTTTTATTTCGCGATTACGTAGTAAAAGTGCCCTACTTCATCTACAAACAGGCGACAATCTCATAAACAGCAATATTGAGACGCAGACCAACGAATGGATGTATAGTGGACGTTATCAAGTACGAGAAAGTATGGGGAATTCTTTCAATCATATCAAATTCAAATTCAAAATATAACCAAGGCCTTCAATGTGTACTCAAAGAGCCTCAAAAGTAAAAACACACCACAATAGAAGAAGCATGAAGCCCGGCACAAAATAATATGAGCAGTGTCTGGCTCTGGAGGGATTCTCCCCTAGCTATTATTTTGTAGCTGAACACTCTTCGACCGGTAGGTCCAACACCCTTACAAATCAAAAAGTCCATCTTCTCATGTCGGAGTCCTTCTCGGTTTCCACCCACCAGCGATACCCATCAGGCGCCTTTGCTAAGCCCCAAACAATCCACAGGACATTAAACCATTCAGTATTAGGCTCGGTCGGATAGGCTGCCATGAAATTGTAAATGGTACTTGAATTGTCAGACTTGGGGCAGATAAGAAAGGGAAAGGATACCGACATCTTGCACGCGGAACTATCCCAAAATAAGTTCGACACATCTCCGTAAGGTCGATACCCCTTGGCAACACATTCCCTTGAATTGGTCACTAGACTTTCTTCATGCATTGAAAATAATCACTTACTCCCACGCAGCTTTGAAGGCCTGTCGAATTCTATCACGCTCCCGGCGCCCTAGACCCCAGAACCCAGCAGAATCTAACTGCTCTCCAGGGGATATTTCGACGAGAAGATAGAGAATAGACCCTCCTGGAAGCATACATGTACTGTCTTGCAATTCTGTTTTCACACCTAAAAGACGTGCAGCTGATTTGCATTCCCTTGTCCGCAGAGTACTATAAGCATCTAACATAAGCTGTCCATAGGACGGAAGGTTGCGGGATGCCTGGAGGGCTAAACTATCGGGCCTCGCGCCTGCGTATGGAATTCTTAAATTGTGAGCACAAGGCCATGTGGAATGATTGAGGGGAAGATCATACTGCATGGCAATCCGCATAATAGCTAATTCGGTTGGACAATGTACATTTTGACATCTGAAGGTTCCGTAAGCGCCACTAATAGCATCTGGGAAGTGTTTAATTTCGCCTGCGCTGAACTGGTCGTTCTTATCGCGCAACTTTCCAGTCAGGCGCCAGTGACTGTTGGTGTCGGTAAAGGAAACGATTTTTCCAATCCAGCTCTCATCAAAAAACTCTGTCTCCATTTTGGTTTAGTATAAGGCCCAGGGAGTGGTATATTTGTGAACAGAGAAATAGGTATAGAAAGGAGAAAGACAGGGTATTTCCAGTTGACTGGTGTCACCGGCTTGCGATATGCAGTTCCGATATACGTATTGATTAAATCAACACATGTTTAATCTCCCTAATGACTCCCACTAGTCTTTTTGCATTGTTGTTTACTATATTTACGGTTTGGATAACTTTCCAATTTAACTATTTGCCATATGATAGCCAAAAAGGTCGGGATGCTTAATGTACCCAGATATTTAGCACGAGATATATATGTGAAGAAACTAAACAAGTTAGAAAAAATGGCAAACATTTCAGTTAGACTATCTCGACAATGAAAACCTGAGAACCTCAACCTCTGAAGAAATAATTAAAGAAAGGAGGAAAGGACAGAGTATAAGAGGTTGTCAAAAAGACGTTCTCCGCAGAGCGGAAAACTTATAGTTCTCAATTTAAATACTACGCCTAACGTGTGTTTTCCGTCGTCATCTGGATTTATTTTGTATTTTACGTAAACCATGGAGGAATGTGGGGAATGATAGGTAAGCACTAATTCACTAGTAGCTGCTCAGCCTCACTTCCAGCTTCTCCTGTCTTTACCATGATGCAGGAAACTCCGCCAAGAACCTACCTACGTTGTGATTTCTCGACTATATTGTGGATAGAAAAATAGTATTTTGTCATTAAGGACCGCATAACGAAAGCCTTGGACGTTGACTGTATATTTTGCTCGGTAACACCAAGCATTATGCCGCTTTCCAGCACCTGTCAAAATTGTGCTAAGTCCAAGGTTCGGTGTGTACGAAATAGTGAAGAGTCGGATATCTGCTCTCGGTAATGGTGCAGGCGCGCTAATCTAGCTTATATACGATAGCTAATTAAAGATTTATAGATGTGCGCGCTTAAACAAACAATGCGTATATCGTGAGACTGGTCGGCGCTTCAGAGGGTTCAAAAAAGATCGGTAGGAAGCCCTCATGGAAGAATCAGGATATTGCATAGCTCACTTGACAGTACAGACAGATAGAAGCTCTTGAGTCGAGGATCAATGAACTCATTACCCATTCTGAATTAACTTCTGTAAACCAAACTACCCGTGGAAATGCTACGTATAACCTGAACGGGGAAGAAACAGAGAAAACCACGTTAGACGTCATTTCTCAAGGTCTAATTGATATGGAAACTGCGCAGTCGTTCGTTGATATCTTTAAGACGGACATGATGTTACATTTTCCATTCGTCGTCATCTCGCCGCAGGTCACGGCTTCAGATCTCCGGCAGCAGAAACCATTTCTCTTCTTGGCGGTACTCGCATCTGCGGCATATTCCAAGATGCCACTTCAGAGATTGTTAGGCAAGGAAATGAAAAAGGTCATTGCTTCTCGCATGGTTATGCATGGAGAGGTTTCGTTTGAGCTGCTACAAGGAATCCTGGTATTTCTCGCTTGGTAATTGTCCTTGGGAATAACCCGTTAAAACCATTCCCTGATATTTATTGACAGGTCCCATTACCACTCACGACCCCATCGCTACACACAGTTCCTACAGTTGGCCATAGGTCTTATGGTCGAGCTGCGGTTAGATCGGCCACCAGAAACGAAGACATGGAAGACGGCGATCAAGTTCAACAAGGAATATGCACTTGACGATGAAAGATATGTTCGACCATCCTGGGGCCTTGATGGGCAGAGAGCAGTTGTTGGGTGTTATTACCTGTCATCTACGTAAGCTTCTTATTCCCCCCCCCCACCTCCCCAGAGCATGTACCGCAATTACTGAGAGAGATGAGTTAGGATTGCCATTCTTTTACATAAGCCGTCTTGCTTCCCAAATATAGCCCCTTACCTCGAACAATGCTGCCAGTCCATATACAACGAAGGCGAAATCCCCCATGACAAATACATCTTACACATATTTCAGCTGCAGACTATTGCGGAAAAAATAAACAACCTGTCTTGGAATCACGGTGCGGAACTGGGAAGCACAGGTTCTGCGGCGGAGCTGTATGTCAGCAACATTAAATCTGACTTGGATAGACTACGCAGTCAGCTTCCTCTTGGCTTTTCTGAAACTCGTGAGTATCGTAAACCCTAACATAACGTCTTCAACAGGCTGAGAACTGCTTTCTTCAACCATTCAGCGGTTATGGCCATGCAGCTTTATAGCACAGAGCTATTTTTGTACCAACTGAGCCTCTCTCAGAAAAGCGCACAACCCTCTAGGTCGGGATATTCCATAGTCTCCGAGACTTGGTGGGACGAGATCTTCTGTTCTGGTATTACCGCGGCAGAGAACATTCTAAACATGTACATGGGGCTGCCGCTAGGGGGTGAACAGGCGTTCAACAACACGCAGTGGGTACAAATGGCGTTCTGCATACTGGTTGCTTCCCGGCAATTCGTCGCAGCTTCACGCATGGGAAAGGCAGCGCTAATTCCACAGAGTCGTACGTGGCCGGAAGCTCTAGAGAAACTGCGGCAGCGCCTAGGAGCATTATCTACAACGCAGGTGGACTTGGATGGCGATCGGGATGTCTTCGCTGACTTTGAGAAACGGGTTTGTCGCATCCAGGGTTGGTTCGACCGCAACTTCGATAGCTCAGAAGCAACCTTTCCTCCACGGAGTCTCGCAGAAAGACAAGACATAGGTCCAGAAGCTGCAACTGGACTGCCGTATGACACTTCGATTCTTTCCTTGGACATGTTGGGACACCCTTCACTGATTGGGGATGACTCCCAATTGGCCGCAGATATTTTCTTCCCTTCAACTCTTGAAATGATGACTGATTGGATATAACATGTTGTCTCGCCTTAAACAGCCTACAGAGATTTAGTCAGTTCTTGATTGTATACGTAGCACCCTGCTACTAATTTTACTTTGGTCATCATCATCTTTTGAGCTTTTCTTTCTAGCTTTTTCTTTATATATAGATTTCGAAAGTATTTTTTGTCCATCCTCTCCAATCCTGATTTTTAATGCTAGTTGTGGGTAAGGCCCCCTTTGTATGCGAGGCTGTGTTAGAGTTTGTGTCAAGGCTTGGTCGCATCTCCGATCCGATCATCCCAATGCTGGGGCCAGAATAGCTTCAGATTTGCACATCTCCGACCCGAGCAATTGGAAATAAATGTCCGACCCAAGCCGCCCAAAGACGACGTTATCTAGTCGAAGCATCAGAAGCAGTATGCTATGTCACAATGTCTAAATCATACTTCTCTATCGTTTTCACCGTTTTTTGTCTTTTTCGTGCCGTATCTTCATTTACTCCATGTCCGCTCTTTGGACCAGCATTCCCAGCACTCACGCTCGACAAGAACTCGTCAATACTGACACATGCCCTGGCCAACCTCACAAAGAAATTCGATGAGCTAAACAGCCAAGGATCCGGTTCCCACGGAGATGTCTCTCCTAATACCACTTCATTCAGTGTCTCGCTGTTCTCCACGAACGATGGAACTGCGAGTGACAGTCCATTCTTCTTCGACTATCACTACACTGCCCCTTCATTAAAGAGCTCATCCAGTCAGGTTCAATACGCGAGTCGGGATAGCATTTACCGCATAGGCGGACTTACCCAGATCTTTACTGTCTGGACTGGCCTGATTGAGGAAGGGGACACCATCTGGAACAATCCTGTGACGAAGTACTTCCCGGAGTTAGCTGCAACTACGGAGGATGCGAACGGGAAACAGGATCCTGTTCGGTATGTGGATTGGAAGGACATTACTGTGGGCCAACTAGCCAGTCATATGGCGGGCCTTCCCCGGGATTGTGAGTATCTCCAAAAGAAAATTCCAGCTGGCACCGGCCGATCTAACCAACTTTCCTCTAGACTGTGTGGATGATATACAGAAAGCGGGCTCCAGCACCGATGATGGATTACCACCATCAAATGGTAGCAGTAATTGCGCATTCAGTAATCGCTCTCAAGGCGGTATGACACTAACCCTCTCAATGCTGCAAATTCAACCCTAATATATCTACTCTCCAGGATCGCTGGCCATCTTAGCTCAACAACCGCCAGTTGCCCCTCCGGGAGTAACCCCGATCTACTCCAACTTGGGGTTCCAAATCCTAGGCTACATCATAGAGAGCATAACAGGCCAGCCATTCAACGACGTCCTCGAGAGTCGCATTCTCCAGCCACTCTCCCTTCGTAAAACAGGCCTACACACCCCTTCAAGCAATTTATCCGGAATCATCCCAACAGACCCCAAAAACAGCGTCTGGTCAACCCAATATGGTGGAGAGGAACCGTAAGTCCTCTACTCCTGACTCCATCGTCAAAACCAAACTAATCAAATACATAGAGCCCTTTCGATGTATTCAACAATCACCGACCTCTCTACCGCCGGAAAGGCAATCCTCAACTCAACCCTCCTACCCCAAGCCCAAACAGATCGCTGGCTCAAACCAGTCACCCACACGTCCAATCCAGCCAACTCCGTCGGCTACCCATGGATCATCTACAGCAGCGGTGACTATCCGAACACCTCAATGGTGGATATCTATACCTATTACAGCAGCATCAGCCAGTATAGTTCCTACATAGGTCTCGTGCCAGACTACAACGTCGGCTTCACCGTTCTCGCAGCGGATAGCGTTTCAGCGCCAGACTTGAATGCGCACGCTGATATCATCGGCGATATTATCTTGCCTGCGTTGATGAAGATGGCTGTTAAGCAGGCGGGTGCTCATTTTGGTGGCCAGTATACCTGTTCTTCTGGGTTTAATTCCTCGATCACTGTCTCTGTTGATGAGTTGCCTGGGATGATAGTCGAGAGATTCGTCAGCAATGGGACAGATTTCAGGAAAACCTTGGCTTCATTCATTGGGGTTGAAGATCCGGATGCGTTGAGTATCCGGTTGTACCCGACTAGACTGGTCTCACAGACAGGATCGGGTGGTTCCAGGGTGGCGTTCAGGGCAGTCTTGCAGGATAAGAATGAGCTTGCTGATGCTGGGACGCCGACTTGTGTTTCATGGATGGATGTGGATAAGTTGAAGTACCAGGGTCGTGCGCTGGACTCATTTGTTTTTGAAGTGGATGGTGATGGAAATGCTGTTGGGATTGAGGTCTCAGCATTGGAGCTGCAGTTGAAGAAGGGTAAGTAGGCCGACGCGACATATTTGTATCTATTGGCTTTGGCATTTATGTGGTGCTTGTTATTGTTGTCGAGGTATGCCCTGTATGGGCAATAGGAGGAACCAAATTGTACATTGTTTGTTTATTTTACTAATGATTCGAGTAATTCAAGGACAAGAGTTGTATTCGGGTCGGGTTTAGCGGGGAACCCGATAAACTCGAGTCCGGACAGACCAATCTTCCTATTTCAGCTGGAAGGGTCTGTATAGCGAATGAGTTAGAAATATGGCAGCAAAAAGCATGGGTAGAGGGAGCAACCATAATACGAATGAATCACTTTATATGGAGTATTTGAAAGAATGCCTATTTTTGATAGGTTTATTTTTTATATTTTTATTTATAAAGTTTATATATGTAACTCCCACTTAGATGAGCGTCCGGTGGGAAACTATTTCAATGAGATTTTCTCCCACGGGAAGGAGGTGCAGTTCAGGTTGTCCAGAACTTCGATTTAGTCCGGCGTATGTAAGGGCTCCTTCGGCGTACGGGAAAGATATCGTATTCAAAATACTCGGGGCAAATATATAGATATTGGAACAGAACGCATTACGTAAGGATATGAATTCCTTTACGCGATCAGAATCTATATAGTGTTTACATAGAGTTACTTTGTTTCCTTCCTTCTTTATCCCTTTAGGCTTATCGAAACTGTTCTTGCCGACCAAATTGGAATAAAATCCAAGCTGAAAGAATGCCTTATCAAGGAACTAGACAGGTAGAACGCAGCTGCACCCTGGAGTCAACCCGAAACTCAATCCTGAGAATGCCGAAAGGTTTCGGGCGATCGTTCTCCATGAAATAGATAAAGAACCTTCGAAGGATATATCCCTGGCGCACAGCGCAAGGTCTATAAGGACATGAAAGATGCAGCAAAAGAAGATGTGCGAGACGTTTCTGAGGACACTATTGCTAAAGTTTAAATGAAAGTAAATGCCATGTCAAAGCACTGCCGAAAGGGGATGGACTCAAAGTGGACATATCAACTATATATGCTTCCTCGGTGCAAGAATGATGTTACAGCGGAGGATTAAGAGTTACGGGCGGAAATGGAGGCTGTAAATAATTATAATAGTGATCTTTTTCAGCACCAATTTCATAGATTCTCATTTCGTAGTTGTAAGATCAGGCTTGTTAGCACAATAAGTATAGTGTCACAAAGTACTCGGTCTGTCTTACCTATCCACAAATCCCCAGAGGTGCAGACACTGATGAATTGCCCATGGAGATAGATGTAACTGCACCGGACAGGAACCTAGCATTACAATCTGACGGGAATTTTGCCTTACGGCTAGATAAGAATTACAATATGTACTCGAGGTAGTATTATTTCTACTAGCCAGCGATCGCAAAACACCTTACTCTTTTCGGGGATGGGTGGGCTACTATGATTAGTGAACCTGCTAGTTAAGAGGGATATATTCCCATCCCAAAACATCTTCCGAATTACCAAAGCAAGATATTTTCCCCGACCATAGATAAGAGACAATATCACGTTCATCATATGACATATAGTTCTTCTACAATCATCCGAAGAGACTCGCTGAGTCGGACGTTGGGATCTACCGCTCTACCTCTAAACGAATTAACATGGACCTATGCTTCAAGGACATACTTGACGTATAAAAAGAAAATTCATAAATTAGTCATTCCGTAACCCTGGATACAATGCTCATTTAAACAGTCTGGAGATGCGATGGTTCTGGAAATCCCATGCGTTGATGTCCTCATACCGGCAAGGCGTTGAAGGTGTAATAAACTCCTTGAACGGGAACAGCGATGCCGAGCGGTTCGGTTTTGCAAAGTATGCAATCGAGTACCGTTCAGGAATTACTGATTCAGAACCAACTTTTACAGAAGGCGGGTAGGTGACGCGGTGGCACGCAGCACGGAAAGTGTCGTTTGTCAGTCGCTGCATTGAGTCGCCAATGTTCAGAATGATCTCTGTCTTGTCTTCTGACTCGATGCCGCGGAAGACACCTGGATTTTGCTGATCCTCAACCTGAAGACCGCCAACAGAGTCCTGGAATAGCATGGTAATGCTGCCAAAGTCTGTGTGCTCGGCAATGCGTGTCGCGGTGCCGTCAGCCAATTCGGTTGCGGGAACCTCTGGGTAGTGAAGGATGCGGAACTCGTTCTCGGCTTTGTTGTGCAATGCTACCATTTGCTTTTCGTCGACACCGAGAGCCTTGGCGAGAGCAGCAAGAATCTCGAGCTCAAGCTTGAAACAGGTTTCGTAGAAATTTTCCATAAACTTGCGGAAGCCAGGGAGCTTCTCCTCTGGCACCCAGATGTTGTCTACCAATTCATCGTGGGGCGAGCCGAAGTCGACTGTTTCCTGTATGATCTTTAATATATTGCTCGGTCTGAATAGTACTGAGAGGGACTGTACCTTGATGTCACGAACGAAACGCCCCTGTGGGAGTCCCTTTTCGTAACCACTGATGCTCGAGATGGACTCCTGTCCAACGTAGCAATATCCGCGGTTGGGGTTTGCCTGGGGAGGGTGCTTGGCGAGCATTTTGTCTTCATGGGGAAGGGCGAAGAACTTGCGAGTCTGGGGAATGTCAGCTTCAACCTCAAGGCTTAAAAGGGTCGCTTAACTCACCCAGTCAAACAGTTCATGAACGAGTTTGTCCGGAAGACCATGGTTCTTCAACTTGACCCCTCCACGAGTCTTGAGGCCATGGAGCAGCTCGGCAGAGATTTGCTCCCTTTGCTCAGGAGTTCCCTTCAGCATGGATAGATCAAGAGCTTCAGACATTTTGACTGTGAATCGAAAGCGGACTTTGTTTGTCTTTGTGGATGTTTTCGAGTGATTGGTATATCGATAGCGATCTGGAGAGGGCCTGGAGGCTGATTTATAGATTCCTGCGACAAGAACAACATCGTATCTTCACGCAGAGATTATTGCTTCAGGAAGGCGATATCTAATCACCTGTTATTTTGATATCATCACTTTCCCTTCCCAATGATACCTCAAACTGCCTTGTAGTTTCCCGATTAGTCGGAGTGGGTCCGAGATCACCTTCCTCAACCACAGATCAACCAATAGGAGCTTCCGAATCTGTGTGGACCTCGAGCGCAGAAAAGGCAAGTGAATCGGGATGACTTGCCAACCTTTTGTTCCTGAGACTCCGACTCACATGACCAACCGAATCTCATCCATGAATCTCCACGCATATCCCACGAGGATGGCAACTCGCTGCTAGGTCAGATACTTTCAACCCCTGTACCAAAGGGAGTCCAGACCCACCTGTTCCCAGACCGACACTCGTGAAACCATACAAGACCTCCTTCCTTCGTAGAGGTATATACTGCATTAATCGCTGAGACTGGATGGCGAAATCGAAATCCCACGGCTGGAAACACAGGCAGCACCCAAGGCAGATACAAAAATATGGCTAGATACACTTCTACTATAGCTGCAAAGTGTAGGGCCTTGACAAATACCAGAAACATATATCCATTGGATAATACATATATAAACGACTACAAGCTCTCTATATAAGGAGATGGTCGCGAAGCCCGCGGAAGGTGAAGAATATCACCAGATACTCTTTGCGGCATTAAGTACAAGTAGACACAGAACAAGGAAGTAAGCAAATCCCAGATAATCGAGTTTAATTCGGCTGGAAGTTTTATGTATCTTTCTAGCAATATACAAAGGTTGTTATTACCCCTATTATCCTAGGAAATCCAAGATCATATAGTAATCACTTTAGAAGAAAGAGCATAACTTCTATATATTTCTCAAGACAGATCAGTCCAAAGAAGAAGTGCCGCTGCAGGAAGCAAGATCAGAAAGATGCAAGAAGTTGATAGATCCACCACTGCTGCTTCACAAAGACTGTGTACAGTGAGAGCATCCCTAGTCCTTCTTCGCGGATGCCTGTGGATGTGAATATGTAGACCTTCCACGTAACTTGTCTGGTCATGTTCTTGGAACGGCAATGATACTTGATGAGTCATCCGGCTATGCATGTCCTTGTATTTATAGACACCGTAATCACAAGGAGCGGACGATCCAACTGAAAACACTCGCGTCCTCTAAATTAACCATGCAACGAGGGTCCCACGCACTGCCCCCTGCCGTCGACTTTGCTCGGCTTTGCCAAGGCGATGAACCTGGTCTTAAAGCGACAATACAAAAATATGGTGCATTCAAAATAAAGAATCACGGGATATCCTTGTCCGCGAAGGATCGCTGCTTCGCTTTTGTATCGCTCACTCTGGTAGTCTTTTTCTGCAATTAGTGCTAACCGTAACTCTCAGAGTAGAGATTTCTTCGGTCAATCCTGTGCCTCTAAAAGGATGGAGCCCGCCTTTTCGAGGTTCGAAGGTGAAAAAGTCAAGGAAACGCGCATCCCCAAAGAAAGCCTCTATGTTAGCAAGAATAAATTATACGATTATCCAGCTGTGCAACGTCTATCCAAGGTAATAGTGTCAGTAGACTTTATGCTTATAGATCATTATCTGAATTCCGAGCAGGAACTAGAGAGAATCACGCCTGAATTGTTACAGGCAATATCACGAACTCTGACTTTGAGTCCATCGCTCGAATCATTCCATTCTGGTGCAAGCGATCAGCTAGCTTTCCACCACTATCCAGAAGTGCCAGAAGCTTTAGAGAGGAGCCCTGCACATCGGGATTGGAGCCTTTTGACGCTTCTTATGTACGAGGATACGGGCAGAAGCAATGGTTTGGAAATTGCCGAGCGCCCTTATCTCCGCCAAGGGGGAGCACCAGCCAACAGCGCAAAGTTCATCCCCGTCAACCCCGGGAGAGATGAGATTACCGTACTTCTGGGCAACATGCTACCAAGACTAGCCAAACTCCATCAATGGGAGGACGTTCGTTCTTGTTTACATCGAGTTTCCGGTTTCGGAGATCGGTATAGCATCGCATGTTTTATCAATGCTGAAGATGATTTGTTATTGGGCGGAGATGGCACCACCGCTCGAGAGCATAGAGAGCATTGGGAAACCCGGTCCAAGGTACAGGACTAGAGGTTGACGGCTGCTGGAGATTTTCTTATACCAACGCTTTTGATCTTATCGTATATTAGCCGGATTCACTGTAATCATGTCAAGAACTGCCACTTTGTATCTTGTTGCCAAGTGATACACGCCTACAAGGCTCGTCAGCCGCACCTACTTCACTTTGAGTTTTCTAGTTATTTTCCACTGTAGTATGCTTAGCTTCGACTACTGTCTTACCAAAGTTAGTGGATGCGGGATGTTAATAAATGGATTCGAAACTTCCGAGATCCCTTGCTCTGCCGGATTGGCGGTGTCCTTTCGGAGGGAAAGTACTCGCGTAGCTCCTGAACGGTACCCTAAATACCAAGGGATAGCGCGCTCAGGGCCCTTAGCTCTTTGCATGCGTCATTTGGGTCCAGTAATTGCGATCATACCGTAAGCAGTTACTGTTGAGGGCAGATATAACGTGGCAACTTTTTCAATGGAATTCGATGCGCGCAGTGACGGTTAGTCGTCTTCATCCTTGATTGGTGCCAGTGTAGTTTCCGCGTCCCAGGTCTCAAAAATCGTGGACCGATCGAACTTAAATTCATATTGGTCGGTGCAAGATTGAAGTTCCTTTATATAGTATTAGTTGTCGATATGCTTCACGAGTACCTATGGTGAGTTTTGTTCATACCGAGGCCGGACGGAACCACAAATTGTTGTCGGCCGCTTCATTCCCAAGATCGAAATATTAGCATGCCTCAATAAGTAGTTCAAGTGAAATGGTCACTGTGGAACCATAATTGTGGACATAAAATTATGCAATGGACCTTGTGCACAGGCCGGCTAAACGTTCAAAAATCTCTCGCTAACTTAAAATTCAATAGGGAACACTTCTCAGGCCCCAGGTTGTTAGTAATTGGCTAGATACGAATGTTGATTATTAATGATTGATAAGCTTCATCTACCTTGGTCATAACATCATAGCTACTTTTAAAAGCGCGTGGTGTTAACATCTATCTATACATGGATTTATAGGGCATAACTCGTTACATGTCGCATATCTCGCTGTCAGCGAAAATGTCTTCGACACAAAAGGTTTTGCTTCTTGGGGCTACTGGCGCAACTGGGAGTTCCATACTGGATGGGCTACTAGAAACGAATCAATTCGTATGTTATTTCTCTCACGGCAAATACAGTCTCGTGAAATTGGATACTTACATTTCTGCTGCTTAACTTGCTCATTATATACTTAGGATGTCGAGGTTCTAGTACGGCCAGGTTCTGTCGAGAAGCCATCTGTTCAGCAAATCAAGAATCGTGGTGTTCCACTACGTGTGGCTGATCTCAATGCATCGGAAGAAGAGCTTGTTTCTACCTTGCATGGTATTGAGATTCTGATCAGTGCTATTGGGCCTCACGATCTCCTACAGCAAAAGACTTTGGTTCGAGCCGCAAAGTCTGCAGGAATCAAACGGTTCATCCCCTGTGCATTCATCACAATTGCCCCACCACAGGGCACAATGTTGCTTCGCGATGAGGTACGTGCCTCCATACAAATAACAGCAAGAGAATAAACCCTTAACGGGCTTCTAATACCAATGCAACAATCATTAGAAAGAGATCATATATAATGAGATCAAAAGATTAGAGCTGCCCTTCACCGTCATCGATGTCGGGTACTGGCATCAGATTTCCTTTCCCTGCCTGCCATCGGGGCGAGTCAATTACGCAGCTTTGGTGCCCAACACTACAATCCATGGCGATGGAAATGCCCCCAATATACTCACGGATCTCCGTGATATCGGTCGCTTTGTTTCGCGAATTATCGCCGACGATCGAACTTTGAACAAATATGTTTATACTTGGAGTGATATTCTGACTGAAAACGAGATCCTTAATATCGTTGAAGAGTTATCAGGAGAAAAGATCGAAACACAATATGTGTGTATGGCCCTGCATCTCACAGAACATATACTCACTTCATACTTTATAGGAGAGTGTTCAGGAAATGGAAAAACAACTCGAAGATGCCCAGTCCTCCCTTTCTCTTGATCCAACAGATCCTGGCAAGCGTACGTTGGTGTATATTACACAGTACATATATAGCAAATATGTCTGCCAGGATAACCAGCCTCGCTATGCAAAATTCCTTGGTTACCTTGACGCAAGAGAGCTGTATCCTGACTTCAAACCAATTTCTTTCCGCGAATTCTTTACCGAGGTTCTCGATGGAAAGGCCAAAAGACCCTATGGATACTAAACCATCCGCCAACTTATTTCGGGTTACAGCATTTCTGCGTATGTTCTTGTATGATATATTTTGGTCATGATGAATACTAGAAACTTGGACCAGAGATGAGTGGAATACCAAAGCACAAACTGTGCTTGCAATACATAACACCTAGTATTTACATCACGTAGTGCGTCCAGAATTGTAGACTAGAGCACAAATTTTCAGTTACTCCTGAGGTAGACAGTTCCTTTTCAACAGTGTCCAGTCATAAGTAGTCAATTTAATTAGTGTCATGTGATATAATAATTAGAATAAGGTAATTTTCAATAATACAAATCCACAGGCCTAACACACCCGTAATCTCAATGTGTCTGTTTGTCATTAACACTCATAATTCACTCTTAGTATCAATATATCTCTCAATTTTTGAACATGAGTTCTTCTTGCTCAAAAGTAAGTATTACGGCCCCTGCTTGCACATATTCACCCACTTTGGTGAGAAGACGAACAACGCCATCCCTCGGTGCAGTAACCTGTGTCTCCATTTTCATAGCCTCCATTACAGCCAGTAAATCACCCTTACGGACAGAAGCACCATCAGTAACCTTGAAGGCTCGTAGTGTTCCAGAAACCGGTGCCAAAATGTCTCCGTTGCCTTTCTTGGCTTTTGCCTCCTTGGCATTCGCTGGTGAGCCGGCTGCCACGGAGCCAATTCCACTCAGGAGAATGCTGGGTAGACCCACAGAGACCAGCTTTCCATCAATTTCAAGATGGGTCCGAATGAGATCCAGTTCGGGTACAGGGTCCGGCCGTGGGGCGGGGGCCAGTGCCGCGGCAAAGTCGGTCTCTACCCAGCGCGTGTGCATATTAAAGCCATTGGTACCCAGGAAGTCGTCCGAGTTAAGCGTCTCAATGTGGAACGGTAGAACAGTCGCTACCCCCTTGATCTGGAACTCTTTCAGCGCACGCCGAGCCCGACACAGTGCTTGCTCACGTGTTGCACCAGAGACAATCAACTTCGCCATCAAAGAGTCGTAAACAGCCGGAATCGTCGAGTCCTGGACAACACCGCTGTCGAGACGGATACCGGGCCCGGAAGGGGGTTGAAACGTCGTGATCTGTCCGGGGGTTGGTAGGAACCCTCGACCGGGGTCTTCTGCGTTGATACGGAATTCGATGGAATGACCTCGGGGAGGAATGGGAGATGAGAGGCTTAGCGGATGTCCTTCGGCAATACGGAACTGCTCCACGACTAAATCAAGTCCTGTCGTCTCCTCTGTCACGGGATGCTCAACTTGTAGTCGGGTATTGACCTCTAGGAACGAGATACTGCCGTCAGCTCCAAGGAGAAATTCCACTGTTCCGGCACCCGAGTAACCAGCCGCGGAACAGATCGACTGTGCAGCGTTCTGAATTTTTTCCTGCTGCTCCATAGTCAGAAATGGAGCCGGCGCTTCTTCGATCAATTTTTGGTGACGTCGTTGGACGGAGCAATCGCGCGTCCCGACCACCACCACGTTACCATGCTTGTCACCTAGAACCTGAGCCTCGATATGTCGCGGACGGTGGAGAAAGCGCTCTATGAAGCATTCTCCCCGTCCAAAGGCCGCTGTCGCCTCCCTCACAGCAGATTCATAGCACTCTGTTACCTCGTCCATTGTCCAAGCGACCTTCAGACCGCGACCTCCGCCTCCATGGGCAGCCTTGATCGCAATCGGTAGGCCATGTTGTCGGGCAAATGCCGTCACTTCTTTTGCCGTCGACACAGGGCCATCGCTGCCCGCTACAAGCGGTGCACCCACGCTTAACGCAATACGTCGCGCCTCGACCTTGTCACCAAGCGCCTCGATGACATTTGGGTCAGGCCCAATCCAAGTCAGCCCTGCGTCCAGGACTGCCTGGGCGAATTCCGCTCGCTCAGATAAAAACCCGTATCCGGGGTGAATGGCATCTGCCCCAGAGTGTTTTGCCACATCGATAAGCTTGGCGATATTAAGATACGTATCGGCTGTTTGAAAGCCCTTCAGCCCATAGGCCTCATCGGCTAGTCGAACGAAAGGCGAGTCCACATCCAAGTCTGAATAGACAGCAACTGATCTGACGCCGTAATCGCGACAGGCACGGATAATGCGGACGGCGATTTCTCCTCGATTCGCAATCAGTACCTTCCTTAATTCTTTCCTCATGATGGGACTTTTACAGAATAATATAATGTATAGTAACCGAAGGGGCGAGAAATATCAACCGAAACAAGCGACTTAGGATTTGTTAAATTATATACTCGTTCACTTTCCGCAGCCTCCTTTTCATTGCAAACGTTTTTTCTATTCATATCTACAGCGTATATCCATGAC
This sequence comes from Aspergillus tamarii, assembly GCA_030556085.1. Classification (NCBI taxonomy): domain Eukaryota; kingdom Fungi; phylum Ascomycota; class Eurotiomycetes; order Eurotiales; family Aspergillaceae; genus Aspergillus; species Aspergillus tamarii. The sequence goes on from JARVTJ010000006.1 coordinate 1,890,500, forward strand.
ACATAGCAGAGATAGTGGTCATCGACCATGCAAATCACTGCTAATAAAGGAAAAAGGTTTGTCTATCTTGCGTGGAGGTGATTGTGTTGCGGCTGAATTTCCGACCAGGGGGCGATAGCGCGAAACTGGACGATCGTATTGGCAGGAAGCTGGCCAGTGAGATCTAGATGGTATTCAGCAACAGCGCCAATGACTGGGTATCCACCAGTTAGTGGATGATCGGCAAGAAATAGTACAGGTTGACCATTGTGGGGCACCTGAATAGCGCCAGTGACTGTCCCCTCGCTAGGTAGTTCTGCTTTGTCGTCTTTGCGCTCGATGGAAACATTTCCCGATAGACGAACCCCAGCCCGACTTGACTCTGCCGTTACTTTCCAGCACTGGTGTGTGAAGGTTTCCAGGCCTTCCTTTGTAAACCAGTCGGTGCGAGGGCCAAGCACTACATCCAGAACCACCACATCACCTGGAGCGGGTAGAGTGAAAGCTGGGGCTTCGTGGATTGAAACGCTTGTCAGACCGTGCTGCGCGTTCTTCAAGATCAGCCTTGAACTCGCTACGACTGGGCTGGGCCCCACCGCAGCCAACGTGTCGGTGCTGATGCTTCCCAAGATCGGATTGACCTCAAAGCCTCCCCGAACTGCCACGTAGGTTCGCATCCCTGTGCGTGGATGTCCGAATGTCACGACATCCCCTGGCTCGAGAGCAATTGGTCGATAAGTTTCCGTTATCTGTGTAGTCTGGCCTTTTGCATCCTCAATTGTAACAGGACAGGGCGCCCCTGTGCAGCCGATCACCGCCTGACTGGTGGTTTCAAATGAAAAGCCGCCTAGCGTAAGTTCAAGGCATCCAGTGCCAGCTGGATTTCCCACTGTACGGTTCGCAGCCCGAAATGCCGATCGATCTAACACGCCCGAGGCAGAAACACCTTGATTCGTTTGACCGGGCCGGCCGAGATCTTGGAAAAGCGCCGGTATTGGCGCCGTCAAAACCTTGAAATGTGGAATGGTGTTGCCCACAGTCTCACTCAGAGCAAGCTTTTCTTCTTTCGTATGATTCGGACCAGAATCAGCTGTCCCGTCCTCACCCATTGAAAGAGTAATATCAGCTTCAGCGGCTTCGACATCATCCACCTCAACAAATCTGACCCTATATCCCGGTTGCAGAAGCGCGCTTGGATTCCGATTTATGTCCCACATTTTGATCGATGTCGAACCAATAAGCTGCCACCCGCCTGGAGTGCTCTGTGGATATATGCCACTAAAAGGCCCCGCCAAAGCTACCGAGCCAGCTGGAATGCGGGTCCTTGGAGTTTGGTGGCGCGGGACAAACAGCGCAGGATCGCCGCCATTGAGGTAGCTGAAGCCTGGCGCAAAGCCGCAGAATGCCACGGTGAACTGGCTCTCCCTATGCCGACGAATAACCTCTTCCACGCTGAATCCTGTTAGCTTTGCAATGTTATCCAGGTCCACGCCGTCATAGCGGACGGGGATTTCTATCTGACAGTCCGATCGATGGCTGATGACTGAGAGGTCTCGTTTGCGAAATTCGGTTGCTAAGGCCCCTGCGCTTACACTGTCTGGGTCGAAGTGGACGAGCAGCGTGCGGGCAGCAGGTATCATCTCCTTAATGCCATCAACTGGCTGAGACTGCAGTGAGGTAAGAAGCGCCAAGGTCTCCTCCAGCCCTGGGAGCTCCACGAGGATTGTCGTTATGTTGACGGGAAGAAAGCGCATCATGATGAATATGCAGACGCCAGCAGTGATCGTTGTACATATTTGACAGAAATCTTTTCGTAGTGGACATATTGTATATATAGATTATTTCAGGGTGTATCGTATCCTTGATTGGGCTATTGTATCTGCAAGGTAGGCGAGAAACTAATCGGTCCCACCTGGTGGGTACTTGGCCTATTCCACGGATTGGTAGTATCCATCGAGACCTGGATGATCCTCACGTCACGTAAACTAGTCGCAGCTGAGGGTAGTTATGGTCTGGGACGCAGCTCAGCCTTAACATAGGCTTGCCTTGAAAGTCTCGCCCCCTCTGGAGCACAGTAAATCCTAATCGAGGATAACATTGAACAATCTTGTAAAGATATCCTTAGCGAGATGAGCGGTCAATGTAAACATACCATTGTTGAGAGAACTGCAACCCTCTCGCCTTTGGCTCGTCCCGTGTTCTCATCATCAGATGCATCTTCTGACACCCAAGTGCAGAACATTTAACTAGCTACTCAGAGCGCTCCGAGTGGTGGCGTCAAAATGGTCCGGTCCTAAAGCTTTTGGAAATGACATTCCGATCATCCTACACGAGGGAGCCTATTAATGAGCTAAGGAATCATGACAACGTCCCGCACAGAGAGAATCCAAGATATCCTGATCCCTGCTTAGATCTTCATCTGCATATTACTGAATTAGGCAGTATTCGGTAATTTATTCAGCAATCTAAGCCTCAATATGAAGGTACGACTTCAATTTTCCTATTAAAAGCTTACATGACCAGGATATTGGCCAGGGATTTCGTGATCTAAGTACATAGGAGGACGGGGCTCTAATCTGTCAGCGAGCTTGTGGTAGATCGTTTCCTACTCAGACGTTGCTGTAATTTGTGCTAGAAGAAGTCAGGCTTTCGATGATCCACCTTGCATGAGTACATACCAACTCGAAAGCTAGATTTTCCAATCAGAACTAGGCGGTTCTTCATCTCTGTTGGGATCATATAATTCCATCCTGCAATGGAATACTGGTGTTATTATGTGGAAATACATTACACAATGTATTACAATATAGATAGCGCCCATACTTTCTGTCTAACCCTATAGCCTCAACATTGAAACCATGGACCGCTGGCCCTGAGAAATCTTGTTCAGCTACTGCCGTTGCGTACGCTATTCCCCTGAAAGCTAAAAAGACCAAATATGCTTGGTTGCTTTTAATGACGCACACCTTAAGCCGATATAGATGTACAGAACCTCTTTATACGATGGCCCAATAGCCTAAAAAGTCCTGCGACTTGACAATCAAATAAACCTGACTAGAAGATCCCAGGTATCAATCTCCATCGTACTATTCTCTGATACTGCTCCCAGTACTTCCCGTATTTAATCGAACACCGTCGCTCATCCCGATAGCACCGATGCACTAGCAATCCAGTCATCCAGATAAGGTATGTATAGGGTAGTAAGTGCGTCCATCCACAACAAGCGCATACACAGAAGGAGAAGATGATATCACCAACGTAATTGGGATGGCGAACAACACCCCAGCAACCTAGCAAGCCATTAGCAACTAAAATGTGTCCCGAATCACGACATAGCAGTGTTCAAACATACCTGAACACAGCAGGAGAGAATCATGCACTGCTCCAGCTCCAGTTGTGTACTTAGCCCTGATCACCTCTGGTTTCTTGCCGAATATTTTGCAATCCCCACGTGTCTTCCGCAGCAAATATTTCTGATTATTTGATAGTCGGAAGATAATATAGCCGAAGAACCCTATGCCCAAAATGGAGTGAAACGCTGCAGGGCAAAGTTGGACCGGGTAGTTGGAAAGATATTGCGCCTGAGTGGTATAGACCATAGGCAGCCATACGGCCGACCCCCAACAGAGATAAAACCCAAAGTGATCGTGGGCGATATCGATAGTAGCCAGATACCTAAGTGTGCAGGAGTAAGAATGGTTAGTGTTATATATCAACTGGCTATTTGCTGGTCTTCTAAGTACATCCTTACCACGAGCTTTTCAAGTCGTGGCCTATATTCTCCCCTCCAAATATTCCATGGCTAATATTGTCCCCTATGCGATGGACGGCCTGGAATTTACCTGCAGTGCAGAACAGCAGCCAAGCAAGCATTGCACTATCCGGAATGGGAAGGACGTGTTAAACTTTTATAATTTTGACACGAATCCTGATTTGAATATAATGGCCCTTGCAGCATGTCTGGTTATATATCGGCTTATTGCGTATTTAGTGATTCGGTTTCGATGAACCTTGGATATCAATAAATTACCATCCGAACTATATATTCCATGAACTGAATCTGAATATCACTACCATACATGCATGCCACGGGCATACCAAACACATAGTTCCTCGCAGAATCATATTCAACCAGCCTGTGTTGAGCTACTAGTAAACATCAGTATCCTACTAGACCGACCTAGCCTCCCGAGATAATATATATTATCCATGCCAACACCCTCCTCCACCAAGCACAATATATGTTATCTTTGCGTGCTTCGCCATGAAAATCAAACAATAACCCACGGTCCCTTGACTAACGGTGACCACATGGTTCATTGAATCCTGGCAAAAGAACTACCTTGACGAGTGCCGTGATCGAATTTCGCCACCTCGAAATCCAGAACAAGAGGGTTTGTGGGGCGTCGGCGAAATTTTCGGAAGGCAACTTGCCAAGCAAAAGATGCCTCTGATTCTCGTCCACTAGACTCGACTAGACCGAACAAGTATTGGCCAATCTTGCTTCTTCGAATAGCCAGAAGCAGTCAACCGAGGAAAAATCCGGGGAACAACCACAGACTATTCTGTTAACCCCGCAAAAAAAAACACATTCCAAGGCTGTTAGCGATTTAACCTTCAAACCAACAGGCGTTATATTCGTTATTGTAGATCGAACTGGAGTGAATACACGAAAGACAATACATTGACAAGTAGAAAATAGAAAAAACAAAAGTATACAGATTAAACCAGCTCGGCAAGCTAAACAAACCCAGTAAGGTGCCAAAAGCCAAAACGCAAGCTAGGCGATGATGTGCTCGGAAGACACGGTGATGCAAAGCCCCCGCCAGACCCTCTATTGGCTATACTGGGGGATGAACGTGTAGAACGTGTACTCCAACTGCCGTGCCGGTGATGAGTGTTTACTTACGCTCAGAAATAATACTAAAATGGTGCGATACGGTACAATTGGATTGTTTGAGGTGTGGTAGACCGTTCTCTATATAATAATGGCCATTGCTGCCCCCCTCCCAGGATAGAGGTGGTGCTCGTCTTCTCTTAAGGGCTTGGTGTACCCTGTTGATCAATTTCAATTTAATATTTTGATTTCGAAGGGTAGAACCACACAAGGGAAAGGCGATTACTCCAAATGGCCGATATTGAACGGGCCGACAAAGGTCCTAAGGACCAGATGACAACGCCCATCGACGATGACTGCTCAAAGGCATCGATTGCTGTCGGACAGGAGAATCTCTCCGCCGTGACAGCGCCCCACGAGTCTTTCGAGGGTTATCATCGGTTTGACCCTACAGCATCTTGGACGGAGAAGGAAGAGAGAGCGGTTGTATGGAAAACCGATCTGTTGCTTCTGACATGGGTTTGTGTCATGGTAATTATCCACTTTGCTACGATTGATGTCGACTGGGATCAGCGCTGACAACGTGAAGTTCTTTGGTCTGCAACTTGACCGCGGAAATTTATCCAACGCACTGACGGACAATCTACTCGATGACCTGAACCTCTCGTCGAATGATTACAACAATGTAGGCGCGAACTATGTACACTTTGAAACTGCCGTTAAACTTCACTAACAATGAGATTTAGGGAACGACAATCCAACTCGTGTGCTTCCTAGCAACCGAATTCCCTGCACAGCTTCTTATTAAGCGATTCGGGTTCAGACGCATTCTGCCTATTATGATGATGCTGTGGTCTCTCGTTTCTTGGACGCAGGCATGGATGACCGGTCGGGCCAGCTTTTATGTCACCCGTGCCTTGATCGGGGCATTTGAGGGTGGTTTCATTCCTGGTACCATTTTGTTTGCAACCTACTTCTACAAAACGAGGGAGTTGAGTGTGCGGCTCGCGTTCTTTTGGTCGACGTTGAACGTAAGTCACAAGTGGTCATAGATTGCCGTCTAACGGGGCGATGGCATAGCTGACATTCGACAGGTTGCTCGCATTATCTCATCGTTGCTTGCCGCAGGAATATTGGAGATGCGTGGAGTTCACGGAAAGACAGGCTGGTTTTGGCTTTTTCTGATCGAGGGTCTCTTGACTTTTGTTATCGGATTAGTGGTATGGATCAACCTTCCCTGCCCTGGGTCGGGGTGTGAACGGGTATATGTGAAGACAGAAAGCTGATCTGATTGCACATAGAGCTTCCTCTACCTGCCCAGCTCCCCAACCAACACGAAGAGTGTTCTCGTTCCCAAACCATGGTACACAGAGCGCCAGGAGGTGATTATGATCAATGTACGTTCCTTCCCCAAAGTGCTATCTCTTATCCCCATATCCTTAGCTAACCCATACGCTTGAAGCGCCTGCTACGGGATGACCCATCCAAAGGTCTCACCAACATCCACGAACGCGCTACCCTCAATGACGTACTTCGTGCCTGGAGCGACAAGTCCATGTGGGGTCTATACCTTATCGGCCTTGTCGCCTATATCCCGCAGAATCCAGTGCAAGCATATCTATCCCTAACCCTGAAACGGATCGGGTTTTCGACCTTCGACTCCAACATGCTCTCCATTCCATCGGCAGTGCTCCAGATCATCCTCATGCTAGCTCTCTCGCGCAGCAGTGAATATTTCGGGGAGCGATCGTTTCACTGTCTGTTTGGCGAGTTTTGGTCTTTGCCATTACTAGCCGCAATGCTCGCTCTACCAAACGGTGGCCGCGAGTGGGGCCGTTTCACCATCACCACTTTGATATCCGGATATCCGTACTTTCACCCGATTGTATCGGCTTGGATTTCTGAGAACACATTCGACGTGAAGAAGCGAGCCATTACGGCTGCAACATATAATGTGATTGTCCAGGTTGGATCTGTCATCGCGTCTCGTAAGTACCCGCCCTACCGAAGATGGAGGTTCGGAATAGTCAGGCTAACCGAGACGAAAACAGAGATCTATCGTGACAACGACAAGCCATACTACTTCACTGGCAATAAGGTGCTTATTGCAATTTGTGCCTTCTCAATGGTAGTGTTCGTGGCGCAGAGGGAGTACCTCCGGTATCTCAATCGACAGAAAGAGAAGAAGTGGAATGACATGACGCCAGAGGAGAAAGTGGCGTACCAGTCCGACCAGGTTGCTCGAGAAGGCGAAGGGAACAAGCGGCTGGACTTTCGCTTCAAGTATTAGCCCTTTGGTTACATGTACTCGTCAGGTGTTAATTGAGTGTTAAAATGTTTTCGCAAGATCAGTTTCCGTAGAGACCAACAAAATCGGTGTTCGTCGCAAAATTCATAAATTCAGCGCCAGGAAATAGGAGATCCTGGGTTGAAGCTCGTAAAATCTGGGACGCTATGTCCTCGGTGAGTGCGTTCATCGGCACTAGCGACGACCATATGGGTGACAGAGGTGTCATTTCCTCCGTTCCAAGGGCGACACTACTTGCGTCAAACAGAAAATTGGATGCTGCCTCGTCATACGTAGGTTGAAAGATATCAATTGCACCTGAGTATTGTGGGCGTTGGTTCGGATCACCATCGTCTGAACTCCCAAAGGACATATCATAAACCGACGCGTAGGTCAAGTCGTTCGCGTCGGACAGACAACCAAATGGGTCTATGCAGGTGGATAAATTAGGATCATGATTGGCCAATGCGGCAATTCTCTTCGCTTGTTGGTTGTGAACCTTAGTTTGACACTCTATGGGGGGTGTCGAACGCTTTCTACTACCGAGATTTCGAAGAGGTGTTGTTAATGCGGGTCCGATTACGGCTTGCACCTCAGCCATTTTCTGATAGAGAACATCGACCAGTTTCTTGTTCCCTCCGCCGCGAAAGGTCGACAAAATGGAGTGGAGACGAGATAAGATATAATTTGGACGACTCTCGCCATCCCATTCAGGGGAAAGTGGCAGCGCAGCGAGATCCTTGATGGCATCCGCAAGGGAGTTCGCAACCTCGTAAATCTTAAGCTCCATGCCCAAGCCATGCGCCTCAACTGCCGACCGAGGTAGTTGCGAGACGATGTTCACTAGTTCCTTGGCGACGTTGAGTGGGAAGCAGCGAGACATGGATCGGTCGGCAGATGGGGAAGACCCCAGGTAGCTTTTGGGGGACAGCTTCCATAGAATCATTCGCATCCAGTGCCGAGTGACGCACAGGTCTGCCTTCTGCACATCAGAGATATGTTCAAATAGCATCGATCCGTCCTGCAGATTTCGCTGAAGACTCTCCAGGAAGGGCCAATCGACGCGCCCCACCCTATTTGCACCTGGCTGCATATCAGTATCTTCATCCTGAATAATATCAAACATCCCTGATTTCTCGAAGATCTGAAAGAGGCTAAGGAGCTTGAGGAAGGCGGGAAGGACATGTGATTCGTCATTTTCATCAATCACCGGGGCTGAGATATTTGTTTTCAATGTGACTGGGTACCTATGGAGGATACAAACTCCTCTGTACGGATCAGTTGTTGCGAAGCGACATAAACCATTGCTCAAGCGCCTCACCTTTCTGTGACAAAGAGTAGCCAAAGGACACGGCGACGCAATTGTTGCTCCTCAAAAGACAGACAATTGTATGACGACTCTCGGTGGAGACCCATTATCTGAGCAATAGAGATAGCCTCTCGAAGGTGCAGAAGAGATTCACTCCCTCCGGGGTTTTGGTTTTCATAGTACACATGCAGAAAAAAGGACGTTCGGATATTGTTCAAGTTGACCTGGGACCGATAATCACATAGGTTCCGAGCGCGCAAGCATTCCGCTACCAACATCTCGGCTGTGATCTTTTCCCCGGCGCCGGGGCCTTGCTCCAATCGTAGTTGAGCTATTGTCGCTGCTGCTACTGCAGTCGATAATGCATACGTCTCGTTGTTACTGTGATCAGCATCCCGTTGAAGTACGGACACCATCTCTTCGACGTTGACAATTGGCCAAACGGGGTACATGCGCACGTGGTAGATGGAGAGCGGAGACGTCAAGGTATCGAGAGGAATGCGCGAACTACAGGGTGTTAGAGTGGATGACCGGGTTATGTCCATCGCGCAAACATAAGCCACCAACCTTTCCATGCACGAGGTCTGTCGTGCGGGCGTGGTATTCGGATTAAGCCTCTCCAGCATAGCTTCAGTCGAGCAGTGCGCATCCTCGCAGTCATTGATGTCACCTCCAACCTGCGCTTGCTCGATCAGGAATTGTGTTGTGGAGCGCAATCGCCTCGGTCCTCGACATTGCTGAACTCGGACATAAGTACATTTTATTTTGGCCTTGGTGCAGGACCTGCAAGGCTGCCCGCCGCCACAGCGGATCTTTCGAATCTTACAACCATCACAGGCGCGCTTGGTCACACTTGGTTTGGCAGAGGACATGATTGACGATCAGCTTTGCAATAAATCTGTCGTATGCATCACGAAGTTTCCAGGGCTAGTTCCAGCCGATAGTACGACTTAACCGCCTTGAGCGAATCCCAGTTATGGGCGATAAGAACGATCCTCCTACAAGCGCAAGAAACAGGTCAGATCAGTCTCAACGTGCGACAGTGAGCAACCGTTGATGCGGGGAAATTCAGAGTCAGAAACATATTCCAAAAGCTAGACCATGAGGACAGGGGAAGCAGTTGCGCGACGGCCTCCACTCCGCACGCCATCGCTCCACCTTTTGACTTTAGGGCTAAAATCGCGCCGGTCCGAAGTCGCAGCCCCCAATTGGGTAACGTTGTCGCTCTAACGCATCATACGGGCAAGACATAGTCGCCATTGGATCGTTATAGAGACGCCAGTACTAAATAGAAAAGGATCGTTTTGTTTCTTTAGCAGATTGCCCCTCCGAACATTTCTCCGTTCTCCATCTCGCTGTTTACCCGAGCCCCCGCATGGTAGTGTCTTATCGCTTACCATTCGTCGTTATCAGTACTTGGAGGCAAAATTATTTTTCGCACCTGAAGGATGTGACCCAAGTACTCGTCGCTGAGTGGACAACGTGTCGGTCTAAAAAAGAGCTCTAATAATGTCTACGACCAAGGGGTGGCATAGTGTGTTTGACTGTCAGCGTAATAAATTGCACCGCAGCCGCTCCTTAGAGGGAGGTGCCGTAACAACCTGAGATAGACGCATCTCTCAAATCTCATTTCCCGCGTATCCACTACTCACAATGGCTTGGCCGAACAAGAATAAAGACATGCTTTACCGCCGGGTGGGCAACTCGGGTCTTCATGTGTCTGCAATTGGTCTGGGAGGCTGGTTAACGTGAGTTTTCTCTGCTGCGGGGCGTACAGAAAATACAATATCGCTAACCTATGTGGCTGTAAAGATTCGGCGGACACGTTGATGATGGTGAGCACAATCAAGGTGAATAGGAATGGAAGGGGGGGCTAATCTCGCGCAGACATTACATTCAAGTGCATGAAGCAGGCTTATGATTGCGGTGTCAATTTCTTTGACACAGCAGAAAGGTAGACATTTCTTTGTTCCAGGCCCGGCAAACGGAGTACGCCCACTAACACATAGCAGCTATGCGAATGGCCAGTCCGAAATTGTGATGGGAGACGCAATTCAGAGGGCTGGCTGGCAGCGCAGTGACCTGGTGATCAGCACAAAGGTAGACAAGCAAATTTCTGACGATCTAATACCCATTGCTAATGATGGTGTTTTCTCAGCTAAATTGGGGCATGGCAAACGGTGAAATTCTCATCAATAACCACGGGCTGTCCCGGAAACACATTATCGAAGGCACACGCGCATCGCTCCGACGACTGAAACTCGACTATGTGGACATAATTTACGCTCATCGCCCTGATCGTCTAACACCCATGGAGGAGACTGTACGTGCATTCAACTTTGTAATTGACCAGGGCTGGGCCTTCTACTGGGGAACATCAGAATGGTCTGCGGACGAAATCACCGAAGCTTGCGGCATCGCCAAGTCCTTGGGCTTGGTGGGACCCATTGTCGAGCAGCCCCTTTATAACATGTTAGACCGGAAGAAGGTTGAGGGTGAATTTCAGCGGTTATACACTCGGTGCGGAATTGGTTTGACCACTTTCTCTCCTCTCAAAATGGGACTCCTGAGTGGCAAATATAACGATGCGACCACCCAACCTCCACCTGGTTCGCGATTTGCGGAGAGCCAGGATAGGTTCGCAAATCAAGTGAGGAATGACTGGGAGAACAAAGAATGGGCCGGTACTATTGAAAAGATTGTGAAGCTGAAGGTAAGAGTCAACATCCTTTTTATTCCTCCTACTTTTTGTCCAGTAGTATCATTGTGGAACTGTGAAAACTAATCAAGTAAATTAGGACTTGGCCGATAAGCTCGGATTCAAGTTATCTCAACTCGCCCTCGCGTGGTGTCTAAAGAACGAAAACGTATCCGCAGTGATTACGGGTGCTTCCAGGCCCGAGCAGATTGTTGATAATGTGGAAAGCTTAAAGCTGTTACCAAAGTTGACCCCGGAGATCCTTGCAGAGATCGATGAATTGCTCCTCAACCGTCCTACTGAGGACCCAGCACGCCAGGATTGAGAGGGACTACTTTTCCTTACTGTGTGGAAAGGAATGAAATGTCACTGATTAACGACTAGACCAAAATCAAATGCTTATTCCTAATGCAAGTACGAGGTTAGCGTGTCGAAGCGTCATATTTCTAACTTAACGCAAAATATACTCCTATTAACTTCCGGGCTCCCCGAGGCTTTCTATGGTATGACTTCATACGGTCCGCGAGCGTCAGAGACATTCTTAATAAACCAATCCGCATGTAATCTCTTGTCCCGGAACCCTTTTACGTGATAACCGTTGCAACAACTTGCATATGTGATCACGAATAATGTCTACCCATTGTGTACACCATGACGCGGAAATCGAATCTGACTAGATAAATCACATTCACGTCGGACGCTTTCTGGTAAGTGACCTCGCGCTGGTAGCTCGACAAGAGTTGTGAGATTGAGTCTGAGTGGCGTTGGTAATGCCTCGAGTGTAAGATCTGCATTTGGGAGCCCAATGTAATCCTGCAGCCAGGTGATACATTGTTAGCCGGATGCGGAGGGATTGCAAACTTACCAACTGAACAAATACCTAAGAAAGATGTTGTCGCGTGTCAGTCAAAGTCATTGATGTCAGCAATAGAGCTTAATTGCCGTTGCTCGGGAGGCCATGGACCCACATCGGATGCTTCCATAGTAGGGCTTGAAAGCTAATCGGAGTTTCAAGGTTCAATGAATGCATAAGAGTGGCTTAACAGCGGATATTGTGGACCATATATACGTCGATAAGTAGGGTAGCAACCATGTCAACGACGTATTTCGCATGATACTCCAAACAGCTAGTAAACTTAACATCCTGGGACCTAGGAGGCCCAGAACTCATACTTAAGTGTTTCGAACGCATCCAACGCCCGGACTTCAATCCTAGCTGTAAAACGATTGGGCTAGATGAATAACATTGCCATAACCTCAATACTTCCTGTTGGAAATACCTGAGCCACAATGAAGGGGATACCAAGCTCCGCCGAGGCTTCCAATAGCATGTTTGGGGTTGCTGAGTCCTCCCAACAAGCTCATGAGCCTCTTACTCAAAAGCAACCAGCTCTGGAGCAGCCTAGGAGGACATCGGTGCAATCCATGAGCAGCGAGCATGGTGGAATGGCTGAGAACTTTAGTAAATTGACCAAGGTGGTCCAAGCCGCCCGTCGCCCGTTACCCACAGAGACCGGAGACGGAACTTATATTGAACCTGAGAATGGTGGAAGCCTGTGGAGAGATCTGCGTGCTTTAGGGATTAAGGATGCAAGTACTTTGAAGGACTTGATTGAAAACAAAGCCGGCGGGCTTGTCAAGGGCAGTGGCCAGGCGGTAGACGACAAGACAATGCTGATGGAACGCATCATACAGGTAGTACCAACGCGGAATTCACAGAACAATGCAAAATGCTAATTTATATTTCTTTAGCTTGTCGCAAAATTACCTTCTGAATCTAGAACCCGTGTCAAACTGACAAACATGTTTCTAGGAGAGCTATGGGACTCGCTGCCTCATCCTCCTCTTTCGTAAGCATTCGTTGAAGCACATCTAACCCCAAGTGACAGTCGAATCTGACAGGTATTAGATATGTAGGCGATAAGTATGCTTATCGCTCAGCTGATGGGTCCTACAATAACCCGACCCTGCCCTGGCTAGGCGCTGCGAACACGGAATATGCTCGAACAATCGAGCCTTTAAAGGTCAGACCAGCCAGTTTGCCAGATCCCGGCTTGGTCTTCGACAGTTTATTCGCACGGGACACATTCAAACCCCACCCTAACAATGTCTCGAGCGTTTTCTTCACTTGGGCTTCGTTGATTATCCATGGTAAGCGTTCAACTGATCCCTCTATCATCAGGCACAGAATTGACATAGATTCAGATATTTTCCAAACGGGACATCCGGACGAGAACTTCAACAAGACATCGTCATACTTAGATCTTTCCATCCTCTACGGCGATAACCAAGAGGAGCAGAATATGATGCGCGAGTTCAAGCATGGCAGGATTAAGCCAGATTGCTTTTCCGAACCACGCCTACATGCGCTACCTGCGGCCTGCGGTGTTATTCTGGTTATGCTAAACAGGTTCCACAACTATGTAGTCGATCAGCTGGCGGCTATTAATGAGAATGGTAGATTTACCAAACCGTCAGATGATATCATCGACCCAGTTGAGGCAAGGGCCGCCTGGGCAAAATACGACAATGACCTTTTCCAGACGGGTCGCCTTATCACCTGCGGCCTATACATCAACATCACTCTGTACGACTATCTACGCACCATTGTGAACCTCAACCGCGATAATACTACCTGGACCCTAGATCCGCGCGCGCACATGGAACACGATACAGTTCCTACAGCGTTAGGGAACCAATGTTCGGTAGAATTCAACCTAGCTTATCGATGGCATTCGACAATCAGTCGGAAGGACGAGGCATGGACGGAACAGGCATATCAGGCGATTGTCGGCAAACCTGGCGACGAAGCCACAGTGGAGGACTTGATGATGGGCATGAGGAAGATGGGTGCAGATATTCCCAAGGACCCATCGAAGCGCGAGTTCGCTGGATTGAAGCGGCAACCATGTGGCAGGTTCAAAGATGAAGAGTTAGTGGGCATCTTGACGATGGCCATTGACGAAGTGGCGGGTTCCTTCGGGGCCCGTAACGTTCCCAAGGTTTTGCGGTCAGTAGAGATCCTAGGCATGGAGCAGGCACGTAGGTGGAATGTTGGGTCATTGAACGAGTTCCGGAAGTTCTTTGATCTGAAGCCGTACCAAAGCTTCGAAGAAATCAATTCCGATCCGGAAGTGGCAGACCAGTTGCGACATCTCTATGAGCATCCAGACTATGTGGAACTGTACCCGGGAATCGTTGCCGAGGAAGCTAAGAAGCCGATGATACCAGGCGTTGGCATTGCACCTGGATACACCGTCTCCCGTGCAGTGCTGTCAGACGCCGTGGCGTTAGTTCGGGGTGACCGATTCTACACGGTAAGTGCTTTTAGTACCATATGGCACCGAAAGATATACTGACACCCGAACAGAAGGAATATAACTCAAGGAACCTCACTAACTGGGGATACGAGGAGTCAATGTATGACCTGGATATCAATCAGGGATGTGTGTTTTATAAATTGGCATTGAAGGCCTTCCCACAGTATTTCAAACAAAACTCCATATTCGCCCACTATCCTATGACAATCCCATCTGAGAATCGCGATATCATGAGAAGTCTTGGACGAGAAGAAGAATTCTCCTGGGACCGTCCGTCATACACGCCCCCACGTACAATGATCTTTGACTACACGAACGTCCGTCGCATCCTTGAAGATTCATCGAATTTCCGCGTGGTTTGGGACGAAGCAACCGGGTACGTCTTTGGCAAGGGTGGCTATGATTTTATGCTGTCAGGCGACTCTCCATTCCACGCAAATCAACGGCGAATCATGAAGGAGTCGTTGTATCGGTCACAATGGCATGAGGCTGTCAAAGACTTCTACCTAGAAATCACGGAGCAGCTATTGTCAGAGAAATCTTGCAGAGTCGGCAACGTCAACCAGATTGACATTAGTCGCGAGTAAGCCTCACTCATTCCCCAAGCTTAGTTGACATCTCCATTGCTAAAATTGCCTTTTCTACTACAGTGTTGGGAATCTCGCCCACGTTCACTTTGCCTCCAACATCTTCTCACTTCCTCTGAAGACCAAGGAACATCCGCTCGGGGTTTTCACCGAACATCAAATGTATGAGATTATGGCTGTCATTTTCACCGCAATCTTTTTCGACGTGGATCCCTCCAAGTCATTCAAACTGCGGCACAAGGCTCGGGAGGTAGCGGAGCAACTTGGACCACTCGTCGAGGCGAATGTCAAAGCTGTGAGCTCAGCCAGTTTCCTTTCCTCCTTGATCGATGGTATCCGCACCAACAAAAATGCGCTTTCCGATTACGGAGTTCATATGATAAGAAGGCTGCTCGACCATGGTTTGGATGCCACGGAGGTCACCTGGTCTCAAATTCTTCCCACGGCCGTTGCGATGGTACCAAACCAAGCCCAAGTGTTTACGCAAATCATCGACTACTACCTCTCCGATGATGGGAAGGAGCATCTACCTAACATCCAACGCCTTGCCAAAGATGACACTCCCGCGTCTGATGAGATGCTCCTGCGCTATGTCATGGAAGCAATCCGCCTGAACGGCATCTTCGGCTCCTACCGAAAGGCTCACACTAACCTAACTCTCGATGATCAGAATAAAATGGTCCAGATCAAACCTGGAGACACCGTATTCGTTAGCTTTGTAAGTCCTCTTTGCAAATCTGTCAAATATGGTCGATCAACTACAGCTAACTACCAATACAGGTCGACGCCAACCGTGACCCTAACGTCTTCCCAAATCCACATAAAGTGGATCTTAACCGTCCCATGGAATCGTATATCCATTATGGTGTCGGTCCTCACACATGCTTGGGTGGCGAGGCGAGTAAAGTCGCTCTAACAGCAATGTTACGTGTTGTTGGCCGATTGAAAAACCTTCGCCGTGCTCCAGGACCGCAGGGTGAGTTGAAGAAGATTGACCGAGGACATGGTTTCTACACCTATATGCGGGCAGATGAAACGAGTCTCTATGCGTTCCCTATGAGTAAGTCAATTTTGCCCATCAATCTGAGGTCGTCGTCTGCTAATTAAGAAAATAGCCTGGAAGCTCCACTACGATGGTACAATTCCTGGGAGGGAACGATGTGTTCCAGAACAGCTTGTGTGCAATGTTCCTGGACATTGGCATGATTAATATGATATCGAACTTTTACCACAAGATTGAGTCTGATATGGCAGAGTCTGTGATTTAATATTAATTAGCAATAGCGGGTAACTGAACGCTTGAAAATGGGATATGTAAATGGGGCATAGTATGGAAAAGTCCACCGACTAATGTAGCTTGCTGGTTATTTGATTAAATTCTAGGTCAGTTTACGCATTTTAAGGGAATTGTAAGGGTCTCTTTATTTACCAAGAAGCCTGGGCCAAGCACCCACCTATCCATAGTAGTGAAGTAAATATAAATACCATACTACAGTGTTTCATGTGGTCAGACTGACGAGTGAGCAAGAGCAATAACCTTATTTCCTGACTCATAGAGCTGTTCAAGTGTACTATGTATCTAGGAGACATCATTCTCCAGAGTCTGTCGATGGGTGCTGCACAGGAAATGGCTTCGAATCCCCTCCTGGTAGAGTGGTTATACCTGACCGTTATACCTTAACCTTAACCTGACCGTAACCTGGCGGTCAGGTTAAGGTAGAAAAATCTCTTAACCGTCAGGTATAACGGTTAACCTGACCTGACCTGGCCGTTTACCACTCTACCTCCTGGAGAGGCAAACCTACATTCTGTCGTCGAAGGAGTCTTCCAAGCGCCTGGAACCAACACAATATTTAGTACACCTCTAAAAGTAGTTAGGGAGCTGTTAATTAGAAGTTAGCTGATCTACAGCTCTACAGAAAGTATTGTGTGTAGTGGTTAGAGTATGGAAATATCTATTTGTGTAAATTGTAATTAACAATTAAGAACAAGGCACCACGCGTCCAATTTACTACCATTGAATTAAAGAAATATCTAAATAGCCCAAGTATTCAGTACGCTCGCATTTATATACCATATTCTACTATGCATTAAAATAATCCAAGCCTCTACCCGGTTGATAATTGGGTTAAGATCAAGTTCACCCAGCTAAGAAGGTGTCAGCTACTGGTCAAGTAATGCATCAGGTAGATATAAACATACTGATTTCTATCACCGAATCTCCCATCTCCCTGTCATTGTTGTGACTAGCTGTCGAATGTCACGAGGGTTGGATTCAGACACCGTGAACCCCCATAGCGGTGACGGATTAATACGACCCCTTCTTTACGGAGAAGAAGAACCTCTGACCTATGCTGATAGACCTTGCATAGCATTGTGCATAAAGGTGAAACACCTTGTTTACTAGTACTTACTCCATGCCTCCATAGAGTTGAGCCTCGGTCAGCATGATGATCTTAAGTCTATGAGTGGGCCACTAACGTAGGATTTATCTTCCTTCTCCTTACGACTGAGTGTTACAGATGTATGAAGGGCCCAGGCATGCTTCGCAGACACCCATTTCTTACCTACTTCAGTTGTCAGCTTGATCCACCATTGATTTCCCTCTCCGCACCAAGTCTCCAAAGACCCACTCGATCAATGTTTAGTGGAGCACTTACGCAGCGCTATGGTCCGTGTTTATGCATACGCTCCCTGCATAAAGGTACGCCGAGGAAGAAAGAAATAACCCCGCATTAGATGTCCTCGAACCCTCTTTAAAAAAGAAAGAAAAAAGAAACAACACCTATAACTATCAGGCGGAAAAAATGATGACATACTCAGTCCCCATAGAAGCCGCCCAACTTCTGCGCAAGGGTATATTACAAAACCCTTTGCTCACATCGAACATTCCCAGCGATGCATCCTCTATCGCAGACTACGTCACATTCACAGGAAATCCAAACCCCAATATCCCCATCAACTGGCGCTTTGCTGAGAGCATTTCGGCACTGAAGGGCCTTGAGTCCCTCTGGATCAATGCCCTGTTGAAGGCGAAGTATAACCACGGTCCGGTGAAGGTTGAAATTGATACGTGAGTGCACCATTTCATAGACCTTGCATTCTTTCTTCTTCGCTTGCATCTTCACAGATCCGTATGCCACTTGGTAGCGGCATATGCATGGTGTAATTGTGGACTACCATACTCACATGCGACTAACTTCATTTCAGTGACCATGCTACGCTATTCATAATGTCGACTCTTCTAATTGACGTGGTCGATGAGAATGGAAAACCGGCGAACCCAGATATGTCTCCACTCCAGCGTATCGCTTCGATATTCCCCAGCCCAGGGAGCAATTTTGGACAAGAGACCCCTCACCGCTCAGCCATCACCAACATCTACAAGACGAAGGACGGCCGCTGCTATCATGTCCACGGTAATAACTACCTAACCGAACGATATGGTCCACGGAGTGAATTGGGGCTGATCACTAACAGGCAGTATGAACGCTACGCCCTCTTCGACAGCACTGGGTTTAGACCCTGACCGCCAAGCCTCTTCAGCCGCCGATGCAATGAATACTATCCAAGACCGTGTTCAGCAACACACAGCTGCAGACCTAGACGAACTTATGAATGAAAAGTACCGACAGGCCGGGACTATCTGCTACTCCACGGACGAATACAAATCAAGTGAACATGGGAATGCTAACGCTCATGTTGGTCTATATGAACTGAACCATGTTCCCAATGACGCCCAGAAGCCCGGCTGGTGGGAGCCAGTGTCAGACACAGGTGTAGCCCGCCCCCTGGCTGGTCTTAAAGTCGTCGATTTGTGTCGCGTGATTGCCGGCCCTAGCATCTCGAAGGGCTTGGCCGAGCTGGGCGCGAGTGTAATGCGCGTAACTGGTCCAGGGGTCGTAGACGCATATGCTCTGCATGCCGACTTGAACTGGGGCAAGTGGAATTGTTCGATCGATTTAAAGACAGACAAGGGGAAGGATACTCTACGCAAGCTCATTCAAGAGGCTGATATTGTGCTGGATGGCTACCGGCCGGGCGTGATGGAAAAGCTTGGATTCGGCAGGGATGCTGTGCTTGAACTTGTCAAGGACCGGCCATTCGGCCTTGTTTATGCTCGCGAAAATTGCTACGGCTGGCATGGTCCCTGGCAGTATCGGAGTGGATGGCAGCAAATCAGTGATGCGGTAAGTGGTAGTCTAGCCGGGGGTCAGTCAGGGCCACTAACATGGCTCTCAGAACTGTGGTGTCTCCCTCGAGTATGGCCGTGCGACGGGTCACGATGAAGCGGTTACGCCTGTCTTCCCTAATTCGGACTACTGGTAAGAAACTCCAGTGCGGCAAGCTCTTCCTTGAAATGCCTAACAGACCCCACAGCACCGGGGTTATGGGCGTCTGCGGAGTCATCAACGCTTTGATCGACAGGGGCAACAAGGGTGGATCTTTCTTGGTGGATGTAAGCCAATGTTCCCTTTTCCATTCTCCCTGACTTCACTGCTAGGTGAACTGGTTTTTAACATGAAACAGACAGCTCTGAATTACTATTCTCAATGGTTGGTGAACAGCGTAGGAGTCTATCCCCCGCCTGTCTGGGAGGATGTCTGGCAGCGACACAACCGGCTCGCCTTCCGCCACAACGACAATATGCCAGCCACCATTCCACTTATGATGAAGTCACTTATACTGAACAGCGGTGCACAACTGTTCCAGCCACGCTTCTTCGAGACCCGGTATTCTGGGGCGGTCGATCATTACTTCAAGGTGGTTCGTCCTGTGCTCAGCTTCGGTGATAAGCAAGTGGAACTTCGGTTCAATGTTGGAACAAGGAGCAATGGTCATGATGCTGCTCACTGGCCAGAAGATCTACGGACAGAGATTGTCATCAGCGCATAGTCTGCGGGGTTGGTGTTCGTTTCAGGCATTGCGATGGCATTCAAATTTAGTAAATGAGTAAACTCCAGATGCAGATCAATCTTTTCCAAAGGTGGGCCAAGGAGTTGATACTCTACACCTAGTCGTGGGTCAAGGGGGCGAGAGCTATCGTTCTTGTGAAAAAGACATGAAAATAGTCAGTAACGGTCTCTTAGTGGTAGTACTTAGTGGCCGATATGCCTCACCTTAACGCAATTTGTGTGGTATATCTACGATATTGACAAAAAGACTCCGCAAAGGCATTTCAAAATGGCATATCTCAGTTTGAGTTCAGGGTTACTGAAACAATCAAAGAGCGACTTTTGGGAGGCAATTCTCTTCTCAATGACCGCATATCTAGTTTCTATAAGCAAGAGACAGCAGCAAGAATACAATCGCTTTAAATCTACTATAGTCTGAGACAAAAAAAAAGCCTAATGTAGTTGATGGCGGGAAAATAGTTTTCCCCCGGTATCAATTATAGACGTTGGCGGACGGTGAATTATCCTTGCAGCCAGCTTAGATCCATGGTATAGCTAAAGGTTATTTTCAAATCTCGACTAGATTTATACCATGATCTTAAAACTAGATTCTGGAACAGAACGATGGAAAGTATCTAATTTGTTATCTTTTCATACTGCATCCAGATCAGCGCGCGAGACAATGACTGGTCATGGCCCATACGTCGTTGTGTCTTTCTTCGCGCGAGATTGCTTATAAGCGTCACAGGTTTGAACCGCATTCTATAAAGATATAGTTCAACTGTACAAGATGTACCATTGCAATGCGACGACCTATGGACATACCCCAACTAAAAACGCCTTGTTTAGTATCAGATCTACGTGCCATATGAATGTCACGTTAGAGTTGACAGTGGGAATCATATTATGTGAGGCTATCTACGCTATGAGGCCGTCAACCAGGTATGTATTCTCGTGAATGAGGTCTAGAATTGGCCTCCAAATATACTTATATGATTTTAATTCAACTTTTAATCGCGATGGTCGTGACGTCATTGACTCATTTTCTGCTCTTTCACTCGAATTCAGCCATGTATAATTTAGATGCAATGTCAAGTGACATTGTTTCTTATAATATCCAAAAATGTGTATCGAGTATAAGCTTCGCTATTGCTAAGCACTAATTTCTTACACCTGCATTGTTAAGTTAGAATGGCAGGCATGACATCATAGATGGAAATAAGCATAATACGAGATTAAAGTAATCAGAGACTGATCTAGAGCTTCCCGGGTGCGGAAATAGTGCATCAGAATGCACAAATCACGATGGGATTCGCTGTCATATGAAGATGCATAGCTGGAGTTTAGTCAAAATATAGTTCATTCGAAGCTTCCGGAGCCCTTCCGTATAGTTTCTCGACAAGACACACGAAAAACGGAAATTATCAGAAGAATCTAACCCAAAATATAAATAAACCCATGATTCCCACAATATCCCTCCTCTGCTAGCCCATCAAATGTGAAGAGCACAAAAATACCATACTGTGATCGATATTCCTCTCATCCAACCACCAAAATGCCTGTAAGTCACCATCAATTCCACACTCCAAGATTATATATACCTTAGCTAACCAGATGATCAATACCTAAAGCACTACGTATGATCCCAGATCTTGTCAATCATATGAATGTTGGACTTACTCTTTTCTTCAAGCAACTCTTGATCCGAACTCAAAACCCTGCTCCTAATCTTGGAGGTTATCCTGGCTCTCAGTGAGTCCATTCAAGTCCGTCTCACAGGAAGTCCTTTCTAACGCATCCAGCGATGGTACTGTCCTGGAAATCGCCCAGAAAGCCGGTGCCTCCGCCGGCCAGAACTTAGCTGCACCCCGGATCTTTCCTCCGATGTATAGTGTCGAGTAGGAAACCCCGCCCCCTCATTCGTCACTTAATATCGAGCTAATGTGTCTTCTTTGTTTCTCAGAGTTGATGTCATCTCGTCTGACGGACCCGATGATTATAAGCAGAAATTTGAACAAGCTTGGTTGCAAGGCAAAGATTCAGAGGGCGAGGACCTCCCTCCTGCTTCAGTCCAGATTTGGGATAAAGATGAGAGTGATTGATTTTGGATTCGCACCGGCTCAAAGGGGATCCTCAAGTAAATTATTGAATTTCAAATATTAGTCGAGTTGCTTCAGTCAAAGAAGCTCTAATGAGCACGGCTAGGCGTATAGTAGGCAAGATCATGGTTGTGTACCATCAGTGAATAAAGAAAACATAAAGCGACTGTGACCCCGATGGATAGAGTATAACCTCAGCAATTTGGAACGGTTCCCCATTTAATTTTATCTAACTATATTCAGCCCTTATACGCGCCGTCCGACAGGTGGCGACTTTACAAAGATTTAGGAATGGCATAATAGAAGCTTGAATCACTTCATCTTTTGCGTTGCGGTGAGGCAGACCAACAAACTAGCACAGTTGGCTGCCTCAGTCACTCAGGTCACGTGTTTCTATAATCGGAGTACATGCTTGGGATCGTCCCCATCGTGGCCGATAATGTAGGTAGTACTGTAACCGGCCAGAATACGTGTTTCGATATATTCTAAGTCTCATGAGGGTGCCAGAGTCTTACAACCTACGATAATCAGGATATGCATGACGACTCATGAGCATGGGCCAATGAGGGTAAGGATATATATAATAGAGATCAATTTCTGCCTAGGAGACTCACAGTAACCTTAAGTAACAAGAGTAGGACACTGACAAGTGTTAGGAACTACTCGAACTTGAACCAGTCAATACGCCCTCAAACTATCTTCACGAATCAATCTCACACCAATGGAATCACCCAAGACCAACAACACTCTCTCAGCGTCGGAGAGAAAGCGTATGCGTGATAGGAAGGCCCAGAAAACTGCCAGAGAAAAACGTGGGCTCCGTATTAAAGCTCTGGAAGATCGCGTTACTTACTGTGAGAGACACCATGGGGCTAACTGGGTGCAACATATGATGGCGGCAATGGACAATCTACAGCGCGAAAACCAAATGTTGCGCGATCGCCAGGAACGCCTCCGCGTCTTATTCTCCTCGTGGGAGCAGGATGAGAGCACTCCGCAACCAATACGTTCCCACATTCAGGGTGAAAATCAAAAAGTATCTTCATTGCTCAAGGTCTCCTCCTACCTAGGTGGTGACGTGACGTCGATACGCATTGATCCTTCGAGTGTCGCTCCTGCGCCAGCTAAAGCTCTCTCTATCCAGCAGCCACTAAGTATTCGCGGAATTAATAGAGACGGGGTGTCCTCACAGGGATTCCCCTCTTCTCACTCAAACCTAGCGAGTCCTCCCTGCCCCGGTGAAACAGCGCCAGAGTCTATTCCAGCCTGGTGTCTGACCCCGATAAATGAGTTCGGCCGTATATCCCCCCCGCTACCGGCAACATGCCCTTGGCTGGCACATCCAGACCAAATCGCCGCCTGTCCATCCCTGCCGTGCCCGCTCGACTTGTTACACGGAACAAGACGAAACTTCTTGGCCGACAAAATCAGTCAGGCCCTCCGAGTGCGGGCCATCCGTGATCCGGAACGTTTGGCAAGTGGCTGGCTCATCTACGTGTTTAGCAAATGGCTAGTTACCCCCAATCTCGCGGCCTTTTCGCACATCCCACCGTTTCTGCGGCCCATCCTGCTGCAGATACAACGCGGTCATCCCGCCGCACTCGACCTCCTTGTCTTTCCACAAATACGGGCCAACCTCATCCAGAACTGGGACAAGTATGACTTTAAAGAGGTGTTTGACTATATGGCTTGTTGCCAAAAGGTACGGTGGCCCTGGGGGGAAGATATCCTCGAGCGCGACGGCGAAGACAATCTACGTATCAGAAGGGAGTTTTTCGATGTCTTTACGCGTGAGAGTGGGTGGGGCCTCACACCGGAATTCATGGAAAAATACCCCGGCTTGTTGAAGGGGATGGATGTTGAAGCGGTGTGTTTCCGGATAGGATCTCTTATTGAATTACCGGTGCAGAAAAGGAGGGCCGGCGCGAAGGAATAAGAAGCATTCGGCTTCCTTCAGCCGAACAACAAGTTGAGATCATTGCCAAGAATTGGTTGGGATGCATAAAGGGGCCGATCTTTACTTCGCTGGGGTTGGCGCTGAATCATTGCTCCTTCTTTCGGTAAATTCGATGTCGATGATTGCTTACTTAGGGTTAACGCTGAGTCAGTGCCCCAGCCTCTGGTTGCCGAATGAGGGCCATTCTTTTGCTATTTACTGCATTCCATACACTCGTCAGGGCACCACTGAGGTCAGTGGCAAGGACAATTGCTTTGTGGATCTGCAACAATGGATGCGGGGTGTACGGAGTAGATCTACATACAATATGAGATTTTTCATACATGCCTAGAGCTCCTTAAGCGGAGTCACCGTGAGAATTGACAATATACGCCAAACTATAGGGCAATATCCCGTCTTCTCGTTGCGTAATACATGTCACCCATATGACGGACTCTCGGAGAATTTGTTCGCGTTACGAGAGGAGCACGATGTTAATGCATTTTTGCATTATCTATTATACTTTTTGCGCAGGCATAACTAAATGCCGTGGGCTGTGTCTTCCCTATATAAAATCGTCATGGTAATGTCTGCAATTGGTAGAGAGACACTCTGTCTCAACAATTCAACATATAGCTTATCCACGATGTTGAGTGATTTCCTAGAAAGAGTATTGATCAATAACTCTGTCACCCTTCTTATCACAGGGGCAGTGGCAGCACTTGTATTATATCTCTACCCCTCCAAGTCAAACCTCCCGCTGGTCAATGGCAAAAGACCGTGGGAATTCCGATTTACCAACGCCAGAAAGCGCTTCCTCACCGATGCGCATACTCTCATTAGATCAGGGCTCGCAAAAGTATGTGTCTCCACGTCCGACATGATCAGCAGCTGACGATGGTCCTGGGCAAAAAAATAGGCACCAGCCTTTCGCATTGTAACGGAGCTTGGGAAGAGGGTTGTTCTCGATGCGAAATATGCTAACGAGCTCCGAAGTCACGATTATTTGAGCTTTGGCCTCCACACCGCGAATGATTTCCACGCCAATATAACCGGCTTCGAGCCGTTCAAACAGGGTACTAAAGATGATGAAATTTTTCAAAATGCCGTGAGGATGAGGTTGACGCAGAGTCTTGGTAAGAGGCTAGATGTGTCCTGTACTGAGATTGGTGTCTGACGTTATACAACAGGGAGTCTCACCCAACCTCTCGTCGACGAAACAGCAATGGCACTGCAGACATATTGGACGGATGACACTAGTAGGTCTATTCAACTCGTTTCTACTTGGTCCTCCCTATGGCGCCATATGAGATAGAAGGCCAAACGCTAACAGGCTAGCTTGGCACGCCCTCCCCCTTAAATCCAATATTCTGAAGCTCGTTGCCCAGTTGTCTTCACGGATTTTCTTGGGCGATCAGATATGTCGCAACCCGAACTGGCTCCGCATAACAGTGAACTATACGATCGACTCTTTCATGGCAGCTGAGGAGTTACGCCTATGGCCAAAAGTCTTCCGACCGATCGTCGCCTGGTTCCTCCCATCGTGTCGGAAGATCCGGGATGAATTGAAGGAAGCGCAAGACATCATCCGACCAGTGTTGGACGCCAGACGAAGAGACAAGCAGGCTGCGATCTCGGCTGGAAAGGAACCGGAACGATACAACGATGCTATGGAATGGTTGGAAGAATGCGCAAAGGGTCGCTCTTATGAACCGGCTTTTGGACAGATGATATTCTCTGTTGCTGCCATTCACACTACCTCCGATATGTTGACTCAGGTGCTCTATGACCTGTGCGGTCGCGATGAGTTGGTCCAAGCTCTTCGCGAAGAAGTCATTACGGTAGTACAGGAAGAAGGCTGGAAGAAGCCAACTTTATACAAGTTGAAGCTTATGGATAGTGTGTTGAAAGAAAGTCAGCGCCTTAAGCCGATCAGCATCGGTAAGTGGTAATCGACTCCTTTAACTCAGGTCAACAGAGCTGAAAGAATCGTTAGTCTCTATGCGACGGGTTGCCACGGCCGACCTCAAGTTGTCTGATGGTACTTATATCCCTAAAGATACGTACCTGTCCGTATCCAGCGAGCGCATGTGGGACTCCGAAATATACCCCAACCCCCTCGAATTTGACGGCTACCGGTTCCTCAAGCTACGCGAAGTTCCTGGACATGAGACTTCTGCGCAAGTTGTGTCTCCGTCACCGGAGCATATGGGCTTCGGGTTCGGCCGTCATGCTTGTCCGGGTCGGTTTTTCGCCATCAATGAGGTCAAAATTGCGTTGAGTCATATCTTATTGAAATACGAATTCAAGTTGGCTGAGGGGTCTGTGCCCCGGGCAAGGAGGAATGGTCTCTCATTAAACTCGGATCCGGCGATGAAACTCATGATTAGACGGCGACAGGAGGAAATTGCTCTCTGATTACTAGGCATCTTTAAAGTGAGACCTTTCCATTTGTCTGGCATCACAAGCGTGCGGTTCCTTTAGCTTCATGGTATTCGGAGTGAGCAAGCTATGCGGGGCTCATATCGCCTTCACTATTTATATTGTCGTTCCTTTCCTACTGTGGCAATGGCATCATTCATTACTCCGGCATGTACACTGGTGACAGGGTCAAGATAGTACTAGGGCGGAAAGTTGAAATTGTGCCCCTTACGGAGTATCTACATGTGGTGTTCAGATAACGGGTTGTTGAAGCCATTTGGTGATTTGGAGTGTGGTGGTCTGTTCATAGTACATATTACATTGTTACACCATATAGAGGATATACCAATCCCACTCGACCAGAACACCATCTGGAACTAAGCTCGTGCCTTGAATATCCTATCCCAAACCGGATATATGGAGCTAGGTAGAGCGTGTCCGTGAGACCAACCATACTGAGAGGAAGATAGACAGCGTGCACAATGCCGAAAGGCTATACGGTCAACATCAGCCCAACTAGATGGAGACCGGGTTGTCGATGGTCATTGTGTCCTTATGCAATTGGAGCGAAGAAGCTAAACTTGCCCGCTGGATCATACTTCTTCTTCAAGGCCTGCAGGCGGTCCTGGCGCCACTTCTCCCTTCCATACCATTGTTGCGGTGTTTCATCACCATAGGCATAGTTGACATACGCGCGCACCTCTGGACGCCCACTGGCCTTGTGAAGGACCTGGCGAAGTTCATTGCCTAACTGGGCGGCCTTCTCATCAAGCTCCGGGCCGGCGGGCGCATAGGTGATGAGTGGGGCGGAGAGAATATTCTCGCCTCGAAAAGCGAAAGCACTGGACTTGCTGTCGATTGCTTTTACTCCCTGCATAGAATACCCTTCGAACATAAATATCGAGTTGTTGAATGGCGAGCTTCCACGGACCGCATTTGCGAAAATCTCATATGCCTTCTTTTGGGCGGGGACGTTGTATTCTTCCAGATAGTTGGGGAACCGGGGGTTGACAAGACCGGCCTTTTGGCATGGCGGAGATGACAGGGAAATGCCAGTCCACTCAGCAAGGTCGATGTAGCTTCCCCCTTTTGGCTCTTTGGACATTGGACCAATATCGTGGAAAGGCTTTGTGTAAACTGAATCGACTGCTTTCACTCCCTCTTGAATGATGTAGAATAGAATGACAGGCTATGGGGTTTAGTTAACGCTTTAGAAGTCTGGAGAAATTAATGGACCCACCTTTTCAGGGTCAGCGCCGGGGTTATTCAACCAGTAAGACCAATTGATAACACCTTCAGGTTGGGTACCGTTCTTCAGGAGGTAGTCGTTAGCGGCTTGATACACAGCCTCCACCTTGTCACCGCTGAAGGTGAGAGTCTCGATTGCCCAATCGTGGTGGACGATGTCATACAGCTTGGTAGTAATGGAGGTTACGATCCCGAAGTTATGGCCAGCACCATTCATCGCCCACCAGAGATCGGACTTCTTATCAAGTACTTTAAGGCTGCCGTCAGCGAGTACGACATTCATGGAAACGAACTGATCCGCGACGAGACCGTGGTGCCCCTGTAGCCACCCATGGCCTCCACCGAGTGCAGGTCCCAGGAAGCTGACACATTCACATGTACCACTCACTATCCGCATGTCAGCGCCCCAGATCCCGTCAGGTCAACTTGCTAGTGTCCACGCACCTGTCTGCTTTCCTGCTGCCCACAGCTGATCAATGACAGCTTTAGACTTAGCTCCACCACCAATCTTTGCGGTATTTCCGTCCTTTGAGACTTCGATGGTGTCCAGCTGATCCAGGAAGATTTCAATACCATGGTCCATCTTACCAAGAGTCGTAATTGCACCGTGGGCACCATTGTACGCGAGGAAGGGCAATTCCTTCTCATTCGCGAATTTGACCTATACCGTTCAAATTAGCGTGTCACCCCTTGCCAATGTATGACATGTTTAGTCGGGCGGCTTTGCGTGCCCATCTTGAGGAACTTGGGGTAATGAGAAAAAGAAAATGTACCGTCTCGACCACATCGTTTTCTGTGCCCGGCACTACGACGATATTCACTTTCGGAGCGTCCAAGACAGACCACCTGGTTGATGCCACGTCGAAGTCCTCCGAACCTGGGCAATAGACCTTGGCAGTCGGCGAAAGCTTGATCCCCAGATCCTTCACATCACTTGATCGTGGACAGAGTCCTCTAATCCAATGGCTAGACATAGGCACAGTCTCGCAGGCCGAGGCAATCACCCACGCGCCCAAAGCCGTTACCGCTTCCAGTTTAAGTCGAAGCATTGTGAAAGGAAAAGCCCCAGAATGCTACAAACTGCAGAAAAAGGAGACAAAAATTGTCCACGATGCAAGGCCGCTTCCTGCCGTCGCAAAAATGGTTCGGATCGGCCGAGGTGACCAGTCAGAATATGCTCAGTTAGACTTGAATCCTGGTACGTTGCACGAGGATGCGGGTGACATTCATACTATTTATTATTTATTCTTATGTAGGAATCCATTTTGTTAAGTTTTCATTAGACGTTCATTGCCCATTGTTTGACGCTAATGCAGTGTTCGTGCCCTAGCATGTGGGAGACCTGAGACGATGCTTGGCGAATGCTACCTCATTTTTTTCTAGCCATGCGAAGATCCACAGAAGCGTTGTAAGCTTGTAATACGTTCTATAACCCCTGCCTAGCTTAAATCTCTGACCAACTGTCGACTGTGGTACCCCTAACTAGCACGTTGGATCCCCATACCGCTGCGGGTCTTGGTCAGACTGTTAGCCATAACAATAGGACTACATGTTCACGAATCGGACACCTCGGAAGCCCGGTAACCTAAACGGATAAGGTGCAGATAACATTGTCTGCTCCCAAATATTTCTCAAACAGACCCTTGATCACAAAATTGGTCTTGGTCTTATAAGGGCTCCATAGTTGTGGTTCTGCCTCCGTAGGGCTCTACCACCAACACACAACGACATCGCAAAGCTATGGTGGGGGAATAGCGAAACCTTGTGTAGCATAGAGGAAAAATCAATAAAAGTGACTGATTGCTCTCTGCTTTACGCTTTGCTTGTCGTTTCTCTTCAAAATGCCCTTTCTAAATCTCCTATCCAAAGATGTCCGATATCACACTTGACATAGTCACGAGGGCCGCCGAGGAAGAGGCTGCTCAAGCAGCATTCCGCAAATCTGCAATTGAGTCTTGGACACTCTATGCAATTGGCGTCACTGCAACCATACTCAGGACGTATGCCCGAGGCAGTGCTGTCGGATTCAGGCATCTGCGAGCCGATGATTACCTTATCTGGGTCGGGATTGTTCGTGTCCCCGATGGATCACAATCAGCCCACTACTCTACTAACACTGATCATTCCAGCTATTCTACACCGCGCAGACAGCTCTCGCCTATAGCGTGGGCAATGTCGCTCATGGCCTAGCCAACAATGGTATGACAGATGTCCAGCGCGCTGGGCTGTCGGTCGATGACCCCGAATACCGATTTAGGTGCGTCCCATTTCCATCAGCAGTGAATTATGTCAGTCGCGACTAAAGCTATACCGTTATATAGGATTATCGGATCCAAGATACAGGTCGCGGGGTGGACTACATATTCGGCGTTGATCTGGTCGCTCAAGCTCTCTATGCTGGCATTTTACGTTCGACTTACGGTATAACTTCCGACGGCTAATCTGTCTGCAACGGCATTCTAACCATGAGTAGGATGGCCTTGGCCGGCGCTATCGAGTCCCAGTTTATATTGGCTTCGCCCTTGTTATCGGGACTTTTATAGCGAGCATTGTAACTATCTTTGCGGCATGCCGACCGCTTCACAAATATTGGCAGATCAACCCAGACCCTGGCAGGAAGTACTCCGTCTCTGGACCATTGATGTTAGACTAACACGCAGATTTCTAGACATCTGCCAGGCTGCTATTTCTAAACCGATAGTCTGGGTTTCCTTCGCCGCAAATGTCAGCACCGATCTCTACTTAATTACGATCCCCATTCCAGTATTATGGAGCACTAAATTGAGACTGGGAAAGAAAATTGCCTCTACAGTGGTACTCAGTGCCGGAGTGTTCGTCCTGGTTTGTGCCACTCTGAAGAGTGTCTTCGTCCTAGTAGTATGTAATCATCCCATGGCTGTTCAAGCACACAGTACCATCGTTCTAATCACACTTTATTATATAGGATCCCCTCCACGGCGCAGAACTAAGCGGCGCATGGGGTACCCGGGAGACATTCGTCGCAGTCATAACGACCAATCTACCCATGATATTCCACCTGTTCAAATCCTGGCTCGGGCGCATTTACGGCAGTGCTTTCAATTCAAATCCGACACACAAATATCCCAGTGGTTTCCAGAGCATTGGTGGTGGGGGTGGTGACTCCCGGAGTCGGAATCGCCGCAAGCCCTCTAGTGGGCATCCTACAGTGGGGACCCTGACATTGACCGAGAGTGAGGAACGGATGGTGGGCGACGTCAAGATGCAGAATTTGAAGAACTACCCTGCATCTCCGACTGGGACCGTTGCAAGCAGTATTCTAGTCTCTAGCAGGATTGAGGTAACCCACGAGGACAGAAGCAGTCGGAATAGTGAGCTGGACCCGCAGCGGCTGCATGAGACTTGGTAGATTTGGTAAAGTATGTTCAACTGGTCGGAACCTATGGTACTATGGTTTACCTTGGGTAGTACTTACGATTGGTTGTTTGGTTCCAGGATCAAAATCTTAGAAATCAGGAGAGGCAGGATGTACAAGAGAAATGAGGAACGCTTAGGCCTAGACCTACCTGGCAAGGCAGCTGGCTGCCTAACAGCCCAATCTCACATATTTTATGATTTTAGTCATTATACGACTTGTTCTTTACGTCATTCCTTCGCCTAGGCCTTTTGACTTTTATCTCAGCCCATGCCCGTTGAGGATATCTTCCTCATAATGTAAATCTTGTGACATTACCCTTTCACATGCATATTACGAACAGAAAGCTACTTTGTAGGTTCATTTAAACAAGGGCAGGCTGATGTACCAAGCTTTTCTGTGAAAGTATTTGGCAAGTAGCGCAACCCTTTCTGCAACTCTAACCCTACTCTCATATGCTGTCGCAAAGCCCGCGAAACAGGAGCCGCGAGAAAGCATCTGCCTGATAGCCCATCCCTTCGGAAAGCTGACCTCAATTGACCGGCTAGTTTACTTACAATCACGAAATAGGATCGTCTGTACTTGGACGACTAGGACTCAAGGACTAGCTACCACAAACGGAAATCGTAATGGTTTCCTTTAGAAATAAAGTGTATATACCTCCGGATGTTGAAAGGCTATATTGAAATTCTCCTAACAAAGGCCCGATGATTCAACTAGTCACAACTGACCCAAAGTATTGGGTGGGCCATGTGTCAAGGGATCGACAGTCACCAACGCTTGTATGATTGCCAATGTCTTAGATATAAGTGATCCCTACTAATACACTAGCATGGACCAATCAATTATAACTCCGTTGTGCTGTGATCGTACCTAGTTCTTGGTTACAACTATTAGTATGGTGGTTCCAAATTTATGAGCAGCCACCAGGCTCCATCAAAGCACAATGTCCCGGCATTAAGGAACCAAGAGTGAAATACTCCTTGCAGGATTATTATTTCGACGTGGGGGCACCCAAGCAATGCAAGGCAACCGTTGGACTAGACGAGTGATGATATACTTTGGCCTAAGCTCTAGCCTAGGTAGAGTTGCATCGCTCGTCTCAAAAATTGGTCTCGACCCACCCCGGTCGCAACTCTATGTTTAGCCTCGGTCGATGTAGAGGTCTACCATATGTAATCTTTTTTTAACCTAGGGTAATACTTAGCTCAGGGTCGGTCAACCTAAGATGGCTTAATGAATTTCTAGCTCAACAGAAGGTATTTCATACAGCAATATAACAAGTGTTAGTCATGAAGTTCTAGACCATGTGAATATACTACAGTTACAAATAAGCGCTTCTACAAAACAGTTCAACAGTCTGCTCATAAAAGACTTTGGATTCAGGGCAATTTAAACCTAACTTCTTAGTATACCGTCACGTATCATCCAGGTCGTGTCACTCTTGTTAAGGTACAATATTCTGCCCGTTACCAACAGGCAAAATGACACCAACATCTCACTGCTGAAGCGGCTTCATTCCATCAAATACCAAAAGCATCCGTCTAATTGTAATGACTATACATGGTGCCATCGATCATCGGCACCATAATTGTTTACACAATCCCCCAAGATGCATAAATGGGTGCGCGTCGCGGGGTTCTGGATCATCTATACAAATTCCGCCGTTTGGCTGGCTCTTTCTCCGTAGTGGGAGGTAACATTGCTAGGTTTGCAAAAAAGGAGCCACTATGACATTCATTCGTTTCATTGGATGAGACCCATAAGAAAGGGACTATATGTTGAATTAACGTGTTGAATAAAGGGTTTAATGATTATATGCAGATACTGTACCGGGAACATCATCGCCCCTATTTCTCCAAAGACAGTGAAGGAGAAAGGGGATACCCCAATGCTACCATCGCTATGACGACTGCTTTTGGTTTCCTTCCGATAGCATTTATAGTTTTAAGGTTTGCTTGCTCATCCGGAGGATATATGGTATAATACTCCACAGGTACTTGTACTCTTACGAGAACGAGGAAAAGGAACAGGCATCCGTACAAGGACATATTGAGTATTTCTCCATGTTTTTGGACTGCACCCTTCATGTAGCAGGATTCCTATCGTAGGTTAGAAGCTTAGATCGCCATGAATCCGATTCAGCAGCTGAATCAAGTTATTGACTTGAGAGGTGACCTTAGGGTGACGTCATGCTTTTCGAAAGTTCTTGTATATTTATAGGGCTTGACCTAAGGTCACCTTCCATAGTCATTATTAAACAACACTATATAGTATATATTCCTTTTTAGACAGTGGGCATCACCTATATTTAACATTGTCGTCTCCGAAGTTCAAAAATGCCATCTTCAACATCCCCACACCCTGACCCCACGGCCGTCGAGCCACACCCCGAGCGACCAAAGAACGTGAATGGCGACGTGGACTATGTGCCTCACCCTGAAAGGTCCATCTCGATTTCACCTGCTCGGGCGACCATTCAGAAAAGCATCATTGCCCTTTACGGTGGCAGCGCCTCCGAAGATGACATGAAGGTCTATGCCGAAAAGGCAATCTACGACGATCCATTCAGTTATTGTGACACGCGGTATTTGTTGATACCCGGACTCGCAGGCAACACTTACTAATAAAAGATAGGTACAAGATAGCTGGCCAGTGGTATGGTATCCCGAAACTATTTGCCAAGTCTGAGACGTTAGCTACGGAGGTCACGTCGTCGACAGAGCACGAGCTTGTGTGGAAGCAGCGACAGAAGTACACCTTTGCTGGTATTCATGCTTCTAAAATTGCAGACAGTCTCATTAGCCTTAAGCTTGAAGGTAAAGAGCCTAATGAGAAGGTTGTGTATCACAAGGATATGTGGAATTCGAAGGACTATTCTCATGAAGGGCTCGGTATGCTCATCAAAAGACTGAACGGGTAACTTATATTTCTTTCCCTGCACATTCTGTTCGCTTTCAAATCCAAGGTATTGACTGCATATAGGGACAAGTTGACAAACATTACCAAGCCACCTGAATCGGTGTGAAGGCGGAAGCTGAAGCCTTGATGTTCCAAGAGTGAAAATGCCTAATGTGCTAATAATCACCAAGTCTTATCAGTGTTTATAGCATAGCTGTATCGCCTGCTTGTTAAATGCATGGCCTAAACTAAGAACGAGGGGCTCACAGAGGTCCGGCGTTGTGTTAACTTTTGCACATATAATGGATCTATATGCATGTTAGTTCTGTTGCCAAGCGTCAACCAACTTATCACTCTTCAGTTTGAGTTGAAACAGTACCTATAGGCGACAGCAGTAATAGAAGTGTGATTAAGCACACCCGTAAGAATGAAGGGCTTACTATACAAATACACGGCCTAGCGTGGGTTTATACCTGGTGGCTGTCATACTCGCCTCCTACCGATTATTTTTGAACACTCCATCATCAGCACACGCTCACTTTGCTAACATTCATGTAATATGGGTTGAAGCGCTAATTAGACAAAGGACATAAGGTTGGGACAGCGCCGACAGCAGCGGGAAGACAACGCAATAGCTCTGTACAAAATAATCCCACTACTCACAGCTTGTAAAGTTAAAGGGGTCAATCTACCTACATCTTGGTATTATAGCCGTTAAGAGCTAGATCAATTCTCGAATCCTATCCCGTATCCTATGGTTGCTTCCTGCTTCTGGAATCACTTTGCCCTTATTGATAGTATGGTTTCACTCTGAACGCTAGAAGGGCCACCGGCCCGAACAAAAGGCTTACCAGACAAGATCAGGCTAGCAATCAAGGATTGAAGGACTAGTGGATCCTATCAAAAACGTAGGACGAAGTCAACCGCTGCAATTGAGAGACAGAACTAATCAAATTCACGGTAGAGTGTTGTCCGGACCCATAACCATTAGGAACACGGAGTCCTAAATTGTCAGGTATGGACTATTCCTTTTCACGCGGGTGTTGGTAACATGGTGGACCCTTAAGATGCCTTAGAGATAATCTTTCATCCTATAATATTCCTATTAATAGAATAGCCAGCGCTATATAGTCTTACATTTACAGCGGAATAATAATAATCCAGGCAGTCGACCAAACAAATCGTCGGTTGAGTGTACTCCGTCCCCGCTGAGATCAAACCGGTGTGCCGCGCGCCATGAGAAGGATCGACGTCAAGGCGACTTGACGTCCGAACCAGACAACCTAAAGATGCAGACAACACACAGGATCAATTTGTTTAAATTCCCAGGCATGCGACAGGGAATAAGAGTTTGTTTGTTATCATCAACTCTCTATCATCACACCAATCTATCAGCTCTTCCTTGAATCTCAATAACATTCAATAGACCCTCAAGATGGGTGCTACTTTCATCGATATCGACCCTCGCACTCCGCTGCTCAAGCAGCTCGAAGAACGCCCCGAGGCTGGCTCCTGCGTGCTCGTCAACACTTTCCACATTCCGGCCGGTAAAATGGACGAGGCATTCGCTGCTTGGAAGATTGATGCCGGCCTGGCAAAGAAGCAGCCGGGCTTAATCTCAATGCAGCTTCACCGCGCCGTCAACGGCAGTGACATGATGCTCAACTACGCTATTTGGGAGTCTACTGCGGCCCTGAAGGCATTCTATGACCTTCCTGAGTTCAAGGCCTCCCTCGAGAACTACCCCGATGGAACTGAATGCCGCATTGCTATCTATCGCAAGCAGCACGTTGAGGGTGTTTGTCTTGCCTAAATTCACAGGCCAACAAGTCTCTCATGATTCGGCGACACTTCTTACGTTGGGTTATTCATTCCACTACCGACCAACACGATCATGTGCTATCTGTCGAAGGTTATATTTGGTCTAAGATGAACGTTGTTGCGGGGCACTGTACATGTAAATTATATCAAGTTGTCCTGATGAGAAACATCAAATTAGATCTATAAAACTACTACAAGACTCAAGTTGTAACGATAGGCCAATTCGCGATATAGGTTCCCAATTGATAGTTAATGGCGTGGGAAACCACACTATCCTAGCTGCTTTCGCTCACTTTAAGAAACCTACAGTTATTTGTATTCATACCTAGTTTATACATTAGTAAGGTGGGTCATTCGATGAAATTGATTCCATCAAGGCACTTGACGGCGTAGATTAAGCAGTCAGATTTTACATAAAATCATCAATGCAGTAAATGGTGAACCAACCACACGAAGGCCTGACCGATACAGCCCTAAAATCAGTTGGAACTTCGGATTTAGACGGGTACAACGCCAGTGCGAGGGTGGAAATGCTAATTAATCATCCTCCATGCGGCCCAGCCCGGACCACAGTCAACCGAAGATGCCACTGGCTGGAAGCAGGTCAATAGCTTCCTGGTGACGACGGTCTCTTTATAATTATCCACCGACTCGAATTCATTTTGCCACAAGCTGCCTTATTTAAGCTATGGACCTCGTTGGCAGACAGAAGCAAGCTGACCTTCGTTGAATCCTTTGTATTCTCAAAGTCACTCGACACAATATTTCGCTACGTCCTAAACCAAATTTTCCGAAACAATATGGCTTTTACCGTGGGCATCGCGGGAATCACAGGCAAGTTTGCCCGTCTTGTCGTCAAGCATCTACTCCAGAACCACGCAGAAGTCCACATCCGGGGCTTTTGCCGCAATGCCTCCAAGCTACCCGGCCATCTTCAGGAATCCAACCGTATAACCACAATTCAAGGTGACTCCATGAGCTTGGTGGATGCTCGAGCATTCGTGCGTGGGTGCCAGGTTATCGTCTGCTGCTACCTAGGGGACAATCAGTTCATGACCGAGGGGCAAAAGGTTCTGGTGGACGCGTGCGAGCAGGAAGGGGTCACTCGTTATCTGGCTAGCGACTACTGCCTAGATTTCACGAAGCTGGAGCTTGGTCAGCATCCGGCCAAGGATCCGATGAAGCTCGTCAAGGCTTATCTGGACACCAAGTCCACTGTCCAAGGGGTCCATGTGCTGATCGGGGCCTTCATGGAAACCTTCTGGAGCGGGTACTTCGGCGTGTTTGATTCCGCGCAGACGACCTTCTCGTACTGGGGCGAAGGCGATGAGGTTTGGGAGTCAACGACTTATGGCACCGCCGCAGAATTCGTGGCGGCCGTTGCGATGGACCAGAATGCCGTCGGCCTGCAGCACTGTGAGTTCAGCTTGAAGCGATAGACATTGGTAGTCTGTGTTTTGGGGGGGTGCTAATTTAGGCAGTTCTCGGCGACAGGAAGAACATCCACCAGATCGCTGATGAGTTTGCTGAAGTCTACGGCAAGAGACCCCGGTTGGTGCGACTCGGGTCCAAAGATGATCTGTATCAAAAGATGCACTCAATCTACGACAAGAATCCTTCAGATGTTTACGCATACCTAGCCCTGTAAGTTTATGATTTCCTGTCGTGGCTGCAAATTTACATTCTGACGGTCTAATACCCTTGGAAAGGTTCTACCAGTATTACTGTATCAACGGACAGACCTATCTCAAGCCAGAGTTGGACAATTCCAAGTACCCCACTGTGCAACCAGTAACGTTCAAGCAGTTTATGCAGTCCCACGCAATCGAGGACTTAAGTGAATCATACCAGAATGCAGGATCGAATGTCTAGATGGATTCTGGATGGAAAGGTCTTATATTTGGTTAGAAATTGCGAAATTCTGTTCCTGCTCTAGTGAGTGACGTTCAAAGGAAATCATGTGTTAAGATTAAACAGGACGGAGAGGAAAGCTCAGTGTCGTAAGAAATGGGGCCCACCAGCATGCAAGCCTGATAATTAGACTAACACTTCGACCAAAATATGGTTCTACCACAAACGTGTTGGATCCCAAGAATATAACCTATGGTAAATTATGTAACCAATCCGAAAAGGGCAACAAGGAAGTAGGCGCCGCGATATTAGATTCTAACAATCTGAGCTCCTTATTATCGAATATGTCCGTCGTCGTAGGCCGCAGGTCATTGGGCTGCAGGGGCTCTGGAATGCGGTTCTGACTCTTGTCAGTGGCCGTAAAAGATAGAGACGTAGCCTGGTTGAGGATGACAAGAAAATGAGTGGCCAAGGCATCATGCCGGACTGAAAGGTGGGACAGGGTTTGCTTTGCCTCCTCGATGTCTTGAAGCCATGTGATAGACTCAGGAACGGACGGATCGGCCTTCAGATGAATAATAGGAACGAGGACGGCGTGCAAGAGGGCATAGCTGAGATAGCCAAGATAACGTCAGTCAATACTCAGCCAAGAGGAAGCACCATGGGGTGG
The DNA here is from genome assembly GCA_030556085.1 of Aspergillus tamarii. Lineage (NCBI taxonomy): Eukaryota > Fungi > Ascomycota > Eurotiomycetes > Eurotiales > Aspergillaceae > Aspergillus > Aspergillus tamarii. The sequence continues at coordinate 1,928,753 of JARVTJ010000006.1, forward strand.
TGGCACAAACAGGATAAAAGACAGCGTGACATTGGAATACCGATGGTCTTCAATTAGGCGTGACGTAAGCTTTATGGTACCACGGGCCAGATTGAGACCACGAGCACGGCATTGTCGCTCTCCTGGTTCCTCCCCGGGGATGGCCTGTCCATGAGAGACCCTTTTCATTTCTAACCAGTGAAGAAGCGCCGGGCGATGAATGAGAAGTCGGAGGCTCCGATCACACAGCATTTGCCGATCTCGCACATACCGAGCCCAGTCAGGCAGTTGATCTACCATGGTATATTGCGTGCAGAACGTGACGTTATTATGCCAGTCATCAATCATTCGTTCGTATGTATTCACATCAAGCACGGTTATATGATCTGTAGAGAGTATCCGGTGGTTAATACTGTTTGCCATTCGGTGATAACTAGATTGCAAAATCAGTCCGGTATATATTGTCCAATCGTCCCGCTCGTCCGGGTAGAACTGACTAAGCTCTGTCAGGTCCTTCATTGATGATTAGCAGCAGTAATAATGCTATTTTTAGTGATAGGGTGAGTACCTCATCAGCGACATTCGACACCGGTCTGACGGTAACCAGTTTGTCCTCCGGCAGCAGGAGGGGCAGACCATGGATCTTCGAAGTGCAACTATCAAAGCAATACACGCTCCACCAAACTCTTCGCCAAATCTCTTTAGTCAAGGGGGAAATATCATTCCCAGAATATGTTGATTCCTTGTGTAGCTCCATGCTGATCGACATCCGAGTTGCAAGGCCGAGATAAGTCCAGCTATCTCTCGGCTGACCATATTTTTCGTAATAGTGACTCATCAAAAGTAGTGCCTGGACCAGGCTAATACAGGCTTGACCAAGAATAGATAACTGGTCCAACCTCTTCTTTGCTCGCTGAGAGAAGCTCTGAGCGTTGTTCATGCCCTCATTGTCTCGCAGGCACCACGATCCCACTGCTAATACCATATCACATAGAATCGCCCATTCGCAATCTTGCGGCGCAAGGTTTCTTATCTCATATTGTTTCATGAATGTTGCTTCATGAATAAATGGAAACATGGTATGATAATGTTCAAAATACGCTCGAATCAATCTAATCTCATCTACATCTGTCATCGAAGTCTGCAAGTCACTCGGATGGGGGTCCAAAATATGATCATCCAAGGAGCTTTGAGGTTCGTCCATTTCAATGGAAGTCAAGTTATTTGTTGAACTGCCGGTTGTATCTGTTTATCCTCTCAGAGCTGTTACCAACAAAGGGCTGACACAGACAAACCTTCCTGCTGGGAAACCAGAGATAGTTCATTCTCAATCGTCAACTGGGCAGGGGTGTTGGAAACTGAGGTCGGTTCTGTGCTGATCGGTTGAGAATAAGCATGGCAGTCCGGTGAACCACTCAGCAACGAACGGATTAGAGTCTCCGTGGCTCCGCCTGGAAATAGTTTCTCCAGTGCCGCTTCGAGCACTTCCAGTCTATTTTCGACTGCCGTGAGGTGTCTCAGTGGTCGGGTCAGTAAAAGGTGTTTCATACTCGATCACGTGAGAGCATACTGCCGAGTCAAAGGCGACCTCACCACCTTTTCTGGATACACACAGGGCTGGTTCAGAGCTCTACAGTGTGCACACGATGGTCGAGTCTTGGTGCACTACTTTGTATCAGCAAAATGACACGACAAGCACTAAAGAAGAAGCATTCCAAGGGAAGTTTAACCTTCGCTTTTCGAGCTCGACATTCGGTACACTGTGCCACGCGTTAGTGGTGGCGGCGCCCAGTTCCCCGCAAACAATACCTACAGCAGGAATGTGAGAATTTCGACCCAGGCTAACCTGCGTAGAATGACTACCTTGACTCATAGTCGTTGGCCGTTATTATCATCAAAGTGGGCGTGGTTAGGATAATGGAGAAAATGACCTCGGTGACGTCGGAGATACTAAGAGTTCTTTTGTCAGCTCGAGTTTCCATGGTTCGACCCACACCCGCTGAACCGGTCTAGTCGCACTCATAACAATCAAGAATCAAGGTACCACGACGTCGATATTCCTCCCAACAGAATATCATGGTATCAAGGTTAAACTTTTACAAAACCATCTCCAGTAGTTATTAATCTTTTATGTTTATCAATGTTAAACATGCAACTTGTCATCTGACTCTATATCTTATAGGCCCTAGGGGTGCTCTCTCCACAGCTCTTGGCTATTCTCACGATAAGCAATATTAAGGAAATGGTGATTCAACATCCATGACTCGGGTGACTAAGGATGCCACGATAAAGCCTCAGGGGGTGGACGAGTACATTATCAGAGCGGGTTGTTGGCTTTACCGTCATTGACAGAATATAACGTATCATACCCTGAGGAACGAACCCTTGATGTTATTTGTGGTACATAAGTGCGATTACCGACATACTCGATGCATACTAAATCTCTCTGATAGTGAGTACATACCTAACAATTAGCAGCTATCTTCTATATGAATGGAAGGCTAAAACTATATTCACTCAGATCAGAGGCGAGTCATCTCAGAAGTAGCAAGAGTCGTATAGGGCTCTGCTGTTAGCTTTTAATACGCGCTCTATATTTTATGGACAGGCGGGAGCAGTAGCTTAAAGCCTAGTAGAAGGCCGATGACATTGTAGCCGCCTTTTTGCTGTATTCGCCGACTTAGCAATCATAATATACCACATCAATTGTCCAACCTATAATGTTTACGTACACAAATGCCTGGGAAACTTCACATAAAGAGGAAAGTCGTATACTTAAGTATGCTTCGGAGTGCCGGTGATACCAACCCCTGCATAGGACAATGTCCAATATAACGCTTCAGGCTCAGCATTCCTTCCATAAATCTATTCGAAAGTGGAGGAAACTTAACTTGGACAGTTAGAATGCATTCCCCTCCGGGCTTGAAGCTAAAAGTGCTAAAGCGTGTATTTGTGTATCATTCTATGACATTATGCGTCTTCCGTGATAGTTAACTTTTCTGAATATAGAATTAATTAATTCATGTTCGGTCAGCGATGTTGAACAGAGCACCCTCTACCGCTGAACAAGGCTCGAGGATAACCTCTTCGCGTAATGAAACACCATAGCGAGAGCCACTAGGTTCCATGGCAGGGCAACGACTTGACGTTCTTTGAACTCCACACCTTGAATTTATGCATGGCAAGTCAGAGTCCGTTCCGTCTCTTCCGGCCGAATCAAAGGAAAGAATATTCACCAAGTTCCCTTTCGGGTCGTTTGGGATTTATAGTGAAGGACACCCAAATTCGTCCATCAGTTGTAACCATGCTTTCAATTGACCTCGACTGTCCTCTTTTCTATGTGTTTCAACCATCTAAAAGCGGTTTGACGGGAAAACATAATCATAAGAACAAGAGAACAAGAAAAGATATGGTGGCAAACGTATCAATACGCATGATGTCCACATGACCGGCGCTACCCCGGAACATCCATACATCATCTTAGAATTCACTGCCGTCTTATCCATCGGGTCCACCAAGACAGGGCAAGCGATACTTAAGGCCATTGAGTAAGCCACGCAGGCATAATTATCTCCCATCTTCATATCCGATACTGTATTCAATGAAACCTATAACAAAGTCAGAGTTCTATGGCGCAATACTATGTGTATATGCCATCGAAGAGAGAAAGAGGTGGCTTAACAAAACAAGAGCTCGCATTGGCACCCATGCCATGCTACTTTGGATCTAAGGACTGGACAGTTAGCCAGCCATGTATGTTGAGATAGCCTGCCACACAGACTTCCACGAAGACATATCTGACGAAAGTATAGGCGCATTGCCCAAAGAATGTGAGCTCTGCTTGGAGCAGTTGGGTCCAGAATCCGCGTATCGTATTCTACCGTGTAAACATATCTTCCATTTACCCTGTATCGATTGTTGGCTCTACACCGAAGATGCGAGCTGCCCTCTTTGCCGTCGTACATTCTATGAATATCGACGCCCAAGACCTATTTGCGTCTTACCACCCAGTCCGTCTGCTGGCGATGTATCGCACAGGAGGCACCATGCGTCAGTTGGGGGAGTGAGGTCGTGGGTTAAAAAACGATTCTCTACTCATTCATAAAATGTATGGTTTGCTTCTATGTGTTAGTCCTAACTCATATTGTACGGTTAAACATACAATGTCTACCGTTCGATGCCTAAATAATGCGATGGTCACTGTGCAATCAATTGAGAATAATCGTTTGTGGCTTTCATGTAGTGTTTTAAGTTCGTTCCATTTCTTCTCCACGGTAAATTACAGACACCGCGATGACATGACTCGATAGTATCGTAATGTCAGATCTATGACAGAGGGAATGTACCATGCTGTATAGCGCATTCGGCCCATACATAGAAATCGTCTTGGCGGGAAGGGGTATATCCTCTGCGATTACGCATTCACGTTGAAATAATTTATAGCTCAGGAGCGTTGAAATGACTATCGCCTCGGGAGAATGACGTATGGTCTAGAAACTGAATGGACCATTCCATAGAATTTGAAATCTCACTTGGCCAGCAGCTTGGAAAAAGCGGGGCTGGTATATCGGAGACTGATATCGATGGAACGTCTGTTGGTGCTACTGAACCACCAAGAAATTGAGTTGCGGGTATTGCTGCTTGTAGAGGGCATGGACCCACGTCACTACGATATTCTCTTCCTAATAGAAACAAATAGTTAAACGTTGCGGCTTTCGCGAGTTAATTGATTGCACTCACCGACTACCGAGAAGCGTAAATGCGACAGGCGTTCCAGCATGTCTGCCGCTTTTTTGGCGGCATCGGAGTTGGCACTTAGGGCTTAGAACACTTGAAGGCAGATTTCAGCATCATCACGCACACATGAGGCTGATGTCCTTCCTTCTAGAAGGTCATGGTCCCGGTAGAATGCTTCCGCGACAAACAAGATGGAGCTGGCACAAATGAGACAGGATATCATTTGCCACCACGGGAAATCGTGCACGAGGCTTCGCTCATCTACAACATTGTGAAGGAGCTTAGCGGTCTCCTGAGCTGCCGAGATGCAGGCCCACTCTGCATGCGAGATCTCGCTTTTGTGCTGCATAAGAAGGTCCATATATGATTCATTATGAGCCTGGAGCAAAGGTAGGCACAAAAAGGGACGATATATGAGAGCTCGAAGGTGGTGAAACTTCACAGCGAGCATGTTGCGCTAAGAGCTCCTCGGTCTTCAGTGAGTCAACAAAATAAAATGAAAGACCAACGATATGGTAAACGGATCTAACCTGTCGTTTAAATGAAATTGATTTTTCAAACGTATGCCCACGATCAAACCGTAAGTGACGCGCAAGGCTTTCCTTCCATTGTGCCAGCTGCTGATCGAGACTAGAAGCACTGTGCAACATTTGATCCGGTCTCAAGTCAATCTGGCTAGGTCGATAGAGCTCGCAGATCACTTGGCTGACAATGGAGGAGAAACAGATTACCGCGCGAAAGTATGCCATCATGGATGACACGTGGGTGTCGTCCAAGGTATGCTCATTGGTATCCATTGCGAATGCTGACTGGTCCTGCAACGAAGGCAATTCGACATGCGAGTCTCCCTCGTGGATAGCCATTGGCCGCCCTAATTGAAGAGCTAAAAGTCGGTCCAAAACGTACATAGAGTACCAAGTCCGCCGTTGTTGACTGCGGCATTCCATTGATGTTTCCTGGGTGCTACCGGTGGAACTAGCTTCTACGTGAAGGCCAATGCTCTGGCCCATGCGAATCGCAAGCCCTAGTGTATTCCAGCAACTTCCCACACCATTTAGCCTGCGCAAGGTGCATATAATAAAAGATATACATACCGGTCTGTCTGGCATATGGCAAGTAGGAAGAAGCATTGCACAAGCAGTACCCAAATGCTGATTAGAGAGCAGTTAGAATCAATGCCATATGAAAAATAAAGCCCTTGCTGAAAGTATCGGAAATGTTGGCTAGAAGGAGTTTCTTTTCTATGAGGGAAGGATGTATAATATGATCCGATGGCAAATATAAAGCCTTAGCAAAGGTCAATGAGAGACTTCATCGGATCGGTCGCGGGGAGAAGTCGAGTCCTTACTAAACAGGGCGCGCCAGGGCTGATATTCCACATTGTCGCAGTCTTTATCCCAGAGGGATTCCAGTTCCTCAAGTAACTGTCTCCTCGATAAAAAGGGGTAGGCGATATGGATGGTGGAAAGATAAACATTCAAAAACTGGTAAGCCTTCTCCTTTGGTGGCAGGAGAAGTGGGCGATTCAACGAGACGAGGTGGTCTGACAAGCCGGGAGAACCGTAGCCAGGTTCTCCTGTGAGCTCAGACAGTTCAGGGTCCTGGATACAGCGATGAATTGCCCGTATGAAGTGAATTTCACTCACCTTCCCTACATATGAAGGCGGCGTTACACTGGAGGGCTTGGACTGTTGATGACCCTCGGACCCATGTTTTGAAAGCACTCCATGTGCCAAATCTTCAGGCTTCTGCCGTCGAATGTTGCTGAGGTTCAAATCAAGAGCTAGCCGATCGCTCGCATCAAGCTTAGCACGGATATCATCTATGAGCATCTCATATGACTCCATCATTTGGTGATAAGATGCTAAGTTCGCCAATTGCTCAACGGCTGCGGGCGGGCTATTCTCCAAGTGTTGTTCGGCCCTATCGTCCCTCTTTTCTTGAGCTGCCGTCCGTCTTCGCATTGACCAGTTACACTGAAATCCGTATCCTTCACATCTCCCACATATTGGTTGTCTTCCATCGCACTTCCTCTTTCGTTAGACACGACTCACGACAGCAGACTTCAAGTCATAGATAGACGTTACCTTGGCTTTTAGTCCTCGACATTTATCGCAAGCTATTTCAACACGTTGACGTTTCATATTTCGAAGACTGCACCTGATATTGGGTGGGCGATGATGCAGCGTGCCTCGATTCTTGCATGACGTTAAAGGGTCCATCCTTCCTTCATCTGATCACGTGGGGGAAATCACGGTATTACTAGTAGTAGTACTATAGAGAGCTACAACAGCCAATCGACCCTCTAGGTTTCCCACCGCTTTTGCAACCTGCATCAACGAAAATACCGCCAGTGATACGTCGGCTGCAGTCCGGGCCGCCCGGTCCGATCGAATCTGAATGGTCGAGGTCAACTAACCCTAATTCGGGATACATCGCGGCCGGATGATCCCCACTTTATGCTAAAGAGCAAGTCTTGATAGGTTGCCCGGGACGTCTTCTTGAGATTTCTGGGAACAGAATCCATTGGTTATCTAGGATTCGATCATTCACCGGCATCTTGATTTCCTTAAGTGAACAGTGACGGCACATCATATCCACGGTTTCATCTGTTCAGTCCATTCCTCACGCGTTGTTGGTTAACCTCCAGCGGCCCAAACTCACTCAACACTATTGCCAATTTACTTAAAAGCTGTATGTTCTGGTTAGTTGCAGCATATATGAACATTAAAATGATAATTACTAAGTAGAGGTATTGTTGGGTAAAATAGGCGGGTAGTGCGTATAAATATATCATCAATTTGCTACGGACCAAGTACCACCCAGTTATGACACGTTCAGGCGTGTGTTCACCAGAAGTAGCATATATACCATCCTTTGTCATGTTGCTCTATCATGCAAAGCAAATTGGCGTGGTAAGGCCTTGTGTCCACTGGAGACTCCCAATCTCAATGGTCAGAGCGCCTAGCGCAACCATCACCGTCAGACCGCCGTACAAATACGCATGGCCTCGTTTCAGGGCCGACAACTCCAAGACCCAAGTACTCACGGTGGTGAAGCAGCCACATAATCCATCCATGATACCTTGTAAGATTTGACAGCCGATATAACTACCCCCTCCAAGGTTGGATGAGCTAATTGTGGCGTGCTGTAAGGAATATGCCATCCCTAATAACATCGTACCCCCCACATTGACGACGAATGTTCCCAACGGAAAATCGGGTATACGTCCATTCAACTTCATGGACAGAAAAAAGCGTAGCAGGCACCCAATTGGGGAAAACACTAAAGCGAAGAGAAAGGGACCTTGCCAGATCCCAGGGGCCCAGAGAGATGTGTCGTCGGGAGAGTGGGGCAGCAAGGCTACCAAGATTATTAGAGCAACCCAACAAGAGCCGGCAAACAGAATCACGAGTGGGTTCAAAACTCTACGCAAGCGAACGAAGGGGACGGTAGGTGTCCAAGGTGCTGTGAAAATAGCAATGTGTGCGCCCAACGACAATCCCGCCAAGGAGAGCCCGATCTCGGTGATTAGGATCGCAATTATTGCCATGAAGCTGAACCCACCATTTGGGGCTCTAGTGTCTGCTGTAGTCGGCTGGAATAGAGAGACGTCTTGATAGGGACCGAAGGGGATAGGGAGATCATTGGCTAGGGCTAGGAAGAGATCCCGTGCGAACGTCGAAAATGAAGTCAGACAGCCACAAAACCCCGTCGTTAGACCGATGTATAACGGAATTGTCTTCTTCCGGGTCGCATGCTGTGTATTCCAAAGTTCATCACTAATTTCTGGGTCTGCTGCACGGAATAGTTCGCGGTCTTCGCTCAAGAAACCCATGAGACAGCTGCCACCCACATTGGCCCATAATACACTTGTGTTCACAGGCGCTCCTGGATAGAAGGTCAAGCTCTCAATGACCAATCGCACCAATGTACCTATGAATGAGAAAAGGACCAGGTAGGAATAGACATGAATTGCTGTCAGAGCTTTCGAGAAGCTGGGATTATTCCGTTTTTCATCGTACATCTTGTTCGATCTAGGTGGCTCATCACTACCGCTCTGTTGTGAGCCTGACATTGAACTTGGCACTTTAGATTCAGCCACTCGTCGGTCCAAATCCAATCCTATATTTTCCAAAAAAGTCTGATTCTCGAGATGGCCGTGGACTGAAGATGAGGCCGTCATCTCATCCAGGATCGCCTTTCCTGTAGATAGACCAACGAGGCTGGCCCTTGTTGATTGCGTCCCCTGATAGTTCGAGTGACTAGCGTGGGCATCGTATGGAAGGGGAGGTATAGGTTTCTCCATGGCACACGGGAGGGAAGAGGGCAGTGAACTCAAATATCATAGGAAACGTATTGATGTAGTTGTCGCAAGCAGAGGAACATTTTTCATCACGAGCGCTCGTCTGGAAATTGGAAAACAATAACAATAGAAAGTCAGAACGAGATCTACCAACCGGCTCGCGCGGTCCGGGGATTGTCTGTTCGTGATCGGGAGGTTTCCATTTTCGTATAGAGGATTCGGTTCCTCACTTTTGCGCTCCGTCATCGTGGACAATATAGCAAAGTTGATTTGGCCGATTCCTCTTGACTGAATAGAGATGCTTCACAGCCGCCTCATGCTCCTGGATCTGGAGAACCAACATTCAAGGATAGCATTTCTGCGTGAATACGCTACGTGTACGGCAGGATTTCCGGCCGGGCCGTCTTAGCCGGTAGCACCTCCGACTCCAGGACACCAGGATCTTGACATAGAGCACCGTGTCTCAGGCTGGAATGTTCTGCATCGACTAGAAGATGTCAATGAGGTATGAACTGGACTTCCAATCGGTACCCAACAGCCAAAATGACTCGTCACCGCCTTTGATATGTTGCTGGACAAGATTTCAAGGAACTCGGCGGTTCCTCGCCGTTTGCGTATGAGCAAGCACATTGAAAAGAGAGAACCTATTCGCGTTCTACATTGCTGGTATCTTTGAAATCTAGTACGACGCCTCAATTTTGTAATAGGCTGCTTAATATGAGGTATACTCCTCCTCTGCTATCCAGGAGTGATCCAAATACATATCGTACGCTCTAGTTGAGAAAAAGAAGACTTTAATCCATCTGGAAATCTTTATTCAAACTGTGCCATGCCCAAATTCTGACATTATCTTCGACCCGTAGAAATAAATGCACTAAGACTAAATCCTGTCACACTGGTGACTCCTTTCACCAAACTGCTTCCGATAATGCAAACTTGGTACAGATTGACCTCCCTCCTTGACGTCCTCATATTCCTATAGACAAGAAGAGTATAATTCGAATCCTTCGCTCAACCCGTAATCGCCCATCTGATCAATGGCCCGAAATAGGTAACCCATTACGTACTTTCACACCAACCCTTAAGCACCGTCCAATAGTTCGCAAATTCTAAAGTCTTGGCTAACCTGAACGGACATTGTCTCCGGAACTAGAGTGGTATAGGGGGATCCCCGCTGGACCCGACACGAACCTCAGTGATTTCCGAGGGTTCTTAATAAGCATATTAGAGGACATGGGGAATAATGACACCAGACTTTCAGGGATATCCTTGCTTTCCACTATCGATAGCCTGATTTATCAAAATTACTGTATATAGAGCAACAACCCATACTGATATATGTACTATTCAAACGGTGACCACGAAATACATTAACTAGACGGCGAAATACATCCCGTATGGTTAACCCTTTACTTGGAGCTGACCCCAGCTGAAGTCCTGTCGAAGGCATAACTACATAATATATTCCCTCGTATTTGCATATAGCTGTCATCTCTATCACATTGCCTCTCAATGTGTTATGTATTCGGCAGCACCAATCCGGTAGAATGACACTCACTAGCTCGATAAGGGTACAATGCGCGAGTGATGACTTTGCTTCTAATGGACCATCACAATCCCAGTGGGGCGTCTACTCTTGGTGGTTATAGAGTGGGTTTGGAATGCAATCGGTGTAAAAGTAAATCCTATATGACTGTATCTCCTTGGAACATGCCAGACCTTACCGGTTACTGCCGTCCACACCAAACTATATTTTCGGTGCCGCAGAGAAAGACTGAGAGAAAAGAAAAGCCCCTGGACTCTGCCACGGCTAGACGAGTGTCAAGGACTCTTTACTGGAAATCAACTTCATCATCATGAAGTTTCGGATCGGGTGATATCCGAGGATATTCAGGTGGGCCCGTTCTTCCGACAATGTACTCCACCTTCCAGGAGTCCAAGAGTATGGGACGGCGTCCATAACTTCAATGAATCTACGGGGGTTGTCCAATCCTGTTGTCGATCATAATTTAAGGACTAGAAAGCACTTCTATTGAAACACTCAGCCATTCTAGAAGCCCAACCCAAGATTCTCACCTCTATCCTATGCACCAAGGATCCTGGGAGGCTTACGGATAAATACTACCTACCATCATAAGGTGCTCTGCTGAGGGCGTCCATTGGGATACAATAAACAGCACAGAGAGGCCTGATATCCTACCGGAATACGAACCTTCCTGAAAGAAAGGTGAGAGCGTCGGGAAAAAAAAAAAAAAAAAAAAAAAAAAACCTCCCCATTTTCTGCCTATATAGGAGTTTGGTTTGTCGATCAGCCTCTAGAAGACTCAAGTTTTGCCAATTGTCTCCACTCTCAGCCCAAAATTTCCGATTAACTCGGGAAGCTTAGTGTTCGCTTAGCCCTCTTGGCGAATGATATCGCACGGACGACATCTCCCGAATTTTTTCAGGTGAGCCTCGTTTGTTACTATTATTAATGCCCCACACGATTGTTCTCCGCTATACATTTTCATCTTGCATCCGAGCGATCCCGTAGGGCAGGAAGAGATTTGGCAAGAAATCTCTGCCACTCCGCTCGACTCAGCTCTAGTCGACCCTTGTCCTGCTTGTACCGCACTTCCTCAACAGGCTAGGGTTGTTATGAAGTCTTCAGCTAAAGGAATAGCAAAGACGCCATCACGGATTAACACGCACGGAAGAGCTCCGAACCTTTCGAAAAGATACTGTGGAGGATCCCGTCTGCCCCATCCAAACTCTTCTTTGACCAATTGTAACAATAAGGATCGCATCTCAGGGGCTATGGCATATGAACTCAACACCCTTGTCCGAACCTACCATAGCAAACGAATAACCTAGCTCCCACTCGGTAGTAATCCATTCCCTAGGTCCTGCGGGACATATGGCCCACCATTTCATCAATCTTTTCGAACACCAAGGTCATTATGAATGTATACCTAACTATCCAACCCGTGTCAGTGCTTGCCCGGTTCCCACCTTTGATAGCAATTTACATTCTCGCACCGGCCGATCTCGGTGCATGATCACGAATCTCAGCAGCTGCCCACGGCGCTGGTTTGCCCATCCACGGAGTAGCCTATTGACCAATTCGTACAAAGTAGCCCCTCTTGTGGGGTTTCCAGGCGGCACATAGCGCTGGCCTGGAGAATCAGGGAGTGGAGATAGAGCCCACCAGGACCATGGCAATGGATACGGGATAGGACTTGTGGGCTGTCGATCTTGACTGCACATAGAGAGACAATTACCGAAGCTCTGGAGTAGGATCATTCACCCAGGTGTAATATTCCAGCAGGTTTTGTCTTCGGCGAGGTATAAATAGCATCGTGCCTCTCACTCTTGTAGTTACCTTGCTTTCAAACCAAATTATCTTGTCTTTCGCTATTTATCCATCATGAAGTTCATCACTGCTTTGCTTCCCCTCATTGCCGGGGCCTCAGCCTCTTGCATCCCCAGCAGCCCTGTCGTGCGCCGCGCGGCAGATGGCCTGGTCGACGCCAACAAGTTCAACTACACCAACCTCGGAGGCCCCCTGAACTGGTATGGTCTTGACGAGGCCAACGAGGCCTGCTCCAAGGGAAACCACCAGTCACCCATTGTCATTGACAGCGCTGCCATCGACTATGCTGCGTCGGGCTCCCTCAAGCTCAACCTGCCCCAGGCCAACGGCGCCAAGTTCGAGAACTTGGGCTCCGGTCTCCAGGTTACCTTGACCAATGGCTCGCTGGTAGCCAACAACAAGACCTACAATCTGGCCCAGTTCCACTTCCACACCCCCAGTGAGCACCGCGTCGACGAGGAATACTTCCCGATGGAAGCCCACTTTGTCTTCCAAACTGCCGGTAGGTTCCATTTCTTCCTACATTCTCCATTAGATAACCACTAAGCCATTTCCCCTTCTTTTAGCCAAGGAAACTGCCGTCGTCGGCTTCTTCTTCCAGCTCTCTGAGTTCGGCTACTCTGTCCCCCTCTTTGACTCTGTTTTCGCTCACATCGATAACATCGCCGATGCCGGCACTTACACTACCACTGGTCAATTGGACTTCGACGGCCTTCTTTCTCACTTCACCCGTCACGGAGTCTACCAGTACACTGGTTCCCTTACCACCCCTCCTTGCACTGAGGAGGTTGCATGGTATCTCAGCACCGAGCCTCTCCCGCTTAACGTGCAGAGTTACAACAAGGTCAAGAAGATCCTTAAGTACAACGCGCGTTATACTCAGAATGCTCTGGGTGAAGACAACCTCTTGGAGGTTGCCGCCCACGAATTGAACTAATTTGGGTCTTGGAGGATGACAAAAGTGAGCGTATGATGTATATATAGAATTAAAGATGTTATGAGGGGAAGGGAGTGATGTTGTTTGTCTTTTAGTTTAGACGTGGGTTTACAGCCCGACGCGTTCGATGATCTTGTGCTCTAGATTAATAATTTAATTAACTCTAATAATAGTAACTAAAGGAAGGACTGTTAATATTCCGATCCGATGGGTCTAACTCTAGAAGGCTAGTTTAGTTGTGGAATATGCACTAACCATATTGGTTCGTCTCTCTTCATGCAGGACTCGGAAGTCATTCTTTTTGGATGATAACGCTAAAGCTCTATTATGTTTCCCTCATGATATAGAGAGGGTGTAATTTCTGATTGAATGTCTAGAGGGCTAGCTTATCGAGGTTCTTGTACATGCTACGGTCTAGTACCCAATGGTTGCCTGTATCATAGTTGCAATCATCTAGTTCTCCAAATATATATTTCCATGTTCCGGAAGAAAATGTGGCCAGTCGAATGAACAAGTTTCCTCGAGATCTACTGCAGACTATCCTACTACATACTAAGTTTATAGTGAATTTCGAATTTATCCGATATATATATATTTTTATATATATTTTAAACTTATAAATAAAACTACGTTGGTTGTTCGCACTCCAGGCGCCCGTACTTGGTTGCTACTTGCTAGTTCTTAGCATGGCAGACATATCTCTTTTACCATGTCCATGAGGGTGAAGGGCCAAAAGAAAAGTGAGGGTCCACTAGCCACAGTTAGTAACAGGTATATATACTGCTGCGATCATTTTCTGCGTGATTATCGCCCTGAAACATTGGTTAAGGACGGATAAGACCATTTGCAACTCTACGATTTTCTACCTGCCAAGGCCATATTCGGCAAGCCTTCGTGCGCTCAGTTCCAGCTAGTAACTACGCTCATCAATGTTCAACACTGCCTAGTTCTTCTTCTTGAAGCTAGCGGCGGTTATGCCTCGTCGAAGGGTGCTGTCAGGATTTTGCCCAGGCTAAACAGCCCCGGCGGTGGGTTATCCCGTAGTGGCCAGCCCATGGGGAATATGGTGCGCGTGAAGTGGTACACAGTTCGAGGGAATTAACAATACCCATAGACGCCTCCACAGAGTTATAGGGGTCGTGCCGATATCCATCTCCTTTACCGACGCAGCTATACGCGAATATATTTCGGGCCATAGAGGCTGAATTATGTAAGACCACCACCTGTATGCCAGGAATTGGGGCGAAGATTCGTCGCTACCGCTGAAGGCCGTGGATTCCGGAGAAACATGACGTCGGTCTCGTAGGCTTTTTGGCAGGGTAGACGGTCGCGTGTGATGGAGACAGTAGACTCGGGAAGAGCTACGACTAGCCATCAAGAGCAAAGAAAAAGCTGTCCGCGTCAGCTAATGTCTATGGCGTTACTAACGTGTCGTCGGCATCCGGTCCTGGCTGAACATGGTTTCACACGACCCTACCTCGAGCATACTGTTCAGCAATGAGTAGCGCTTTCGCGAGAAAAGTAATCATTTGTGCCGTTGTGCTGACAAAGCTGGCCAGAAAAGTAGATTCATGTACATGGATGCATACTTCCCGTTCGCGATCGGGTTTGTGACCACTTTGGCCCATGGATCTCTTCCAATGGATATGCTGAGTCGGAGATTACCATTCTTCGCCTATGGCGATAGGTTAGGCCATCGCTTCGTCGGAATGTCCTCTAGTGTGGATAAAATCTCGTGCACTTAATTGCGCACCTCATCAAGACTCTCCTGATGACTTCCAACTTCACCTGGAGAATAATGACCTTCAATGATCACCCATGAGGTCGTTATTGAATGCGCTACGATCCTCAACGTAGAGAATAATACCACGAGACAACAGTGGCCGATTTCGTTGACCATGTCGCAGTCAATTGAACAAGTAACCGAAACCCTCGAAAATCGGCAGCAGAGGCGCACGTGAGGCCAGCGACGGTGTCTGCGACCGTGACAACGACCATGTTACCGAAGATGACACCTTGTGGTTGTTGTTGTTGTTGTTGTCGTCGTCGTCCGCGTGGAGAAAAGTTCTATCGTCCCGCATTTTGCAGAAGGAGGTGCCGTGTCTCCGTGTCGCGTTGGAGTAGAATTGGGGTTTCCCCGCGTGTGAACAAGAATCTGGGAAAAAATTCCCGGGAATAGAAGGCAAAAGGTGCCGCTGGGGGGAAGAAAAAGGATCCACTCTCATCTTATGTTTGGCGCCCGGGCGATCAGGTCACGGTGGGTCGTTGATGATCGGGCTGGTTACTACTGTTACCCCATTGGATTAATTCACAATCTCATCTCTTGAAGAAATCATGTCGCCGAGAATTCCTTGAATCTCACGGTAATTAATGTATTCATCTTGTGCCGAGTCGGACTCCACAAACTTGAGTGATTTTTCCTGGCGGTAACTCGGACAAGGCTCGGCGACCAATTCTTTCTTGCGTCGGATTATTTATTATACGGCCTAAAACAATATATTACTAGTCAGCGACAAATGTCAAAAGGGAGGCATGGTTAGCCACAAGACAACTGGTTGCAGGGCATTCCTGAGTCGCCAACGGTAGGGTATTTTTGAGTTGAAACTGTGAAAGTTGTACATCTGCATTCGAGGTGTAGGTGTGGATGTTTCTCTCTCGCTCTAGATTTATTGTATTATTTATAACAATCGGCCTTCATTTTCTCCTCCGCTGCTGTAGGCGCTGTGGATGTATGTAGGTTTATGGCGGCGTATGCCGGGTGTTATTTGCTAGAAGACAGGCCACACCCATGATCTTGAGACAATGCAGCAGGAGTAGTTGATTAAGATCATGGTTGCTTTTGATGCGACCGTTAACTATGAAACCTTTTCTTTTGGAAGTCAGTTAGGAGGCCTTAGGTGGCCCATTGGTTGGTTAGTATTTCCCAAATCGGGGTGCGAATTTCGCGAACGTGGATCCGCTTGGCGCGATTTCCTGGATCGAGAACGTCAATGTGCTGTAACCGACGCAACAAGAACGTGTGTAAGTGTGTCTGTTGCAATGGGTTCAATTGAAATCAATTCTAGGAGGTTTTAGAGCGATCAAACATAAGCAGTTTCATTACGGGAATAATTACTTGTCTAAGGATGTAATTCCATATTATCGCATCTCAGGGGTCTGTGGAGTGGAGACAAAGATGCAGGTGCGGAGAACACGTTCAAAGAACGATGCAAATCATTCAAGACCGTTTCCCCTCATGAGGGGAAGCTGGAATGAACCAACCTCCGCAAGAAGTTTGTTACTCCTCCAAAGCTGCTTCTTGTCTAGACCAGTCGGCATACTGTGTTAGGATGCGGTCTGATCTCATGATATCCGAGATATGTCCGTCTATCCAAATCCCCTCCTCCTCCTCCCCTCCCCTTCCCCTCGTGGCGTTTCCTTTAAATATAACAGAAGTCCTCACACATCCCAGGATTTCTTTTTGTCCATAATCCAGTCATTCAATTAACACTCTAATAATCATCCCAATTCAAAAGCATCTCTTCACAATGCCTTTTGCTCGCTCTGTTTCTCGTTTGGTCTCCCCGGCTTTGAAGGCTAGCCCTCTCAGTCGGGCCACCCGCACTTTCTCCAGCTCATCGAGCGCTCAGGCCAAGGTTCTGATGGTCCTCTATGAGGTTCGTCGCATATTCACTACACCGTCCTTGTTGTTAATTAATCCCCTTCCGAGCAAGCTAACATTACCTTTACTTCTAGGGCAAGGAACACGCTAAGCAACAACCTCGTCTTCTCGGTACCGTTGAGAATGAGCTCGGCATCCGCAAGTGGCTCGAAGACCAGGGCCACACCCTGGTGACCACCTCAGACAAGGAAGGCCCCAACTCCACGTTTGAGAAGGAGCTTGTCGATGCCGAAGTTATCATTACCACACCGTACGTGACTTTCCCCGCTCCCGACCGAGACTTAAGCTAATTGACCCACCACAGCTTCCACCCCGGTTATCTCACTGCCGAGCGCCTCGCCAAGGCCAAGAACTTGAAGATTGCCGTCACTGCCGGTATTGGCTCCGATCACGTCGATCTGAACGCCGCCAACAAGACCAACGGTGGCATCACCGTGGCAGAGGTTACTGGCTCCAACGTCGTGTCCGTGGCCGAACATGTCCTGATGACCATTCTGACCCTCGTTCGCAACTTTGTCCCCGCCCATGACCAGATCCGCAATGGTGAGTGGGATGTTGCTGCTGTGGCCAAGAACGAATTCGACCTTGAGAACAAGGTAGTGGGAACTGTCGGTGTTGGCCGTATTGGCGAGCGTGTCCTTCGCCGTTTGAAGCCCTTCGACTGCAAGGAGCTCCTCTACTACGACTACCAGGGACTGAGCCCCGAGGCCGAGAAGGAAATTGGCTGCCGCCGTGTCGAGGACCTTGCCGACATGGTTGCCCAGTGTGACATTGTTACTATCAACTGCCCTCTCCACGAAAGCACCAAGGGTCTCTTCAACAAGGAGCTCATTGCTAAGATGAAGCCTGGCTCTTGGCTCGTGAACACTGCCCGTGGTGCCATTGTGGTCAAGGAAGATGTCGCTGAGGCCCTCAAGTCTGGCCACCTCCGCGGATACGGTGGAGATGTCTGGTTCCCTCAGCCGGCTCCCAAGGATCACCCTCTCCGCTACGCCGAGCACCCATGGGGCGGCGGTAACGCCATGGTTCCTCACATGTCCGGTACTTCCATCGATGCTCAGGTCCGCTATGCCGAGGGCACCAAGAAGATCCTGGACAGCTACTTCTCCGGCCGTGAGGACTACCGCCCTGAGGACTTGATCGTCCACAAGGGCGACTACGCCACCAAGGCCTATGGTCAGCGCAAGTAAATGCTCGTACCAGAAAATTGTCGACCTTTTAGCGTGTGTGTCATTTCGTTTCCAGGTGTTTTTCTTTTTTCTTTTCTCTTCTTGGCGTTCTTTCCAATTTTTGCATCTTACCGGACATGAATGGTTCATGATATGACCGTGTAACAAGTACAAAACTAGAATACCAAATTATGATTCTGAATATTTTATCATTCTGGCTCCATTCAATTCGACATAAAAAAAAGCTGCGGAGCTCGCGGGTTGCAAGACGAGCCAAGCAAATCACGAAAGCTAGCAATACTCTTTCAGGTTAAAGTACTTGACCAATGAATAAGCTACGCCCATGTCTTTGCCGACGATGCCGATCAAGCGTTGAGGACCCATGGAACGGAGTAGCTGTCAAAATCCATAGCAGTGAGTTTCAAATGCTTAGGAGCAAAAACATCTATAAATTATTAGTCATTTTAAGAGGGGTACCGTGAAAAGCAAAAAGCTCAAGCCATCTGTGAGAAGCGATCTGTCAAGCAGATATTGAAGCATATTTAGGTGAATGTGACCACGGAAGTATTTCCCGTCAATATCAACTAAAGGACACACTGATTTCGTTTAACCACCTGGGTGTCCTGCGACGTTTCACGAGTCATGAGTTCAAACCCGGGAGTACCGGCTTTTGGATTGTATGGACCGTGAACATCTCGGGTTAACTTTTCCTCTCCGATACATTAGCTAACATAGCCTCGTATAGGAGGAATTTGACAGGAAGATAGCTCCGCGGAGCCACCGCATAACCTTCCCTAATATAGCAATGCACAAAATAAAGTGAGCCGAATAATGATGAGGGATTCCATTAACCTGCAGTATATTTACACTCCGGTAGTGGATCGAGGGGGTTACTGTGGGGAAGTGATATGCAGAGTATACACAGTGTAGAGCCCAACAGGAGTTCCAGTATTGCATGTGGACCAGGTGGGTCTAGAACCTGATGGAGCATTTTGTCCGCCATGGCACATGTCGGCATCACCCGGTTGTAGTCCTTTTGTTTGGGAATGAATAATGACTTGCCTTGTCTAACATGATAGAATGCCAAAGCCACACTATTCGGCTGAAGTCATGATATGTAAGACTCACTGAGGGTGAGGTGGATTGTTGGTTTGCTGGATATTTTGCCAAGTTTAATTTTGATAGTAGTCGCTGGAGATCCCTAGAGCACGTTTACCATGCGAGCATCGATGCTCATATGATATAAACTTTAATATTCATTGTGCAAGTCTGCTTGGGTATAAAGTGAACATGGTCATGTGAACTCATCTGTGATAAGTAACCGTAGATCGAATATCATGTTATCTGGTATTGATCCCTTGTTTACCTAAATCTCCTCGCCAGTCATTTTGATTAACCCTGTCTAAATGATATTAATTAGTAAGAACTCGACAAACTTTCTCAAAGTTCTGGTTGAATTCAATATGGACCGCAGGTATGTTCTTCCTTAGCAAAAGTGAATACTCAAGAGATATGTAGCCTATATCCTACCTCATCTGACAAAGGTGAAGTGAAAATGCGATATTAAGCACTCAACAAGTGACTTTTGTCTTTAATCCTTCTGTTTTTCCCTTCTCCCCCTGTCCTTTGTTCCTTTCTCCGTGTCCCTACTTGGAATAGAAAATTGAACCCGGGTGAGTCGGATAGACGGCTCGTTATTAGCAGTTGTTTCCGCTTGAGGCAAATTCGTCGGTGCAGTGCCTGGTCAACACAGCCGATTGGCACATTCAACGGTAATTCCTTACTTTTGACTTTGGCACCCATGTCAATGCATCATATTACTATTGCATTCCTTTAACCATGGGCTGCACCTTGGGAATATGTTCTAGTCATTACGTCACAAGCGAAGTTGCGAGATATAAGAATCAGATGTTTGACAGCGATAGTAATGAACGTGCAGTCTCGCACAAGAAGCTGCGATTTTACTACTAGCATCTTAAGCATCAAGTATGATGGGCTCTATAATTCCATTTCTCACCGAGGGTCAACTACGGTTTTTCCTCCTATCTAATCGAGTAATTCAGTGGCTAAGTTCTGTCATTGTCCTTGGAATCACATCCTACCTCATCCACACAGGCCCTCGCGGGCTAACAATCGTTTACCTGGAGATTGTTGTAAGTATGATTTCAACACGTCAATGACCATGCCCTACTTATATGTCACATAGGCTGTGGTCTCCGTGGTAGTGTTCTTGCCCGCTTTTGTGTCCCCATTCCTGAGCACACCCGTGAAGGACTTTGTCCTTTTCGTTGATGTGATCTTCTCATATCTGTAAGCAGCCTTTTGCAATGTTCGGACTTATCGACAGGAATAACGAATTATCTTAGATGGCTGACAGGGTTCATCTTTGCTGCTGTTGATTACAACCAGAACAACTGCCATGCCAATGCTCCGCCGGGTGTTGTATGCTCGGTGAAGTGGGCTAACGAAGCCTTCATCTTTTTAACCTTGTATGTATAGAACAAGCCCATTCGAACACAAGCCCCTTGTCTAATTTTTAAAACCAGCATTTTTACCTTTTTTGCTATGTTTTTGGAGACACTTGCACTATGGTTGTCCCGCCGGAGTCAAAATGCCTCATCCTCACAGCATGAGAAACATGATCCGAGGACTTCCGTACACAGCGATACCAGACTGCCAGGTGATCACAACAACACCCAAGAGCCCACCGCCACCCCTGCTCAGGTCGTTTGATGTTTGAATTCTGCTTAGTTTCAAATACTATCAAACGATGCACCACAGGGACTGCCAGGGTACTGTACGTACATTGAACGTGTTTCTATGCTTCCTATTGTTTATTTGGCTTCGTGTTCATTTCGCCTCACTTCCATATATCTGGCTTAGAGCCGATACGGCTATCTCGGACAATGTACTATTAAAAGTTAGTACACGGGAGGAGGTAGTCGAATATTGTTTTATTGTAATATAATCTGGCCATTATGTCTATCAAAGCATATAACACTCGTTATATTGTCCTGAATATACAATTAAAAGCTAAACTGTCCTCAGCAAGGCTCAAGACTCTAGTATTGAATAAAATGCAATAAACTATATACATATTATGCTTTCTTTAAATCCCCAGATAACCCTTTTCTCGAACGAAGGATAGATCGGATAAGGTAAAGTCTGACGGGATCGAGCGAGCTATGCCGTAAAGCTTTCCGTAGCATGGCTTTGATCGGATTCTCCGCATCTGTCGATTTACCTCCCACCAACGAAGCTCTATGCAGTTGCCCGAGGAAATATCTCATTACTCGGTTTAGTAATACTAAAGCCGAATCTTACTCTTGGATCGCTACCCCCGCTTCAAAAACTTATTACGCCGACTTCCGGCTGGGCCTGAACAAAACCCAGTCAACAGTAAATACAGCGACTGGAGTTGCCAGAAAACGTTCTAACTAGGAAATGTTCGGAAGCCATGTTCTTAAAGTGGTTACTGTGGTACAATGTTAGACAAATCGATCCTATCTCCCCGGACTTGTTGTCTTATTCGGGGATTGAACCCCTTAAGCTTCGTCGATGATTTACTGAAGGCTTGGCAGAGGACAGAAGCTTCAACCTGTGGTACGTCAGCCCAGCCGGGTCGTTGGCTGTTCTACCATCCTGGGGCAAAAGTTTAAATAGAAGATGAAGAATAAAATGACACATCTTACCTCCAGTTCAGGACCTTTGGTGTAGTAAAACTACAACGACTGCAACACGATCGAAGCCATAAAGCTACAACACTCGAAGCCATCGCATTCGAATAATATGATGAATAAAGCAGTGTTAACCCGTTCCAAGGACTCCGATGAATCAGAGAAAGGTACGTAATGCCCTGTGTAAGCCCACAACGAAACTAAACCTTGTATATAATGCTTCTGCCCTCCTAAAACCTGCGAAATCTGTTTCGAAGATATGAAAATGAGCTCAAGATTCCGCCGTCTGCCTTGCAACCATATCTTTCACAAACCTTGTATTGACTCGTGGATGCGTTGTTGCGGCACCGCTTGCCCCTTGTGTCGCCAGCCATTCGATTTGGATCACGCGATTGTTGTAACGCGGTTTGATGATCCACGATTCAAGGGCAAAATGCATCTCGATCCCAGGAAGCCCTGGCGTTTCATTGGTCTTTGGTGGGGAAAGTGGCATAACGGATCCTGAGCTTTCTGGAAAAGCTGTCTGACATACTACTTACACCCGATTAGTAGGGAAGGGCGTTTACCCCGGCTCTGGTTCTGAATAAATTCAGCTTCTTCACTATAAAGCTCACCAGCTATTGGGTACTATCACGGGTGACGCTATTACCCAAAGCCTGGCTACATATTCAATAGGCTCATAAACTATAACTGTCATGTGTTAAAACTCTTCGCCTCTCCCAAGTTGATTTTTTCGTATTATATTTCTATTGGCCTAGTTGAGCAAAAGCCCATGACCTGACAGAATGTCGTCCTGGGACGTGTCCGGGCCCTCACGGCCTCTAGACCTCTATTAACTGGGTAAAAAGGTAAGTGGCGAGACTCGGGGCAGACGGTATATATCAACACACCATGGTTAAACTCTGCTCTTGATCGTATTCGGCTATGACTTTGCTCTTTTCATGAAAGCGCTGCTCTATTCATAAAAATCGATTAATTTGGAGATTCTGAAGAGGTCCCACCGCCGATGTAATGTCATTCCTAGTGATATGATCATTAGAGCCTCAGATGCGAACAACAAACTCCTAGTATGATAAGAAGTGAAAGACATTGCGCAGTGTGCGGATTCTGTAGCTTCTTAGCAGATTCACTTAGAAGTTATGATGAGACCAGGGGTTTATAGAGATGTTGCATATGTCCAAGGCTTACATACTAGGCTTTGGAGGCGGTGTCCGCTCGCAAAAGACGATAGATTTAGCTACGATATCTATAAGATAGAGTAGCTGTGCAAGTCTGGAACTCCGAGTTGTAAGATCTAACAGTAAATATGAACCATGGAAAGGGTTGCAATGCTCCTTGAAGACTTATTAGCAGTGACAATGAGGACCGCCATTCGGAGCCTTTTTGAGTTCGATCACTATTTAAGTCGGCATCTTGTCTAGGATTATAAGCTTGGTCGGCCCGGGGAGATGTTTGACTGATACCCACGAGCTAAACGTGCCCTCACTTCCCATTCTTACTACCAAAAGCGCTTCCATCATCTATACTACACTGCGAGAACTACTAGGTTGCATCCACACATGATTCGTTAGTAGGTGGCTTGCTTCTTTTATCTTGAGCAAGTGTTATATAATCTAATTATTCTTTGTTGCAACATTCGTGACCATCAAGGCTAAGATGAGATCACTAAGCCATTGCAGAGCATATTAGATTATCACTTCTAGTCCTAGCCTCTCTTGGGGTTTAACAGTCAAATTGAAAAGCGAAACCAGCACAAGTGTGTATTGAAATGATATTGATAGAGCTATAATCTAAGTAGAAATGAAGGACAGGAAGGTATTAGGAGAAGCAATGAGCCCAGAATATAGCGAGACTCATTGCTATTGTCCTACGAGGATATAGTGATTTAGGTCTCATAGCTTACGCATATAGCTAAGATTAAAGTAGCCCCTTAGCTAGTAAACGGTATATATATACGCTCTATTGTGATATTTCTTTTTTACTATCCGGGGTCTCAATTCACCAGATTGGACATCGAGGGCACTTGATTAGTTTAATGCTTCCACGGGCAAAGCTATTTTATTTTCGTAAAGAAAGCATCTAATCGGAATATTTTAAGGTGGTTATCTTGTGATATTCACGGCTGTCAGAGTACTCGGCGATATTGGAACACCTGGGGTGAGGACTAGAACGACAAGTCGAAAGTAAATTCTGACTCGAAGCCCTGTATAGTGGGCTTTGAATATGTTCTAAGCTTCCTTTCATTCGTCCCCAGATAGCACCATCAGAAGCCTTGGGCCTCTGCCCTCGTATCCTCGGCTAGGAGTAAGAAAGCTTGAATCCTCCGGGAACTCCGCTCTGAAAGAGACCTTGCGGGTCATACCTTTGGCTTACCGACTTGAGGTATGCATTGTTTTTAGGTCCATAGCTGGCAATAACAGCCTGTGAGCCGTCCGCGTAGTTCAAATATTTAAAAGGGCGGTAGACACCAGCGGCTTTCGTGGTAGCGTCAATTGAGGCAAATAGCTTCTCGACTGCTGCATGCACGGTATCGTCATCTGCTGCATTGGTGTACCACGCCGTTATCATAGCAATGCAAAGTCTTTTATCGGCTGGATCCAAGCCTAGGCTGTTTGTGTTGTTGAGCGCTGGTGTAGGCTGCAAGGTGAAATACCAGTTGATGCCATCAATGTCGGATACTCCCGCAAGAGAGCTATTCCAGAGAGAATATATGGTAGAGTAGACTTTTGGGCTGTGTGCAAATGTTGTCGTGTACCAGATTTGTCTACCCAAGTAGAGGTCAGTTTAAACTCGCAATGTCTTGACAGGCAGTATACTAACCGCTGATTGTAAGATTGGTAACTATCCGTTTCATTGGCGAATGAGGCCATGGTGTCAATTCGGAGATCATTCGATATGGTGGTGGCGTTGTCTACAAAGTCTGCGAATACCGCGGGGTATGTCACAGGCTCAGTGTATGCTAATCCATTGCTGATGACCGATACTCCAGCAGTATAGCCATAGGTTTGAATCATTGCTGCATGGGGATCATATGGTTCCACTCCCATGAATCGAGAGAAGGCATCCACCTGCTGTGCAGCAGCCGTAGCTTCATACGCAATAAAACCACCCCAAAACTCGCCCAGTGGGTATGTTTTCATGGTGAAAGAGGTAACGATTCCAAAGTTGTTGGAACCACCTTTCAGAGCTAGGAAAAGGTCGGGGTGTGTCTGCTGATTCACGGTGACAATCTTGCCGGAAGCTAGGACAAGCTCATATTCCACCACATTGTCACAGGCCCAGCCTAACAGCGGTCCTAAGTAACTCAATCCACCTCCCAGAATATAACCTCCAACCCCGACGTCTGAATCTCTCCCTCCCGTGATGGAAAGTTTCAGCGGGTCTAGCACTTGCCATACCTGAGAAAAGCGCGCGCCGGGTCCAATAGTAACAGTCTTTCGGTCTAGACTAACCTCGACCATATTCAAATGCCCAAGGTCAATGGTCACGCCGTAGTTTATATTAGCAGCTCCCGAAAATGACGTGTGGCCACCACCACGGACAGCAAACTGACCTCCTTGCTTGAGGAATCCACGCATTATTGACACAGTCTTGGCCACATCTGCAGATGTTTTGGGCCGCACAATACATGAAGGTGATAGCTCCTGTTCTTGTAGACTGAAGTACGAGGCTAATGAGTCTGAGTATTCGGAAGAGCCTGAGCAATAGACATCTTCAGGCAGTTCCTGAGATATTAGAGAGCATGCCAGTTGGGACACATTATGTGACGATGAAGCCCCTTTGAACAGCAAAAGAATGCAAAAGATCGAGTTGATTCGAGCCAACATGACGGAAATGAATCGATGTCAGTCTCACTTCAAGCTAGTCCGCGGCCAGTTAAGGTGCCTTCTGGGTTAAATGGCCTGCTGAAAGTGATGGTTGCCTCTGTCGTATTTATATTAGTATCAGGAGGTTCTCCGTACGCACGGAGCGTCTGGGTAACTCGTAACCTTCCTATCTAGCCAATCGGAGCCGTATTTCACTAATTATTTGTTGGCCTTTTCCACGCGAACTAGCGTATGCAAATGGCAGGGGTATGAGTGCTCTTCGGTGGATCCCATTGCTCGTATATGTACCTGAGAAAAAGATTAATTCCACAATATCCTTAGAACATGCGATCCTGCTACTACCTAACAAGGGGAATGGGCTACTTGTTTCAGTTTAAGTTATTCGATGGTTGAATCCGAGTAGTACTATCGGATTACTAGGGTCTAAGTTTACAGGGTATTCGCTCCGCGCACGTACAGAACAAACTAGTGTCAACTAATAAATGAGTATTCCCGCGGGAACAACATACGTTTATTGCATATCAAATCTCCGGCTCCATTTGTCGAGAATGTCTTTCCAACCTTGATTGCAGTCCAAGGGCGTTTAGGGGAGGTGGGAAGATTGGTCATATGTGAATTTATCCCACCACCCTTCGAGGAGTGAGACGAATAGTGATGTCTTCCTGCTCGCCTGGGGCTGTGACGCCTACAACTGGCTTGGAATAATCAGGTTGTGGAAACCGGGGCTTCTTCACCTCATGGGCTTTATCTCCTCCAGAGCTCGAAGCATCTTCAGTCACTATGGCAAGATCATAGCGGCTTAGCAGCATCGCGATAAAACAGAAAGTAGTTTCTCGGGCATACTGTCGGCCAGGACAGAGGCCGCTTCCACCCCCAAAGGGACGATAGCTGAGACTCGACTTTAATGATGTCTTTTTTAGGAACCGATCGGCTTGAAAACCGTCGGCATTGGCTCCCCAGGCGTCCTTGTTAAGGTGAAGCTGGCGATAGGAGATCTGTAAGACACCACTTAGCACAAGTAGACTTACTTTTCTCTGATGATTAGAGTCACTCTTACCATAACATTATTACCTTTCCGAAATGTTGAACCACCAATAACGGTATCATCAGTTATATGCCGGACGAGTGGCATACTCACAGAAATGCGGAGGACTTCTGCGAATAAAGAATCAAGACGCGGACACTCTTTATTGAGGTAGTGGTGATGGACACGATCACCGCTGACGGCTGGCACAGTTTCCTCTCGGATCGCTTCAAGAAGCCGTCGGTCATAGACAATGTATGAAACCATCCAAAACGCCGTTTTATACAGGTTTCCCAAAACACTATACAAAAGTTAGGGGTGGGCCATCTCACCTCATAGGGGATACTCACGCCCAAGTCTGCAACATCATCGCTCTACCAAGGTCTTCTGTGCTGAGTCCCCCTCCTGTCAAAATATCTTCTGTCTCCAATATCCAAGCGCTTGCACCAGGTCGTTTAGTACGAGGCAAAGAGAAATATTTCACAAATAAATCAATCATCACCTCCTTTGCTTGAAGCATGTCCTTGCTCAGAAATCCAGGAATACCGAACAGATATTTCCAATTCACCCTCTCCCAGAGCATATACCAATGAACAAAATCCGGCTCGAGCTCCCAGAGAGTCGGTCCGTAAAACGACTCGACTACGCCTCGTACCATCGCCTCGATACATAAAAGCTTCAGAGAAAGGACGCTTTTTCCATCCTCGAGCTCCTTGGGTGCAGCAAAATCCTGCCATTTGAGATCAATTGCTTGTCGCACAAGAGGGATAGTGCTATTGTCCAATAGTCGATCTAGTAAGTCACTTGGAGCTAGATGCTGGCGGAGAGACTCTAACATAAGACCCACAGGTGGCAGAGGTCGAGGATGCAGTTTATTGTGGGATGCAGATGTATTGACTTTGAGCAGCTTATCGACCGCCTCAAAGCTCATACCCGATTGAGTGTGGATAATTCGGGTAATACGCTCACTCGACAGGGTATTCTCATTTCTGTATATCTCTGCTACATGCTTAGGGTCTGTGGCGACGTAAAATGTATCCCCAGCGACTGTGATGGCAAAGGGGCGCTTGGATTTGCCAAAGCGTTCACTAAGCCCGAAGCAGTTAGCCAGAATCAAGCAATATGTCTCTCAGCACTAAGGATTATTTAGGGGGCGGAGGGGGCGGAGGGGGCGGGTTGGGACCAATTCTCACATCATACTAGCCAGTGTCCGGTTGAAGTCAAGCGCCATAGGAATTGCATGTCCTAGACTAATATTAGCATACCTATGCCTATTGTTGTAAGGTAGAGCCCGTCCTTCGGTGTATTTATGCAGGCTTGTAACTTACCAAGATCTGTTCCACCAATCATGTCCATGTTAGCGATGCTTATGCGCCCAAACTTGAATGCATATTGCGGAATATGAGGTTTGTGTTTGTGTATACTCACACGGAATCAAATAAGGGACCTCTTTGGGATCGTTCGGGTATATTTTAGGTACGATGGAGAATCTCCAAATTCTCCAGCCGAGATATAGAGCGGACGTAGCGAAGAAGACGATTAGGAATATGTTGCCGAAAATGTGGTTGACAACCAACCCCAATGGATTTACCGACGACATCATATGACACAGAGAACGTGGAAGCTGTATATAGTCTGCCCCTTCCGAGATTACCCAACGTCTTTTAATATCACTGAGTGCACGGCTTCTTTATAGTATTGCTGTTTAGTTGGCGTGGGGGCTGATAACTGTGCATCCCAGCACGGCTGGATTGAATAGCTTTTGTGACCTCCGCTAGGTTGGGTGATAAGATATCGAAGCGAGATTAAAAGCAATTTGATCTAAAGTCACTACTAGCGTCTTTCTAACCTGAGCAATAGCTCCTAGCTTGTAGGGAAACTATGTAAGCACGGTTGACGGAGGGCTGTTCAAAAATACCACGTAATTAGGAGCACTAGGAACCAATACATTTGTACTAGCCTATACTCCGTTGCAATGAAAATACGTGTTTTGCATCGCTAGCGCAGGCTAATGCAACCTCACCTGTGTTGGCTTCTGCAGGATGTCCAACTTCTCGGCAGCCCCGCCCCCCAGCATGTCCCTCCTTGAAGAGACCAATATCCAGCACTTGTTCACAATGATGAAGTGGCCCTTAAGGGGAATATTAAAGCATTTTGTTTGCTAATCAGCTGTTGTTGTAATGATATCCTTGCTCATGCGTTGTCCATGATGACGTCCACTTTGTCGGCAGAGGAGATGGCGAGTATTCCGGCTGGAACACCTCCGCCGGGCGTTGAGTCAAACCTCGTGGATCCTCCGTCCGACGGATACATTCTGTATATCGTGGGAGGCATTGTGATGGGATTAATGTATATTACCGCCGGTCTAAGTCTATATGCGAAACTTACTATTCGAAGGCGAATGGCGCCTGATGATTGTGAGTGAGGCCTGCTAGAGATATTGACGATTTTGAGACTATCGCTGATAATGGCCTCTCTAGGGACACGATTGATTGCTATGGTCTGTAGTCTGTTCCACCACATATTCGTTCAAGTCTAACCATATATTTGGAAAATAGATAGGAGCGACATTCTACTTCATTATCTGTATTCTTGGTATGATACTCTATCCTACGCAGACTCACACCATGGATCTAACTCTCGTTTTAGCGGTAGCAAAAGGAAAATACGGTACTCATATGTATGACCTTTCGGCGCTTCAGGCGATGAGTGATGCCTTTATAATCGTATGGGCCCTGGGGATGCGAGTATGCCCTTTCAAATAGGAAGTAGAGCTAACTGCAATCCTGGCTAGACCGGATACTTTTCGAACTGGGTGACGGCAATAGTTTGGCCCTTTGCAAAAACATCTTTTTTCCTCATCTACCTCGAAATGTTCCGCACCATCAAGTGGCAACGCTATGCTATTTACTTTGGTCTTTTCGTGAACTGGGCTTTCTATACTATCATACTTATCGCCACCCTCTACTACACCAGCCCAGCGCCCGGCCAGACGTGGGCGGAGGGGTTTGTCTCCACGCGATACTCGGAAATTCTTAAATGGACCGTTCCCATTGCATCAGGCAGTCTTATCATTGACCTTTACATTCTGATCCTGCCGATGGCCCCAATTTGGAACCTCCAAATGGATTTCAAAAAACGAGTCGGTGTGATGGTGGTTTTTGGTACGGGGTTGTTGTATGTGATTTCGACTTCCAGCTTGGATGACGTGCTAATGAGTGATGCATAGGGCCTGTGTCGCTTCTTCCCTCAGTATCTACTTCAAAAACATTTTAGATCATCACACAGACGACTTCAGCTATTACACCCTCCCTGTCCTGATCATGTGCTTGGTTGAGATGTGCGTCGGGATATCGGCCAGCTCGATGCCATCATTGACGCTCTTGGTTCGCCACAAGGGGACCAAACTCACTCAACTCGTCAGCATCTTCACTCGCTCTCGCTCAACTACAGGTGGTGGGAAAATGGTATCTGGTTCGGATGGATATGCGAAGGATTCGGATTGTTTGCCATTGAAAGATGTTCAGCCTCCCACTAGGAAGCAATCAACTCCAGTGGATCAGGTGAGTGACGACGGGTACGATCACTATGAAGGCCAGACCGTTCAAACGATGATTCAGGCGAGTCCCTCCACTGGACCAGTTGGCCAAGATCAAATTTACATGCATCGTGGGTTTGATGTAGGATACGAATACCGAGGGAAGCGAATGACTGGCGATAGTCCGGTATAGATCAGTTAGGTTACTATGGGATATTTGCACCATATATGTTACTTAATTTCCATTGTATGGATGAAACAATGAATGCTTCAATGCAATCTTTCAATACGGAAATGACCATTTCACCTAGAAGAGGCCCTTGTCACGTAATGTAATTAGGATACCGAATGTGAATCAAACTGCATCACCATTTAGCCGCTTGTTGCAAAAATCATGTATCATAGTGGACCAAGCGCGTTGCAGAATGCTTAATCTAACCTGGTGACCTTCCAGTGGGCACTACCTATTGCTACGGAGTACATCCTTTTTTTTGAAATCCTTCCTAGTACCAGTGAGAGGAAAATGTTTGTCCGTTGCATTGCCGAGGGAATCTGCCTAGTCGAATTGGGCCTGTCACACTACTAGCCCCCTAGACTAGCGTGGGCACTTGGAGGACTTCTTTGTTGCCTACTAGTAAGCTTTTGGCCCCATCGTTGCATGCAGCCCTGTTGGTCGTTATTTCACGTCGATATGTTGCGTGTGTTGTGGTCCGCGGGAGAATGGGCCGTCAAATCAAGTCCAAGATCACCCTCATTTCCACTGTTTGGGGCGGGCCGAACCCTCCTGGACTGGCCGGACCGGAAGATCGGCCCCGTCTCTTCTTCCGTGCCCTAAATATATGTGGGGTTTCATCCGTACAAGACCTGTAAATTGAACTTATTAAGAACAAAGGAACCTTGAGATTGTGTCCCGTCATGCGGCACCCCGGCGGGCTACTCTAGGCCGATATCTGAGGGGTAATTTCATAATTTCATATAGCCCAGTGGGGGTCACTATCCGTGGTCTACGATCTACCAGTAATACACTGTCGTAAGAACTAAGCAGCCGTGCCACCAGGCTTAGCACATCCTGTCACCGTTAGTCAACCAGTCAGTGGTCCGTGATCAACGAGGATCAAGAAGACAAAACGGCCCCCACGAGGTCTTTGAGCATGGGCTGCTGCGAGGAGACAATGAAAAGCATCCGCATCAACGGACTAGAGTGGCCAATTTAAAATGCGCGGACGTTGTGCTGTTTCTCCTCCTTTCTCCCAAACCCTCAATATCGCCAAACACCACACCCAACAGACATAATATCCGGTCATTCCAAGAAAACCCCGCAAATATGGCCCCCAAATCGGTTTTGATTACCGGCTGTAGCGATGATGGAATCGGCTCTGGTCTGGCACTCACGTTCCAAGCACAAGGCTATCAGGTCTTCGCGACTGCCCGGAATCTGGACAAAATGACTAAGCTGAGTGGCGTGTCGAATGTCACCCTGTTGCCGCTAGACGTGACCGAGCCAAGCCAGATTGAAGCGGCTGTAACTGCGGTTGAGGCTCAGACAGGCGGCACTTTGAACGTTTTAGTCAATAACGCCGGTCGCAATCACTTCATGCCTTACTTGGACGAAGACGTGGAGCAAGTCAAGGCCCTCTATGATATTAATGTTTGGGGGCCATTGCGAGTCACCAAGGCCTTTGTCCCATTGTTGATCAAAGCGCAAGGATCAATCGCTTTCATCACGTCGATCTCCGGCTATCTCAACGTTCCTTTCATGGGTTAGTCTTTCTTTTCTGTTTTTTTTTTTTTTTTTTTTTTGTTCTTGGTATGTATAAATCAAGATTCATTAATGGTGATTGTCCGATTTAGGAACGTATGCCGGCTCGAAACGAGCATTGGAGCTCATGGCTGACACGCTTCGGCTGGAGTTGATCCCGTTTCATGTCAAGGTTCTATGCATCCCGACTGGTGCGGTCCGCACCCAAGGGCAGACCTATTTTGGAGATTTTAAGTTACCCGAGAATTCTCTGTATAAACCAATTGAAGAAACGATTGCTGCACGGGCACAGGGCCAGGATGGCACCGAGCGAATGCCCTTGATGGACTACAGCAGCCAGGTCGTTGCCCAGATCGAAAATGGTGCGACAGGCCGCTTCTGGTGTGGGGCAAACGCCGAGAGGACGAAGGCTTCCATAAGCGGTGATTCCAATGACATGATGGTTAGTGCTGTTTTATTATTTTTCTTTCGTTGGAAAATGGGGTCTAACAATCCACTAATGCATGGACTTATGCAGGACGACATCTTCGTCAAAATCACTCGGCTGGATACGTTGTAAATACATCTGCTTCATTTGCTGCTGGCTTCCAACCGGAGAACTTCCGTTGGGGAATAGATTAGTGTCCATAGCTAGCAATAAATCAACTATGTAACCACGGCTTACTGGCCATACCCGACATCCTGTCGACTGTGTGGACAGCAGGCCACGTCTGATTACAGCATTCTGCTTCCTGCCTACTATAGTCATCGGCCTCTCATTGTATGTAGATCCCTTTTCGCTGAGGCATGCACCAACAGTGGTAATATTATGATAGGTCTCTGATTAGCTGAAGTTCCAAGGCGGTCATATGCAGTGATTCGCAGGCGCTAGAGAGGTAGCTAATGTGTCGATGGCCAACTACAATATTGATTGGGGCTTTCTGTCCCCGGCCCTTGAACGGGTCTTGAATATATTAAATATTGCACCCTCTTGCAAGCATGCAAGTCAAAGTCAAGCAAACATGATTTCCGAAATCCTACCCTCGTGGCTTCCAATCGCGGCGTCTATCTTACTTGTCCTAGTGGAAGTCTTTTTTCTGCTCAAGGTTCTCTCGATTCCCTGTGCTTTTTTAAATGCAATTGCCGGTCCATTTAAGCTAACTCTCCTTTGTAGGATACCGTCAACTCTGTAAAGACCAATCAAAGATGTGCCTCAGCCATACTGAGGATACTTCACGATTTTGTGAGCCTTTCCAATCTCTTGAAGGAATCAAACCACTGATCGCATACGTAGTCAAATGGAAAATACTACAATCCATGGGGAGCCCAGCCAATTGTTATTGAACCTACGGCAAAAAAGATGACTGAGCTGAGCGATACGCCTTTGTTGTCCCAGCGGGCCGTGTATGCAGATGTATGGGCATCCCCCATAAATTTCCACCGGTAGAACTAACAACGTCCAGATGTTTGGGTTTAAAAGTACTCTAAGCAATTTCAATCACAATGAAATAAATTCTAGCCGATCCCGACTCTTTGGATTGATCCTCAGTGTTAGAGGAGCGGGGCACCTGCGCAATCTCTCCTCGTTGCTGCAGAGGCGGGCACAGAAATTCTTAGACAACGAGCTAAGTCAACCGCCAGTTAACTCCAGCGGTAATTAAAACACATTTATGCGGCGGTCTGAGATGTATCCTGATGATTTACAGAGCCCATTCATGTGGGACTGGCAGAAACATGCAAATTGTTTAACTCTCGGCTGATGGCGGTAATATTCTTTGGCGAGAAACTAGGTACGAATCGTGCCCAGTACATGCTAAAAAGATATCTAACAACTCGTTCATGATAGCCTCAGAGCCGGAGTTTGCAGCAGCCCTCTTCCAGCACCCTCTACAGACTGTTACCTGCATGAGCCTTTTTCAAATAACGCCTTCGTTCCTCTCCCCGTGAGTATCAACTGCATCACCCCCCTTAAAACAGAATAATAACCGGATTGGCCTTGACAGATTGATTCATGGCATCGTAACGAAGCGTGGACAAGCAATGAAGCTTATACAATCCAGAATGATTCCAATCATTCAGAAAGGAGTGAAGGATTGGGATGAGCACTCAAGCAAGCAAGATGTCAGAACCCCACTCCAATTTCCGAGGTACCGCCAACTCAGCTGACCCTGGCCTTCCAGACTATCCTCTACAGTATGATGACAGAAACAGAGGACAAAAGAGCTTACTGGACCCCCGAAGCGCTTTGCCAAGCCATAATGGGTCTCTGGTTCGCTGCCTCACATCAGCCCTGGGTCAACCTGTATATTTTCATATACCAGCTTTGCCGCCATCCCGAATGGCAGGACATCCTGCGCGAGGAACTCAGATCAATTGGAAATAGGATGGATATTGATAGCATTAGCAGTCTGCCTCTCCTAGATAGCTTCATGCGCGAGAGTGCAAGATTCTACTGTCTTGACAAACGTATGCACACGCTCACCCAGACCTCAGTTAACCAACCACACTAACCGAGCCCATGATTATGCCTACAGTTGCTATCCGCCGAAAGGCCATGCAAGATTACACATTTGCCTACGATAATACTACGGCACCAGCAGGAGCTACCGTCTGCGTTTCTAACTGGAACGTGACCCGTGACGCCAGTACATACCCAGATCCCGATACCTTCGATGGAGCTCGCTTTGCGAACGGGAAATCTAATGACCGAACTAAAATGTTTGCGGATGTATCAGAGAAGCATCTGATCTGGGGCTACGGATCCCTCGCTTGGTAAGAATCTTCTTATGTGGCATTGAATATGAAGGCTTCATTAACTAACATAATTTTCGGGCTTTTATAGCCCTGGCCGCCTTCACGCAACATATGTTATGAAATTGATGATTGCCTCCTTTATTACGCGATGGGATATTAGACTTGAGAGGGAGGACATGCGTAGTCACTGGATGTATGAATCATTTAGTATGCCCTATCAGTCTACAGCTGTCATCCTGCAGCCTCGATCAAATCCGGTCGCTGTATAGCTTAGCCATTCCGGGAAGGATGAGATGGGACTCGGAAGCTCCCAAAGTCGGTAACGAAGCATAGTTTAGAATTTACAAATGTTTCAATGGCTTGAATCGAGTTCATTTTGACTTATTTTTTTACCTCCTATACATTTTGTAGGGCTCAAATCGTATAGAGTAGCGATATTGATGAAATCCGGCCAGGCCAGCCCTCAAAAACAGTCAGGGCTCGCCGCTCAACCGGTACATTCTCGGGATGGGAAACATTCAAACATTTTGCCCAAATACTGAGATGCTGGAAATTGCAAATTATTATTTGGTAATTTATTTACTTCCTATCATCATTAATATTTTCTGTTTTCCTCCCTTTCTTTTTCTTTCTTTTTTAATTCTGCAACCCAAAGTGGGGCTCTATCAATAAGCTTGCCTATGAGTACTGGGTGGACGACTGCAAAAACCTTCCTAGTTGAGACAAAAGCGCCGGAGTCGATTTCTCTGAACTAGTGATGAGGATTCTCACGTAATGAAGTAAGCCGACGATTGACCAAAGCCTCTCCCCCTGTATGAGCATGTATCCGGCCAAGCAAGCTCCCAGTTCGGCCGAAAATTCACAACAATCGGAACCTACGGTCAGATTATACATGGTTATATAGGCCATATCCTCACAGTCCCAAAGTTGTATAAAGTCATTGCATTGGAAACTTTCCACTCGGCCATCGGGATTAGTCCTAACTTGCGGGGTTTCTCGCCTTTTGGGGTTGTCATCTCACCGGTTCTTGCGGTACTGCTAGTAAGTATATATATCTCTGCCTTTTTATGTGCACTACTACGGCACCCCAACTTTTGTAAAAAAATTTGAGTTTTTATTCATTCCAAGGATATATATTCTACTAACTACTATGGAATTACCATTGTAAATATTCAAACACTCCCAGTGCTCAGAATGGTTATGTTGCTTGTATTTCGGGCCGCCAGCCTGCTTATAACTACTAAACAATCACTATTCAAAATAACTTCAAAGAAAGAAATAGCTTTATTTCTAATTTAGTCTTGGCAGTCGAATGTGCTTCAGTTCAGGATTTCCAGCTGACATGCAGCTGCACTTGCGTAGGTATCCACATCTCGGCCCCCTCAATTTAGTTTCTCCGCGTAAAGACGGAAAGCTGGCCAGGGTCAGATGTCGGTCCTGTTGCATTGCATGTTCCTGACCAAGAATTGGGGCAGTGTTGTAAACAGAATACCGATGTTACCTGGTTAGCCTGTCAGCACCGGGGGGTTCTAAAAAGCCTCGGTCACCATAGGCCCATGTAATTGGTTATAAAACTCCCCCTCTCTTCGTCAAATGTTATATCCAGCATTGACAAAGACAACATGTCTTTCCGCTTGTTATTCGCGTTTCTCTTTCTGGGACTCGCCACAGCCGGTTCGTCGGCTGTGTGTTTGACTTTGGCGAAGCTCTTACCTGGCCAAGTCTCGTTTCCGAATAGTACTATCTACGATGATGCGGTGGCATCTTACTTTTTTGTCCAAGAGCGGTTGACCCCCAACTGTATGGTTCGTCCAGACTCCGCACGGGATGTCGCGGTTGTGATCAAGCAGGTTGAAACTACTGATGGCGCAATTCTTTCTGTGCGGGGAGGTGGTCACTCCGCCAACGTTGGCTTTGCAAATTCAAACACGGGTATTACTCTCGATTTGCGAAGTCTCAATCATATCTCTGTCAATGGAGAAGGGAACGTAACTTCGGTTGGTGGGGGTGCGCTTTGGTCCGAGGTATATGAATACTTGGATGAACGTGGACTTGCTGTCCTCGGTGGTCGAGTCGGAACTGTTGGAGTCGGTGGTCTTCTTACCGGAGGTAGGTTTACAGAGGATTCACTTTTCATAGCTGTATCAAATTACATAAACTGATATAACTACAAATCACTAGGTGGACTATCGGTCTTCTCACCGCGCCTGGGTTTTGCTTCTAATAATGTCGCAAACATGGAAGTGGTCCTTGCCTCGGGAGACATCGTCAACGCAAACGCAACCAGCAATGCAGACCTGTTCGCGGCCCTCAAAGCTGGCCAGAATAATCTGGGCGTAGTGACTAGATTTGACCTTCTATCTTTCAAGCAGGGCTCATACTGGGGTGGTGGTATTGGGTACGCAGAATCAGCAGCTCCGGCGCAGCTCGCCGCATTTGCAGAGTTCAAAACACCCGCCAACTTCGACCCCGACGCCGAAATTGAGCAGAGCTTCCTTTACTATAAGGCCAAAGGACTGCGTATTAGCTCAAATAATATGTTTTATTCGAAGCCGATTGTGAACGCCAGTTCTCTGCGTCGCTTTGCGCAAATCCAGCCGCAGATCTCTAACACGATGCGGATTTCGAACTCTTCCGACTTTAGTAAAGAGATGTCGGAGGCTCAACCGGCAAACTTGCTGTAAGTAGAACGCGATTGTTACGATGGGCTGGCCTACCACGTCCTTGTGCGCCGGGAAAGCGATGGACTGCGGCTAATATTCTAATAGGGGAGTTTGGGCCACAACGACCTTCAAAAGTAGCCTGGCAGGCCTCCAGGATGTCTACCGGTTATGGAATAGTTCAGTAACTGAGTTATCAAGTGTGGATGGCCTCGTCTCAAGCCTGACTTTCCAAGCTGTGCCCCCGGTGACAGGCCAAGACGGCTCTATTGGCACTTTTGGACTGGCCCCAGGTACTCATCCAGAAAAGGATCTGGTGATTTGTCTGATTGCGAACTGGTGGTCTAATACGACAGATTCGGCTCGAATGCTCAATGGGACTAAGGAATTCATTGCTGCGGTTGAGAAGAACACTGAGGCACAAGGGACGAAGGTACCGTTCACTTATCTGAACTATGCAGCTTCGTGGCAAGATCCCATTCAAAGTATTGGGGAAGAACAAGTGAACTTTTTAAAGAAGGTTGCAGCAAAGTATGATCCCGATGGCGTTTTCCAAACAAAGGTGCCAGGTGGGTTCAAAATTTCCCGAGTCGGCTCCTAAATATTTCACCTATGTATAATTGTTGCTGCAATAGCTAGGCTGCATTTCCCAATCATACCACAGATATGCTTCTAGCAAAAGTGAAATGAAAGATTCTATTAGAGAAAGCCATAGTTCAACATTAGAGGGTAGTTAGACGGCGATGAGGCAAGAAAAGCATAAATATCTTGCGTTTAAGGAACTAGATACACTGGCCATTGAAGCAACAATATTTGTCGATATATATTTGTATCCTTTGGTGAACTGAAGGCCAGAAGAGACCCGCCGTTGACTGCCTAATGAGGACTAGTCTCCACCACTGTGGATCGCTAACTCCGAGGGCCGACCTTCTGCAACCAGTATATATCCCCGAGCGGAAGTCTTCGTGGGTCTGCTGGGGCATCGTTTACAATCGTTTCCCCATGAGAATGATACAAATATATCTGGCCAAGCAAAGGGGACGTAATATAGTTGAGAGTGGACTAGTTCAGGGGCTCAAAGTCAATTGTAGGTTCTGCTGTAGAGAGTTACTGCAGCCCGTACTATATCTATACCACGTGGAATTAGCTTTGACGAACATACTCGCAGCGGCTGTTACCCTGTAGAATAGCTAAGTCCTGTAATGCATTCCAGAAGGTTTCAAACAGCGGCTCCGTGGCCCTGCTTGAGATGGCCCCATAGGGTCCACTCACGCACCGGTTAGACCTTGATCTAGAAGAGGAGGAAGCCCGGTGATCGACAACAGACATCCTACTATATAGCCTGTATACCCGAGTGGTTCCATTCTCCCACTTATCCTGATACCTGGGGAGGTGACGCGTCTATTGTACGTATGTGAGCTGGATATACTTACTACATTTATCTTGGATAGGGGCAACCCCATCTCTTGAAGTATATCTTAAAGTACCGCTAGTTCCGTCCACTGTCCTTTTGTCATTATTTTCGCTCTCATACTTTGAACCAGATTGTACAATGCGTGCTTCATTGCTCCTGGCCGCGTTGGCTCCCGCTGCCTCAATCGCCAGTACATGCGAACCAAGATTCTTCGCTCCTTATCTCACTAGCAATGTCAGCATCGTATACGCTCGCACTTTCACCTCCACGGATACCTTTGAGGGGCCTATGGGAAACTACACGGGCCTGCCTGAATACTGCGCACTATACGTGAACGTCAGCTCATCCACTGTATCCTCCTACGAATTCGGTCTTTGGCTCCCAACAGAAGCATGGAACAAGCGCTACATGGCCTACGGAAATGGTGGATTCACTGGCCAAATTGCATTTGCCGATATGGCACCCGGGCTAAACTACGGCTTCGCAGTCGTTTCAACAAACACTGGGCATAACTCCTCCGTGCAGGAGGCTGGTGATGCTGGCTGGGCATTAAATAATCCAGAAACAAGAACAGACTGGGGCTGGCGTGCTCTCCATGGCAGTGTTGCTCTAGGAAAAGTTTTGACAGAAGCATACTACAATGACAATATCGAGTACTCCTACTACGCGGGCTGTTCCACTGGCGGTCGTCAGGGGTTGAAAGAGGTCCAAATGTTCCCCGATGACTTCGATGGCGTTCTGGCTGGCGCATGTGCTTGGTGGACTTCTCATCAGCAAAATTGGGACTTAAAGCTTGCATTGGATAACTTGCCGAACAACGCTTCTCATCATGTTACTACCGAATTGATGGATGTCTTGGCCACTGAAGTCCTTCGACAGTGTGATGGACAGGATGGTGTGAAGGACAACATTATAATGGATGGCTATGCTTGTCAATTTCGGCTGGAGGCATTGCTTTGCAGCAGCCCCAGAGCCAACACCAGCACCTGCTTCAGCGCTGATCAGCTTGACACGATCTATCGAGTCTACAGTGATTGGATTGATACCAATCAGACATTCATTTTCCCTTCCTTTGCTTGGGGATCAGAAGCTCAAGTTTCTCTGATGATCATCACAGACGACGATTCTGTAGATGAGCCCAGTGGCATTGCTTATCCCCGTGACTTCGTCTACAATAACGCCACTTGGCCCGCAGAAAACCTCGATTACGCTACGATACAACTGTCTGACCTTCTGGACCCGGGAAATGCTACGGCAGATACCTACGACCTCCGTCCTTTCTACCACCGTGGCGGCAAGTTAATTCATTACCACGGATTCGCTGATGGGGAAATCCCAACCGGATCCAGCATTTACTACTACGAGCAGGTCGAGAGAGCCATGATCCCACTAGGTTATGATTTGGATAATTTCTATCGTTTCTTCCTCATTCCTGGTATGCAGCACTGCTCGGGCTCGGTCCATGACGCTCCCTGGTACATCGGATCCGCCAACCAACCCTCTGCGTTGACAGGAAATAATGTGTGGGGTGTGCCTGGCTTCCGGGATAGAAAGCATGACGCTATTATGGCTCTGATGGCATGGGTTGAAAGCGGTACTGCTCCTACCGAGCTGATCGCTACCAAGTACATCGACGATACCCCCGCGCTTGGTGTCCAGGCACAACGCAGAACATGTCCATACCCCCAGCGCGCGACATACGTTGGTGGCGATTGGAACCAGACATCCTCCTTCAAGTGTGAGTGATGAATCGGATTGAAGAATATTTTCATCGTCTCTATACACCATGGGATACAGTGCCAAACAGGTTACAAAATAGCATATTGAGTTCGTTAGGACTACAAGGTGGTGATCTAGTGATTAATATATTAAGAAGTTACAATACTACATTAGGCATCATACTTCGCTGGCAAATCTGAAGGAATCGTACCCATGCGCCGTTGGTCAACTAGAGTAATTCACCTTCTTTGGCTGTCACCCTGCATCGCAACATCCACCTACACAGAGGGTTACGAGAACCTATGAAATATCTGACGAATGATGCGTCCATAGGCTTGACATTAAGCTTTACCAAAAGGGCTTTCAAACTCCGGCTTCGGAGGTCTCCCTTTGCCAGTCATATGAAGGTTCTAGTTCATATAGATGCTTCAATGTTATTTTTTCCCAAAAGACTGAATATTGGCAACTCCCAGGAACTAAGAGGAGATTTGCCATATACATATCACTTGACGAATTTATCCGTCTAGGCCCCGTGCTTTTTTATAGGACATTAGAGTAACCTATAACAGCCGTCAAAATATTCCGCCTCTTATGCAAGGTCGTATTTGACATTCGAAGGCGACTCATCCATAAGATTTACAGGCCGGAAGCAATAGTCTCGGTTAAGTGGAATACTCTGCATGTAGTGGCCACAAGCCCTAGGAGATGAAATGCTGAGTGAATCCAATCGCTATGCATGGCTTTGTTGATTTTAGTGGAGTATACTGCCTTTACATAAGTACTGCCTAGAAAGCGTAAACAATGTTACGAATAAGAAAGACATGTCAGAGTCACATCTACCTACTACCCGTCCTAACTATTAGGATGTCTTCTGGCTTGGCACGACAAACAAAGTGAAGTTTAGGACCTGACTGGTCGAAGCCGATGTCGGCTGCTTCGAGGATTCGCCGAACTCTCTGTCTCTAAAGTGCTGGTGTAGTACACACATTGGAAGTGATCGTTGACGTAAGTTTTACAATGTTACCCCGCAACTGCGAGTCCTTTGCTAACTTTAACACATATATTCTCGAGCGAACATAGCGTCTTGTAGTATATTAAACCACTTTCTGTTAGCCGAATGGCCCTCGTATAGCCGTACAACTTGTCTTAACCGGTAAAACCCGTGAGTGTCCGAATTGTCCTTGTACAGGCTTTCCCCTCTTTAGCAGTACAAATTAAGCTTTCCCACTTCTCCTCTAAGGTGGGTAAGCCAAGGTACGTTCCGTCACCAGCACATGTGGGGGAAAGTCTGGGGTATGGCCAAAGTTACTGGTAGCCACTACGCCTCTCAGGCCTAGTGTCTGATCTCCTGTCCTCAGCTGGATTGCGTTGTTCCCCACGCTCATAAAAGTAGGGCATCATGGCTAAACGGATAGGAATCATGACCCTTTCTTACTTTGATCTAACCATCATCATACAATCTGGGTAAGCTATGCTTAGCTAAGGGAAATCCGAGAGAGCAGAGCTCCGCATGAAACTTATTATATAAAGCCAATATCTACCACACGTAGAGTCCTCTTTTCACATACCATCCTTTCACCCATTCCAATATGGCTATGGCTGCGAAAACGGCCAAAGAAAATATGGGCTCGTCCAATCATATGGAGAACCTGGACGACGTGAAAATCGAAGCCGGAGAGAACTATGTCGCGGAGCAAAGGGAGCAAATGCGATTATTAAATGCTCGCATTGTCCGCAAGGTAAATAGACCTCCCGTTGGAAATAGTCTCCCGGCTCATATATCACATTAGTACGATATATGGGTACTGCCCTTAGTGTGGGTCTTGTATGTCATTTCGTACCTTGACCGTGGAAATATCGGCAATGCAAAGACTGCGGGAGCGCAGGAGGACCTTGGTCTTACCAGCTACCAGGCATGTCAATCTCCCCAGAATAATTCTGAACTACTGGTAACACTATAGGATAGTGGTCATGGGTACTGAACTCTTTTTACATTACATACACCTGTTTAGAGTGGCTAGTTCTTTGCTGGAAGGTTTTCCCGGCACACATCTACGTCACAGTATTGTGTCTGCTGTAAGTCCACCATGCCAAAGGGACAAATACCTTCAAATTTCAATAAAACCCAACATCGGACTGACACACGAAGGTGGGGGGTTTGCGCAATGTGCTCAGGGCTCGTCCATAACATGGCAGGCTTGATAGCTTGCCGAGTAGGGCTGGGTGTCCTGGAGGCAGGATTCGGGGCTGGCGTCCCATACTACCTATCACTCTGCTATAGACGTCACGAACTGGGTACACGTGTATCTATCCTACTTGGGTCCAGTCCAATCGCCAACTGCATTGCAGGCGCAATTGCGTATGGAATTTCCCAAATTCGTTCGGACATGGAACCCTGGAGATTAATATTCTTGATCGGTAAATTACTTCCATGCGACTATGCACTTCCAGTAGAATTAAATGCTAATCCCATTATGCCAGAGGGGTCACCGTCAATCGTCATTGCTCCCATTGTCTGGTTTGTGTTGATGGACTCTCCCTCGACTGCCAAGTTCTTCACAAATGAAGAACGCACTTTTGCAGTAGAACGCATGGAAACCCGCGACACAACGCGCAAGAGCTCGCTTTCCAGAGCTCAATTATTCGCCGGTCTGACAGACTATAAGAACTACTGCCATGCGTGTCTCCATTTCTGTTGCAACTATTCCTTCGCGGGGCTATCCAATTTTCTTCCCACCATCGTCCATGAAATGGGCTATGATTCTGTGCAAGCACAAGGCCTTACTGCACCCCCTTATTTCGGTGCGTTCCTATCCAGCATACTCGTGGCATGGCTCTCAGACCGATATGGATCGCGCGGCTGGATTCTAGCCATATCTGCCAGTGTCGCGACCGTGGGCTATGCCCTGTTAGCTACGCAGACGGGAACGGCAGTGCGGTATGTAGCCATTTGGCTCACAAGCTGTGGTGTCTTCCCTGCCTTGGCGATCAACATGACCTGGATGCTCAATAACAATGCTGGCGACACGAAGAAGGGAATTGGAATGTCATTGCTCGCTATTATCGGTCAATGCTCTTCATTCCTGGCTTCCTTTATGTATCCCAATAGCGCTGCGTACGTTCACTTCCTTTCCTCAGATCCTAGTGAAGACCTACCTTTAAAATATCGTCACTCATATAGACTAACGTACAACAGACCTTACTTCATCAAGGGAACGGCCATTGGTTGTGGTCTCACAGGAATTATTGTACCCGTTGGACTGGTCCTCCATTTCTCCTACGCCGCTGAGAACAGACGTAGAGATCGGGAGTTCGGGCCTGTGCCACAAAGTGATGGTCCCATTGATGTTAGTGCTGTGGGCGATAAGCATAACCACTTTCGCCTGTTGACCTAGCTGGAGGGCGTTGTTTTTTTGTTGCATGTCAGTTGGAATGTGAGTTTGCGGGATATATAGTTGTGGTCGGCAGAGTGAGACATTCATAATCACAAAACCTCTACTCAAAAACGACCCTCAATATACTGCAATGTCCGCTGTCTGAAAGCACGTATGTAATTGAAATATAGATACAGACCTTTGCGCTTCGCCTAGGTTGACCGTGCCTCACCTAACAACGTACCTCTCCGCGCACAGGGTCTTCCTCCGCTCCATTGCCAGTTTGATACTAATAGGCTACCAGG
Source organism: Aspergillus tamarii (assembly GCA_030556085.1). Lineage (NCBI taxonomy): Eukaryota > Fungi > Ascomycota > Eurotiomycetes > Eurotiales > Aspergillaceae > Aspergillus > Aspergillus tamarii. Next base: position 1,972,924 of record JARVTJ010000006.1, read on the forward strand.
TTGTCCGCCGCATAGTTTGTGGGTATGTTCTGAACGATTTTAAACAATTTTGATTCAAGGGATAGAAATCCGCTCATTGTCTTACATGAACCTACTGACTTGTGCCGTTTTGGGTATGGGGTTATTTTTCTCTCTGGTATCGATTGAATTCAGAGATTTCTAAGCAGCGAGAATATATCGATGTTATGAAGCCGTTACTGTATAATCCAAAGTACGCCAAACTATCTCCTCCATCTATGGTAGTGCCCAGTCTTCAATAAAACTCATCACTATGGGAAACGGCCCTGCAGCCTTGACCACCAATATAAAGACGGGCCTCAGCTTCGTCATTGACCACACGGGGTGATTTCTCTTTAAACGCAGGATTCTCGTCAATCTTAAGGACCTCTGCAGGGTCTATCACCACCACATTTTTACCTGCCTCAAGAAGCCGGCGGATGTCCTCACTAATAATTCGCAGCGCGACGTAATTGAGGGAATAAGTGTCTTTCAGCATGAAGATGACGGCACAAGCGTTTGTGTGTCGCCCAGACCCGGGGTCGTCAGGGTTTGGCGGGCTGATCTCACGCACAATCGCACGGGTCAGTCGTTCGGAGCCCGCGAAACGGACTGCGCCTCGCAGACCAAAGACGGGCACCTCCTGCTCGCACTCGTGGGGTTGTTCGGCGCCGCCGGCAATAGTCATCGTCCATGTGCGCACGGTGGCCCTACCCACCTGGCTACTGTCCATCATGTGGAGGCCCATTTCGGATGAGAGCTGCTCAAACATCTTGACACCTCGGACACTATTGCCACGCTCGTCCAGCTTCGGCGAGAAGACGGCAATGCCCACTTGGCCGGGAAGGGTGCCGATGATTCCGCCGGCAACACCGCTCTTTGCGGGCATGCCAACGCGAGACACCCAGTCACCGGCGGAGTCGTACATACCGCAGGTAGTCATGACCGACAGGACCTGACGGGCGCTTTGGTGTGGCATGATCTGTTCTCCAGTGATGGGATGCACACCCGCATTACCTAGAGTTGCTGCCATCACAGCTAGGTCGCGCACATTGGTTCTGATAGCGCATTGGCGGATATAACCGCGTACGGCCTCCTGTGGATCACACGAAATGATACCTGCTGCCTTGAGCATGTAGCCAATGCCCATGTTTCGATTGGCGTCTTTGAGCTCGGCCTCGTAGACTTCTTCATCCACTTGCAACTGCCGACCTGCCAGTTTCGACACTGCTTTCAATATGCGATCAACCCGTTGCTCCGCTGTGGCATTCTCCCCCACCACCAGCGTGTGGGCGGTGATAGCACCAGCATTGATCATGGGGTTCATTGGCCGGTGGGTGCCGGGTTGCAAGGACAGTTTGTTGAATGCGTCGCCCGATGGTTCCACGCCGATTTTCTCCAAGACCCGTGGCAGCCCGGCATCATTGATAGCCAAAGCATAAACAAAGGCCTTGGAAATGGACTGGATTGAGAACTCAACCTGGTCGTCCCCGACCGAGTATAGATTCCCGTCTACGGTGGACAGCGCCACGGCCATCTTGGAGGGGTCCGCTTTAGCCAGCACATCGATATAGCTGGCAAGCTTTCCGGAGTTATCCGGGCGGGCTTTTTCCAACACCTGTCGAAGATAGTCGGGGATCGGAGACTTCATGGTTTTATGGATGAGCCACGAAGAGGGAATATTCTGACGTTGGGGTGTATGAAGTGCTCCTTTTGGTCATCGACGCAAGCGGCCAGTGGTCCCGGCAGACTTAAATCTCGCAGCCTCACCAGCCATTTTTTACCGAAACCTTGGCCGCTTGGCGTTTTGCATTAAGCCAAGACGGCCACGCATTTAGAGTTTTGATTATTTATATAGACTCTGGCATGATGATAGTATGGTAGGACAGTATAAAATACTATTGTAGAGTAGGATGTTCTTATTAATTATTATACTAGTGGTGCTACTGGTGGTGGTGGTGGTGGTGGTGGTGGTGTAGAAATCCAGAGACTAAGCCCTAATCTTAGGCATTGCAGTGCCGAAAGTTAATAGGGGTAGTGCCTAAAAATTAGAGCCCATAGTGCTGCAGATAGAATAAATCCTTCAAATTTAACAAGAGGTAAGTGTCTTCGGAAGCGGACTAACTCATAATCCGCATATTTTAATCATTGTGATTGGATAGGAAGACAGTGGGCCCTACTAGTTATCCAATCGACTAGATACAGCGGGGTCCAAAAAGTATGCGACCCTCTATACTTAAAGGTACCCAATTACTCTATTTGCATGATACGAGAAGCTATGTACCTTTAAGTGTAGACGGTCACATACTTTTGGACCCCCATTGTAAAACTGAGTTTCCCGCTGGTAAACTCGGGAAATTCTTTATATTGACCGCCAGGTAGAACTGGTCAATTAAAAACAAGATAAGGTAACTCGGTTATGTTATAGCGTCGTCTATTTGAAACCGTGTGGCTGTTAAATGGATTCGGTAAAATGCTGTACCCACGAGGGTCGATTGAACAGTCTGCAGGCCTTTGGTATTATTCTTTTTGAGATATTGTGGCCTATTTTTTACTTTTCCCATAAACGTTGAGACTCGCTGCGGTGGATTGACATTCACAAGATGCCTTCCAGGCTTAATTTTGTCTGTCGTTTTATTCTTGTTGCTTTCGTCTTTTACACGCCTTCTATTCACTGAGAGCATGTATATATTAACCCTGTACGGCTTTTCTGTTCTCACAAACATTGACGGGCTCTTCCTTCACCGGACCATCTCCTGTACTTTAAATATTCGCTCACTACACCTGCCATCACGAGTAGGGTCTATTTTTGATAATATCCTGCAATAGGGTCCCGCGAGAACCCGCTAATGCGCCAGACATGATAATTGGAAGGAGGGAGTACGAACTAGTTGGTCATTATAAGGGTACCCCTGATTACGAAAGTATCATGTTGGCAAACTCCACTTCGCTGGGCATATCTCGTGACCTATTGAACTGTGCTCTGGAAGAGGGTCGGCGCCTTCTCATACTTAGGTGCAGTGCGCCATTTGATAAAAACATTTCGTTTTGAGTTGTTCTGCGCACTGATGCAAAGCGCTTTATCTCCACCTACAACCTAGATATACATGTCACTGATACGTCGGAAATGAGTTTCAGAGAACTCCTTCTTCCGATAGATCTCGTTAGACATTTGGAGCTGCTAGGGTCACTATGGGGAAATGTTTGTATCATAATAACATGTGGCCTGTCCGTGTGAGAAAACCTTCCACCTCAGAGCATAGGGAGAGGAAACTCACGAAATAACCAGGGCAGTCATGGGTTACTAGTATATGCTAGCATATTCAGACCCTTTTCCATCTGTCCGGGGGTGGACGAACACTGATGTTAGATATGTTCATCCTTCAGATCACTGTCGAAGGAGGTAATGTTTGGGAATTTGGGAATTTGGGAATATCAGGGTGCGTTGTGGGACAGTGGTAGCATTCGTTGAAACTATCGGTGAGGGTCTGCCAAACATAATGGCCGTCCATCGAATACGTATGGCTAAGCTGCTAGTCGGCAAAATTGTAGGCTTTGTACCGTTCTTGCTTGTCAATATCACGGAATCGTTCCTCCCATGCTAACTCGGATTTCTCCTTTGCATCCAGATTGATGCAGACAAACCCTTCAACTCGATCTTGACATGGAGTGGGAGAGATTGGCTCTTGTGGGAGGCATCAATATTGCACTGACCATCGTCGGTAATGTCGAATGTACTTGGTATTAGACAGTTTATGGGCTAATGCTTTGTCGGCGAACCCGAGAGGACGCTTCTGGTACAGAACTGACAGATGGAGCGTGAAAAACAGACGGTATCTAAGTTTATGAACGGGCTCATGACCGCGGGTACACGCCTTACGATATATCAGACTGGCCCCTTGTGATACAAAGCTACTTCGAAGCCAGTAATTGTTAGGAAAGTTTCAGGTACGCCACGCACTGATCTACATTGGTCCCACGGGGAAGTTCGCTATCCTTAAGTGTGGTAGCCATGCGTTCTACATGTGTTAGTACATAGCAATTCGAAGAGCCAATCAAGTTCTAACAATTATTATTCGGATAGTCTAAAGTCTCCTGCCCTAGACTTTTGGACTGACCACATTACTAATGCTGCGGGGTTCTTGGGCCTTTTAGGTCACTATACATGTTACCAACTTCAATTTTCCTTTGCTCAAGTCATATACTATACTTCAATCACCCTATTGTGAAACATGGATTCCGTTCATTTAAACCAAACTTTTCACCACTCCACCACTACTCACAGCTACGAAATACGGTGGACCTCTCTTGGTGACAATGCCTGGCCACCACTGATCTTCGTCCACGGTACCCCCTGGTCATCGCGAGTCTGGGATACCTACGCACGATCATTCGCCAGATACTTCCACGTCTATCTCTTCGATAACCCCGGTTTTGGCGAGAGCCCTCTTGGGAAGCCTCTCCCGGGTAAGGAACATATCATTACTAAAGAAGTCGCATTGGACGCCGACCTGGCACAGCAGTCAGAGGTCTTCGCTGCACTTTATCACTGCTGGGCTCGGGATTGGAAACATGACAAGGCCCATGTCATCGCACATGATCATGGAGGGCTGATGGCCTTACGTGCCCATATATTACATGGATGCGATTATGCGAGCCTGTGCCTCATCAATGTAGTGGCGCTGGGACCGTTTGGTCAGCCATTGTTTAAACTAGTGGCAGAGAATGAAGAGGTGTTTACCGCGTTGACTGGGCCGGTGTTTGAGGGAGTTGTGGAATCATACATTCGGGACGCGGCATATACTGAGTTGGGGAAGGAGGCGATGGATATGTTGAAGAGGCCGTGGATTAATAGTGAGGGAGGGAGGAAGGGCTTTGTGAGGCAGATGGTACAGGCAAACAGTCGCCACACGGATGAAGTGGAGGGAAAGTACCCGGAAGTAGGCAAGAAAATGCCGGTGAGAATTATCTGGGGCAAGGAGGATAAGTGGATTCCTGTGGAGACAGCGGACAGACTGAAGGAGAAGCTGAGTGCGCGAGATGTGGTAGTGATCGAACAAGCGGGGCATCTCGTGATGTACGATCAGGAAGGAAAGTTAGGGGTCGAACTAGGCTGGTGGCTGGGTTCTTTGGGCTAGTGATGTGAATTCTATAGTGATAGATAGGGGTATTTGACAAGGACAGATAGCCTGCCGTTATTTGCTTCCATCAGCAAGCGTATATCTGAAATCGAAACCAGCTTTCCTAAGCAGTTGTTTTTGTCCGGAGAAGGCCCCACACAAGTAATAATCCCCGGGGGAACATTAACGGGCTCGCCCATCGCATTTCCTATCGGGTATATCTCTACAACACCAATCAGCTTCGAACTAGAGGACTTTACGCATCAATATCCACGGTCCGACGGTATCCGAGTCCTGATCCGACTCAATACTTCGTTACATCCGATTCAGAATGTACCGAATTATGACAGGATGCATATAGAACATGGTAGATAAGGGCATGCCGACGCCTGAAGAGTAATCCAATACTCTTATCACAGCATTAGTATCCTATACACTCCTATGTACAGCTCGACGTGAAGATGTCCATCACATTTAGTCATCATGCTGATCCGCAGGCAACCTTCAAGGCACCATTGATGGCAAATGGTAATGCTTTCATAGGGAATATTTTCTCTAGGTGAGCTTGCCATCCTCGCCTTCCAGTCAAGTGTAGTATACGTGCTGTTCCATTAAATCTAGTGACAATGACAATCTGAAAAAACCATCTCTTCCGGCCTCTTCAGTCTGGAAAAAGGCGCGCTGCTGGTGCACAGATACGAGTGTGACGAAATGAAGATTATCAGCGAAGGATAGTTCCCAATCCGATAAGACAGAGCAGAGGATGAACACCAAACCAGGAGAAGTGTTATACTTTCCCTGTGGCACTAAGGCTACATACACGACCGAGTCCTATGGTGTGTGTTTCTATATATAGCTCTTCCTTTCCATTTGGCCAGATGAATGTTGATTTTATAGGTCATTCAATGTTCTCACAAGGTATAGTGGGCACCTTGTTAATTTGGCTTTGAACTCCTTATCATGAAGCTTTCCTCACTCTAGGCGAGGCACAGAATAGGTTGAAGGGCGAATTGGAAAGTGTACTCAAACTGACCAATCAACAAGAAGAAACACTGCTGAACTCAATGTGGCCAATCAAGTAGCCCATAATATATCCAAATGTTATACCTAAGCTCCAGACAGAATTAGAGTATGGGATCACTGCCTATACTGGTAGAGGGTCTTTCATACCCAGGTGGGTAATATTAAGAGCTCCTGCCGATTGCCTGTTTCTGGATAACAGGTATAACGCGGGGACCAAAGGAAAAGAAGGAGGTCATGCGCGTCAATGGAGCTCTTAACGACCTAATAGACCAACAGGTATATCGTCACCTTCATGTATCTAGCATATCGGTCCATTTTGAACGCCCAACTTCTTAAAGAGCAATGTACCCATAATATATATTCAATGGACAGTGACAGAGATACCGATCAGGTTATTTAAAACAAAGAGCCTTGATGGAATTACTAGGAACCGTAGCTGGCTGCTCAGTCAACATGCTCACTCCCCCAATGCCAAAGACGGTATCCCTCCGTGCTATACCTTCTAAATCAGTTCCCTTCATTAGCTATATTGGTGCACTCGCTTTTCTGGTGATCCCGACACTCTCTTGACCTGGGAGCTTGGGATAGCGGGCTAGCTGAGCTGTCATCAACCGCTGGAATAAAGTGGTAGAGATACGGCATTCTTGTTTAAAGCAATAGACTGCCAGTAGAAGGTTTGTGGGATTGCACACTGGAATTTGATCCATGAAGTGGATTTAAGTAGTTATAAAGCTCGTCCAGGGCTTCTTGTTGCTTCTCTCTCTTGTCTCCGAGGGTCAGAGGGTAAAAGGGCGGTAGAGGCAACTCATTCGCCTTGAATCGTAGGCATCTATGGTGAAAGTGTGATGTACGAAAAACGATGAAAAAGACAAAAGAAAGAAAAGTGCTCCAGGCCAGTCTTTGTCTCCTTCATACAGATCCTCGACCTAGTTTCGGGTGCTAACGAGTTTGAGGTAAATCGTGACCTTTGTGGGTGCATCAAGGCTTCTATCGACTTCAGACCATGGTCCATCCAATCCATACTGTTCTGTTCAGATCTGTAACTAACTAGGTAGACTGCAACGTGGAAGAAGTGTTCGTTACAGACGAATTTGCCTCTTACTGATATTACCATCATATCCCAGTAAATGAAAGTTCTGTATGCTATTATCTCTCGACTTGGCCTTTTCCATAAAGTCCCGTCAGTCAACGTATACGGATTGTTGAAAGTCACTATGGGACAATTACTATAGCACCATTCAATCCAAAACTATAAGTTGAGCACAAATTTTGCCACATCACAACAGGCCTGCTTTGCAAAGGTACAGGGTAGCCCGCTAGTCAAGCGTCCGGGTCAGGGGTAATGGAATTTGTTCCTCGGCTCTGTTGTGAAGCTTGGGCGAGATGTTGCCGTGGGATTCAGACGTCGCCCTTGACTAATTAAATGTAGATACACGTAGTGAATAGTGGCATGGATTGTGAAGGTCAACTACGATGTAAACATTCATTATCTGGACAATTAATATTGACAGAGCCCCAAGGTGGGAAGACCAGTACAAATGCAGATGACGAGGATGTTGTCGACAACTAGTCCTGCCCTAATACCAATAGTATTACTTCCTCGACGCATTGAATTTATGTTGTCCCGATCCAACTTCCTTTATCACATTCCCATATGGCAATGTAATGACAGCTTTTGTATTGGGCGGAACGGTGACCTCCAAGTCAAAAATATCCCCATTCAGCTCCCACTTGCAACTGACCTCTCCATAGGGGCTGATGAAGCGAGAGTTGGCACTCGTAATATTGCCGCCAGGTACAGGTGCAATTTTAATCTTTTTCCAACCAGGCTCGGCCGGAGCAAGGCCACCAATAACTTGGTGAATCCAATCTGCAACGGACCCAAAGGCATAGTGGTTGAAACTTGTCATTTCTCCAGAATTGACACTGCCATTCTGCAAGAGGCTATCCCAGCGCTCCCACGTCGTAGTTCCATTTTGAACCACTTGGTATAGCCATGACGGCACCTTTGTTTGGAGGAGCATGCGGTAGAAGTCATCTGTGGCGCCAATATCGGCCAGAGCGAATCCCAGGGGTGGAGTGCCCGCGAAGCCTGTGCCAACAAGATAGTCATTGTCGGCAATTAGGCTGCGCAAAGTATCGCCGGCAGCGGAACGCTCCTCATCCGATGTAAAAAGGCCGAAGTGCAACCCCAAGGCATATGCTGTTTGAGTCCGGTTTGCCATTTCACCATCCGTTAGCCATGCCTTCCGGAATTGATCGACCAAGCTGGTGTGCTGTTCGCTGTACTTTTGCGCCAGGTTGCTGTGGCCAAGGGCAGTAGAGATATTGGTCAGCAGCTCGGTCATTCGCACCAGGTAAGCGTCGGCAACAAGGTGCGAAGCAGTGGTCGCATCACCTGGGTTATCTGGTGGTGACTTTGGGTCCAACCAATCTCCGAACTGAAAGCTGTCTCGATCCCACAGACCAGTGTCCTCGCGTGGAATTCCAGTATCGATCCAGCTCTGGGCCTGTGAGTACTGCTCTTCGAGCATGCCTAGGTCACCGTACGCCTGATAATGGTTGTATGGCCCAGCAACTACAACATCGCCCCACACTGCTGCAGCTCCTTGCTCCGAGCCTGAGTTCGGCGGGACAATTGGAACAAATGGTGGTACGATCATTGTCCCGTTTTCCTGCATCTCGGACCAAACGTCGCGGTGCCAGCTCCGCCAAAACCCAGCTGTATTATAGAGATAATCCGCAGTGGGGCCAAAAGCGTGTGCATCACCAGTCCAACCCAACCGCTCGTCACGCTGAGGGCAATCTGTCGGGATAGAAATGAAATTGCCTCTCATTGACCATAGGACATTTTCATGGAATCTATTAAGCAGTGCGTGGGAGCATTCGAACCACCCTGTACGTTCCATATCACTATGAACAACAACGGCTGTGATAGAGTTTCCGTCCAATGGTGTCGATGTCTCCGGCCAGCCGTCTACCTGTGCATACCTAAATCCGTGGGTAGTGAACCGTGGCTCCCAGGTCTGGGTGCCATCGCCGTTCATGATGAACGAGTCGGTAGCCTTGGCCAGACGCAGTGGACGAAGGGCCAGTTCACCGTTTTCGAGGACTTCGGCATGATGAAAAGTGATGTTTGTGCCTGGCGGCCCGGACACTGAAATCCTAAGCCTGCCAGCTACATTCTGGCCAAAATCGATTAGAGTCTTGTTTGACGGAGACTTAAAGATCCTTTGAGGTTTGACCTCCTCGACCCTCCTGACTGGCGGGCCATCAGGGGGGGTTAGCCTCCCTTTCAGCGAGGGCAATTTCTTGACTGCCAGCCAATTTGTACCATTGAACGAACCCGAGGACCATCCAGCAATCTTGGCTTCAAGTCGTGAATCGTATATCTCCCCATTATATATCTCAGAAGACACTGTGGGCCCGGTGTTTGCCTGCCAAGATGCATCGGTCGGGATCTCAAGCTTGGTTCCATCTTCCAGGGTCACGACAAGCAGTGAGAGAAGCCCAATTGTGTCTCCATAGTTATTCCTATATTTTCCACCGAAACTAAGGATACCAGAGAACCAACCCTCTGCGACGGTAGCACCGATTCCGTTGTCGCCTTGCTGGATAAGCTCAGTCACGTCATAAGTATCGTAGACATGTCGATTATTGTATGATTGCCACCCAGGGGCCATAACACGGTCGCCCACTCTTTGTCCGTTGATCTCCGCCTCGTAGACTCCTAGAGCGGTGATATATAGTCGGGCGGACTTGATTGCCTGATCTACAGCAAAGGACTTTCTAAAGTATATCGGACGCTTAGGTCCATTCACCTCGGTCTCACGGTCAGCAGCAATGGGGATTGCACTACCCCAGTCCGTCTCGTTCAATAACCCTGGCTCAACCGTCACCCAGTCAGACCATGGCGTAGATGATTGATCCTGCTTTCCATGGGCTCGTGCTCGGACTCTTGCCTCCTCTGCTGTCTCCAGAGCAGTATCTGGCCATGGGACGAGAATGGAGTCGGACGAATTGACAGAGTAAACTTGCGGTACGCCGTTTCGTAGTATCTCGATATCATAACCTGCTTGTGTCCAGTTCGGTGCAACACCCTCGAACCGCCAGGAGATACGAGGTTTGGACTCGGCAATTCCCAAAGCTTCGCGATGGTGCTCGAACGATAGCTGCGATATCGAGACCGCCATACTTAAAACTAAAAGTAAAAAAGTGGGTTCAGGTCAGTCTCCACATAGAGGTCTCTCGTCCCTGAAGAATACAAGGTGGGTATTATGATGACTGACGAGATCGGTATTCAAATACCCCACAGAAGACATCTAAAAAGGCTCAACATCTCTACTCGCACGCTTGATATTGACCCGAGTGCCGAATGCCTTGGTCATCTATCTGCAGTCAATATCTAGCCCTCATGCCTGGGGTAGCCTCCGGGAATTTCTCCGATCGACGATGAGCCAATTGCTGTTCAACAACGATTCATGATGTTCTTCATTCTATTTCCACTTGAGGACTCACTCACAGGGTATGGCGGAATTTGCCGGCTTCCTACATGGATAATGTGGGGTATCAGTGACACGGACTCAATAGTTCTGCGGGGAATCTGGGGAACACATGATATTGACTGTCGATCCTTGGGCTTTCTGTTCAGAGACTCGTCTATCACGGTCAGACTGGCCTTGGCCTTCGGGGTGTATTGGGCCGAGGGTAGGCTGCCGCATAAAGCATCATGTCGATCTATCAAACGCTCTGGTGGCTCATAGCAGACCGTTTGGTAGAACAAGGAAGAGCGGGAAAGAGCAGGATAAGGAAATGAAAAATGCTGACGTCCAGCGTGTGGCAGTCAGTAGTGTGATTTGCTTTATTCTTCAATGCTTCCAAAATTCCTCCTAACATGAAATGTACCAAGCGATACGTCAACAGTACAAAATACTCTCCTTTCTTGTGTTTCTGATATTCTTGCAACATGTCTAATGAGATGAAACAAGAAGTGGAGGCATCGACCAGCCGGTGTTGGACATGTTGTGGTATGTGCCAGTTATCGTTCCCTGTTGGAGCATTTAATTTCGTCGAACCTTATGAGTTTCCTAGATAAGCTTAACCGTTATAGAGTATAAGGGGAGGAAATGGAACAAGAAAGAAAAGGGGCAGAAGCTAGAACTACCGGGCTTGGTGGTATTGTTTGGGCCTGTACGTTCCCTTTTCGCCGGACAGCTTCATTGCGATGGCACACCAAGGGAAAAGAAGCTTTGCATACTGAGCCACCAGGAAAAGGGTACATGGACGCTACTTGCGTCAACTAAGACACAGGCTAGCATCTCGCAATCCGGAATTTCGTTCTTGCTGAGTGAAGGCTGCGGTTATATTGAAATTGCTATGGCCGAGAATCGGCAAAATTGACGGAGTCTACTCCGTGCCGTACCCGAGTCGGAAGGATTTAGAGCTTGTCGGGTAATTCTGATATTCAGGTTTATCTTTCAGGGGGGCTTGATGCATCAATCAGACCATGTAAGATGGATTTGCAGCAGAACCCCTCAGTGCCGTCTCCACTTTTGTCTTACCTGTGCATATCATGCTTAAATACTGCTTCGAAGCGCATCGTCAACCAGAGTCCCTCAGATTCTCCCTGTCAGAGGATACAGGCATAGACACATCGTCAAAACTATGATTCTCGGCTTCCTGATAGCGGCCCTAGGCCAGGCGGCTTTAGCTGCGGCATCGCTACAGATTGTGAGTATCTATTCAAAGTCGAATTGGCTTGTTCCTGCGCTAAATTAAACTTAGGTTCCTGGTGCTACGTGGACCGCGACCGGCACCAACCAGCATGTCCAGGCACATGGCGGGGGTAAAGCACACACATATTGTTTGACTATTATCAAGTACTGATTTGTACACTACCGGGAGCCAGGTATTATTGAGGTCGGTTCGACGTACTACTGGATCGGTGAGAACAAGCTTGATGGAAGCTCATTCCAGTCTGTCAATTGCTATTCGAGCAAAGTGAGTCTCACCTGAAAAGACCCTGTCCAAGCAGTCGACTTTGCATCTAACCCGTCCCATGATAGAACTTGATAGAATGGACGTTTGTTGGAGAGCTCCTTTCCCGTCAGAGCAGTGGAGACCTCGGCCCCGATCGCATCGTCGAGCGACCGAAGGTGATCTATAATGACGCCACTTCGAAGTACGTATTATGGATGCACATCGATAGTAGTGACTATGGCGAGGCAAAAACCGGTGTTGCAACGTCTTCAAGTGTTTGCGGCACATATGAATATGTGTAAGTGTGCCCTCGGCCAACTCGCAATATCTCTGGTTCTTGGACTGATAGGCGTGTATTTAGAGGCTCATTTCAGCCTCTCGGACATGAATCCCGAGATATGGGTCTTTTCAAGGATGATGATGGCACAGGATACCTTTTGACTGAGGATGTGAGTGACAAATCGAACCTACGTAGAATCGCAAATGCGTGTAGCTCAATAATTCTTAGCGGCCAAATGGCCTGAGAATCAACAAGTTAACTGATGATTTCACCAACGTCACGGAAACCACTCATCTCTTTCCAGAACACGTGGAAGCCCCAGCGTTATACAAACAGGATGGAGTGTACTTCTTGTTTGGCTCTCAGTTAACAGGTCTTTCTTCCATTTCCCTTATTCGGCCCAAAGCTCCTATTGTTGGCTAACGGATGATACAGGATGGTGTATGTTTTCCCATGTTGCTCAGCTCCAAATAGCCAGACGGACTAACTAGTTGACCAGCCAACAACGACAATAAATATGTGACTGCAACAAGTCTCAGTGGGCCCTGGACCAACTGGACCAACTTCGCGCCAAGCGGAGCCAACACGTACGAATCTCAAACGACTTTCATCCTGGGAGTCGGCGATTCTGTAATGTAAGGGGATTCTAACAATGTAATGTACGGATACGATCTCTAACATCCTCAGGTACATGGGCGATCGCTGGGACTCTTCCAATCTCATGAGATCTACCTACATTTGGCTTCCCTTGACAATTGAAGACACTACCGCGTCTCTGGTATGAAATCATCCACTGCTCTGATAGGCCTCAGTTATACTGTACAATCTAACAATATCTGTATTCACACAGCACAACGAAACAGCCTGGGTACTACCACTTGACGGAACCTGGTCCTCCGCCGGTGATAGCACCAGCTACGAAGCCGAGTCATCAGACAATACCCTTTCTAACGGTGCCAAGATCATTTCCTGCACTGGCTGTTCTGGCGGGAAGTCTGTTGGCTACATCGGTGGCACCGACGATGGGACCGTGGAAATCAACAACGTGGCCAGCGAGGTATCAACCGATACCACTATCCGTGTCCAGTATGCCAACGGGAATAACTCCCAGCGCTATGCAAATGTCACTGTGAATGGCCAATCTCATGTGCTTGCGTTTCTTCCCTCTGGCAATGGGAATACGCCTTTCACGTCGACCCTCCATACCACATTAGAAAAGGGAGATGCAAACACCATTACCTTCAGTGCGTATGAGGAAGGATGGGGTAAGTTTCTTCCCTCCCTGTGCGTCCAGGAATAGCTAAGTGAATGACAATGGTTAGGCCCGGATCTGGATCAATTAGTTATTTCGGCGTAGGCAATTCGCTGAGGTGGTAATTAATGGTCGCAAGTTGGTGAGATGTTTGATCCTGCTGATGTGGAAAGACAGCTTGAATATATTTATTGGGATATGAGCATGTGATTACACTCTACCCTATATGGTAGCGAGAATTCCCTTTCAATATGCTGCCTTCATGCAATTCTTCTGTACACTTAGAAACTTCTCTATACGGCCCAATGGTCATTGGCAGAAATAGCAACCTCAAAACAGGGAATTTGGCACCAGGAGACCTCATCATTTCACGGCGTAACTGACACGAGACTTTCCCGACTTCCTAGAGATCTTCGTAACGCTAGTCGGTCCACACAAATCCGTAGTATCAACATGCGTTCCTCCACAGGGATAAACCTCCGTGCCGACAATGTTAACCACGCGGAATTTCTCTCCCGGCATGAGGCTACGGTCGGGAATCAATCTTTCCAGACCCTTTTCCCGAAACATGGCTTCATCCCACCACTCAACCTGGACCTGTCGCTTATCGGCGACATATTCATCTACCCGTTTCTGAATCGGTTCTTTCCACTTCCCCTCGATTAGACCTTGAAATTCACAGGATGCTGAGCCCGGAAAATGAGACGCCTTTAATTCATCAAAGCCCTCAACCTCCTTCTCCAGGAGATGCCTCACAGCTGCACCAAGGACATGACCCGCGGTGTGAAGCCGTGAATGTAGCAGACGCTTCTCAGCATCGATTTCCTGTCGGACGGTCTCGCCCTGCGAAAAGAAAGACGACGAACTGTCCCCAAATTGACCGAGGTGCAGGACCTGGCCTTGTCCGGTCGCATCCATGCGGACGGCTGTCACCGTAAACGTGGTTCCAGCGGGCCCCGTCATTGTGCCCACATCGGAGGGCTGGCCGCCTCCTTGAGGATGGAAGATTGTCTGTTCTGTGACGACGACATGGTCATCATCCTTTCCCGCTGGGAAAAGCTGGCGGTTGAGATCTTCTAGTTCGTTGAAGCGATATACTGTTGTGACGGGTGTGTCGAGGGAGAGAAGGTTCCAGTCGTGCTGGTAGGCGAGGAATGTCCGGCTAGACGCGGCCATTGTAATTATGCGTGCGGAAGAATGTAGCCAAGAGTGTTGCAGCCTGGGTTGCGGGGTTGGCTGGAGTTTCGAGGTTTTGGGTGCGGATTTCGTGGATTGGCCGACGCGGGGAAGGAGATCTTACCCGCTAATTGCAACCGGGAGGGGAACTTCGTCCAGCTCTACCTTTACGGAGTATGGAGATAAATGCGCATAGTTCAATTGGTCTTGATGGAGGGAGACTATGGACAGGGAGGGAAGGAGGTTGCGACTTTTGTGGGGCCCATCCGTCGCCAAGCCGAGGGAATACAGCAAAACCAGTTAATTGCCAGGGACAAAAGGATCTACGAAGTACGACCGGTAGGTAACCGGCCCGGTGAGCATCATGAGTTCGATTATGGGACTCACGCGGGGTAAAACGAGAAAATCAGGTCTCTTCAACGTCAAGGTTTGCTGCGGGCATGCCAGATAAGCGTGGAGGCGCGATTAAGCTTATGATGGCATTATGGCCTGAGCGTGCTGAGCTTGTCCAAAGCCTGTAGGACGTGTAGAAAACCATTCCCCTTGTGTTTGTCTCCCTCCTGCTATAGATTACCGGGAGAAACCATGTACATCGTATATAGCCGTCTATTTTTATATGCCGGTAACCTCATACGGCAGGCTCTGGGTCTATAAAGACAGCTATGTGAAACTATTATACGCGTGAATTGGTTATCGGTAACGTGATGGTTTAGCCCTAGCCAGCGAAAACAGTGGAGCAATAAAAGTGCAAAGACGCGGGGTTGCAAATGGCTTATTCTCTGCGCCGAGTGCGGCCGGAACCCTCCGTAAATTACAGTAAGAATGTGAACACTAGATATACGAGAGTGCTAGCCCGCAATCGTCTTCTGATTTGTTGCCCTGATCATGTCCACAGTAGCTAGTACGTGCATTACACCGATAAAATGAGGAACATAGCCAAAGACCTAGACTGTCTCAGAGAAAAGGCGATAACCAGCTCTGCTTTCTTCAAAAAGACAGTCAACCAGGTGAATTTGGCGGTTAGCATACCGGTTGCGGGAGGAATATCGGGAAACCTAAGCGGAGTATGTGGGGGGAAAAAATTGGACAACCGATCTAATTCACGGTCAGAAACTCGTATAGCTTTTCCCCGGATCTTCTAGTTGTGGATGTGATAGTGGGCTTTCTCTTTAGGTAAACTAGGCGATGTGGGGACGAAATACGTTGGATTATATTTGCACATGAAGTAGATATTGGGTAATAATGAGACCGCTTGATAAGAGAGGCCAGGATCTGCGTCAAGTCGTGTTCTATTACCATCCAATCCAGTGATATCTCAACTTCTCCATATCTCCACAGCCATCCGTACGTATATTTGAACATGGCCCACCTCCTAATCAATGTATTCTGCTTTAGTTGCACTGACGCTTCCCATTATTCTCCATCTCACAATTGTACATAACTGTGAAGCATAGGGTGTCATTATGGCTAGCTCTGAGCAAGAGGCCAAAGAAGGCAATGACGCTAAGAATGAACTGTCGAACAACCCGGACGCATCTGCTGGGGACGTTGAGGAGGCAAATGGCAATACCCTCAAGAGGGCCCTCGAAGGCCGGCACATACAGATGATCGCAATTGTGAGTCAATATCATCCGCATCGGTGATTTTCTACATTCCTACAATAGATGAAGATCTGGAGACGCTCGAGATGAATTCAGTCTCTTGGCTAGGGGTAGTGTGTAATGGTCCAAGCATACTAACCATGAGCCGTCACTTCCCAGGGTGGTGCAATTGGTGCAGGTCTTTTTGTTGGCTCAGGTGAAGCGCTGGCAAACGGTGGTCCTGCTTCCGTCCTGATAGGGTATCTTGTTGTTGGAGTTCTACTGCTGTGCACAATCATGTCGCTCGGTGAACTAGCCATCATGTATCCGATTAATGGAGCTTTTTACCAATACAGCACTAGGTTCATAGATCCTTGCTGGTTAGTCCTAGGCCCACACCCCATCCACCTATCCATGTAATTACTAATAACCTCAACCTGTACAGGGGATTTGCGGTTGGCTGGGCCTATTCCCTTGGCTGGCTTGTCACTTTGTAGGCATTGCCACATCACAATTCTTAGTTTCCGAGACTGACACATCCAAATACAGACCTTTCGAGATCACTGCAGCCAGTTTGACGATTGAATACTGGAACTCGAGTTTGAATCCCGCAATCTTCGTTAGTATTTTCCTGATAGTGCTGGTCATTATTCAAGTGTTTGGAGTACGCGGTTACGGCGAGGGTCAGTCATGCTCAAGCTCCCCTTAAACAAAGGAACATGTGAACTCACAGACTTTCTGCAGTTGAGTTCGTTCTTTCTATAATCAAGGTAATAGCCTGTATAGGGCTGATCATTCTGGGGATCATCATCAACACTGGCGGCGTCCCCGGAAGTCCTCAAGGATACATTGGTGGACGGTATTGGAGTGATCCGGGCGCCTTTGCAAACGGGTTTAAAGGGTTCTGCGCGGTATTCGTGAATGCGGTAAGTAGGAAAACTTCCAATGATATCGTCGTACTGACCGTTGTCAAGGCAGTAGCTTTCAGTGGCACGGAGCTGGTCGGTCTGGCAGCAGCAGAGACAAAACAACCCCAAAAGTCCCTTCCCACGGCCACTAAGCAAGTCCTGTGGCGCGTGACAATATTCTACATTGTAAACCTCCTCATCGTCGGTCTCAACGTTCCATACAATAGCCCCCAGTTGCTCGGTTCGGATGACGCAGCCAGTTCCGCTGGAGTCAATACAAACGCCAGTCCATTCGTCCTCGCAATTCAAGATGCTGGTATCCACGTCCTGCCATCAATTATCAACGCCGTCGTCCTGATTGCTAGTCTGAGTGTGGCGAATTCTTCGACATTCGCCTCAACAAGAACCCTACAAGCGCTAGCAGCCGATGGAGGCGCCCCATCATTTTTCGCCTATATTGACAAGGCCGGTCGACCACTAGCTCCAATCGCTCTCCAAGTACTCTTCGGCTTCCTGGCATACCTCCAGTTTGCATCATCTGGGCTTACTGTATTCAATTGGCTGCTTTCTATTGCTGGCGTGTCAACCGTAATGATGAATCTGAGCATCAACGTCGCACACCTCCGGTTTCGTCTTGCCCTAAAGGCCCAGAATCGCAGTACGGATGAGATTCCCTGGAAGTCCTCCATGGGTACAGTGGGGAGCTCCATCGGTGCCTTTCTTTCTGCCATATCCCTTGTCGCAATGTTCTATTCTGCCCTTTACGTGAGTTGAACCCCCTACAGAACCAAGCGCCCTGTTCACCGTTCACCCTACCCTAGAGAAAGGCAAATGCTAATCATTTCATCCATAGGCACCCGGTGGAGACCCTCCTAGCGCGTTCAATTTCTTCCAGCAATATCTCGCTGGATTCATGGGCCTCTTTCTGATGATTTTCTGGAAACTGTGGAATCGGCAATGGTGGGTTGGAGTCCCGCTCCGCCAGATTGATCTAGACTCTGGCAGACGGTACATGGAACCCGAGCAGCTTACTCCGGATGAAGCGGGAGAAAGCCTTCCCTGGTGGAAGAAAGCAAAAGGGGCAATATGCTAAGAGACGGTGTGGAGGTAAATATTTCACGACTTACGTGCTACGATCGTGTGAGCGAAGCAGCACCCGCCCATCGGAGAACACCATGCAGGTGAGGTAGCAGCTGGGTTGGTTGGAGATGGAGCTCATTTTCATACTACCATTCCATTTATTTCGATGACTCGAACATAGATAGCGTCTGACCAGACAGTGTATACTGCTGCACGTACAAACAAAAACAAAATTCAATCGCTTCACGCTTTCCACTACAAATTCCATACGTAACTAGAGTTTGCAGATGACCCCGGAAGAGTCGACAGTGGCTAGATGACTTCGACTAATATCTTTAATGCTTCTACAACTGTTCCAAGTATCAGCATCAACCCTTGAGAAACGGTAAGTCACTTACCCAGCGAGGGCCATCGTAACCTTTAATTCTGTCAGAAGAATCTTGATCGCGAGCTCCACGCCGTCTTTGCCATCATACTACAAAGATGGTCAATCATAATACACCGGTTGCCGGACATGGAACATACCGCCAAGCCCCACAGAGGAACACGACCAACAAAGCAATGTTGCGCGCCAAGGGCTAGTGCCTTGAAGATATCTGATCCTCGCCGAATACCCCCGTCGATTGCAATGGGAATTCTCCCTTTGGCAATCGGCGCACATTCACGGAGAACATCAAGTGTGGCAGGGACGCCATCCAGCTGACGGCCGCCGTGATTGGAGATGATAATACCATCGAACCCGTGCTCGATAGCTAGAATGACATCCTCCGGGGTATAGATACCTTTGGCCCAGATCTTCATGTTGGTGATTGAGCGGACCCACGATATCGCCTCGCACCATGTAATCTCGGTGTCTTACATACTGTTAGGTCTGCCTGCCGAGGTGCTGGAGTGTAAAGGCTAAGGTAATCATACCGTATTCAATATCCGGGAATTCCTCTCCCATCCCGAAGGGCTTCGAAGGGTCCGGTGAGAGATTAGGGTATGCCATCCCCTCAGGGAGTGCGAAGTTATTTCGATGCTCATTATATCTGATCCCCAAAACTGAGCAGTCAACTGTAAGAAATATTGCCTTGTACCCGACAGCTAGGATGAATTAGCCTACTCTTGCCAGGAGTCGTGTAATGGAGACGGTACCTTCGGCGCGTCTAATCATTTGAACCGCGATGCTGCGATCTTTGGGGATGGCCAGCTGAATTGCATAGGGGTTGTGACCAGTACCTTGCGCAGCAACATCCTCTAGTGGCGTAGACGCATAAGAAGAGAGAGCCATGCCGATGCCCATATTCGCTGCAGCCTGTGATGTTGCAATCTCTCCATCGGGATGAGCCAGCTTATGCAATGCAGTTGGAGAGAAACCCAGGGGAAAGGTGACTTTGGATCCAAAGAGTTCCGCGGAAGTGTCTAACTCAGGGATCTTTACAAGAACACGGGGACGAATCTTGTAGCGGTCAAAGGCAGTCATATTATCGCGTAGACTGAGTGGTTTGTTACCTTTACGTATTGTCGAAGTATCTAATTTGTTGAAGGCCTACCTAATCATGTCCGTGGCTCCATTATTGTAATACTCGCGGTATACCTTGGGTAATTTTTTGCTTGCCTCACGTTGAAGATCAACGATTGACAGGACATTTTTATCGTAAATAGGAGGGCGGACACTCATTGTTGGTTTGTTCAATTGACAAGTGCACAACAAATTGAGAAGATATTGGCATCAGCTTGCGACACAGATTATATACTAATCCCCGCTACATGTGTTGCAGTGCACTTAAAGTAGAGGACCAGAAAGACAGCACATAGTGTTTGGCGTGAAGGGAAAGACAGTCCGTATGTCGACCTACAATACATGCATGACAATGGTTTCTTTGCCATTGTCATCTAGACTTACCAATGCTAGGTTTGAAGCTACTCTTATCTTGCATAAGTTGGAATTTGAGCGGAGTTGCCTACGAATTATTCAGCCCAGACGAAGAGAACAACCCCAGTGTTACTAGCGATAATCATCCTTATTTTAGTTATCTTGACGGAGGCAAGACTCTCCGACGGCCTCGAATAATTGGTCGGGCCATATCAAGCCGACCCACATTCGTACAATAAGGCTTCCTTCTGACGGGGCAACTTCCTTGGTTCTCAATACATCAACTGGTGACAAGAATTGCTAACAAGAACCTCCTTTTACTGCATCAACAATCATAGTGTGCCTTGTGCGTCTATAGCCTTTGTTGTTGTCGGTGAGCCAGGGTCATCTTGGTTATAATCCTATACTAAGATCCAGCCCAGGATTCGGATGGACCCAAACGGCTGTGTCCTCGTATGGTCAGTTAGCAAAGTTTCCATATAGAATATCTAACAATACTACTTGGGTACCTATGGCGAAGAAGAGTGGATACAGGGTGACCTCATTAACTCCTCTTCAATTGTGTATGTTAGTTGAAATCCAACACGAGCGATGAACTTTCTATTACGTTATATATTTTCCAGCGGGAAAGAGATAGCGAACAAATTTAGATACACTCACTACTCGACCCATGGGAAGGAACATATATTAAGCTTGCTCTCATGGATAAACAGTATCAAGAATAATCAATGTCAAAGAATAAGCTTCCATAATAGCACTAGAAGCCTGAAGCGTGTGTCTTCCCAGTCAAAGGAGGACTTGAATTCACGTGCCTCACGGAAAGACACGGGTTCTGCCGCACCCTAATCACCCCACTATTGATCAAAACGTCACTCTATCTAATATACATGCATCAAAGACTTCAAGACCATGGCCAACCTGCTGCGCAGATATGTTGCACCCGCGGAAACCGCTCGTCATGTCGCGACGATCCTGGGGTTTCCCTCCAAGATTTCAATTGCTGCGAACTACTACGAGGACGCCTGCAAGGAGATCGCGAGTCTAGCCTCGGCGATCTCTGCCTTTGAGCCAGTGCGATTGTATACGCGCCCAGAAGATGTCCCGAAAGCACAAGCTCTAGTCAGCAAAAGTATTGCCAATTTCAACGGCACAGATTCAAACATCAGCATCATTCCGTTCAGCACAAACCATTTATGGGTCCGCGACACCGGTCCCGTCTATGTCTATGGGACTGGTGCGCATGCTAAGGATCGCTTTGCTGTCAACTTTCGGTTCAGTGAATGGGGTAAGAAAGATGATATCAGCGACCATTACCGAGCTACAGATGGACTGGATTGGCCCCTTTTGGGACCTGAGCAAACCAAAGAGAATGCCATTTTCGCTCGACAAGTCATCGCCAACGATGTTTCTCCAGCTCCAGTCGTTGAGGTCGAGTCCAAAGTGTGCTTAGAGGGGGGCGCATTAGTTCTAGATGGTGATGGCACGCTCCTCGCGACGGAGAGCAGCATTCTGAACGAGAACCGCAACCCGGGTCTTTCTCGTGCTGATATCGAAGAGGAGCTGCAACGTTTGTTGGGCGTTGAGAAGATTATTTGGTTCCCCGGCAAGCGAGATCTCGATGTTACAGATGTGCACGCCGATGCCGAGCTTAACTTTGTTCGACCGGGTGTGGTGGTCCTCTCCAGGCCACACCCCAGTGTACCGAAGCCGTGGCAAGATGTGCACAACGAGATCCGAGATATTTTGGATCGGGAAGTCGATGCAAGGGGGCGTCGCTTTGAGGTACATATCGTGGAGGAGCCGGATCCGACTGTATTTGGAGATTCGTCGTATCCTGATCCGGCAACGAATTATGTCAACTTCTACTTTGTCAATGGTGGCCTCATCATCCCTCAATTTGGGGATGCCGTCCGAGATTCAGAGGCTGTTTCCACCTTGCAACGACTGTGCCCTGAACATAAAGTCACACCGGTACCTGTCCGTGCCCTTCCGTTGGCTGGGGGTGTTATACACTGCTCGACCCAGCCTGTCGTTGCGGTCGGCGAGCATTGAAAAAATCCTTTAGTGCGAAGCTGACTTTCCCTAAGAAAGAGTACCTATATTGCTCATCTGGCCTTATTGAATTGTAATATGGGCATAACATAACTATCTCCCCTCCATTCACTGTTATTTATTTATCATGTGCGTTCCTGGGCCAGGGAGGAAAAACCGAAAGTCCTCCAGACTGCTTAAGGCTCAGAGACAGACACCATTTTCCAAGGCTTAGGCATAAGGTCAAGTATAACAGGCCCTAGTTGAATCAATGAGAGGCTGTTTGATACATTAAACTTTAAGGGTCAATAACGACCCCTCTCCCGTAGACTGGGCTTGTATGCCTTTCTTAGATATGTGTTTCTTTAACTACCTGTGTGTTAATGACGCCTATCCAGCGGCTACTGTAGTATGCAGGCATTATTGTGTCAATTTGCTAATCACTCAATCACTCGTAAAACATATCCCATGAATCATGCCCACTGGTATCCATTACTCCCAGTCGTCGATCCATCATACTGATACTTCTCCTCCATCTCGTAATATCTATTGAATCCGACGCCTTCACAAACCTCTTCGTAGGACAAAACCGTAGGCGGTCTCCCTATCATGAATGACCCCTTGATAGCCTCCAGTGTCTCCCGGATACTCTTCAATTTAGCCGCCACCAGTGTCCAAGGATACGCAACGGCAGAGTATCCCAGCTCAGCCAAGTCCTTAGCTGAGAGATTTTCCGTCTTTCCGCCTTCGATGATATTCGCAAACACGGGGAAGTCGAGGTCCTTTCTTAGACGCAACATCGTTTCACGGTCGGGGAGAGCTTCGACGAAGACGCAATCCACCCCAATCCTGATAGCCTCCCGAGCTCTTTCCAGGGCTTCATCATAGCCGTGGATGAGGCTATCGGTTCGCGCCATGATCCAGATATCGAGGCCTTCATTACGGGCGTCGACGGCTGCGCGCCAGCGCGCGTAGGCT
Source organism: Aspergillus tamarii (assembly GCA_030556085.1). Taxonomy (NCBI): domain Eukaryota; kingdom Fungi; phylum Ascomycota; class Eurotiomycetes; order Eurotiales; family Aspergillaceae; genus Aspergillus; species Aspergillus tamarii. The sequence goes on from JARVTJ010000006.1 coordinate 1,996,186, forward strand.
TCGCTTCGGGAGACGACCGCTTTACCTTTCGTGTGGCCGCAACCTGTAGATTGTTATCTTCGTCGTCATTTTTGACAGAGACATTGGTTTAACTGGGTAATGAACCGACGTTTTGGCCACGTTTGGTCTTCAATCATAATCCCCGCTGCACCAGCTCGTGCGAACCTGTTCCAATCCATTAGCACCCGATCATACAAGTAAATAAAATTATAAAACAGAGGTACTTACCCCTCAACCGTCCTCCTGACATTCATAGGTCCACCATATCCAGTATCACCGTCCACAAGAACAGGCACATTAGTCGCCCTCACGACCTCCTGGACCTTGGCCGCCACTTCCTGGAAGGCAATGTATCCGGTATCCGGCAATGCAAAGGCCGATGCCATTGCATATCCAGCAAGGAATACAATAGGGAACCCCGCTTCTTCGCACAGCTTGGAACTCAAAGCATCATAGCTGCAAACGTGGGCGACGATTTTGCTCGTATCATTGTGGGCTTCAAGGACCATGCTTCGGAGTCGCGAGGCTTGCAGGGAAGGGGTTTTGCCGCGGCTGTTTGGGATGGTGACTGGTATGTCTTGTGTCTTGCCATTGGTATTTGTTTGTATTGGTGTGCTGGAGTTGAAGTGGAAAGGGTAGGGGTTTGTGTTGACGATTGATTTTGACATTGCTGGGTACTTCCTTTTAATCTTGTTTGTTGTTGTTTAGTGTTCAATTGTAGGTGTGAGAGAACTGGTATAAATCTTTACTGCCCAACCGAAGAAATGATTCGAAGATGTACACCTTTTAAAGACACAAGTATAGGAAGCTCAATGACTCCGATCTCGGAGTACACGAGGCCAAAGCAGCATTTCATTGCAAGCTAAAGCAATTGCATCGTGACGTTGTGTATAAGCAGGTTGTTCCTCCCGAACTGTTTGGATGCCGGTTCGGATAAGCGCGGTATATGAACGATGCCGAAGCGGAGTTACAACCGGTACTATCCGGGAGGGAAATGCTCATTTGCGACATATTTTCCTTTGTACAGGCGGATTAGATGGAATGAACTATTTGATTCTCATTGCTCTATTTACTACAAAATAAAGTCTCTCATTCACCCCCCACCTGCGGTAAATTCAACAAGAAATCCAACGAATCCAGCTCCAATCCTATAGAGACGGCCTCTCCGTTGAAATTGAACGGCGCAATATTAGGATCAAACGGCTGGGCCCACCATGAGTCCATCTCCGGCGTCACAAACGCATTGGTGGACTGGTGATTGGCGTAACTACTGGATGCACTGTGCATATGAGATTGCCCGCGCGGCTGTGCCATGGTTAAGGGCTCTAACGGTTGTGCGTTATAGCGATGGTGATCTGTGTTCATCGTCATGATATGCTCCGAGATAAAATTTGCCCGAAACCGATTGACATGTTTTTCTATAAGCCTCGCGTACCGCAGTGAAAAGTCCATGTCATCTGTACCGGACGAGCGCAAAGCAATGATGCATCGATCCAGCGTAAGGAGAGAGGCTTGTAGATCTGTATGGTGTACCCCAAGACTTATAGCCTTGAGGAGATAGACTGATGAAGACGTGACACACACAAGGGAGCGTAGTGGTGCGTATCGTAGCATGCCGTTGGCTGCCATATTAGTGGCAATCTCTAGAACTCTACTGCTGCTTTGAATAACATCACGAATGAAATCTTGGTCATGGGGCAGAAGACATGCATCGAGAGATTCGCGGTTACTATCGCCGGTCCAGCTAACCCCCTTTGCAACAGCCCTCTCAACTACCGCCTGAATAGCAAGAGCACTGGTGTACGCTTTGAGGTGATGGTACTCAATTAATAATAGCGGCCTAAGATCTTGTGGTGTATCTGACTCAATTACCATTAATACCTACACCGAAGCCGCGAATGGTGAAAGATGACATACCTATTGAGTTCGTCAATTCATCATGCCATTTAGCCAAGGACGGCGCAAAATGTTGTAATAGAGTACTGTAGTGACCAGATGACAGCTGCTGTTTGACATGGGGAATTGACTGGAAGAACAAGGCTGATGCTGTTTTCATGAGATGAGTCAATTCTGTCCATGATTTCATGTACCCTTCCCATTGCCTATTCATAGGTTCCGTCATATTGCCCTGCGATGGCTCTGGGATGAAAAGGATATTGTCGGGAATGGGGGATGGACAGCCCATTCTAACAGCCATCTGAGTGACATAAGTGTAGAGCAGCTTCCGAGCGCGATACACTCTGACGGTCTGGGGGTTGACCAACTGGGGTGTATTGGAGTACCCATCAGTGAATACACCCAATTCGTAACCTAAGGTCACTCCTGCACCAAGCAGCATCCACGACATACGCTCCGATCGCTTTGCTGGCTCGAACACATCCTCACGCCATCGAATAAGTGGGGCGTCCTCACTTGTCTGAAGTCGATTCCGGCGGTCGTAGGCCGGCGAGATCAGCTCACCATCCCAGCCCTCTGTCTCAGGCGGGAAATGAACGGACCTTGGATTCCAGTCCGAAATTAAGATAAGACTTTCAATTGAGCCCACAATCCTGGTTTTGGCGGTGGAGTACTTTTCTTGTCCAAACATAATACGGCGGATCAGGAGTTCACAGTACTGCCATAACCGGTGGTGAATAAAATGGCTCCTAGAGATTCCACCGGCCCCGGGTAAAACAAAGTATCGCGAAGCTATCATTAACATAGTACAGCAAAGCATAGGTTCCTCAACTATCAGCTGTTCATGGTTCTTATGATCACAATATGCTACTGTAGGCACTGGCGAAAGAGGCGCTAAATACTTGTAAAACCTGCGTCTGTCAGTTCATCACGCGCTATCTCCAAGCTAAGGCGCTTATTGCAGCGAACCGACATACAAGTCTAGGTAAGTTACGGCTTCTTGTGCTGTAAACCATCCTTGCCGTACAAATCGACACCTGTCCCACAGGTCGAGAACATCTTCGCTGGGATGCGACAAACCGGATATCGAAACTAGCCCACTTGCAGAGACATCTGTTTGGGTCTTGTCTCTGGTGATGCCTCCCTGATCCCTTGTGTGCGAGAATGGCGATTCACTTATATCAGGGCGGGCTGCATCGAACAGCACATCCAACGCATCGCTGGGCCGCGCCAAAATTGCAGACATAACCCGACCAGAAAGGGATGGATTATCGTGGGCGTCAGACTCTGGTAGATGATGTGGGTCCCGTTCGGATACAGCTGTGGATATCACCCTTGGTGTTCTATCCGCATCCTCATGCCCAGTGTTCGATGGTTGCTCCTGGATGTTCTCTCTATGCAAGGTTTCCGTGGAATGACCTTGCGCCAGTGACCATCTTGGGGCCTGTCTGTGTTTCCCCACTTTTCTGCTCGCCTCAAAAACACATTCGCGGTGTTCCCTTTCGCATTTAGCACACGGCGGTTCATCACCAAGGAGACATCGGACCTTGCGAGCGCGGCAACTCACGCACGCCACATAACCGCGTTTATACGTCTTGCCGCGATTAACAAGTGATTTGTTCTGGTTTCTGGGAGGCATGTTGACTAGCATTTCATCTTCAGTCGGGTGCAGAGATGCGCTGAGTGGCAAGCACCACGGATATAAGCGGCATCGATGTGGGGTTGTTGTACAGCCAACCATTTGGCCCATAGATATTCCCACTGCCGATATAGCAGGTCATAGCTTCATTGAGAGTCCTACTGGACAACATCTATGTTAGCTTACTAATATTGGTGACAGTCAACTATGATATGACGATTGTCTCATACTGACTTCCAACAATCTCTACTTCTGCTATAATGATCAAAACATCTCTTTAACCTAAAAGTTCGTTTTTACCCCACATTTAACACATTAACTATGTCGAACTCCCTAGGATGCCGGGAACAGGGCCCAACTACGCGCCTCTTGAAACATCTCACGCCTGTCCTTCGAGTGGAATGCTGCCGGAAAAGAGGGCTTTGAAGTAGTCATCCATCCAATTGAAATCATTGACAGGACCGTCGCTCACGGTGGGATCCTCAGCGGCGTCGTTCTGACTGTCATTACTCGAGCTTTCACCCTTGTGCCCTATTCCAGGGATAGTGGGGAGCTTCGAAGCTATATCCTTGGCCGTCTCCTTCGCGCTATCCATGAGCTTCTTCCATTCACTTTCATCCTCTGACCTTGCTGTGTCTTTGAGGGCTTGTTCTGCCAATCTGAAGCTCATGTCAGGACCGACCTCATCCAGAGTCACTTTGTCAGGAACGACCTCTGCGTCGATCTGGTCGTCGAGGCGGTGATCATCCTCTTTGACATCAACACCACCAACGGCCTCCTTATCAGCCTCCAGTATGACAATTTGGTCCTCCGGTCTCCCGGGGTCCAGGGCCTGGCTAAGTCCATCTGCCGATTCGCCCTCCAAGGCTTTCAGTTCGTTAATAATAAGAGCCTCTGAATCCAAATCCTCCGTGTTGCTACTAGGATCCGCAACCAAAGCAGCTACCCTCATGCCAGTGCTATGAGGACCAGAAAGAAACTTAGGACCAAGGGCAGTCTGCTCCCATCCTTCTGGTAGATATTTTTGAGTCTCCTTAGCGCTATCTTTGATAGCCTCTAGAAGCTTCAGCTGCAGATCCACTCCAGGACAGAGGTTCCTCCAGGTATCCACGAACGAGTCCGGATCAGCAATAGCCGTCCAGATCAACGGGAACGCAATAGCTGCGATAGGCCCAACACCTGGAATAAAGCCGACGGCAATGGTCAAAGAGTTCTTTAAGAAGTTCTCCAACCAGTCCTGCTTTTTTGGGGCAGGCTTCCATTGGATGCTCAGGCCGAAGTTCGCTCCGGCAACCTTGGCCCAGTCGAAGTCTGTGCCGTCATTGAAGCTTCGCTCTAGCTTTGGACTTGCCACCAGACTGCTTTCCACAATGATGATATTCTTAGAGGTGAAGGCGTTTTGGGCACGTAGTTGGCGGGGCAGTGAGAGCAGATTCACCAGGCCGTTGATATTAATTCCCACGGTTAGGTTGCTCCAATCCTGCAGACCGTGTGTTTTCTTTAATGTAACCCCCTTCCAGTATTTTTTGATCTTGTTCTTCTCAAGCGTGTGATGGAACATATTGACCACAGCGTTTGCTGCAGCAAAGTTGACATGGAGAAATGTGCAGAGCTCCGGGTGGTCCTCAGAAGCTTGGTGTGCTACTGGAATGTAGATGCCTCGGATATTGGTCAGGCGCTATGGAAACACGAAACGAGTGGAGCAGTTAGCATTGACAAAAGATAACTGGGAGTAGATGTACTGACATCAATGAAGACCCAACCTTCCTGCCTTTTGGGCATCGGCATGATCATGAACCAGGACTACGCGGTAGCTGTTAGTCAAGTGTGGTCACTGGAATACGTGACATGTGCGGGCTCACCTCCATAGCACCACCCTTCATTTGGGCTTGAAGTCGGTCGGCATTAGTGCACAGATTATGCTGCATACGGCGCTGCTTTCCTTTCCTGTAATGTGAACCATACACGAAGGGTAGCTGTGACCAACTTCCTATGTAGGGGCCGTTTGTCTTGACCATAAGCGGCGGTGGCGTCCATGTACTTAGGTCATTTAGGTGGTATGTGGAACGCGGGTGGCTACGCTTTTGGCGTGCTGCATCTCCTGTATGAGTTGGCACATTCCAGACAAACTCGAGGAGAAAATGGCCATAGAAATGGTCTGCACGGTCGGCTTGGTAGAAGTTTTTGTTGCTGGAGTTCAATGCGGAGCGCCTGAAGAAGCACTCGCCTTCGGGGTACGCCAGAGCCATGTTTCAGAATCTGTGTTTTAAGGGGTGGTGAGAAATTGAAGATGGATTGGTACGGTCGCGAGCGCTGTGCTAGTATATCTTATTGGATTTGAGCGCGTCGAGAGAAGAGCTGTACGGGTTGAGGGCCACCTTTATACTCATTCGTCTGGTATCTCTAGAGGTCTATGTTCATTCAGTACACGTCATTAAACACTTTTCCTTGTTTCCATCACCAGCAATATCGCATTTCTGATGTCCACTATATTACTGTGTGACCCATGCAATATCTCCATCGACTATGATTTGTTCGTACAACCTCGAACCCCTGGCATTTCCTGAAAGCAAACAGGATTTTGGTGCAGAGTTCCTATGGTGGAATATCATGATGCGCATATTATCGCAACTAATCCCTCTTCGTAATACTGACACTGCATATAGCTTCCTACCTATTGAGACGAATAATTGGCTATCAGGGCACACTATACACGCCATCCTGCAAGTATATACCAGGTTGATATGAACTGATTGCCCTAGACTCAACAGGTGGCGAGAGGCAAGTATTACGCCGCCATATGATATGGCTTCTCCAAGGTGTTTGCTGCTATCACTGTCAAACATACTAACCCCAGAAATCGGCGTTTCATACAGCAAAGAATCTAAGACTGATCGTTATAAAGGTGGAAAATACTACGTTTGGACGAGATCTCCTCATTCTAGTGTCTTTCTAAACATCCAGTTGACGATGGTGAGTCCATAGTGCGTGGCAAAACTATCCATCAGCTGAACTGAGACATGCATATAGCCCCTGCACCCTAATCACAGTGGAGCTTTAGACCCCGCCAAGAACCTGACTTCTCTTCACCCCTTAAGCTCTGTTGCGGTGTCATACAATGGTTTATGTACGTATGCCCCTCCATCTTGGCTTTGTTTCCTACTGGTTGTAGCCATTCAAAGGTCTCACGAAACATAGATGCGGGGTCGATGTCCTCAGGGTAAATAATTCACCACCTGTACGCTCATTGCGGATAGGTCCACTAACTATCCGATATGAAGAGGAGGGGACAAGCAAAAAGATCACCTCAGGTGCATGAGTCGAGTGTGATATCCTGGTATCTTACTATTCATGGTACGACATTACAATAGCCAATGATGACACCCGATCGCGTCCTATTCGAAAGAATGCGGTCATGCGCATATCCTCAACGGATCAAATGTTCGATGTTGCACTAGCAGTCGTGACGTTCCTCTTGCCGAGTTATGCATCGGGCGTTCGGCTCGGGATGGATAAATTAAGAGGGAGTGACCCAAGGTGCCATTGTATGAACAACCTAACGACCGATATGAGAAATACTTAATAGATATTCTCTATGTATCAGAGTGAAATGGATAGCTTTGCAGTATGCATTGCATCTTAACCTCTGTCAGCAAATCTCCCGTAACAGTACCATCTATCGTTCAAGGTGTCCGAAAGCATGAACCGGCGCCAAACCTAATCTCTTGCAGGTTCTTCATCCAGCGATTTTACAATTCTCTCCGGAGGTTAAATTATGGGACATGCTTATCTGTCTCTTATCAAAGGCTATAGGCGTCCATGATCTTAGTTGCTTACACACGTATTGTCATTCGCATATCCAACAGTAAATCGCCCCACCAAATACACTCGCAATGGCTCAGGAGACATCAATGTTCAAAACTACACTTCTGATATACATACAAACACTATACTGTACATTTACCACCCGTCTTACTCTTTTTTTTGCCTATTAGGCCTTACTCCCACACCTAGATTCAAGCCAAACCCCAAAGCACCTGTATCATTTCCAATTGCGATTTCCTGAGAAGTCCCCGCCTAATCCTGGTAGCAGTGAACAAAAGTCTCGGTCAGGAAGCTACCGGTTGAGGCGCAATTCGGGCCTTTCCAGAGCTCATAAACACAACGGCCAACCTTGGCGTTGCCGTTGTTGGTGTCGACCACATCAGCGTACCATGTCCCGTCAGAACGGCTATCAACTGGGCAGTCACCTCCATTGCGATCTAGAGCGTCACTTAGTACACAATCCTCCTCATGAAGTTCGCAGAATACACACCGAGCTCATAACCAGCTGGTACGCCAGCGCCACCAATTGCCATATGACAGAAATTCGGCTGCTTGCCGTTCTGTCCGGGGCAGCCGCCAGAACCATCTGCAGGGTTCAATCGGGTTGCATCGCACTGGTTCACACCCTTGCCGACAATGGTATAGTAACACATGCCGAGTGAGCCAGGATTACCCCAGGTACCGGCGAGGCCTTCACCGGAATAGGATCCCAGCCAGAAGTCGTCGAGGCCAAGGACCGTGGTAGGTGCCATTGCCATGGCGAGGCCGAGGAATACCTTCTTGACGAACATTTTTGATTCGAAAGTGATAGGAATTGATGAAGGGGGACAATGAGAGCTTTGAAGTGATTGCTTCCGAGAGGAATAGATACTTGTGACTGACAAGATATCAAGGGCATATGTAGGTCAACGACGTACCTTATATAGCTTTCAGAGAAGGCTATGTTCGCTTGTTCGGCTAATTATTTGCTCATAGTCGGAGACCTTAGAAGGCTGCTTTGCCGATTCAAGGGTCTCCCCATACCCATCTCGCTCTGGAGTACAATCCGGGTTGCCGTGGAACTCCACAGTCCCTATACCGTGTCATCGGCGGCCCCCACGTAGTAGTCAAACTACATAATGATTGCACCCTGAATGGACAAATTCCTAGTTGTTCATGAGTAAACGTACATACTTGGGCTGTGCACCTCTTACATTTACATCCTTGTCTGATCATGTCGCAGCATATCAACAGTACAGGTGACCACACTCGGTCCTACGGCTTGTCCAACGGGGTATGTTGATGCCGGAAAGGCTTTCTCAGGCATTGTATACTAATAGGCCAATGTAACGTATCGGGCTCATTCACTACTAACAGCTAGCAACTTGCTGGGTACCAACTTAAGGCGTAGCAGTTTGAGACATATTAGGTTGGGGGCGATATCAATCCTGCATCGGCAACTATGGCGAGGGATTCGGGATCGTAGGCTGTAGAAACCTCGGGACTGGTATTGTTACAGGAGCATGTACGACCAGTAGAATTAACCCTGCAGGAAGCCTTACGCAGTTGCAATGACTCTTACCGTAGAGTACCATTATCGGTAACCCCAACATTGAAAATGTGCACCCGCCATATCCCCAATTCTACGGAGCTTCTGCTACCTTTTCCTTACATAAACTCACTTTATCGGCATTCCAAGGGTCCAGTAAAATTATAACCTCTCGAATTGAAATAATACCTGCTTATGTATCACTTGCAAAGAATGGGGGATCCAGACTTACTCCGGAGTATTTCCGTTATTATACTCAGTTTATTAGTTATCGAAATGGCTTAGATCCGGGGCTCGGTAGTAAAACCAGCCCTAGTTATCCTCAGAAACAAGGAAAAATACCAGGCAGCCCACCCCGCCAATTAACGGGGTATATCAATTGAGGAATAAACGCCTCCATTGGTCGGTGCTTTTGCCGCCTACGGTTAGTAGTAGTTGAGGATTACCCCTTTAGGAAAGATGAAGCTTTTTTCTAGTAAGAAAGTGGACCCTTGAAGATCACGTGGCGAGTAGCCTATGGTTTTGAATAGATTCTTGCAATAAAGTGGGTAATTTAAATGGTAGGTATATGATTATCAATACTTCTTTCGTTAAAAGTAGCTTGGATAGAGTACTATGCTCACGGGCAATATTCTTATATTTAGCCGGAGCGTTATTAGTGTATTGCCGGCCATAGTTCAACGCGGCAGCTAATGGGCAGTCAGAAGTCTTGCTCCTATAGCGGCTGAATTCCGGGTATTAGTCTCGTAGGGCTAAACCGCTGACAAGGGTTCAAATAACAAATAAGCATATGGTCATAAAACATAATTAGTAAAAGGGACCATGCCAGCCGGCTGCGGCTGTCGTTAAAACTCCGAATCAGCAAGCTAGTAGGTAAGCAGCCACTAGCACTGCCAGTAGGCACGGCAGCACGAAGACCCTCAGCGCATACCTTCTGCTCGGGTCACAAGGCCATGTTTGTGGGTCACCAATGTGGGGAATAGGACTAGTATTTTTAGGTCATTGGACAGCTCGTTTAGAATGGGCAAACGATCTAAAAGACTAAAACAAAACAGGATAAAGCTATGCGCGATAGTACATTGTCAGAGAGATTGATGCTCGGCCAAAGCCTCATCGTGATGAGAAATATTAGGCATTAAGAGAACTTCACATCGTTCGAATATCTGTCGGGCCTAGAATCGGATACCAAAGATATGCAGAGGCGCACATATGCATACAACGCGTTCGGTCTGCACTAAATCCGCACCGAGATCTATATAAGGGCCTATTGGCAGGCCTTACGGTATTTTTGGCTCGGAACTACGGAGTGGGCACTTCGTACTCAAGAATGTGTGTCCTCCTTGCCCAATGTCCATCCCGCAAGCATCCGAGCCAACGTAAACCAGACATCACCATAGTAAGTGCAACAACATTCGATTTTTAACCCTACCTGAAGGGTGTTGCACTTTGATGTTGCCGAGCGATGTTACAGCATGGTGAAGCAGCAAAGGGCGTAACTACTCTATTTCAAAACGAGATCCAATAAAACTATCGTATTTTATCTGTGATTTCTTGATTTTGACTCTCAATGCCCATCGCTCCAAAGCTTCGGGTTCCCGCAATGCGCAGTGTGGATCAATACTATGTATCGTAACAGTAGCCATATGGTCTAAGGGGAGCATTGCAATTAGCATAATAGGTTGGATCGACTGGGTTTCTAGACAAGTACTCGGCATAAAGCTTCTAACTAAGCAAGCTTTAAAAGACCCTTGGCCCCGTACTAACATGTATTCATAATTCTGCTTCACGTGAGCAACTTGTTGCAGACTAGGTTGGCAATCAAGTCCCTTTAAGAAACACCAGAATATCGACAGTTAAGAAAGGCAGTGTCCAGTGCAGGAAGCCTCAGAGACTGTTTTCTAGGAAAGTGCAGGAGATTATTGTGGCCTAAAAGAGCTTGCCATAGAGGGAGACTACTAGCGTCTACAGAAATATATATCTCTGTTGTTAATAAAATACGATTGTCTTACGAAATGTTTATAAGGGTACCATGAATGTATTGACGGCTAATGAAAGTTTCCAGAAGACATACTACACCTTCAGTATAAAATAAATCGGTCGCTTGCAGGAGATTTCAGTACATTCACTGTAAAAACTACCTGGTCAATACGGAATGTTGTCGTAGATCTTCATGGCGGATAGAGAAGTTGCCAAGAGATTGGCTCAGGTTCGGCCCGACGCGAGGAAAGAAAGTTGGTGATTTAAGCCGAGCGGGTTGAACCCCAGAAGATGTTGAGCCAGCCGAAAACTGCCCCAATCCGGTATGCTCGTCCGGTCGAAAAGGACCTTTGGAATTCCATTCGCCGAGTTCATCTATCTCAAACTTGGTGACAAATTTCATTCCACTCTCTTCTTCTGTATTAGATATGAATGATGGTAAAAGTTCGTTATTTTGCTTCAGAATACTCGGGGTGGTAGGTATCGCCGTACTGGTTTTACTAAAGTTTTCTGCCAACCCGACGAGATGCCTGCCTGAATATGCCTTTATCACAGGTGATACTCCAGCGCTACATTCATATTTTTGTCTATCTATCTATTTTATTTTATTTGTTTTTTTAGCAGAGAAGTTGCTAATACAGTTCGCATTTAAGCGTCAATGGTGGGCGGTATCGGCATGTGTTCCATCCGTCGATCGCAGTTTGTTGATCAATCCCGATAAGCATCTGGTCGGGCCTTCCAATGGACGGATTCTCGAAAAATCCAGCCCTGTAGTAGTCTCGAACTACTGTGTAGGCTGAATGCCAGTGCGAATAAATGGCTGTCATTCTCTTGAGGGAAATGATCGTCTACATGGAATTCCATCCCTATATCTTAGCGTGATGCTGCCACGCGTCTTCGGATTTTTCCAATCGTGCCAAGAAAAGCACCCACCCAAGCATACGTATGGAAGTCTTCACGAATGCGTTTTCTACACACCTCATACCGACGCCACTCAAACTACTGGTTCAATGACGATGCTATGATACTAATGAAAAGGAGATAAGCGCGTTCGGAAAGGCCAATGGATGTCTGTATCTACTGTACCAGCGTCAGTTCAGCCACATGTTTCATGTTGTATTAAGACGTTCGTAGCTTGAATTTTCTCCTACTAAATGGTAGCATCTCATTGTAGGATTGGGATAGGTTCGAAGAGATGAACTTCTTCTGAGATGCAAACATGCCAGTTGAATTCGAATTCATGACACGTTGACTATACAATAGGCAGGCAAATTGATACTTGAAGGTCAGTCATGTACATCGCAACTGTCAAATATGCAAGCGAGGATAATGTGATGTGGATTCCCGGATGGAGTCCGATTCATCATCCGCCCACACCAATACCAAATATAGGGCTTGTACTCGTGGTTTCTCATGCCAAGCCCGCAAGGCGCTGGTACGGGGCATTGAAGATTTCAAAAGACATTTCAATTTGTAATGTTTGGAATGAGGTGTATAAAAACAGAGGATACTACATTCTGGCTCCATCCAACATCACCAATTCATCTCTTTTGACCATCGTCACTTGTCCGTTCTTTTCATCATCCTGGCGTGTCGAGACGTCTGTCACTCGTTAAAAGCTTTTTTTTTTTTTTTAACTCAAATTTCACCATGAAGTATTCTGTCTTCAGCACAGCATTGGCTCTGGCAGTCAGTGCATCTGCTGCTGCTTTCCCAAAGATGTCGCCCAACGTCGACAAACGTGAGCCCACCAGCCAGTCCATCCCAGGGTACTTCACCGGCAGCTGCAGCAAAGAGAAGATGACAATCCGTAAGGAGTGGCGTCATCTGACCATGAAACAGCAGAACAGCTTCCTCGATGCCGTTCAATGCCTGATGGACAAGCCTGCCAAATCCGGATTGACCGCCACAACCAGCCGATTCAGTGATCTTCAAGCCCTTCACCGAGGAATGACCAATACCGCATACGCGGATATCATTCACCACGTTGTAAGTTGATCCATCCTTGTACTTATCCCATCTCTAACGTTTCTGTGAAAAGGGGCAATTCCTCCCGTGGCATCGCTACTACATGCACATATACGAGAACTTACTCCGAGATGAGTGCGGCTATACTGGCCCCATACCGTAGGTTCCACATGCTTGCTTTACGCCCACTCCCTGCATACTAAGCAGCGTTACAGATGGTGGGACGAGCAGAAGGATGCCGATAGTGGCAATATGTGGCAGTCATCCATGTGGGGACCAGATGCCTTCGGCGGAAATGGTACCGGATCGGACCTCTGTGTGACTGACGGGCGTTTCGCCAACTACACTTTGCACATTGGCCCTGGTGATGAAGACACCGACTATTGCCTGCAACGTGCATGGGACAACGAAAACGCGATTGCCAATGCGAACAGCACCGCCCTCAACAATTGTAACGCTTATAACACTTTCTCACCCTGGTGGGATTGCATCTCGAACATTCCCCATAAGGGTGTGCACACCTACATTGGTGGTGTGGTACGTACTAACCTCTAAAGGCTTGTCGTAGAATGGCCGCTTTGCTAACCAACTCAAACTTTTAGATGGCCGATATCAAATCCTCTCCCGGTGACCCAATTTTCTTCATGCACCACATGTACATCGACCGTGTTTGGTGGAAGTGGCAGAAGGAAGATCCCATCAACCGTCTCTACGATATAAGTGGACCAACCCTGAACCACACTGCCAATGTTGAACCTGCTGGTGGCTGGCAGAACGCAACCCTTCACTATGAGTTGTCGTCCTTCAACATCAAGCCCAATGTTACTATTGGAGAGGTTATGAACACTCAGGGCGGATACCTTTGTTATGGGTATGATTAAGTCTGTTATGACTAAAGGCCTTGTGGGCGTGGGCCATTAACATTAGCACCTACCAATGCTGTTAAAACACAAAAGGTAGCTACATAACGATTGTGACATATGGGATGGCTAGATAATCATGCTAAATCTTAACGGCTTGTGCTACTTGAATTGAGAGTAAACAGATCGCAAATAAAGACACGAAGCCACATTATGATTTCTTCTCAAACGACTGCTCTGAAGGAGTTGGCTAAACAACGTAGCCGTATCCGGAAACAAGCATTTGGCAAGAAGGTTGCTACTGACGGCGTGCTCGGTATCCATATGACAGTGCAGCAAGATACAGTTGAACCCGGGATGTTTGTGGTTAAGTTAGCTAAAGAAACTACTTTACCCAGTGTCAAGTGTCAATGCGACGCTTGAGCTAGGACTACGCGCGGCAGTGTCTTGTTGGGAAGCGCGGCGAAAAGACGGAATGACATTCTTCTTGACATAGAAGATTTCAACCGGCAACGAGGAACAACATTAACCTGGGATTCTGTGAGGAGCCTTCTCGATGATATATATGAGGAGAAGTGTGTATTAGTGAAAATCGAGAAATCACAGCATGAATGGGGAAAGGAAGGAGTCCCATTTGTCAACCAGTGGAATAGTCTTTCAGAAACAGCTCTAGCAAATGGCTATGCGCCAGTGCTGGAGGAAAGGTCCGTAGCAGGACGTTTTGGTGCAGTAACGACAGAACGATTATATATGGTGCTATACTGACCAGAATCTAGGCGATCATAAGGAAGGTAAAGTTCCGGTTTTGGGTAGTCCCCAGAAAGGATTTATTGACTCACTAATAGCAGCTGGAAGATCGTTTTGGTGAACGAGCTTACGGATCAGATCACATTTATTCTTCAGGTACTTGTTCCATACATTCTAACATTTACTCTATTGTTCGTGTTAAATGATGGTAGCTCATTGAATAAGGGAAATAAGGGAAACCCTATCAGAACATGTATAAATATTGGTCAGCCGATTGCCAAAGTTCCTAGCCGTGTCCAGCGACAATGAATGATTCCCCGCTTTCTAAACTATCAGCATGACCACAGCTGCGATGAGTTGAAGGAGAATGAGGAAATCGGGGGTAAAGTGGTGGGGCTCAGGTGCATGGGACTGCTTGAATGGAAAGACGCCTAAGACAAAGATTTATCGGACTCTAACTATCAACAAAGGAACAAAAAAACAGCTTTAGCTATCTGAGAGGAAATGTGCTATAACCTCTGGATTCGATTTCTGCAATTGGTTGCGAGCGCTGATGCTAGTTGGGTACCAGCCAAACTGAGAAGATCAAATTTGCTTTGACAGGACTATTCTACAAACCAAAAGGACTCTGTCTAACCTTTATCTCGAGCCAGTGAGTGTTGTGTTTCCCATCCCTCGAGTTGGCAATGGTCTACATGATGAAAAATATTTGACGGGCCTTAGAAATAAGATGCAAGAGGGGATGCAATGCTATAATTCCATCCAGGGCAGGTTTAGGGACAACAGGCACTACCATAGAAGGTTGGAAACAGATATTATGCCTCTTCATACGTCAGTATTTTCCATTTGCTGTAGGAAGACTATCCGCTATCTCACGTCCCTGTTATAACTGATTGCATTATTCGCGGTTGCGCTGGAAAGCCACACGGAGGTATAGCCTGAGTATGTCATCTTGTGTAGTTATAGCAATAATACCCTAGAATAGATAGAAGGAAGAGGACCATATTTACTTTTACGCTTTTAGTGTTTTTGTTCGGGTATCAACGAATACAAACAGTGCTTGCGCGGCGGCATTGGAAAAGACCTCTCGTAATCAACAGCCCTGTCACTCTATGGACTGGACTCGTTTGCGGCGGTGGACTTTCGCAACTGGATGCGCTAGGAGTTGAAGGTGGCCATCAGTGCATTAGATGCCATCAGTGCAAAGACATTGGGCGCTCTTCGTGGGAAGATTGTCTCCTGAGTGTAGGAGACGAGAGGTATATTATGGATGACGGCACCAGGTGAGCGATCTAAATATGTCTTTTATAATACATAACAGGCTACCGTCGTAATTTTTGGAGTGTTACCAGTAACTGCAATCACCAACCGGGATGAGGCAGGGATGAGGCAGGGATAGAGACTTACTGCATATACCACTAGTAATATTTCTTTGTCCAGGTGGATTAAATAGCGACCGGTGGCTCCCCGAGCTGTCCAAACATCCAGAATCTTTCTTTGTCTCTCTTTGCCCCCCTTTCTCCCTTTGGACCTCGGTCAACCTAAAGTGTTTTCACCGCCGATATATACTCACCACCATGGAGTATTGTATACGAATCTGGCCACAGGCCTTTCCTGCCAAGGCTGCCCTGACTTCAGCCACTGTTCCGTCTCAAGTGGGCCGCGTCGTGATCATCACCGGTAGCACTGCAGGTATTGGCCTGGCGCTTACACGGATTTACTATGATGCTGGAGCCATGGTTTACATGGCAGCACGCAATGAGACCAAAGCTCATGCCGCCATTCAGGCTATCACCACTACTAGCACTTCGCAAGTCCCTGGGACGATCAAGTTCCTTGCAATAGATCTCTCCGACCTCCATACAATCAAACCTTTCGTCACGGCCTTTCTATCGCAGGAATCACGCCTCGATGTGCTCCACAACAACGCCGGCGTTGCTTGCGTGCCACTGTCTTAGCGCACCGCGCAGGGACTGGAGCCGCACATGGGCACCAACTGCGTGGGACCTTACTTGCTGACTGCACTGCTGTCGGATCTTCTAATCCGTACTGCTGCTGCAGCAGACACTATACCCAACAGCGTGCGGGTGATTTGATCCAGCAGCCTGCTTGTAGACACCTCGGCACCGTCGGAAGGAGTTCCGCCCAAGGAAATTGACAATCCCAGTGAGGACCCGATTCGAAATTATACCATAAGCAAAACCGGCAACTGGTTTCTTGCCGATCGCTTTGCAAAGCGGTTCAACGCGGCGTCTGTGGGTGCCAGTGACGGCCCGACTTCAGCGAAGCGTGTCGTGAGCATCACCGCGAACCCGGCAACCGTCCGCACGGGCATCTATGATAATGCACCCCAGATCGCAATCTGGTTGACCATGGCTTTCTTCGCTACTGTGGAGGATGGAGCACATACCCTACTGTGGGCTGGCTGTAGTGGGGACATCACGGTGGGTGACGGGGGGCGTTATGTGATTCCGTTTGGACAGTGGCATCCAAATCCGAGAGCGGATTTACTGGAGGCGATGACCGACGGCGGTTATGCAAAGGCATTAGAGGACTGGGCTGAGAAGATGACGCAGGGATTTCGGTGAAGGTCAAGCCATGGTAGTCATGAAGCCGGGTTGGGCTTGTTCTACATTATATGTGTGAGCGATTGTATTCTGAGCTAGAGGAATCATAGTGTGCTATTTAATGTTAGCCAATCTTACTGTTCAAGCCATCTGGATCCCTCCAATAGGGAACCGTTAGCCGAAGATATACCTGCCTGATAAAAGGTATCACCAGTATTGAGTCTGATGCGGCCTGCAGGAATTCTACACTAAGCTTCAAGCGGCTCAGCAGCAATATAAAGGCTACAATATCTTCAATATTCCATATATTTTAAAAAGTGGAATGTTCATACCTTCGTTAATTATGTGTCCTCACATAGCTGGAATGTCCTCCACCCTTTATAGTAGGTCTTTCGAAACATTTAACGGATGTAGAATGTCAGGACACTAACCGGTAGGCTTTTAAAGCCCCTAGTTTCACCCCCGCCTTCTATCCTCATCGTGTCGATCATGTGGTGTGGTTTCAAGTCAGATGTGTCCACGAGGAAGCGACTTGGGATCTTGCGAGAAACATAGAATAATGGTGTTACATTATTTGATGTGTTATGATTTGGCATAATGAGCCAAGGCTAGAATATTCTTTTCTGTAGGCATTGTCTATATTTCGCTGTTCAGAACTGGGCCATATAAATGAACGCCAAGGCTTGATCGGCAGTATATTCCCACAATATCGCATTATACCGTTCCAGTTCGAAAGGCATAAGCTGCAAGATCTTAATATTCAAACGAAATATTGCATTAAAGAAAGTACAATAATATTTTTCATCGTGAGCCGTGGGAGGTATGGAGGATGATAGAGGAACAAGCGCAGTTATGCTCGGTTACTTCATCTAGCCCGGGATCGCGTCATTGATGAAGTCGATGATACAAGTACTAGTAAACCTACAGCCGGGAAGTGCCTTATCAGAACGTGTATATCTTCGGCATTAACGGATAGACTACAGTTAGGTGCATATAAGCGAGATTAATAATTGCTCAGACTCTATGCCAATGGCGTTATCAATCTATGTACGCTGCCTAGATATTCCGAAGTCACAATAGCTCGCGGGGATGATAAAAGCAAAAGTAAATGCCAAAGCTATAAATACAAGGCGTACTCAATGCCTGGGCTGTGGAATATTGCATAGATAGGGCGAACAACGAGTCCAATCTTCTCACTTAAACTCTTGTTAAGCACAGGATGATGGGGTCGCTCACACAATATAGTCTGCTGTTGGCAACAGCAGCAAGTTTGCCCTTCAGTTCAGCAGATGGACACTACCGATCTCGTCCAGATCTCACAGTCCCTAAGCTGAATATAACCGTGCCCGCCCCCGACGCCAATGGTACGGAGTATGTTTTTGTTGCTCCCTATGCCAATACCATCCAACAGCCTGGCGCTTATATCTATCGAAAGGACGGTGATCTAGTGTGGTCTGGGATTGGATACTATGCAGGGTTTGTGGGGAATTTCCATCCCACCACATACGATGGAAAGACTGTTCTTCAGGCCTTCCAGGGATCGATGGACCAAAATCATGGAGAAGGCGTTGGCCAACATGTGCTCCTCGACCAACACTATGAACATGTGATATCAACTAAGACTGGAAACCACCATATTCCTTCTATCCACGAATTTACCGTGGTCAATGGCGAGACTGCCCTTGTGGAAATTTACCTTCCAACCATCGCAAACCTGACACAATATGGTGGTAATTCCTCGCAGCAATGGCTTGGCAACGGGCTCTTCCAAGGTTGGTTACTGTCAGATACTATCTGGAATGTGCATGTCATTGACGAGAGAACAGAGTTCGATATTGCAACTGGGGAGCTGGTATTTGAGTGGAACTCTCTGGACTATCTCGACCCTGCAGGTTAGTGCTACTCTGCCGTATATATCTAAGCACCGAGGCCTTTTCTCACTGTATGTCAAGATTCACTGAACCCATTGGGTTCAACCGCCAGCAACAGCGGACTTTCGTCTGCTCAAACCTGGGACTACGTTCACATCAACAGCATAGACAAAGACGAAGATGGAAACTACCTCGTCTCATCACGGCATTTCAGCACCATATTCAAGATCAACGGAACCGATGGCTCCATCATCTGGCAACTCGGTGGCAAACATTCCACATTTATCCAGGATTTCACATTTGGCTTCCAGCATGACGCCCGCTGGCGATCGCAGTCCGGCAACATCGACGTAATATCTTTCTTCGACAACTCAGGCAACGGTGAAATAACCTTCAACAACGTCTCCAGAGCCTTATTTGTCCAGCTCAACCATACGGATAATAGCGCAACCGTCCTTCGCAAAGCCGCAGCCCCATATGAGCTACAGGCTAACTCTCAGGGCAACACTCAATTGCTTCCCAACAACAACTTGTTTGTTAGCTGGGGGTCTGCAGGCGCCTTCACGCAGTTTGGTGCTGACAATGAAATCATCTATCATGCGTTTATTGAAGACGCGGTCAGTTACCGTGGGTTTGTAGCCAATTGGACCGGTACGCCAAGTGAGGCTCCGGCTCTTGCCGCTTATGTGGACTCAGCCAATACAACTAGGCTATATGTTTCCTGGAATGGAGATACTGAGACAAAGGCTTGGAAGTTTTACCAGGTTCAAGAAGGTAGCGGTTCCAAAAACGAGGTGCAGTATCTTGGTGAGCAGAGCAGGAAGTCGTTTGAAACAGCGTTCTTTTGGGAGAGCGGGTACCACCCTGCAAATGATGTGAAGTTTTACGCAGAAGCCATTGATGGTAATGGCAATGTGCTTGTGAGGACTCTGCCTTCCTTCGCAGCTAGCTTTACTGAAATTACAGGATAAGTGGTAGAACAAGCTCTTCTGAACCGGCGAGGTAATTTAGACTAATATTAACTAGATTTTGGATTTGCAATGTCACTTTCACCTCGTATCTCACATAGGCACTCATCACTGATCGTTAGCTGACTCTAGTTTATAGAGCAATGTATGTAGTTCAATGGACTAGGTCCTTGGGATTCAAAATGCGTAATCCAAGCGAGTAGTTTACTATGTAATCCCGGTGTCCTGCTTCCAATGTAAACTTGTCATTCAGATCGGGGTTATGGACAATTAGACATAATAGAAAGGGCTAACAAGATCTTTCCAACCGACCATTCAAAGTCTCAAATTGCTCAGCCCCTTTGTCACAATATGTTACCCAATCCACTTTGAACTAGGGTCAATTGACCTAGTTGAGCGCTCGTAATAGGCTGCAGTCAAGGAAACAAAAAAAAAAAAAAAAGAGAAGAAAAGAAAAGAAAAAACAACTACTTGGGATCAGATACGAACCGAGACGGTAGGTCTGTGCCCAGGGCACCATTATCCGCTGATCAAATGACATCCTTTTCATATGCCCTTTCTAAGGATATTCTAAGGAATTCAGTAAAATGGTGATGCCAGCATAAAATTCAGTCTTTAACCAGCACAAAGGCACCTCTCTGCGCATAATATGTAAACCCCTTAACACAAGCCTAGAGGACAAAAAGTGACAAGCCATGTCAGTAGCCATAGTTCTAGATTGCTCGATCCCATGCGCATTTTGCGATGGAGATAAGTGCCGCTTGGTCAAGCTTAAAGTCCTGCTCGAAGGTGAATTTGGAGATGGTAGAAAGATCTCCTCGAAGCGGATCATCAGAGGGCCACCAGCAGGCCATACAGCTCCGTTCCCATAACGAAAGATCCTGACCGATTGTTCCCTAGAGGCTGAAAACCGAGACCAGGATCTTGTTTGAGGTGGGTTGCCCGGTGTCCCCTTCTCTACGACGAGTGCATCTCGGCCCTTCGTCATAGACATTTAAATCACCGCTTTGACCTCTGCTGCACATCTTCCTATCCATAAGTTTGCGTCCCATTGTATGTGAGCCAGACTTTCGGACCAGCTGCATTCCACGACGAGAGTTGGCCAGTTCGTAGTTCTTCCAGGCGGGAGAGTGAATGGGCCAAAACATGCGGCTGGCTCCTGTTGCATAATTCCATCGGTGTGAGTTGTGCTACTCATCGGAATTCAATCCTTGTGAAACGCGAATTTTGATACTTTATATCATAATCTCTTGTGCAATGCTCCCGCCGCAACTGAGGTCCCCATGGGATTTGAGCGATTACCTAACGAGTTTCGGCATCATATGTTACCCGGCATTTGGACCTAAATACATGACAATGGTCGTCGGCTGATGAGTCAACAAGCTTGACCGGCACTTGAGTGGCCAGTATATAAGATCTCGCATTGATGTGCCTAATGTCCGTTTAGATACACCTCTTGAGACTTCCAACGGTACCTCCAATAACCTGTGGGGTGTTCTGTGGAAGGCTGGCAGTTGACAATGCCGGCTTCTGGCCGCCCTATCCTATGTTGGAGGTCATACTGCCGTTACAGTCATGGACTATGAAGGTAGATATCTTTCGTTCTTGAAGAGTCACTTACCTTTGCTGAGGTCTAACGTGATGTCACTCTTAGTTAACAATGAACCATTTCTGTGATTATGATACCTAAATGATGGTAACTCTTGGAAATGAGACGCTCTGTTTGTATAGCCCTTAAGATTGCTATCCGAGTATAAGGTCCCCGACTTGCCAGTCATTGTTTACAATTTATTGTTAGTAGGACACTATTGGGCTGTGTATTCACCATCCGTTATGAATACTCTGTAGCTCATGCATCATAAGCCTGCTCTGTTGACTGTGGGAAATCACTGAATAAAAGCAAGCCACATTCAGCTGAATTCACCCGAATGCTGGCGTTACATTGGACATCAGTTCTCCACATCAAGATGGGCACAGCCTCGTTTAATCTTTAATCTGTCCCTCCAGCCGCACGCTTAGTGGCGAATCCTAGTCCTTGTTCCCCACCTCCCTTCATGTAATGTAAATGAGATACATTTTCATATGTATTTTAACCTCATCCTTGATAGAAAAAGAGAACGAAAAGAAAAGAACGAACAAAGAGTACAAAAGCTGAGTATTCTTAGTGAACATACGAGCAGGGAAATAGGACTGATGACATTCTGAACATAATTTAACATAGCAAGGCTGGGTGTAAACAAAGGTAACTTTCCGAAATCCGATGTCTGGTACAAGAAATTATCGCCAGAACATCGGGAAATCCCAGACACAGTACGTGGATAGTTCCAATGATCGACAAGTGCGTGTGGAGATCGCCTGAGAAAAGTTTATATAAATTCCCAGCTGCCCCTCACCCTCCCTCCTTCACCATTTCTTACTTCCCTTACAAACCCAGTATCCTGCTGTCTTTGGAGCACAGGTTATACCCAATACGACCTATCGTTTTAGCGCCGTTAAAGAAAATAAAGACAAAGCAGTATGCCTGTCACGTTGAAAGTTGCAAATCACGGAGCAGAGAAGTGGTGGAAGCAAAAGGCCACCACCGCTGAAGATTTGCTTGAAGGCACGTCTCCTAGAGATTACAAACGCTCCAAACGACTAGTCCAAAGCTCTTTCGACAAGAACCAGTTCGATGGAACACACGTCCTACAGGATAGACATATCTCACCATCAGAAAACGGCCTTGTCTGGGCAATCTTTGGGGCGTACAGTAATCATTATAATCTGGTCATCCGCCCTGAAGATGTGTGGTTTTCCATCCTATCCCAACTCGGCTTCTACGTCAACGCGCATGCCGAAGAACTAAGGTCGTACTTTGTTTCGCACGAGGGACAGAAAGAGCTCACAGTCAAAAGCGCGATACGAGACTTTGGGGCTCTGGCGATTGCAATGACAGAGCAGATCCAGGAGAACGTCAAGGATCCTGAGCTGCGAGAATGGATCATGCCTGATTTCAGTACAACTACCACATCTGACAAAATAGTCTCGGCCATTTTGATGATGGGCGTCATGCAAAACTATTTCTCCTATAAGATGTACCTGATGTGCGGAATCCCCAACGTCACGTTGCTAGGCGAGCGGGAAGACTGGGTCCTGCTACTATCAAAAATCGACAAGATTCCTGAGTTGGGTAAAGAACCGACACAATTTGCAACCCTTCTCAAGCCGGTTCTCCAGCACTTTATCTCATCGTTTGATAACCCGTCCTCTCCTGATGTTGTCGACTTCTGGCAAAGATCTGTTCATCGCGAGGGCGGCGGCAGTGGCCCTACCTATTTGTCTGGTTGGGTTACGGCATTTTGCTTCTGGAATGCCCAAGGTGAGCCGCTTTATCGTGAGGACACCGTTGGCAACGGTCTGGGTGGCAATCTAGACGGCATCTGGTATCACCGTGTAGAGACGGATACGATCCCTTCTGGGTATAACACGGCTCCTGTGACGGTCGACGACTTCGGCCATGTTTACAACACCAAGATGGTCGCAGGTCTGGTCGGAATCGAAGCCTCACCGACGCCTAGTGCTGAGGGCACAGAAGCTGGATTTCTGAATACTATTCAACCGGTGTCAGGATGGTGGATGTATGAGATCGACCCAGAAGCCGAGGAAGCACAGGAGTAGGAGAAACGTGAACTTCAAGCCGAAATGGACTGCATAAAGGCTGCATCAGCTCATTGGGATAGTGACCCCCCAGCTCAGCAAACGCTACTGGGCCTTGTTTTCCTAAGCACAAAGATTTAGAGCTGGTGTGAGACCCATGTCCTTAGATGTACGGCTACGAAGAACACAGCGGTAGGGAAAAGTGATGAGGTCGTGGGGGTTCTCTCTTAATGACAATATGATCATTTCTACCTGCGCCTGTATTCAAATCTCAATAAAACAAGAAAGCTTGCTTTATTTTCCCGTATTGCTATTGCACGGGCTCCTTTGCTACAACGCCGTATCCATAGTACCTTATATTACTACGTTTCAACTATCGAGCTCGAGCCAACGAGATCGCTATTTTAGGGAACCCTGTATTTTACTTTTACTCTGGCCTTGTTTACAGCGTAGTATTTCCTACCTATGTTTATGCAGTAGTTAGGTTATGCTCAGATAATTGTTAGCCTTTTGTCTACGACGCATGATGTTAATGCGGCCCAGGAGAGGGTATCCTGGAGAGGGTATATCCCCACAAGATAGAATATCAGTATCGGGGGAACTACAAAATACTGAAACCTTGTGTTCACTCCTTCCCCAACTCAGTAAAGATTTTAATGGAATTTTATAATCCTAATCATTCGTACCTCGACACCCACTCAACAGGAATAGTGTAAATACACGAAGCGGGATAATGCCAAATCTTCACGCAATGACCTTATCGGTTACAACAGAATTCAAACAACACCTAGAGAGGATTGAAGAGTGTTCATCGTTTCATCAAGTAATGGTACCAAATCATAAATCTCCCCATTCGAGCTTTACTTCAAACGAGCTTCCACAACGCCGACCGGTATACCTGGGGCTCTCCACACTTTGACCAACCTTAGGCCCGATATATCTAGTAGGCGCTCCCAGTCCTTCTCCGTGCGTTCACGTCCAGCGAACGTCATCATAGTGTGGTCCATCCAAGCATGAAACATGTTGGAGCCAACTTCCGGTAGGATATATTCGGTGATCAACACCCGAGACTTTTCGGGATCCATTGCTGCGGCCAAGCTTTCCAGAATCTGCTTTGACTCTGGCTCATCGGGCCAGTCATGGAGACAGCGACGGATATAGTAGACCAACGCCCCTGTAGAATTATCAGCTACTAGAAGAGCAAGTGGGCTTTAGAAGGAAATGCTGTCTACCTTTTATTGGCTGTGGCTGGAAGAAATCATGTGGCATGGCTTCAATGCCATACGGCTGCACTTCTGTTCCATTGTCTGCGATAACGTTGGCCTGGTCCTGGAGTATGAACCTTCCTTTCAACTCAGGGGCGCTTTGTTTGATCTGACGCAAAATATGACCTCGCCCCCCTCCTACATCGACAATGGTAGCCGTATTCTCCTCAGCCAAATTGCTCAATTCCTCCGCAAAGGGGTAGAGACCAATTGCAATGAGTCCCGAGTCCTGAGCTACCATCGCCTCGTTGAAGGTGGTAAATCGGTTGGGGAACTTCGATACGTGTTCGAACATAGTTTCCCCTTCACAGTTGTGTACAAAGGTATAAGGGTTGTTCCGCAGACGGAAGTTGTTTTGCCAGTTCTGTTGGCGCAGAAATTCATGGTTTCTCAACATGGGTGTGAAGTATTCATCCGCCCTGACTTCGTTAGGTATGCATTCTTAAATTGCACCCAAACGGTTTCTTACATGAGCTTGTAGACCGCCATCATTTGAGGTGCCATGTAGATTTCTGAAAATGGTGTGTGGGCATATTCTTCCTCCCCGGTCTCTCGGAACGGTCCCATCGGGGTAACCGCGCGCATGAGTCGCACTGTGCTTGTAGTCAGACGAATATCATGAGCATATGTTTGACTATAAAACGTACCTATAACCTCTTTGTCTACGCCGGTCTTTGCCGAAATTTCCTTTGCCGAAATACTCTTCCCTCCAGTAGGGACAGCGTGAAAGACGCCCGCTTCAAGCAGTGCTCGGATTGCTCCCATATTCGCTGCCTAGTCATATCCATCGTGAGTCAGTCATGCAATGCTACATTTAATTTAGACGAAGAAAATATGTATTGTGTCTGCTTTTCGTACATCCTCAAATTTAGAAAAAACCATATCTGCAGGTCCGCGAATGGTTTGGTAGAGCCGACCGGCCTTTGCCATCAGATTGTATCGGGCATCGTAGCTGTCTGCCTCGGACAATCGCTCCTTGTACCTAGTAGCGGCAGCAATGACCTGGTCAAGGTCCTCCTGGATGGGATCAAAATTTGGATCGATGCTACCCATTCTGTATGGGATGAGCTTTCTAATTGGTAACAAAAAAGAATGAAGACAGTTTATCCTTGCCAGGACGATCCATGTCGGCAGCTAGTAATCAACTTATAGAAGGTTCTTCAAGGGTGAGATGTGGAGTGCGAGGGGGTGGCTTCTGCAGAAACGCCAATCATTATCGTCACTGCAACTAGTAGTGTGATATCGGGGTCTTGTTACCACCCGACGCTCTACCTATGGTGAGGGTTTAGGGCTGGAGCGATTGAGAAATCACATTTGGTGCCCCCACCCGAAGCTGTAGCCAATTCATTAGGGGCATACAAAAAGTAAAATCTCCCATTGCTATGTGCGCCGTCGGAAAGACGCGATGATCGACAGCGCTGTCAAGGTTGAGGAATGTATAGAATATATACATCCACAAGATAGCCAACTCCTGAGACAAGGGATGTTGCTCAGACCACCTGTCATGGATAGGACCATAAGGTTGGGGTGCCGCAACTCTCCCACACAACACGAATGCCGAGACATTAGAGCTATGACTCCCGTATTCTCAACCGAAGCCCCTTGTGTATCTGACATGTCCACTTCCACCCCCACTCTATGATTATCATATCCAAATGGAGCACGGTTAGTCGTACTAACACATCTTCCGCGAGGAATATCTGCCAATCAGAATCTATCATGGATAGCACTATCTGCAATACCGCGCATACGACCCCATCTGACAATCAACCAGTTTTCCCGACCACCTGGCTCTAGGGTCTGCGAGATGGAAACACCCTCTGGGTGCCCTTGCCTGCTACACGTCAACGTTGGTCATGGACTTCGCTTCACAATAGCGTTGTCCTGTCCCCACCGCGGCTATGGTAACTTTGCATGACCCGTACATGAGCCACGTCACCCACAATGGAAGTGACCCTGAATTATAGGAGCCATCAGCCGTAGTACCAATTTCTCCTTTCAGTAGATGGCGCCGCGGCCGCCGGGGGGAGGGGGGGGGGGGGGGGGGTAACTTAAGTTCTTGTCCGTACCTAGACCAATCCATATATTTATTCCATGAAATTGATCCGTGGAAGTTAGCACTGCACCGCAATAAGGGTATGTTAAAGAAATTGAACTACCACACTCACCAGCGACTCTTTTAATAATCCTATTCCTTCTTAATTCACCGGTATGATCCTCCTATGCACGTAAAGCAAGGGTACCACCTTTCAAATTGTGTCTAATGACATTCAATTGGGCCCCTTATAGTGCACTTGTACTATGTATACTGCGTGCTGCATCCAATACAGTGCCAATAACCCATCTGTTGGTTCAGTCTATTCGGGGCAGTAGAATATGCCACCTGTGGAGATATCAGGTACTGGCTGAAGATCATGTTGGTCTAGAGCTGCATGATTATTAGCTCATTCGATACTCCCGGATGTACGAATTACCCGTTGAGGGTAGGGTTACATCTTGACCGGTTGCACACCAAGATTCAGGAGTGGCAATGTATGATGCATCATTACCATTGGGTATCTAGCTGTATTAATTAGTGCAATGAACATGGCCCCATAAGATCGCCATCTGACGGAAGCTATCAGAACGCTTTCACATTCTATCGGGGAAGCGGGTGTTGCGAAGATCATCGTCCGTGCATTTGCTATGACCATACTGACTGGCTAACTTCCGAACCCTATCGGTGATCATAGAAGCAGGCGACATGTCAAAATGGAGTCATCCAAGATATTATTGAGTAATGTCCATAGATATAAGTGCATGTCCCTCTATTTTCAGGTTGGGCCAGACATAATAATAAGCATCAGTGTCTGCCATGGTCGAATTCCTTCGTCCGTTAAACACTCAAGGTAAACTGAAGATCGAGGTTCAGGCGCCGACTACACTTCAACTACCATAGCACTCGACACTCGCAATGGACTTGAGCAAAATACCAGTAGCCCCTCCGCCACCAGGGGTTACTCCCAACTTCGACAACCCAGAGGGATCCGAGTACCAGATCTACTCCGTCAGCCTTGCAATGTGCTCTTCTGCAACTCTGGTCTTACTTCTTCGTTTATATACGCGTTTTTACCTTCTAAGAACATATGGGCTGGATGATTGTATGTACAACCCCATTTATGCCATTCTCCCAGTGTTGCATGAAGTTCCGTCGATACTAACAACATCAAGTGTGCTGTGTGATGGGGCAGATCTGTGCCTGGATCTTCGCTATCCTAAGCTTAATCAGTGAGTATATTTGACTCGACCAATATTCAACCAAACAAGCAGCTGACGGACGAAGACATAAAGAACGGATACGGTGTACATGTATGGGATTTGCATCTTGACAAAATAACACCCTTCAAGAAGGTTGGTTTGTCACTTGCCTTTTGAAATATAACTATCATGCTAAGCAGCAGCAGTATGATCTCGCAGAAGAGGACGTCTACGCGCTCGGCGTCTGGTTCGTCAAAACGGCTATCCTACTCTTCTACCTGCGACTCAATCCCGAAAAGCGTTTCCGCCAAATGACTTACGCAATCATGGGCTTCGTTGCTTTCTACAGTCTGCTGAGCATCCTGATCTTCACACTAGGGTGTAACCCAGTCCAGGCTATGTGGGACGTCACGATTAAGGATGCCAAGTGTGTCGATCAGTTTGCGTTTGTCTATGCCAACGCGGCCTTCAACGTGTTTTCCGACCTTGTGACTCTGCTCCTCCCTATCAAGATATGCTGGTCACTGCAGACGTCGGTGAGGCAAAGAATGCTTCTTATGATTGTTTTTGGGACGGGTTCATTGTAAGCTCGTTGGACGTATGTGTGGATGTACTCACATTGTGCTAATGGTGTTGATCTAGTTGCTGTGTCGTAGCCATCCTCCGAATTGTGACCATGATGCCGTATATCCACAGCAGTGACTTTACACACTTCAAGGTTACACTCGCAAACTGGTGGTATGTTCGGCATTGCATACTATATATCCGTTCTACAACGCTGGGGTTACAATATACTGATACAAGTACTCTAGCATGATTGAGATCAACGTCGGGATAATTTGTGCCTGTCTTCCCACGATGCGACCGCTCCTAGCCCGCTGCTTCCCGCGAGTCTTTAGCAGCATTGATCGGAGCAATAACAAGAACTACAAAGGCTCAGGCGGCAGCTACTCTTTAAAGCCACGCAAGAAGATCCATAACTGGGACCATCTCACCACCCTCCAAGGCACCCAACTCACGACACGAGATCCGGAGGATCGGAAGAATTCGGAAAGTGTTCAGGAACTGGTTAAGCCTGATGGGCAGACTGATGGCCCAGGTATCATGACGAGTACGGAATATTCAGTGACCTACAATAGGGATCATAGTCATTTCGCCTAAAGTGC
This sequence comes from Aspergillus tamarii, assembly GCA_030556085.1. Classification (NCBI taxonomy): domain Eukaryota; kingdom Fungi; phylum Ascomycota; class Eurotiomycetes; order Eurotiales; family Aspergillaceae; genus Aspergillus; species Aspergillus tamarii. Next base: position 2,025,336 of record JARVTJ010000006.1, read on the forward strand.
AATGTGGAGTGATTTGACATGGGCTGTATGGCTCTTGGTTCGTTACCAAAAAACAAAAGAATCTACTTATTTAATCATTCAAATACCATTTTGGGGCATTCTTACCATTCTAGAAGATGTATTTACTATGTACTATTGATTTAATGACAAATACACTAATTATATTTCAACAGTGTAGAATGTGTGTACATTATCCATATTTGCTTTTTATATCTCCTGGCCCTGTTCGGACTTAATGGTGTTATTCATCCCTTGCATACCGTACTAAGCACGAATCTATCAGGCTCGATCTAACCCCTTATGCAGGGCAATGATCGACGCGCCTTTCCTATAGAAAAGTTCAATAGTCAGTTTTGTGAATCCTTCCCGATATGGGTCCGATCACTAATGTCCACGGAAACCTTTGTCCGCCTGTAGCTAGTGGTAGTGAGATATTTCAGCTTGATTTATAGATCGATTAATCTCTAATGTCCTGAATGTTTCAGTCGACAATAGGCACCTGAGAGATGTTACGGTGCTATTGTAGGCTCATTGTGGTTGTGACTGCGGTTGAATCTTATCTTGGCGGTCTTGGAGGGTCCTTCGCCTGGATATTCAGGGGTTTCATGTTGCGAAGATTTGTGATTTATGGAAGATGCTGGGGTGGAACCTCGGATTCGCAGTTGAAAGGGGGAAAGATATATGAAGTAAAGTGAGACAATTGTTGGGGGATGGACATAGGTAAAATATAACTGGTGATGGTGTTGACTAAATGCGTTATATATAGTAGTGTGGAAATTTCAGGAAGCATGAAAATACAAACGTTCATTAATTGACTTAATATATTACCTAGCTGCAAGTAATTAATTGCCACAAGCCAGCATTATTTTCCATATATATTTATATAGAGATGATCCCAGTCCTTTCGAGTGCTCAGCTACTGTGCAATCTGTCTAAATAAACTGCACTGAGTGGTCCGAGATTTAAAAACCTTGGAGATTTGATTCGTCCTCCATGTTTTCCATAATATGGTACGAAGTATTTCTTCATCATATCGGCCCATCTGTGACACAACCATGGCTGGCGTCGCTGACTAGAGTCGCATACTTCCGAAGGGTTCCCTTGGTAGCCCTTGGCTTGGGCACCTTCCACTCGCTTCGCCTACTTTGCAGCTCTTCACTGGACACCTCCAGGTCAACCACTCTCTTTTCCGCGTCGATAATAACCCTATCGCCATCCCTGACCAATGCAATTGGACCACCCTCCATGGCCTCTGGTACAATATGTCCAATCAAGAAACCATGACTGCCACCAGAAAATCGACCATCAGTGAGCAGCGCCACATCCTTGCCAAGCCCGGCGCCCATGATAGCGGAGCTGGGTTTGAGCATCTCCGGCATACCTGGTCCACCCTTCGGCCCCTCGTAACGGATGATCACGACCGTTTTCTCGCCTTGTTTGATCTCTCCTCGTTCTAGCGCCTCGACGAAAGCATCCTCGTAGTCATAGCACCTGGCTGTACCCTCAAATCGTAAACCCTCCTTTCCGGTGATCTTGCCGACCGAGCCCCCCGGGGCCAAGGATCCACGCAAGATCTGAAGATGACCCGTAGGCTTGATAGGGTTGCTTAGCGGACGGATAATTGGCTGATCCGCTGGAAAGTCTGGCCACGAGTCTACATTTTCTTTCATTGTTTTGCCTGTGACTGTGATTCCCGAGCCATCCACCAGACCCTCCTTGAGGAGGAACTTAAGAAGTGCCGGCGTGCCACCGATTTTATACAAATCGTGCATAACGTACTTGCCAGATGGTTTGAGATCAGCGAGGAATGGCGTCTTATCCGACACGGCTTGGAAGTCATCGATTGTTAACTTGATCCCAACCGAGTCGGCGACGGCAATCAGATGCAAAACAGCGTTCGTGCTACCGCCGAGGATATTGACCACGATCATTGCATTCTCAAACGCTTGTCGTGTAAGTATATCCTTCGGACGGATATCCTCTTTCAGGAGGTTCCTGATCGTCTCACCGATCTGCTCACATTCAGCCCTTTTAGCCGGGTCCTCAGCTGGAGTACTACTACTCCCCGTCATTGTCATCCCCAGGGTTTCAATCGCAGTGGCCATCGTGTTCGCAGTATACATACCACCACATGCACCACTACCAGGACATGCGTTGCGAATAATATCAAAACGTTGCTTCTCGTCGATCTGCCCCGTAATATACTGACCATACGACTGGAAAGCACTAACGAGATCAAGTGGTTGCCCAGTCGCAGAACATCCGGGCTTAATACTTCCGCCATACATCATGATACTCGGACGATTAACACGGCCCATGGCCATCAGGACACCGGGCATATTCTTGTCGCAGCCGGGTAACGAGATGTTGGCATCGTACCATTGTCCTTTCATCACCGTCTCGATACCATCTGCGATGATCTCCCGGCTTTGTAAACTGTACCGCATCCCCGTCGTTCCCATGCTGATCCCATCTGATACTCCGATGGAGTTAAAGTGCATCGGTACGAGACCGGCCTTTGCGACCGAGTCGCGTACCACGGATGACAAGTCCAAGAGGTGTTTGTTGCAAGGGTTACCTTCGAACCATACTGATGATATTCCGACTTGGGCTTTAGACATGTCCTGCTCGTTCAGGCCGGTCGCGTATAACATTGCCTGAGAGGCGCCTTGTGATTTTGGTTGCGTGACATGAGAGGAGACCTTGTTAAGTTTATCATCGGCACAGCGGCGAGTGCAGGAGGAGAAGAGACGACTGCTAAATGGGATAATAGTCAGCATCGCAATGTCTCTTGGACCCCAAGGTCGACGTGTCACTCACAAATTTGCTTGGTTACGGAATGAATGGCGTGCCATAAAGGCCGCACTCTTGGCCCGAAGAACCCGGGTGCTCATATTGGATACTAATGTCCCCGTTGTTAAATTGAGCTGTAACTGGCAACCATATCTACTGGACTACCAACGCCCTATATATGTTGACTCTCCGGCTAATATACCGAGTACATGGTCGCAATTGACTTAGTCACACCTCGCTTGGGCCCCTTTCTTGGTATGCTTGACATTGTTGGGTATCGCCGCGAACTCCGAACAAGGATCTAACGGGATTAATGTTACGGTGATATAGTCCCAGCTATTCTGATTGTATTTAGCAAATTTCTTATTGGAAGTCGCGGATGAAGTCCAGGGATATTGTGGTTGCTTACGCCCGGAGTTGAGGCATGGCTCCGAAGAACCCTAAAATAGGAAATCCCTGTGATCTGGTGGAGATCGGACTTCATTCCGTGTCCACTTGTCTGGAGTTAGTGAAAGCTTGTTGGTCAGTGAGTATATATAACGAAGGATGGTAGTAATAAGGGTGACGAGCGAATAGGAAATACACAATAATTCACCGAGGCCCTTATTAGGGGTTTTTCTTGTCGGATGGGAATAAAACTCTAGTAAATGGTCCGAGGGATAGCGTGTCTTTGAGGAAGGCAATAATATTTTGTCCAATTATATTGAGATCCAAGTATAGGTTACAAGTAACCATACGCAAAACCCAACGACTAACTACAGACCAAAGTCGCCTTCTGCCTCTCTTCAGCAACCGTTTCAATCCAATTTTGTGATAAGACCGTGCTAACCACGGTCGCCCTTGAGGATGGCGGGTAATCCCCTAATTTGACGAGCAGCGGAAACCTCTAATGTAGTATTCGTACCATTGTGTAAGCAGCTTCAACAAGTCCGAGGTTCTCTACGTATCCGTCAGGTCAGCATATATTACTCTGCTTAAAGGAACAGCGATAAAAAGATGGAGATCTCTTGCGGCCTAAGCAGACACGAGGACCACCATTGAAGGGCAAGTAGCCCCATGTCGCTGTCTTCTCGTCTCGGTACAAGGGTAAATTCTCATCCCACCTCTCTGAGAGAAAGTCATGGGCGTCAGGTCCATACAGATTCTGACGCCGATGCATTGCGTAGACACAAAAGGCGATATTTTGACACTTGCGAATCAAAACTGGTCTATTTCGGTCTTTCCCGCCACCCGTAGGAAGTATAGTCCCCAGCACTTTATCTAGATATGGCATCTTTCCCAAGGTGCTGCGTGTCATGCCATCTCCACTACTCACAACTGTTGCTATATCGGCGTTTAGATGGCCCAGAACGTCAAGTTGCTGTGTCAAACAGAGGCTAGAGAATAAAAGTAAGAGAGGAACCGAGCATAGAAAGCGCTCCTAGCTTAGGCGGCTGCCGTTATGGCTGTTACTCACAATGTCCAAGCTAATGGCCATGTTGTCGTGTCTCGACCAGCCACGAGCACATCGAGCAATTGGCCCCTAAGGCGTTCTTCGCTGTTCACATCCTGTGGGATACAATCAAAAACACATTTCCCATTGTTTTTAGTGGTCACAAAAGTATCTCCCACGCGAGTGTCGATCATCTTATCAATGAAATGATGGACACACGCACAAGAACGCCAAAGGCCAGGGCCACATTAGCCAATGTATATCTGACAGGTGGACGTTCTCTTTGTTAGTCCGGTGATGTGGCACAATTAAGCCGAGGACCCTCTTATAGAGCACAGAAGGCGTCTGACAGCACCCGTGTGCCTCCAGGAAGACAAAAAGAATTAGGGCATAACACTCCCTCATATTGTAACAAGTGTCGCACCACGGGTGGTAGCCTCTACTTTAATGATGCTTGTGATAGAAATCCTTTCAAAAACATGATTTACGAAGTTATGTTATCATCAGTTGCTTGGAATGTGTTTGCCGCTCTCGTTGAGCGAACGTTAAAAGACTGGAAGTTCAAGGCCAGTTAGTGTCTGGAAGTACAAATCTCAGTTGTATCACGTACTCTTGGCGGCTCATATGGGGGATAGGAATTTTTCAGCTGCAATAGGAGGGAGAGTGCGTACCATTCCATTTATGCTTCTATCTTCGCCTTCTCGTGATGATTACTCCGCCCGAACGTTGCTGTCAACCGTTTACCCTTTTGCTCCATGAATAGCTAGGGGTATACCCGGATGATAAAAATCTTTCTAAAACCCCAACGTCACAACGTCATCTGGTAGCTTACATAGGACAGCGTTAACAGTATTAAGGAGATATATGATGTTGAATCAAATACTTCAGACCACGTGTTCTTCAAGTAATTAGTCCTATATCTCTCTGCTCCTCCAACTTAAATATTAATTGAGTTGATGCCAGGCAGCTGAAAGTGCGTTATAATACTGCTAGCCATTCACCGTGTCCACTGCATGGCTACTTATCTGGGTTACCTATCTTAAAACCAACATTTGCACAAAGAAACGATGTTCCAAGTGTATGGAGATACCTACGTATGGAGTATTTCGATCGTCGTCATCATGAGTCTCGCCCATACTTATTGTATGATTGTAGTACTGACCATGTCTGTCCGAAAAGTAGTAGCCTAGTTCCTATTATTGAAACTGCTGAAAAATCTCCTCGAAAACCATCGTTGAATGGTCAGTGCGTTACTAGGATGATGCTTGATAATGAAAACGCGGGTAGCATTGCCCCTAGGCTTCGGATATATATTCAAGTAGATTCAAGGGCCCCTTGTTCCCCCTCTCCTTTCTTTGTCTATCAGTCTCAGAATGAGGCATCTGGCGGAGTCCTTTTCAGGGCTACCTGATTTGTGAATGATTTCGAAAAGGGGATGTTCCATGGTTGGCCCGTCCACGTGATTGCGTGGATTCCATCTCCCGTCTTGAATCTGCGTCTTTGTTCTTCCGCTCCATCCAAACCCCAACACGGATAAAATGGACACGAATACGACCGGCATGGACAGCGCCACTCTGAACAAGATTCGCTCTCGGAGATCACATCACAAGTCCCGGCTAGGTTGTAAAAATTGCAAAAGGCGGCGGGTAAAAGTGAGTATTTCTAATATTTATTATCTCCCCCTTTCTTGTAGAACCTGAAATGCTCGTCCATCTTTGGCGTGATACCATCATTCCTTACCGTGGAAGATATAAAATGCATTCTAGCCTGTGGACTTACCTACGTTCTCTTATATGCTTTCGGCCAAGAGGATATGACTTGTTGTACCAAAATTTGCCCCAGCATGCGGCTGACATGCGGCAGTGTGACGAGAAAAGACCATCATGTACGAATTGCGTGAACCATTCTATCGAATGTGACTTCTCCATATCTACTCCGACCTCGCCATCACCATCACCACCTGCTACATCTTCAGCTCGTCAACGGTATCGATTCAAGCAATCCAAGTATCAGACTTTAGCTTCATCGGCGCCTAATGAAGGAAATGAGCGCCCCGGCGGCAATTCTGTCTCCGTCCAATGCGATTTGTCAGCCAACAACAGTGCCACGGGCGGAATCTCGTTTGCGGATCTTCAACTCTTTCATCACTATCTTATATCAACATATCGCACCCTCACAGATGAAGCCTCGGATCGATATAGTGTTTGGTCGATTCACATACCACAGTGGGGAATTTCGTTTCCCTCAATCCTCCATCTAATGCTGGCCTTGTCCGCTCTCCATCTTGGTCATCAAAAGCCAGATCTTCGACACCAATATGTGATGCAGGCCAATGACCATTTTACATTTGGCATCCGATCTGTCACTACGGTTCTCTCTCAACTGAACTCCGAGAATTGTCAGATGATTTATATGTCAGCGGTCATGATCTGTCTCGTTTATTTCGGACATGGCCCCCGACCAGGTGAATATCTTGTTTTTAGTAGCCAGGGGCAGGCTGAGTGGCTAGTTCTCATGAGGGGAGTTCGCTCCATTCTGGCAACAAATCATGGCAAGATCTTCTCAGGTATCCTGACACCTCAGACAGATGATGGCACCCAAAGCGTCAGTCCCGACTTACAGGAGGAATTGCGTCAACACTGCGATCGCATTGCTGAGATAAAAACTTTGATCGAGATGCAGACGGCTAGCCCCGAACAAGACTTGTATCTTGGTGCTCTGAGCGTCTTACCGGACACGTTTGAGGAGACGTATAAGATGCGGAGTGCCGGAAAGGACGGTGTATGTTTATTGCCTATGGTCATAGGCTGGATATATCGACTCCCAGAACCATTCGTCATACTTTTGGAGAAGAAGGACCCTTTCGCGCTAGTGATTCTGGGCCATTGGAGTATACTTCTAACATATATGTCCACGTCGTGGCTCTTTGTTGGTTGGGATAAACATGTTATCAAAGGCATTCGGGCTTCTCTGAAGGAGGAGTTCCACGACTGGATTAGATGGCCTGAGACTGCTATTAACATAGGGGCCTAGTATATAATTCATCTGTGGACCCTCTTTGCTGAAGGACCCGATATCAACTGTATCGTAGACTCCTTCGAGATTGTACAAAACTTGCTGTGGTTAAGGAACAAAGATCATTATAAAATGGTTCGCTAGAAAGAGCCCGGTGCTCAAACCCCCAAAATGAAGCAAGTATTGCAAGAATGTTACCACGGCATATCTCCGGATAAGTCTATTTTTAGTAGCGAGCTAATGAGTATCCACCACATCCGGACCCTGACGGCGTCATACATGCAGGTATGAGGCAATAAAATAATGAAGAAGTACTATTGTTGGCCCTAATCCCGGTGCGGTATGGCTTAGCATGTGACTGTTCTTTTCTCAGAGAAATGTTTATTGTCCTTCTCTAGACTGCTGCTGGCAGTTCACGCGGCGATATCATCATGACCCCTCCAGCATAATACAATTTCGAAGTCAGACACTATATGCTTACATGGACCTCGAGTCACTTTCCAACGGCAGATTGGACGCTCCTCATCCCTCGGGGAGCTTACGCCGGGGATCTCAGCAGACCGCACTCCTGGCTACAGCTCAAGATGAGAAGGACTACTTCTCGCTGCATACACTATCATGGATGTCTCAATTCCTACACTCTTACACAATATCAATATCGCTACTGTTTATCCTAAGTGCTGTGGCTCAATTATGGATACTACGAGACAAGAAAGTAAAGGTGTTTCCGCGTTGTCGAACATACGTACAGATGGTCAGTATCAATGTTCTTACAATTTCAATGAAGATCACTCGATTATCAATTGACCGGCGCTGTAGATTCTATACATGGCGGCATTTGGGTCCCAAATATTCTGCCTCTTTCCGCTCCCAACTGAGAATGCAGGAACGTTGCAAACCGACTTTCTATCCGCTGCCATTTCGTCGGTTTCCTTTTTATTGTTAGGCATGCTGTCATTCTTGGAGCACCGTCGAGCAATTCGTACTTCGTGCGTCACTTTACTATACCTTGTAGGAAGCCTGCTTGGGGATGTTCTGCTTCTGACTGCACCCAAAATGAGTTTTCAATATCAGCTTCCCACTGGGCTAGTTGCCTGGCTAGCGTTACTAAAGGCAATCCTCATCTTCCTTGAATTTTGCAGTAAGAAGCAATTCCTAATGCCCCATTCAAGGGAGTTGCCGCCTGAGCAACTAGCGGGGTCTTTTGGAAAGACATTCTTTACCTGGATCTACCCTATCCTTGGGAAAGGCTATAAACGTATTCTGAAGCCACTGGATATTCCTGATCTTGAGAGAAGATTGAGCTCGGAACACCTACGGACGGATATTCTTCGAGCCTGGGACCAAAGGGGTGAGTTCCTACAACATCCGAACATCGTAGTCTCGGATGCTGATCCCTACTCAGGAAAGCCAGAAACCACAATCACATTACCGGTAACATTGCTACGATTTACCAGAGGGCCATTTATATCAGCGATTATTCCTCGGCTATTCTTGATCCTCTTCCGATATTGCCAGCCAGTTTTAATCAATGCCGCCGTTCGCTTTGTTAACAATCAAAGCGAATACCAAAACGATTCGAACTATGGCTATTGGCTGATTGTTATGGCTGGTACAATCTATTTTGGACTGGCGGGAAGTATCAACATCCCGGATACCCGTTACTCGTAGCTAACTGTATCGTAGATCAGTACCGCGGTGTACCACCACCAGCTAAACCGGCTACAAATCATGTTTCGCGGCGCTCTAATCGCCATCCTTCACGATAGAGCGCTTCATGTTGGAAGCAGACACCATGAAAATGGAGGGCCAATAACCCTCATGAGTGTTGACGTAGAGGCTCTAAGCACACTTGGGGATATGCTACATGAAACATGGGCCTACAGTTTGGAGGTAATCATCGGTACAACCCTGTTAGCCGGTCAGATCGGCTGGTTGTGCTTGGTTCCACTCGTCGGAGTATGCTGTAAGTGTTGTCATATTACGCTATCCTATATCTTTCTGGCACTGATATTAAGAAAGGCTCATCCGGGGTGAGCGCGTACGTAGCGCGCCATTTGCAACCACTGCAGCGAAATTGGAACGCCGCCACGCAGAAACGAATGTCAGTCACGACAGACCTGCTTCAATCTATTAAAAGTATGAAGATGCTTGGTATCTCTGAATCTGTTAAGACGCTAGTGTCCGGTCTCCGAGCCAAGGAAATACAAGATTCGATACGACTGCGATGGGTGATGCTTGCATACAATGCTAGTGGTAAGTCGCGAACAAAATGACTAGAGGTCTAAATGGGATCAGTACTCACTATTGACCTGAGGATTACAGCCAACGCCCTAGGCATGTTCACACCAGTAATAACATTGGTATTATATGTTCTTTTCACAAGATCCAAATCCGATGGAGCCCTCCCCGCAGAAACGGCTTTCACATCTATAGCTCTGCTCGCTATGGTTACTCACCCTGCAAACATGGTAATGACCATTGTCCCTCGCGCCATTGCATCACTCGCAAACTCTGAAAGAATTACAAATTACTTGATACACGGTACAAATGAAGACCGTCGATTAGATATACGTAAGGCTCAGGTCGGCTCGGACATCACGGAATCTCAAAAGCGAGCAGCCATCTTTCTAGCCGATGTGACCATTCAATATCCGCATACATCTAAGCCAATATTGAAGCAGCTTAACTGTAAGATCAACAGCGGCTCCATTATCATGTGCGCAGGCCCCGTTGGATCAGGGAAAACAACTTTCGCTCGGGCGCTACTTGGGGAAATACCTCCCTCCAGTGGTGCGATTTACACGTCCTCTAAGCGCATAGGGGTATGTGCCCAGGAGCCATGGCTACCAAGCGGCAGCATCAAGGAGGTTATATGTGGTGGCCTTCAGATTGACAAAATGTGGTACGAGCAGGTTTTACTTGCTTCTGACCTGATAAAAGATCTAGTTGCGCTCCCAGATGGCGATCGTACCGAGATTAAGTTTCCTGGTCTCAATCTGTCTGGCGGCCAGCGACAACGTGTGGTACGTTTGTTACTTTAGCATCATCTTGGCTGACTTCCACCTGACCTATTAACTCTCGCAAGGCTCTTGCCCGTGTTTTGTACGCTAGATGTGAGATCATAATTCTTGACGACATCTTCCGAGCTCTTGACGGCAAAACGGAGAAGGCTATCGTCCATAACCTGTTAGGACCTGGCGGTATCTTTCGCAAGCATGGTACAACAGCAGTAGTTATAACTAACTCTGGTAGGCTAATAATCCCTCAACATTATTTTGGCCTTGGAACTCACCTGGGTGAAGCCCAATACTTCCCGCTGTCAGATCATATTCTAGTACTATCGGAATCTAAAATCCAGTTACAAGGCTCCTGGTATGAGCTACAGCACGATACCCAACAAATATCCAAATTCATGCCCGATGAACCAGAATACAGAGATGTTTTACAGGAAGCTGAAAGCCGAGTTGGTCCTAACACACAAGAAGACTCCAGGGTTGATGCAGCTCAAGATTTAATACGACAAAGTGGGGACTTGAAGCTCTATGGTAAGGATGGACCCATCTAATTCTATGCTGGCTAACTGTCCTCCAGCGTACTACCTCAATGCGATGGGTGTTTGGAATGGCATTTTCATGTTAATTTGCACGGCATCATATTCTTTCTTTATAACCTTTTCTCAGTACTGGCTAAAGTGGTGGGCCGAGGCCGGTGGGGAGAAAGCAGCCTGTTACATGGGAGGCTATCTGATGCTGGCTTTGGTAGCTTGGATTTCTACCAACGGTACTATGTGGTAAGCGATCATAAAAATTGATGACGATATATTCTAGTCTCCCGATCCACGGTTACTGATAGCACAAGGTCCACGAGTATGAGGATCTCGCCAAAATCGGGCGCGGTTTTACATAGCTGGTTGCTAGACTCTATAGTCGGGTTTGTTACCAGAAGCCTGTGGATCTTAGTCATATCCTGACATGAGATGCAATAGAGCTCCACTATCGTACTTCTCAGACAATAGTATCGGAGTCATCCTGAATCGGTAAGGACAAGTCTCTGTCACCCTTATGCGAGAGCTGACACATCGAAGGTTTGGAGAGGACATCCAGCTCGTAGACCGTCAACTACCAAATGCTTTTCAAGTTCTGGGCACTCGTAAGTGGCCTGTTCCACTGTTGATATGTATTCTAATCAAACTGTAGAGGTTTCCAAGCTCTTGATGCAGGCAGCAATACTCTTTGTCGTTAACCCAATGATGGCCGTCACACTACCCCTTTGTATGAGCATTGTTTACTTTGTGCAGAGAGTCTACTTGCGGACGTCGAGGCAGCTCCGTTTTCTCGAGATCGAGTCAAAGTCGGCTCTCTATTCGAACTTCGTAGAAATGGTATGGGCTCTCCTTTAGATCGGCAAGGCCTATTATCGCACTAATTAGGAACAACAGGTCGATGGTCTTGGCACAATACGTGCACTACAATGGCAGCAGAAGTACACTAGCGACATAGTTGGGACAATCGACTCTTCACAAAAACCTACATATTTACTGTTTTGTCTCCAACGATGGTTGAACCTTGTACTTGACCTCTTAATCGCCGTGGTCGCGGTGAGTCTCGTAGCTTTAGCGGTGACATCCCAGGGAACAGAGAGAGCAACAGCCGTGGGTCTATCGCTGAATATGATCATCCTTGCCGATACAACCCTGCTCCGGCTTGTCGAAGCATGGGCTTCACTAGAGGTGTCTCTTGGAGCAATTGCGCGGTTGCGTTCCGTTGTGACGGAGACACCCCAGGAAGAAAATACTGGCGAACAGAGGTTGTCTCCACCAGTTAACTGGCCGGTCTCTGGGAGTATTGTTCTTCGTGATCTGGAAGCTTCGTACAGGCAAGTTCAGGTCAGAGGTGGTACTGTTGCTCTGAGTGTTAATGAAATTCCAGTCCGCCAAAACCTGCACTCGAGAACATCTGCCTTAAAGTTAATGCCGGACAGAAGCTTTTCATATGCGGTAGAACTGGGAGGTATGACCGCCATGTCCTTTTTACATGAGCCAAGCTGACGAAATAATCTCTCGAATATAGCGGCAAGAGTACATTGTTACTTGCCTTCCTTCGCCTGCTAGACCTCCAGTACGGATCGGTAACGATCGACAACATCGACATTTCCAATATGTCCAAGACATATCTACGCCGCCACTGCTTTATCACCGTGCCACAAGACCCGTTCATCTTGGCCGCAGCTACTCTTCGTATCAATCTCGACCCGGATGAATCCCTCCCAGATGCGACGCTGATTGAAGTACTGGAGAAAACGAGACTTTGGGAGCATTTCTGTCAATTCTCTAAGCTTAGCCACCGGAGCCCTTCTGCAGTCGAAGCACTGTTAGACCTTCCAATGTCCTCACTCCCACCGCTTTCTGCAGGACAGCAGCAACTGCTTTCACTGTCACGCGCACTTGCTCACAGAAGGACTTCCACATATTCTGGATACTCTGACCTTGAGCCACAGGTTGCTGTAGCAGAACGCAGACCTATCCTTCTTCTGGATGAAGCTACGTCCGCACTCGACCCAGACACTGAAGCGGTTATGCAAGATGTTATAGAGGCTGAATTCACTCAGAAAGAATATTCGGTAATTATTGTTGCTCATAGAGTCAGTGGGATGATTAAGTATTTCCGGGACAATGTCGATGCGGTGGCCTGGATGAATGGAGGGAGGATTGAGAGAGTTGTGCATACTCAAGCTGCTGCAGGACTTGTGCAGGATGATAGAGAAGGCGGAGGATCTAACATTTGCACGACAAGGTCACCATAGATGTACATAGCATATCCTCTATTTGAATTATGTTTGGAGGTTTGGATAGAAAAGTTAACATCCATGTTCATGAACAGACTTTACAGTTGAAAGAAACTCATAATAAAGACCACAACCAAATTAAACCAAGCAAATTAAACACCATAAACGCCCAAACAGTACGAAAACATCCCAACATTCAACACCTCTGATACCCCTTATACCCAGCCAAAGGCACCCCATCACCACTCTCCCCCTCCTCCATACCAGCACACAACCTCCCAGCCTCCCCAGCCCGCCTCGCCTTCTTAATCAACAGCCCCGGATGCCAAAAGACCAAAACCGCCATGGAAAGAAACATCATCGCGGCATCAAAGACATAAATATACGCCTCCTGTTGATTCAAAGCCGACTTAACCGCCCCAAACTCCACCAACCGAACCAAGTTCCTCACCATTAAAAACAAACAACTGACATAAATCGCCCACATATACCTCTTCCAGCCCAAATCCGGGTTCTCAGCCGCCACCCTCGTCGGCTCAGCAGCTAGTCTCCGATGAAACACCCATGCGATCCAAACAAACACCAGGAAAACCACAAGCGCAAACACAAGTCCGACGAGGACGACTTTCCGTCCGATATCCATGACCTTGGCATCGCCCGTGATCTGGACGCCTGCGCCGCCGAGTTGGGTCAGGAAACAGATAACGTCGTTTAGCACGAAGAGGACGGTTATTCGCTTAGTTCGCATGGGGGAGAGGTGCTCGGCATCGAATGCGCGGATGATACGCCCGAGTACCATGTAGATTGTTGCGGCGATGAAGGGCGGTGCGCAGAGAATGAGCATTTGCTGCAGGGCCCAGGAGCTGATCAGGGTTCTATTGTTGTGGGACCAGGCGCGGCCGTAGTAGCCGAATGTTTCACCTAGATACTTGTTAGTTGTGTTCTTCGTTATAATTTGTAAACGGGTGAGGGTAATATATGGTGTACGTACATATTCCGCCTAAAATTAAAGGAATGAAGTATGCCGCTTTGTAGGGAAACATCAGAATGATGTGAACGACTGTCGTTATGCCGAATATTGCCATGAAGGCATAGCCGGCTGTTTGGGATGGGTTGTAGGGGTAGAACTCGACCCAGGGCGCGGAGCCGTTTACGCCTTCGTGAAATGTGAAGTCCATTTTTGTTGAGATGTTTGGTCAATGTGTGAGGATATTGAGTGTCAATCAGGAGACTTTAGAGAAGGATACGTTCCTTTCATGAGAACAAGAACTCCCATCCCTGATTTATATCTGATCTAACCACCCGTATCAGAAAACGACAATATTACCGGATTAGGGAATTCTGCTCGCGAATACGAGTGGAGCTTCCCAGAAAAGCTTAAATGCAACGATCGAGACGGCCCCTGGTGGAGAACCCTAATTTTAGCTATGCTTGGGTGTGGTTCCTGGCGATGATTTTCAATGTTACTCTGTGGGTCTATTGGGGTTTTAACGAATCTTGTTTACGGTTTTGATGTATACCTACTTGTGGTGTGAGGATTTGTATGCCGATCGCGGCGCTGCGGGCTGTGGGCTTGAAACGGTTGATACTTCGCTGGTGCCCTATTCTGGACGTATGCGTTTCCAGGCTTTGGGTCGTTTGTTGTTGCCTGGTCAGCCTGTGTGTTCTTTCTTGATCCATCATGCTTTTATCATTGCCTTTGTGAGGTATTGGTAGGTATCCCGGGTCTAGCCACTTGAAAATGATACTAAACCGCATTCTAAAAGTGCATCCCGAGCATGAAGTTATGCCATAGGCTATAGAAGCGTGTTAGAGTGACGGTCTTTATAATTGATCGGTCGTTATGCAAGGTGGACGACCGTAGAGGTGGAGTAACTCCCCTGAAGAACCGGCGCCATCTACGCCAACGATAGCAGCAGCCGAATCTTTGCCCCCTACAACCAATACTACTCAGAAAATAACATCAATAGAGTCTATACAAGATATTCCATTGAAATCTAGGCTCTAACGCTCAAATTACACCATAAAAAGTAGTTCTATCGTGAAACTCATGCAGACTTGCCGAAGACCTTGAAGCGGTCCTCAAGAGGGGCGAAAGCCTTCTCGCCGGGCTCGCCAGTAGGAGCACCGAAGACGAGCTGGGCATCCAACTTCCAGGAGGCGGGGAGGTCCCAGGTCTTCTGGATGTCGGCATCGATGAGGGGGCTGTAGTGCTGGAGGTTGGCACCAAGACCTTCGGACTCGAGAGCGGTCCAGACTGGGAGTTGTTAGTATGGAGCTTTAACACATGGGCGGTTGGATATTTTTTCCAAGGATTGGGAACATACCAAGGTACTGGGACATGGCGTTGGACTCGAGGGCGAAGGGGTCGAACTTGTCGGCGTAGATGGCAAACTTCTCCTTGATGGGGGCAAGAGACTCGTAGTCAACGAAGAAGAGGACCTAAAGGATTTCATTAGTATTGGCTTCTCTCGCACTCCAGGATGACAGGGATTGGCATTGGACGTACAGTTCCATAGGCAGCGCGGAAAGACTCGAGCTTGGGCTTGGTGTGGTTCTCGAACATCTCCTTGGGGACGGCGCCGGCGGCAACGAGACCCTCCATGGCCTTGATGGCGATGTCCCAGACCTTCTGGTGCTCCTCCTTCAACAGGAGAACAACACGGGAGGTCTGGGTGTTGAAAGAGCTAGGGACGTGGAGGACGGAGGTCTCAACAATGGACTGGATAGCATCGTCGGAGATGGGGCTCTCAGCCTTGAGACCATAGTAGGTACGGCGGGCCTTAACCAACTCGAGGAGAGTGTTGGTGGAGGGGTTCTTGAATTCGACCTGAGCGGAGCCCATTGTGACGGTGTTGATGAGTATTGAAAAGGTGGTAACGGTTAGAGAAGTTGTTCGGTAGGAAGCTGATGAGATCTAAGGGTCTATCTATTGGAGAGGAAATTGAGATCTTATATATACATGCAATCTCGCCATCGCAGCAATTTTTGGCACCCCGCGATTTAGTTCCATTTCCATAAAAAATTCATAATTATTTCTCTCAGATGGTCCCATCAGTCGCCAATCACATTGTCGCGTTGAGATCCATTCTAATCGGCAAACGTGGCTTTGTAAGACCGCTGGAGAAATTTATAAGCGACGAGAATCTCTCCTCCGTCCTCTGATTGGTTGCGCGGAATTCCAGTGCCACTGCTGATGGAAAAAGTGCGGAATTACGGATAACCGCCGTTGAGTCTGACAAAGATTCAATCCACAGGGCTGCCCCTGTTGAGCTTAACTGACCCCCTAACGCGCTGAATAATTGCCCCTGGATCTTATCGGGCCTTTCAGGCCGAGTAATGCTATTCTTAGTTGTACCTGGCCAGGCTTTGTTCCTGTTCAGGGAGAATTATGTTAGGGTCCCTCTTTCGCACGTGACACGCCGGCCTTTCACTATGGCCGACACCCGCTGAATAAGCGGTGGAGCCTGCCCTTGAAATGAGGGATTTCTAATGATTATGAGTGCAAGTACTAGAGAAACAGATCTCAACATTGGTTTTATGTTGATTGTTAAGCTCCATGGTCTTCTTAACAGCCTGTATTAGCTTTGAAGTCAATTATTCAGAGGTTTCCTGCGATTGTTCCCCCATTTGGACTTCGCAGTTGATGCAGGCGCCAAAAATATATTTTTGATCCATAACCCAATAATAACCCCATACAACGTCTGCAATTTTGAAATGCTGCCATTTTAATTGCGAAACAGTATAGATTTTGTTGCAAACTTACTACTACCTTTCTCAATCACATTCCAGGATAGAGCATTGGTAGTTTACATGTGCCTCACTGAAGTCATATTGAAATGTCATGAACAGGACGTAGGGACAGTGATACCAATGCTTGACGAAACGAGACAGAATACTTTGAAATGTCACTCAAAGTGGACATGTCTATCGAGCAGAATTCAAGGCGTGCATCGTCAGCTTTTTATACGCCTGAACACTCTCCACAAGCTCATCAATCTCAATCTTTTCATTGTCTCCGTGCGCTACCAGGATAGAACCTGGCCCATATAGGTATTTCTTATGGTTTCCCTTGAATCGTGGAACATCAGTCCCGTACGAAACAGGGGCAGTCTCGAATCCTAAGTAGAAGTGTCAGCCCATTGCTCCTATAAGTAACAAGCAAGACCCGACATTCCACGTACCTTCAACATCATGATCCAGCAAGGTTTCGGGATACTCGAATTTGAACTCTAGTCGAACATTTGCATGTCGGGCAACAGTATCCGAGACAATCCTTTTTATCCCAGCCATATCAGTCGCAACGCGCACAGCACAAAGCGCTTTACTTGTCTCCGGGATGATGTTATATGTTAACCCCCCCTCAATCTTCCCAACATTGAAAGTCGATGGACCAAGGAGCGATGAGCCCGGAAATTCCGCTTTAACTAAGTCACTCAGCGTTTCGATAAGTGCGACATTAGCATTCACCCCATGCTGAGGATACCCAGAGTGACTGTCGCAGTCAGTTCAAGGAAGTGCGTAAGTGATGTCAAGACAAGCTACATACCAAGCCTTGCCCTCCCCAATCAATTCAAATATCAAATGACCCTTATGCCCAATAACCAATTTCCCCTCGGTCGGTTCCCCGAATATGACGCCCTTGAAGCTGAGGTCCTGATTATTCGCCGCTATCATGCCGGGCCCACCTTTCTCTTCCCCGACGACAAATAACAGCCCCACGTCGCCTTCTCTGACAGATCCTTCTGCCCTCAGCTCTTCTAGAGCGCATATTTGCGCTGCCATGGGACCTTTATCGTCGCATGCGCCCCGCCCATAGATTGTAGATCCCTCGATTCGTAGTGGGATGTAGGGCGGAACGGTGTCCAAGTGTGATGTGAGACATACTCGGGTCTTCCGCTGGGTGCCTAGGTAGGCGTAGACATTTTCTCTGGTTGAGTCTTCGGCGATTGGAAGGCGCTCAACGGTATAGCCAAGATTAGTGAGGTGGTCGTCTAAGAAGTGGGCGATTTCTTGTTCGTGGTCACTTGTACTCTGGGTTTGCATCAGCGATGACAGGAGTGATACGACGGTGTCGGTGGCCATCTTCCAGGTCAATATCTTGTTAACTTTACTTATTGTATAAGCGTTAAAAGTAAAAGTGACGCGAACGATTCTTGTTGGATGCGGAGATCGATTTAATATGCCATGTCGTCATCGGGCATCGGTCCGAACGACCGAACGTATCGGATCAAGATAAGATAAAGAGATGCCTATTCAGGTAATTGGTTGTGACAACAAAAGACATCGAAGAAAAAAGCCAACGGGAAAGCTACAACTGGATTTGTAAATAACAATTGAAACGGACTAAAGAGCCGCTACAATGATGTACGAAATAGGACAGAGAGATTGCCTCATCTGAGAGGTCTGGGGCAAGAAGTGGTATTCGATCGGTAAATGGTACCAAGTAACTGTATTAGGATGCTGCAGAGCTCGAGTAAAACGATAAAGATGTTGGTGCCTGTCTCCCGATTTCGGAGCTACAGAAGATCGTTTAGCTTGTTGACTGACGTCCTCAAAATGGTATGAGCTCCTGCTACGTTGGATATTCTTCCAACGTGTAATCAACCTTCTGAGTATGCCGTAACGGATGGTGCAGTCTTTGATTGGTCTTATTTGGCGACCAATGTTGGCTTTCCTGGCAGAAAAGGGTTGAAATGCCAAGTTCAACTGAACGGTTTCCACCCCTCGAATGTCAGGCTGCCAACATTTTACGGTCGTCGTACACACAGTGCCGAGAGCCCCAAAGCACGGGTCGACCGCATCCACGAACACCAGACATGCCGATACCCCAGATTAGTCTAACTAACCTCTCATATGGAGCCCTGGTTGAGGCAGAAGTTAGACCACACTTGAAGCAGGAACGACAAGACAGAAGAAGTAAGACACCGTGTATGACGCTGGCAGAGTATGATCCAAGCCTAGATGTGAAAGCTTCGAATAGTGTTTGGTACTATGCCTTCGTTGAAACATCATATTTTGCTCTCTATGGAAGGAGGTCTTTACGTAATGGTGAGACCAGTAGCCATTGACAGCGTTTGAACTTCAAGGATTGACCAAGCATTTAACAATAGAATCTTGAACTCGGCCAACTCTCTTCCATGTGTACCTCGTCAGAATAAGGTTTACCGTAAATGGCAGCAAACCCAGCGAAAGCATCCATGGAGTGGCAGGGTATGTTTTTAGGTTACGTGGAAGGACCGCCAGCATCCAACTAGGATACTGCAAAGTTCTGGCTCCAATGGCATGGGACGATTCGACGTGGGCAGCCACATTTGGCTCAGGTATCGATTGAGTCTTGGCATCAACTGGCCCCCTTAGTGGCTTTCTCTTTAGCACAGCACGGGGATGCTATGTACTATCCCAGTATAGCTACTAAACAGTATTAATGAGCCATTTACTGGGCTGAGGTTACTGCTTCCGGATTGACGATGTATTTCGGCCGCCGTCGGGAATTGATCGGCGTGGAATAATGTTTTGTATAAAATGATATGAAGATATGAACCAAGGAGCAGAACCGCGGGTCATGAAAGGGGATTTTCAGCCACAAAGCAGCATCTGACAATAGTCTATACCCCTGTGGCCACGTAAGCAAACATTATTTGTGGCTTTCTTCGCCGAAGCCTACTAAAGCGACAACCTGGACTTCCGGGTCATGCGATAATAATATGAAAAGGTGAAACGACCCAGGCGAATAAAGCCTTCCGAGCAATTCGGGAGACCTTTGAATCAGACTGTCAGATGTGTCATGGTTTCATACGAGCTTTGAATATCGTATGATCCTGACTTTCGTACCCTGTGGCATGCTCGTTTCCTAAAGAGATTATTGCCTTATTATTACAAATCCGGTCATGCTCAGCTCACAAGGCGCCCGAGCCTAGTTTTCTGATGGTATCTGCCATTCGGCACAACGCCCGATTAACCCTAACAGTATATTGAAAATTGAACTCGAGCCAAGATAGCGTTAGGCCGACCTCAGCATCGCGTCATAAGTCCCTGCATGCCTACCCCGGTTCCACGATATTGTAAAACATACAGCGTCGGGAAATTAAACCCAATAGATAGTAGTTCATGACATGCTTAAGCTTCTATTCATGTTATGGACTAGGAAGATCGGCGCAGGGCTTTGTTGTCGGAGGCAGTCAGCAATGACCACCGGACTTTCGTAGAATTGACAGATACGCGCCTAAGCCCATTCATCAGCATAAGAATAGTAGGCGAATATTTCAGCACTATAGCTTACGGGGTGCCTTCCATCTCGTCCCAAGGACCTCGAGGGTATTCTGGACCTCATTCGCCATGTTTAAGAAGTCTGAATTCCCTGTCTCGCGACTCTGCCACATAAAATTTGCTGCAGCCTGATATAGGCAGTCAAGTACCAAGGGGCTCATTCTGAGTGCGCCACCAAGATCCATGGCCAAGCGAATACCGTTTGCGAAATTAAGGACAGCCCGAGATACCTCTTTGATGCTAGAGAGCGCCATCTGTTGTACTTCTACATTCCCTGCTACCCCACTAATACCACTACAACAGTATCTGTCATAGAGGAGGAGTGACGCACTGTAACTGATACCAATGGCAGAAAACAGGGGAAGGTGCGCGGTTGGGTCGTATACTTTCTCGATCCATTGTTCCAGTTCGTTTGAGAGTGTACGTGATAGTGCCTGGGCGGTGCGATGCAGCTGCATCGCCTCTTCGTATCGAAAGTCGACATCGGCGTTGCGATCGTTCAGGTGGCCAAGTACACGGGCGAGGACGTGCGCTGCTTGACAGGTCCGTGTGAACGGACAAACCTCAATTGTCGTGTTGGCGCGGACTGCGAGAGGTTCCACTACCGTGATTTCCTAGTGCTGTTCAGTAACGTGCTTAGTCCGCTTGGTACAAGGGTTGATGTATACACCACGATCCCAGGACTTGTCATCTGCAGGAAGTAAGTCCTCTGGTTGGGCATCTTCACATGCCAGTGGGCGGTTCCTGCCGCCTAGGTTGACATATCTAGGCAAATCCATCAGTTCACTTTGTCGTCTACCAACCAGCATAAGAGTCAGTTCGATAGAGTTTACCTGTCCAATATTATTACGGCCCACCAAGTGCGACGCCTTTCCTCAAGCTCGACCCAGGTACCTGCCTTGTTAAGCACACGAGAACATATGTAAGAGTGAACAACACACACCAACTCGGTTAAGCATCTGCGGCGCATCACTGCGCTGATGAATTCCCATAGCATGTCCAAGTCGTGCGCAATGTCCCACTGTCAGATATGCCGTGGGATAGATAGCATTTGATATCTCATATAATGCAATCAGCAGCAACGCTTGCAGTACCTTTATGGAGAAGACATTGCTACTCTCAACATACACGTAGCAAGCCTTTGCAGATCTGTAAAGTTCTGCATCGCCAGATTCAACCTCGCTACATGATCGCGTGTGCAATTGCATCGCTATTAATAGAAGACCAAGGTCAGGGTCATTTGTACGATCCGCATTCGAAAGTTGCTGGTACAGCCGCAATTTGGAAACTGTCAAGAAACGAGCTTCAGTCTCGATCAAGTAGATAACCCGGTGCCAAGCCCGCACTTGCCATGATTCATACCTATGGGAAAGAACGTGTGAACACTATTGAAGTAAACATCAACCTCATGTCGAGATTGTGCTGGACTCCGCAGATAACGGAGGTATTCGGGCGGCAGAGAGATGTTTCTGTTGGCTTCCAGGTAACTTTGATCCTGAGGAATTTCGGAATCGAGAAACAGAGTGGAGAGACCGTTCGTAATTGAGAGACCAACAGCCGTTGCATTTGACTCATATCCGCTCAGGTGCATGCTTCTGCTGGAAAAAGTGGCATTTTCACCGGTTTCCTGGGAATCTAGACTTCCAGTACTATTGTCTGTAGCTGTCGCGGCGCTCCTGCCAATAGGGGTGTAGTCGCAGACCCGCCCAGTCTTCCGACACACGGAACATTTAGGTCTCTCTTTCGTACACTTCCGTTTCTGCTTGCGGCAGTTGAGACACGCGTTAATAGCTCGCGAGCTAGGAGTTTGCTGATCTGCCATGACGTTGAGAAAAAAACATCGAGGAAGAACTTCCGGTCGATGCGGGCGAAATTGGCAGAATCGGCCGACGTCCGGACGCGGGCGGGCAAGGGCAGAATAATTAATTTCACGTAAATACTAATAGCCACGCACCACTGAGTCGCTAATCTAATTCTAGCAAGTTCGTAGATTGCTTAAATGACGACTCCAATGACATGACATATCTTACTTGAACTGCTTAAATTGTCATTTTTTTCAAATTGCGTACATTGTTCGAATCACTTGAATAGCCTGAATTGCTTCGCTAGTCTACTGGTATAAAACTGTAATAGAGGATTAAAAACAATACTGACACTATGCCTTTCTATATCCTGGCACTACGTGGTCATATGTAATACGCCAAGATTTCATCCTTTGACCGTTTTGTAAATCTAGTCGGCCGCACGCTGCGGCCGCATATATATCCGCCTCCATTTTTGTGGACCCTTAAGATGATGCTATTCAAGACACTGACGGCTTTAAGGATGACCTAACTCCGCTATGGAGCTGTACAATATTGACCGTAAGTTGGCATGATGTTAGGCATAGTAGAGAATATAAAAGGGCGCCAAATCCATGCTTTGTAGAGCCCTTAACTGGCACACCTCAGATTGAGTATATCCTGTGCAATATAAATACTCAACCCAACCCTAACGCCAACCAATAAATCAATAATTTCCTCAAGATGTCTACCACCAACGGCTCTCTCAACGGCTCCAAAGGCGGCGCCAACTGCCATCCTACCGCACTGGAGATCATCCAGAGCAATGGCTTAGAAGGCAAACTCCAAGACAAAGTCATCCTCATCACAGGCTGCTCGTCGGGCATCGGCATCGACACAGCCCATGCCTTGTCTGTCACCGGAGCTATCCTCTATCTCACCGCGCGTGATTTGAACAAGGCCGAGAAAGCGTTAGGGGACCTTGTCAAGAAACCGAACGTCCACCTCCTAAGCCTTAGCCTCGACTCGCTGACCAGCGTGCACGCCTGTGCGGAGGACTTCTTGTCCAAGAGCTCCCAACTAAACATCCTGATCAACAACGCAGGGGTCATGGCGACACCAGAGGGTCGGACACAGGATGGATTCGAAACTCAATTTGGTACCAACCACTTAGGCCATTTTACGCTTTTCTACCTGTTGAAACCTACCCTGTTGGCTTCCTCAACCCCGGAGTTCAATTCGCGTGTTGTCAATGTGTCTTCCATGGCACATCGGTATGGTGAACCTGTCTTGGATAATATTAATCTGGAGGGGATCTATGAGCCGTGGATGGCATACGGTCAGAGCAAGACGGCGAACATCTGGATGGCTAGTGAGATCGAGAGACGATATGGCTCGCAGGGCCTCCATGGGTTTAGTGTTCACCCCGGTGGCATCAGGTCTGGGTTGCAGCAATACGTCCCCAAGGAACAGCAGGACGCATGGGATAACGATGATGCAATTGCTAGTGTGTGGAAAACTTCAGAGCACGGGGCTGCTACCACCGTTTGGGCCGCGGTAGCAAAGGAGTTAGAAGGAAAAGGCGGGAAATATCTCGAGGATTGCCAGATTGCAGAGAAATATGATCCGAATACTGGAACTGTTGGAAAGGGATACGCGCCTTGGGTGTATGATGAGGCAAAACAGGCGCAATTGTGGGAAATGTCATTGAACCTGGCAGGGTTACATGCTAAAATCTGATATGACGTCGGAAGACTGCAAGAAAAACATTTGATTTGTTATTGGATATATCATGTATTGTTGTTGATTCGACTAATATGCAGCTTCTTGCAGGATAGACCAATAAATGAACATTTGCCAAGCAGGCTCTAGTAAGATGGAGGCTATCGACCGACACTAAAACCACCAGCCCCAATCACATCCACTCAATGCTGCAGATCGGATCAACGCGTGGCTAGAAGGCGCATTATGATTCATGCGTACAATCAGCCGATAAACCCCGCCCTGATAAGCTGATGTTATAAAATTGTCTTTCTGCCTTCGTGTCCTCTTCGACATTCACAAAAATACTCACGCTACGTAAAATGGCCTCTCTAACTTTGTCTTCAAGGATTGAATCACCTTCAGAGCAGGAGAACCAAATCTTTGCGATATTGAATGAATATGCCCAACCTTCGAGCTCTACCACAGCTTCCGCAGCGGCACAGAGGATCCATGGATTCGCAGCTCCACTTTTGTCAGATTCTAAAGCGGACGGCCTAGAGGATCTGCTCTGGCAATTGTGGAATATCGTTATCAACGTCGCGAAACAAATTCCATGTGATAGCCCGTCGCAGGAGCGGCTAGTAGACCTTGTCAAGGCGCTGACCGAGATACCACCTACGACGATACAAATTTGGGGTGTGAGTGTTCCCGTCTCGTGATCCCTTTGGATTGGACTGAAAACTATAGAATGATACGAAACTCTGGGTCGACCTACCACTTTTGGGGCCTGAAATGAGAGAAGCTTGGAACCGTACGTGTTCACGGATCATAGGCAGAAGAAGAAAGTATACTAATAGAAGTTTAAGTCATTCCCACCGGCAGCGAAGCCGAAGAGAAAATCAAAGAATGGATCAACCTGAATTCTTTTGTCGCACGTCTAGTCAGCCTCAGCCTCGCACCATGGATTGCTCTCGCCGTGTGGGCTCTCCGCGATGCTCTCGAGGAAGAGTCGGTGGGGAGGAAGGCGGACTGCGACATTGCCGTGGCTAGAGAATGGTTTAAACATGGTGGGCCTGTTTTGCGTCAGGAAACTATGGCTACAGAGAATAAGGAAGAGCGGATTATGGCTGGTGGATCATTGTACCAAGGACCGGCAAAGCTGTGCCCTGAACGATGGAAATTCTGGAAGGAACGTTTGAGTCAGATTAGTGATCAGGGGGGTGACGTTGGACAGGTTGCGAGCACAGCAAAGACAACGATGGATCAACTGGAAGGTAATTGATAATTAGTACTGGAATCGTAGATCCAGCCGTCACCCCATTTCATGCGGAATTGACTTCCGTCCTCACATGTTATCGCTAGAACCAGGGAAAGCATCAATCAACAAAGTCTAATATTAGTCGGATGGTGGTGCGGAACGTTGGATGAGACCTCTCCGATATCTACCAGTACCCTAATCGGGTATGAGACAGCTTGGTAAAAAGCTACACTTACCTGCACCACGGCCCGCGATTTGTGGATAGCCAATCATCGGGTTGGTTAAGCTCTGACAGCAAAAATATGCTTTTGTTCTGACCTTTCAGCTGTCCATAGTTCAGCATCGGGCCTTAAAAGCGTGACATCACGACTTCTAGAAGAATAGGAACACTAATTAACTTCTAATGACCACTGTACGAGACCAACTTGATCACTGCTGATGCTACGATGGGGAACCCTTATTACAGGCACTCCCGCCGCGTATATTTGTTAAAATTGTTCATTGTACGTTATGTAGGTGCCTGATGAATGTAAGTGGTGATTCTGCCACCAACCTCGAGATTTCTACTACGATACTGTCCTGGGTTTTCTTTTGGCTACGAATGGAGCAGGCTGGTAGCTGATGACCAGTCCTGAATATTGGAGCCGGCTACTCATCGCCCTCTCGATTGCTGGGGCAGTGGTAGCTACGCTCTTTTATCTTCTCCGGTTGTATAGCTATTGCTTCAGTACCGAGAAGTTTGACGCCAGCGATGTATTCCTAGGCTTTGGACTGGTATTGTCTTATGGCATTACCGTAACAACCGTGATCGGTATGTGCAACAATTCCTACAGGTAACCGCACCCTTATTGACTGAAATAGCGGCATTGGAAGGGGCTGGAATAGACCTTTCGACTCTGCCGTCGAGGGCTGCTCAGCGGGTAGCAATGGTATGAGCTGCCCACATCTGAAATGAGACATTCACTAACTGCTAGTAGATGTTTTGGATAACCCAAGAGTTCTGGCCAGCCTCTCAGGTTTGCATCAAACTGTCCATTATTATCCTTCTTCGTCGGTTGCTGGGATCTGTCAAAAGAGTGCTTTCTCTTACGTTATTTCTCGCCGTCTTTGTTTCCGCATGGGGGTTGGCAGCTCTCTTTGCGAATACTTTCCAATGCTGGCCACCGCAGTATTTCTGGAATGAAGAAGTCGAGGGCCATTGCATAAGTGGAGAGAAAGCACTTTTCATGGCAACTGGATCTGTCTCCTTCCTGCAAGATATGATGTTGCTGGCCATCCCTTTTGCTGTAGTATGGCGACTGCAAATGACCTCACGAAAGAAGGTACTTCTTCCCATCCTGTTCGGTATGGGTGGAATGTAAGTCCATAACTTACTTAAACAGACTGAATGTGCGATGTGCTGACCACGACTAGTATTTGTACTTTTAGTCTCATGCGTCTGATTGAATTCAGATATTACCCAACAAACAATCTCACCGGTGAATATGTTCATATGCAATCCAGTCCTAGTTTCTGCTAACATACATACCCCAGCAGGTGGCACAAGAGAAAGAATCTGGACGCTCCTCGAGATTGATATTGCTATTGTCTGCGCCTCAATTATTTCAATGCCCCCGCTATCCAAACCTCGTACCGATACCTGCAGGAGAATCTACCGACAAACCATAGGTCGCTTGATGACAACAGAATATACAGAACGCGCTGAATCCTGGCCATTTCAAAAGCACTGCACGAACTTTTCCCACGACGGTCGCTCTGAGGTGCGAGCGCAGGCCTACCCTGCTTCAGCTGCTGAGGTGCGCGACCGCAGAGAAAGTATGGTAGGGGATCTTATCAGGGTTGAAACGACTATCAGTCGGGACGTTCATGATCGTGAAGTGCTTTGGCCACAGGCTGGGACATCGTCCTTGACATCAGGGATGCTACCGACACTTGCAGAGGAGAAACGAATGTCTGATGATATGTCGAATGTTGATTTTAGTGGGGTTGGGCTCGGTTCGGATGCTGGCTATCCGTAGACACTGATATATATAGTAGTGATGATGGTTGCTCTCTTCGAATAGGGAGCCAATGCTTCAATGTTGTTAGAAGTTCAGGCTGAAATGGATTATATATTAGAAGGGCTATTCTTTATAATGCTGGAGAAGCGCTTCGATAAAATTCTCAAAGACAGAAATGTTTGTCCAACTTTGAACGACACGAGAAGAACCCCTACTATTTTAGGTATATACAGGGAGTATCTCGTATCACTGATCCGGATCGAATTTAATTATTTAGACTGGTACTGTACGAAGAGGCAACTAGCCTATTCTTCTGAAACCTATCTGTTTATTATGCCCGGATTTATCTCTATAAACAAGATTGTATAAGAAAGACTGACATTTCATAAGAGCCATTATTATACAAATTTGAATTTGGCTATTTTGCTTTTGCTGAACTGTCTTCGTTGACTATCCCGTTTGAGTATTAGAGATAGACGATTTTGGTATATAGACTTCGAACCTGCTTAGTAGAAAAGGTTCTATTTTATCTGGATATGATTTAGGCTTTTTTGTAGGTAATTAAAAGGGGTGTCTAGTATTATTGGTGTAATACCTTTTGATTCTCTATATTTGGTCGGGGGTGCTTTGACACTTCTAAACAAGCGTAGGATGAAATGTATTCTGATAATTGTACGCTTGCTATAGCCAGCAGCTTCAGCTAAGTGAGATGCGGTGAGTTTCTCACTACTGATTATATTATAAGTTCGAGCGTTGACTGTGCTAGATTTGGTGTCATCATGTGCTATACTCTTTGGTTGGAGATGTGATAATCTTCTACATTCATGGTGCAGGGACAAAAGTGGAGTATTAAGATACATATCAATTGTATCATTGGGACAGAAAATGTATACAGAGGCTGGTCATAGTCTGTGACTGTACTATATCGTACAAAACTTACGGGAACTGTGATTTTAAGCTCTTACTAGCTAGGTTCAGCGTTCCTTGGTATTAGGGTTTGGAAGATAATCAAAGAGTATAAGGGGTGACACCGGTTTCTGGAAACTGTGTACAAGTTAGAAAGGTGGAGCATTTAGGATCATTTCATGAAGCATTTCTGGAAATCTTGCTCCGTATCAACGTCTATTGTCATTATTGAACCTTTGAATCTAAGGCAAATAAAAGATCTCGAAAGCCTAACGCATGATACCGACGGTAAATAAAGAACATTTTACGACAGCGGACTTTCGCAGTCCTTGTCGAATGTTTGACATGAATGTGTGTTGCGGCCATGGATTAGTTGAGTCACTAGAGCATGCCTCGAAGTTTCCAACACCATCGCCACGAGGACATGAACAGGTCAACAGACACATTGGAAAAGTGTAGTCTTGGTTGTCTCGTGAGTGTATGACGTGTTGGGCTTGGTGATTAATTCATGCCTTGTGAAACACGCTTGGCTTCTGGCTTCGGCCTGATAACTACCTCATGGTGGTAATAAGACTGCAATTTTAGCATATCCCATCGTATCCGATACGTCGCCAGTGGTATCTACTACTCGGACATGCTATTATGCAAATGGCTAACAGGCTAACGCCTAGCGTCTGGTTGTCTTATAGCCGAGGGTTCTAATGCCCACGACCTGCACTCGACGCCTTTAAGTCGTGCAGCACAAACTCTCGTTGTGCTACGTAGAACCAGTCAGACGACAGACATATGTGCATCAGCCCAATGCTATGCGCTTGCTTGATAGGCTCTCGGCATTTTTACGGTAGATCCTTCAGACTACGGCAAAATTAATGCTCAGATCTCACTGATCGACTCCTCGTATGATGCCGGTTTCGTCTATCCGACAAATATCATTCTGATGATTTGCTAGAGTGAACGGAGATACGGGTAGTGAGAGCGCCGTTTAACTGTTCGTGCTGCCATCGTTCGTGCCCTCCACGGCTGATCGACAAAAGCCTCCCCGCACTCCGCATCCTCGGTCCGCAGTAAGTTAGCATACTTTGCATATGATTGATACAGCTACACCATCTCACTCTACTTTCATTGCAAGAAGGTGGCCTGACAGAGACTGACTCGCATCCGGAGGATTGTTAATGTGCTCATCTTATTGGGGCTGCAAAATGGAAGGTGCGGGTTGGGAGTATAAAGAGGACTTTCTCGTGCTATCTTACGGGTCTCAGATGCCGTCAAAGACTGTCCGAACAAACCAATATCTACCATGGAGAACCATATCTCTCGTGTAGTTGCATTATCCAAGTGTGTCCCACTTAGAAGGGTGTTGGGAATACTATGGGGGAGTCCTAGACGACGCGCTGCCACATCGGCAGGTCTTGTCGCAACATATCTTATCCTGGTGGCTTGTTTACGGTTTCAGAGACTACGCAGATTGCATCGCGAGTATCGCCAATACGCGACCCGTCAAGGGATGGCCTACATGACCGATCATGATGCTTGGGCCATTCAGAAGAAGGTTCTTCAACTGGAATTCCCTACGATATCCCTGAAGGCCCTACAGTTTGCGCTCTTCCGAGTAACAACTTCCTTATGATATGCGACCCAGATAAATACTAACTGGTCGACCAGACATATGGTATCCCCACGATCTCCAAACTTTTACTTAAGACGTCCCAATTCTCCGACCCAGCCACCTCGTTCAAGCGTTATGCCGACACTGGTGCACTCATCGGCCAGTTCATGTCCTTTGAGCCAACCTCCGACCGTGCCCTGACTGCCATCGCGCGAACAAAGTTCCTGCACACTGGCTACCGGAATAGCGGTAGCATACTCAACTCCGACATGCTATATACTCTGAGCTTGTTTGCGACGGAGCCGATCCGCTTTGTGGAGATGTTCGAATGGCGCTCCATGAGCGAACTTGAGAAATGTGCCATCGGCACATATTGGAAAAACCTAGGTGAGCAACTTGAGATTGACTTCGCGGAGTTGCCATCTGCGAAGACGGGATTCCGAGATGGACTACATTTCCTTGAAGAGATGACCGAATGGAGCCACCGATACGAGCAGCAGTACATGAAGCCTAGCCCGGAGAATAAGGCAGTCGCGGATAAGACTATGGACGTTCTGGTCTATGCGTTGCCGGCTTGGTTGAAGGGTGTCGGCGTGAAGTTCGCCTCTTGCATGATGGATGAAAGACTACGGGTGGCAATGATGTGAGTCTCGTGTCCTGCGAGGCTTTGGTAGCGAGATGCTAACGGGTCAGGTATGATGCCCCTTCTGGTATATACTATGGCATCTTCTTTTCTTTGGTGGCCTCTCGCAGGCTCTACCTCCGATATCTTTCTCTCCCGCGGCCCAACTTCCTCCGCCTGGATGTGTTTTCCGAGGACGCCAATGAATATGGTCGCCACTACGTGCGTACCTGGAGTGGTGCGCCATACTACGTTCAGCCCACCCTGTTGAACCGCTGGGGTCTATCGGCGTGGGTTAGTCGGTTGTTCGGACTGCCCCTACCTGGGGATGAAGGGGAAAAGTATTATCCCAAAGGATTTGAGACAGCCGATCTCGGGCCCAAGTATTTTGAAGGAAAAGGGCGCAGCACAGTCCAAGAATATTATGATCAATTGGTGAAAGGCAGGAAAGTCAGGCCGTTTGTGGATTGAATGGTCCATAGGATGTATCTCGGTCCTTTCGCTCCTTTAGGAATGAGCCGCTAGTATAGTATATACTTAGAACTTATTTTTTATCGAAAGCGTTCCTGGCATTACATTTCAGATTAACAAATTCCCATGAAAATGTATGGCTAGAAAAGCCCTGCGTGCAGAATTCTTCTGCCTCCATCCTGCCATCCAACCAAGGAATATGGCTGTCGTGGCGTCATAACGGAAGCGATCCAGACTCTCACATCAAGCGAATCACCACCGGGGCTCCAGGCTTTGACCTGCCCGTCCCACGGTTCTGGCTTTCCCCCAAAAGGCTTCTAGATGATAGGAAAACAAAATTATTTCTCTGACATCAGAGGAATATCATTGCCACCGCCCGCCTAGAATCCCCTCAATAAAGCCAATCAAGCCACTAGTTCGTTGAACTATTTCAACCGCCTCCCTCAGGCCAGTGTAGGAGTTTGTCCCTTCTGCCCCTGTCTCTCCCTCTAATCATCGTCGTCATGCCTAGTCGCAAATCATCAAGATCTTCGCTAACGCACAGCGTTGGACGGAACCATCGTCCGCCCGATAAGCTTGACGTCTGGATCCTCGGCAGCGGCATTGCTTCTCTCACAGCTGCGGTGCACTTAATCCAGGAAGCCAATGTGCCCGCAGAAAAGATTCATATTCTTGAGAGGCTAGCTGTGGCAGGGGGAGGTACGATTAGTGAAGGGGATCCAGTGAATGGGTACAATTATCGGGCAGGAGGGATGCCTCCCTTCAACGGCTCGGCCATGGAAGAACTCCTCTCGGTGGTTCCCTCTAGAACGCGAAAGGGAAAGACCGCTCTAGATGATATTATAGAGTTCGGAAGCCACGCTCTCAATTGGACATCCCACACACGCCTCCTCACCCGGAGATCCCATGGCCTGGGGCGTATCGATCCACACAAAATCAATCTAGGGCTCCGAGACCGGATAGAGCTTTTCGTGATGGTCTCGAAAACCGAAAAGGCTTTAGGGAGAACCCGGATAAAGGATCACTTTAGCGAGAGCTTCTTCAAGAGTAATTATTGGCTAACACTGGCCACCACGTGAGCAAACACAGTCACTAATGAGGAGGGTGTGAAGACTAACTGTTTACCAGGTTCGGCTTCCAGCCATGGCACAGCGCGGCCGAATTACGTCGATATATCGCCTGTTTCATGCACGATGTCCATGATATTAACTGCCCGCGCGCTCTCGACTGTGGTCGCTATAATCGCCACGAAGCCATTGTGGCGCCCATCGCGCATTTCCTAACATCGCAAGGTGTGGATTTTCAGTTCAAAACCACTGTCTCCGATATCGTTATAGACCCGGAGAACGAGACTCGCGTATCAGCTATTTGCGCGCACCGAGATGACGAGCGTGACCACAAGATTGTGCTGGGACCCAACGACATCGTCATTGTCTCCGTGGGCTCCGTCATGTCCGGGACGACGACGGGTAGCAACACCGAACCGCCGTCACTAGGGCTAATGGAGATCGATAACGATCTGGATGAAAACTGGCTCTTATGGCTCGAGCTCTCGACGAAGGACCCCAAATTTGGAAATGCATACAATTTCTGCACACGCATGCCGGAATCTCGCTTGGAATCGTTTACTGTCACGCTCAAGGATCCAGAATTCTTCAACCGCTTCTGTAAATTAACAGACAACCAGCCTGGTACAGCCACGTTCGTGACTTTGAAGGATAGTAGCTGGATCATCAGCCTGAATATCCCGCAACAGCCACTATTCCCAGATCAGCCAGGCGACGTGCAAGTGCTCTGGGGTTATGCGCTCTGTCCCGAGGCGGAGGGCGACCATGTTAAGAAGCCGATGCTGTCCTGCTCTGGGGAGGAGGTCATGACGGAAATCCTTCATCATTTGCAATTTCCGGTCGAGACGATATTAAACAATTCCATCACGATCCCGTGCGTCGTCCCACGGATGACGGCGACAATGCTACCCCGGGCATGTGGCGATCGACCACAGGTGATACCGGAGGGAATGGCGAACTTGGCACTTATTGGACAATTTGTGGATATACCGGACGAGGTCGTGGTTTCCATGGACTATGGTGTGAGAGGGGCGCAGATGGCAGTCCGTCGCTTGATGGGGTTGGACATTGAGGATAAGAAGTCGAAGCGAAGTTCCGCGATCAGCCTCTTGATGTAGTTTAGAGCGAATTGTATTTGTACCCATTTTCACGCCTGAATGACTAGAAACGTCAAATAACTATCTATTCTTGCCTCTGTATCATACTCTCGGGCCTCGGCAATTCTCTGGGCGGGGGCTTTTCATGGGTTTGTAAATCTATACTCAATTCGGTCACAGTAGTATTCATTATGGGTCCACGATGCTTATCTCATTATTTCACCAGTTATTGCCAATGGCGCTCTGCTCTACTTATTGACGTCGAAAGCCATTACTACATGGGTACATTAGCCCAGTGGAGAGAGTTTCTATTACTACTAAATTAACGGACAGTAACGGCTTTTTGCGCGTGTCTATTGGCAGCTTCCCAAATCCCTATCTTTGTCTTCATCCCAATCATAGTGGGCCGGGGCTAATGTGAAACCAGTCCAATCGTATACTTGCGTGGAACAAAAGATATGCATGCCAATATAACATAGCTTATCACCGTCGGACAGCGCCGTGGGGTGATGCGTGGCGTTGTCGATAGAGAGACCGCTAATCCGGCCTCTTCCGGAAAGTCGATGGGAAATTAAGCAGCCTACCATTCAAGCTTTCGACCGGGGGTCCATAATTCAGGGCTTGTTCATTCCCGCTCCTGGTTTGCGCTGTTATTGGCCACTAACTCACTGCCCCCGATGCTTTGTTGCGTCACTTGGAGCCAGCAGCGATAAGAGAGTTCGGCGACTTCATTGTCTCCGCATCCTTGCCTGCTCTGATTGAATGGTTTCATAGTGCGGCCCGTATTTTGTTATTCTATCTCCTAATATGGGATTGTGGCAGTTATGCTTGAGCAAGCTCTACCCTCACGCAGGCCGTGGACTCATCCCGGCTAATGGCTATAAATCCCCCCGCACCCTGATGGAAAAGGCCTTGCTTTTATTATATTACAGGCCCTAAAAAAAATGTTTTTCAAAAGTATCGTGTCAACGGCTATCTTGGCCGCTGCCCTGTGCACCGACAATGTATCTGCTGCCAAACATGGCCGGTTCGGCCAAAAGGCCCGCGATTCTTTGAACTTGGCCAAGCGAGCTGCGGAACAACAGAAGTCGTCGTTCAAAACCCCACTTGACGATTTCCGTTTCCTAACTAATAAAACAAAATGTGAGTTAAATCATATCTGTATTGCAACATAGCTAACAGACCGGCTTGGTTCCAAATAGCCTACCGAGTCGACCACCTTCCAGATGTTCCCTTTGATGTCGGTGAGATGTACTCGGGATTGGTCCCCATTGACAAGGACGACAAATCGAGGGCTCTTTTCTTCGTCTTCCAGCCTACACTTGGCGATCCTGTTGACGAGATCACAATCTGGCTCAACGGAGGACCGGGATGTAGCTCTCTAGAGGGTTTCTTCCAGGAAAACGGTCGCTTTACATGGCAGCCAGGCACGTTTGCGCCTGTCGAGAACCCATACTCCTGGGTGAACTTGACAAATGTGCTCTGGTACGTTCACGCTCACTGAATACGCTCTACGAGCCATCTAATCTTTCATGCGACAGGGTGGAGCAGCCGGTTGGTACAGGATTCGCGATCGGCAAGCCGAATGCGACAACCCAAGAAGAGACTGCCGAGGACTTTGTGAGATTCTTCAAGAATTTCCAAGAGCTCTTTGGCATCAGGAACTTCAAGATCTACGTCACTGGTGAAAGTTACGCTGGGCGTTATGTTCCCTATATCTCCGCTGCCATGCTGGACCGGAACGACACGGAGCACTATGACCTGAAAGGTGAGTAGCTGCTATCGCATTGCCAAAAAAGTCAGTATCGGACACACACTAACGATATAATAGGCGCCCTGGTATACGATCCCTGTATCGGCCAACACGACTACGTTCAAGAAGAAGTGCCCGCCGTGCCCTTCGTCCAGCAAAACGCCAACCTCTTCAACTTCAACGCCAGCTTCATGTCGGAGCTGGAGAGGCTCCACGATTCATGCGGCTACAAGGGCTACTTAGACGAGTACCTCGTCTTCCCTCCCGCCGGCGTGCAACCCCAGAAAACCTTTAACTACACCAGCGATGCTGACTGTGACGTCTTCGACCTAATCAGCAACGAAGCCATGGTCGCCAACTCCTGTTTCGACATCTATGAGATCAACCTCATGTGTCCCCTTGCCTGGGATGTCCTCGCCATGCCCACAGCATTCGACTACCAGCCCGCTGGAGCGACCGTGTACTTCGACCGTCCGGACGTCAAGCGTGCCATGCATGCGCCCCTGAACGTTACTTGGTCGGGCTGTTCAAGTGAGAACGTCTACGTCGGCGGCGACGCCGGCCCCGAGCAGGAGGGAGATCTATCCGCGAACCCGATCGAGCACGTCCTCCCGCAGGTCATTGAGGGAACGAACCGCGTTTTGGTTAGCAACGGCGACTATGATATGATCATCCTCACCAACGGAACACTGCTGGCCATCCAGAACATGACCTGGAACGGACAGCTTGGATTCCAGTCTGCGCCTGCTACTCCTATTACCATCGATCTGCCTGATCTTGCGTGGGGCGAGGTGTTCGAGGAGAATGGTCAGGCGATGTTACAAAGCCAGGGTGTTATGGGTGTGCAGCATTATGAGCGTGGCCTTATGTGGGCAGAGACTTACCAGTCTGGACATATGCAACCGCAGTACCAACCGCGGGTGTCGTATCGTCATCTGCAATGGCTGTTGGGTCGTGTCGATAAGCTTTGAGGTGTCTTGGAAAGACAATAATCACGCATGGTGGATGATAATTAGTAGAGTGATTTACATTAAACTCACGCCTAGAAACGGCGGCTAGGGGTGAAGAATGTACATATAGTTGAATAGGTACCAAAGGACTCTTACAGCTACGAATATGAACTGTGGTATAGCCCGCTGTACACGATACTCGAAGTATTCATTCTCGATCGCGAGTCACACTTTTTCTGAGCGTTTCCTCGGCCCCAATGAGCATTGATGAATCCTGTCAGGCAGCTACTAGTAGCGTGCGGGGTATACATGGGTGATATTGCTCCAACGATAGTCTTGCATCACTAGTCCCTGAACGCGAAGGCCAATGTCTGGCTATCTATCGGTGGGGAGTTACATCCGGAAGGGCCACTTGAGCGCCTGTGGGGCATTGCTGGGCAAACGTGCATAAGGCTGCGACAGCGCGGAGGCTAGGGCTCGATTTAACCTCTCATATGTCCAAATGATCCGCTTGTTCCCCCTTGATGGGCTCATTGGCGAGTCGTGCGTTACCAGCTGCTTGACAGTATATCATGGTCAACAAGCGCTGCGTCGAGATGTGTTTGGTTTAATTGTATTTGAAGCCCCAGTTTCCAGTATGAGCCGATGATTACTTCTTAGACTCCCAGGCACTGTGCATATCACCAAGTACTGAGACCATGATTGTTGATAATTGTCCCTAAGATTTACCATTCCTGCTGCACTCCACTTGGATCCACTCCAGCTAATGGCGCCCGATATCCCCATAATCTCATGGTCACCGTCGAACAACCTTACTTAAGAGAGTCCTGTTCCCTACCAGAAATACTTCAGAAACAGTACTCTAACATCGCCAATCACTATGAAGCTGTCACAACAGTCCTTCCTCAGCATCGTCTCATTATGTCTTCTTCCTTTACATGCTACGTCCTACCGAATTACCGAATACCCAGACAACAAATGCGAAGAAGCACCGTTAGCCACCTACCATCTAAACACCACTCATCCCTGCACAACACTCCATGGACCTACCACACCCGCAACACGCATGGAGCCCGACAACACCAACGACGATCAGTACGATATCGCCCTGTACCTATCTGATAACTGCGAAGGCGAGGTCATCCAAGTAATCCACAAATCAAAAGGATGTCTGATTAAGAACATCATTGGTTCCGCCGAGGCCAAGTCTGCTCGCATCATGCCGAAGCCTATAGAAGTAAGCACGCGCAACGGCGCGTCCGTTGCCAAGGACAAAGAGGGACCGGCTGGCAGTGGGGATATACGACCTCTTATCTCCCCGTCTTTACATATTAGCTTTCGAAGTATGGACGAGGAGGTAAACGGACTCGTTCGCAGTGGATGGTCTGCAGAGTATAGCGTGCCTGCTTGTGAGAAGTCTCGTCGTCAGAATAACAGTCTACAGAGGGTCTTCCACAGTGGTGTGGATGGTTTTGCTAGGGTTTTCAATTTTGGTGTTTCTACTGTCCTGGACTATGTTTCTCGCCTGCGCGGGGCAAGACAGTCGCAGGGTGATCGTGCTGTGGGTGAGTCTGGTGCAATTAAGACGGACACGCTGGAAGAGCAGTTGAGTATTGCGAGGGAATACACCAATAAGATAATGGATTTCTGCGCTCGAGATCCAGAATGCCTGGCCTTTGCTGCTCATCTCTATCAGAGGAATATGAGTGAGCAGAACTCGACGGCGAACTAAAGCCTTCTGTCCTCGAAGCGCGAAGAATACTCGCGTAGTGTACATATGGAGGTGTGCTGTCTATATCTTAGCACAGATAGATATTTATTTCTTGCAGGCTTGCTACATTAGAGTTGTGGTTAATTTCACTTTTGCCTAACATGAAGCAGACCTATTAGACGAACTCGCCAAGTATTCCATATTAAATACATATATCAATACAACAGTTATTAAAATAAGTATAGGACAGAAACATAACACAAACACCGAAATAGGTATCACAGATCAATGCTTGAGAAATTGGCTTTCCTCCTTCAACCAAGTATCAAAATCCTTCAATCCCGGATGGATCTGCTTGATCTGCTTGATATCGGCACCATATCCATGATTATAGAACCACTTGAACATGAACCTTAAATCCTTAGCCATCATCATAATGAAGTAAGCCACCAAACGGAATGTTGTCGGCACAGTTTGCCCCGTTTGGGTTTTGAACTTCTTTGCCATCTGCTCGAAGGTGAGCTCATCGCCCGCTAGGGAGAGACACTGGTTCTTGAATCGATCGTGCTGCAAGAGGACCTTGGCCGCAATGATGCCGATATCGCTAGTTGCAATGCATTGGAGAGGCTTTCCCTGTAGATATGCGTCCCAAGAAGTGAAGGTCACTTTGCCGATAAAGTCCGCTGTCAGGTTGTCATAGAAGAACACGGGTCGCAGAACGGTCCAATCCATAGCCCCGTCTTTGGTCTTCTCGAATAGGTAGTGTTCGATATTATACTTGGTAATGAAATGAGGAACATTGGTGGGGTTGTCTGTCGAGGCATCGCCACCGCGGTCTACAGATGTTTGGACGAAGTGTTGCACGCGCTGTTTAATTGCCTCATCGATCAAGGCCTTGCCTTGTCGTTCTTCGCTTTCGAGACTCTCGCCTTTAGCAAAGGGACTCTATTTATTTCAGTTACCCTGGTCAGCCTAACATATTTCTTCCGTCCAAGTGGTTTGCTAAATATTGCTTACCTGGAGACTGAAGACCCCCCAAACAGGCAAGGATGAGGCTTTCTTGGCATTTTCAAAGATTCCCGCAGGATTGTTAAGATCGCCCTGAACCAGCTTAACCTTGTCCGACTTCTGAGCCAGTTTCTGGGCCGCTGGAGACTGGGCATTGCGGGTGACGGCGAGGATCTCCACATCTGCATCCTGGGCCAGTAGCCCGTCGACTACGGCACCACCTTGTTTGCCGGTGGCGCCGGTGATCAAGAGAGCGATAGTCATTGTGCGGAGAGTTTTGTCGAGGATGTTTCAATGAAGCTGTGATGATTTCGTTCCTGACAGGCTTGGAACGCTGTCCTCCTTATGTACTCAGTACTTAGAGCATTACATGCTTGATTTGAAGCAGAATTGTAGGTCTTTTGCGGACGTTTCAAGCGTAGCAAGAGATAATCGTGATGTCATGTTGGTCAGCAGACCCCGAGGCCGAGACCGAGAATGACTAAGGCAGAAAAATGATGACTAATGGCGCACTGCGTTCCCATTTTGTTCTAAGTCTCAAATAACAAAATAATCTCTAATATACAATATTAACACAAGCCAGCCCCAGAATGGGGTCTTATAGAAGCGAACAGAAAGTGAAGGTGGAGAGTTCCGAACTCGACGAATAAAAATGGATTACACCCCCCCCCCGGGCGATAAATCGCTTTAACTGCAGTTATTTGAGCTTCCCAACACCGGCGTTGGCCATGACGTTCTTGGGGATATCAGCAACAGGAGTGGTGGGAGGCATGGAAGCCTTGTAGGTACCAGCCTTCTTCAAGACGTCGGCATCGGTACGAGGAGGGAACTGGCCAGACTTGACCAACTGGTTGACCTCACAGCTTCTGTTGATGGCGCCGTCGCAACCACGGCCAGCCTGGGTGTTAGGGACGTTGTAGATGACGGCACCGCTCTTGAGGGTAGTGTCGGTGATGGGAGTGTCAACACCCTCCCAAACGTTACCCTCCAGCAACATCCAGGTGTTCGCATCAACGTCGAAGGAGTGGCCACCGATGTTTTGGAAATAGTTGTTCACGCCGTGGAAGAAGTTCTCGGAGTTGGTCTTGGTGGTGCCCATGTGAGGAGCGCGGCCGGAGACGTCGTGGACCCAGTTACCGGCGAAGGTGTAGTAGTCCTTCTCACCGATAAGCAGGAGAGTCCAGTAATGCTTGCCGTTGCAGCCAGCGGACCATTCAGTACGGCCGTCGAATTCGTTGTTGGAAATGGTAACGTGCCCGGCGGGTTGCCAGCCGCTGACGATGTGCTGACGGCCAATAAGGGAGAACTAAACCAACTAGTCAGTTGAGCGCACATAGGGAGATGTCTGGAGGAATATGGTTCACCTTGTTATGGTCAATCCAGACCTGGTCAGCGCCAGTCAGCGTAATGGCATCACCACCCCAGACGTACTGAGGGTTCAAGTCCTGATATGGTCAGTTAGTAATCTCAACAACGGCTGGCTCGACTGGAACCTACAGTGAAGTGAATGTTCTGGATGATCACGTTCTTGTTGCCGTTGGTAACACGGAGACCCTTTCCGCGGATAACACCCTTGCTGCCAACACCGACGATACTCTTGTTCGAGCCGACATCAATCGCCTTTTTAGGAGCATTGTCATATTCGCAATCGATCCATGTGCCATCATCACACTTATCTTGGATCCAAGCCTGACCCTTCGAGGTACCGCCCTCACAGGTAGTGGTCTTGGTGCTGCAGCACTTGCCCTTGGTGGTACCCTCAGTACCGAGGAAGTTCCACTCACGGTCAACCAGGATAACACGGGGAACATCGTCCGATAACCAGCCAACAAGCCTAGTACATTTTATCAGCAAATCTGTATACAGCCAGAACACCGTCTAAATCAAACATACTCCTGCAGGCTGGAGGGG
This sequence comes from Aspergillus tamarii, assembly GCA_030556085.1. NCBI lineage: Eukaryota > Fungi > Ascomycota > Eurotiomycetes > Eurotiales > Aspergillaceae > Aspergillus > Aspergillus tamarii. Next base: position 2,065,477 of record JARVTJ010000006.1, read on the forward strand.
GCAGCTGCCTTAGCATTTCCACCACCAGTGGTACCAGCAGCGAAGCCGAAAGGTGTGCCTTGGACCTGGGCATGGGCAGTGGCTGCCAGGAATAAACCGAAAAGGGCGGCGACCTTCATTATGTCTTCTTCTGTGGTCGATTCACTGTCCGAGCAGGGTTCTGGTTTCCACTATCCGGTGGGAGTAAACCATGGTTAAATAGGCACACAGACGACGTTCAAACTACCCCTAAAACCAACGTTCCGATTCCACATGTTCAGCAGCCAAAACAACCATCGCACTGGGGCGAATCTCGAGGCCCTGAGCTGCCCCGTTCGCCGTTCGAGTATGTGTGGATCTCTTGCCAAGGCGAACCAAATCCATTAATTTGGACCCCAGTCAGGGCACGATATCTAGTGTTTGACGCACATTAATTCTAAAAATTCGCAGGTGCCCAGGACCCTTTGCCAAGACGACAGATTGCGAAGATGTAGGATATAAATTGGTTCCGGGCCGCACTTATCGTAGATCACTTCTAACTTTGGGTGGCATTGATCATTTCACCCGGATGGCAATACCAGGCTCAATTAATATACACCTCCCTTCCAGCAATTTCCCGATTTCAGATTCCCCGTGGGACTGGCATTTATGTTACCCTTGCTTTGCGCATTATACATTTGGTACTGTACATGCTTGGAGATCCAAGATTAGAATATCATTCACTGTAAATGCTTTCCCAACCATATAAATTCGCCGAGTATGCTCCGAGATTCGCTCGACAATCCACAGGGAAAACCACGATTTTTTCGGCCTTCACAGCCTCAGCGTTCAGGACGAGTACATGGTAGGCAACAACACAAGAAACGTTTCCCATGCCCCTGTTCTACGTTCTCAAGACCACTACCAGGACCTAAATTAAAGACCAAACCGGCCCAGTCCCACTTGACCAGTGGATACATGGGGCGATTCGTTAGGGCACTCTATCCCATCTTCCGAACGTCCCATCCAACCTCCATTGAAGCGCATCCATCAATGTTGGAAGGATCATATCAACGTGACCCAGCAATGCTCGCCTGCTATCACCCCTAGGCCCCGTCCCTCTCTCTAGAACTCAGACAGATCTGGTTTTGGCATTGTTACGCTTTTCTCTCGAAGATCGTTCACTGTTGCAGTAGGTTGAGGAGAGTGAGAGTTTTACGTACGGCGTCAAGCAAGAGGGGCGAGCAGATTTGAGTGCAGGCCTGAAATTAAATTAAAACCTTCCTAAGGTGGAACAGAATCGTGCGCTGTTCCTGGTGGGCTCCATCCAATACCACGTACCAGGCGTTTGATGTTTAATAGCCGATAGAAGCTAACACTTATAGTATACGGAGTGACAGGAGGTGGTTGTGGGTGTAGTCAAAAAACGCGTTATAGCTTTAGGCCACTAGTTGATACTTTTTCCAGAAGACTATGCGATGAGGTAAATTAACCACAGGCAGTTGACTCGGGCTCCATTATAGTAGGTGTTCCATTTGGTTTTCCTAGACATATCTCCACAGTTCGTCGAATAGTGGATTTCCATAGCTTCTACGCCCATGTTCTAGTTCTGGAATAGTAGGTATCCAACCTCGTACCATAACGGGCTTTTTGTCCAGTTCACCTCGCCCAACAAACCACCAACCCACTATTGAAGCCTTTTCTCTGATCCAAAAGCGAAAGGCATACCCTGTCAAAAAAGGAAATAATATAAAGAGGCTATATGAGAGGTATAGCGTTTGGATCCATTTGTGATTAGGGTTGAAACACCTCATCTTCTGTCAGATACCGGAATATATATCTCCAACAACATATCAGAAAATAGCCTACCACCAAAAGGAAACCTTTCTCAATTTAGGAATATTAAGGGGGTTTCAGAGATATACTAGACGCCTGCTGGTTGTAAAAAATTTCAGCGAGATTAAAAATAAGTAGTATTACTTAACGCCGCCACTGTGTAGGGGAACTCGCCATCCGGTACCATTGATTATTGCTCAATTATGACATTATATTAGGGCAAGTGTGTCCATAGTCGCTCCATATTTAACCCCGGGCAATCCAAGAATAATAAATCGCACTTCTATTCAAGCATCAGACACGGTCTATAGGTAAGCTCGCTGAGGAGGGGCTCCGCTGGCCAGAGTCTCAATTGTCCATAGCCTTCCCTGGTTGTTCCATGTCATATTTGTCGCACTTCAAGCACATAATTCTATAGTTAATTGCGCCCACCCCGATCATTGAGGGTTCGGACCTACAAGCATGGATGCGACTCAGTATCACCGTGTGTGACGTCCGTTAAACGCAAATTCGCTAGGGGGAGACGACAACCATCTTCACTGGCAAAAGACAGCAATTGCCGTATGTTCCTGAAGCGGTAAAGCGTAGATGGTTCAAGGGATATATAGCGGTAGGGGTCATATCCCGCGTTTATTGTCCCTGCCTCCAATGCAGTAAGTAAGCTTTCGTGCGCGAGATTCGAGGAGCCTCCGTCACTCAGAGGTGTGGTAGCCTCAGGCGCAGTATCGTATACAGATTCATCGGATTCAGGAAACGAGCCAGGAAGTCCATAAATGTACCCTTGAGACCGTGCGGAATATCTCTTCCCCTTGAGGATGCTTCGACCACACTCATCATCTTCAGCCTCGTATCCGGGGTCCTCAATCATAGCTGTGGTATCCGTACACATAGTTTTGATCGGGCGATTCGAGCCAGGCGCGCGCTGTGGCGCTACCCTTGAGCTACGATGATAACCTTTGTCGCGTCTATGTTTTCTTCGTCTGCTGAGACGAAACACCCTGCTAACAAGTGACTTGGAGGATGCGGGTCGCTCATTCGAACCGGAAATGTCAACATCCCAACCCGAGGAATAACCACCCTGGCCCATGGATTGTATCACTTTTCCTTTGATTATGATAGGGAAGTCTGCTGTGTCTCCTTCAAGGGGTATATATTTTGACGTTGCTGCTGAAGATGACTGCTTGCTGTTGGCGGTCGATGCGCCTCTCGAGTTAATCTCACACTTGAAGCAACGGTGAGGGCAGCGTTCATTCAACAGATCGAGCTTTTTGATCTTGTGATGGCTGAGGGGATTGATATTTGCTCGTAGCAAGTTGGTTATGTCGATACAGCTCTCAAATGTGAACGATGCAATGTGCCCGCAGGGGTAGTGGTGGTATGTACACAAGCACATGTCTGGCCGCATGGATAGAAATGTTATACTAGCGAAGTGGGGAGGGAGGCTTGCTGGGGTTTAGACGGGGAAACGTCAATATCATCGTATCATGAAGGTGTTATATACCATCGATGAACAACAGTATTAGTCGTGGAAGGAAGGGTATGAGGATAAAGGCATGAATGAAATATATTATCCACAATAATTGATTGTTCTTAAGCTCTTTATGTCGAAGCTTTGAACCCTCAAAAGAAAAGGCGACATGAATTCAAAGAGATCCCACGTCCAAAGAGGGTATTTCCCTCTTAAGATCCAACAGATAAGTGACACCAGAATCAATTAACCACCATGCAGCCGTCTCATGGAGAAACCTCAGCACGGGATTCTCCAGTGGGACGATAACTTTCTTGCTTTGTCCGGACTTTACCTTACTGGTCCACATGATCGTCTCCGTGCAAAAGACAACATCCTCACCCTCTTCCCAGAATCGAATAATCAATCGTCCGTTGACGTCCTCTTTGAACAGCAACTCAAGCACGACTTTGTTGGGTGTCCTTTCTTGGACACGGTAAAGTCCACATACGAGATCGCCCTTCTTGAACTGGAGTGACTGTATATGAGATGCGTGGAACGTTATACGGTCTGCAGGTGTGACAATTAATCTCAAGATCCAAGCTTGTGGAAAACGAGAGAAAGCTGTCATATTGCGACGTAAGAGCAGTGTGAATAAGTTCTCTAACTCTTGCGCTGGAAGTAATTTGCGTGCAACGCGACGGGAAGCATGGTCAGAGAAAGCGCGGCATTCTCCACGAGAGACCTCTACAGGGAGCGATACAACTGTAGAAACGGATTTGGGGAGTTCACTGTGGTGAAACTCGTGATGGATTCGATGTCCAAGAGAACGGTGGAGGAAATAGAGGTATGTCACTGTGGCCGAGGACGTAGCTAGTAGTATAGAAGACACATATAGAAGACTGGGCATCTTGCCTGCTGTAGCGGGGCCATCATTAAGGAGGTTGGAGTGTAGTGGGGAAGAAAGAGAACTAAATATGCTCGAGCCATGAGAAGTTGATATCAATAGGTGCCACAATCTCGTATTGGACCCACGAATGAAAAGCGGCAGTTACTATATTAAGTACGCCAAGGAAATGGTCTGGTGACGATTTTTATTTGCTCAAATCCAAGTTATCAGCCGCAGATAGTCCCTATCCATTCCTGTCATGAATATGGTGCAGTAAAAGCTCCCAAATTACGATTACAAGTCTTATCCAATATACTAGTAAACACCAAAACACACACCATATACCGTAGGCATCGGTCGCCCAATACTTGTCGTCGACCAAGAGTCTTCAGCCAGGACATGTCCGCAAATAAACAAGATTTGTTATTGCCAATGCCAGATTGGACAGTATCAAATGCAGATCGATGACATTTCCATGAGATGGGCCTCATGTCCTTTGTTTTTTAACTTCTCTTTGCACTCGGTCACTTTCGTTCCTGCACCTGGTAGGACTCCTTCTTTGCTTTGCGCTTCATCCACATTCGGTACGCGAATAGGGAAACAATGCCCATACCCACGATAAAGACGATACAGAAGACTAAAATGACACCCGGATTTTCTCCAGCCCAGTTGCTGCGTTTAATAATTTCATCCCGGACATGGGGCCTTAGGCCTTGAATTGCAGGCATTGTCTAGTTTCTGTTAGTTCTCTTCGCTGATTCTGGATAAAGGAATCGCTGTGCTTACGGAGTTAATGCGAAAGCAATGCCCCTTGAAACACAACAGTGAGATGGTCTATATCCTGTCAAGCAAATCCCAGGACAGCAAAGAAAGTGTTAAACATACCACAGAGAGGTCAAAAAAACGCTAGGGACGTGAGTTGGGGCATACCGCGAGACCTATGCCACATGTCGGGAGCCGCGGAAGTTACGATGGGAATGACGTGGAAGAGACGAGTGTATGCAACCTCACCGGGGTTGGTATTCAGGACCAGGGCTCCCAGTGTGAATGGAAACTGGATCCCAGTCAGGAAAGAAGTCTAAGTAATGCCAGTGCTGCGCTTTCAAGGCTTATGCTTTTAGATTACAGTTCGTGGTGCCAATGCTGCACGGCCATTGGCGAATCGGTGTCAGACTGATGGAAGTTTGTGGTCTTCATGGAAGGTTATTTTCTAGAAACGGTGACTTCTTGACTTCTCCAGCTGTCGGAGTATATTCTGTCACTTCCCCACACACCAATTAGCCTCAGAATTGATTGACCCTCCCGGCCTATCCGCTTCCCCACTTGGCGGTTTATATCAACGACCATGTCTGGACTTTTGCGTTCCACACAAAGACTGGCAGGTGTAATCCTTCAACCTAGAATTATCCACATCTCTTCCTCATATCTTGGTAACCAGAAGATATAGCTTTGACTCTTCGGGAGCAGGAAGGTGATAAAGTTCGGGTCCCGTTGGTCCTACTGGCGTCACCACTGCAACAATACCCATGGATGGTGTCATACTGAAATAAGGTGTCGAGCGAGGGGGCTTGCTTAATGAGTGGTGGGCTGATTGTTGACACTTTCAAGGGTCATATATAACAGGGCGGTTCCTAATTTCCCCTTCACACGGATTTGTTGGTTGTCAGGATATGCGTTACATAGTGACGTCATTGATATCAAAAAGTACTACGTTAGCCCATCACGGACTCACGCCAGTCGCCAGAGCGACTACCGATACAAGGGCTTCTCGAATATTTCGCTAACAAGATAGCTTTGTTGTGAGGACGTCCTGACGCTCGATGACAGAAATGGAATACAACTCTCCGGGCTCAGGGCTCAGGGCTCAGGGCTTTATGCTGGTGCCCTTCCGTTTGGGTAATGATGCACGTGAAGCATGGAATCGATTAGTCATGTGTGCAGATCCCAATTCGGCAATTCGCCAACATTTCAACTTCGACTGCAACTTCAGCATTCAGACTTTGCGACAACGGTTGATCTCTTAACAGCTGAAAGTTTTGTTCCCACATTCTCCTCTGATAGACCCATCCATTTTCCCCTTCTAGTGTTAATCTACCCAACTCCCCTTAAAGTTGATCTAATTGAGGGACTAATATCCACCTTGCATCCATTCCCTCGTATTCGGCAGATCAGCCACCAATCAGCCTCTTTGCCAATACTCATGGCAGGGCCAAGATTCTTGGATCATAAGAAAAAGGGTTCAAACACCCACCAGAACGCACGAGATGTGACGTTGGACTCCTGTCGCAGGCCAATCATGGGAGATCGTGCCCTGATGGAGGCTCTTCCCGTCTCTGAATGTCACCACGGCTAACCTCGCAACAATTTCTAGCCTTGTGATGATAATCCCATTGTGTCTGGATAAGTGCTAGTGTGCCCGCGTTTGAGAGGCCGTCAAATGCTTGGGGCCTCCTGTTTGAGTAATGATGAGCCACGCCATGTGCCGCGCAGACATTCTTCACGCATCTCGGCGCCCTGCGCTGGCGACTCGTCGTCCCTCTGCAGGACATTGTGAGGGTGCAAGCGTCTAATACTTATCCCCGGCAAACCCCACTAATCTGCCGTCAGAAATTACTCACCAAGGCTCAGAGAACTGACTGCTCGGCCACAAGCATGGCTCGTCTGTCGATATTCTGCCTAGCATACTTCACCCTTACCTTTCTCTCCTGCGCGAACGCATGGACGCTAACCTGGCGAAATGATACTGGTGCCCAAATAGTAGATGGCGACTCTATTCAAAACTGTACCAGAATTTATCATACGAAAGGCGAGGAATTCTCATTCAATCCGGAAGGCAAATGGTGCCTGAAATTTTGGGACGAGTCAACATGCGAGACGCAGATTGGAAAGACATGCGAGGGACGGAGGTGGAAACAAATTGCTTCGCGGAATATTTCAGCATTTAACGTCTACGCGATGCCGCCTGCAGACATTAGCGCGAACGGTATGGCGAGTACAAGTACGACATCCACATCGAGCACATCCTCCACGATGGCTACCACGTCTTCTGCGACTACGAGTCCGGTTACAACTGAAACAACCCAATCCGGAAATGACAATCCGCCGGGCCACTCGCTGTCTGGTGGTGCAATTGCCGGCATTGTTATTGGTGCGGTTGCCGGTGTTGGTATCCTGGCGGCATTGTTCTTCTTTTGGGGTCGACGGAAGCGCAACGCTGCTGCTCCGGCGCTGGCTGATACAACTCCAGGCCCTGGTCCAGATCGAACTTTTCCTGAGGCTGTGGATCCCTCCAAGCCAGCCATGTCGGAAACACAGACCCAGGTGTCTTCGGTGTCTCCATATGGTTATCCTGCCAGTGGGGGTAAGACTGTGGAGCTACCGGGGGAGAAGGTGGGCGCTGAATTGAGCAGCAGCCGTCAGCTGGTAGAAATGGGCAACACCCCCTTGGCGGAGATGGATGGAACGAGCACTTTTAAACGTCCTTGATTGTACAGTTTAGGATACTTTCGGGAGCACTTGACTACAACTACTACCAACGTGGCGACTTTTACACGGCCTATACTTGACCGCCGTGTGCTGCATTTGTTTATATACTATAATTTCGATATATGATACCAATTTGAAATTTTGCATTCTATGATAATATAACATTTTCGTCCGTCTCCATGAAATCTTTTGATGATCAATGTCAACGCCTCACTCCTTCCCCAGCCACGGCACCTCCTCCGGTAGATATTTATATGCCCTAAATATAGCATTGCTCTCATACGCAAAACCCATCTTCCTCATCTCCTCCAGTTCACCCTCTCCAAGAACAGCAGTATAATCGTTCAACTGCGGCACCACAAATTCCCAAACCACGTCTCCTGACTCAGTAACCTCAAGAATCCTGCCCGTGGCCGCCTCACAAACCACTACATTGCCATTGCGCAGTTTCTGCGCAGAGCCCATAAACGGTGTGAACAGCCCAATACCTCCCGTACTCCTATCCTTGTATTCCCAGACGATCTCCTTCGTCTCCCGCGCCACAACGATCGCCCGGGTGAACGGTACCGAGATCCCAGGTCTGAAGACCCCATTATCGAAAATCAACAGGTCACCCGACGCAAGCTCATGGGCACAATGTTGCTGATTGACTACCGGCTGGGTCAGATGCCAAAGCACTTCACCAGTCTCCCGACTGATAATAACCACCGAAGACGTATTTCGCATTGAGGCGATGATATTCCCATCCGAGTCAAAGGACACACTATTGATTAACGGCCAATGCTCCCGCGGATAATCCTGATGCATGCGGAATAGCTCGGGGTCGAGATGATCGATTGCACGCCAAGACCAAAGGAGCTTTGCGCCGCCTTTGCCCTCTCCCTCGAAGTCTTCCGAGGAGGATTTATTCGAGCTAGACCACGGCTCGACTAGCTTGATGCAATCCCCGTACACAATCCCACGGGGCGCCTCACTGCCTGTAATCCCACCCTGGACTTTGACAGCCTCATTCGGCGTTAGTGCTTCCAACGTTGTGTATAGGATTTTCCCGTCTGGAAGATGATGTTGGTCATGATGAGCCTTTGGATCACGGTATTCTCGGACGATTTCTCCGGACGGCGATACTTGGATCATTGCGCCGCCGCGGTATTTGGCCCACATGGGGAAGAGGTTTGGGGCATCCGGGTGCGCGCCGTTGTAGGCGAGGTTGCCGTCCGGAAGGAGTCTGGCATGTCGACCTGCGCGGTAAGGAAGAGTCCATTTGTGAACTTCTTCTCCGGTTGTTGAAATGAGGTGCGCGGTGCGGGATGTTAGGGGTGTGTAGAGGATGTAACCTGGGGAGACTTTGGGGTCGGTGCCGCGGAGGCCCAACCCGCGACGACGGAGGGTGTGTTGTTCCATTTTCCAGATTCTTTTCAGTTCTGCGATAATGGGAAGTATGCTTACTACATGATCTGAATTTTTGATTTGGAGTTTTGGCGTTTATATAACAAGGCTGTTGTGGATCCTGTATGGTCGACCGGCATGCCGCGGTATGCCGCGGCAAGATAGCCTGGGTCTACGTAACTGATATGGCGTCAATTTGACTATTATCGTGTTATCGGGATGCCGCGGTGTCTGGTGATATGAGCGATATGGGTGATTCCAGATATAACCGGGGGATGGATTAGCTGGAATGTGAGTATTTTGTTCGAAAGACTGTTGGGAGTTATTCGGTGCTGATCAAAATGGACCAAATTTCAGATACACATCGCAAGTCTTTGTCGACCATAGAAGCTGATGAGAAGGCAACCTCAACATGGAGGCAAACCCTTTCTATTGAGACAGGTGGTATTGAGCGTGTTACACCCGACCAACGACAGGAAAATGTAACCCATTTTTGGAATGCTTGCACTTTCTGGTATGAGTACACCTCGCAGACTGTGATTCGCGAACATGACTAACAGAGTCAGGTTGAGTGCGAACATGGCTGTCGCCACACTTACAACTGGAGCTCTTGGAGGGGCTATGGGTCTCAAGTTCTGGGATAGCTTCATCGTCATTCTCGTCGTTAACTTCGTCAGCGACCTTCTTCCAGCATGGACTGCGGCCTTCGGACTAACGGGACTTCGCATGACCACTTTCTCGTATGGCATATCCACCTCCATACCGGAAAATAGCTAATAGATAGTAGGCGCTATTCGTTTGGCTATTGGGGCAATATTCTCGTGGTCATCTTCTCCATGGTCGCTACCACAGGCTGGAACGCAATCAACTCTATCTCTGGCGCGGCTGTGCTGAACGCCCTGAGCGACGGACGGTGTCCCACCTGGGCCGGAGTAATCATTATCTGCACTGTGGTTTGGATACTCTGTGTTCTAGGAATCAGCTGGATCCACAAAATCGACACCTTCATCTGGATACCACCGCTAATAGTCTGGTGCGTAACTGCCGGCACAGGCGCATCGCATTTCAGTAGTTCCGAACCCAAGGAATTTAAAACTACCCAGGACAGAGCGGCTGCCATATTATCCTTCATGGCCATCATCTTCTCATTCTCGGTCTCTTGGGTCAACTGTGCCGCGGATTATAACGTCCGCATGCCGATCAACACCTCACGGGCAAGAATATTCGGCGCAACATACATCGGTATCTTCATTCCCTCTGTCCTGGTCCAAACTCTTGGTGCCGCTTTATTCAGCGGAACAATACATCACTCAGAGTGGAAATCCGCATATACAAGTGCAGGTGTAGGGGGGTTACTGAAAATGGCTCTTGAGCCAGCTGGTGGATTTGGGAAATTCCTAATGGTTCTTGCTGCGTTGAGTTCTATCCCAGTACGCAGCTCCCCAATACACTCGTGAAAGACGTTCAACTGACTGAAACACCCCATCAGAACAATATCCCAAACAACTATTCCTTCGCCCTCCACGCCCAGAACTTCGGTCCCTGGGCCCTCCGTATCCCCCGCATTGCCCTCGTCACGTTCGGGTTCGTCGTCTCCCTGGTTGTAGGCTGTTGCGCAGCCCAGTATTTCAAAGATACGCTACAGACCTTCCTTAGTGTAATCGGATACTGGACTGTCATCCATATCGTCATCGTTGCAGAAGAACACCTTGTCTTCCGTCGTGGTTGGAAGGGGTATGACCTTGACGCCTGGGACGATCCCAAGAGGATACATTTTGGGTGGTCCGCTATTGGGGCCTTCGGGGCCGGATTTGCTGGAGCTGCACTTGGGATGAAGGTAGCGTGGTATGTTGGGCCCATTGCTGGGTTGATTGGGGAAGGGGCGAATTTGGGACATGAGTTGACAGGGGCGTTTTCGGGAATAGTGTTTTTGGGGTTGAGATGGGTCGAGAGGCGTGTTTGTGGGATGTGAGTTACTATTTTATTAGGAGTTTAGGGGTTCAATTGGGGACACGGTGCACATATATTTATACTATCAATGCTATATTGGGTTCACATGCAATGGTACAAATTATGGGGGGCTTGAAAATCCCCAACTGGGCAATAAGTCCCAATTTCCATCTTCAGTCGTCTCAACACCGAGAAACTCGGGGAAATAGCTCGCCAAATCCTGTCCGAAGAAAACTTCACATTGCTCGGGAGGAAGGGGCTGTGTCACAACCGCTGGCCGCAGTCTCTGATGAACCTTCCCAATGACATGCCCGAGTGTATATGCTGCATGGCAGGGAAGACCGATTGTTTGCATCCAATTTACGAGGCCGAGTATCAGTGAGTCTAGCTCATCCAGATTATATACTTGTGCTAATTGGGCCTCATACGCGTTTAGTAACCTGCATATGATAATTGCAGCGAACGTGATCATGTGGTAGATGTGGTCGGTTAAATGGCGCGTACGGTCGTCTGCGGTGTCCATGGCAAGGCGGATAATGGCTGTGGAATGGCGGATCATTTCGGAAATGACTGATTCACGGGCTCGTGCAGTCTTACATTTGAGGCATTGATCATATAGGAGGAGGTGAGCAAAATGGAAACCCATTAGTAGGAATTGGGCGCGGGGTTGTTCTGGTCGATCAGTGGATTGAAAAACGTTGATTTAGGGGATTGGCCATACCGAGGATGAATTGCCATTCCTTCTTCCAGTCTTGCAAGCTGGCTATAGACTTCAGCAGGTCTATTGATTCGCTTGACGCGTGCTCGTAGAGGGTCCAGTAGAGATGAATCTCGGCTACCATTCGCAGTTCATAGTTCGTGGCATGGTCCGAGCCTACTATCGCTCGACACTTCGGTATCTGAGAGGCATGTATCATGGACTTTCTGCTTGTACCGACGCAATACTGCAGGTGGGCTAGACAGAGATGGTTCCAAATACACCAATTATCAAGGGTCGTTTTCGTGAGTTCCGCCGATGGGCTAGTTTTGTTGACTGCATCGAACAAAGGGCTGGATTGACAATGCTGTAAGGCAAATCCGCTTAAAAGCCAGCTATCGATGCTCAACGGAACTTGGCCCACCGTCGTAGACCATAATGAAAGGACGATAGCAGCTTGGAAGAACTCAATCGGCTGCGGCGATACAAGTAGTGCAGTTGATATCAAGGATCGAGCGCTTTGGTAGAGCTTCGGGGCCAGAGTGGTCGCCAGGTCCTCTGTCGTATGCCGGACAGCGATTAAGCAACAAGCGGAGAATAGCAGTGGTGAACGATTAACCTTGTCAAGTAAGGTCTTAGGACCACTTTCTGGATCGAACAGAACCCATCGACCATAATGCTCTAGAAAGCTATATCTGTCAGATTTGCTGCTGCGTGGGGGACCCCGTAACGTACATGGTCATGAGATTGATTGCGAGATCGGTTGATATGAGACCATCTAGTACTGATTCATTTGAGCTGGCATCTGGTGATCTTACCCCGACATCCGATGCTAGATCACGGATGACCATGACAGGTGGGACTGAGGGATAATCTGACTTTGCCGTTGTACTCGCTCCACTGTTTTGCGATAAATATCCTGAATTATTAGGGCGCTGGGGCGGAGGCATGATACTAGACGAATCCTCTCCCAAGCGCTCTAATAGCGCCCCGACCGTTCTTTCGAGTTGCTCTATTCTTCGTTATGTTAATACAGTGGTGCAATTTACAAATCCAGGGCATTGAAGCTACCTCGCATCTACATTTGTGTTGTGTGAAGTAGCATTCTCCCGTGAAGAGGTTTGCTGATGCTCAAATGAACATCTTTGCTGAAGGCGTTCGCACCGAAGGCATGGTCGCCCGCCAGTGCCCGATTCATAGCATCTTGTCTTCTGCTTTCGACAGGAAACGCACGCCCGAGAAGCGCGACCTCGATCTTGGGGCATTGGGCTTGCGTGAATCCTATGACACTAGCAGCAGCAGCAGCAGCATGAAGGTTAGGAATTAATATGCTGTGGAGAGACTCGCCATGATATGGGGAAATGGCGTCAAATCTTATCGTATCCACTGATAAAGCCTTGGCTTAGTGATCTTTCGGTCGCTATTTTTCCGTAAAAGATACATCGAAAGAAGACAAAAGTAATCGATCATAGGAATCTAGAATCACTCTGTGACTGATAGTCAATTTTTTTATTGAATGAATTTTAACATATTATTCGCATAGCATATACTCTCTGTTTAATATAAAAATGGTATCATCACGTATTCCCCGAACGCCGACCGCAGAAACGAAAATTATATAAACCCAGAAAAGCCAATACCTTATTGTCTCACATTTTGATGCACCTCGACTCTTCCACTGTTATGCCATGTAGCTAGCATAGTGCCACACTGGCCGCAGTAATGATTGTAGTCTTTCAGAGAGGACATCAGGTATGGGATACATCCCAGACAGAAACAGCAGCAAATAACGGCAGCCCATCCACTATTCCTTGTTAGCCTTTGTCCTACTCGGAAGCTCCTGAGACCATTGTACGTACTGTGTTGTGTTTCCTGACTCTGCCTCGGTTCTGGTCATCTCACGAACGCCGCAGATCGGGCAATCAACTGGAGTAGGGCCACGTTGTAAAGCATGTAACGGAGTTGCAGAGTTGTAGCCACTTGGATGGCCGCCGGCGGGATGGACATATGGCTGTGGTGCGGCCATCATGTTGGGATCATGTACTGGAGACTGGACGTGTGCATTTGGAGGAGCAATTGGCTGCGGTTGGTAAAATTGAGGCTGTTGGTCATACACGGGAACGGGGGCTGTTATGACCAGCGTTAGTGATAGGGTCGGTTGACAGTGAGGTATGAATGTTTAACCTACTGGATTGTACTTTCTCCATGGTGGAAGATGATAGGAGTACGCGTGACGTTTTCTAAGGGCTTGGAAATTGCGTAGCAATGTGGGAGGGTGGAAAGAGAGACTTAAAGAGAGACTTGTAGGAAGAGCTAGCCGACTGCCTGTCTACTTATATTGAAGTTCATTGCCGTTGCAATCCTAGGACCCTTCAATTAAACTTGGTCATAGCCGCAAACTCGACGGAGTACACATCGATACTATTTCTAGAAGCCCAATCAGACATGCGTCGGGCGTATGGTAATTTCCTATCACGAACGTCACCCCGAGTGTGGGCCATTCAGAGGGGATGTTGAACCCCACTGATAGTCATTAGAGTGAACTGTCAGAGATTGGCGTGGGACTTTACGAGGCTCAAGCAGGCTATGCCTTGTGGGTGTGGGCAATTAGACTTGTGATCAAAAGGCTCGGCTGAGGCTGTACAGAGTAACCATATTACATGACTTCTCTTAAGGCTGATCTTTTGCCGTTTTCGGATTTGGCCTGGGAAATACGAAGGCCAAGCATGTCGTCCGAACAGTGGTCAGAACGTAAATAATTTTGCTTTATGACCTATTCGTTGTTATCCCCCAAAGAATGGTCGTCAGTTCCGAGGAGTTTCATGTTGGGTCTAATACGAGTTTCGCCTGCATTGGGACAAATCCTCAAAGGCCGGGGGTCAGAAGATTGTGAATGAGGATGGGGAGCTCCTTTCTTTTTGGCCCCCGTGTGCGACCTTCTTCAATGTGGGTCTGGCTCTGATCTTCGTCCTCTTTTCCTGACTCATCTTTTCACCATACCTTGACCGGTAAGGCTCTTGAATGGGGGCGCAGTTGTACATACAGCACCCGCGTCATATTCTCGCTAGGTAGCTTCAGAGTCAACCTCTCTGCTGGACAGATGAACTGCGAGAAAGAGCCGTGAAGAAGAGCATCGCAAGGAGACTTCTCAGTGGTAAAACGAGGCTCCTAGTCAGCCACGATGCAACACATTTTAATCGTATGCAGGTGGGAGCTTGGCGTGCATCCCCCCGAAATTAATAACACCCCTATCTTTGTCATAAGAGCTGCAAAACCCTGAGCCAATGCGACCTGACTCTGGACAAGCACAGGAGATACAAGCTCAGGCCTCTTGCCTCTCATAGAGCTTTGCCAATAAGATCGTGGCTCTACTCTTCCAAAATCGAAACAAGAGCAAGTGAATTCGGATGATGTCTGCAATAAAGGAAGTTTTTTTTATGAGCTTTGTCGGACTGTCCTCATCCCCTATTGCCGGAAGTCGTTAGATGTGGGGCCAGTATGAAGGATTCTCTGGTACATGCTAGCGTCGCGGCTGCTTTGTCAAAATTGGCACAATCAGCCATAGCTTCTCAGCGGTCTAGCTACGGAGGACTCGTGGGCTTTAGGCCATACCAGTCCAGGGGAGGATTGCCGTTGGGGCCAAGACCATGCTTTAGGGCTGAGTTTCAATGCGGATTATGGGCTCATGCCTAGACCACAAGTCATATTCTTATACGGAGTACGGAGTAGCGTTGAGAAGGACCACGAACCAGATTACTACACAGTAGATCGCCAGCGACAGGTCCGAAATAGGCAACATAGATTTACCATTCGAGCACGTGTTCTAGACGTTATATAGCACCAGGGTCCCACTTTGGATCCAAAGTGTATCTCTGGAGCTGGAAATCAATTACCAACAATCACTACCCACTATAGTAGAACTACTCACATTCTAAGTAACAGATATGTTGGATTGTAGCTCGGAAGTGAATGGTCGTATCTAGTCATCTTGCTTTGCTTGCCAATTTATCTGGTAAGGTTAGGAAGCCACTATTCCATAAATACCAGAAAAGAAAATAAACCAAGTAAAGCTCTGAACATGTGGGACCTGCACGGAAAGGAGACATGACTCCTCTTCACTAAAGGCACACTATTTGTATGGTCCACTAGCCGGGCTATATTTATATTGTTTAAGAAATGGTAACTAAACCCACAGCGTAACATGCCTAGGCTACCCATCGCGGCTCCACCGGTTCTTCTAGTTTTGGTAATTTGCATAGTAAATAGTTTCTTGAATTTTTCATCAATCAACATGTATTCACAGCGGCGGGGGGGCCTGTCTAGATTATGGAAACCTGGCAAATCAGGCACGGTGATATTACTTGATAAAAGAAATATATGGAATCCCCGGGTAGCGTTGAGCCCGAGACGATGGAGTCTTTTAGCCAAGGCAGTCTAATAGAGCTCACCGGTAACAGTTATTGGCTAGATAATGTATTGACAATAGAGACAACTCTTCAGACAACACAAAAGGAGAGCATACTAACAGGATGCACTACAGATCCGGATTTGCCTTATTGGCTTGTACATGGAAAGATTTAGTAACAAAATATATATGACACAGTTTAGTCCATCAAAAAGTTATCTCTACTCTAATAACGATGGACAATGGGGAGAGCAATACATAGAGGCCGATTTAGAATAAAGGAAAAAGCTCTCGGATCAAGATACAAATAAGATATAAATATATATTCATAAGAACCGTGCCCGTATAACTACAATTACCTATTCAAGCGACCATGATAAACGGGCCAACCAGGGCGCTCCGATGCGAAGTGTACCCTAGTATAAGGCCTCAAGCCCTACTGTATGATGTATATATATCACGTCACTTGTGGGAAAGCCAGTCGCGTTAATGTTTGTTGATAGATACGAAACTATCTTGATTTCACGACAAGGCGTACGTGCTTGATTTGGGCTGAGATATTTCCTCTCTAATGGTATTTTACCGGTGGCGGGCTTTGTTGTATCACTGCCACTTTTTATTCAGAAGTAGAATTTGTGTCTGAGAGAACACAGTATTAAATATAAGTAGCACGCTTAGGCCGCATACCACTGGCTTAGGTTAATCAATGTTCCAGCAAGCAAATAGCCGTTGCGTAATCAGATAAACTGATTATCTGGTAGCTGAATAGGGTAATTTATTTAAATATTTGGGCTCATTGGTAAGTAAGCTATGTATGAACAGCTTGCTATTAACTTATAGTATCAAGGTATAGGCACCACAAAGATGGTCACATTGTCGCATTAATGTCTTGTTATTCCGGCATGTGAAAAAGCACGGCGAAGGAAGATCTCACAGGTGAGGAAGTTATGAGGAGTCTATTAATTGAGACAGAAGCTACTGGGTATGGGATTCATATGTACCACATCTCCCAGTCTCCATTCCTTCGACTATATCTCATACTTAGTAGGTTTCTTACGGTTTTCTCCAGGTTAGAACATCACAGATGTGACCTCTGAACTTTCATGCCAATGTCTATCATGCAGGGCTAAAAATGTTATAGCAGTTGTCTATTACGTTGCTAGCCTTAAACAGCTGTAGACAGGGCTGACGCTAGGTCAGATCACCAACAGAGTTTCAATACTAGCCTTTGAATGGCTGTACTCAGAATGTCTCATTGTCTATTTCTTATTACCCACACCTCTCTCTACAAGACACGAAGTTGTCCCACTTTGTCAATCCTGAAGCCTCTCGAAAAAAACAAAAATAATTATGAATATCCAATAGCCGTATATAGAAAAGGCACGCGAGCTAACTCAAAACATGCTACGACCAATCTTTAGTTGCAAGGTTATGCGTTATTATACAGCTGTAGCCGCTGGAAATTTAAACTTAAGGTTGACGACATAGGACTTGATTCGCTCGGCGTCATCCAATTTTCAAATACGGAATATCATTGGCGCATAGACTGGTAAAGTGAAAGTTATGTTGAAGCTAAACGCCGTCCTCTTGGGGAAATTGTTTATTGGTCAAGGAGGCTGAGTGGCGGAATGAATTTAAGTTCTCTGGGGAAGTGGCCTCGTGACGATTTCCCCAGGAAACTTTACTTAGGCTCTCACTAGCTGCAATCACGATAATTGCTATAAAGCAGAGTTTCGTGCCGTTTGACCGACTTGCCCCTTTTGTTCCTCTGAGACGCATTAGATGCGTTGGACACCCACAATGCCTTCCAGGCTGCCTGTCACTCCGTCCATCGCTATCGCCATCGCAGCATGTCCCGTACGGAGCCGACCTCGCTGTTTAGCTCAGGTCCCGGTCACAATGCTCTAGGAATCAGCATTGTCGTATTCATGTCCATCGCTCTCTACAACGCCCTCGAGCTAGCCGTTGTGATTCCGTTAAGCTTCCACCGGTACAGCAGTTTATATTTCTGGGCACTGATGACATCCGCTGTCCTCGGTGTAATCCCCGCAACTATCGGACCGTCTTTGCAGTTCTTCGATCTCATGCCATTGTGGTTAAGCATGCTGTTGTCAAATCTGGGGTTTATCATGATGGTTCCAAACCAGTCGGTGGTGCTTTACTCGCGGCTACATTTGGTGTCCCAAAATAAACTTATGCTTACTGTCGTGCGCTGGTTGATAATATGGAGTCTATTCATGATCGCTGTACCAACGATTGTGTTAAACGTCGGGTCGAGCTACGTGCCACAGTCGCTTCCATGGGTGCGAGGATACGAAGCGATTGAACGAATCCAAGTCACTTGGTTTGCAGTGCAGGAGTCCTTCATTTCCCTAGTATATATCTGGCACACGGGCTGGATGATTCGACTTAGCCCTACCGAAGATAAGCGGCGACACAAGATTCTATACGAACTAGTGATTATCAACATCATAGCCATCGCCATGGATGTGTCTCTGGTGGTCCTGGAGTACTTAGGGTTTTATTTCACGCAGATTATTCTCAAGGCGACCGTCTACAGCATAAAGCTGAAGCTTGAGTTCGCTGTGCTGAGCATGCTGGTCTCCCTCGTGCACCCGCCTAGGTCTGACCCACCCACGTGGGGGACGAACTGCACCGTGTCGACTTTCTATTAGCAGGTACATACCTTTTCATGTGGTGTATAATTTAGAAACCGTCTGTACAAATTTAGAATAAAAGGACTGCATATGGCTGCGGGATCCCTAGTACATACAGTCAATCATTTTTCTTTCGCGCAAATAGAGCACAGACCCCTTGGTAAGAGCGTCATGACTGCCGCCACCATCCGTGGCACTGAAATGCAGAAACCTATTACGCGACCGTTGGATATCTAATCGAGGCACTCTTTACAGCGCTGTTAATCACTCGTACTTGCTAATAATATTGTTGGAGGCGTCACAGCTACTTATTATCATAAGTTCGAATCGACATTTGACGACGCACGGGAGGCGACACACAACCTAACCGCGATTTCCAGCCAACGACGACATGTCCTGCCAATTGGACAGAGATACGGTATCGTATGACTGGAGATTTATTAGTCTTCGTCGACTATATTTCGTGGGGTAGACTATGGCACTATATCTATTCGGCCTGGACTCTAGGTCGATATATAATAAACCTCCTCTTTAGATACCAAGCTGGGGTTGCAGTTTGTGTGATATTAAAAGCTACAAATGACAGAGTGCTAGCTACTGGTCTCTTCGGCCGTCCACTTCCAGCAGATATTGAACAAAGAGGTGTAGCCCTTTCTAATATCCTTTCTTTGTGGCCATCGAGATGGAACTTAAATAGCTGGCTTGATTCCTCGGACAGCCCGTTCTACAATACACAAGAAGCTGACTTCACCGCACCACTCAAAAATAAAATATAATGTTTTCTCAAGCTTGATGGTCCATAGAGAGGTACATCTCTTCGTTGCTAATCACTTCATGTGCCCCTTACAATGCTATGTTATACGCACACGCCATCGACTCTATTTAGACTTGTCACGCTAAAGATTGAGACGCCAACTATATGAGAAGTGTTCCCAGTGGCTGGGCTTAGACGGTACAAGTCTATGGTGAATGCTATGATACGAAACCAGTGAACGTACTCCTTCTTATGCCAGCAGAGCACACGGAATATTGGTCGCGGGCGGCAAAGATCAACTGAGAATGAAATCTAAATTTCATGACCCTTAGTGCCATATAGACCAACGTGGCAGCGATGAGAGGGAACACGTGTAATGGAGGAAGATGGTAGATGATTGAATTATGGTATGGTTCGCTTTACGACTTCGCCCGCTGTTCATGGAGACACTAGGCACAGTGTGCACGACTGGGAATGGTCTGTTAACGTCTCGTTCCGATGCTCACATGATTCCCTACCTCAACTGTAGGGATCTGATGTGCCGTCCATCACAAGACGCCTGTCACCAAGTAGAGCTATAGACGCTACCACTTTTCCGTCTTCTAAAGAGCCATGATGATAGTTCACCCCATCAGCTTTCGCCTCCAGTGAGCTATCTCCATCGCTTATTGCAACGTGATAACCACGTCGTGTCATATTGTCAGAGATCAATAGGCTAGATGGATAATCATCGGGGTCTCGTCTTTTTTATGAAGCTGACAGGGAGGAGGAAAGCCCTAGTAGGTACAGTCAGCATTGCTTCATGAACTCTCGGTCTCTCCCTCAAGGCCAGGTAGACAGTATCGTTAGAATGAAAAGTGCCCTTGCACTTTTGGTGCTTCTGGGATTTCAGATAAGCAACCAAGACAGTTGTCACAGATTGATTTTGACAATAATCAACTTGAGTGACAGCCTGTACTTCTGAGATCGGCGATGTCAGGGTAAGTCAGGTATAAAATGGAGTATGCTCGGAGGACACAACAACGACAATGCCACTCCTCAAGGATAGAGCTCCCACAGTCATAAATGTCGGGGGAGGGTTGCCTCCCCGGCGTTCAAGATACCAGTAGGCCTGTACATGCCATATAATGCATTCATTTTCCAGTCAGGCCTAGCTGCAGGCTAAATGGCGACTGCTGCGTCGATGCACGCGAGATGAACGTTGAGGGAGAGATTTTTGCCCGTCAACAGGATTTCCAATATTAGAAATTGGCTGGTATTGGCACTCCGGCGAATCTAGAATTTCAAATTTTGTTTTTCGATGGGTTGCTATCAGGCGACTCTAACTTCCGGGGGCATAGATCAATAGGTGGCGGGTGGCACGATTATCCAGCATTAGAGTATTGGCCACTTCCAACAACTTAGGAACAGATGATAGTATGATAGAGGGAGAAAAGGGTATCGGGATATGCAGGAACGAGATAAAGAGTTCTAACCACAAGTGTTGGCTGGACTAACGTTCCTACAGGACGCCACGAAAGGTTGAGGCGCGAGCAACCTTAAATCTCGGCAGGCTTCCCCGAGTTATCGGAAGGGCTTCCGACCTTTTAGAAGAACAACTGAGATTATCTCTGATTTATCTTTCGATGATGTAATATTAGTTGTCTGAAATCACGCCTGTCTAATACAGTCCCTGTGGTAACATGTGTATACAGCAATAGAGTAGTGCCCACTTTTTGTTCCCCTATTCTACACTACTGACCTGAGATTGGCTGTCTTGAAATGTAGTACCTGACGTTATTCTTGTCTGACTGAGAATTGCTTGTCGAGAACCAGGATTAGTTGACCCTGCCCCTAATGAATGTGTGATACGGTGGTAGGGCTAATGATTACCACTACGGATTACATAGCACTTCTCCCCATGGACATACCTACTTTTCTCTGCTGTTTCTGCTGAAGACATAAATGTCCTTCAAGTCGAGACAATTTGCAAACATTGCATAGTGTACTATTACATACATTATGTTCGGTCCCAGGTAGACTCGTTGCAGATTGCGAGTGACGATAAACTAAACGTAATGATATCGACAGCGATTTAGGTTTGGCGAATGGCGTCGTGGCATTAGAAACTCTGGAAGAATAACAAGGCCATAGGTCATTTCGAAAACGGTACTATGATCTGTATCATGACAGAAACTACCTGGATCACTAGTCCAAAAGACCGCACGATTGGTTCTGTGTTGGATACCAGCCGCATATAGAGCCAATTGAATGAGTTTAAAACGGCTCGGGAGTATACAGATATTGAATAACTTGTAGAGGGAGAGGCCTGAATGCTATCTTGTCAAAGAGTCCAGAAGGTGCCTTGATAGTCTGCCACTTGACGATCCGTACTGGCTATAGCATACCTTTAAATCAGGTTGACGTGCAATCCACCGGTTCTACTCATATCACCGCCTTCCAAAACTATACAGATCGGCCCTTGACTATAGCTACTGAAATTATTCAAAAGATAGACCCTCAACAGCAGACCAAACCTTTGCATGACAAAGCTCGAGCTTTAAAGTGGGTAGCCGCCCCCAGACTCCACATATCAACACCCCACAGTCGTAATTGTTGAGAACCAGTGATTCCTAACAATTACATCCACATGGGCCCACATATTGACCGCTGTTTGATTATGACCGGAGATACCTCGAGGCTGGTCGACGTCATTCCCTTTAACTGTAGCTACCAGTGGACCCACCACATGTCGGTGGAGATATGACATTCTTCTATTTTAACACCTGGGGTAATACGAATATGGCGTCTTCTATTACCCTAACACAGTGTCACGCTTTCTAGAACATATCTTGCGAGCAAATATATGATGCCAGCAACTTTTTCCATGGACATCGTGTGCTTTTCCATTTTGGTTTTAGAACATCTAAATTCTCGGGAGGGGTCCCGTAGTCCCCCAGTGACTTCCTGAGATGACTCGTGGAAAAGCCAACCCTATCTCTTAAATAGAGTTGCATCTTCCGTGGCGGGGGGCGCGGAGTTCGCGAGGCCTAGCCTCCCCCGCTCGTGGCTTTTAGCGTGCCATTAGAAAACCTAAATCTGCTAGAAAGGCTCGACGTTGAGGAATGCCCTGAGTACAAGAGACCTTGATAGGAATACACAGTGGCGCTGAAGAAATTAGGTCGAGAATGGCTTGTTGGCAAGGGAAATAGTTGATATCCCAAATACTACTCGTTGGGGTTCTGGACCGGGAAGGAATTTGACTACCACGGATGGACAAATATAAGATTTTCAGGAAGTTACAACCGGCTAGACTTTGGAGACTGCGGCATACTAGTCTTAATGGGGAAATTGTCCAGGGCTTCTACACAATCCAGTGGCGAGTTCTGGCAACGTGGCTTTCTGTGCCCTTCCAATCAACTCGCATGATACACATTGGGCAGGCCACTCCCGCGAACTGTTACCTGGTAGAGTGTTTTCTCTACATATTCGCTCGTCCTGCCGGAGGTCGGACGGTTCACCACGACGTCGTATCGTATTCGTGGGGTTCCCCGCGTTCGGTAATGCGGGTTTTTATCTGGGGGATCTGCGCCACTCCATACTACCCAAAGATTCGTGACCTTATCCTACCCTACCCTTTGTAACGGGAACGCGCCCCGTACTCTGCCAGCACAGATCATGCCATCGCTCTGGCCCCCAGGCCCTTGAGAGCCTGTACTGCATCTCGAAGACAGTCCGAGGAAATAACCTAATATTAGTACCTTACAAATTCCATGGACTTTCTGTCAATAGAAAGACTCGCCCTGCATGGTGTCGACTCCAGAAGTCGAAATCCAGAACTTGAGTCTACTAAGTACTCCACCCGCAAGAACGACATGACATGACCTGTGGAGACGGCCACCCTTGTTTAATTTCGGGGGTATTTGAATTAGATAATACACTCTACTCGAGCTAAAGTGGACGGTTCCGGACGGTTTGGGTTTTAGGTTTTGGTGTTCCCCTCTCGTAATAGTAGAAAGAAAGTTAACGCGTTCCCTGGGACAGATGATAGTGCGCATTTTCCCAGTGGCAATCTAACTTTTGCCGCCATCGGCCGCTTGTCTGTGTTGACGCCCGATATGGGATAGCCGAGACTATGTGATATAAATACTTCGCATGAAACACCCTTTTCCTTTTGTTCACTTGGACACTCAATTTGAATTGTCTACCCTTCTACAGTTACAGCCACAGATGTTAAATATGTCGGAGAAAAAGCAAGACGAGATTCTTCCCCCCGAGACATACCACATCGATTATATCGAGAAAGATCAGGGTCCCGATCAAGATGCTGTTTTTGGAGAGATCACCGAAGAGGGTCCGAATTATCGCAATGTATGTGCATCCCAGGACTACATGAGATAGCATTGTGAACTAACTCTTTGATTAGGTAGGATGGCTGGGAACCACAGCCCTCATGATGAAGACCCAGATCGGTCTGGGTGTTCTTTCGATCCCGTTAGCCTTCGATACCCTCGGTCTGATCCCGGGAGTCATAGTCCTCTGCGCTATTGCTACGATTACAACATGGTCCGACTATATTGTGGGTGTCTTCAAGCTGGCGCACCGAGAGGTCTATGGGATTGACGATACGGGCGCACTCATGTTTGGGTATCCCGGTCGCGTAATATTTGGGGGGGCATTCTGCCTTTGTGAGTTTTTTCTTCCTCAAGAGTCCAGTACCCTGAGCGTTCCTAACTATCGATTAGATTGGATTTTTGTAGCTGGCTCTGGAATGCTTGGAATCTCTATCTCGCTCAATGCTGTCTCTACCCACGGCGCTTGTACGGCCATCTTCGTGGCTGTAGCCGCTGTCGCGGGCTTCATGCTTGCTAGCATTCAAACCCTAGGCCGTATCAGCTGGATCGCGTGGGTAGGCCTGTTCGGTATTCTTTCAGCGAGTAAGAGCTATCCTATCCCGGTACTGCAAATGAATAATTTCTAATGTGGCCAACAGTCTTCATCGTCACGATTGCTGTCGGAATACAGGACCGCCCATATGCCGCGCCACAAGACAGCGTCTGGGTCTCAGACTATAAGCTCTTTGCCACCCCGACCTTTACACAAGCGATCACTGCCATTTCGTCGATCGTCTTTGCCTATGCTGGTACCCCGGCCTTCTTCTCAATCGTTTCCGAGATGCGCGAACCCCGTCATTATACGCGATCCCTTGTTATTTGCCAGTCGGTGGTTACTGCGGTCTATGTTTCCATTGGCTGCGTTGTATACTATTACTGTGGATCCTATGTTGCTTCACCAGCCCTAGGCTCCGCTGGTCCGACTGTGAAGAAAGTCAGCTATGGCTTTGCGCTACCCGGTCTGATGACGACCACTCTACTTGTCATCCATGTAAGCTACAACGAAGGGAAAGAATCCAGAGAGTTCCTGATTTACTAATTTGCTCCCAGTTGCCAGCCAAGTACATTTTTGTTCGTCTCTTACAAGGCTCGAAGCACTTGACTGAGAACACTATGATCCACTGGGTGACCTGGCTCAGCTGCACTTCGGGTATCGCTCTCGTCGCATATATTATTGCCAGTGCTATTCCCGTGTTCAATGACCTGGTATCCCTGGTTGGTGCTCTCCTTGGCACAATGATGTCCTTCCAACCTATGGGCTGCATGTGGTTATATGACAACTGGAGTAAGGGTAAGATCAGTAAGTCGCCCAAGTGGATTCTAATGGTCTGCTGGAGTGGCTTTGTTATTGTGTCTGGTACCTTTTTGATGATCGGCGGTACGTACGGATCGGTTGTTTCCATCATGGACAGTTATAAGAAGTCTGGTGGGTCGGCAGCCTGGTCATGCGCTGATAACTCCAACTCGACCTGACGTTTATAAATCTCGCATACTAAACTTGTGTTTTTCGTTTAACTTCTAACCAACATGTGGCTGGCTACTGTTTATTAAAGCAAGACTTACTATATATATACATGTATATTTCTATATATTATAACAATATAGAAAGATAAAGATCTTTTGAAAATACATTACCGTCCCATGGATATGGTCATCTCAAGGCTGTACAGATTATTAGAATCAAATAAAATAACTTGACCAACATGTCCAAGACTTGTATAGAGCATAAAGTCATGTGAAGGGAATCCCATGTGATCTCACGTCATGTGTTAAGCTTTCCTCGTAATTAAGGTGGAATTCTTCTGTCAAGTAGCCTGGTTACATTTCTCATCTCTTTCCTCCTATAAACCATGGGGGACAATGCCCGCAATCCTGCCCCTACCAGGGACTCAATCCTCACATTCCGCGAAGTCACCGAAGATAACTGGCGTGCGGTAGCAAACCTGAGTCCTAAGGACGGCCAGGCAGGCAACCTCGCCGCCAACGTATGGTCTCTCTGTGAAGCCCACTACTCCGAAGACGCATGGGTACGTGCCATCTACGCCGACGCGACGCTTGTCGGCATGCTAATGATGGCGATATGGGATCCTGACGAGGCGTACTACATCTGGCGCCTCATGATTGACGGCCGATATCAGAATCTCGGGTATGGTCGTCGAGCCGTGGAATATGCGATTACACATATACGACAGCATAACCCCCGAGCAAAGCAGTTGGGGGTGATGTCAACGCCGCCGGAGGGAAAGAAAAGTGAAAACCCGTTGAAGAACGTCAAACCTGAGGATTCGCCGTATAGGTTTTACCAGAAACTCGGGTTCAAGCAGACTGCGCCACCAGATGAAGATGGGGAGATTATGATGTCGATAGAGTTGTAAATGCCCAATACCCGAAAGTCGTCATTGGGCCTGTGGCCATATTCCATATTGGATTCTAAAGACACGCACCATTGTTCTTTGATATGAAGTCCTTCCAAGTCGTATTTGGTATGTTTTCGCCAAAACCCACTGCGGACCCAGTCAAGGATTGGTTAGTCTACGTTGGTAGATTCGCTCGTCTCACGATTTTCGAGATTGGGAAATTTGCTGTCTGTCTATATATATAGATATTATAGAAAACCATTATACAAGCTCATGGGAATGATTAATATGTGTGGCAATAGGCCTATAGGTGTGGCTTTGTTTTCGATGGAAGATCGGGCGTCAGGCGGCCCAGCGCAGTGAATGGATTGCCCCAGGCACCTTCCACTTCACATGACCTGCCGTCTGCATTGTTGCTTTGTCTTCCTATCTTCCTTCGTGGTTACTCCCATGAGACTCTGTCCCTGTTTTATCTCCCACAAACTATGCCACGATCTTGCTGTCGTAATGCTAAGCAGCTGTAGCTGCGTGGTCCAATCGCCACAGCCTCCATTTTGAGGCCTCGTCCAGTGTGAGAGGGCCATCGCCCTGGTAGCAAACCCTAGGCTCATCACCATGAGTACTTTTGCCTGAGGGTTAATCGGCCACTTCTGGCCTTAATCGAGACAAAGTCATGTCTCAACAGGAGTTACGAGGCCGCCGGCCCATATTCTATCGCGTCGTCCAGATGTTGATGACGCTTTGGCGAAACTCACTCGGATTGAGAACGGTGTGTGTGACTACGTATGAGCACTTTCAGGGACGATCATTTGTATCCTAATCTAACTGATTCCGCTCTGTTAGTTATGCCCCCGATGATGGAAACTACTCAAACCTGGCGTGAACGTCTTCGCACATCTGAGACAGTTAGACCACATGACGATCCCTCTATGTTCAACATGGACATATTCCTACAACTGCGTCAGGATACAGCGATGTGTTCAGATCTTGTATCAGCCAGATGTTTGTCATGTTGTGCCTCCGGCCTCGTCCCACGTTTGATGGAATGCACATACTGGGAGGCAGGGCGAACTTTCGATTATCGAGCGACGTTGTCCAGATAGTTCCTCATCCCCACCACGGAATACGGTTGGCTCTGGAGTCGCACAATCGTTATATATTCGGTGTCCGTCACTGTGGGATGTTGAACAGGTTTCCTGGGAGCCGCAGTTGCTTAATCCTTGTGGCTGGGACAGGCATTTTCTTACCATAGGGCACTTTTATAGGTCCAACGACTTCGTATTTGGGTTGATTATAATTCAGTGAGGCGGCAATAACTGTAGCGATGAGTCATACTCCACGTTACAGTACACCAAGGCGACCAATACTCCCCTGGGAGTATATCCCTGTCGATGCTGTGTCTTGGAAATGGGTGTTTGAATTAGTTAGCACAGATTACGGGAGTCGAGCAAGTCACTATGTCGTGTATTATAGTCTTTGAGATGGCAAGTCTGAGAATATATATTCCATTTAAAGTGTAGTATAACTTGCTGAGCAGTAGGGTTCAACTTTGCTATGGGCGCATCTTGACGCAAATCATCACCAAAAATAGGAATTGATACGTCAACAACACAGCAAGGACCTGTATCTAAGAGATTAATGCGAAAGCAATGGATGCACACGTCCTATGGCACTTGTATAAATATATTAACACGCTCGGTCACTACCCCCTTGCCATAAATACGTGCTTCCAGGAACTACAATGGAGATATATGACGAGTCTGGCATGAATACTTTGACCATGCTTTGTGTTTTCTATTTTTTGACTAAGGTTGCAAGAGAAAAGTCATATAATGGTTTCATCCTGGGCATATGAAGATGTACCGACGGATTAAAAAGTCACTAAAATGGCTCTCGTCAACGGGGTTTGTTTTAAGGGTCCATTTTTCGCAGGAACAGGGATCAATATGGATAGCTACTAGTTGGCTTCGTTAATGAAGTCAATAAATGAACATAACAATCGTTCTTTCTCCCACAAGACTACTCGGGGTATTATGATCATAGATAGGCAAAATATGCCAATACAATTTGCGGCAAACACCATATTATGTAAGAACATGTTTCAATAACCCTTGCATGAGGTGAAGAGAATTATATACCAGCCAGTGACAGTAGCAGAGACGCCGAGCTAACTACATACGGCCTATTTTCCCTTAATATGATGCTTTCTGTTCATGGTTGAGCACTCCACACCTTGCCACTGGACCCAATTGTCTATCATTTTCGGAATCCTGTTCATGCTGCTTCTTCTCCTAATAGGCTCGCTTGAACCTGACCGGCCCTTCTCGACGGGCAGAGAGATATCTCTACTGGACTCATCGCCAGGTAGGTGCTGACCTATGCCTGGCCACCAGGAATAACACCACCAGGAATAACCCCGCCAGGAATAACACCACCATCCTTGCCAAGAAGACCTTTTACGGGATTGCCTTATGAAGTGGATGTCAGCCGCAGTCTCAATTCACTTGACACATAGTTGTAAATAATACGTACCGCCAGTGGGTTCCTTGGCGGGTGCCTCATCGCCAAGTTTCTGCTCTTTATGACGTGGATGTCAGTCACAATCCCGTACATTGAGCATGGGTAGGGAGTAGGGAGAGAGTGCTTACCTTCGGGTGAAGACACGATATGTCTTTTGGAGGCACCGCCACCAGCCCCCGACGGTGAACCTGATAGGTCACCTTTACCTTTACAAAAGCGGGTGTCAACCACCGTCTCGTTCAATGGCACCTGGGTGTTGGGAAGTTGGGAATACTTACCGCCAGTTAGCCCACTTATGAGGCTATTCGGCAAATCTTTGACACTCCCCAGAGGACCTGTGGGACTATCCGACGGACCTCCGTCGCCTTTGCCGTCTGGGAGGTTGGATCCCACCGGTGCCGCCACGGAAAAAGAGGCCAGCCCGAGAGCCACGATAGAAATGATGGATGAGTAACGCATCTTGGAATAATTCAGACACTAGAGAAGCGGGATTGATAGAGTGTTGAAAAAGGTTGGTTCGTGGATAAGAGGGAATTCCAGGAGAGGATGGTTGCTTAATGGATTGTTTTTCTCCGGGCAGTGGTGGAGGTACTTATAGGTTCGAATGTAGGGACCGAATGAGCATGATTGATTTTACCGGGCATTGATCTAGTCTAGATGGTTTATCGGCGTGGGATACATAGATTCCAGGGGTACAGATCATTCATGCAAATTATCGATAGTGTCGTGTAGATCTTGATCAGATCTGCCGTACCTTGCATATGGTCAGGAACCTTAATTTACAGGTCATGGTGTAGTTTAATGCTTGTTCTGGTTTGTTGATATCTCACATGCGAGCGCCTTGTACTGCCACGTTGGCCACTGCGTATTCCTACTCAGGGTGTAGCAGGTCTTTTTGCATTTGCTCAGTGTCTAAATAAATTATAAACACCACGAATATACCGTGACATCATTGTTCGGCATTCACAGTGATCATCCACAGACATGGTTCAGTGCGACAAAATGGTGCGGCCCCCGAATGTGATGTATCACATCGCTCGAATCGCGACTTTCTTGCATCCCGTTATCGTATTGTTTGACACACTTAGAAATATTACGCGGCGGAGCATTTGCCTCGCTGGTTAAATTGCATAGATAAAGGCTTATTGCACCATAGCCATCTCAAAAGCTTAGCTCACGTGTGTACGTCATGAGGTGGAGGTTATACATCGATAAAGTAAGAAACACTGCATATTGACGAAGGGTCGCGGGCCTCTTAGCTATCCAGAAGCCAATGTGTTGGCTACATGATAGGTGATGATCGACGAATAACTGATGATCACGATGCAAGGGATGGAGCTGATATAGGATATCTATGTAGGACATTATACGAAGCCCCACAATGAGGATGATATCTAATAGCCTTGCCCAGATCGGAATATTAGAGTCAACAATCGGGTATATTTGGACAGAGCCTTGCGTGGTGTTGGATATATCTCCCCCAGGGGGTGCGTTAGGCGATGACAATAATGGATGCCCGGAGTGCTCCGTAGTCATTTTGCCTCTTTTATCGACTGTACAGCCTGACCCATGCCTTGGGCACAGGACTGATAGGTAACGGCGAATACTATCACCCTTATCTTATCTTTCTCGGTGATTTTCAAACAACCAATGCTCTTGGCACAAACTACGGAGTACGCATCAGTGTTTTCCATCTTACCTCGTAATTCCAATTGGTGATATAGTAGTGTTCTGGAGTCAGGCCCTTGGTTACTGGGGTAGCTATCCACGATAGTCCTGACTAGGATAAAGCAAAAAGGACTACAAGTCGTTATTCTATGTGTCTCGAATGTCTTTGGGGTAAACCAAATAGTACAACACCAAAAATCCTCTTCGATGTAGCTAGTAAATATTCACACAGGTTAGAAATATATACAATCGAATAATGAACCTAAGCTCAATAACCTCACGTTGACTTCGCCTTCGACCCGTTACTCATATCCGGACGCACAAGGTAAAGAAACTTGAAGAAATTCACATATGCAAGCCCCGTATAAGTAACAGGAACATAGCAAGCTCCACGCCGAATCCACCACATGGCCACACTCGCCGCCCAATCCGGCGACACAATAGCCTTACCCATCTGCGACTCGAACGCAGCAGGTACAATATGACGATAAATAACGCGCGGATCATCGTATAACGCACGCGCGTAGGGCATAAACGCGCGCTTGGACGCCGAATAGCGCTGCATCTCGGGAATACCCCATGCGGGATGAATCTCGATCTCGCTGCCGACGTACCATATCTCCGGGACTGTCTTCCCAGCACGTCCCTCACCAGCCGCTTTCTGTTCCAGGAATAGCTCGATGAGACGAATGGTTGAATTGCAATTGGCATCCATTGCGTCCAAGCCCTTGGTGCCGTGTGACAGTATGAGGATATCGGCGTCTTGGAGGATCAGGCCGACACGCGAGAAATCATGGTGTGTCCAGTCCTTCCCGAAGCTTAGTTTTCGGACATCCTTTACGCCTTCTGCTAGTAGTTGTTTTTCGATTGCGCGTCCGAATGCGCCCGACCCGCCGGTGAGGACTACTCTTTTGTTCCGGACGAAGTATGCGGTGCCTGCGACCCAGTCGAAGAGTTTGACCATGGATCCCATGTACCGATCGGGGTAAACGTGGTGCAGGGCGTGGAACTCGGGGCCGACGAATAGCCAGCTGCGGTCTTTGGGCACTGTGTCGAAGGCGATGTGGTTGGAGTCTCGGCCGCTCATGGCAATTACTACCATTGTCCTTATGAATTCGAAGGCAGAGACCACGACTAGCGGCGTGGTGTCAGGGTTTCCGTGATTATCTGTGATCAAGCTGCAGGCGAAGAACCAGCCGACGATGCTTCCCAGGATCTTGCTGAGCATCTCCAACGGTAATGAAATCCAGGCATTCTGTCGAAGGTAGCGATCGTTGAATTTGAGCGAGCGATTGTAGTAAAGATGGTGGAATTGGTGACACCAGGAGAGCCATCGCAGGAACCGCCATCGTGACTTAGACCACTGGTGGAGCAGGTAATGGGCCGTATCGAAGAAAACCGAGCCGGTTATATAAAGGTAGAAAAACGACACGGCAAATGAAAGCGGAGACATGATTAACTAACAATACACTTGTGCCTCACTGGTTTCATCCTTCGAGTCATTCTGGCGATTTGATATAAATATGAGTTCTGGGATAGTAGGGCAGGCATACGAAGGTGAACGGCAGTTTCAGGGACTTCTGAGACAACAGCATCGCCACGAGGCGTAGTCGATATCAGGTTACCTAACCCCATGGTGAGGCCACTGCTCTGAGACATGCTTTCTTGGCCTTCGTGACGTGATCCACTATCGGAGACTCGAATTTGGCTCAATTTGGCCGCCCTGGGGTTTGGGACATGTGTTCACGAGCGACTTTATGCTTCGGTGTCTCTAGTAGGTACTTCTAAGCTATCTGTATAATGTAGTACTTTGGAGATATATCAAGTTATGTATGGAAAACATTGACTGAAGGTTGTGTTGAGATACCATCATATTACAATTGTCAACCAAGCATCTTCCTCGGCCAATAATGCTGTGCAAATAGTGCCAAGTTGAGTTAGGGTTCCATTGATCTGTTACCTAACAATAGTAAAATCCAGAAGACCGTTACATGGGCATGTTCACTGTGGCAGGACAAACGTTTTCCTTCCTTCTGCTGAGTCGAACCACAACGAGCGTTGAGTGGCTACAATGCAAAGAACGGAGCGACACCGAGCTGAGCCCTTCTTGGAGCAGGAATCACGGCATGAGAATTTTTTTGTTACACTCTAGTCTCTCACGCCAATTGAGAGCAGCCTACCGAAATCTTAGCGCTACGCATGCAGCCCAAGACACCAACATACCCTTCATATCCATCCAGGGGTCGAACGACTCCACTCAGTTTACATACTAAACTCGGTTAGTGCGATATATTATGAACGGAATACATATTCCATGGATAGGCGGTGACATGTACCTGACCCTGCCATGTTTGAGATTTATCCCTATATGCAGTATCCCAGGAATTTAATCGGAACCAAACATCCCATAAAACAGTTCCGATCTCCGACCAGACTTTACTGAATCAGGTAGAACCTCCAGCAGACGTGGATCTGCGAAGCGGTTGATCGTATTTTATTCCTTTTCCAGATTAGTTCATGTTTGATGTACTAAGTTGTCACACCAGGGTCCAGGAAGCCAATGCCTTAGTGGCTTTGACCTGTTTCATATCAAGAGGGAAAGCGGCTGCGTTGAACACTATCCACAAGCAACGTTTCGGATTTCCCCGTTGGGCGGAATCAGCCTTACTCCACCGGAGTGCTAGTTTCTAGAATGGTGATTTCTCTAGCGTCATTGCTTGATCTTGGGGTTAATTTGGTCGTTGCACGTCAATCTTTGGGGCGTTAAGGTACCTGCAGGAATTGATCCAGGTGTAACAAGTCCTGAACCGACGGCCAGAGTAAGGGGTTACCTAGAATTAGCCCTCGGGATTAGATCTGAGAAATCTCGGCGGCTTCTTTCACAACCCACGAAGCGAGAAACCAGTAAAATCCAAAGGTGGAATAGTATGGCCCACAAAACGCTTAAATGTGGAGCCAAGCTTAAAAATAAGTTCTGTTCAACGGGACGCCATTCGGCCTATCGGAGACTCAACCCTTTTCTTCAGCCCTAAACACGCCGTGGCTGTGCATACGAATACGAATGCGGATTGGACAATAGCTGCCTACCCACAAGGAAGATTTCTCTTCAGTAGGGGGGTGGCTGTGATGTGACGGGCATACATGAAGTGAAGGTTGTGATAATAATGATAAGATGGATAGGGGCGTAGACCAGACACGAAATGTGGGTATCTGTTACTCAATCTGTGTTAAATAGCGCCCTAAAAGGGCGAAGAGGTGGGATTGAAGGATCTATAATACGAAGCCTTATAGCTTCCGAATGTCTATGACAAAGGCGGCTTGGTGCAGGATCGCTTTCCTTGGCGGAATGGCCAGAGATCAACTCAATGACTGCCTATAATGAAAGGCAGCAATTGCTTGTAGGGCCCTTAGACTGCCCAGATGTTACATCCCCGATTTATCTGCTCATTGCTAGATATTCTATTTTGCTTCGCATTTACGTAGCGTAGTTATGGCTTGTCTGTGCGCAAGTTACCAGACTGTGCCATTGCTAACCGCTGGTGAACGAAAAAGCACGAATACGAGATGATATCTTTGGTTGTCATAAAGTGGATGCTATATCTGGCACTAGTGAATATACACTCTCAGAGTACGGTGTGCAAGGCTTCCATATTTTCCAACTCCGACAAATAGTACCATTTCAATAGATGAAAGGGCGTTTCATTGTTCGCTACCCTAGTACTCGCCGCTCCAGTTTATGATTGAGTGATGGAACCCTATGATTTAAGTGGCCGAATCACACCCTCCACCGTTAGATTTACCGGGCTTTCACCACATTCTAAACTACACAATATTTCTCTTCTACATAAATATCTGGTCAACACCTAGAGATGTATAGCCATGTCACATCTTGATTGGTATCGTTACTCTATATGACCAGAGCTTTCGTGCACGTTCGGCATATTCCCAAGAATATGCTTTGGTTCAATTTGTGCTGAGATCCATATTGTGAGGTCGATAGTCCTCTGAAGAACCAATAAGAAAAGACACGTGCTAAATTTATCGGTCCCTAAACCAGACCAATGCTGCCATTTAGCCCTGCCTCCCCCTAACCTGATAGCTCTTCAGTTTGAGGAATGGATCGAATGCCTTTGGCCCTAGGGTATACACCATGCCTGAGTTCTTCCACCTGGTCCATGCCAGATCCTGTATGCGTTTCTTACTTACTTGACTTGTATATATATGTATTACAGTTATACTCCTAGGGTTTGGATAGTCGTAGCGATTGATAAACACTTTTCCTGCATCCAGTAGCTTGAGGAGCCTTTCACCAGCCGCGAGATCTTGAGTCCACACACTGGCAGTTAAGCCGTAGTTGTTGTCGTTCATCAATTGCACATCTTCTTCGTCCGAGGGTACTCGCATAATAGGGAGCACTGGTCCAGTTGTCTCCGCTTTCATGACGACCATATCGTGGTTCACTTGTGTTAAAATCGTTGGCGCCACATACTTACCCTCTTCTGGGTGGTGGGGGGTTGTTGGTAAAAGTTGGATTGGGACGCAAAGCATTGACGGCGGCCTTAGCCAAAGCTTCTTCAATTTGGGAGTTAACCGACTTCTGAGCGGCGCGTGAGATGGCCGGGCCGGGGTTTACCATCTTGTCCACTGGATCTCGAAGTTTATATCTGCAGCTTCGTCAGCATCAAAAACTCATACTTAGTCGGTGTGGGATGGGAAATACTGCCTGGGCCAACTCCTTCTATACCTCAGCCACAAAGCCATCATGGATGTCGGTGTGCACGTAAACACGTTCCACAGCGCAGCAGCTTTGACCTGCATTGAACACTGCATTGTCCACCAGTTGCTCCGCAACTTATCGTAGATCTACGTCCGGCCTTACTGGGCGGGGTTGTTTCCACCCAGCTCTAGGTTAACTCGGACGAAGCGGCTCGCGGTCGCTTCGCGTATCAACCGCCCACCCTGTATTGAGCCAGTTAAGGCAACCAGATTGACGTCTGGAATTTCACTAACTCTTTCAAGGAGTCCATACCCCCTGAATTAATGACCTCCAGGACAGCTGGTGGGAGCCCGGCTTCGTCAAATATCTCTTGAATACGGTCGCAACCAACAGGGTCTGTGGTGACAGTTTCATTATAACTGAACTTCCGGCGAGCAAGGCGGGGATTAAGGAGTTGACTATAATCAAGTACGGGAACTAGAAGATCAGCATCGATTGGATCTATGAATTGAAGAAACTCAGGCCGTCACTCACACTCTACGCAAAGAGAATAAGGGTCGGACCGGTAAGTTCTTTCTCGATCCACCGGTTGATGCCAGCTTCCGGCTGTCCTGGTAATGGCTAGAAAGCATCCTCCGCAATCTTCCAAATCTAGTCGGCGCGCTCTTGCATCGTTTCTGCCTCCTTGGCGCCAAAGGCACTTGGTCGGCCGATTTGAAGGGTCAATTCCTCTCCGGGAGTCTGCTTGCGTTCTTGACTCCATGCCAACGCTTTAGTCACAATCTCCTTTCGCTGCCCAAAGGGCATGTTCCGGAAAGTAAGAAAGGCTTTGGCTGTCACCCGACAAATATTCTCGGCCTCTGGGGTGGTGGTTTCATCTCGCTCGCAGACGACCGCGTTCGTTGATGGGGAAATGGTGCTCAGCTTTTGTACCATTGTTTGTTTCCTTGCTTCGTTCGATGGACGGCTAATGGTGTGTGATATTGGTCCAAGCATGCCATTCGTAGTCTCCGAAGACATGGTAAGGAAACAGACAATATCATAATTACAGCGAATATGGTCGCCCTTGTAGGCACAGCCACGCCGCAGGCGGCCTATACGGCTAGTAAGGGAGCAGTGCTCGTGTTTAACTCGTGAGCTCGCTATTGTCAGACGCCGGCGGCCCCCAAACACGGACTGGGCTATTTAAGGGCCGAGCGTTGATTATTCTCGCAAGTTGCGGGTGCGTAATCGCTTCTCACACATGGCAGACG
Source organism: Aspergillus tamarii (assembly GCA_030556085.1). Classification (NCBI taxonomy): domain Eukaryota; kingdom Fungi; phylum Ascomycota; class Eurotiomycetes; order Eurotiales; family Aspergillaceae; genus Aspergillus; species Aspergillus tamarii. The sequence continues at coordinate 2,101,830 of JARVTJ010000006.1, forward strand.
CGCCTGTGCTGGTCCTTCGCACGAGATAACGGGCTTTCCCGGATCGAAGTACGTTTCCTAATTTCATCCAACCCTATTGGCGCCGGTCTGTAGTCATGTGGCTAGGACACTGTTAGTGTTCTCAGGCGTGTATATCTGGGATAATACACCACATTTAACAGCATGGTCAGTGCCGCTATGGTTCTTCCGTACGCTTCGTACAGTAGCCCAGTTATTTGTCTCTTGGTCAGAGGGTGGTCTATATTCAACCTGGGCCATTTTGGCTCGGGGTGGTTGAACACTATTGCAATTACGTTTTGCTCGCTTTGCTGCTGGTTAGTCTTGTGGTGAGTATGCCTTTGGCCTTTATTCTATACGCTCCTCTCCTCCGTTTTCTTTTCGCCTTTTCTTCTTTGTTTGTTCCTTTTTTGATATCTTTTTCTCTCTCTTGTATTCATCCCCCTCTTTCCCTCTTGTTTGTGTCCTAAATAGACCAACATAGTACAGATGTACTCATTCCCCCCTGCCTACCCAGACACAGACAACAATATGAACTACGTGTGCGTTGTGTATTTCGCCACCTTAACTATTTTCCTCCCGTGGAGGATGCTACTCGCTAGGAAGAATTTCACATTGCATTAATCAACATCCGCACTGTTTCTCGTAGGCTTTCCCCTCATGAGAAGATTTGATATGATGGAAACATAGTACCACCATAGGAATTGACGGGTTAGCTTGAGATTACTGGCACTCAAGCAAATTAGCCACGCGCCTATCAAACTTCCTGAGACTGTTGTCAATGGTGCCGCCATGCTTTTAAACCCCCGGAGAATGTATTCGGCAAATATTACAGTAATATGTAGGTAGGTAGGTAAGTTGAGCTGCCCTGGAAATGATGTACATCTAAGTCCGATATCGAAGGGTATATAGCTAGCTATTCAGGTATGGTAGGTTACGCTAATATATCATCCAAAGGTTGATGGTGACGGATTGATCTTCTGAGCATTATATACGATTCAAATCATATAGATCCTCGCTTAAAAGATCCCACCTATTTTGCGCCAAGATGCTATGCAAGAAAAGCGGCCATCAAATAAGCACAAGCAGCCAAGTTTATACAGGACCACAGGTGAATGCGCCATGAACCTTGCCGGTCCGGTAATTATTCCTCTGTTCATAATAATGTCAGTACATGCGCGACGCTCCACATTCCAAGGAGGTGTCGGGTAACTTACTATATCCTGGATACTGGAATATAGGCCACAGACCAACACAGCCACACCAAACATAAACACCAACGTGTTGGCGATACTACGAAGTAGGTTCTCCTTGGAGTACCACTTTCCCTTCCGGAGGAACATGAACCACATGACTGGAGGCAGGTAGAAAGAAAACCCAGATGTGAAAAGCGATGAGACGATAGATAACAAGTCTGAGAAGAAAGGGATGGCTTCCGCAATGACCCATGCTATTACCGTGATAACGCTGATAAGGGTAAGCCACGTAATCCAACCTCCTATTGTATTGATATATCTCGTGACGCTGTTGACATATATCCGTTGATGGATTAAGCGACCCGCGACGATGGTGTTGATGGCGCCCGAGATAAAGATAACAGGAAGTGCTATGCCAAATGCAATCTTGCTAACTAGCGGGCCGGCCGATAGAAGCGCGGGGGACTGGACGTCTGGTCCGACGAAGGCATAGATGGTTGCGCCTGTAATGGTGTAAATGGCTATTTGAAGGAGGCCGAGAGCCCAGATTGACTTCTTGTAGTCTTTGGGGGTATGCATTTCGTCCATGAAGGAGAATTGGGTGGTGGCAAAGGAATAGGCAAATACAATGTTGCTAATAGCTATGAACCCTTCGGCAAAGGACGGATCTCCCTGAGACAGCGGGGACCAGTTCACTGCTGACAGTCCACCTGGTGCATCCGACGATCTGATTCCTGTCGCTATAATTGTAATGCCGATTGCGGCAAGGATGGACGCGAAATCGACATATCCAAGCCAGGCCATATCGGCAAAGGACGAGGGGATGGACAACAATAGAAGGATGATGGCAGATACACCACCAAACAGAAGAGAGCATATATCGCTTCCAGTGATGTGACGGAAGGCAATGGTGCCCGTTAAGCAGTGCGATGCCGTTACAAAAACGGTTGACAGGACCAGCATCACTGTGAGTACTTCATATCCAAAACGTCCTGCCATCAAAGTCCCAACATCTCCATAATGGCGTATGGATGGGTGGGCTAATTTCACTTCGCCAATAATATACGACGTGTATATCGCAAGCATACCAATTGTAACCGTGCAGATCACGCCCGCGACCATCCCAAGGGTAGCAAACGCTGAGGGGAGGGACAAGGCTCCCAATGCAATCGCTTCAATGATTAGTAGGACGGTGAGCTGTACCCATCCCACCCGATGGTATTTTATTTCACCAGCTTCGATGATCTGTTGCTCCGCATCATTGATTTCCTTGGTGATTTTGCCATGAGAAAATGAAGCTTCAGAGGTGGGAGAGTCCGGCCACTCGAGCTTTTCCTTGTGTGTGCTGGTGCGGTCCGCCTCATGCCCTGTGACAGCGTCTGTTATCTCGTCCTGGTTCCTCATGCTGTCAAGAAATGTTTAAACGTTGAATACATGGGAAGGAAAAAGGAGGAATTGCACATAAATTGCAACCCAACAGATCGAAATTCAAAGCCCTGACGGACGAGTCGCTATTTGACGGTAGCATTGAATTATCACGCGCAAACCAGGACACAGTCACACGGAGACCTCCGGGGCTGTTTCATTTTTGGCATCAAATACCGTGCCCCATCCGCCGTATGCAAGAAAGCCCTTGCATAGGTAGCATTGGCCTCGATTAATGTCTGGAGGCCTTCGAAATGACGTATCAGACTCCGGAGATCCATGAGATTGAGCTCATTCTCCGCATCCGGGGTTCGTTCCAACGCCTTAATCAGCGCGGTTCGCCATCTGATTGGAATTCAACCGGATATGATAAATAGCGGACCGACCCACCATCTAACCAGGCCTGACCTAGTGTGCATTCCTGTCCATTATCCGCGCCTGCAACCGGCCTGGCTCGAGATCTGGTGTGCACAGAAACACTTTTATGGGAAGCTTTGAACTTTCACATAAGCTCGTGGTAGATAGGAATTCTATTGTCGTCCTCTTCGGCATTTCTTGGGTTAAGCTCGCCACCCCTTGCTGAATCTATGCAGCCACAGTAGCCCGAGGAATTCTAGCCCGAGTCACCGACACAATATGGTAGTACATCTTCCAACTATACCAATGCGGGTGGTACTAGAATTGCCTACGGGGCACACCCGTGCGGATGCTGACCCAATGGTACCCGATCCGCCGCGGATAGTGAACCGCCAATCTGCATCCGCACTGCGGTGAGTTCCGCGCGGAATTGCAACGATGAGCTGTGATAAACAAGGTTTATCAACAGTAAGTTTCACTAACGACGGCTATTAACCATGTTACCAATTCGAGATAAAGCTTCCTGTGGTGCGCGGTGGTATCGAGACCCTCCAGGATTCCGATGCGGGGAAGGAGTTTCAGCATGAGCTAATGTTATCTTCTCGGACCAAGTCCGCTCAACATATCCCCTCATGTCGACGATTATCCAGCTTACGCACTTTGTCTATCTCACTACACATAGACATAGATCATTGCCGACAAAATAGGGTCAAATAAGAGCGATCGTTACCGTATCAGAATGAAAAGCTGACGGCGACACGTATCTCTCAACTTTATGTCTGAACTTTGACACCGCGCGGTTGGCACTAGCTTCAGTCAGCCACGTTCACCCCAACCCCCTTACGTATACTCCATAAACACCGACTTTTCCGCAACTGACTCCTTGGTCAGATCTAACTATATGTGTGACTTCGGTGATCTATGTCCCTTACTTCCGACCTACACGTGGTCAAAGAAAGCTCAGCACGCTTTGCCGTCAAGCCCCTTGCATTAGCGATACGAAAGTCTGCTTCCCGATAGCCATGAAAGCTTTTTCCTCGTATCTATTTTAGACGTCCTATCAATTCTTCGCAGTAAATTGTGCTTCCATTGCAAAAACCCCATGACGCTAGCCACCGCCAAAGCGAGCTGGAGTAACTGAGATAAACGTGCCTTTTGGGAACCTGCCACGCTGCCTAAGCCTGGATTTCTTTGTAATACTCGTTGAGCTGCCTGGGGTGCTGAGGGTTCAGCAAGAAACCGCTTCCATTGATTGAATCGTGGTATTCATCACTGTTGGTCGTAGGCCATCATGCGAGGAGGATACATAGGCCTCGGCTAAGTGGGCCCCAGCCGTGAGATAACCCAACTTTCCATAAAGAACCAATTGTAAAAGTATATCAACTTCCCAAGAGGATGGCTTAAATTGGCTACGAACAAACATCTATCTATGTATATATATGCTAGTCTGAGGGGCTCTCCTGATGCCGGACTGCGCACTAAGGCCCACTCTCATGGTTTCAATTACCGAGATGGAGACATCATCCCTCAGGTAGATCAGGAGCTTATCGTATATTTGCCTGCGCTGCTTTTACATGGTGATGATATCTGGGTGTAGTCGCTGGAACTAACTCGAAATTGTTTAATTGGATATCGTTTTAACACGTCCTTGTATATCTTCCCATCATGAACATAACCAGTGATCATCGATACAATGACTATAGGCGAAGCTCTAAGCCGCCATTTCGAACTTGTTAATTTATTCAAAAGCACTACGCATGAATGTTATATTGAAACTGAAATGTTAATGAAGCACGAACACAATGATCCATAAATATGAGCCCCTCCGGTTAACACCGTCGACGATCCATGAATCTCCTAATTTCGACGTGAAAAGCTCATCCTTTTTCAGTAAATGGAGCCAACTATCTTCACCAGAAGACGTTCGCAGAAAGGCTGAAGCCCGACATCTCACTGGAGTAGATCCTGACGATAGAAAAGTCTACTCAGCGACCGCGCCCATCGTGAGACCACCGCCCATAATATCCGAAGAGTTAAAACTATTTGTTAAATAAGGAAGCACCGTAAATATCTCAGAGGGTCAATGTCTGTGTACGGTCAGGCGATTTCTTCCAGATGATGTCCCAGTTCCTGAGGTATACGGGCGGCGTATAGATGGAGACGAGACATTCATCTACATGGAATACATGGAAGGACTAACTCTCGAGAGGATATGAGATATGAGATATGATGGAACCAGACGACCGGGTTTCCATATGCGGCGAGCTTCGAACGTTTTGTAATAATTTACATCAACTGGAGCAGGACCCGGCCGATCCATTCATAGGTAAGATATCTCTTCTAATCCCTGAATCATTCTAGCCTATACCTCTAACTATCGATACTTCAGGCATAATAGCACGCCAGCCTCTTTATGATAGAGCATTCCATATCAACTACATGTCAGAAACCGGACCATTCGCTACTGTTCGTGAATTTCGCGACTGGTTTACGTTTCAACATCGAAGACGAATGTCGGATCCATACTCAGTCCCTGTCGAACCATTTCGCCATGAATTACCCGATGACAGTACGATCAGTTTTACTCATGGCGATCTCCACCGAAGTAATATTGTTGTAACACATGGTCGTCCATATCATATTCTGGCGATTGTCGATAGGGAGCAGTCGGCATGGCGAACTGCCTACTGGGAGGCCCGCAAAGCACAGTATACTACTGACAGGTGTGAAGAGTGGTCTATTCTGTATTTGCCGATGGGTTTGGATCAGTATACAAGCGCTTGGAATCCATGGGACTATTATATCATGGCTATGGGATGCTAGACTGCATGCACAATGCACTAGCGCGGTGGGATAATGCCATGATACTTCAAGTATAGAGCAAGCAATCGGTCGTCGATTGAAGATTGGAATGGTAGTATGATATTTTAGCATGTATATATTGTTTACAAGATCAAGAAAATAAATGCACTACAATTTTAACGTCACGCTATTGTATGACCGTTTAATGCTCGTATACTAACATCATAGCTAGTGCAGATTATAGTCAATTTTAAGGACCAGGTAGGCAGGAGGATATAAGATCATGTGGGCTTCCCAGTCCAAGTTGCTATTACATCAAAAGTTATCATTATCCATGGCTTATCGTACACATCACAGATGTAATAATTGCACTTACATGGATGACATATCTCGAGATTCCCTTCTGGTTTTCATTTTTCACACCATCCTCTTCCTGTAACATCACTGAGCACCAAGCTTACATCAAATAGCCCTATTTTACAGCTTAGCAAGCTTATGTGTTGGAATGGATCCTCTTACTGAACTTGAGAACCTAGCCATCGAGGCTGAAAACGAGATTGAGAACGAGAACAACACCCTCATAAATGGACTGATCAATACCCACAGACCGACTACTCAACTAAAGCCACAGAAACGTGACTATACAACGACATATCTCGTAAAACTCGAAGGGCCACTAGCCAGTCCTTCACATATACAAGAGATCGCAGGGCTACTAGAACCACCGCGTCTAAAAACAGGTGGAGAATTTGGTAAAGCCGCATTCTGTCTTATCAAGGGCACTACAAGGCTGGCAATACTCTCAGCATTATCCAACACCACACAGAGACCAACCTTTATTCGAGTCAATATGGCAGGCAAGGACCTCTCCAACTACAGCATGTCACCATACCTTGGCTCCGATATTGACCCCACACTTCCTCATCATCGAGCTACAAATATGATCAAATATTCCTGCCTACTTAGAACCAGTACCCAGTTTGGTACTTCTTTTATGGGACGCTCGCTGATCCCGAGAAGCTTGCACAACAAATATCTCTCCCTAGGCTGCCTGTTCTTCGGAGGGCCATGGTGAAAGGTGGTATAATTAAGACGTGGGGTGGAAAATATAACGCTCTTATAGATGGGCCCTCGTCCTCTATTGTTCATGGGTGGGCATACGAAGTCGGCTGTGAGGAGAAAGAACAACTCCGGTACTATGAGACTGATCACTATGGGGTTGTGAGGTGCGAAATACATATGATGGATAGTGGAAGTATCGTTAAGGGTTCTTACCTTCAGATTTATTGACAATTGATAATGGGTATGAGTGAATATCAACACCAAGCTTACTAGACGACTAAGGTGTGTTAACGAATCCACCGGGACCTTTACACATAATGCTAATAGCGATGCACCAAGTATAACGATATAATTGCAGTGGATTATTTGAATTATCTGTTCGATTTCGACTATTTAGATTGCTAAAAATGTGGAGATTTTACTCCAGTCATTAGCAACCAGGATCGACTTAGTATGCAGCTTAATTCTTTACCCTTTTAGGCCACAATAACTACCTGGCCTTGGATATATCAATTGCCTAAATTGTACCTCGAGTGCTGTGTTGACGAATGAACATTTATAGAAGTCACCCAAGTACCCTTTTCACTACCAATGCTGTCCGTTCAACGATCAAGTCGATATCCTCCTTGGTAGCATTGTACGGCGGCGCAATCTGGATAATATCGCCATTCTTTCCATCAGCAACCCCGGCACCAGGAATAAAGGAAATGGAGTACTCTGACAGCCCGGTCTTGTGGATAAGAGGCGCAATTTTCTGCTCGGCCATGAAAGGCTCTTTCGACACTTTGTCCTTGACAAACTCGATCTACGCATGATATTAGCAAGTGTTTGCCGACACCAGTGACATCCACATCACTTGAATTATGAAGGTTAATACTCACACCCCAGAAAAAGCCACGACCGCGGATATCGCCTACATGTTTGTGGTCGCCAAGCTGTTCTTTCAGACGATTGCCCAGATACTCACCCAAGCTCCGGACGTTCTGAAGCAAGTTTTCTTCTTTGATGATTTTCTGAACCTCATAGGCCGCTGCGCATGCTACTGGATGGCCCTGATATGTCTGGCTGTGTATAAATCCGCCGGACCCTTTGTTCAGAGCCTCAACGACCCTCTTGTTGACCAGCAGAGCCCCAATTGGAGCGTAGCCACCTCCCAAACCCTTTGCGACTGTCTGGAGATCAGGCACAACGCCTTCTTGTTCCCATGCGTGGAGTGTGCCACAACGGCCCATTCCGCTCATTACTTCATCGAGGATGAACAACGCTCCGTGGCGATCGCAGACCTTCTTCATCGCCTGATGATAGCCCGGAACTGGAGGAACGCAGCCTAGTGTCTGTGATGTATGTGTTAGATAATCGAACAAAACACTGAGATGAAAACCCACTGTTCCTGACACAGTTTCTGCAACAAATGCGCACACATTGCTTGGCCCCACGGCCTGGAATTCATCCTCCAATTCTTGTGCCAGTCGAGTGACATAATCTTCGTCGGTTTCTCCCACACTTTTCCCTCTGTATGCGTAACATGGAGACACGTGGGAAACATTAGTAGTTAGTATTGGCGCATAAGGTGCCCTACGCCCAGCATGTCCTCCCAACGAAAGAGATCCAAGAGTGTTCCCATGATAGCTCTGCCGACGGGCGATAAATCGGGTTCTGGAAGGTTCCGGATTTGGCAGTTCGAGGAAGTACTGACGCGCCATTTTCAACGCAGCCTCAATCGCTTCGGTACCTAATAGCCTTATGAGCTACATGTTCCGCTAGCTTGAATGATCCAGAATGACATACCAGAGCTGACAATGAAAGCTTTAGACAGCTGATTCTGTGTCGATTCAGATAACAACGTGGCCAACTTTTCTGACGCCTTACTCGTAAAGAATGGAGCGTAAATATAGCTGAAGCTTTGTAGCTGACGCATCATAGCATTATTGACACGGGAGTTGTTGTGGCCGATACATGCTACTGCAGCCCCACCACTGGCGTCGAGAATCTCCCGTCCACCCTCCGCAATCAGGTAGTTTCCATTGCTGCCTACTATTGTTGGGGGCTTCGTGTCCAGTTTTGAGTGAAGGATAGCACTCTTATCTCTTCTCGTTAGGTTAATAGATGTGGGATTTTGTTCGCCGTCGCGCCCCTTCTCTGCCTGCACCGGCGTCTGTCTTCCGGCAGATAGGGAAAAGCGGCGAATGGAGATGCACCCTTTCCGTGCTCGTGTTGCATCGGACAGCGACCGGGTCACTGTAGAACGCATGATTATTCTAATAATATCCAAGATGATCGAAGGTGAACTGAACCAAAGCGAAGTCGACCCCGAGCCAGGATGTTCATATAGTAGTCACTTGGACCTAGGGTATTATCAGGCGAGTCGGCCGATTAGCCACATATATGGGTCACTTAACGGGCATACTGTACCTCTTAGATTCAACATGTGTTGGGGAAGGCATGCCTTTTTCTGGTTATCAAAGTCCCTTGCGGGTCCGATTTGTTGGATCGCCGAAAGGGTCGCAGATACACGAAAGATCAGAAGAGTCGGATAGGCTCCTTCTTCCGAGCTTCCGAGTTCACTTCAAAAGATTTAATCATCGTCTCCGCACTCGCTCCCTCCGCCTTCCTAGCCGGGCTTGCTAAGAATCAACTACGCGACGATCATATTCCCCACCTTGTATGAGCTGTTCATACGAGTAAGCTTGCTTAGGGTGCTCGGGTTCCTTATCCGACAGTTTCCCCTCATCAGACATGGTCGCCTTCACAACCGTTGACTTTTATGTCATATATTCAATACAATCTTGACGCAGAGTTTCCCTCATTATGCTTCTATTCAAGCGGTAAGGTGCATAAGTCCAAAATTCTATCATGCTTCTAATTAGACATTAAGTGGTGGTAATAATACAATCGTGATCGTGATCTCGTACACTGCGACGAAGTGGCTGCTTGACCTCCTGTGAAGCAGAGATTTCACCTGTTATAGACGCCTCAATCATTGCCACTCCCACACAGGCCTTGTGGCTGATACTGGTGGAGCTCCAGAGCGTTGTTCATGGCAACGATAGGTCGGCCATAGTCGTGTCGCGGAATTTGGCGGCGGGACATAGGTATACTAGGTCCTTGTCAGGATGTCCACGGTACATAGACATATCCGAAGTGCCTACCGCCTGCATAAGAATTCCCTCCCGGTATAGCCCTGTCTCAAGAATGATCTCGGGATGTACGAAAGTGGAACGACTAGGCCTTCGGTCATTCAATGGGGACGACGTACGGCAGGGTTCGGCTCGTTCGAGTTCTAAGAAAGAACCGAAATGGTTAGCACCAAGGAATGACCTGCAGGAGATATGAGAATAGCTGACTATCACTGAGGCACCGCTTATGTCTTCGTCTAATGTACTTCCAGATGAGTAACAATGATGAAGGAGCTGTTACAAGCAGGGTAATGAATGCGATAATAGTTTCTGGAGACCACGCCATTGTCAATGCTATAGTAAATCTGTAGGTCACAACCGTCCTTACAGTACCTTATATATAGGATAGACTGGGCTAACACACTCAGACCCATTTTTGACAAGCATCCAACGTAGTACAAAGACTCTGTCTGCCAACGCCATCTCAAGGGGTAATTGGGACGAGAGCAACCCAAGTCCCAACCACGTCTATGGTTCCTGCCGTTACCATTTTGTCATTTTTAAATTGTTTCAGACCATTCCCGATTCATGCATTTCCTGCATGTTACCGTAGTCGCTAAACCAGGAATGCTTCAACTGATTAGGTAGATAAAGACCAAAATGGCAGTACCCTACTAGTACTTTCAGATCCACTCCTGCAGAACGATGCCCGAGTGTGAGAAAAGCAAAAAAAAAAAGGAATGATTTAGATAGGGAAACAAGAAGAGAAACAACCTCGTGCATCAAGGCTGCAGGTTGACTCTTGTTGGTTTGGGTCGTGCATAAAGATACCATTCTAGGAGGCCAGGCAACGTGACGTAGGCTACTGCACGGTAACTCAATAGATCAGTCATTCTCTATGCAGCAGCGCCCGCCTACTAATGCGACTTTTGACAATTGTGGCGGTGCTCTGGTGTCTACCCTCCAATTGATGGCTCGCATTTCAAGAAGCAAATAACGTGAAGAGCTCCGACAGCGAGAATCCCTGGCATCTCAAATTCTTTCCCTTGTTTGATACTATCATCCTTCCAACTACGAAGTCATCGAGATCGAGTTGCCTGGAGATAAAATTACCTGTGATCCACAGGCAAACATACTAATATAGGCAGATATAGGGCGACGGATGTTAACAACGTCGAGGTTCCTAGTGGCAGATAGCAGAGGTTTCTTCATCCAATAGAGTTGTCTGCCTCCAGGCTCCACCTGTCCTTGGCGTCGAGACTGGGAGCCGATACGAGAGGGAAATTGCTGCACGGACTAGGCCATATAGGACTGACCTTCTGGCATACATATGCACGGAATACACCTAGTGTCTCGCTGTCAGCCAGTGTTTCGGGTGTTATTCTATGTCTCGCAACACACGTGAACATACTCGCCCGTGACCTGGTTGCACAGGTACATGTCAAGTGGAAGAAGGTGGCGATTTCCAGTCCTGTCATGTCTGTTGTACTGCACATCAGCTTTGTCTATCTCAAAGGCTGAAGCTAAACGCGCCATAAACGCGTTTGGCCCTTGAGAACCATATTTTTGAAAAACACAAGATAGAATAAAATATAGCATAACATACAGATATTCAGCTGCCTTTTCTGGCCCGAATTCTAGCATTCGGAATTCCTTGAATTGAGAAAGACTTTTGGTTCGTGCAGCCAATAAGCCCTCTTCCAACCTTCCCGCCATCGGCCAACTTCGTGGAAGCACACGATTAGCCCATGATTATCCCTCCATGAATGTTTTATTTACGTAAAGACATGCAAAGATGGCTTACCGTTAGATCCGCTGCTGGGAAAACCATAAGTTTGGCTCGACACCCTCAGTCGTGGGTGGTAAACGTCGAAAGTTTATTCGCTGTTTTTACTGAATTGGCGGTGCAACGTGAGACCCACCTCCTAGGTCTCTTAAAGCCAATGTTCGCTCGTAAAAGCATTTAGGACGCTGCATTTCCCTTCCTCAGTTCCTTGTTCAGTATCGGCATAGCCCTCGGGGCATAGAAGTGATATCCGAAGACCCACATTACCCTTCTTGATCTTTCATTTACCCAAATGGACGGGTCTTCACTTTCTTATTCACTATTCACGATACTGGCAGAGAACCTAGGATGGGTGGGAACCGTGGGATACCCGTTAACCCCCTGCCATGTCTGAAATAGGCCTGCCCTGCTCAGCTCCCAGGTTTTGGATGAGCACCTCACCCGGTTCTGGGCATCCCTTCGTCAAACCGTAGACACTGAAAGACTTTTTGGTAACTTGGGAATTGTCTCCATTCACATCGTGGTTCATCTTTATCAAACAGGGAGAGTGGACCTCATTGATTATCCAAGAGCACAACCACAATTACTATCATATGCTGTATTAGTTAGGTCATCACTGCTCCGCATGTCAAGAAGAGTGCTCTGTTAACCTATTCTGCCATAGTTTCGAACAAACTGAAACCGGAATCCAACCTTCTATATAACAGACATTCTACCCATTCCAGACTCTTATGGCCTCGAATCTGTGGCGTGCTATTTCCGACAATGCAGTTGACTGTCACCCTTTACCAATATAGTGGTGTGGGTAGCCAGGTCCCCTTCCCTCGACAGTATGAGCCCTGTTCCTGATAGGCGTCATGTCAGCAAATATCATGTCATGCCTATGGGGCCCTACCCGTATCCATCCGTGCGTCTCCATCGCATCAGAGCGGTGCAGGGTATATCAATCTCCAAAGAGATCGAAGGGCTGGAATTCTGAGTACGTAGAAGATTTATACCGGTTCAATATAGACTACAATCCCACTGCACCAAAACATCATATGGAACTGAGGTTGTGTCTTAGACAGTCAATTACCCTTAATATATATATCTCTTTACAACTTCATCTTCGACAACAACCAATCTCAGATGCCTCTTGTTATAGCATCGCCGACTTCTCTTCCACACATAGAAATACATCTGACCATGTAGTGTTACTAGTTAGAATAATATGGGTCCTGTCATGCATGCACATCCAATTACTCCCATCAAGAATCATAGCAACACCGCCCAAAGAGCGCTATACCATACTGGTCCACGAGCAAGGGCTGAAACCCTAGTTTTATACACACCGAGAGCTGAGCTATCGGATCCTGTATCTTCCTGACGATAAAGCTTCCCCGATTATTACACCCTCAAAAGCGATGATGTTCCTAAATAAAAAAGTTACATAAATACCCTGCCGTACAATCTACAATCTGGAAATTTTTCTAGTTTAAAATAAGTCGTTTTGTTAGGGTTATTTATGTTACAGTATGCAGGAAAAGAAACTTCCATCTTCTTTCCCCTGAGCTAACAGAAACCATCGTGATTGGATGGGAACGCCGTGGGATCCTGAGAGCTCAGGCCACCAAGACTGCCAACACCTCGAGGGTGACGGGGGATATTTCAGTGATAGAGTATAGCCCTTCCATCTCTGTCAAACGGGGGTGTTTGTGTGTGAGAAATGTTAGACATGTATTACGACCTAAAATTAGTCATATTACTAGATTCTATACGACGTTTAAGAGCTATACCTATTAATATGCTGACCGCGCAAAACCTATAATTTACAATGTTCGACTGTTGGGAATGGTTAAAAGTTTTGCCGGGTGGAATGGAATTTAATGAATGATACGGTGGCTGTTTGTTTGGTCAGGTTGATCGAGCTGTGAAACTCTCTACTGCGAATTTCATGTGCCCCTTCTTCTTGCTGATACGAGATCCTATTCTACTCCCGTTCTTCGACTATCTGTTATTTCTACTATTAAAAGCAGACAGTGTATACGATGGAAGCTTTGGCATAGCTCTCATGAAAAATAGTTGATTTGCGATTATAAGGCTATCGGGATGGTTATGTTCAGGATAGACGGTCTAATTACAAAAAATGATGTATGTACATGTTTTCGCTCTGGGTGATTAATGGAACTATCATACAACCTAGAGAAATAGTTTATCTATAGTCTAAGGGATGTATTTGCCAAACTTCTTGAACTCTTCATCTGCCGCTAACCGCGCCATATCCTCCTCCTGTAACGAAAGAGCAACAGCGATCTCGCCATCCGGCCTCTTGGGCATGAAATAAATCAAACCTTCAAACGGAGTGAACTGTGGTCGTCGCACAGCTTCCGGCTTTCCAAGACCCAATCCAAAATCTAATTCATAGCAGTTGACACTTGCCCACGAGCTAATCATAATATCCGTCGACGGGTTGAAACTCGCTCCGAAGGAGATGGACGATTTGTCTACCAGACGCTCGATGTATGTCGCCAGCGCGCGGGTGTGTGACTGTAAAGAGGACGTCTGCGGGTCTATTGCCGTTCTGAGTTGTGAGGCAATGACGCCTAGAGGTTTGTCGAGTAGATCTTGTACTGTATCGGTGTGGTATACCATGTTTTGCATGAGACCGGTGTATGTCGGGGGAATACCAAAGTATTTCCGTACGTCAACAGCACGGCCAAGTGTTGTGTTATGAGATGGTGATAGCCGCTTCAGGCGAGCTCGAAGCACCGATTGCCAAACAAAGGCGCTCAGTGCATCATCAGTCGAGATGAATTCTGAGGCCTTCGACTGTTCAGCAAGCAACTTTAGTTTAGCGAGCGAGGATTTGTCGAACGAAAAATATGACCAGGTAGACTTTGAGAAAGGCACAGATGGCTGCTGGGGTTTCGGCCTGATTATTTGACGGCTGAGTTCCGGCCCGGGTCCAGATGAGCCATCTAGGAGGGGAATGAGTTGACCCTCCGCCAGGTTCCCGGACTCTAGCTCCAACTCTGTATATGGGTCCCCACGACATGCTTTCGAGAAAAGGTGGATAACCTGTGCCTGACCAGTCATGTCCATTGCGCCATGATGGCCAACAAAAGTGAGGAGCAGACCGCCGCGAATGAAGTTAACCTGGACAAGGAAGGCCGGTGAGATAATATCTTCGTCAGGACCTGGCAACGTCATTCGAGGAGCAATGATGTTCTCGTCTAACATCCGAAAGGGAAAATCCGCGTGTCTCAAATCCTCTATGGTCGGGACGTTGGGATCATGACGAAAGTCTTTTACGACTAGTGGTGGAGTCTTCCCCAGTGCCTGGAGCTTGACCGTGCCAGAATTATTATGGCTGCTGCCTTCACTGACTATCTGGCCTGCTACCCACGGGAAATTGGTGGACAGTGTTTCGAGGCCTTTCTCTAGGCTCCTGACTATCTCGCAGTCAGATGAAGCATCGAACGGAAAGCAGAGGCAAATTTGCGTGTAAATCCTGAGGCTAGGTAGCTGACCCAGGAAGTTCAGTTTGAAAGGTAATGCATCCATGATGTGAGAGGCTAGTGCCTCCAAAGGACTGCTTGTTCCTACCGCAATATATAAACTGAACGCCACAGAAGATGTGGGATGATTAATTATGAATCATATCAGCTCCTAACCAATAATATTTAACCACGACGATTGTGGATCCAAAGTGGATCCTAGAGGTCGTACTCGGCATTAACCGATCGAGTCTCGAAGTACTCGTATGAATTGTACCGAGGAGCACAAAATGGGGCTACGTTAATATTCCTGGTCTTGACCTCAAGGAGGGCCTAAAAAGCAGGAGTGGTATTACCAGCTAATAGCCCGCATCACTCCATGTCTGGGACTGTGAGCCATGAGCCTCCGAGGAACAATCATGGTGCCAGCGAAGAAATAATCTCTTTTAGCCGTTTCATATTGGCTGGCTTCGTGAGAAAGAGATCGATACCACTCCTCATTGCATCTCTCTTCATGGCCGGGGTATCAATTGCAGTCAACGCGATGATCGTCACCGGGCGTAATAAATTACTATTTTCATACTCGCGTATTTTTCGAGACGCGGTTACACCATCCATGACCGGCATGGAAAGGTCTGACTAGTTAATAAAAGAACTAGAAGGTAGAGGGGTACTAACTTACCCATGATAATTGCTTGAAAGGTCTCACTCTCCGCTTTTTGTACTGCTTCAAGCCCGTTTATAGCACTTTCATAAGAAATCCCGGCCTTTTTCATGGTAGTTTGTAGAATCTGGTCTGACGGTTAGCAGGATAGTACACAGGGCATCATTGGTTTCATACCTTGAGGTTCAAGTCATTATCTTCAACAAGGAGAACTTTACATTGTCTAATTGCATTGTTCTGATTAGAAGATACAGTGTCCTGATTGTTTGCGGGTTGTCGTTCATGAACAAACGAACTACGCCCATCTGAGTCTTTGTGGTTTAGTTCTGCGTCCTCTGGCGATGTAGATGCGGCGATTTGCAGTTGACGCTGGCAGGTATCTTCAAGGGTGGGTGTGGTTGATTCGTGCACTCTGTCGTCACACGCTTCATGCAGCTGAGTCCTTTTTCCAATACAGCTGGTCAAAGCAGAAGCTAAAGTCTTAGGGGAAATCGGCTGCTGAAGAAAAACCACCGACTCCGAGGGATCTCGAAGTTCATTGAACCAACTATGGGCATGTGTGCAGAGCACAATCTTGGGAAACGACATTTTAGGATTTCTCCGGGCCCTCGACTTCCTAGAATAAGTGGCTGCACTTTCTTTAGCCTCACCATAGCGGTATTCATGCTCAGTGATGATGAAAATGTCCGGATGTTCGTGATCCCGTTCTCCGGGCGAAAGAACACGCACTCCAAACCATTGGGTGATCATCTTTTCCATGCTCAGCAACATTGTATTGAAGATTTCCGGGGCTATTTTTAAGTCTCCATATTTAGAGCTGTTGGGAAAGAGAGATATGGTTTTTCCTCGCAATTGCTCGCATAGGTCCCCATACGGAACGGAAGGTGAGAACGGTCGCGAGGCTGGGGTTATAGGCAGCAGGACACTAACCACAGTTCCTCGATTAGGCTCGCTCTTTAGGTCTATTAGTCCCTTCATCGAATCTACGATACGATAGACTACATTGAGTCCAACGCCGATACCTGGCGAGAGAGAATCTTCCTGCTGAAACGGCGTGTAGAGGTTTGAAAAGGTAAAGTCGGGCGAGATTCCCCGTCCCGAATCGCTTATTTGGAGGAGAATAGCCGGCAAGTGATTGTGTCCGACCGTCATCGTGTCATGTCGGAGCTTCACCTGAACAAATCCAGATGGTGTGAATTTCAGGGCATTGCCAAGGAGATTCAGTACAATCCGCCGCCAGGCACCAGCAGAGACATGGCATTCCCAGCCTTCTCGACATTCAATATCAACAATCGCAAAAATTGCCCTCTGAACGGAATTGGGGATATTTGACTCGCGAAATGGCCGGTCGGCCGTTTGTTTTGTGGCAGAGAAAAGAGCCTCCGCGTTGCGTCCCATGTAATCCTGGCTGGCGAGCAGCGCTTCGGCCACCTCTTCGACCAAGGTAGCCATATTCACTTGACTGACCAAAGCAGGAGCATTAAACTGGGATCCTTGAGCTGCTTCGGTATTCTCTAGCGGTCGATCGTGAGTCATTGGTCCAAGAAGGCTATTGATTTTGGCATAATCCAAGACATGATTAACAGTGTCAAGGAGGGTTTTCCCACAGTTCATGGTTATGTCAATCAAGGACTGTTGGACAGTCGTCAACTTGGTCTCTTGAAGAATATCAAGCATAGTGAGTATGCCATGCAGGGGAGACCGCCACTCGTGTGACACTGACGAGATAAAATCAGTCTTTTCGCGATCCGCGGCTCGCAGGTCTAGACGGGATACTTCTGTCATGACGCTGTTATTGAATGCTGCAAGATACGTTAAATCTGTGGACTCAGCAAAGAGACGTCCGGAATCTTTGGTCCACGCGAAACAGCCCGCAAACCAGCGATTTTGTTGAAAATCCCAAAGAGGAAAAAATGCAATGCTGGTCGCTTCAGAAAAGGTTTGAGAAACCTGATGCATGTCAATGCCATAGTAACTCGACGCCATATCTTCTAGCGAAGAGCAAGACCCATCAATGTCCGACGAGCACTCATTGCTCAAAGGCGAAAGATTGTTTTCATCAAGATGAAAGATACCACCCCTCCCATACCGTTGGACCAATTTTTCCAAAGATGACATCGAAACATTTATGTTCTGATTGTGGCCTGGAACTGTAGAACATCCCAACACATGGCCCGCCGAGCTTTCATCCTCGGCCATATCGGGGGATCGGGACCGTGAATTGCTCGACGCTTTAGGTGAGAGGCCATGGCGCTCCGGGTTGAGCGTGCTAATATCCAGAAACGCAACGCCATCCACATCCAGCGCCTGTCGAATTAAAACCGATGCCCTGTGAAGAACCGAATAAGTATCATCGGAAGTCAGAGACTCTCTCCGTGTTCTGCGTGCGGGCGAGCGGGAGCGATAGGAATCTAGACGACCACGAAATGGGGTGCCCAATTCGTTTTGAGGAATATGGGATGGAGGTATATCTAGCGTCTTCTGACTGTTGGCAAAATGGATAGAACTCGCAGGGTCAAATGATCGAGATGATTCAAAGCCGAGATGTTGCCGCCCAGGCAGGCTAGAGACCATCCATTCATCAATATCTGACTTTCCTTCCATGAAGGCACCTAACGCCTTGATCATTCTCTCGCCACGATGCTCTTCGCGCATTGTTCGCAATGTCGCCAGATAGTCCAGCACAGTAGCCGCCCGATCTTGGAGAAACTGTGACTGTTCATCATCTATTTTATCGTGTTGAGCGCTCCCATATAACTCGATAATACCAATAACAACGCCAGCTGAAGTTCGGAGTGGGGCTGCAAGATAAGAGCGATTCCTGGAGAGTGTTGACCAATAGGCATCAAATTTAGAATCCTGCGCAAGGTCCGCGACTATAAACCAATCTCTGTTGTCTTCGATGAACGCTATCATAGCGTAATGACATGGCGCGGTGTTGTCACGGCGCAGTTCACGCTTGTCGCGAGCGACTGAGGGTGCCTCAGCCAGAACATACTGGTTCTTACAGTCGCATATCGAAATAACGGCACGATCTGCACCCATTTGCAGCGCGGTTAGCTGAGCAAGGTTTGTTATGATATCTAATGATGATGCTCTTTCGGCCGAGCGCTCATGGGTTGGGAGGTACCTATAACAATCCAAAGATCAAATTAGTGCTTAGGTTCGAAAATGTTTGGTAAGAATGATTATACCGGTGCACCTCTCTCTCACGGATAAGCTCGCTGCGCCGCTCACGTTTCCCCCGCCTTGGGAGATGAGGAGAAGAGTGTCTTCCGGACATCATCTCGACGAACCAAGCCACAGCATGGATGTGTGAAAACAATAAGAAGCGGAGCGGACAATTGTGGTTGTGCAAAAAGCACAAGAATGCGTGTGGGGCCAGATGTTGGAAGTTGGAAGTGGCAACATTCTGGTTGATCTCGAAGAGCTTGGAGCCTGGATCATAGCTAAGACTCCCCACCCCGAATTTCTGCTTGGTTATTGGGCGGGCCGTTATGCTGGTAGCAGTTGTGTCGTAATAGACAAATCAGAGCGGTAGGACAAATTAATCCAGGCACATAGACGGAGCATGGTAGTCCGTACGTCATACGGAGTAGGTTTTCAGATCACTTGGAAATATTAACTCTAATACGCCGATCGTATGATCGTACAACCCAGAGTCTTGATGATGCGGAGGCAACTGCCGATCATATCCATCCCAGGCTAACACGTTATCCCTACACTAAGTTGCAGTCCTGGGCAATATTTTATTAGGGAAAGGGAATTGTTATTTGGACCTCACGCTAGTTATTTGAACCTCGTGCTAAACCTCTATCGGAAGATTAAGCGAGTTGTCTGTTTAAAAAAGCACGCTAGTAAAGCCCTTTTAAACTACAGCCTACATAAATAGAACGCAGATTAGCATATTCTAAAAACGTGCTTAAAATGGACAATTTCCATATACTTATAAAATTACTTTTTTTGACTAATCAGAGTATAAGACTAGTTCTAATAATAATGAAAATATACTGATACTACTATCCCGGTACTTTCCGTAGATATTCAGCTTAGTTGTAACGGAGGATCTACTAGACTTGTTTAACCTACCCGCATTAACGAAGTTAAGGTTCAGGATTGCTTAACCGCCGCGGGTAGATAAATTTATAGGTTAAAAATCTTTAATCTGTATTAACCGCAGATAACTAGTAGTAGAATACCAAGGTACCAAACTAAGCCTATTTAGGAAGGCAGTGAACTGAAATATTGAGAAATACTGTCGCCGGTCGGTAGAAAATAGTCCTGGTTTACTGCCTTCTTAAATAGACTTAGTTTGATATCTTGATACCTTAGTGCTTATCTACAGTTAACTATCTGACGTTCTTGTTAACCTGCAGGTAGAAATATATATATCTTAATCTCACCATAAGCGCTGCGGGTGGAGGAACCCAATCCATTAACCTCCCCTACCCTCCCCATTCACAAGTCTAGGATCTACCATACAGGGTAGATAGTCTGTCAGCTAGATAAAGAAATGTAGACAAAAGAAAAAAGAGGTATGTATTATTGCATGTATAGTAGAATAAATATAAGGAGACTGATTCTTCTTCCTTTCTATGTCTTTAGACCTCCTTAAATACCTTTAGAATCCTCCCTTTTTCGGTAGATCTTTCCTGCTGAAAAGTCGGTAAGAGGTCAGGTAATATCTTCGACCGATTCTAAACTGTAGAGGGGTCCGAGACCTTATGTAGAAAGGACCGGGACGAGGGTCTATGCACAATAATCCAGGATATAGAGGCTCGGGCCGATTCCGCATCGGATCCGTAACACTATATAGGGTTAAAGTAAGGTCCAAATAACAATCTCCTATTTTATTATTTATACAATAGATAGTCAGTATTAGTTCCATTTCAAAATATCTCAGTTACGCGAGATTATAGTGAGACTTTTATTGATTGTTTGAATCTCAATGCTCAATCTAATGTGTTACTGGATATAGGCAAAATCTCAAGTTGGGCTGCTTTGAGTAAGCTAGACTTACTTAAGCTCATCATGTTCTGGTATTGGAGTCACTGTATGGAAGGCAGTCGCGCCTGATTGCCAGAGATTGTGTACCTCGCGAAATAGATGTCAATACCGCAATTCGTGGCAGTTATGGACTTGAAGTATCCAACAACGGGATGCGACCCGATCTCATCGCCCGGCTGCATGTACTACAGTCTCTTTACCATGAAAGTACATAGTATACAGTAGAATGACTATCGATGGTGGAATCTGTCTTCAAACCGAATGTTTGCTTTTGCGAACAATGACAGAAAGCCATGCCTCAGGCTCTACGCATTATCCACTCTCGTCTGCACTCAGGACATTGCCACAGGACATCAAGGCACCGTCCATAACCTTGCTCCCATTCTTGCGGACAATGTCTGAGACAACCACTTGGTTGGGACAAATCAGGGTTCTTGCAGAATGGACAGCGTGTTCTGACAACACTTGTACGGCTCGTCAGAACAGATTCTTATCTTGTTTGGTTGCCATCCTGCGTTCGCTTTTCCGTCTCTCCTTGGTGATTTCACGAAGGAGATGTCTGTCATGCTTCAAGACATGAATTAATGGTCGAGACGTGGACTCGTATGGAGGATACAACATGTCTTCTTCGGTCTGATAGTCCTGGAAGATGTGTGAACGGGCTATTATCCGGCGAAAAGTGTAAGCGTACGTGCATCTGCAAGATATCCGGGATTCGTGTGGACACACGTATGTTTCCCTTGCTGCCCCAACCGCTGTTGATCGATGTTTCTCATTCCATGAGCATATGTGAGTCAATATACCCTGACAGCGAAGTGGAAATCAGTTTGTGGATAACATGCTCTGTAGTATGAAGGATATGACGCCATATGTTGAATGAGTATACTCTGTAAGTATATGAATGTTCTGTCTTTATCAGAGCAAGTAGAAACACTTCAGCTCACATGTACGTGTGAAGCACGCGTTATATAGAGTAGTAAGGCAACGTGTCGGTTTATAAGAATGGCCCTGGATGTATGAGGGGTAGACATGGCGACAATAGTCAAGTCTCAGTACTCTTGAAATAATAAATTGCATGCGCATGAATGATTTAACCCCTTGAATCAGAACAAAGCTTAGACCCATACAACCTGATCGCAATCGAAGCGGGTATATTCCTGGAAATTAGCCAAAAGTCACGATACAAAAAGAGACATCGGCACAACTCCGAACCCCCACGAACATCCCACTTAAAGCCGTCGGCCATGAAAGCGACTCCCGATTGGATTGTCTTTCTTTATTAACCGCTTTGAACCCCATAAGATCCATAATAATTCCCCCAAAGACAATTGAATCATTCGAGAATATCCATTCTTCACTCAAAATCATCATGTCCAAACCTACCATTGGCTTCGTCGGCCTAGGGGCCATGGGCTTCGGCATGGCCACCCACCTCGTTCATGAGGGTTACCCTGTCCATGGGTTTGACGTATTCCCTGCTTCTGTAGAACGATTCCAAGGAGCCGGGGGTATTCCCGCGTCATCACTGCGGGAGTCTGCAGAGGGCAAGTCATTTTACGTATGCATGGTTGCATCTGCGCCTCAAGTGCAATCAGTCTTATTCGGCGATGAAGGCATTGTACAATGTATTTACTCGCGTCCACCCTTGCTATACTATCTCTATGTTATAATGAGAGCTGTTCCAAAGTACTGACAATGCACTCTAGACCTCCCCCAAAATGCCACCCTCCTCCTTTGTTCCACCGTCCCCGCCTCCTACGCCCAGTCCGTTGCAGCAGAACTACAATCTCGCGGCCGCGGCGATATCCTTTTCATCGATAGCCCCGTCTCGGGTGGTGCCAAACGCGCCGCGGATGGAACACTCTCCATCATGGCAGGCGGCTCAGATGAGGCACTGGAAAGCGGTCGCGACCTACTACAGACTATGTCCGCGCCGAGCAAACTGTACCTTGTTCCAGGGGGCATTGGAGCAGGAAGTAACATGAAAATGGTGCACCAAGTCCTGGCAGCTATCCACATCCTTGGTGCCAGCGAGGCCATGGGACTGGCCGCGCAATTGGGTCTGGATGCGCGCCAGACAGCAGATAAAATCATTAATTCTGATGTGTGGACGTGGATGCATGAGAATCGATTTCCGCGCATGGTAGAGGAGGACTGGAATCCTGGTGCTAGTGCGTTGACTATTATTTTAAAAGATGCGGTGAGTTTGCACACCAAAATGGTACTGAGGGAAATGCTGACGATTGTATAGGGCATTATCACTTCCTCTGCCCGTCAACACCGGTTCCCTACCCCACTCTGTACCACTGCTGAACAGATCTATCTCTCTGCTTTGCTGCAGGGCTATGGCCCTAAAGATGATTCGGCCATGGTGCGCCAATACTTTACCACTCCTATCGCTTCCGTAACGGCATCTGCGGAAGACCAGAGCACTGCGCTGCAGCTAGTCCTCGACCTGATGCAGGGTGTCAACCTCGTCGCTGCTGCGGAAGCCGTTGCCTTTGCACGATACCTCAAGGTCGACCTCGCGCAGTTTCACGAGCTAGTAAGCGCCGCCGCGGGCGCCAGTAGGGTATTCATCACAAAAGGTCTGGAAATGATCAAGGGACATATCGGCGAGGAGGCGCCAGCCGGATCACAGACGGTGGACGAGGCGATCGCAAAATTAGAGGCTGTAGTACAGCAGGCTAGGGATCTCCACTGTCCACTGCATTTGGGCAATGCGGCGCTGAATGTGCTCTTCACTGCTCGGAGAGCTGGGCTGGGAGCCGAGGGTGCGACTAGTGTGATCAAGGTATTTGGAAAGGAGTAATTTTGAGCGTCATTTTTGTGTGAGATACCGAGTTTAGATTATGTTATGGATATCCGAGGAGCAATTCAGGCACAGAATTTAGGCATATGGTCCCTGACGTCAGTCGGAGGAACTCCGGGGTCGGAGATCGTAGCGAGTGGGGGTTCAAGATCGCATCGACTTTCATATGCTTTGCGACCACACATATAATAAACCCATTGTTCCATGATCCTGTCTCCCGTAATCACTTTCCATACATTATATTGATTCTTTTGAACGGGAGACTGGAACAGCAGCCACTCAAAATGTCTCTCTCCAATAACCGCGCCCTCGATATCCTCAACCACGCCGCCTCAAACCACTATGGCATACCCGCAATGTGCTGCTACAACCTCGAGGGCATTCTAGCCACCGTCCGCGCCGCAGAAGCAAAGCGCTCGCCAGCGATGATTCTCCTCTTCCCATGGGCCGTCAAATACGCCGACGGACTCCTCGTACACGCCGCCGCCGAGGCCGCGCGCAAGGCCTCCGTGCCGATCACCGTGCACATGGATCACGCGCAAACGCCGGAGATGATCCGTTACGCGGCGGACCTGGGCGGATTCGACAGTATCATGGTTGACATGTCACATTACGAGAAGGAGGAGAACCTCGCTCTCACGAAAGAGCTAGTCGCGTATTGTAATGAGCGGGGGATTGCGACAGAAGCGGAGCCCGGACGGATCGAGGGCGGGGAGGATGGAGTCGCGGATACGGCAGACTTGGAAGGATTGTTGACCACACCGGAGGAAAGCATCGAGTTCGTAAATACGGGGATCAATTGGTTGGCGCCTGCGTTCGGGAATGTCCATGGCGAGTATGGGCCCCGTGGCATCCAGCTGGAGTATGACCGGTTGAAGCGCATTCACGATACGGTTGGAGATAAGGTCCGGTTGGTGCTGCATGGAGCGGATCCGTTTACGGAGGAGATCTTTTCCAAGTGCATTGAGTGCGGCGTTTCCAAGATTAATATCAACAAGGTCTTGAATAATGAATACGTCCGCGTGCAGCAGGAGAAGGCTGGAAAGGTACCGTTGACCACTTTGTTGGAGGAAGCTACGAATGAGATGCAGAAGGCTGTGGAGAGGTGTATGGATATGCTGAAATCGACTGGGAGATACCCTTGATTTTATTTTATAGAGCAGATAGCACATAAATATCTTCGAGCGCTTTCAAATCCATTTTGTTTATTCTTCCTTTTCAATTGATGAATCAGAACACTATGAACCCATTCGAGCCACACCAAATATCCAGCAATGCAATTGCCTTGTCAATGAGAGTAATTCTAGGTTTTAGACGGCATGGCCTACCACGGGAATCCAGTACATATGAGATGCAACGAATGAAAATCCCTAGAATCACTAGCTGGAAGACGTAGCCTCTCTCAGTAGGGCTCTCCTCTTGTTACCTCGGTTATGCTATATAAATAGAGCGCGACCTATCGTGATTCATTTACTCAGATTACCCCTAGAGCCCGCAAAGACCATTCTACCTTTAGCTAAGCCTATTATAGATCGCATATCGGCCGATGGCCGACTCGGGCACTCGGCTCGGTTGCCCACATTTAACCGCATATTCCCTGACAATGGCTTAAGCCGGATCTATGTAAACAGGACGCCTAAAGTTACATTTGAACAACAGTGGTAAAATTAATATTGAAGTTTATGTATTACTACCACATCTACTGTATGGTCTAACAAGAAAAATCGATATGTAACAGTTGATCCGCTAATGTAATATACTATTTCGCCATAAAACAGATTTCACCTTAATGCCCACCGTCCACGCTCCAGATCCGTTTCCGGGCTAGTTGTATCCAGAATTTGGACTTTGGTCTTGACACAGATGCCAATATTGAAAACTATGATGTATACCTTTTGATTTTTGGGCGAGATGCACCAGCCGTCAACAAAGCTATAATCATGCCGGTCAGTTTTGTGGTTGCTTACACTGTACTTATTTCCTAACATAGTTGGGCTCTGAAGATCACGAGAGAAATCAAAAGGAAATTGCTAGCCAGCTTCGTGGGTTGACGGGCCTTTATTATGTCAGTACTCTGAATTATCAATATGAAAATACCGCCTCTAACAAGGGACAAGGAAAATCAATACCTCAAAGGCCAGGCAAGTGAGCTGAAACAAGACGGCACCAGCAGGCGGGGAGCCGAAAAGCAAGCGAATGCTACAGGACCAAAATTGTCTGGACTGGTGACTTGGCCATCACTGCTAAAGGTGCATTGGAGTCGGCTCAGAGTATAATCGTACTAAGTTAAAGTAACTAATACCCTGATCAATTTACTATTCAGACACCCTAGATCCGAATGCCAAAGGCAATGTGAAGAACTAACAAACAGCGGATTCTATCGATCTGTAAGGGCATGATAATTGTCAGTTCTGTGTGCTATACGCATACAGTACCTACGCTACCCTCCAAGAGAACTAATTGTTAACCACTGGCTGACCAATTTCTGCATCTACTGCTAAGCTGATTTATTTGCCTATTCTCGGGGAGGTCAACTTCTGTTCCCTAATCACTCCCAATGGCTTACGCTGATGTCCATAGCAGCTCACTCACCCCCTATATAGGCAGGAACCAACCTGACCTCATTATTCAGTTGCTCATCATATCCCTACATGATAATCATGACATTAGGTTTCGTGGTTGCCTATAATTCAGAAGAGCAAACCAAGAAGACAAGATGCGATAAAAGTCCAACTTGTAACCGCCTTTTCTCTCTTCTCACAAATCGATCACTCTCTCTTACAGGAAACTGGGAAGTTAATAGCTTGAACCCTCACTTTCAATTTGAATTTTACCCTTCCACTTTTACCAAGCATGGCCACCACAGCCTACTATTTATACACACCTGACGCACCCTTCGCGATCATTGGTGTAGTCGTTTACACCACACTAACAGGCATCCACGCGTTTCGAGTAGTCTCGAGAGAGGCATGGGACGGGAGCTTTATGGTCCTAGGATGTCTCGGTACGTTACCCATAGCCATCTCCTGATCTAGCAAATCTAACAGCTTCTCAATAGCCCAAGCAATGGGCTGTGGCGCCCGCCTCATCTCATCATGGGACATACACGACAAATGGCCCTGGGCAGCACAGAAACTGCTCCTCCTCTGGGGTCCTGCTCTGATCATGTTCACAGTCAACCTGACCAGTACCGAACTCGCCAAAACATACAAAGCCAATAATTTCATCCCTCCGCGAATTGCACGCCCACTCTACTTCGCCGTCAACACCGTCCTCTTCCTTCTCCTGAGCCTTGCTACCTTCATGGACGTAGCAACTGCTGGGAATGAGGTCCATGCTGGTCATAATCTCCTGAAATCCGTGCTCATTATCCGATTGACGTTCTGGTTCTTTGTAATGTTCAATAATGCAGCGTCGCCTAATAATCCTCACCGTAATCTTAGGGACGGTATCTATGTGGCGCCAGAGTCCAATGACTACTATTGTGTGCTTCAAGATTTCTTCATCGTCGCGTTTGTACAGAATATTGTGCAACTGATACGGCTTTATTCGAGGTCTGATGGTTTTATGAATCTTACTGAGTGGCCACTTTATGCTTTGGACATCTTCCTCGCGGTGCGCTCGTTGTTGGAATACGGGATATGGTATTGGCCGGATGGCTGCGAGAAGGTCATTGGTAGGTAGTGTATTGAAAGTCAATTAGGGGTTAATGTGGGAGGAAGAGGACTATCTTATCTTGTCCAAGTCCAGTAATGATGCGCATGGTATGAGGAGCTATGAAGATGCACAAATTGATTGAATGAATGATACTAGGCTCCGTTGTACAGTTTGTCATCGTCGTCGAAACCTAGCTCTCAACTGGATTCAAGTCCGCCATTTATAAATAGATGTTATACAGCGAATTCGTATGAAACAAACCATGGTCTCCGCAGTAAGAGATACACTAAAGAGTGTCCCATGCATGTCTAGCTATTCCCTGAATACCATTCTGTTGCCTAGTTTTCAGCAACACTAGCGAGCAAGACTCTGTAATGTAGAAGAGAGTACCTCTCTCGAAAGAGAGATTGGAAACAGACATGGAAAGTATATTCAGTCCAGTTGTTTATATTGAGCCCCAGTCCTGGTATCTATCAACCACCAGTCGCCTAAAATCCGGATACTTGAGCATAGGGCTCTTGAACCCGCGATCAAGGTGTCTGCGACAGATAGCCTCAGCATGCTCTTCATCCCTAGCTTTAATTTGACTGATATGGATAGATGATGGTAGCTTTTCGCCTTTATCCTCTGTGCTTTGTCCTGTTCTATGTCAGCATCGCTCGGGCACATAATGTGCGTACGTCTCTTGATGCCTCACCCGTGGAGAAAGCGTTTGAGCTTAGATTAGACTGCTTCCTCAGTCCCGTAGTGCGGTTTATTATACCGTAATCCTGCGTCATGAAGTTTGGCGGCTGGTACTCTGCATTAGAGCGAGGGCTGTCACTCTGCGGCGTCTCAGACTCCTGTATAGACACGGTCAATGATCATATTCCATAAAAGGTCGAAACTATCTCATACGTCATATGATGCTGCTATATCGACTGTGGTGCTCTCTTCATCCACTGCCTTGGTTCCCTTGACCCCTTTTACCCCGTATGCAACAGTGTTAACGACCAGTGCAGTGCCTTCAATGGAAAACTCAGTAAGAGAGGCATTGATGAAGGTAAGAGAAACGGTGGAGTAGCTCACTAGTGAAGGGAAGCAGAGCGATATTTCCAAAGAACCTTGCCGTACCGATACCAACGTCCTTGGCCAGATTCTTTCTTTTTGGCTTCTTTATGCTGCTGTCATCACCCTGCCGCAACTTAGCCATTCATACGGAAGGCTGGCCAAATAACGAATATTCTCACCTTTCGTTGCATCCCGGGGAGCATGCTCACCAGGTCCGAGGCCGTAGCGATGTTCTTTGCGGCAATTGTGACCCCGTTCCAATAGTCCTTTGCGGTACCTTCAAGGCGGCTTGGGCTTTCACATTCGATATTGTAAACCTGGCGGGTAATTCTATCAATCGCCGCGGTCAAAAGTTAATATAGTATACTTGGGCTTGCAAAAAATTGCCTTGCTTACAGCACAATATCAGTTTGTTTTATGAGCCGCTCTTCCACCAAGACAGCTGCTGCTTCAGGGGATATCTTTAATGATGTTCTAGGCCAGACTTGGTACATTGCCAGACTCTGGTTCGTAATGTCGCATTCTTGGACCTGTGGTGGTAACCAACGATAAAAGGCTTGAACGGCTCTCTCAAGCCCCGATTCAACATGGACCTGGTTTTGAACAACACGAGCTGATTCTTGAATATCCGGCCGGAGGCAGAATTCTAGTGCCTGGTATAGTGCGTTGGGAGAAACCATGTTGCTTGTGACTGGTGCAGCTGCTGCACCAATACTTGAAAGCGATCTGCCTCTTGATAACTGACTGAGAATATGTTAGTGTGCTTATAATGCGAAATATTCCGTTCTCGGAGAGAGTGTACTCTGCTGTATGTGGGATCACCACGCTTGGCTTTCCATATTGTAAGACCAATGCGCTTTGATCTAAACTTCCTGAGTGGACAACGACAGCAACCCGCGGCAGAAGCCATCCTGTTTATTGACTTACGTTAGAACCTGTCCGATCAATTATAGGTTATACGTACCATGGGGGATAGAGTCGGCCAGGAACACGTTATCGTTGTTTAGAATCCTACAAATATCACGGCAGCCTTGGGACAGTATAGCACGAAGCCCTTGCTTTACCACAGTATCCTGGATGGCCCTTGCTAACATGCCCGGACTTTCTACAGTATTCTCCTGTAACATGAAATATATCGGCGGTGAGCCAGACTCAATAAAATCGCTCAGATCTTTCGCTGGACCATATTTCACTTCCTTCTCTGTGAATACACAGCCCGACGTATCTGTCCATCATCAGCGAGTCATCAATCTCCCACACGGCTGGTGGAATAGTTTGACATACCAATCATATTGTCCCAGTCACTTGGCCTTGGAACAAGCACTTCTGGGCAGAAATAGGTATGGGGAATCTCGTTGTCGATCATGAGTCTTCCTCCGGTAGCTGACGAGATCCCGTTAAAGCCTAGGACATGTTGCCGAAATCGGTTAATAGGCTCGATAATGCTGAGTTTACCACATCATTTAGTTCTAAGCAATAACCTGAAACTCTCATTCGTCTCTGAAACTCACGTGCTCCATATTGTCTCCTCAACGAGCGCATAAGACAGCAGACTCGCCGTACTCTGGTCTATGTCTTCACATCCTTCTATATGGGCCAACGGATGGGGAAATTTCTTTGTCGGACTCCAAATCATAGTCGACATGATATGCAGAGGAATTGAAAGACGTTCAGCACAGTGAATATGCGCCTGTGCTAATGGATTCGCAATAATTGCGTCTGCAAGGAAGGGTCGGTGTTCATCTTTGTACGGCGCAATGCACGCTCTCCATGAGTTGTGATAACTTTGATATAGTGAACTCTTGATGGTACCGACAGTCTCGCTCGTAGTATTAGGCCCACGTAACCATTCTGTACTACCTATGTCGCTCTGGGGGCTACCGTCAGTCAAGTAGTATCTCCAGGGCTGTATAGGTCCAAATACGTGCCATCGGATGGATCATATCGTTGCTAATAGCGAAAAAGTCAAGGCCTTGGTCTTTCACCAACGATTCGCATGAAACATGTGCAGCAATCCGGACCCGATGTGAGTCCTGGAGCAGTCGTTTGCCGACCGCAATGAATGGCTCAATATTCTCTATAATGTTTTTCATTCAGTGATGACCAAATCAGGAGACTAGGATGTGGGACTTTTACCTCCAACCACCATTATCACAATGTCTAAAGGCACTCCTCTAAGTTCAGGTTGTACTTGTCTGCCGGATGGGCCATCTTCTGGCAGGACTTGAGAGTCGGACCGCACGTTTACCAACCGTGGCTGCGCTTTTGGTCGCAGAAAAGCTTGGATGAAAGCTGATGTACGTGACCGGTATCCGAGCTCAGAGCTAAGCTCCCCATTTTCTTTGGACATAGCAAAGAAAATGTTAGCAATTCTATCCAAACATTCTACTCTTTTCAGCTATAGATGCCGCACCACGAGCTGTAGCCCAATCATTCCCCCGTGGAGAAGCATTTGTGAAATCGGGTGCGAAATCCGGCTCGACCGTCCACAAAGAAGCCTCAGAGGAAGTAATCGAACTAGCTGGAGATGAGTACGCCGGCGGTGGATTGAAACTATCATCCTGTGCCTGGTGCTTCCCGTGTAACTGACTATCGTTCTCGTCTATCATTTTTCTTGTTCAAGGAAGCTTCGAGGAGGGTGAAGATTCAACTATTGGAAGTCCAACGGGCTCTGCTTTTCACCGTTATTTGAAGCTCAAGGTCTTCCGGTGTGAAAAGGAAGCGGGAAAGGAAAGTATAAAGAAAAAGACAATCTGGACCCGGCATTCTGCTCTCAATATAAGAGCTACAGCGGTTGACTATGCCCTGGTAATCGCGCAGCCTGAAACAGAACGACTTTATTTCTGGAACTCGACGACTATTTTCAGGGTGTAGATATCCAAAGGGCGTCAATTCTATTGGCCCAAGTAAGTGGGTCCCTGGACAAGCTTGTCGGATTCGTATTCGGCTTCGGACCTTAACTTCCCGTCGCGACCCATACGGTTAGGATGGAGCGTCTTTGTTGCCTGAGATGTCCTTGTCTATCAGCATATCAACAATCTCAATTCAAGGTCGAGTTACTTGCCAAGTAACAACTGGGTGCGCATAAAAGTTGGGGAGTCTCGTCCCTACCAACTTCAAGCCGCTAAGAGTATGCGAACCGGGTCCGGTTTGAAAGGGCGTCGGTCCCATCAGAAGTCACGGACCGGTTGCCAACAATGCAAGCAACGAAAGGTCAAGGTACATCGGTCTCTGAGTGGAAAGATACCATGTGATGGTGGAGTGACTAATCCAACTCTAGTGTGGAGAAGAGAAACCGACTTGTAGCAACTGCAGGAGACATGAAGTGGACTGTTCCTTTGCTTTCTCCGCCCAGACGAAGGGCCCGACCTCGAATGATAAGCAGCTATCACCTCGCAGTCGGACCATAACACCCCTACGTACCCCCGTGACGATCTACCCTGGCTCCCCAGGGGATGGCAGCCAACTACAGACTGCCGCTAGCTCGGAACTACATATTCCAGACTTAGAGTTACTGCACCATTATACTACCTCAACTGCCTACACATTCTCGCTCCACCCACTCCTACAGACATTCTGGCGAGTCGAGGTCCCTCGAATTGGATTTACCGCATCATACACTCTCCGGGCAATCCTAGCCATATCAGCTCTGCACCTGGCTTTTTTGCGACCAGAGAAAATCCAGTTCTACATCACACTAGCGAAAACTCACCATGAAGCAGCATTGAAGCTCGCTACTCCCGAGATGGCAAACATCGGCCCGGATAACTCGGCTCCGTTATTCCTCCTATCCGCCCTGTCATCTTTCATCAGCTGTGCGAAGCCGCTCAAACTGGGTAATTTCTTTCTCTTGGAAAACAACAACCTCGCCGACTGGCTCCTGCTGATCCGGGGCACCGGAACTATACTGGACTTTGCCGATGAGTCGCTCAAATCGGGGCCGTTGGCGTCGATGTTCAGCGTCCGGGATCAACATCGGAACTTCAAAACCAGTCGGCGGCATCATGTTCTAGAAGAATTACACCAGCTTATCCTGACTGAAGTCCATGATCAACACTTGATCCATATGTACATTGGCACGCTTGATGAAATGAACAGATCGTTCGCGATGTGCTTAGAGCATAACATGCGTCTTGAGACAGCGGATGTCTTTGTCTGGCTAATTCGTGTGCCATATGACTTTTTAGTATTACTAAGGAACTACGAGCCCTTGGCCTTGGTAATCCTAGGTTATTTCTGTGTACTGTTGCATCAATTAGAGTGGATGTGGTGTATGAAAGGGTGGAGTACTCATCTTCTTTCCCAGATCTATGATCAGCTCAGTCCGACTTATCGTGTTTGGATTCGATGGCCGATTGAGCAAATTGGCTTTCTTCCGCCTACGTGATGTTTTGTATTCACTCAGAAAATGGACCTTCCTAGCCCTGTTGGGCGCGAAATGGACAGTCGTCTAGAGATTAGTACCTCTGTCTTTGCTTTGACTAGTTCCCCCTGCCAAACTTTCCAGAGTACCTGTGGTATGGCTCTTTCGGCATAGGCACTAGTTGGGGGTCAATTGACCTCAAATGCGCACATGGAAAGCTATATATACAAGAAAAGATGGCATTTCCCTTTCGTGCATAGAAATTGTGGACTCGTCTCAGCGAAACCAAATTTCAGCCTATCTTTCTCATACTGCACGCCAGAAGGTGCATCAACAACCCTACAGAGAGACTGTTGATTTGCATCGAGTACAGCTGCTTGAATTTATGCCTCGGTCGACAGAGACTAATGGGTTCAATCCAAACAAGGTTATATCGCCTATTCAAGGATGCCCCGCCGTGCATAATATAATCCAGCTCTCACGTCGGGCAACACCACATATCATTCTTACGATATAACAGTGCTTGAGAATCAACACAGTGCCGCCTTCACTCATACATTGCCTATCAACCCCATATAATTCAGTGATGTATATTAGATCGCTACTATTGTATTTGGCAAGCAGTGGACCCCGTTTCAGTTCCCATGAATTTCAATTTACACCGTAACAACTGCCCCAGGAATATACAGATTACCGAGCGCGCTCTTCTTCAAGATGGCATTTGCAATTCCTTTCCGGTTCCTCCATCATAGATATCATAAGGCTTGCAACAACGCTACATATCCATGCCCGTTCATAATATAGATATTCAATGTAATATTCTGTTAGTTTACAAACGTGCTTGATAGTCAGCATACTAGCCAAACATGGACCAATCAATGGTGACTCTTCTGGACCCGGCTACTAGTATTCACTTAACCGACAAGTGCGTCCGATAGTTACCGATGTAACTATTGAGATGTACCTACTAAGGATGTGAGATATCCATTATGTTAAGAAAACACAAAAAAGAACACTCATTACAAAAAGCCCGTGAGCAGGATAGAACTGGACAAGGCGGTCAGAGAAGGGAAGGGCCAACCTGACATTGCAATGCATGACGAGCCGCGGGATGGGCCAGTGGTCCAGTGGTTGGGTGGTCAAATCACAAAACAACAGGGATTAACGTGTCACCGACACACTATTCGTGGCTGAGTCTCTAGTAGGTATTAGACATACAGCAGAGTGACAATTATATTTATTACAATTTATTTTATTCACTTTCATGGATTTCTGTATTCTGAGAATAAGAATTAAAAATAACGATTGGGGTTAAAACAGAAGAAAAACTTCTTTTTCCTGGGGAAGCACTTAATAAACAGTATTATTGGTGCTTTTGCGAACTTAATTTCTTACATTGTATTTTTATTTGCTGTAGGTCGACTAGTACCGTTCCTTCTCAGGTTCGATATTACGGAGGTATATTGGTGTTTGTAAAGGTTGGTAATATTTTACATTGTCGGAAGGCTTGATTTAGTCCGCCGTAATTCCTGTATGCAGCGGCCATGTGTTACAGACCCCTTGTTCTAGTGTGCCTTATCGAAGGCAAACAGGCAAGACAGAATACCATAGGACGGCAGTAGCCGCTTGAGGAACATTCAACACCTAAAGAATTCGCTCGCTGTGTTACCAACCTACTCCGTATAAGGATCAGAAAGGCTGATACCGGCCCTATTACGTAATATCTACTCCAAAGTCTACCTCTGTAAGAGTATACCGGAAGTATATGACGCTACATGCTATGGTTGGATATACTCCTCTATCTACCTCCAAGGAAGTTACGATGGGTGTATACGACGCCACACGCTTTAATTCGATATACTCCACCACCTACCCCAAAGGGAGTTACGATAGGAGTAGATGGCTAAGGATATATAAGGACACTCATTCATGTACTTATTTAGTTCTTCGTAATGAATCCAAACTGTTACTACAGAGTTACCTTTAGTAGCAAGACCAGCTCGCCTCGTTCGCACTCTTTAACAATTGAGTATACATACTCATTTGGCCTGGCCTTCTATCCTTGGACTGTATTAGTTGTATTGGGTATCTGTTATTGTTGCACCCTTGGACCTTTCGGTCATTCGTTCGTCGTCAGTCACTAGTGGATTCTAGGTATCGACGTAAGTCGTATCTAACCAAGATAGCTAACTGGTCGCAGAGTCGTTGGAGAGATACCCGGGCGTAACCCCACGCACTTAATATAAATATTCAATCCCAGTGCCTAAACAGCTAATTCTTCTGGCTAAAGCAACTGTAGAATGAGTGTGCAATGCATCTCATTCAAAGGTTTATAGGTTACGTTGGAGGTAAGAGTGGATATAATCGCCCTCAATCCAAGTGTTACATGACCATCTGAGTACTACAAATTGGAGATAGCGTCACAACCTCCGTGTTGCTGATTGGTTGTTCTTTGACAAGCGGCCATCCAAGCCCTCTATCCAGCCCGAGTGGTAAGTCTACTGTACTCCATTTATACAACAATGTTATCTCAATAAAATCACATACTAACACCGATCTAGCACGTCGAAACAGCAACATCTCTCTTCATCGCTATCTCCATTATAGTAACTGCCATCCAAACCTATGCTCTATTCCTCCAACGAAACGAACATCGCCAAGCTGCCATATGCGACGCCGATCATCTCTCCGCGATCCAATCAGCTATAATGCAATACATCGGGCTCTATCTAGCCCTGGTGGCAGCGAAGCAACGTGGACTACCATTCATGCTGAGCCAGCCGGCTCTGGTCTGGCTCGGAGTTGCTCTGTTGTTCCCTTTCGTTGGTCTTGTTGTATACCCGAGTCATGATTATCTGACTCCGTTTTTCCTTTTCTTCGGTGGTATTGGAGGTAATATTGTCTCGGTTCTTTTACTGCAAATGAAGCCGGTGATGATGTTGGTGTAGTATTTACATTCGATGGTTTGGTACAATGTCACGTGGGGATATCCTGGACAGGTTCCTGATGAGGAACCTTTACCGTACATGTCCTCGATTGGGCACTCGTTATTTTTTGTTTCCCTTTCAACCTCCGGATCCATTTCGGGAATGTTGACGACAGTGTCAAAAATATCCAATGCAGAATACTATGGTTTCAAAAGGGATGTAGAGCTATATGGAGTCCGTATAGTTCGTCGAGGTAAAGATATACTCTCCCTGAAGGCGTAGACTGTAAACGCCTTGCCATGTAGTAGGATAGATTTTTGAAGAAATTTAGTGTTGCTTGGTGTCGGCTCACTTGACTAAATGTTCGAGTATATATCCAATGCTTCAGTAGATATTGAGATCATACCGAGGAACTTGCAGACAAATTCGATTCGTTACATTCGTCGCATAACCATTCGGAACATTTGCTTAGAAATAAACAAACTAACGTCTATATGGAAATATCTAAATGAGAGCGTATTGAATCAATCTATAATATAAGGCTATTGATAATGAGTCTAGGATGCTTGACATTATTCTTATGATGACTGTTACCATTGTTGTTTCGCTATTTTGTTTGAACCTGAATGCTAGGGCGCGGATATATATATAATCGGTCCAATGCACCGAAAAATTGCCGATATATATATTTTTCCGGCGGGCCGATCCATAACCTTCACATGCAGTTACGGAACAAAGGTCGGCAAAATCGGTTGTTTCTTTCAGAAGATACATAATCCATTGACAACATAACAGTTCTCCCCCATCTTTGCAATAGGAATGCAGCTTTTATTATTATATGCCCGTAGGTACACCTCTAAAACGGTTAATCATCGCCAGTTGCTTTGAAAATAAATATTCACAATTTACACCTATTGAAACATGCGACATGACGGCCTCAAGAACCGAGGGAATAAAAGCTAGAACAAGGGAAAAATAAAAGGAAGGATACAAAAGAGAACCACCAAAGAAGACATATCTCAGAATATATAACAAACACTCCTTTACTTTTTACCCACTACTCCCTTAATGAGCGGCCATCAACTTCTTGATCTCCGCGATAGCACGGGCGGGGTTCAGGCCCTTGGGGCAAGTCCGCGAGCAGTTAAGAATGGTGTGGCAACGGTAGACGCTCATGCTGTTATCCAGGGCGTGCTTGCGCTCGGCGGTCTTCTCGTCACGGGAATCGGCCAACCAACGGTACGACTGGAGGAGGATAGCAGGTCCGAGGTACTCCTCGCTGTTCCACCAGTACGAGGGGCAGGACGTGGAGCAGCAGGCACACAGAATGCACTCGTAGAGACCATCCAACTTCTTGCGGTCTTCGGGACTTTGACGGAATTCAAGGCCCTATGTATATGTTAGAACATTTTACCATTGCCGTCGGAGGTCTGGAATAAGATGTAGGGACTCACATCCTCGGTCTTTGTTTCGCGCTGCAGGTAAGGCTTGATCGACTTGTATTGCTTGTAGAACTGGGTCAGATCGGGTACCAGATCCTTGACAACGTAGGTGTGAGGCAGAGGGTAGATGCGAGACTCCTTGGCGGTGTCGGTAGGAATGCGGCCTATATATAGCACAGTCAACACCCTTAATTCCTCCGTAGTTGTGCTTAAAACTTGGCGAGTAACATACACAAGCAGGCCAGAGTGTTGACACCATCGATGTTCATGGCACAGCTTCCACAGATACCCTCACGGCAACTTCTCCGGAAAGTCAGGGTGGGGTCCATCTCGTTCTTGATGCGAATGAGGGCGTCGAGCATCATGGGTCCGGTCTTGTTGAGGTCCAGGGAGTAGGACTGCATCTTGGGCTTCTCAGTCGGCTTATCGGGATTCCAGCGGTAGACATGGAAAGTCTTCGTGCGTGGCGTCTCGGACGGGTTGGGGTCCTGTGCAGTTGAAGTCTTAGATTGTGAACAGTCTTGTTACTGGTATGACCTGTTCCGCTCACCTGAGCAGCCGCATCGACAGTCGCATAGGAGCGAGCGAAGACAGCCGGGCGGAAAAGAGGCTTCGAGGATGCGACGAGGCGCGAGGTTGAGCGAAGAGCAGCCATGACGGGCGAAAGGACACTTGACGCGCAAAAAGAGAAAATAGGATGAAAATAGGATAGGAAGTGGGGAGAGGCGGAGAATATGGAGGACAAGAGAGTGGCAGTCGTCAATAGAGAGAGGAGAGGGGGCGGTCAAGTCAACCAAATGAACAGCCAGCCAGCGGCAGCGACGAGATGAAGTCGAAGGGAGTTGGAGAATGATGTTTGTGAGCTTTACCCAAGAGGTAACCTCGGGTTTGACGGCCGGCAGGCGGCTTACTCAGCCCACGGACCAATCACACAAAAGCTAATTGCAAGCGTCGGGGATACACGGCGAATCTTCACTCGTTCTTTGGGGAAATTCAATTCCCTTTTACTCGCACGTGAGAAGTCAGACAACTACGACGGCAGAGTTATTCGCGAACAACAAAAACCATTGTAACCAACCTGTCAGAGATTGAGGGCCGCTGAATTGTACGCACACACACAACTAAAACACACTCTTCAAATCTGGTTCTTCTCATTACATCACGAGTCAATTTGCCTTCGCCAATTGCCGCTTTCCCAAAGGGGAAACGGAACCGAGTCCAGTTGCCGTCTCGACCCTTTGAAGGCTGAGGCATGCACCGGGAAGCCGCCTTAGGCATATAGCCGCCGCCTGAGGCATAAAGGCTTCTCCCGATCATAGACTATTTCTGTTCCGGAAGGGCACCGCCTAGGTGGTATGAAGATTTTAAGGTCAATTTATGCTTTTTGATAAGTACACTTCCTGACAGCTAGAAACCTGAAACATAACGAGCTTGAACAAAAGGCTGTCACTGGCTCCATAATTGCATATTGCTTCTGCTGGACAATAATGCAACTTGGTTGATATTCATATGTCGTCTCTTCCTAGTTCCGGCCTACGGAACATTCTTTTCGCTGACACTAAAAGAGACCTTCGGGTTCTTTACCCCCTTAATTAATTGGCCTTGTCTCGGGCTAATCAAGGGTCAGCTGATTGTGGCTACCAATCCACTGTAAGCCAACCCACTGGACATTATGCCATCTCTGACAGAGTCCATGAACATCCCGCCTGTCATCAGAGCTTATTAGGAGGTTGAAGGTTGCTTCTGCACTTGGTGCGAAGGAAGGCCGGCTTAAGTTCCTACTCCACCAGATGGTACCTTTTGCTAAATGAAAGAAATGGCTTCCTGGAGACGAAAATGGTTCATTCGCTCTAGTATTGCGAGTGCTGGAACAGCCTACGAATGGCTATGCTTATAGACGAGTAGTAAAGATTATGACCGTTCCCTCAGGCGGACAAGATTTAGAAAGCCAACATGTACGGAGTATGTCAGCATCTATTATTATGTCTGACTAACTATGAAAATTCGAGGTGAAGCGCTATCTTGGAAAATAAATGTTACAGAGTGGACTGTAGTGATTTACCATTCACGAAGCCACTTCTTTACTCAGAAAAATCTTTAATGTCATTAAAGGCCTTTGACTCCTTATTATTACCTGTAAGTCTGCTTTTGAAAAGAGTACTGTCAACGTTCCGGACAGAACAGAGCTTCTTGAGGGGAACTAAAACAGATGCTAACGGAGACTGAATGATAACTAATCCAAATAAACCTTCGTATATCGATGGTTTACAACATGGGAGATATATGCCGACAACCCCTAAAATAAATTAAGGGCGGCGTTTGAGATGCGTGGTGACAAGCCACTCGGCTTCTCGCCGTAGATGTTTTGTTGATGAATTTGTGCCCACCACGCCCTTCATATGGTATTATCACGACTCTAAGAGCTAACACGTAAACGGATGGCCCGGAGTTTACTCGTGCCTGATTTTCTTGTCAAGGTTTTATGCCCTCCAAAATGCGGATCTGATATCGTCAGGAACCAGAAAACCCGAGAGGCCCACTGTGGACCGATTTCACCGCGTGTTCTGAGGTTGAATGTCCACTACACGAAAGTAGATATTGCTCCGTCGCTTTGAGCACTATTTTCTTTGAAAAATCTGAAGTAGTGATGGAAGGGAACCTTTTGGAAAGGCGAAAATGAATGACCATTTGCATGCCTCAAGCAGCGAGTAGCTAAAGCTGGAAAAGGAAGAAGAGCTTGAGAGTGTTGATCAACAGCACGGAGCAACGCTGATCTCTCAACCCTAATTCAGGTATGCCATATGAGTGTACTACAGCACGTCTCGATAGTATTTGTCTACTCGTAATGTCTCTTAAAACACGTTGTTTCGGCAGATCTCCGGCTGCTTAATTAAATGCCAAGCCGGAGAAATTGCTCCATAGTGACTGCTTTCTGCGTCTTCCGAGGGCCCGAGACTAAAACTTTTAGACTACCGAACTAAGAAAGCCGAAGTGGCAATCGTGAAACACCATTAATGACCCTTAGCTCGTCCTCCACCAAATAGCTTCAACGGCCATTATTGGCTGCCTTGGTCGGCGTATCTCAGAACCTCCATCCAGGGGCACACAGTCAAGCATCAGCTACAGTTCGTGCCTTACACATCGCCGGCCAATAATCTTACCAGCTTCCAATCTAGTCTATAAAGGAGTGGAGTCCTGATATCTTTGGTGGGAACAATGGATCTCTCGAAATAAGATTACTCAGGCGTTCTGGGCCCAGCAGACTGGGACAAGGTTTTACTTTGCAGCACCGGCCTGGCGTTTGTCGGACGTTTCATGTCCAGCCCCAGTCTAGGACCTAATATGATCAGAAGGGTGTTGCTCTTCACAGCTCCACCGAGCAATTGAGCTGGCGCATATAAAGCTGGGAACCTTCGCTCTGTTGGTCCGGAGTATCAATCCATTCCTTCCTTATATCATATACTTTTCAGTCCTTCTTTTCTTTTCATTTGTCTTTTATTTCAAACATGAAGTACGCGTCTTTCATCGCCGCTGCTGCGGCTGCGCTCGCCAGCGCCGTTAGCGCTGCCGGCGTTTCTGGTGCTGCTGAGGGTTTTGCCAAGGGCGTCACTGGTGGTGGCAGCGCTACCCCAGTTTACCCTTCTACCACCGATGAGCTGGTCTCATACCTTGGTGACAGCCAGGCGCGTGTTATCATCCTCACCAAGACCTTCGACTTCACCAACACCGAGGGCACTGAGACTAGCAAGGGCTGCGCTCCCTGGGGTACTGCCTCCGGCTGCCAGCTTGCCATCAACAAGGACAACTGGTGCAACAACTACGAGCCCAACGCTCCTACTGTGAGCAGCATCACCTACAACAAGGCTGGTGTTCTTGGTATCACCGTCAACTCCAACAAGTCTATCGTCGGCCAGGGTAGTGCCGGTGCCATCAAGGGTCGTGGTCTCCGTATCGTCAGCGGTGCTAAGAACATCATCATCCAGTGGGTATTTCCGGATTTTGACTCGTCTAACAAGACATACTGATCGCGAACACAGGAACATTGCTATCACCGACATCAACCCCCAGTACGTCTGGGGCGGTGATGCCATCACTCTGAACGACGCTGACCTTGTCTGGATCGACCACGTTACCACTGCCCGTATCGCCCGTCAGCACATTGTCCTCGGTACCCAGGCCGACAACCGTGTCACTATCTCCAACTCCCTTATCGACGGTCGCACCGACTACTCCGCTACCTGCAACGGCTACCACTACTGGGGTGTCTACCTTGATGGCTCTAACGACATGGTCACCTTGAAGGGCAACTACTTCTACCACACCTCCGGCCGTATGCCCAAGGTCCAGGGCAACACCCTTCTCCACGCCGTTAACAACTACTTCCACGACATCAAGGGCCACGCCTTCGAGATTGGATCCGGTGGCTACGTCCTCGCCGAGGGTAACGCTTTCCAGAACGTTGATGCCCCCGTTGAGTCTCCCATCAGCGGACAGCTCTTCAGCGCCCCTGATGCCACCACCAACGAGCAGTGCAAGTCTGTTTTCGGCCGTGCTTGCCAGATCAACGCCTTCGGCAGCTCTGGCTCCTTCAGCCAGGCTGATACCGCCGTCATCTCTAAGTTCTCTGGCAAGAACATTGCTGGTTCTCACCTTGCTCAGAACATCCCCAGGTGGGTCGTGGCCAACGCTGGCCAGGGCAAGCTCTAAATCATCGATTAAGAGCTCTCTATTTGAAGAGTGCGTGTGGGTGAGAATGTCGAAGGTCTTGGGGACGATAATTATTCTTCGTGTATCTACTTCTTTATAATACTTTAGCAAGCTACAATATTATTAATTTAGCTTGAATCTTTGTGGTCGTCTGAAATTTGTAGAAATGTACGGCATTACCAGCCATGACGAACTATCGTGTCGAGCATACC
This sequence comes from Aspergillus tamarii, assembly GCA_030556085.1. Taxonomy (NCBI): domain Eukaryota; kingdom Fungi; phylum Ascomycota; class Eurotiomycetes; order Eurotiales; family Aspergillaceae; genus Aspergillus; species Aspergillus tamarii. The sequence continues at coordinate 2,143,888 of JARVTJ010000006.1, forward strand.
ATTGTCTTTTTAGTTAGTCATTGAATGACCCAACTAGAATAGCTGAATTCAGTTCAATCCAAATGGATATCACGTTCTTGAGCCGTGCTCCTCATGATAGTATTTCCTGTGGTCTAAACGTGCGTAATATGCACCAATAACAGTGTATTATACTTTGGCCCAAAGATAATACATAGCAATTAGTTGGAAGGCCATCAAAAACATGTTCCTGTGTATAGATGCTCCACATATCCTCCGCAGTATAACCATGATCCGCTAAAGCTATACAGGGTCCATGATCGTCGGTGGAACTGTCAGACCAATATAAGATCGACGATATAGCCTCAAGAGGAAAGGATGTACGAACACACCCACCGGCCCACATGTTGTTTGCTCTCACACCCTGTACGCGTAATGCCGACGATCTTGCCGATCCACGTTTATATGAAACGCCTTCTACTTGAAAATAACGTGCTTTTCTGTTTGCTGCAATGTTCAATTATAAGGCTTCTATTATATACAGAATATGGCAAGCGCCAATATCACATTTTCCGACTATTCATGGCACCCCATGACACGACTCACAAACAAGGCCACCTACAACAAACATTACTACGATGAATTAATTAATTAACGATAATTAAGTTAGGTTCAAAGAGCGTCTCCTGAGTAACATCATTAACACTAGCGAAAGGACCACCACTCTTAGTCACAGCTGCGATAGTCAACCCGTTCATCGGATTCTCATGGTATGGGAAGAGAGCCTTCGCGATAACCTTTTTGCCATCCTTATTCGAGACAGTCTTCAACTCCTCCACAATGGGAACATTAAGCTGATTGATAAGTCAACCACAGCTTATCCCCCTTAACCTTGTATCCAGACTCCCAACTGAGAAGAATAAATTGCGTCTTGGTCTGCGGTGGCGTCAGAATATCCAATGGCTTGAACATCGTCAACGCAATATCATCTAAATTAGGACAGGACCGTGGAATAATAAAGGCTTGAACAGCCATGAAGGTGAAATTGGCATCGCCGGTTGTGAGTGTCGGGAGTTCGCTGGGGATTTTGCCCTGGTCGACTCGGAACCAGCCTTGCTATTTATTCTCCTTCGTTGCCGATTGTTGCGGCGATGACTCGACGTCGCTGTTGTCTGTGAATCGTACGATTATGTCTTGGAATGTGGCTATTATGAGGCCGGTGAATGTAGCTGCTAGAGCGATTGCTTCGTCGAAATCTGAGACGAGGAAACGATAGCGACATGGTTCAATTAAGTGTATTTTAAAGTGTTCGAGGCCTTGCTTGGGGGTTAACGCGTGGAGTTCCTCTTGCTAGAAGGCTCTTTTAGAGGATGTTATCGGAAACGCTAGTATGAAAGTTACCTACAGCTAGTATGGCTACCAGGGATTCCATTATGAAATCTCGTTTCCTGGGGTTTGGAATCAGATAACCAGGTACGTTCTTTGGATGTTCAACAGTAATTCATTGAAGAAGGCGACTTCAAACAGCGCATTGAACGCTATCAGTTGGATATTGGTGAGTCCGTCCTTGCTGATCCTTGATGGGAGGCGCGTATTTGGTAGAGTGCCATGTGCTCGTAGCTGGATTTTCTTCAGCTGCTCTTCACTGGGATTTGGCATGCCATCGGGATGGGGTGTATCAGCACTGGGCCAGATGCTTGGAATTGCGAGGCTATGGGATAACCACAGAGACCAAAAGAAGGGATGATGTGAGTATTGAGCCGCATGTTGGCGTATCCCAAGAATGATGACACCTTTAGCTCGCTAGAGCTGAGTCGAACAACAGGATAGTCTGGAGTATAAGACCAGAAGAATGTTTGCTACTGGCAATAGTCGTGCGACTAAATAGAGGGGAAGAGAAACTCCGAGTTACACACTATAGTCTGTAACCTACCTATCTTGCATACCGCATTCATAAATAAATGAACTTCATGAACCCTATAAGTATGAGCGCAAGGCGCATATGCCTTTATGTCTTCATTATGAAGCATACAAGTACGTCATATAGTATACTTCTTTCATTTCACTCAAGGGTAAATATCACGGGCTATGAAGTCACCGCACATTAAAATGCTTAATCTGAAAACCTTTAGTTTCCCTTGTCTTCTTCTCTCATTCTCTTCTCCACCATTTCTCCTCACACAAACACATCACAGAACACAATATACACACTACACATAATACGCAAAATATCTCTCAGTCTACTCAGGATGCATACTCCTACTGTGACACAGGGACACACCATCCAATGGTTTCTCTCAAAGCTCAAGAGGCTTGCAGCGAAGACCAAAAAGGTCCGATTCGAAGAGTCTGCTCTTGAGATAAAGTCTGCCTCAAAGTCTGACCCAGCGAGCTTTGGATGTCCCTTGAAGAGAGTACCCACACCTTATCACCATGGGACGAAGCCCGGTCTGAAGTTGGAGTCTGAGCCTGAGTCCTATGGACTGAGAAGGGTGCCCACCCCTTACCCTGTCTTTATGGCAACTGGAAGAGTAAACTATCTGGAATGATCATGAGCGTGGGAGGATCCTATGCATACAGGCGACTGAAGTCGTATGTGCATATCTTTGTATTTGTTATTTTTACTGTTCAGCTCGCCCTGCTTGTCTAAAACATCATGTTAAAGGGTGTTGTTGCATTTGCTCAAGCGAGAAGGATTTGGTTACTATCATGTATTACGTATATTCCCTTCCGTGGGATGCTTTGATGTTGGTTATAAGGACTTATCCGTTTAACATAAACCGTTAGCAACGATCAATCTACTGGCTATTCCAATTAGATTATTGCTTCCTATCTGTCGTAGATGTCCCAGCGGCTCATGTTGGTGTCATGTAAATGAGCACATGGATTGCTGCCTATCTGGCGTCTTCATGGTATATCTTATGCGGTAAGCTGACTTTAAGTGACTTTGTGATACGTCAAGGGTTTGGAATGAGTAGCATAAAGCGTATTGGAAGATGGCCATTCCAGTATGAAGAGCTAAAAGTTGTACATACAAATGTCTAAGAACGGAAAGTGTATAACAACATGCTAGTCGCTAAAGCAGCAAGGAAAAAGGAAAAAAAAAAAAATAATAAAAATAGAAGAAAAGAAAAGAACAAAGAAGAATCACACAATAAAGGCTCAATCATAAGATAAAAGAATGACCAATAAAATAAATGCCAAGAGAAAGAAGTAATCGCGGTCTTTTGTTTTCTTTTCCTTTTTCCTACCGGTGGCACAGGAGTTCCGGTCAACGGTAAATATCTGCTGCTTTCAAGTTTCGGTGATTTTGGCCATCCTCAACCTCAGCTCGCAGAAGCATAGTTATAGCTGCTGTAGTAAGGACTCGGAGTGTAACAACTGTAAGACGAATTTCCATAAGAAGAAGTATTCCCGTATGGGGAAGTATTTGCGTACGAAGACGTATTCGCATAGGATGAGTTAGCATAGGAGGAGTTTGTATAAGACGATGAAGTCGCATAGGAGGGTGTATTCCCATAAGACGACGTAGCTGAGTAGTTGTATCCATAGGAAGGGCTGTGAGAGTAGTCGCCATAAGAAGGGGTTGAATTCTGCGTACTTCTCCCCATGGAGCTGAAGATGCTCGGCGGAGAGTAAGCAGATAAAGGAGAGCTGCTAGAGGATGATGCCAGCACGCCGATGGAACTATACGCGAGTGGCGTGGACGACTGAGGACGAGTCGTCGTAGGAAGGGAGAATTGGTATTGGCTTTTCGCGCTGGATTTAAACTCCGTTGGCTGGAAGGTGGACGCTCGCGGGTCAAGGACCTTTTTCGAGCCGGACAATGAATTGCTCCAGCGGGATTGAGATAGCCCGGCGAGTTTTGGCTCGACTTGCTTTGGCTCGGGCTTCTTGGATTCCTTCTCAGGCTCGGTTCCACTGGCTTTGGCGATGGTTTCTGTGGTGGCTTTCTTGTCCTCCTCGACGGGCTTCTCTTGCTTCTCGCCGTCTGCCCATGTTGCGTTCTCATTTTTCTCTTCTTGCAATGCTGCGCATTCTGGTTTCTGTTCTTCCCGCTGGGTTTCCTCCTGCTTCTCCTCATTCAGCTCTGGGATCTTCTGACTCTCATCCTGCTGAACCACCTGTTTCTCTTGGCACTCAGCGATGTCCTCAATCCATTGAGTAGAAGTGCCCTCATCCTCTTTCTCCTCAACCACATCAACCTTCACCTTGGTCTCCATCTTCTCATCGATCGCTTCATCCCTAACATGCTCCTCGTAGACCTCTTCCTGAGTAACATCTTGCTCCCACTTCTGCTCCACAATGTCTCTCTGTCCGTCCTCCTCTTCATCTCCCTCACCCTCCAACTCCTCCACCTCCCCAACCCCCACAGAAACCTCATCGTCACCCAAAGAACCAGAACCCACAGCCTCATAAACCTCCACACCAACAACAACACCCCCATCAAGATCCCCGAACCCCTTCTCACTCTCTCCATCTCCAGCCAAACCCTCCACACACTTCTTATTCAACCCCTCCTCAACCAAAGATCCCTCCCCAACACCATTAACAACCGTCACCTCCTCAGCCCCAACTCCCCCATTCTCAAACCCAGACCCAGATCCAGATCCCCGAATAACCTCCTCCATAATCTTCGCCGAAATAGCTCTGACCACCTGACTCCGACGCTGGCGCTCTCGTTCCCGCCGAGTAGACCGCCGCTCCTCAACATGGTCCTGGTACAGGGTGAACCTAGTCTTGAACCAGAGGGTAAAGACCGAGGCCAGGACGAGGGTTGTGGTTCTTTTGCCGACGATGGAGAGGATTAGGAGCAGGGTGAGGAATTGGAGGGTTATTGTTAGGGGGTTTGGTTTTGGGGACATCTTTTTTTTGGATTTTTTTTTTCTAAGATTGTTGGGGATTAGTTTGTGTATAGTAGGTAGGTGAGTAATTCAAGTAAAATCAACTGTCAAAGTTGATTAGATGAGAATAAGTGAGAAGAGAAGTAATGGTAGAAGTAGAAATATCAGCCAAATATTAATACTACAAGAACCAGATAGGGAAAATAAATAAATAGAATCAAATAAGATAAAAAAGCCCAACAAAAAATCAATCAAGTCGGCGTCTAATAAATAAACAAAACCACAAGCCAAAGAAGAAAAAAAGAAGACCGCAAAATCTAATATATCATAAATCGCCCAAATCTCAGGCACAACCAACCCACAAGCCACAGGAGAGAAAATGGGTGCCCAAAGGCATGCGCACGAGGCTGATTACTACATCACCCAAATTTCAAAAACAAGGCAAAGAAATGGGGACCCAAGAGAATAGAGACAGGAACAGCTAAGCTATTTTTGGACGGGGAAGCTGCAATATACAACACATCGTACGTGGTTGTTGTGTTCTTGCGGTAAGGCAAGTCGAGCCACGCATACGAGTTGCCAAGGGTTTTGGGCAAATGGTGTTTGGGGGTTTTTGTGGGGACGGATGGGTTTTGTGAATTGTTCTTTCTTTTTTATGTATTAAAATTTTTTTTTTTTTTGTAACTAGGGGATTGTGGTTACTGTTTTTATTATTGTTGGTGTTATGGTCTTCTTCTTTTATTTTTTTTTCCCTCGGTTTTTTTTTAACTTGATGTAGGGTATGACGAGGCACGGGGTCCAGGATAGGAAAAATAAGGTGCGGTGGACTATCTATAATAACCTTAATGAGATAGAGAACGAAGAGCGCGATCGGCGCGGACACATCCGAATCCTTGATGCATCCATCCTGCACGCTAACTAACTAGTAGTAACCTGTCCAACGGCGGTCAAGTCTAATTGGCTCTGGCCCACTGAGGCAGAGCGAACAATTGACGCCTGTTCTCTTCGATCTCCGCCCGCTTAGTGGTTGCTTCGCGAGATAGTTACAGATATCAAGGCATGCGATGTGTCGCGTGTATATTTGACCACATTTTGGGGATATCATGGAGCTACTATTACACAAATAAGACAAAACGGACGCTTGCGCTCAACTTGCAGACCGAATAAACAGAGACGAAATTCCTCCCAATGCGGCAATCGCCGTGTAACCTTTCCAAAGGACTTGAAGCGCGTCGGTGAAGGCGTCCTTGTCTTCCTGAGGCGCGTATGCACCAGAATGGCTGCCTATGTACCCGGTTGACATGTCAAGCATGTCTTCGGATGATAGATAGTTAAATATGATGGTTCCGCTGATGGGGATGGCGATGCACATGCCCCATGTGCGTAGGATCGAGTATATCAGTATTGATGTCGTGGATACTTTCACGCTTTCACGGGTTTCCCGTCCCTGGTCGAACCTCAAAGTATCTACATGGATACAAAGGTTGTATCCGAATGTGAGGAGAGCAGAGCCCAACCCAGCGCCCAGGAAGATAATGACCCAACCGTATACTGGAGTCGATACATTTAGTAAAATTGAACAACCAGTTGCCGTTGTAGTAAATAACCAGCCTATACGGGTAATCCAGGTGGAGATATGTGGCCGTCGGAAAGACTGCCCTGTGCCCGAGATCATAAGAGCAGGTACAGTTAGGCCTGTGAGAGCAATCAGACTCAGTCCTATTAAGGTGGTGCTGAGCGACTTGATGAAGATGAGGTAAAGTGGCAAATAATGGAGGTGGGAGGATAACTAGAATTACTATTAGCTGTCATTCTTCCAAGTAGATTGATTACCGAGGGCGCGGACTTACAATAAATCCATGCAAAAGGCCGCCTGTCTGCAGCATTGTAGATGAGAGGTCCCGAAACACCCTCGAACTGAACATTGGCTGTATGGCCCACATTCTCTCGTGGAGAATCAAAACAATTAAGAAGCTGCCGCCAACGCAGATCGGCACTAGAGTTTGCCAGTTATCCCAGGCATTCTGTGTTCCCCCCCAGCCGATTCCAGTAAGTAGGGTTCCCATGCCCAGTAGAGTCAACATGGCACCTATCCAGTCCATAGTACGGAATCTGCTCGTAGCACTAAGCTTGTTTTCTTGCCCATGCCCTCTCAGATCCAGTGCAAATGGGATCACCAACAGTCCCATTGCGCAAAACACGAAGCTGGAATAGAAAGCCCAAATATAGGTTGTATAGTCATGGTATACCCCACCAGCAACTGAGCCAATCACCATACCGATCATTTGGGCGCGGAAGATGTAGGTCGAAAATTGGATTTGATGCGACTTTGGAATAAGGTCTGCAACGATTAAGAGCGAAACCCCCACCACCCCTCCTCCGCCAATTCCCTGGATGAATCGACCGGCTACCAGCACAGACAAACTCAGAGAACCACCGCATATGCCTGTTCCAGTTGTCGCGAGAACAGCGGATGAAAGTAGGATAGGTCCGTGGCCAAGTACCTCAGCCAGCATGGCGAAAAAACCTTGACCGGACGCGTTGCCAATGAAGTAAGATGTGTTGATCCAAAGTGCGTTTTCAAGGGGTTGCTGAAAGGTACTTGAGAACCCCTACAACAGTTCCACGTCAGATTCCGAAGCCCCATGGGTTGATATATGCTATTGTAGACATACATACTGGCATCAAAGGAATAACGACCGTCGTATTAAATGCATCCATCATCACTAGAATGGATATGCACGTTGTGACAAGCCACTCTTTCACGCCCGGAATCCATTCTGCTTGCCTCGTGTTATCTTCTCGATAGGTGTATTGGGTCGCCGTGGCGAAGTCTGTCGCATGGTTCGTGATCAAACATTGTTGGCTGCTTTCCCGGTAGGTACATGATCCGGATTCATTATCCGTGTGGTACAGATCTTTGGACTCCAGGCCCATTGGATGTAAAAGGCCGTAGGACGAATCCTATATGATAGGAATCTAGCAAGATACAGCGTATATGCAGTGTCTATGGAGATTGAGTGAAAGTGCAGCAACAGCAACAAGAAAGGAGGAAGTTTTCTTTTTCGGTATGGAGTCACGCAAATCAGTAACATTTATAGATTCCATCTGAGCTGGGGAGGCGGGGGAGTATGCATGCAAGGGATATCAATATCGGGACATTTACCATGGGGTAAGGCCAGGACACAAATGATACGTAGTCTCGGGGTTGCTAGAGAGGATAAAAGCTTGGTGATCAGCGCCGATCATCGAAGTCCTACATTCCAGTCATGGCGGTTCGCCGTTACACCTCACATTTGCGAGTTATGATTGGGTAAATGGCCAGTTGGTATGTGAACCATGTCACAGGGAGCACAGGACGAGATTCAATAGCTGTGCTCCAGCTGGATAGCTATCCGAGTGATCTGGGGCTCTCGGTGTTCAGGCACTTATTGAGTCAGTCGACATGTGCTTGGAATGACACTCTTCAGGGTGGCAAGAAGTCAGGCGATGCTTGAATCCCGTGAAGTGAGTGCTCTTGTAGTTGTACGACTCATCGTTGGAGAAGTTCTTAGCCAGCACTCTGCATGAGGAGTTACTGTGCTGAGCTGTGTAGGTTAAAGACTGTAGGGTAAGACAGCCACTATGGGGCCCCGCCTCACTGTTCTATTGCTGCAGATCGTCCAAGAAAGGGAAGCTGCAATATACAAGAGGTCCAGGTTTCTCCCAGACATTGATTCGGTTCAAATCGCTCCGACCGTCGATGGCATAGCCCACAGGAAGATCATCTAAATTAAACCGGGGCAATACTACATAGCCCCATATGCCAGTAAAGAAACGCATTGCCCCTGCCATAAACTGAGCAATGTCTTCACGATTTCCTCACGGAACTAACCCCATTCCTGGAGATGCTCCCCAGCCACCTGATGGAATTATCACATTGCCAAGGGAAGAGTCTCAACCAAGAGAACTTTATTTCCCCAAACTCACAAGAGCACTTGACCCGTTCCTACTTTCGTTCATCGCAACGTACGTAATAGATTCTGTCACCCGTCAAGGAATAGTAGCATCAAGTCTGGCTTCCTCACATCCGTGCGCAAAGCCAGCCGTAAGTCGCGTAGGTGTAAAGAAAGCCGCAACAGCGTTGACCCCTGATCTATATTGCTGAGCGACATTCTGTGACGCTCATAACAGTCCCACGATGCCATGCTTAGAGGCTACAGAGACAATAAATCCCGGCGACGATCGCTTGTATTTCATATGATGGAGAGCTTGAAGTAAAGTTAACATTGGCATGACACTCTGGACAAGCAAGAAATGAAAATAAGGTATACCACCTGCTTCAAAGCCCCAATATCAATGACTCGGAACCCCTCTATGTATTGAGTCTTCATATTTCCATCCCATTCTACATATTCTAAATCTAAGACAGCCACGATTCCATCGTCCCCACATTGCTGATGACGATATAGATGGCCCCGAAATACTCCGCAGCTCGCCTGAAGAGTGCAGCCACATGCTGCCAATTCAGGAAATCAACTGCGATGAATAACAGGTTTTCCGGACTGGGGGGATCCCCATATAAGGTTTCCTGTGGCATTCCGACATATTTCCACATCGGATATTGCCACTTTGGGCATGATGGACATCGAAGAGCGAAGCTGTGTTGCTGTTCCCCCAATATCATTGGCGTCACCAGTAATAAGAACAACCGCTTCAGCTACCTGGAAGAGAAGAGCTGGACCTGGACTGATTTGTTACGTCATATATCGGTGTCTATGATTCTGATGGAATGTAATGTTACCAGACAGTTGAGGTTAGGGTCGGGCTAAAGGGGCTTGAGTGATTGACGTGAACAGCTGTGGAGTTCAGCCACCGGGGATTTTCAAAGCCACGAGATACTTCTTTTATTCTTGGTGTTCGCTAGTATGTGTTTCCTATAAAGACTCCATAAGCCTAAGATGCCCCATAGTATCTTATCCCTGATGCTGAAGTCGGTGCTAGTGGTTTGCTACAATTAGAGACATTTCATGTTACCCAAATGCTGCTATCTCTGCCTAAAGGAACGCATTTTTCCTAATGAATAATCTGTTTAGAAAGCTTCAGATTATAAAGACCCGGAAGGTACTACGCAGGCCGGAGATCCGGACTTCCAATGCGGTGAGGCTTAATAAGTCAGCTTGCACCATGCAAACCAGCCCTCTTGAGGGGCTAATCAATGGCTTTGCTTTTGTGTATACCATTCACATGTATAGGTGCACGGCCTGCATCACAAGGTACAGACAACTGTCAATCACTCACTAGGGTAATGAGGAAGACACTCCACATTGGACGTTCTCCCCATGAACTTAAAAAAGGTAGCACCAAGTGGCACCGACCCAAATGGACCGTCACCACCTCCCACGGGCCTTTATACGTCGTATATGCATTAAGGTGATTATGGCGCCCGGTATACCGGCATAGACACCATCTTTAATGCCAGTAATATGTATTGGTAAAAGGAATAATGCTGCCTCTATGGGTCAGCTATAATGGAACCTTCGCATGAACTAGGGCTTTCGAGGCTTCTATCGCAACAATTTAAGCTATTTGCAACCTCGCTGGCCATAAGAGATGATGAGTGCCGCCTTTCGTACGCTCAACTTCACGCAAAAGCGCTAAACCTTGCTTATCAGATCCGATGTCTACAAGTCGAGACTGAAGCTCCAATTGGGGTTCTCTCACCACGAGGTATAGATCATGTCGTTTCGCAGATTGCTGTCATATATACTGGGGGAACGTGTGTTCCATTAGACGTGAACCATCCTGACCAGTATTTGATTGATATAATGAGAAATATCAACATCTCCGTTTTGTTGACCGACCGAGCCAATTCGCATCGACTGGAAGCCCAGGAATTTAGTCAAATTGTGGTGGACCACAGGTCACTAGATACCTTAGTATGTGAGAATCTTGGGCAAGAGGTGGTTGACCTACCGTCATCGCAATACCGATCGCATATCTTTCATACGTCTGGTTCAACAGGTCGTCCAAAGCCTGTGCAGGTGCTGGCCAGAGGAATTATCAACTACTGCCTTAATGAAACGTTTGTCCCGGTCCGGGAGGGTCAGCAATTTGCTCATCTTAGTAATGTCACGTTTGATGTGTCTATCATGGAGACACTTGGATCGTTTCTCCGTGGTGCTACGGCAGTAGTGCTAGATCGTGACACGGTGCTTGATCCCGCCAGGTTGGTGAAACGTATACAAGAAGATAAAATCGATGTACTCTGGCAGACTCCAGCACTATTGACTGCAACGATCAATGCCTACCCACAAGCATACACAACAGTCGAAACACTTCTTACTGGTGGCGAGGTAGTGACAGCTCAACTGGCGCGGAAAGTCCTAGAATACGGTCCACCGAAGCGGCTGTTAAATCTTTACGGCCCGACAGAGTGTACGATGTTCTCAACATTCCACGACATCTCAATAGAGGATGTAGAGAGGGGTAGTATTCCTATTGGGAAGCCGATGGATGGATACGAGGTCATAATACTGAATGCCAACCTTGACGTCTTAGCCAGTGGAGAAGTTGGGGAAATAGTAATTGGTGGCAGAGGAGTCACAGGAGGATATCTCAGCGAGTCCGAGAAGCCCGGCAATGCATTTATCCAGTTGGCACACTTTTATCCCAATCAACAGGTGTATCGAACAGGAGATCTTGGACGGTGGAATTCAACTGGGTTGCTCGAATTTGTGGGTCGACGTGACAACCAAGTTAAGATACGAGGCCATCGTATCGAGCTTGAAGCAGTCGAGGCTATTCTGATGGCGGCAGGGTTGGTTTCAGCGGCGGCAGCCGTAAAGATAGACGCAGATAGTAACAGTGACGCCGAGTCGCTTTTGCTAGCGTGCGTAGTACCCATTTCCGAGGGTACGAATCCATTGGCTATCAGACAGGCCTACACTAGGAATGCACCGTATCTCATGCTGCCACGTTTGGAAGTAATAGACCGTTTGCCTCTGACAAATACCCATAAGGTCGACCGTGGGAAACTGGTTGAGCGATACTCTAAGACGATAGGGAAGAGGATGACATTGGACGAACCGCTATCGCCGATTCAACAGATTGTGATGGACGTGTTTGGATCGCAAATGGGGCCAGACGACAACTTCTTTGTAATGGGTGGTTCCTCATTACATGCAGCCCGCCTGGTATCTCGTGTGAAGGAGGACCTCGGTATCCAGTTACAGATCGCGATGGTATATGAAAACCCAACTCAACTAAAACTCATCAAGCTTATCGAGTCGCTGCGAAAGGGCGAGGAGTGGACAGACAGGAATGAAACACTTTGGCAGCCAGACTTGGATCTCGGGAAAGACTTGCGGCCAATACCGGGCGACATAGTGGACTGGACAATTGAAAGTGAAGGGCGCGTCTTCCTCACCGGGGTAACAGGGTTCATCGGCACTTTCTTATTAAAGGAACTGCTCCTTCGGCCAAATGTTCAGCGAGTGGCATGCCTGGTACGGGCAAGAGATGAAATAGAAGCCATTAAACGCATAGTCAATGCTTTTGACCGGTACGGGCTTCGACCCTGCCACATGGAAAAGCTCTGGGCCATTCCAGGGGATTTTTCCAAAGAATACCTAGGCCTCGATTGGGGAACATTTGATTATTTCGCAAAGTGGACGAGCATCATCTTCCACCTGGGAGCCCGGGTGAATTGGATCGAGCCCTATGAGGCTCACCGGCAAGCGAATGTCCTAGGCTTGTTGAACATGATTCAATTCGCAAACACAAAGCGACTGAAGGCCTTCCATTATATTTCGAGCACCTCTGTATATGGCGCTACAGGACTTTTGGCTGGGGCGACGTACATCCCCGAAGATGAAAATCCAAAATCCCATCTTACGGCGTTGAAGTACGACACCGGATATTCGCAAAGTAAATCCGTTGCTGAGGTTGTTGCATGGAATGCGATCGCCAATGGTCTAGCCGTGACCATTCACCGTCCTGGTTTTGTTCTTGGTCATAGCGAAACAGGGATTGGGAATTCCGAGGACTTCTTCAGTCGTGTCGTCCCTAGTTGTGTGGACATGGGCTGTTATCCTGCACTCTCCGAGCACCGCGATGCCTTCGTGTCAGTCGACTTTGTGGTTTTAGCGCTGTTACACATCGCATCATCCGACAAATCCTTCGGTCGAGCTTACAATCTTGTCGAGCCTCACGGGGATGTGATGACTTCCCTCTCAGAGATTTTCGAGGGCATACGCGCGGCCCTTCCAGCAGGCTCCTTGATCGAGGTTCCATACGGAGAGTGGGTGGAAAAATGCCAGTCTCAAACGTATGCGAAGACTCAGCACCCCTTGAAGCCACTCATGCCGATGTTGGAAGAAACAGTTCTCGATGACAAGACACGTTGGGAACTGCAGGCGAGAATGCCAGTCGTCGGTACCGAGAGCCTGCGGAATGTCTTCAGGACGAGTCCTAGTCTCCTTTGCTTTCCGACGATACGGGCTCTTTTGCCCAAGTATATTCAACACTGGCTTAAGATGGGCTCTACCAGGTCTGATGAAAGGACGGTATAATAATTTTTCCATGCATCTTTAGGGAAACATCAACAAAGCGTTGCTCGAGGAGCTCAGAGGCAAGGTGTCACATCTACCTAAAGCAAGGGGTAACGTAAAATAGGAAGCACCTCCAAAACAGTCCGTGTTCATCGGAAATGAGGAAACGACACTCTAACTGCATTAAGAACATTGGAACACAAGGTGAAATGGGCCTAGACCGTAGCTTTTCTTTTTTTTGGAAAGGATCAGTAGTCAGGACGCGTAGCTAGCATACTTTGAATTGTTTTGTTGGAAACGTCACTGAAGATCAATATCCGGGGTCAAAGACGCCATGGAACTTGGCAACAAAACTAAACTCCAGAGAACAAGAAATGTCAGTCGGTGAGGTAAGCGTTTTTTTGTCAAAGCTGCAGGAATTGGAACCAGCTCGTTAAGCGAGCTTCCAGCGAGAATCAAGGGAGCAAGGGAAAGAATTTTAAGGTTAAACCAATAATTGCCTCTTTAGGGAAAAGTAGGGTATTTTATTAGATGCGAGGGGTCCTCGACACTCTCCCACAACAACAACAGCTCCAATACAATAGTTCGTGGGAGAAAGAAAAACGGATCTGATGATGAATCCCAATATATTGACACCATCCTCTCTATCTCACTAAATAATCACCTATCACAAAGGTTAATATTTGTTGGTGTGCAGGTTAAGTTCTTGTGACATGTCTCAATAGAGTGAGTGCATATGGGGCGGTCAATGGAAGAATGAAGGTTTTGTCTCGTCTCGTAGGCGCTAATGCAGGCTTTCTATTTACATACCTGATGGGCGCATTGGGAATCAGCTAGCTACATTGGAGTTGTTATGGCTTCAACGTCTATTTCCGAGCCAGTGGGCTTCTTTCCTCAATTCCTCAAAGGTCAGGGAAATAAAGCCTAGTTACGCCATGGGTATGGGTAGGCATCTCGGATTCTTCATCCGGCTAAATGTTGCCTTTGAGTAAAACCTCAAGCAACCTAGACGGGCCTGGCCACCCTGAATTCGTCCTCAATTGATGATGTGAAACTAAACTCCATTGCTCGGACTGATCTGCTGATACATTCTAGCGGTAGTCAACCCCAGAAAAACTAAGGTAGGTACCCTGTTGGGGCCAATATGGTTGGAAGTCTTTAAGGTTTTTGAGGACATGGAATCAGTGCAACAAATCTTGATGTTAAATTTAAGAATTGTCTGGCTAGCTTCGTAGGTTTTCGGTCCAGCCATAACCCAATAATTCCACCGCAACGAGGAGTAAAGAGCAATAGAATAGATTACAGTTTTGACGGCCGAGAAAAAAAAAATTCTATAAAAGCCACAAAGGCTACACTAGTTGAATAAATACATTGTCGGCCGCACCAGAGGAGCAATGAGGTCATCAACAGTTCGGGGGATGGCGGGGATGGTGTGATAAACCAGGTTCTAGAACCGGCGGACGGAGAAAAGGCCAGTGGCCAAATTCAACCCTTGCTATGGGCCACGATAATCGAGAGTTTTTAAGGGACCATGGGGTGGTTGATGGCTGTTTCCATTCCATGGGTCTGGGGTTCGGCCAATCATGTGCCCACCACTGCGGTTATTAACCAAGAGAACGTCAAGCCCTCTTTCTCATCACCTCAATCATACCGTTGGTCTAGCCTCTATGGCCCTTTTCCCTGCGGGGGGGCATTTAAGGCTAAAGATTCCGAGTCACCTTAATCCAATCACCTCGTGTCTGCCGTTTCCCTCTGAAATTCGGCGCTCACCCTTCAATGCGAAGCTTCACTAGGCCCTTTCCATGGTATCCCTGGTCCTACGATCTTTGTCCTGTCGCCCCCCGAAGGCAAACCACAGCACCTCATTTCATAATGAATATGTTATGGGGTTTTCGCTAAATTAATGCACCTTCTGTTTTTTTAGTGGCTATTTTCAGTCTCCAGAAGGCTTACCCGCTGATCATAGGGAGTGCATCTTGCTCTACAACGCTCAGTTAATTTTGTTCGAGCAGACAAAAGTCGTCGCACCTGCCCAGCTTAACCAGTATCTTGCCAATATAGCATTGAATCGATAATGCATGGACTGTGTATTCTATTCTAGACACAACAGTACCCGTCATTAACGGTGTACCCCTTAGTCGAAGACTATACTATGGCAGCGGTAGAGAAAGCCTTCAGGACTGCGGCGGCCGGTTTAGAATCTGCCTTCCCATCTAGCATCTATGATCCTCATCCCTTTCAACCATTGAGATCCCCGCCAGAGGAAGTGTGTCACCTGCTCTTTCGGTTACCAGGAGAGCCAAGCGATGCAAAGGCAGCGTTCGAAAGACAGCTGCAAACATTTCTAGGCCATATTCAGTCGCTCCAAAATGGTGCTCTGGAAGGTGACATATCACCGCCCCATTCAGAGAATGGATATTCACCACAGTCCACACTGTGCGGGCAGCATACTGAGATGACCATAAGGCCTCAGGCCCAAAAGCGGAAGTTTTCATGGTACGTGCATGTTTATTTCAACTAGACTGCCCACCTCACAAGGCTAAACGGGATTCTAGGCTAGAAGACATATCAAACGGTCGTCACGTCGATCATAACTCTGACTATGGGTTTGCGAACGATGATCACTATTCTTTGGTGAAACGTGCTCTTGATGAACAGAAAGACGAAATCAAACTGCCACGAGAAGTCGTTTCGAGCCTCTTCCGGGAACTGCTACGTCACCGCGCAGCGAACAAGCACCCCGACCACGAGGTAGAACTCCGGAAACATCAGCAGATGAATAAAGCGTTTTCAACAGCCTTGCAAGAGATTGCAAAGGTCATCACCAAAGTTGCCAACGGAGACCTATCGACAAAAGTCCCGATCCACCCGTTGGAGATGGACTCGGATATCATCACTTTCAAGGTCACGATGAATGCCATGCTTGACCAACTGCGGGTATTTGCCAGTGAGGTCTCAAGAGTGGCGTGGGAAGTAGGTACTGAGGGTATTCTCGGTGGCCAGGCTCAAGTATCTGGAATGCACGGTGTATGGAGAGAAGTGACCGACAACGTCAACACCATGGCCCTGAATCTGACTAACCAGGTCCGAGAGATTGCTGTGGTCACCACGGCAGTGGCCCACGGGGATTTGAGCAAGAAGATTGAACGTCCTGCTAAGGGCGAAATATTCCTGTTACAGAATACTTTCAATACTATGGTAGACCAGCTCCGTACATTTGCCACTGAGGTTATTCGTGTCGCTCGAGATGTGGGTATTGAAGGGGTTCTCGGTGGGCAGGCGCGGGTATATGGCACTCAAGGAATGTGGAATGAGCTCACGACTAACGTTAATGCCATGGCCAACAACCTGACTATGCAAGTCAGGGACATTGCAACCGTGACCACTGCCGTTGCAAATGGCGATCTTACTCAAAAGGTCCGGGCAGACTGCAAGGGAGAGATACTGGCTCTAAAAAATATCATCAACTCCATGGTTGACCAGCTTCGTCAGTTTGCCCAGGAGGTGACAAAGATTGCAAGAGAAGTGGGGACAGATGGTGTTTTGGGCGGCCAGGCGACCGTCCACGGAGTCGAGGGTGTCTGGAAGGATCTAACTGAAAGTGTCAACAGGATGGCAATGAATCTCACAAACCAAGTCAGAGAAATTGCGGATGTGACCACGGCTGTAGCTCGTGGAGATCTCAGCAAACGCATCACTGCCAATGTGAACGGGGAAATCTTGAGTCTCAAGGATACCATCAATGGGATGGTCGGCCAGCTGAACCAGTTCGCCTCCGAAGTTTGCAAAGTTGCCCGTGAGGTTGGTGTCGATGGAACTCTTGGTGGCCAGGCTGTTGTTGCCAATGTCGAGGGGGAGTGGAAAGCTCTGACAGACAATGTCAATATGATGGCAGACAATCTCACCTCACAGGTCCGGGCTTTTGGACAAATCACCAATGCAGCCACTGATGGTGACTTTAGCAAACTGATCACCGTCAGCGCGTCCGGTGAAATGGATGAGCTAAAGCAAAAGATTAATAAAATGATCTCCAATCTACGCGACAGCATACAAAGGAACACCGCGGCTCGAGAGGCTGCCGAACTAGCCAACCAGAGTAAATCAGAGTTCTTAGCCAATATGAGCCATGAGATTCGAACGCCCATGAATGGAATCATTGGCATGACTCAACTAGCCCTTGACACCGACGATTTGCCTCCCCCAACTCGGGAAATGTTGAACGTGGTTCATAACCTGGGAAATAGCCTTTTGGTGATTATTGACGATATTCTCGACATCTCAAAAATTGAGGCCAACCATATGAAGATCGAGTCTGTTCCGTTCAGCTTGGGACAGACAGTTTTTAAGGCCCTCAAAATCCTTGCAGTTGAAGCCAGTGAGAGGAGCCTCCATCTTACATACCACATAAACAACTCAGTGCGAGACTGCGTGATCGGAGATGCCTTTCGTCTAAGGCAGATTATTCTGAACCTCATTGGGAATGCGATAAAATTCACCGAGACAGGGCAAATCCAACTTACGATCAAGGAGGCCGCACAAACCTGCCCTCCAGACAAGTACCTGCTCGAGTTCTCCGTCTCAGATACTGGAATTGGCATTGACAAAAGCAAGCTGGATCTTATATTCGACAAGTTTCAGCAGGCCGATGGCTCCATGACAAGGAAGTTTGGTGGCACTGGTCTGGGCTTGTCAATATCGAAGAAACTGGTCAACCTCATGGGAGGAGATATATGGGTCACCTCAGCCGTGGGGGTCGGGAGTACCTTTCACTTCACCTGCGCATTTACATCTTTGGATCCCCCCGTCAAGGACATTGCGAAATATGTTATACCATACAAGGGCTGTCGCGTCTTGTTTGTCGAAAAGGCCAATGGCCATTGCAACGAGGACCCAAAACGAATCCAACAGACACTACAACAAATGGGCCTCCAGGTGGATGTCGTGAGGCTTGAGGATGATGCTCCACCGACAGAGACCGTGGTTCAACAGGGTCAAGAGCTTCGTCGACAATATGATGTCTTGATCGCCCCCACCATGGATTCTGTATCTCAGCTAAGAACTTTCGACCGGTTTAAGACTCTCCCCGCCGTGCTAGTGTGTCCCGTGGTGTCAGTAGCCATGAAGTCTGCTCTGGATCTGGGTATCACATCCTATCTAACAACACCTTGTCGCCCGATTGAGTTAGTAAACGGTATCCTTCCCGCTTTGGAAGGTCGCCCTTCTCGCCGTTCCTCAGACGAAACGCGCCCCTTGGCCATTCTACTTGCCGAAGATAACGAGGTCAATCAGAAGGTAGCTCTCAAAGTAATGCAGAGGTATCACCACAACGTGACAGTTGTCTCGAACGGACAAGAGGCCCTGGATGAGTTTCGCCACAAGCAGTATGATGTAATATTGATGGATGTCCAAATGCCGGTCATGGGTGGGTTTGAATCGACCCTTAGAATCCGAGACTACGAGAAAGTTCATACACTTCCACACACCCCAATCATCGCACTCACGGCTCACGCTATGTTCGGTGATCGGGAAAAATGCATATCAGCGGGCATGGATGATTACCTTCCCAAGCCGCTCAACCAGACGCAGATGATGGAGATGATCCACAAACATGCAACCCTTCGGGATGTCCTACGTTGACAGTTACATCACAAGCCCATGCTTATGATTATACCAGGAGGTCGACCTTAGGCCTACATAATGACACTCTCACTAAGCTTGATGATCTTAACGTGCATTGACTGGAGGTTAGATGTATAATGATTGTTGATCTTTTTATTCACTCTTGTCTTTCTCATCGCTTTATTTGGTTTACTCTTGGCCTCTTATACCATAGTTTCCTTTTCTTTCCATAGCTGTACATAGTCTGACATGACTACGCAATTTGATACAATAAGGACAATGGCTCTGTCCATGGCTTAATAAATAGCTCCACCTGCAAATTGGTACCAAGCGATTTTCACCACCATAATGAATACACCCATTTAGTTTCTGTTCAGGAGCTGCCATTCTCCAACAACATACACGCCGTCGTCGTTATGCCTGACTCTCCGTACTTGGCCAAGTCAATCACAATGCTATCGTTAAGATCCTTGAAACCCAGCTTCTTATATAACGCATATCCCTCTTCTGAAGATTCCAACCAGACCGGAAGTTTTTGAGCCGCTGCCTCTTCCAACCCCATTGTCATAAGTTTCGCACCAATCCCTTTTCTCTGGTACTCAGGGAGAACGACAAGGACTCTGAGAACTGGAGTCAAGTATCAGCACAAATATTTTGAGTTCGTAAAATCCTCTAGTAGAAAAAGCACCGGCATTTCAACAAACAAGAATGCCAACCCCTCCCTCCCCAAAAGAAAAGAAAAGAAAAGACACGAGAAACTCACAAACAATAGGCCTCCCCCCAACCCACTTCTCCCGCCTCACTTCCACACCTTGGAAATATTCCTTATACGCCTCAGGACTAATAGCAGACTCAGGCGGACCGTCATGATCCTTCGCGAAAGCTTCCGAGCCTTTCACTCGCGAATCATAATCGGGGTAGAAATTCCACCAGCTCCAGCCTACGATCTTATTTGTGTCGTTGTCGACGGCTTTGGACAATCTTGCTGTTTTATCGCTTGCAATGAGCTCCGCAAGCTGGCCCGTGAACCCTTGTAGGTTCTCCTCTGTCGGAGGACCAAACATGAGGTCGATGAGTGTGGAGTCTTTGAATGCATCACCGTGGATGTGGGTTAGTGTTGGCGCGTCTTCTGGGGATGCGGGCAGGATGGAGATTGTTGGTAGATCGGACATTTCGGGCATGATTTCCTTTGGGATCTGAAGGTTGAATGAGATGAGATGAGGTGAGGGCTGTGAAAATGGATTGTGGAACTGGTTAGCAGCTCTTATGAGTGAGTCTATTTATGGAAGATCGCTCATTAGGCATCTTAGTTCTTGGTCAACTTTTCCTAGGGTTACATGCAACAATTTCCTATTTGGGACGCCGACGGGACCATTCACAAGAAAGTCTTGATTATCGCCTAATTTCCAAATTAATCCGATCCAGCATGTCTCGTCCCCGTCTAGAGACGCACCTGAAAGCCAATCACTTCACATCTTATTCAACATCATCCTTCTCATACTCCGCCCCTATGGCCCTCAGTTCGACGATCCTTTGAAGCCTCCGGAACATCTCGGCTTCTTCCTTTTTCAGTGCCACCAGAGATTCTCTCTATCCCGTGTATCTACCAGACCCAATCGTTTAATTGATCCTTTGGCCGTGGTGGGCCGAACTTACTCGTTTCTGAAGAACAGAAGGAGTGAAATTGGAGTAAGGGGAGAAGGTTCGGTGTGTTGCTCTGTAAATGTGGTGGTTCTTCCAGAGATCAACCCAATATAGTATAATAGATCTACAACAAACCCTTCACAATTATACATGACATCTGTTATATCCCGAGAGGTGGGGTTGATTTCAGTCATTTTATGAGCTTAAGCCTGATTCTCCTGGAACACCCGCTCCCCAAGTCTTTCTCCACCATGAAGCAATTAGATAACTTCACTAAGCTCATCCAGATACGTACCCATGGCTACAAGTGACCCCAGAGTGTAGATATGTATTTTAAAAGGAAAGTAACTGCCAAAACAAAGGTATGAATATATTTGTTCACCTTCAGAAGACTTACTCTTTACTGTTAGAAAAGCTCGGAGGATCTCCCGGACCTCATCCGTTCAAACCAACCGTATAAAAAGACAACCAAAGCCCTCACCAAAAGGTTAACTCCAAAAGTCTATATATCTATTAAGGACCACAATCAACAAAATGACCCCTCTACCCAAGTTATCCACCCTCCTACCACTCATACTCCCCATAACCGCAATCAAAAACCCAATTCTTCCAGGATGGAACCCCGATCCCTCCATCCTCCACCTCAACAACGAATACTACCTCACAACATCCTCCTTTGAATACTTTCCCGGCCTCCCAATCTACAAATCCACAGACCTGACTAACTGGACCCTCCACTCCCACGCCCTAACAAGATCATCACAATTAGCCCTCTACGGAACCCCAACCGGCGGCGGTAAGTCTATATCAAGAACCCCTCCTCCATCCCCCCAAAAAATACCACACTAACCCCAGTACCAAAAAAATAAAAAGGAACCTGGGCCCCAACCCTCTCCCACATAAACAACACCTTCTACATAACAACCATGACTCGCTGGACCTACGACCCGATCGCAAAAGTCTGGCCGCGGATCACCTGGATCTCATCCCCCGACCTAGAATCCTGGAGTGACCCCATCTGGGCCGAGCCATGGGGCATCGACCCGTCTCTTTTCCAGGACCCTGTTTCCGGGAATGTCTATCTGAATCTCATGGCGCCGGATAGTAAGGAAACTGGGATCTGGGGCATTTATCAATGTCAAGTGGATCTGCGGACTGGGAAGTGTATCGATGAGTACCGGTCTCTATGGAACGGAACGATGCCGCATGATATCAGCGCTAGACCGGAGGGGCCGAAGATGTTTATGAGGGGGGAGTGGTTTTATTTGCTTATTGCTGAGGGTATTGTTATTTTTCTTCTCTTTTTACTTTCGTATACTTTTGTCGCCTTTTTCCTTGGGTTTGGTTCGGATGCGGTTGCTAGGATGTGTATGTGATGTGTACATGCTGATGATGATTATGGATAAATGAGTAGGCGGGACAGACGACCTCCACCGTGCAAGCATCGCACGATCACGATCACCACGGGGTCCATGGACGCCAAACCCTAATAACCCGATCCTATTCAATGGTGCGTATGGATTCGATAACCTTACCGTGCAGTCGACAGGTCATGCTACCATCTTCGATACCGCCAGCGGAGACTCATATGCAGTGTATATTGCGCGGAGGAAAATTAACGGCTCGTCACCATTGGGAAGAGAGACATTTCTCTCGCCCGTAACCTGGAAAGACGGATGGCCTATCATCAATGACGGAAGACCAGTTCTCTTGAGTGAATCATTCGGTGACATTCCAGATCAGAGCACCCCAGAGACCTGGGTTGACAGGTTCGGGGAATCTACTCTCGAGAACGGATGGTATCAGCTTCGCACCCCGTACACGGAGAACTTCGTCCTTGGGGAGAAAGGGGGTATAGTCTTCCGACCGAATGTGTACTCTCTCAGCGATAGGGATGTTCCGGCGGCTATTCTCCGGAAACAAACGTCATTGAATATGACCTTTCATGCGGAGTTATTACCTATAATGTCTAATTTGGGACGGAGTGAGACGGTGGGAATAAGTGTTTATTTGAGTGAGTTCCGGCATCAGGATATTGGAGTCAGGGGGTGTACGAATGGGAATGGGAATGGCACTGGGATGTGTGTTTATACACAGCTTATGAGGAATGGGACGGTTGAGGTATGAATTATCCTTTAAGCTATTGTGGGTGTGTTACTGACAGAGACAGTATAATGAGGTGGATCTCAACGCATCGAGTATAGAGGATGGTATTATTCTGCATATTCGGGCTGAGCCGCTTTCTTATCGTTTTGGCTACAGTATGGGCGACTCACAGGTGCATTGGGTAGCATCTATTGAGTCGAAGTGGTTGGCTTTTGCACCGTCGGGTTGGTTTGTTTTTGAAGGAGCTAGTTTTGCCCTTTTTGCTAGTGGGAATGGGAGGCCGTGGTCTGTTGGGGCGCCTGAGGTTGGGTTTAGGAGTGTTACTGAGAGGTACTTTGACGAGAATATTCCGGATTATGATAGGTGGGAGTAGGTAGGACACGGTAGGGACTGACAACCGAGGTAAGATAGCTTTTATTAGCATTCGATACTTAGCTTTACTGGTGCCGTAGGAGATATGTTATGCGGGTTTATAATGCGCTTTGAGTAAGGTATTAACAAAGCTGAGGATTACCCGAGCCGATGTACGCTTGGTTAGAACATAGAGCATTTAAATACAATCATAACAAGCTATCATTTCAGAATTGCATGTCACAGACATGCGTCTAGCCTAGAATATAGGACATATGTACAGTCTCTGCGGAGCAGAGTATATGAGGTATCATTCCACATTTAGCACTTGAGCTCGATGGCTATTATCAGTCAGCAACTGTTCGTATTCAAGGTACATAGTCGGGGCTTGCTTACCATTGGCATACAAGGCATAGGAATCAGCGTTGTTCAACGCATCCTGAGCGCTAAGCTGAGTAGCGGCATCATAGCCGTAGCCCAAGTCCTCAGTACCAGGTTGGTAGACACCGGGGGCGTGAGTGAACTCGTGAAGAGTGGTGGTGGCCTGGTCCTGGGCGTGGCACTTCTGAGCCAGGGGAGGAAGCTCAGAGTAGTAGATGTCGCAGTTGGCGATCTCGTTCTTCGAGGGCAGAGTGTAAGCCAGAACGTTTGGCTCACAATACCCGTAGGGGTCGTTGCAGTGGTACGTGGTAGAGCCACCAGAGGTAGAGCCGGCTTCCTTGGCGACAGCGCGCAGGCGCTCGGCAACGGTAGTGCGAGTCTGCTTGTCGGTGGTCTTGAAGTACTCCTCGAACTTGGACTCGTCGCCGGACTCGGCTGCTTCGGCCGCCTGGTCAGCCAGCTTGGCGGCGTTGGAAAGGGCAGTGGTCAACGCGGACTCGGCGTCACCCTTGCAGTCGGTGACCTCGGTGCGACGAGTGAGCTGCGACAGCGCCTTGGTGACCTTGGCGGCCTTGCTACCGTCAACATTGACGGTCAGGTCGTTGGACTTGTAGGGAATGTAGCCGGTGATCTTGCCGTCCACAACAATGGGAACGAATCCGTGGCTGCGGATGGAAACGGGACCGCCGGTTGCCAAGTCGCTGGTAGAGGCGATATCAAACTCATCCTCCAGAGTCTCACCAGCACCGAGAGAGGTGACAGCCTCCTTAGTGATGCCACTGCTCCTCAGGCGGCGCTTGATACCCTCGAACTGGACCTCATCCTCTGCCGGAATGTTAATAAAAGTCATTGACATTCATGTCTGGTAGGGTAACAGGGAAACGTACGGCCGCGGTAGACGGAAACCTTCTTAACAGGGCCAGCATCCTTAAAGAAGTTCAGGTGGACGAAGGACACTTCCTCACTGCCGGTGTTCTTGACAACCGCCTTCACACGAGTGTTATCAATCTGGGTCAGCTTGACCTCAAGACCAGGAGACGAGCTCTCAGCAGTTGGCGCCGACACAGCGGTGGAAGCCAACGCGAAGAGTGCGGTAGAGAGAGCAGTGACACGCATTCTGGCGGTTTGGAAAGGAGGGCTGTGGGAAGAAAGATGAAATGTGTTAGATACTGAAATAGATTGCCTTGAATTGCCTTGAATCCTAAGTGAAGAGCTGCTGAACAACGAGGGCTTTTATAGCCTTGTGTTCTTCTTGCCTGATGACCTCCGAATAGCCATTGTGCACTTCTTCAGGCCTCACCCCGGGCATAGCTCCGGTATCTCTCTCTGTAAAGAGAAGGTAGTATCCGAAGCTGCATTGTTTAATATCACGGATCTCTTGGCGAAGGTAAAACTCGGCCTCATGTCTTCAAGTTAGAGAGACAAGATCATAAGTGAAGGCTTCTTTCTTTAGTCCTAAGCTGATTTAGGGGACTTGGCCCGGCGGAGGCCGAAAGACTGTGTTTTGTCCGTTTCAGTATATGATCTGCTCGCCTCCACCGATAAGGATGGGGCCGTTGGATCTGGCCTCAACAGACCATTTGGCAGCCACTATGCCGCCGGTCTCCCGAGTCTTGGCTATTGTCCCGCTCTCGAGCCATGTTCCTGTCATGGTGAAGATCATCAGGCTGAGAAGGTGGTGAATCAAAGAGATATCGAGTCAGGATACCCATCAATATGGTGACAGTCAAAACATGTCTTGGTCTCGGAATAAGCAACGCCAAAATGCTTAGCGCACAGTCCACCCCACAGATAATTCACCGAGAATGCTACCCAAGAGTTTCTAGCGGATTGAAATTAAATTGCCAGGCAGAAGCCCTGCAGCCTCGGATGCAGGGTTTTTTCTTTCCCCATAAACTCATATCATTAATCATGCGAATACCCCTCATATCGATACCACGCCACGCAGACTTGGCCCGGGCTTTCGCCTGCGATCATTGGCGCGGGTTTATGATAAATCGCCGATCGCGCAGCTTGGGTTTCATTTCGAGTGCCGTGATGACATTTAATTGAAACATAAGCAAGGCTGGCTTTTGCGTAGGTGGCGAATCACCTGCTTGCCGTATATCTTCCCGACTTTGAAATGCCGCTCTCTCCCTACCACACGTCTCATACTCTACCTTGTACATCTCCACGTCACCCACTTTCTGCTCCTCTAATTTGTTCCCATTAAATCCTTCATTTCCTCAATCATGATGGGCGCAGCTGTAGCTCTCCAAGTCCTTCTCGCGCCGCAGCTGGTTTCGATCGACCAAGCATCATCCCAGCAGGCGGCTGTGTCCGTCAAAGCGTCTATCCAAAATCCCTCCAATGAGCCAGTAACTATGCTCAAATGGGGTACCCCTTTCGATCCAAAAGCCGGCATCCTAGGGGTTTTCCAAGTCCAGGATGAGACAGATGGTCAGGCTGTGCCCCTTGACACCATCAAGATCTCTCGCAAGCTGCCTCCCGCCGCGGATGACTTGCTCGAAATCGCCCCAGAGAGCACAGTTGACACCGTTGTCACTCTCCCACCTATGCCTCTTCAGTCAGGACATGACTTCTCGATCCGTGCCCAGGGAAGGTGGCATGCAGTGTGGGAAACTCCTGTGAGTGACATCCATGATGACAAACTTGAACAACTTTCAGACGCAAAACGGGGTGATTTCGAGTCGAACGCCGTTCAGTTCAAAGTCGAATGAGCGATGCTGAGCGATTTGTGCGCCTTGTTGAATGGCCTTAATGTACTGCGCGTTATGTCTAGCTCGTTCGATACTCCGTCAAAATCGACGTAAATGAAATATATTCTTGTATTATATGAAAGATGAATTTCGAATATTTATTTTTGGAGGCCTAGATAGGCCTTGTCCACGTCGGTGGTAGTTGCGCCCGTGTTCAATGGCTGAGAAGGACTAGTAGATCATCCGAGAATCTCCTCATGATTAAAACAAAACAATCGCTCTCTATATGTACTCTATCATAGGTTATTTGCCAGCTACTCAAGCTTATTCCGCTCGGTCGCTCGCGAATATCGCGATACCTCAGCAGATGACTTGGCGCTCTGCACTGTGCTAACAGCATGGAATGAGAAATCGAGCTCCCCAACCAACTTCTTCACGTCCCTATTCTAAATTAGTAGCTGTGTCATTGCAACGCTGGCTTCTTTACTCACTTCATAAGTCTCTCCACGTCACCGCCTATACATCTAGTGGAGATTTGTAATACCGCAAAGGTAGCAAAGCCCGGCTCTGCGATGTGTTTCACGCTCAGAATGTCCTTGTCCATTGCTTCAAGCCTTTTGGTAAAGCTGTACGGTCTTGGTGTCTTTAGGTAAGGGGGAAGAGGTCTGCGATCTGTGATACTGGCAGAAAGAAGACATAGCACAGTGGTGATCTCGTGAGTTGTGACACCTGCGCTGGCAACTAGCCGTTTGAAATCATGGAGCCAGGCAGAGTTTGATTCCTCGTCATCGCCAATTTGCAACAATGTGTCTGAGGCATATCCGAGAAGACTCAGGTAACTCACGATGCTACCGAAGGGTTAGCTCACTGGGCAGCCTGGAAGAAGCAAGCTATACCTACTTTTCGATACATGCTATAATAGAATCATACTGCTTCTTGGGGAACCGACCCCCAATCGGTACCTCCCATTTGAGGAATCCTGAGTAGGTCCGGAGGTTATTCAACATTAACATCTGCTTGGAAAACACCTGATTACGGGACTTCAAAAGTCTGCGTCCCGCCGAAGTCTTGAGCGCCATATCACCTGCCTCACCGCGCACTCGTGCCGACACAGTCTCGTGAATGAGCGAATAGTAATTGGCCAGAAGATACAAAGAGGCACCCAGGCTTTGACGCAACACAGAGTGTTCCGAAATGGGGTACGGAAAGAACGTCCAGAAAAATGCCACGGCAATGCCACCCGTCACTGTTGCCAATCGATATGGCGCAAGGAGATATATGGGGTAGTATGACTGGCCGTTCGAGGTTGCGATTTGTTCACCGACCTTGCGAACCTGAAGTTCATACCCGACTATCATGGATGTTGAGATGATGGTGATAATTCCAATAGCCCGGAAGCGGAATAATTTGATGGGCACATAGAAAACGCACGTTAAAAATATGAAGAAGAAAACAATAATCCCCGGGGTCTGTTTCCCAGGGATGTACCAGCTTAAAAAGCTGAGAACCATGGCCAATACAGTCCCAAGTATACGGAGCACAAAGCCGAATATACTCTGTCCAGAGGTAGGGGTCATGCTAAGGTTAACCATAATCATAGCCCAAATGAAGCGTTGCTTAATGAAGAAGCTCTGGGTATCGTGAAGGAGGCCAACAATGGCAATGGTCATGGTGGCGCACGCGACCCGGAAACCGTACGCCGACTCTTGAGTGCGGAACATCGCAGGAATGAGTCTGATCTTGTCACCTATTTTTTGAAAAGTGGTCTCCGGCCGCAGATGCTCTGGATCCTTCCTGTGTTTGTATGCTTCACCCAATTGAAGGATATTGTTCTGAGCGTTGATGTCACCTATATTATCATCTTCGTGTGTATCTTCAGCCTTGAGTAAGCTTGTGGCCCATTTTCGCAAACGCTTCCAGCCTGGTATAATAAGATGGCGCCTTGAAAGCTTTCCACTTTCACGTTTGTCATCCGCGAACTTTACAAATTCAAGCACCATCTGACCGGTTGAGTTGAGTAGCTGCTCCATCTAGTCATTGTCAGTATCTGGCAACATTTGAGAGACATTAATGGCAAAATACTTACATAGAGAAACAGGTACAACTGTCGCTGACTCCGCTCTCGTCCAATGAATGGATCACCATAACTAATGTCTTCCATATCATCCGTAGGACGGTCAAAAAAGTCTTTAGGCAGTTTGATCCCCTTTTCTTCACTCCACGTTCGAAGGGCAATTCGCTTAGCGACCTTGAAGTCACGAAGCCTTTGTTCAAGATGAGCTGCGAACGTCTTGTCGCCCGGAGAGGGCACAGCCGAAGCCTCAACATCTTCCACGCCACTCGATGAGGTCTCACCATTTGCAGCAGTAGCAGTCTTCTTAGGTGGTTTTGCCAGTTTTAGCACAAATGAAATATGCTGGAGACCCTCGTCTATAGCCTGAATCATAGACTTGAACGGGTCATGCACCGCCCGCATGATATCGTTCCATTCTTGGACCACACGATGTCGTACCAGGTCCGGTATATCAGTCGCCGTCGGATCAATAGGCGAATTCCATTTATTGTATTCAGACAGGCGCTGGAACAAGTCGACGGTGAAGCTCAAACCCACGACAGGGATCATGACCTGTCGAAGATTTCGAAAGATCGCTTGAAGATCATCGGGCCCGAGGTAGCCAAACGCAATCTCACGCTTGGCAAAGGTCAAATCCCCGTGAAGCTTACCATGGATCTCGGTGATTTTCTGCACCGCTGTTCGAATGGCTTGTGCCTCTGGACTATACACCTTGCCGTCTTTGGTAATTTTTTCCACCCTGGAATCATATGTTTCTGCCCTACCAAACATGTCACTTTCTTCCAGAGACTCAAAGTAGACTGTATGAGCTTGAAGAGCTCCACGCAGGCATCCCACATAACCGGTCATTTGCTTAAACACTACTGTCCGTGAGGTGACGGGATAGATAAATAGGCATACGCCAGTAGCTATGGCCAAGCCGACTAGGGATGCCTCAAGCAATTTCGTGACCATAGCTATAGCAGCCGTCATTGTAGTCATGCGGGGGGCATAACTGAATGTTACATTGGCAACAATCGAGTAGATGATAACCGGAAACTGGAACTGCTGGAACTTAGCCCGAAACGAATGGACGACATATATCTGAAAGAATAACCAGACACCGCTCACAGCTGATGCCGACTGGTTGTATGGCGTGTTGACAATAGTACCACCCGCGCTAGACACCACTTCAGTGTGCTGCCTTGCCTTCACACACGAGTACATCATAAGCAGCGTAACAGCGGATGCCACACACACGGCCAACACGTCAAGGACCATCATCTGGATAAACTTGGCGCGAGGTTGGATTGAAAATCCCAAGACAGAGATGATGGCCATGAGATATCCCACCGTATTGAATTTGGAGGCCACAGCATCGGCCTGGAACCTGGTTGATATTAGTTATCTAATCGGCAAGCTTTTTCACCAAGGCCTTACATCGCCAGAGCAATTGTCGGCGGAATAGCGCCTCTATACATGTATTAGCTCTTATACACAATAGCCATAAAGTGTCCTTACTTCATCATCAGGAGAATCGTCGGCGTATCCAAGCCTAAACTATTCCATCCTGATTTCAGTTTCGTCATGAGGCCCTTCTTTTGTTTACTCTCCGCTTGTGCCTCAGGCTCATCTGGTAGCGGCCATTGCGAATCCTCAGAACTGCGATGCGACGACATGTTGAGTCGCGTCGTCCTCTATTGAGCACCCTCTATGTTCCCTTTTTCCGACACCCGGCAATTAGGATCATGAACAATGCCGATTAGAAACCCCTCATCGATAACTTTCCGTCTCGAGACACGTGACCAGGTGACTGACGTGAAGCGATTTCCCATGAAACTATCCAAGTTCGCCACGCAGTTCAAGGGGAATGTCGCCGCTTCCAGTTGGAAAGATGAGTGGGGTTAACAAGGGGTTTCAACGGGCAAGAACAAAGTCAAAAAAATTCATGTTGACTCCACGTGGGGATGGAGTACGGATTTGAGCCGAGACGAGAACGCGGACGACGATCGGCGCCAAGAACGTTCTTCTTCTGTGAACGGTGAGTGAGGAAGTTGTCCCCACATAAAGCGACATCGGGAAGTCTGGGGAAGAGCGATATCTGCGTCATTGTGCAGGTTTATGACTACCGAATAAATAGAGGAGAAGTAAAGAAAAACACGTGGAGCAGCACCTGATATCAAAGTTTCTCATAGGAAGTCAACCACGCCTCAAGCAGACGTAAGGTGCATTTCCTCGGCGTAGTATTAAGAATCATTTATCGGAGTGATGATTGGTATAATATCTACTGAATTGTTCGACTAACAATCAAGCATCAGAATATATTAGTCAGATCCCAACCGAGGCTATCAATCAAATTATGTTAGTAGTAGTCCCCAGATCACTCTTCGCAATTTCTAGTATATCCTTTCTAAACTCGATTAGGTTAAATGCATTACAAGGATGAGCTCCCTAGAACTCGAATATCCGTTCATCGCAATCAAGACATATGATGATATAGCTTCCTCAGTTCTAAACATAACTCCAATAGCTACTGATTCTTAGACCAATCTTTACCCATTGATTCCTCTCGGGCACTCAGACAATGCCAACAACATATCCAGACCACAACTACTACGCCCACCCAAAGCTACACAAAACCCCAATCGATAACACCCACGCATTAATTAAACAAAAAAGCCCGCCAAGAGTCTTTTTACCCCTGAACAAACAACCAGAGATGAAACAAAGCAACTAGGATCGATCCCCTCTCCTCCCCACAACCATTACCATTACGCGTCTACAATTCTACATATCCACCTCGAACCCCAGATCTATAAGACATGAATCCTTAAAAATGTCTACCCCAGACCCCGAAGCCCACCCACCAACAGGCATCCCAAAACGCAAGCCCGTCCCTCCACCACCTCCACCACTACCACCAGCTCCAGCTCCAGCTCCAGCAACTCCAGCAATCGACCAACTCAAACCTTACCCTCAAACCCCAAAATGGCCTCCGGCAAAATGGACCCGGCTTCCCAAAAAGAAAAAGCGGATATTCCTCATCTCAATCGCAATCGCCATACTCCTACTCGCCCTTATAATCGGTCTCGCAGTCGGTCTAACCCGGCATTCGTAAGTCTTCTGTCCTAAACTCCATAATCGCAACCATACGTAAGTTCTAACCACACCTCAAAAAGGAAACAAAACCTCCCGCTCCCCACGACCAATGGAGGTCCCTACACTGGCGACCTAACATACTACGACCCGGCGCTGGGCTCATGCGGAATAACTAGTTCCAATTCGGACATGGTCTGCGCGGTATCGCAGGTTCTCTTTGATGCTGCGTCGACGGGGTCGAATCCGAATGCGAATCCACTTTGCGGGATGAAGGTGCGGTTGAAGAGGGGGGAGGCGAGTGTCGATGTTACGGTTGTGGATCGGTGTATGTATCCTTTTCGTTTCTTTATCTTTATTCCCCTCTGCTTTTGTCTGGTTTTCTCGCCGGAGTTAGTGCTAAGTGTAAGGTGTTAGGTACGGGTTGTGCCGTGAAGGATCTGGATGTTAGTCGGGGGGTTTTTAAGAAATTGGCTGATTTGGACCTGGGCCGGGTGAGTGTTGACTGGGCTTGGTTGGAGGAGGCGCCTGTTTCTGTGAGATGAGTCTTCTTCATGAGGTTTATGATCTGAATGGCTTAGGATGTTATGTTTGATGAGGTTTGTGGTTTGCGAATTGAGAATTTTTGTGGTTTTGGCTGGCTATGTACATATATAGTTATCTTGTTAATATTCTGGCCACTCGGGGTCAACCTGTTCGCGCCAGGCGCGCAATCCACCCCGAATATCCGCCACGACTCTTTGGCCTCCGCGGTCCAGGCCCAGTTCCTTCAGTTGTTTGACTGCGATCTGAGAGTCGTTCCCGAGTCGACACACAACATAAATCGGATCAATAGAATCCGGCGAGGCGATATCTGCTGGCAGCCAGGGGGGTAGTGGATTCGATCCATTGGCTACTTCGTCGTTCCGGGTAGTTTTCGTCGACGACGATAGGATCGACGAAATGGGGATATTTATACTGTTTTCCAAGCTGCAGATGTCGAATTGGACCTTCTCTCGAACATCGATGATCGTGGGTTCCTTACTGACCGTTTCAATAGTCTCGTTGGGCGCTGTCACCGGATACTTCGTCCGATATTCCAGCGGCGAGATGCGCTCTTCCGGAAGCAACAACTTCTCTGGGCTGACACTCCCACAGAAGAAAACATAATCGGTAGACCCTGACTTGACGGTTTCCAACGTCACGGTAGCCTCAGCAGAGCATACCGCACAATTAGGTCGGCGCGAACGCAGTTTGATAGTTCGGAACAGCGGGGAAGAATAGGCCGAAAAGATATGCAGCGATGGAGGCTTGACTTCCTCATCGGCAGCCGTAATCACCTTGATCGCCTCCAACGCCTGCAGTACACCCATTGTACCGACAACCGGACCAAGAATGCCACCATCCGCACAGCTCATGATACTATTCGCCGGAGGCGGCCGAGGAAAGACACAGCGATAGCATGGACCCCCAGTCTTTTCTCCTACCGGTCGGGGAGGGTTATTCAGCACCATAAGTTGGCCTTCCGTCCGCAGAGCAGAAGCCGAAACCAATGGCTTCCCAAGCAGAACAGCCGTATCTGAGATCAGATAGCGCGTCGCCGGGTTATCCGTACAATCGAGGATGAGGTCGTAGTTCTTGAAAATATCCGCCGCATCTTGGGGTGCTAGATGAGCTCGGTGCGCTATGTATGTCGGGTGAGGGTTCAAACTAAAAGCAAGTCGCTTATTAGCATCCGCCATTGGAAAGCGGGCACGCAAACCAAACTCACTCGCGCAACGACTCGATCGCACTATCGACCTTGAACTTTCCCACATTCTTGCTCCGATGTAAAACCTGCCGATGAAGGTTCGAAGATTCCACTGTATCCCCATCCACGAGTCCCAGTGTGCCCACCCCAGCTCCGGCGAGATACTGCGCAGCCGGACATCCCAAGCCGCCCGCTCCTACAATCAAAACCTTTGCAGATCGAAGTTTCAGTTGACCTATAGTATTGAAGAATAGTAGTTAGCAATTGTACCTCAAGGGACTTTCGTTGTGACGAAGAAGAAATCCACTCACCTTGCAACCCCACCTGCGGCACTATCATCTGTCTTCCATAACGGCGATATTCCTCGTCCAGCAGCGGCCACCTTCTCGTTTCACTGCCTTGGGTGCTAGTCGTAGCGGTAAGGTTTGGAGCGTCCTGCGCCCTGGCTTTAATAGCCGCTTGCTCTGCGCTCTCGAGTTCGCGTTTCAACCCGGCCAGCTGTGCTTCGGTGGCGGCGATCTGGGCTCGCAAGGAGGCGCAAGTATCTTCGATATCTCCCATTGTTAAGTGTGTAGGGAGCCAAGGGATGAAAGGGAGTGTATAGGCAGTTTCGCCTTAATTCTCAGAATAAAAAAAAGGGCAGAAGATGACCCCGCGCGAAGATTCTCAGCTGCTCTTATCGGAACCCGGCGATCTAAGGCTAGTCCTATTTAGGTAGTAGTACCATATTGGGGTTTAGGTGGTTTTTCCCGAGTTTACATGGAGTAGTCGGATGAAAACATTCGACCTAAAAGAGCTTAAGAGCTTAAATTAACTGTCATCTACTTGTCAGACCCATAACCTAATATGCAAGTAACTTTATGTACGCACCCCATCGTCCCCGCCCTCTAGCCGCCCCGCAATCTCAGTATATGGCTCGGTATAGCGCTTGAGCTTTTGTCTAAATAGGGTTCGCTGCTCAAACGCATATGCCATACCTAGCAGCGTCTCCTCACTCCAATGCGCACCCATAAAACTGATCCCGAAAGGAATGTTCTCGGCAATTTGAATCAGGTTTCCGAACTTGTTGTATACGGTTGTCGTTCCCTTCGGATACGCTCCAAGCGGGACTGTGATGACCGGCGTACCGACGACTGATGGGACGTAGGCAGCCAGCTTTGTAGGAAGAATGACAGCATCGAGCTTGTGGCGTGAAATAGCCCCCAGCACACCTCCTTCTCCTCCTAGACGGAGATTATTTTGGTACATTGGCCAGAATTCAGGAGAGGTATTGTTGATACCGACGGCGAGTGCTGCATCCCATTGGGCCGTGTCACGTTTGGGGTAGTCCTCTCGTGGGTCATTCTGTGTGTATTTTCTGAGATCGTGTAGCGTATGTATGTTGTTCGGATTAGACTCCAGCTTAGAGAGATAACTCTCGATATTGGAGATGAAATCAGCATAAAGAAGGTGTGCTACGCTCTTGCTCTCGAGAAACTCCTCCCAAGCTGTGAAATTCGCATCTTGTACAATAGTAGCATTCGCTTCAATGAATACAGAAATCGTGTCTTCGAATGCGGAGAGAACAGCAGGGCCGTTTGGTTGCATGGCAAGCAAGGGTAGGACATTCCGTGGGATACCAATCCTCTTCCCCTTCAGTCCGTCCAGCTGGCAGGCACCGGCATAGAAATGGACAGACGGGTTAGGTGAAGCAAGTGTGTAGTTATCCCTCGCGTCTCTGCCTGCGATCGCTCCCAGAACCCACGCTGCATCTTTGACTGTCCGAGCCATTGGTCCAATGGTGTCTTGGTGCTCGCTGATTGGTATGACGCCGTAGCGTGAAGTAAGGCCCACTGTTGGTTTGATACCGACAATATTGTTCACTTCGCTGGGAAATAATATACTTCCCATTGTCTTGATTCCTGTGTTAGTAGACGATAGACCTACATGGGGCATAATACGCTGTCACTTACTTCCGTTCCAAGCGCTGCCACGGCCAGTCCGAGATCAACTGCCACAGCGCTACCACTTGAACTACCTTCGGGGTCCTGCATCGGATGATAAGCACCTAGAGTTTGTCCACCCCTAGGACTCCAGCCACTGGACGTGTTCGACGAACGGAAATTCATCCAGTCCGACATACTCGTCTTTCCGAAGATAATGGCCCCATGATCCCTAAGTCTCCTCACAACAGTTGCATCCTCATGCACTCGAGAGCCATAGAGCGAATAAGAGCCGGCTTAAATACAACCATACATCAGCCGAGCGTATTCAACGGTAATGGGTACTGACAGTCTGGAACAAAGAAGATAAGTACCTGTGGTTTGCATCTTACCCGCCGTTCCAATATTATCCTTGACTAAAATCGGCATACCGTGCAACTCTCTATACCAATCATGAGCACATGACAGTCAAATGAGTCTAAATCAGATGAGTTCTACACTTACCCCCGACTAAGGCCATCTTGCCTCTCCCCATCCAACACCTCTGCCTCGTGCAACGCATCCGGGTTAAGCTCCAATATCGGACGAAGAGTAGAATTGACCTCATTGATCCGCGCAACATACGTCTATACCCAATCAGCCATCTCAACCCAGCCACCACTACCACGATCCAAGAACAAACCGTAACCAAATCCACGCTAGAATAGCATTTATCCATAAGATCACTAACAAGGTCGTCCCTCGTCGCGTCGATGAGCCGCGGATACGCACACATGAACGCGGAGACCGTCACACAGGCATACAGGAGACACAGAAGCCCGCTGAAAGCCCTATAAAACAGCATGGTTGCACGTAATCCTCTCCGGGAATTTCTAGGGGCTGGCAAGAAATGTCGAGGCCGAATACTTCAGCGAATTACTTTCTCGCCTTATATAGGAATTGGAAAGTGGTGGGCATTCACGGTGCCTAAAAGATAAACGGGGACCCTTGTTTTCACTAAACTGACAGATTCGAGGCTCTTCATCTCCCTTCGCGGATGCAGTGAACGATAGGAGGCTGCAGTCCTTTCACCTACTCTCGTTCCTGTGGAATTAGGTTACGTTTGGAGGGCTTACATATTGGAGAAAATCCGACTCATCCTCCTTGCCTACACCACTAATATTTAGGCGATACATCGTGCCCCTTTTCTAGAACAATTCTGTCAGCAAATGTTTGCGTTTTAGTTGTTAGGGTTGCACAAGGAAGATTGCGATGTTTTAGTTTACATCCGTGCCAAGAACCGCAATTCTACGGGGTATATGAAAAAGCAATTGTTTCAATTACCTCGTATCAAAGTCTCTCCGTGGTGAATCATGGAGGCTCGTGGGTCTGTTCAAACTTACTTGACTTCTGCTCAGGGAGATCATAATGGATGATATTAATTAGTTAGTGGCTGTTGGGATAACGGTTGGCCTTCTTTGTCTCTATCATCCTGGTGCAACCCTGATTTAATAACACCATTTGATCGTCGCACGAATAAAAACAATGGAATGAAAAAAATATGTTGGGATGGTTTTATTTCCTGACTAAGCCCTAGTTATAACCGATTTCTCCCGTTATGTACACTAATTCGATCGTCGCGTCATAGTCTAAGTAGTCTAGACTTTGTCCTCCCCAGTCCGCTCGATATGAGAGACCACACCCTTGTTCAAGGTATGCTCCACGGCAGCACGGCGCTCGTTCTCATCGACAGCTCCAAATAGAATGTCCATCTCCTCTAGAGAGCGACCCTTGGTTTCCTTGGCAAAGAAGACGATGAAAACACCCATGGCCACGCAGAAGATTCCGAACATAAGAAATGTCCGCCAGCCCAGTTTGTTGACCGCGTGGGGAGTAAATTCGGTAACAACGAAGCTGAACAGCCATTGGCTGCTTGCTCCAAGACCAACACCGTATGCACGCAGGCGTGTTGGGAAAATCTAGAACAGAAGTCAGTCAGAGGATGTCTCGGATATTATGTGAGTTTCTCGTAGAAATGGGCCAGTCTTACCTCACTCAGATAAACCCAAGGAGTTGGGCCCCATGAGGCACTGTAACCAATGACATAAAGATAGATCATGACGACCATGGCAATGGAAGCCTGGGAAACCCCTGACGCAGACGTGTCAGGGGGATGAGTGGCCAAGACGGCACCGATGATGAACATCATGGAAGCCATCCAGATTGAGCCTCCAATCAGACTCTTCTTCCGTCCCCAGCGATCAATACCAACGAACAAGAATATCGCTGTCGCGACGACCTTGACAGTTCCGTAAACACCCGTGGCGAAAAGAGACGAGTTGGTCGCGCTAAGGCCGACGGTTTGGAAGATCTGGGGTGCATAGTACCCAATGGAGTTGGTGCCCGAAAATTGCTGGCAGAGCATGAGTACGGCAGCAAACAAGAAGCGGTTTCGGTTACTCTTCTGAAGGAACTCTTTGTAGGTCAATCCCTCGGTCGCCGCTCGCTCCTCTTCAATGGAGGCGCGGATCTCGGCGATCTCGGTCTGTACCACCTCGCTACTGGCGGGCTCGTTTCTAATATAAGCCAGAGACTGCAGGGCCTCTTCATGGCGGCCTTTGCTGGTCAGCCAGCGAGGGGACTCTTTGAGGAAAAAGAGTCCGATCAACATGAGGCCGCCCGGGATGAGCTGAACTGCAACCGGAATCCGCCATTGCTTAGTGCTAGGTGCAATGTGCAGGGAAACACCATAGTCCAACCAGTAGGCAAATGTGCTTCCGATGACCAGAAACTCCTGGAACATTCCCGCAATACGACCTCTGATCTCCGGGGGGGCGCTCTCACCCACAAACACCGGTGTGATACTGGACATGCCGCCGATACCCAATCCGGCCACGACTCGGCCACCATAGATCATACCAATTTGATGGCTTGCGCCAACTTGAATAGCAGCTCCAATCAGGAACACGACAGCAAGGATCATGAGAGAGTAGCGACGTCCGAGAAAGTCATTGAGGAAAGAGGCACCGATGGCACCGAAGAAACAGCCAGCTGTGAGCAGAGACACCACATTGGAAGAGACTTGGGCGTTTTGCGCGTCTGCAAATCCATCGGATCCCGCCAGACCGAAATCATTCTTAAAGCTATCCAGGGCAAGAACACTACCCATCACTCCGGTGTCGAATCCTACAAAACATTGTTAGTTCATGTACGACAAGCCAATCTGAATCAACAAGGAGACGTACCGAAAAGCAGGGAGCCGGAGTAGGCTACTGCCGTAAGGACGTAAACACGGTAATTCTTGAAGATACCCATTTTGGCGAAATTGATCAGGACCGATGGGTGACAAACAATTCAACCAAGGAGGGCCGTCTCGAGGAAAGAAGACAACAGGGAGACCTCTGGGGAAATCCCCATTATATTTCCCCAGCCCGCCCCAAACTCGTCCCCATCAATGGGTCAACTAAGGGCTCCATAGATGTACTCCATCCAGGAAGACATATCTGGACTGTGATAGGCTGTTGCCGAGGATGCTAAGCACCATGATAGGCATTGGCGGCGCTGCCCGCAAAACCCCAGTGGCAACCCCTTCTTCTCTTTTTTTCCCCGCGCACGGTGCCCCCAGGAAAGTATCTCTGCGGGAATGAACGTGACTCGGCATTGCTTCTTTCGACTCCACGATGTGGATACGGACGGAGAAATTCTGCCCTTTTCGCGGGGTGTCATTTTTCCGTCCACTGAATGCGGTCGCCAAGATGACACTAGACTCCATTCAACCGACCAGATATCACTGCGAATACCAGACAAATCATTCTCGGTCGTTCGTCTATGATGCCATTTGGTCTCAGGCCCGGCAGGTAAGGCGTGGCTGCTCCGACTGGCAAGAAGATCTTCCCCAAACGCCGTTAATATGGCATGACCTAACTACACTCCATCTTTGAATTAGTAGCCTTAAGAAGCCATTGAACAACCAATGATGAGGGCTTCTAGAAAGCCCCAGCCGGCATATCAAGCCATTATATATGGATAAATTCTCTTCAATGCTCCAACATACGTAGTCGTCATCCTCACCGGTGAAGCCACGACCAGCTCGGCCGAAGGTTGAACCCACTTAGACACATACATCTTTCACCGACTACCAAGACTGATATTTTAGTCCTCTTCCTTTAATATATGCCTGGGAGAAGTATACTACCCTAAGCCTTCCTTACCAGTAAGCATCATTGCCTAGCAATCTCGGTCATGGGATTTATGAGGACATGCACTCCGTAATCCATCTTACTATCATCCACATAAATCAACCTCATTAGCACAATACCTTGCCC
This sequence comes from Aspergillus tamarii, assembly GCA_030556085.1. Taxonomy (NCBI): domain Eukaryota; kingdom Fungi; phylum Ascomycota; class Eurotiomycetes; order Eurotiales; family Aspergillaceae; genus Aspergillus; species Aspergillus tamarii. The sequence goes on from JARVTJ010000006.1 coordinate 2,183,125, forward strand.
AAAAGACCTGCGTACGTACCTGATCCGGGACATATATTATCCATTTTTGCCAATAATTGTTTCGAATATGAGAGCAACACGCCCATGGCCCACCTAAACAGGTGCCCAAAAGGGGATCGCAATAACCGTTTACGAAAGACAAGAGTATGTCTACCAACTTAATCACAGCAATCGTGACCTAGAATCCGATATCCCAATTATTTTATCGTTCGAAACAATGAAGAAAAAGACACTTGTATTTCACGCGGGCCGTGACATGAAATCCCCGAATACAAAGAAATCAAGCACAATAGCACCAAGTATATTACTAGCTATCATCGTTCTCTGTCCTAATCGGCCTAAGATATTAGAATTAGCGACATCTGAAGACAAGTTGCTTCTTAACTGGGGTGAGATTAATTAGTTCTCCGGCGTTGCCTATCACTAGACTATAGCCAATTGTCGATAACCATGCATTGTGGTTTGTGTAAGAAAATTGCTTATAAATTATGCTATGCATATATGCATAGAGCAGCGCACGGAAGAATGACCATTGCGAGCACGTGCAAGATATACTGCAGCCATCTGTGGCATTGATAGTTGCGCAAGTCATTCATCAACTGCAATGACGCAGGTAGCTTAAGCATAAACAGAAGACCGATCAAGTATGGTGCTGTTATTGCTATGGTAGAATAGGTTCCGTTGGGCCGATGGATGGCTATTGTTATATTTACGAATTCTCGATCAAAACAAGGCCTGTTAGCTTAAACCTCAATTGCAACCTTCTTCTCCCACGTCAGATCCATAAGCCAATGGATAGCCAAGCGATCGTCTAAGCCACCGCAGATATACATGCGGACCTCATGTAGTAGGCAACAGTATATCTCAATCAGGTAAAGTCTACACGGTTCTATAAAAATGAAACAATTCCAGCACCTATCTGTCCAATGAGGGAAGCTAGAATCAAGGTGCTCGAATATACACTGTAGCGTCTATCCCAGACAACCCGTGGTGGGTTCGCCATGGTGTTAGCCCATGTTTAGGTGACATAGTACCTGATCTACATAGTAGGCCTCATACCGTACCGGCAACAAGGAAGTTACCAGCGGGGAATATATTGGAGACAGAACATTGTTCAATGGTGTCCCTTCATGTTCCACCGGTTTGCTTTCCATTTTTTTCAATCTTCAGATACTAACCTCGTGAGAAGGCCGTGTTGCTTAACAGTTGCACTTTGACAAAATGCTATCGACGCCCCAGAACATTGGCATCAAGGCCATCGAGATCTACTTTCCCAGTCGTGTATGTCCTGGGCCCTTTTGAATCACCTGGGCAAACGTTAACCAGAGCGAAACCTAGTATGTACCGCAATCAGAGCTCGAGACCTTTCTAGGGGCCAGTGCCGGAAAATTCACCATTGGACTCGGGCAGCAGAAGATGAGCTTCTGTGATGATCGGGAAGGTAAAGTGAAAGAAGGGCCACCAAGCTCCTTCAGCATACCTGGCTGACAATGATTGACAGACATCTACTCCCTAGCCCTCACCACTGTTTCCTCTTTGCTTCGAAACTACACAATCGACCCAAAGACAATCGGTCGCCTCGAAGTCGGAACAGAAACCCTCTTGGATAAGTCCAAGTCTTGCAAGTCCGTCCTCATGCAACTGTTTGGTGACAACGCCGATATCGAAGGCGTCGATACATGCAATGCCTGCTATGGGGGAACGAACGCACTGTTCAACGCCGTGAACTGGGTGGAATCGTCCGCCTGGGATGGGCGTAACGCCATTGTCGTCGCGGGCGATATTGCCTTGTACGATACGCCGGCAGCGCGCCCGACAGGTGGCGTCGGCTGTGTAGCCATGCTCATCGGTCCAAACGCACCCCTAGTGCTGGAGCCACTCCGCGCGTCGTACATGAAGCATGTATACGACTTTTATAAAGCCGATCTCAAATCCGAATACCCTCTAGTAGATGGGCACTTCTCGAATACCTGTTATCTTCAGGCGCTGGACAATTGCTATCAACGCTATCGCAGCAAGAAGCTGGCCAAATCAAGTGGCGAGTTGAACGGAGTGGCAACCACCAGCAAAAGTAGCTTTCTAGATACCTTTGACTACATGGTATTCCATGCCCCCAACTGCAAGTTGGTAGCCAAGGGCTACGGTCGCCTGTTATTCAACGACTTCCGACTAGAACCAGATCGTTTCGATCATGTCCCGTCTGAGGTTCGGGATGTCGAGTATACGGCATCTTTGACAAATAAGAGCATTGAGAAGCTCTGTATTGGTCTGACAAAGGACCAGTTCTCAGAACGTGTTCAACCGTCCCTTACAGCCCCAGCCCACTGTGGTAATATGTATACAGCTAGCATATATTCGGGGCTAGTCAGTCTGTTAAGCAACGTCCCGAGTGAGAAACTGCAGAACAAGCGTATCGGTATGTTCAGCTATGGCGGCGGTCTTGCCAGTACCATGTTCAGCTTGCAGATCAAAGGCGACATTACGGAAATGGCGCAAAAGATCCGGCTACATGATCGTTTGGATGCTCGCACAGCGGTGTCCCCTGAATTTTATGATCAGGTACGTTATCCGATGGATGAATTTCCCTAAGCCGACATTGGCCTGATCATATTAGATGTGTCAACTCCGCGAAAAGGCCTACCAACAGAAGGACTACACCCCTAAGGGGAGTGTTGACAGCCTCGCCCCTGGCACATACTATCTGGTCCACGTCGATAATATATTCCGACGGAAGTATGAGTTGAAACCTTCCGCGTGATTCGGTTGAAAGTCTTGATTAGTGTATAGTATGTCGTGCATGCAACGTCTTAGGTCTTAAAGCAATGAATAATATCAGGGGTGCAACTTTCCTGTTGGTACAGAGTTGTAATCTCAAGATGATAAATCGTATGAGATGCATCTAGATTTTTCAGACCTTACTTGCCTTAAGCAAGGGAGAATTTCTCATGCCCTAGTTAGAGACGGGTGACCTCTGCTTATGTAATCTCAAGAAGCCGATCACCTGACCCACCTTTTCAGGAACGGTCCAATCATATTTTCTCTGGACGAACCCCTGAGTCGAGCATGTGGGCAGATCATTGGCGATGCTTGTCATGATCACCGGTCCAGAAGGGATGATCGTTAATACTGGGTCATACTGGAGGTGAGGTGATCGACATTGGCACATACTGTAGAGTCTTAGCTTCATGAGGAATAGACTTGTGAGATTCAACAAGTGGTCGGTAAAAAGAATGCCATGTGCGCCATCTTGACTTGTGACTGGAGAATGATCCTCTCAGTAGAACTGATTCACATGTATATCTCCAAAATTAATCCTCAGACACAGATAGCGATGTACTTCATAGTAAAAAAAAAAAAAGGCTGTGTTTGCCCGATCGTTCCACCCTCTCACTTGTGGCTTCTGTAGTTTTTGATTCTATTTCTATTTCTATTTCCTTGTTTGTCAACATGCAAAAGGGGCATTCCGGTAGGGCTGGTTCAGGGGCAAGAATGCGCCTCTTCTGTATCCGTAGGTTGCTATTGAACAAGGCTGTCGTTCTTTGTCAATAGATACTGGCGGGCCAATAGCTTCTATGTATATCCTACTGTCTAAATTTTAGTCTTCCCCTTTTTCGACGCTAAACGATGGGGCATGCTTCATCTTCTTTCAATATACTTCCATCCTTGCTTTTCCCCGAACCCACATTGCTTTCACACCCATGTATTGGACAACGCCCATGAGACTGCCTGTGATCATGGCATGTGCGACTGTCCTTTGCAATCAGTGGTCTCGCACCTTCCCCTCATCACTTCCTCGTACCTTGGGAAATGACTGTGTAACACCCCGCAGAGGCGTGAATCTTTTTTCACTTTTATCAGATAAATTAGATTCGATTGCAGCTAGAGGTGCTTTTGATTCAAGTTGCGTATGATTCATCGTGTTCCGCTCCTTGTAGGACAGCTCCCGAGATACCATCAACGAAGATAGAAAGACTGGCGACTCTAACGGGCATCCTTCTAGGAACGATCTTGACCATGGCGTTGTTGGGCGCCTTCCTGGTGTTGACACTATTACAGCCACTGGTCCTGTCCGCTGGTTTAACATCACACGTAAATCTCTTGTAAGTATCGAGTCTCGAATCTTGCAGAGATTTTAAACCAACTGGCTTCTAATCTCATGAAGCTTGGGCACAGAAAATGGGGGGAATAACTTCCCTGGTGCCGCGCGACCTTTTGGGATGGTAAAGCTGGGCCCTGATCTGTTCATCTCAGGGACAGATGCCTATTCAGGCTACCTTCCCAATGGTAAATTCTCCGGCTTCAGCATGATGCATGAACAAGGTACCGGGGGCGCGCCCAAGTACGGAACAGTTTCCCAGCTGCCCTTGGTCGGAAACATCAGTAATCCCCTATCGAATAAGACTGTTGCCCGGGCTGGTACTGATGAGGCGTCTGTGGGCTACTACAAGGCGCAGACGTCCGAGGGAACCATTGTCGAATTGAGCGCATCGGCTCATGCGGGGATGTACCAGTATACCTTCCCCAAAGGATCAACTGCAAATGTCCTGGTTGATGTTTCACACGTCCTCCCCTCATTCCGAGGCCAAGGGCTTGGACAAGGGTACAAAGGTGGAAATATCACCATTTTTCCCGATGGGCATTACGAAGGTCAGGGTGTGTATGATAACGGCTGGAATCGTTCACCAGATTGGTCGATCTATTTCTGTGAGCTTTTATATTTAACCCCCAATGGTGAACGACGACTGACATTCTTGGTAGGTGGTTATTTTGATGCTGCTCCAGTTCGTAACAGTACATACACTGGAAGTGATGTGGAAGGAAGCATCGAGCAGATCAGCGGATTTGCATCTTCATCCTCGAGTACAACACGTGTTGGAGGCTTATTTACCTTCCAACAAAATGTAGTCACCTCGCGCGTCGGTATCTCGTGGCTGTCCAAGGAGAAAGCATGCAAAAATGTCCATGACGAAATCCCGGAGGGAACAGAATTCACATCTGTTGTTCGCGACGCCCAGACTGAATGGAACTCCAAGGTCTTCTCTAAGGTGACTACAACGAACACGAATGAAACAAGCCTCACCTTGCTGTACTCATCTCTCTACTTCATGCATCTGATCCCAACCAACCAGACCGGCGAGAACCCTGGCTGGACATCTTCTGAGCCATATTATCAGGACATTTTCACTTATTGGGTAAGTGTAATTCCGGTGATCTTGCCCGCAATGACATTAGTTCTCTCGTGGCTGATAAGATTTCAGGATCTTTTCCGTTGCTCTACTGCTCTCATGCAAGTCTTGCAGCCCGCAGCATATGAAGAGCAAATTCGCTCTTTGATCGACATCTGGCGGTTTGAAGGCTATCTTCCGGATGCTCGCTCGTCGAACTACAACGGGAGAACACAGGGTGGTTCCAATGCCGACAATATCCTTGCCGATGCTTATGTGAAAGGCGTCCGTGGAGCAGTTGACTGGGAAGACGGATACCGGGCAATGGTAAAAGATGCCGAAGTGGCTCCGCCAAATGATCCGATCGACTCTATGGCACCAGACTCATCAACCAAAGAGGGACGAGGCGCACTGTCGGACTGGCTTAGTCTCGGGTTTATTACACCGAAATACAGCCGTGCTGTCACTCGGGCAGTTGAGTACTCTTGTAACGACTTTGGCCTCTATCAGGTAGCGACGGGTCTTGGGAAGCATGAAGACGCAGACAAATACCTGAACCGATCACAGAATTGGAGGAATCATTGGAATTCCAACCAGACCTCGTTGGGCTTTTCCGGCTTTGTGGTTCCACGTGACAACACTGGCTTCATCGAGACGGATCCACTGACGGACAGTGGCTACTGGGGGGATCCGTACTATGAGGCCAGCTCCTGGGCGTATTCTTGGGCAAGTGTTCACGACATGGGGCAGATGATCGAGCTGATGGGCGGGGCCCAGACTGTCCTGAAGCGCTTGGAAACCATGTTCACCGAGGGGGCCAGTGGCTCTAGTGGCATTATCTTCGATCCCACCAACGAACCGTAAGTCTTTTGTTCTTCTATTGTTAAATCCATATTAGCGTGAATGGTATCGCTGACGATGCCATTAGGATGTTCAATATCCCGTATCTGTACCATTATATCAACCGACAGGATCTATCGGTTTACCGATCGCGCAACATCGCAAAGACCTATTATCATACTGGAGTTAAAGGTCTCCCTGGTAACAGCGACGCCGGTGCCATGCAGACCTGGCTTCTGTGGAATATGATTGGCCTGTATCCCATCACGGGACAAACGACCTTTTTAATTCATTCTCCGTGGTTCGAGTCCTTGACTATTGAGCTTGGGGACGGGAAGAAACTAAGCATCAGTGCGACCGGCGGCGACGGGAACGGCGACAGTCAAATTTATGTGCAGAAGCTTCGGTTGAACGGAAAGGATTGGAAAAAGAACTGGCTCACGTGGGATGATATCTTCGCCGAGGGAGGAACCCTAGAATTTGAACTTGGAGAGGCTGCCAGCGACTGGTTCACAGGCGATTTGCCGCCCAGTCCTGCTTCCTGAAGATGATAAACCCGCACAGTTTTCACCTGTGGCATATTCTCTGTACATATTCACATTCATACATACCCAGTATAGTTACTGCTATATTCAACCATCGTACTATCTTATTGGAAGGAAAGATACCCCGTTGGGGAGCTCATTGGAATAGGACACGACCTGTTGGTCTATGTAGACCATTTCACAGGCCTTGAGCACCCCATAAGCCCTTATGCTCTGAGTACCCCAGGAGTTGCTAAACGTGATAATTCCTACAGTGGTATCAGCTGGCTAGACCAAATTCTTGATTCGCCATCTGTGGATATTATCATGTGCATTTCGATCAGCCCGTCAGGCAGCAGGGGAAAAGAAAAGCAGCCCCGAAATAGCGGCGGAATCCAATTTAGGGCTCTCCTTTTTCTTTCGAAACATCGCGACAAATACCGCATACGAAGGGAAGCCATCGAACGGCAGCGAGTAGTTAAACTGGCTCTCCATTGGTCTTATCCGTAATAGTTGCCAATAGTAGAGACAATAGTAGCGACAAACCCCATCGAGTCTTGGCTGTCGTCGTTCATTCGCGAACCCTGATGGAGTTGATCGGCACTGACCTTATTAAGCTTGTTGATCATCAACTGAAACGGTCCCAACGACTATCACAGTATAATCTTGCGTGCTGGATTTCGGGAATTTCCCTTACGGAATTCCGCTGTGGGACTGGATAAATTATGACGAGATGATCAGGTAGTTCCTTCTAGGCATGTCGTCGTAAGTCAGCTAGCATGGTGTTTCCTATGCACCCCTTTTCTTATTCTTCTGCTGAAGTGCTAGAGAATTTGCATGCTCAGAGTTACAATCTTTCGTACTAAGTACGAGTCTTGGAAAGAAATGGGGGGGGAAAGGAAAAGAAAAAGAAAAAGAAAAGAAAGAAGTTTGGCAATAGGATCTCCGTATGCAAGATCATTCTCAGTCATTGCTATACTATGGTCGTGTCCGGGGCTCTGGGAGTGGAGCCCGCGGAATTGTTGACTCATAGGAGTATTCTGATTATTCTCTTTACCGGCCCTAAGGCGCGGCTATGAGTTAAATTGCCATCCAAAGGAAGTGGAGTGTTCCCTATTGGGCCCTAGACGTCATATCCACTGTGAAGGACCAGGGGTACTGTGGTAGAGGCGCATGTTATGTGATGGCTTGAACTACCATCACCGCCAAGTCCAAGATCTCGTTCATCAGCCGAACTCATAATTGCCCGGTGCAAAGTATAATAGCTCGTAAATCACTAGATCGCTCGTGATCCAAAAACCGGTGCATATGCAGGAAATTTGCAACTGTAAGCTTCAATAGCTTACCCGGCACTCCCGTATTCTTAGAGTAAGGCTGAACGACAAATCAACATGACTACCTTGGCTCCATTGAAGATCGTCAGGGTTAGGCTCCATAGGCACTGGGCAGACCGGCTACCCGGATAATCATGTACAACGCGTGGTTTGCCTTCTATCTTTTTGACCTTGTACACTGTACATATTTTTGGTAGAGGAAAGTCAGCTCCGAAAATATTGCAATTAGACCTCAAATATAGTTTATCGCGGCGGACAAGCTCGTGTTCTTCAGTTTCTCCCACCAATAGTGGACAGCAAAATCAGCGAACCATTAGATTTCTAGCGACGCATGTGATTTTAATTTTTAAGAGTGCCTGGTGCCTGGTACCTGGTAAGATTAAGACGCAGATCACCATAGTAGCTAACAGGTAACTAAGGAGTATGTTCGGAAGACTTGGAAGCCATGATGTCTTGAAGCCTATTCCGTGTAGATCAGTGGATCTGGCGCTCCCCGAGCAAGCAATCATTGCGCTCTTATTGCAGTATCAGCCTATCTAACGCCTATGGAGAGAATTGCCGGTTGTACCGTTGGGCCTCTTCTCGAAATGTGTGTACTGTAGGAATTGTAGAGCTTGCTCGAACTTCTTTGTGGGAACTGCACATAAATCACACTGACGCCTACTTTCGTAGTAGTATACGTAGCATAGCGATGACGACGGTGTACAGAGCAGCACGGAGCGAAAAGGCATGAGGGTATGTACATTGGAGTACCTCTATCCTGTTTCATATGCAGTACCCACAGCCTGGTGGTTTTCTTGTCTCCATCAAGCTTGCGATGAAGCTTTACTCTCTTGGGCAACAACACCAGTCCCTAGTCAAATGGTTGACCCCAGCTAGCTAATCAAGCCGCTCATCTGCTTTTTGAAAAGGACGATAACAAAGACATGATTATGAGCAGCTTTAATATATAAGGCTTTAACCACCCCAGCTCTCTTGACTTTCTCTCTCGATCATCAGCGCAACACCCATTCGTTCTTTTGCTTTCCAACTTCCGTCATTCATTAACGGTTATATCTTGTACCAATATACCCTTCCATTCATTTTAATTTCCTTTCACATATCTCACCACAATGAAGGCCTCCCTTATCACTGTCATCGCTGCTCTGGCCTCATCGGCCATGGCTGCTCCTGCTGGCAGCCTCTCTGATGTCAGCATCCTCAAGGAGGCCACCTCCACCACCAATTCTATTCCCGCAGTATCTCCAGTCCCCTCTTCGGGCGCCAGTGGTCACATTGTTCAGGATGTTGGTCATAGTGTGAACCAGGTCCTCACTGTCACTGGTACAGACGGAAAGAAGCTCCTCATTGAGCTTAGCCCCAAGATTGCCGGTCTCCTTTCCGGCCTCGGCCTTCCCGGTGTTGGCGTCTCTGTCGGTGAGGTTGTCAAGACCGCTGCCTCGGTCGGCGACGTGATCAAGGGCCTTGGTTCAGCTGTTGACGGCCTCCTGACCGTCGTCGGCAAGGACGGTGGTGCTCTCTTGATCAAGCTGTCTCCTGACATCGCTGGCCTTCTCTCTAGTGTTGGTCTCCCTGGTGTTGGGATTCCCGTTGGTAGCACTGTCGCCACCCTTGGTGAGAACCTGAAGCGCTCCGCCGATGGCCAGCTCGTTCAGGATGTTGCCCCCGAGGTGCAGGATGTCCTCGAAGTCACCGGTACCGATTCCAAGCGTATCCTCATCAAGCTCAGCCCCTCTGTCGCCTCTCTCCTCGCCGGCCTTGGCCTCCCTAGAGTCGGTAACTCCGCTGGTCAGATCATCAAGACCGCCAGTAACGCTGGTGACCTCATTAAGGACGTCGGCGAGCCCGTCAAGAACCTCCTCACTGTTGTTGCCCAGGATGGCTCTTTCCTTCTCATCAGGCTCTCCCCTAATGTTGCAGGCCTTCTCGCTAGTCTCAGTCTGCCTGCTCTGGGCACTGCCGTTGGCAGTGTTGTCGCCACTCTTGGCGCCAACCTGTAAATGGTGAGTTCTGTTAGTCTTTTGCATACGTTGAATAGCATGAATAATCCATGCTGACTACAATAAAGTTTCCAGTCAGACAGAATGGGTTCACAGTGCCATACCGGGCTAGGTTTCTTGGGAATCCTGTACAGTCGGCATGCCGACAATGACTAGCGTGAGGATACCAAATGTTTGTTATCAATTTGCTGTATGATTGAGTCCAGATAGATGTCTGTTTCATTGCACATATTGGGGGCTTTCCGATAATACAAATTTAATTCAGATGCATAATATTCTTCTGCCCCTTTTTGAACGGTCTTATTTTAGACATGGCCTTAGCTGGAGCGGGATATACCCAAACTGTACGGAGTAGCCCGAGGAGAAACAGCAACAGGCGACTCGGACATTCTCAAAACATTGCACGGGACCGAATCCGGACATAAATAGACATTAGAGAGTGCCTGGAGCATCCAAACACTTAATGTGCAAATAACTCAGACTAGGCATAGAAGATTAATTGGTCCAGTTCGTAGCTGATCTCGACGGCCCTTGACTAGCTCTGCCGTAGTCAGAGAGTTAATCAATTTTACTCCAAACTATAATTTATTCTCGCCCCTTTAACTTCAGTTAAAGTTGCTTGTCTCCTAGTTTTGCTGTGTAGGGCTCTTCCTTTCGGTTTCGGCTATTCTCCGGAAACGGCACTTTTTAGAGCGTTTCATCTTCTTTTGGGTCCACTTCTTTGGAGGGCCATTCCGCCCCAACTAGTGGAAGCATCAAATGTTCCATGAAGAATGAACTCTTATGTGCGTTGAGGACTGAACAGACTTATCGAGCTCTGTAGACATCTTGTTGAGCCAAATTGCAGATCCGGGACGACGGCCGAGATATAATGCGAAACACGGGATGGATGCTCGTGCTTGATTCAGTCGTCCGAAACAGGTCATGGTTCCCTTATTAGAGATTGTCATGCACCGTTGCTCCTGGCGCACCCACTAATCTATTTGGTTCAGCCCGATGTCTGGTTCTAGATGTCTAGGCCGACTTGATAGATTATCGCTCAGCCCTGGGAGTGCATCGAGGGTAGCCAGCGGGTGTTTGAAACTAGGGCTACTAGATGCTGGCTCCATGTCTTAGGGAAATTGTTTCAGGTTGATATCCCGCGTCTAGCTCTACTTAATAGCTCTTCTCGCTCGTACGTTGCAACCCTTCTTGCTCTATCCTCACACTCACTTTTTTTTCTCCAGATCCCGCTCAGCAAAATGCGGATCAGTCGACTGTCGTTGTTTTCCCTCGTGAGTCTGGTACCTACCCTTGCGGTGGCCAGCCTTTCTGGATCGGTGGGACCATTAACATCGGCTTCGACTAAAGCCGCCACGAAGACTTGCAATGTTCTCGATTATGGGGCCAAAGCTGATAAGACCACCGATCTCGGGCCTCCCCTGGCATCTGCATTCGCCGACTGCAAATCTGGCGGTTTGGTTTATGTGCCGTCGGGAGATTATGCACTGTCGACCTGGGCCAAACTGAGTGGTGGCAAGGCATGGGCACTGCAGATTGATGGAACCATCTACCGTACCGGCACGGATGCTGGTAACATGATCTTTATTGAACATTCCAGCGATTTTGAGCTCTTCAGTAGCACATCGTCGGGTGCCATGCAGGGCTTGGGCTATGAATACCACAAGAATAACAAATGGAGTGGGCCTCGTCTCTTGCGACTCTATGATGTTACAGATTTCTCGGTTCATGACTTTATCCTTGTCGATGCCCCTGCTTTCCACTTTTCTTTAGATACTTGCACCAACGGCGAAGTATATAACATGGCAATTCGTGGTGGTAACCACGGTGGCTTGGATGGTGTTGACGTTTGGTCAACGAACGTCTGGATTCATGACGTAAGTAGTAAATTGCCGATACTTGAGTCTCATGTTCCTCAGTAGCTTACGTGCCACTAGATCGAGGTAACGAACAAGGATGAGTGTGTCACAGTCAAGGTTTGTTTCCAACACTGCCCTCCGTTTATCTCAAGGACTGTCTAACACACATCTACAGAGTCCTTCTAAGAACATCTTGGTTGAGAATATCTACTGCAACTGGAGCGGTGGATGCGGTATGGGCTCTCTTGGAAAGGATACCGATATCAGTGATATCACTTACCGGAACATCTATACCTGGAACTCCAACAACATGATGTTCATTAAGAGCAATGGTGGTAGTGGCTCCGCGACTAACCTGCTGTTTGAGAATTTCATCGGTAAGCACAAGCATCCTTATAAGTCAGTTAGTCGGATTCCTTCACAATGCTAACCCTGCATCTTGCATTCGTCAGGCCACGGAAACGCCTACTCGTTCGATATTGACAGTTACTGGGCCAGCATGAGCTCTCAAGGTGGAAATGGTGTCGAACTGAGCAACATCACTCTCAGGAACTGGAAGGGTACTGAGGAGAATGGTGCTGCAAGAGGCCCTATCAAGATTGTTTGCCCAGACGGCGCCCCTTGCTATGATATTACCATTGAGGACTTTGCCATGTGGACTGAGGACAGTTCCAGGCAGCGACAATGGTACTCTTGCCGAAACGCTTATGGCACTGGCTTTTGTCTCAAATCAGGCTCCAGCCACGTTGCTTATGAAGCGACCACGACCACAGTCTCCAGCGCCCCATCTGGCTATTCGGCGGCAACAATGGCTGCCGATCTCAAAACGGACTTCGGTATTACAGCCTCCATTCCAATCCCGACTATTCCCACCTCATTCTACCCCGGAGCAACTCCGTACAGTGCTTTGATGGTCAACAAAGGCTCGACAGCGAAGGTCCGAGCGGTTGTGGCGTCCTCTAAGCCGACAACGGTTACTGAGGCGACCTCCACAACGGCCGAGCAGCAGACGTCCACTAGCACACCCGTTCCTACTGTGGCCAGTGAGCAGCCTTCCCAGCAATCTTCGCAGCATTCCCCTGAAAAGTCTACCGGTGAGGTCAGTGGTTGCCCGTTTGGAAATGACAAGCCAGCACCCACAGGCCCTCCTCGTGCTGGCCATCACCATCATCAGCGCCATGGCCATCACTAGACGTGACACACGCATGTGGAAGTATTTGATTCTCAACTTGTTTTATTTAATAGTATATTTGTCAGGGTAGAGTCAGTTATCAACGTCTTATCTTGTTATGAGTAGACTTAATTCATTGATAACTTACAACCTTGGGGATGGATTCCAGTTACACAATAATCCTCATGTATCTCATAGTCGAGTAAGACATCGCTTATAAATGACAAAACAATTGAAGGGAAGTGTCTAATATTACGAAATGTACGTACGAGGAACAAATGATAAGCAAACAAAGACAAGGATAGGGTGATGTCACATGGGGAGAACACGGGAGCTTTGGCCTCTCCGCAAACAGCCCCCGCAGCAGGAAACCAGGTTTCCTTCTCCTCTGCTCTTCTGCTTTCTCCCCAACCATTGCCTACTTTTTGTGCTTGCAATCACTGGTGGTTCTATCAGTTTTAAACTATCTCGATTTGCTTCGTCGGTTCCTAGTAACAAGGTTTTGTCCCTGATTGAGCCTTATCAGTTCCTGCCCGCTGCCGGAATGGGTTCTCCCCAAACTGCAGATAGCTCCCCGCCGGACGGCACAGGTTGGTCACTTCAAATGATGCATTGTGCAACTCCACCTTACGCTGAATTTACTCAGGTGTTATAAAGCTGGACCCTTGGCTGGAGCCTTTTCGAGATGCTTTGAAGCAAAGGTTCAATTTCGTCGAAGGCTGGGTGAAAGCCATCAATGAGACAGAAGGAGGTCTTGAAACGTTTAGCAAGGTGAGAGATAATTGCTCTAATGATTTACTTAGCTTGGGAGGGGCTCCAATTGACCCTGAAGTTTGTCCCTGCTAATCATGACTTCTTCCACTTTATAGGGTTACGAGAGGTTTGGCCTCAACGTTCAATCCAACGGTGACATTGTGTACAGAGAATGGGCTCCAAATGCTGTGCAAGCACAGTTGGTCGGAGAATTCAGTATGTCTGACTGCATGGAGAAAACTACCTGAGGAAGCAATACTGAAGCTAGCAGACAATTGGGACGTGACGGCCCACCCAATGACAAAGAATGACTTTGGTGTCTGGGAGGTTACGGTGCCGGCAGTTAGCGGCGCTCCAGCTATCCCCCATGATAGCAAGATCAAGGTATCCATCCCATTGTTTAGGCTGGCGGTTGTCGATACGTTCCGTATCACTTACGGTTGTCCAGATATCAATGGTCACCCCTAGTGGGGAGCGAATCTATCGGATCCCAGCGTGGATCAAGCGTGTGGTGCAAGACCTCAATGTGTCACCTACATATGAGTCGGTCTTCTGGAACCCTCCAGCCGAAAAACAATATAAGTTTCAGCATCCCCGCCCTAAGAGGCCTGAAAGTCTCCGAATTTACGAAGCACATGTGGGGATTTCATCACCAGAAACTAAAGTCGCAACCTACAAAGAGTTCACTTCCAATATGCTCCCTCGGATCAAATATCTAGGGTACAATGCAATTCAGCTAATGGCCATCATGGAGCACGCTTACTACGCCAGCTTCGGATACCAAGTCAATAACTTCTTCGCAGCGAGCAGCCGCTATGGTACACCTGAAGACCTAAAGGAGCTCGTCGACAAAGCCCACAGCATGGGTCTAGTGGTGCTCCTCGATGTCGTCCACAGCCATGCATCGAAGAACGTTCTCGATGGATTGAACATGTTCGACGGCACAGACCACCTATACTTCCACGGTGGTGGGAAGGGTCGACATGAGTTGTGGGACAGCCGATTGTTCAACTATGGCAATCATGAGGTTCTGCGCTTCCTTCTGAGCAACTTGCGGTTTTGGATGGAGGAGTATGGCTTTGATGGTTTCCGCTTCGATGGTGTCACAAGTATGCTTTACACCCATCACGGAATTGGAACGTAAGTAGCCAACCTTTTAAGTGCTATTATTCGGCTAATCAGAAGATACAGAGGTTTTTCTGGGGGGTACCATGAGTATTTTGGTTCTTCTGTCGATGAAGAAGGTGTGATGTATCTGACGCTTGCTAACGAAATGCTCCATAACCTCTATCCCAACTGTATCACAGTAGCGGAAGACGTCTCTGGGATGCCGGCCCTCTGTCTACCACACTCCCTCGGCGGAGTCGGCTTTGACTACCGCCTCGCCATGGCTGTTCCAGACATGTATATCAAGCTCTTGAAAGAGAAGGGGGACGACGAGTGGGACATAGGAAACCTATCCTTCACTTTGACAAACAGACGCCATGGCGAGAAGACAATCGCCTACGCAGAAAGCCACGATCAAGCGTAAGTTACAAATCCACTGTATAACCAATAAGATTATTCTTGCTAACTCCCATAATAAGGCTTGTTGGCGATAAAACCCTCATGATGTGGCTATGCGATAAAGAAATGTACACACACATGTCCGTGCTGACAGAATTCACTCCCATCATCGAACGAGGCATGGCCTTGCACAAGATGATCCGGCTAGTCACTCATGGTCTGGGAGGTGAAGGCTACCTCAACTTTGAAGGCAATGAGTTCGGACACCCAGAATGGCTCGACTTCCCCCGAGAAGGGAACAAAAACTCATTCTGGTACGCACGACGCCAGCTAAATCTGACCGAAGACCACCTACTACGGTATAAATTCCTTAATGAATTCGACCGTGGGATGCAATTGACGGAAGAAAAATACGGATGGCTTCATTCGCCACAGGCATATATCAGCCTGAAGAACGAAGCCGACAAGGTCCTCGTCTTTGAGCGGGCGGGTCTTCTTTGGATTTTCAACTTCCACCCAACCAAAAGCTTCACCGACTACCGTGTTGGCGTCGAGCAAGCAGGCACGTACCGTATTGTTCTTGACACCGATGACCCAGCATTCGGTGGTCTGAACCGCAATCTTAAGGAGACACGGTTCTTTACCACCGATATGCCGTGGAATGGCCGTAGTAACTTCCTCCAAGTCTACATCCCCACCAGGACTGCACTAGTAAGATCCATCCTATACCTGACACCAGAGTCCCTAGAGAAAGAAAGAAAGAACTGCGCATGCTAATAACTCATAACAGGTCCTGGCCTTAGAAGAAACACTGTAGATACTTCGTATCATTCTGCAAGCACACCCTCAGCGCTAAGCTATACTCCACATTCAGTGTTTTAATCTTGTTCTCGACTTTATAATTCTTAACTACAATTTACTCTACTATTTTTAGATCTCAATCATTATACAGTCATCATGAAGGCATTAGTCTTCGCCCAGTTTGAAAATCACATAGAGACAATCCAGCAATAACCCTTTGATCACCACCACACATACTAGACCTTGCTGTTCCGCAAGCTCCAGTGTCCTTTTCCCATTCAATAACAACTCTCGAGTCTAATTTCCTCTATTTACTCACAAAGCACCAAGCATCGAACTATTAAAAGCCAAACAGCCCAACCCTAATACATGACTACACCAATAATGAAATACCAACCATTAAGCCAAAACTTCTAGACCACACCCTTCAACATCTCAGAACCACAGTATAGTAATCCACGATCCAGCACTATAAGTCCGAATTCATTCATGACCAATCGAACAGCACAAAAACTCCCTTTCAATGCCCCAGGCACATTACTATTATCACACCACTCTGCATAAAACTTACAAAAGCACAGTAACCACTCAGCACAATCATCCTCCACGACAAAGACTAAATGGACAACAACAACAACAACCTCAGAAAATGGCCACAGCACCAATCCCCAAAAAAAAATGAAATAATAAATATAATAATAATAAGTCCACAGGCCAGATATACGACCACCAGTTCGATATACATAGACAAAAAGAGCTCCCAAGTACAAAGATGAACAACCCTTGCTAAAGAGGAAGGAAACACCCATCCCCAACGAAGTCAAACTTGACATTACGCCAGTGTCATGCTTCATTAGGCCTAAATGCAATGTAGCACAGCATCAGCCGCGTGTACGTTTCTCTAGCTCTCTGGAGAAAATGAGGGCATTAATTAGTATTCCCTGCCCGTGAAACCTGCACGTATCTCATAGAATTATATGTAGTTCTAAGGGTTCTCATCTTAGGGAATATGTTCTAGAATGTAGGAAGAAGTAATGGCGGTAGTGAGAAAATGTGGATGGGAAATCTTGTCTTGCTATTGAAGATTGCTGGGGTTCAGTCCATTAGTCGTTCGAGGAAATATATATAAGTATATATATGTAGAAGAGGGAGGTACACAGTATTGCGGTATAAAATCCACTGATTTATACTAGGTAGAAAGTGCCGCGCACCAAGAAAATACTGCAAAGGTGCGTTTATTACTCTGAAAAGAATATGCGTTTGAGGTTGAGTTTTATATACCACGTAGCAAGCATTACATATAACTCCATGGCCAGAAATGGTCCAAAGCAGATGCCTACTGTCCTATCTAGAGCCATATTGCTTGAAATTCAAGCGAAGTTACAGTAGGGGAAGGGAACGTAGTTCTAACTAGGGGAGGCTGATGCATTGTATTGGTAGACTTGAAGTCACTATGGATCTCCAAGTGCCCTCCATACAAGGATAAAGGCCGAAATTCAAGAAGAATCATGATATCCAAGCAAAGCATTTCGTATGATGGTCAATTACAAACAATATGCGAACGGGAGTACGGCATTATTTATCTACACTGCCTACGGAGGGAAAGAGAAAGAGTTGGTGCAACAAAAGAAATGAATACAATTGTCCCAGCCCCGAGGGTATCAGGCTGAATGTGGTCGTTTTAACTTACTTACATGAGCACGTAGTGTAACACAAGTCCGGAAGGTACATCCGGACTTTAAGGTAGGTGTAATAGTGCTCCCTTCCTTTTTCTTCTGAACAGGGAGGATAAGCCTTTCGTTCAACTCCCTTTTCTTAATTCGAGTACTGTACACGTATCGACAGAAAACGGATAACTGAAGAAAGGAAGTCCATGTCTAACAAAAAAGAAAAGGGCGCTTAAAAACAATATTACATTTAGGCCTTGTTCTCGAGCTCGGCCAGGAGCTTCTCACCCTTGGCACGGGCGGACTCGAGGTCACCAACCATGTAGAAAGCAGCTGAGACACCGTTAGCATACAGTTCAAATACAAGTATTAATCAGAGGCAACTTACCCTCAGGAAGGTCATCAGCCTCTCCGTTGATGATGGCCTTGAAGGAACGGATGGTGTCCTTAAGGTCAACCAGCTTACCCTCGATACCAGTGAAAACCTGGGCGACGGTGAAAGGCTGGCTCAGGAAACGCTGAAGCTTACGGGCACGCTCGACAGTGAGCTTGTCAGCCTCAGAAAGTTCGTCCATACCCAGAATGGCAATGATATCCTGGAGGGACTTGTACTCCTGGAGCATCTGCTGGACACGGGTGGCAGTGTCGTAGTGTTCCTGACCGACGATACGGGGGTCGAGCATACGAGACTTGGAGTCAAGAGGGTCGACAGCAGGGTAGATACCCAACTCGGAAATACCACGGGACAAGACAGTGGTGGCGTCCAAGTGAGCGAAAGTGGTGGCGGGGGCAGGGTCAGTCAAATCGTCAGCAGGGACGTAGACGGCCTGGACGGAGGTAATGGAACCCTTGGTGGTGGTGGTAATACGCTCCTGCATACCACCCATGTCGACGGCCAGAGTGGGCTGGTAACCGACAGCAGAGGGGATACGACCAAGAAGGGCAGACACCTCAGAACCGGCCTGGGTGAAACGGAAAATGTTGTCAATGAAGAGCAGCACATCCTGACCCTCCTCGTCACGGAAGTACTCGGCAATGGTCAGACCGGTAAGGGCGACACGGGCACGGGCACCTGGGGGCTCGTTCATCTGACCGAACACAAGGGCGACCTTGGATTCACCGTCGAGCTGAATGACACCAGTCTCCTGCATTTCGTGGTACAGATCGTTACCCTCACGGGTACGCTCACCGACACCAGTAAAGACGGAGTAACCACCGTGGGCCTTGGCAATGTTGTTCTATGTAGGGTTAGGAAAGAGGGGAGAAATGTAAATCTTTGGTTGCAGGTAAACGTACAATCAACTCCTGAATGAAGACGGTCTTACCGACACCGGCACCACCGAAGAGACCAATCTTACCACCACGGGCGTAGGGGGCAAGCAGGTCGACGACCTTGATACCGGTGACAAGAATCTCACCCTCAGTGGACTGCTCAACGAACTCAGGGGCCTCGGCGTGGATAGGGGCGTACTTGGTGGCCTTGACGGGACCACGCTCGTCGACGGGGTCACCAGTGACGTTGAGGATACGGCCCAGGGTGCCAGGACCGACAGGGATGGTGATGGGAGCACCAGTGTCGCGAGCAGGGGCACCACGAGTCAAACCCTCGGTACCTGAAAGATTGATATGTCAACCCAAAGTTCGGGTGACCCTAGCCACGTATATGGGAGCGGTCAAGCCAGGGCGAGCACTTATGATATGCCCACGGTGATACTTAAGCAATAGAACGGGGTAACTTACCCTCCATAGCAATAGTACGGACGACGTTCTCACCCAAGTGTTGCTGTTTTTGGTTAGCTATGTTGACTTGATGTCATTCAAGCTCTGGGGGTACCTACAGAAACCTCAAGCACGAGCTTCTGGCCATTGTTCTCGGTCTCAATGGCGTTGAGAATGGCAGGGAGCTTCTCACCCTCGAACTTCACTGTAATCGAAAGTCAGATATCGTGTTTTCAGCCACACATGGAGTCGTTGTTGATGATTTTATGATGGAATTGCGGCCAGGAAAAGATTTTCGCGTAGCCGGGTAACAGGGTTTTCGTCGGGAGCCGGAAACATACCGTCGACGACGGCACCAATGACCTGGTGAATCTTGCCGCTAGCGCCGGCCTCAGTGCTGGCCAACCTGGCAAGGGAAGGGAAGGCATTGATCTTGGAGGGAACGCGACGGGCGACCGGGGTAGGCCGGGCAAAAGCAGCCCTCCCGAAGGTCCGGGCAAGACCGCTGTAAAAGGGAAAAAATAGCTGTTAGCAAGCGGAAAAAAAGGGTCATAGGGCGACGAGGTTAAAGTGGGCGGAGCAACACACCTCTTGAACATTATGATGGTGTTTAAGAGCGAAACGGGGATAAATGAGGTCAAAGGGACGAGAAGATGGGGAGAGGGAAGAAAGAGGGAAGGGAAGGGAAGAGGTTGAGGTTGAGGTGGACACGGGCGACTGTGTCCGGTCTTAGCCTTTCCGGGGCGGTTTTGCCGACGATCCCGTGATGTACCGAGCAACGCGCAGAAAACATGGACAGAGCTGCATCAGCTTCATGGTTGCTAGGCAGTGTAATTCCCTTTAACACCTTTTCAACCGAATACATAACTGCTACGTTTTCATCTGATAGATAATTTCCTTACTCGTCGCCCTCCCCGTCCAACATTGTATGGAGAAGTCTCCCGGCGGTTGTCATGGAAATTTACACACAAAATGAGGAGCTTCTTGGCAACCATCGGATACAAGGGAGCATTGGACCCCATCAAAAATGCCATTTGTCCAGCACACTATCCAGTAGAACCGTGACTAGTCGAAAGCATTCCGGTCTAAATCGAGCGTATGCGGCTCAAATCAATACGGTGAAGAAATAAACATGTCGTAACGGGCATAGACCCGACTTTCGACGTATTATTTTGGTTTTCCTATTACCCCCGTCCGGGTACACCGTAAAGATCCAAGCTCCTATTTCGGACGAACGCCAACTTGGGAAAAAAATCTGACGTGTTCCCGTGATTCTCCATCAGGATCATCAAGGTATCTAGGTAGTCAATTCTAGTCTACAGACCTTCACAGTGACAAATATATATATATATATATATATTCTTTAGGTCAACAATTCCAGGTGCGATGCCAAGATATAAGCATAGGAATAGTGATGGCCGAAGAAGTGTAATGGCGCATGAAAGTAAAGTTCGGAAGCGGTACTTATGTATCAGCACTTTTCCGACCCCCATGATACATTTCCGACGTAAACATCAGGATCGACTTGGCTGATACCAAACCTCATCAGTAGAAAAGGACATTAATAATATGAAGCGAAAATGATTATCGCTTTGTACTAATCTACAGATTATAAACTCTAGAGGTTAGTTACCAGTCGCAGCAGTGGAACAGACTCTATGGCTACAAAGGAGATACATTGATTATGGCACAGTACGAGATACAAGTCTTTTGGGCTGACATTGGGTAAAAAAATAAGACATAGGCGAAGGAAAGTGCACACGATGATAGGCACAGAACCGGCGGTATCAGAAGACGGAAGGACGACGCCATAGGCACCATTTGGACCCATAGCAGATCCTATCCAGCTTGTCCAATTGCTATACCTGTTCCTCCCGCATCAATGGTCCACAATCTATGACTTCTCAGCAGGAGGGCTCTGGACGAAGCCCTTGCCCTCGTAACCCTCGGCGCTGACACCGTAGATAGGGTTGATCTTCTCGGCCTGTTATGACAAATAGTCAGTGTCTGATCTAATGGATTTCAAGAGACACTGCCCAATGGCAGGCTCAAGTGAGAAAGCAAGATCAACGTACCTTGGCATACTCGTTGGAAGCCTCCTGCCACTCCTTGGACATAGTCTTAGGCTGGGGCTTAGCGAACAAGTGAATGACGTAGAACACGGCGACGGAGACAGCAGTGAGCTGGGCGACCTTAACGGCGATTCTGAGACCCTCACCCTTAGGGGCCTGCGCGCGAGGGCCATGAGGACCAAAGGCAATCCAGTAAGCTAAAATGCGGGGGACGATGCCCATCAGCAAAATTCTGATCGATCGGGAGTAGCGGGGATTGTGTAGATAGAAAAAGCATACCGGCCTTCTTCTCCTGAAGGGTCATCTGGTGCCAGTCAACCTTCATACGATCCCTGAGCTGCATCCACAAATCGGCCTGCTCCTGAGGGGGCATGGCCTCCCAGCGCTTCTCGATACCGGCGAGTGTGGGATTCGAGATGGCGTGCTCGGATGAGGCGCGGGTCTGCTGGGGAGCGATAGACTTCTTCGCAGGCTGAGGACGGGCATTCAGGCAAGCCATTGGGCCCGAGACGGTACGGTAGGAACGAATGGCAGTGGTGGGCATGGCCGAGCTGCGAGCAGCAGCCCGAGAGACGGACTGAAGGAACATTGTGTGGGAGGTCGTGCGCGCGACAAAAAGAGACCAATTAAAAATCAAATAGACTCTCTGTGAACGAGAGATGCAATGCCTCGGGATTGAGGATGAATTAAGGTGGGATGGGAGTGGAGGAGGTGACTCGAGACTTCGCGATGAGAAACGAAGACGTCGTTCGACTGTGGTTTGAGGTGGAAAGTCGAGTATCCGGCCGGTTAGGTTAGTCCGTTTTGCCTGCGCCCTCATTGGTCCACGTCCCAATCTGTCCCGACCTCTACTTCCTTCACCCAAAACACCTGATACTTTCCATCCCTATCCGACATCAAAAACCGATTTAAGGGTGGTTTGAAAATTTGATCGGCTTCTTCATTGATCAATAAACTTTGGCAAATCCCAACGCTTAATATTTCAAAGTTTCCACATCGACATATTTTTTTGGTTTTTCCTTACGGTACTTTTCAATCTAGGTACAGCGAAGCTTTACTGGTCACCTGACGGGCGCTCTCGGGATCATAGCACGACTATCAGACTTACGCAGGGGCTAACATGATGGGGTATGTTTAAACGGTGAAGTCGTGTATTCTACTCTACACTGATCCTGTGAAGCCACACCTCCTACCAGGTAGCAATATTCTGTACAGACATAAACGCTGACAAAAAAAGGAAAACCCCTCCCAAACGCTCGGTCACGGAGAGTGCCACGATCGCAAAAGACGAAGATACGATCACTATGGAAGCAGACAAGTCGTAACGATCTCATATTGAACTAGAATTTGTGCAGGAGAATGTCACTGAATTGGTTCGTTCCGAGACACTGCGCAAACTGGAGACGGAGCGGCGCAGTGTAATAACCAGCACACACAAGCTCACCTGGCCCAGGCCCAGCTGGCGCCGTTACTTATTTACCAGCCTTTCCGCCGCTGGCTTCAGCCAGAACAGTCTTCCATTCAATATCACCTTTGTCGTCGGCGTGGATGGAGGTGTGGATGTTAAGAGCGTTCTTCAGAACCTCCCGAGTGCTGGCGTAGATCATAGACCACTATTACATATATCATCAGCAACAGCTAGCATGGCACAAAGACAGAGCGCAAAAAAACTTACGAGAGTTGGGGTTTCACTGGGAACCCAGGAAATGAAGATTATCTTGCTCCTACACAGCAAAAAGAGTTCGTAAGCTGCCAATCAACTCAAAGGACGACTTCAGCAGCACCATACCTCTTGCCTTCGTTGGCACCGAGCTCGTACTCGACATCGTAGACTGCGTAACGGGGGGCAGGGTTGCCTTTGCTGTCCTTCGCGGCTGCAAGCTTGTTGCGGAAGACTTCATAGTCTTGTTCGGAGGAAATTTCATCAACGACGACCGACTTCTTGTCGTCGGCGATCTTGAAGATGATGAACTTAGGCTTTTCGCCCTTGTTACCGCCGGTCATGCGGAATTCGTTGAACTTGTTGACGCAGTCATCGGTAACGTTGACTCTAGGTAATAGGCGTCGTTAGTGTCGATTCGGGGTTCCGGCATAAATCTTGTAGGACATGATCGTTGACATACCCAGATGCGAGCTACGGGACCCAAGCGAATATCAAATCAGTATGAGCCTAGTCCATCAAGATGTCGGGTGGAATACGTACCGACATGATTGCTATGTGGATATGGAAATGAAGAAACACCGAAGTTGATAACCTACGCCGGCACGCGATATCAGTAGCTGGTTTCCCCTGATTTTAGCAGTAATTCCCCGTCAAGGAAGAACGATGCCTATTGCATCCAGGAAGCCCATTCTGTTTGATTTACTGACCAGAGAAGACGGAGATTATTCTCAAAAGATTCCCACGGAAATTTGGGGGAGAGAGAAGCTAACTGAAATGAATTATGTGAGGGGGTGGGAGAGGAATAATAATGGGGGATGGAGATAGAGGGGCATTTAGTTGTTGTGCTTTGCGGTGTTGCGCCGCCTGTGGGGGGGATTACTATCACGTGATATCGCCGTCGCACCACCAGGCCGTGTTTTCGTCATAATCCATTTCCCCTGAAAGTTCCGGTAGTGAATACGAGTGAGTGGTTCAAGTGTGAAGCATACAAACTAGTACTTTACCTAACATTGCAGCCTGCTGCAGGTTCATCCGTCACCTGCGTCTCCGACTAGTATCAATGGGTACTGTAAGGAGCTGCCTATTCCTGGACACGTTTGCCGTTGCTAGTGTGGGGAACTCATTTTAATGGATTGTAGGGATCTGTACGGAGTAGACACTGGGCACAACTATTTTTGTTTCCACCTCCAATACTGTATTTTGTTTTTCGGAACTGTGTGACTAAGTGCCATATAAGATCAACCATGGAACTTCAGTCCAAAGTACTAACTGGACTTCTCATTGAGGCCCTAAATATGATTGGATCATTTAATTATGCAGGATATTATGCGGGATTGCAAACATGCATACTGCGTACTGGCAGAAAATACACCTACCAATATTTGTATTCGTGACACTCGAACGCTCCAAACTAGTTACGACGTTCTTGGTATATTCCCAGTGCTATCCCCAAGGGTGTCAAAGTTATAGTCAGCTCCAAACACAAGGGCGACATTAGATCTATAATCATATTCTAGAATCCAGTATATATGAAAGCATACATCAAATAGTATGTACTGTAAGACCCCGATTATGACAAGCACCCCACTGCCCTACTCAGCGCTGTGGATGACCGGCTCTGGCGCTGGCCATGACCGTTCACAGGTTGGACCGATCAGAGTTAGCACGCTGCACCTTACGCTGTGACATGACAGCCGAGTAGAAAGAGAATGATGAAATAGTAGCTTAAGAACGGAAGAGTAAATAACATTGTCGTAAAGGGGGTATATGAACGAATGGACAAGAAGCATATCAAGTCGTTGCGGAAGCATCCCGATGCATTAGCCTGCAACCGAGCAGAAAGAAAGTGAAAAGGATCAAGACCTTGGAAAGTAAGGGCTGATGGTAGCGAGGACGGTGCCCCCTGGCGCTAACCATGAGGCCACGACATCCAACAAACAGCGGCGGCGAATGTTGTGGATAGAAAATGACAAAGGCGCTATCGTGAGAGCATAAACCGGCATTAGAACTTCAAACCCTCGTACTTTTGGCTCATGAACGAGGGGCTGCTGGTTATCATAGGTTATCATCTGCTTGTCCTCCATCGATGATCTTTCTCCAGTGCTGGGGGAGGCACACACAGACCAAGGGGAACGCTTTGATTTCCCCAGTTGGGGAAGGAGAAGCCATCGGCCTGTGTGAGCCATTTGACACGCCGCTGTCGCGCTGTTCTCTATGTCTAGCATCATAATCCTCCGCACTCTCCGGGACCCGGATTCCTGTCGCCCAACCGTCATCCCAAATTCCAACTACCTTCAACATCTCCCCTCGGTCTAGGGCGAATTCATCGCCCGCTCGTGGCTGATACGCCCAAAGCACGGCAACCTTGTCTCCTGGGCGAATGTCATCTTGGGAGTAATAATCATGGAATGAAGATAATTGCTCCGACTGGCCACTGGCCATCCCATCAGGCGATGAGTATTGACCACCTATGCCGGAGCGAGGTGACCCGTCACTACCTGCACCAGCCAGGGCCGAATTGCTAGAGAGTGAGGCAGTACGCTTCCCTGCAGTCGGGGGGATCTTCTTAGACATAGCCCCGGGGCTCGCGCCGTAGCGGTCTGAATCAGAGGATTCGCTATATTTTCCACCACCGAAAATAGCAGCAGAGTTACGAGAGCGTCCGGGTGAATAGCTTGGAGCCTCGCGCAGGGCAGACATCCTAGCTACTCTCCCCCCGGGAATCGGTGCAAAGCCTTGCTGGTTGGGGCTAGGTTGCATTGGTGAGAATCCCTTCCTCTGAGGGTTTGGCTGGTTCAAAACACTGTCATTCCGAGCCCTTCGTTTTCGTCTCCAGCATATCAACACCAGCGCAGCTAATGCCGCTAAAAGAGCAACTCCAGCTACGGCCCCAATCACAGCTCCCGCAATTTGGCCTCCGGAGAGATGCCCAGATGAGGCTCCTGCAGTCGGACTAGATGTTGAAGTGAAAATCGGTGGGATTGTCGTTGACGGCGTGGGAATAGTCACATCTTTACATCGAGTCGCAGCGTTCGAATTTATGCAGCAGGAATCAGTGGAGTTGGGTGAGCTTGCCCCACAAAATCCGCATAAGCCGACCAGATTCGAACCATATCCACATTCATCAGACTCGTTGTCAGCTCCCGATATGCAGGTCACGGTTAGTGAGTCGGCGGGAAGAGCACACACGGTAAAGTCAGAGCGGACTTGGCTCATATAATTACCGGCTCTTTTGGGGCAAAGATCAGGATTAAGTAAGATAGTTGCTTCACTTGTAGCCATCAATGCCTATCCTAAATGATTAGATAAATTTTTACTAGCCAAGGAGGAGGTACTAACACAGGTATCAGCACAGAGAGGCCTGGACTCATCATCCGATAGGTCGCAATCCTTTTTTGAACTTTGAACGAGCCCACTGCATATGCTGCTAGCGGTATAGCGGGCATAAAATTCATCAGTATCTGTAAGATTAGCCCCTTGGCAGCCCAGGTAGTCGACATATCTAGTAACCAGAACAGATTAGGTGAGGTACATAGTAAGAATTACGGGTAGTGAATGCCTACTTTTGGGTAACGTAAGATCCTTTAACGTAATCACTCAACTCTTGGTCAAATTGTTTTACGCTTGTAACGTTCTGCATGAATGGGCTATTGGAACGTCAGTAAAACAACCTGTCACTTTGGAGGATCAAGGTCCCAGCGACACGTACAAGTCAGTGTAGAGACTAGAGCTGGTTGATATCGATGAGCCATTCCAGGCGGGACATTGCGTCGAGCCCTTGAGAGATATGCAGGTTGCCATGCCGGCCTGCGACTACCAAAGTGCCGTTCAAAAGTTCGGTGATCTCAATAGTTGCGAGTTATTATGTCGAAGACGAAGCGTAGACGGGTGAATGACACTCAAGTCAAATAGCGAATCGGATATTCGGTTCGGGCCAATAATTTAATCGGCAGACTCTCTCATGTTGCTGCTATCTGGCGACTCTGTATTCTCAGTTCCAGGAAACAGAAACTGTCTGGGGTGGAAAAATTCGAAGA
Organism: Aspergillus tamarii; assembly: GCA_030556085.1. NCBI lineage: Eukaryota > Fungi > Ascomycota > Eurotiomycetes > Eurotiales > Aspergillaceae > Aspergillus > Aspergillus tamarii. Next base: position 2,210,236 of record JARVTJ010000006.1, read on the forward strand.
GCTTCGATCACTGGTCGGGAATCACAATAAGCGCGTCAAGCTGCGAAAAGGAGCGAAAGAACCCGAGTCCGAAAGTAAAGAGATGTAAAAAAAAAATTGGCGAGAGAAAATTCGACAGAGTTCAAGAATTGAAGTTAACGAGTGACTCAGTCCTGTAAGGCACAGCTAGAAACACAAGAAGAAGAGACAAAAAGACGGGGCGCAAAGATTAGCCTAGAATGGAAGAAAGTGAAGGGTCGAAGATCGTGGTTTCCAAGTCCAGGACGGTGCTATTATTCTTCCTTGTCTTAGGCACTCAACACAATGAGCGGCACAGAACCAGGTTATGGGACCGCACGGTTCGGAAGCCTGGTAGACGTATTGTAATAATACCTAATGATCGCGGACGGTCGATCTTGTCGCAAGGGCAAACGCAAGAAGCAAGGCTAAGTTTAAAGCCTTAGAGCAAAAGGGGGAGAAGAAAGCAACAGAATGGACGGTTCACAAGAGGGTCGGCGGCGTTCCAATTAAACTAGACTCCACCCTTCACTAAACTGCGTTCGTTCAGCAATTAATACATATACGGCATGGTGGACTAGAACATGAAAGACAGCTTCCGCAAAGTCTAGGATCAATTGCTTGCTGCTGAGCCTGCTGCCGCGCCAAAATTAAACTCGACTAAACTCACCACCAGATCCACTTTCACGCGGACGGAATCCAATTGAAGATTCCAATAAAGACTGTATAGATCGATAGTACTAATGAACTCAATGCTTAAATGGAGATATTCTTAGGAGGGGAAACCCGATCCTTAAGAAGCGCAAGAAGTCCTGTCAAGTAGAAAAGTTGACCTGTCGAATGGAAAAACCCAACAGAACCATGGAAAGACTGCAGGAACAGCAAAGTCTATTCACTTTGAACACAGGTATGCAAGAGGTACATATAGGCGTACAGGTCAAGAGTCGGGATAAGAGTCATATCGAACATTCTGACGTGGCACACGTTCGAGGCCGTTGGGAGACAGTCAATGGGCCATATATGGGCACGGGCATTGCATGACCAGCCATCCGAATATTTTTTTTTTCTTTTTCCTGGTTGGTCGTCCCTACAGCATCACGACTGCCAGATCACTGGGCGCCTATAAAATGATAGTGGTTCAAGAGACCAACGCAGTATACTCCGTAGATGCGGTGAACTACCTGCCTCATAATTCTGGCTTAGGGTTCTAAGTCGTCTTGTGATGAAATTTCCTCTTTCGAGCGGATTCAACAAGTGGAGCCCTGCACGGGAATCCAGACTACGGACTGGTTGGACCCTTGGGACCGAGAAGTACTATGTAGCAGAGTTGCCGATTGTTATAAAGAAAAAATGAAAATAATTTTCCCTAAACATAAGTCTTTCCCTTTTTCATTTTTATTCTTAATTTTTCTTCTCGTTCTCATAGTAAGAAGGAGGTGGATAAACGTGCGCATCAACGATGCTCAACAAAATGAATAAACTGGCAATCCTTGTCATATTATAATGCCAATCTTATTGCCATCAGCTCTATTAGTAGAATATACAAAACTAACGCCGCGAGTGCGAATCACCTTCGTACTATCGGCGATGTTCTGCTCTTAAGCCCGGTGTTTCAAAGCCTTCCTACCCAACGAGGGCGCCACGCCAGTGTCATCGACTTCTAGCCGATCACTATCTTAGCCTCGCGGGTGATGACTTGGCATTCGATTGATCTTAACACCATGTTTCTGCATGGTCAGACACATTTTTTTAGTCTGGAAGGTTAGTATTTACATAACTGAGTTATGTAGTATACAATTATAGAATTATCTCTATGCGTTTCGTGGCGAATGCTGCAAGAAAAAAAAAATCTACAATTTCATCTGTCGATCAATATATTAGTCCAGGAGCATTACAGCACATGTGCTATATATTCCTTACCTCGGCAAATTCATCTTGAGACATGCAAGGGCGAGTCTGTCCAATGTGAGGAGTACAACCCTTTGATACCAAATTCAAGGTACAATCCCTCGAATGCTCCGTATCCGTAAAAGAATGCAAGGCTAATTATAAAATGAATTGCACAAATCCTCCGGGATACTCCACATGCAGGACACCGGCAACTGTTTAAGTGGAGCTCTCCCAATTTAATCAAGACTCAAGCGAACCGCCCAGCACTGACGTCGCGCGAAATTTCAATTCCTCTTCTTTTCTTTTTTCGGATATTGTCTCATTACACCGGCTCATATATAATCCGCCTTGTTACACGCATAATATAATTAGTTAGTAGTTAGTTATACTCTGCATTTAGTTATAACATGTACCTATAGGCTGAGAGTAGATTTAGTATCCACTGTATTGTTAATATATTTCAGAATTCACATTTCAACATACATGATATGCACGCCTATAAATAAACACCTAGTCGCTAGAAGACCCCTTTAGAGTCGTCGAGCGAGTGTGCGCCAGCCCAAGTCAATGCGAGAAGAAGGTTTGCACTGATCATAAAGCATATTGCAATCAGTATATTAGAGCCCTAATCTACATTCCGTCCTAGATCTACCTTGGAATATTATTGTGAATGGTGTAGGTTACGTGTCAATTGGAATGATATGTCGGGTTTGAGGTATGTATTTGAAGATTAGGCGTTGTACTCCGTATCCCTAGACGGTGTAAATATATATATGAGGCCCCACGATTACCTCTATCGGAAAAGAAACAACTACCCACGAAAGCCCTTTACTCGGCCCCAAGCGTAAAACAGTAGCTTTGCATTCCAAATAGAGAGCAAAATTCTAAGATTTTCAACACTACTAGTACCTCTAGTATCAGATGCCTTTAGTGCCTCCCGAGGGATTTGATTCGACAGCCTTTGACAGAAGGTCAGGTGATCACAACGACGTCATCTGACTCGAACAGCCACAGAAGGTAGGCATCAACCGCTTGTATTTCCGCTGTCGTCATCACAGCCTCTTCAGGCCATTACCAACGTCTATTAGGTCTATTATACGAATCATAGAATACACTACGTGCGTTTCTGTATCGGTTTTTGCATGAGAGCAAGTCCATTCAGACAGTACCAAATATACCACTGCAATTATGTGCGGCTCGGACGTCTTCCTCGCGATCCTCGCGATATTCTTCCCACCGGTTTCAGGTATGTACCAATGATCCTCCGAATCAGTCACTACTATTTTAAAAACACTTGCCGTTGATATGCCCCGCTAACGTTGCGCAGTATGGATTAAAGTAGGCATTTGTACAGCAGACTCGATCATCAACCTTGCCCTTTGTTGTCTCGGCTATGTGCCGGGCCTACTACATGCCTGGTATATCATTCTCAAATACCCAGAGCAGGATCCTGATGATCCTTACTACGAACCAATTCCCGGGGGTGCTCATCGAAGGGATGTCGAAAATGGCCATGTGACATACTACTATGTTTCCCATCAACAGATCCAGCACCCGTCTCAGAGAGGCTACGGCACTGTGGCTCCAAATACGGCGACGCCCCCACTGCAACAGCAATCACAGTCCGCTCCCAAGCCTCAGAATGAGCCTGCAGCCGGTAGCAGCAGTGATCAAACACAGGGTGATTCGCGACCACCACCCACGTACGCCGAAGCCGTGAAAGGTGACCATAAGGTACAGGACTGATTCAGATGTGTGTGAAAGTCCTTCGTACCACTATCTACCAAACGCGTATCTGGACTGTTGCTGTGTGCAAGGGCTGCCTCAATTGCTACTTGACCTTTTGTAATTGTTTGTACTTTTCTAATGTTATGGGTTATGAAACTATCATCTATATGGAATCATTTATGTCTTTAATGCTAGCGGCACGAGGAAACAATACTACCCGAATTTCGAAGGATATCATACATATATTAACGCCACTCTATCTTTAAATGTACTCTTTATAGCCGAGTAATTAATTTACTATATTATATATTGTCGACTTGAAGCAAATTCTACCAAAGAATTTTCATGAGCCTTTATATGTAAGATACTGTATACATCTTTGAAGCCATCTCCATCTATCCAGATAAATTGCATGGTGGTACAGAATCACTTATCGTGACTCTTATCAGAAACCCGAAGAAAACCGCGGGCGATTCGATTCCGCCGACTTTCCCGCCTTTCCTTCGGCATCCACTCCCCAACCAGCCTTAACTCACCCGACTGCAATTCAACAAAAGAACCAGCGTTTGGTCAGGTTCTCGTGGCCCTTCAAACCGGCCATGCAGTCCATGCCATTGCTGCTCAGGCAGTCCCTCCGATCAACCGCCAACTTCACAAGAACCTCTCCTCCGGTCCGATCACCTCTTCTTTCCGCCGTTGGCCCGAAGCCTCTTCCTGCTGGTCCAGATCCACGGCGGCAGTTTTCAGTTTGCGTACAATGCCGATTTCGGTCGCAGTTTGCGTTATACTCGTCCAATGAGACAGAAAAATTGAAAGATGGAAAAATTGCTGAGCAGCCGGCGGACAAGGACCAACCTGCTACCGGTTCGGCCGAGGGGAGCCCAACGATTTATCTTGGAGCGGGGAGCTTGGAGCCTCCCCCTTCTGCTCAGGAGAGCAATAATACTGAACAAGTTCAGCAACAGGAGGCTAAGAATGATGTGAAACCCCAGGGGACCGAGAGTAAGGGCCTGCCGTCGTATCTTGAGGACCGCAGGTCCCAGGTTTCCAAACAATTTACTACCATGATGGATAACCTTCAATCCAACATTTTCGTGGCAGGCCAGCGATTGAATGATTTGACTGGTTATTCATCCATTGAAGCACTTAAGAAGGATATACACACTCAAGGTATGAAACAGATCTACCCTTGCCCGTCCACCGGGAGAGAAATTGATCGTTTTTACTGACCGCCAATCCCTCCAACAGAGGAGCGACTCCGAGCTGCCCGACTTCGAGTCCGTGAAGCCAAAGACGCATATGCAGCTGCTATCAACAATCGATCAACTTCACAGCGTGAAGTCAACGAACTTCTGCAACGGAAACATGCCTGGTCGGCATCAGATCTGGAACGATTCACCCACCTCTACCGTAACGACCACACCAACGAAGTAGCCGAAAACGAGGCTCAGGAAGCTCTATCGGTAGCAGAACGCGAGTCCGAGGAAGCTGCCGCGCTATTGAACAAAAGCATTCTGTCCCGGTATCACGAGGAGCAAGTCTGGTCGGACAAGATCCGCCGCATGAGTACCTGGGGTACGTGGGGTCTGATGGGCGTGAACGTTCTCCTTTTCCTGATCTTCCAGATCGCCGTGGAACCGTGGCGCCGGAAGAGGCTAGTCAAGGGTTTCGAGGAGAAGGTCATTGAAGCCATTGAGAAGGAAAAGACCCTGAACCACGTTGAGATCCTGGCTCCTGTCAATGCCACTCAACAGACTTCCGCCGCACCCACTACCACAGACTCATCCGCTCCTATCACCGCAGCTGTATCATCCCCAGCTGCTGAAGAAACTGTTTCCAACGAAGTCTCAGCAGAAATAGCAGACGTCCCAGACTCAGCGACTCCCGCACCCGATACAACAACAGCACCCAACAACCAGAACTCCGTGAACGACCTCCTCGAATCCGCCAAATCTCAACTCTCGCGCTTCCCCCCTCCTGCCTCCGTTGAATCCTGGCGTCAGTATATCGGCGATCTTTTCAGCGATCGCAACCTAGTCATCACCCAACGGGACCTGTCGTCCCTCGCTCTTCAGAGCGCGGCTGCTGGCGCAGCTATCATGGGTCTAGTGATTGCTCTTATCCGACCGCGGTGAAATGACTGCGTGTATGCATGTCAGGCTAGATGAGTCATTGTAATTAGCGTGCCATTAATTTGTTTGAAATGCTGTGTATAAATGTGGTATAGATATTCGCAAAGAGCATTTGTGTAACATAGTTGAATGAATGATTACCTGTTGCCATTGTCCCGTTTTGTAAAACCCAATCTGAGTATTGGGCCGCTCTTTTAAAATTCATATGGCCGTGTCGCATAAGATATCAATGAGCTGGGGGCTGTTCACCGCTAGTTTTAGACTCGACCTTATCTAGCATCTGTATTATGCCGTTTTACCATATGTTCGATACAACCGTGGTATCGTGACGATTTCCGTCTGGGTTTCGTCACTTCTGGGCTTGCATCTTGCCGTAATGTATCGATTCTCCTCCGATAATTGTGCCGCTTCTCTAAGTATACGTTACCGATAGAATCATACGCTAGAGGCCATGCACATTGGTATGAAAGGACAAAAGGAATCGCATGTGAATATACCCGGAAAAAGACTATGTAGATACAAGTAACCGACATACAAAAGGTATACATCTATATGTCGACGGTCTCCTGTCTTCATCATTGCTCCCTCAATCCCTCTAAGATATCGAAAGAAGAAGTTAAGTGAGACAGGAAGGCGGCCAATGACAGAAAGTTCTATACCCAGGAACATTGGGAAGATAAAACCTCGTGAACAAGGAGTGGTACAGGCTCTAGGAGCGAAAAGCGGACAGGGTAGTTGTTGAAAGTAATAGAAACACGAGGCTCAGTTTTTCTAATCGATCCATATTAAAACAGGGTCTCCTTAATCTTGACAAGATACAGAGATTTCATCTAAAGTGCAGTTACAAACCTTCACTCTCATCCCCTTCAACATCGTTTCCCGTCCGTCGGATAAACCGTTCGCTCGAATTGGCATCGTTTGATTCGTTTAACCGATGACGAGAGTGTCCTCATCGGGGAAGCTGTACTGAGGAACCTCGAGGTTCAGAGGGGCAGGACCCTTCCTGATACGGCCGGAGATGTCATAGTGAGAACCGTGGCAGGGGCAGAACCAGCCGCCAAAGTCACCGGATTCACCGATAGGGACACAACCAAGGTGGGTGCAGACACCTGAAGTGGAGAAAGGCATTAAATACCGCAAAGACACATATGATATCGTTCCGGATCGGATCACATACCAAGCATGACAAGCCACTCGGGCTTCTGAACACGGTCCTCATCAGCCTGAGGATCACGGAGAGTTTGCCATTCAATGGAGTTGGCCTCGTTGATTTCATCCTGGGTACGGTGACGGATGAAGACGGGCTTTCCACGCCACTTGATGATGACCTGTTTGATATCAGGTCAGCCAATCGTGCATCACAACAAACAGCTTCGTAGGGATGATCGAGACATACGTTCTTGCCCTCAGGGATGGTTGCAAGGCCGATTTCAACCTTAGCCTGAGCGAGGACATCGGCAGAGGCGGACATGTTGACCAGGAAGTCTGTTGGTGAAGTTGTCATCAGCCACATGCTCCAAATGATGACCCGATCCAAACCGCCAATTATCTCCATAACCCGACCATCTCAATTCGCCATCCTGGTATTTTGCACTCCTCCATCTCAATCGATAACCTCCAGGGAAGACCTACCCTGAACAGTGGCCTTGGCACCGACAGCAGAGGCAAGACCGAGGGAACCGGCCATGAAGTAAGAGAAGACCTGGTTGGAGCGTGGGGGCTTCTTGGAGGCATATTTGCTGAAGTCAGGGATCTTGTAGGTCGAGGATTCCTTGGCGCTGGTGAAAGGGCTCTCGAAGGATGACTTGGAGGCATCAGCGACTCCCCTCCGCTGCTGGCAGGAGGCGATGGCAGCGCGAGAAGTGGGCAGCTGTTGGCGAGCGCAAGCGCGCAACAGAGTGCTGGAAGCGGAGGAGAGAGACATGGCGGGCAAAGCAATTGCAGTCAATTGCAACGACGGACGACCGTTTGAGGGGGGTGGAGGGGGGAGTCAAGGTGGACGAGGGAGGATTTTCCAGATGTTGGAGGTTGAAGTCGGAGGCGCGGCATACGGAAAGTCGAACCAGAGCTTTCGCTTCGGAATCACGGGGCGCCTCATTGGCTGATTGGGTCACACTCCGACACTCACCTTATTTTCTAGTACACTCACTATTTATCAGTACAATTACAATTGGTACTCGGTAATCATGAAGTCAATTCGAAATTGATATTATACCCTGGACAATTGGCTCACTTTATCTATATCCAAATTTAATTTATTTTTATGTTTTCATTACTTTACTTTTTGATATATGAAGGTAACCCAAACAACGACTGACTTGTTCCCCAGCTGACGGAGACCATTTTGCCCGTGATTTCCCGTTCCGTCCATTCCCAATTAACCCAAATGCAAAAGTGACCATAACACGATCTTTTTGCCCTTAAAAGAAGCACCCAAACCCAGAACTCCCCATATATGCAACTCCATCGGTTGATATCGGAACATTATAGAAGTCCAATTTACTGGTCAACCATTTCCACATCCACGTCCTCTCCCTTGCTCTGGTTGTCAACAGTCCGATCGACCACCAGCGTGCTCACTGCGCCAGTCGCATGCATGACCACCGGCGTCCGAGGGCTCTTTGATGGCTTTTCTTCTATAGCTTGTAGTTCCTCCTGATGCTCTGACTCTCCATTGGCATGCGGTACCGTTCCATTCAGTGTGCGCTGTCCTTTCTCCATCTCGGCTTCTCTGGTGGCTTCCTTGGCCTTCTTTTCCTTGAATTGTTTATAGGTTGTCGTCTTGGGGATAACGTCGGAGAGGAATTCTAAATTATCGATCCGCGAAACCGCCGTAGCTATGATGTTCATCCATCAGTACACCGTATGATGCTGGAAAACGCTATGCGCGACTAACCTAAGTCCTTGTATTGGATAAGCTTTCGTGGTTTCCGTTCGGATTTGACGACATTATGCCCTTGTTCTGTGAGATATTGGATGAACATTTCCTAGGCTAGTCAGTGAGGGGAAGGGAAGTATAAGGTTGCAACAAGAGAATCACGCACTGTAGCCATCGCGATTACAAACGTAGCGTTGCTTGAACATTGTACTATGTCCTCGTCTAGTTGGATGATTTTCTTTATCCGCGAAACTGCAGAACCAGTCAACCGGCGATATCCATTGTGATGGGTGTATTTCGCGTACTAGGAAGAGCGCTCTGGCCGGTGATCTCATGGGAGGGTGCAGAATCCGGGGTGGGCTTCTCCTTGGGAGGCATCGTGGGGTCGCGTCGAGCGTAAATTTAGGGCAGAGAAAGTGAGGCTTTTTGCTGAATATTTGCGAAAATAATCGAAATCAATGTTGTGAGATGTTATTCTCGGCTGTTCTTGTGTTGATCTAGAAACTTGATAATTATTTGAAGTGTGCAGGAGGTGTTAGGCAATCGAGCCTGGCGCGTGCGGCGTGGAAATCCATATAGCGCGTGGCGTCAGTGCCGATAAAATACGCATTTAGTTATCTAGTTGGATCCCACGCCGCAGATCGACTACAACTAGCGAACTATTATTATATACCTGCTTTTCCTGAATTCACCTTACCAATGTCATTTATAGATAGTTTACAACACTTCCATAGTTTCAACTGAATTGATCCCATATGAATTATTGAGGTATTGTTCCTTTGTTCTCAACTGCCGAAAGGCGGGAAATTAGCTTGCTTCCTCACGTGGCCGCGCGGCTCTCCCTCGATAATGAAGCTACTATCAATCAATCGTTCCTCATACCCCGAGAGGAATAGCTCTACCACCAACTCTTCTCGGTTGCCTTCGACTATGCTCCCATCGCACATTCAATCTATGGTATGAGCTCAATGCCTGACTCATCAGCCTCCCCGCGCTCACCCTCAGTACTATCTGAGCGTCGGAATTGGAGGAGGCTGTCAGGCTTATCCACCTCCTCGGCCGCCCAGCAACCAGCCAACGGTCACTCCACCGCAATCACAGAAGAAATCAGCGAGATCAAACGATATGAGGATTTTACAACTATCGACTGGGTTCAGGATGCGGTGCACGAGCAAGCGCGACGGAGAGCCAAGCGGCGAGATGGGTTTGGTTTCTGGGATCAAGAAGGCGCTTTTGGGTGGAGACGCAAAGTGCGCGAGTCCTACGATGCTGGACAAGCTTGGCTAGTTATCACGATCGTTGGCGCCGTGATCGGTTTTATATCCGCCTTTTTAAACATCATCACCGAGTGGTTGTCGGATATCAAGCTAGGTCATTGTACAACAGCATTCTACCTCAATGAATCATTCTGTTGCTGGGGCGCGGAGGGAGGTATGTTGCGACTGCCGCCTCACTAGCTACTATGTTGGGGCTCACAAATTTTCAGGCTGCCCCGAATGGAAGACTTGGACTTCTTGGTGGCTCTTGAATTATGTCATCTATATCTGCTATGCGGTACGTTATCCATGCTCCATGATCTGCAGTGGTTGTTGCTAAGTCCCAGACAGATGCTATTTGCCTTGATCGCTGCGAGTCTGGTCAAATCGTTTGCCCCCTATGCCGCTGGTTCCGGTATCTCTGAAATAAAATGCATTATAGCTGGTTTTGTTATGAAGGGCTTCTTGGGTGCGTGGACGCTCTTGATCAAGTCCATTGCGTTGCCGTTGGCCATCGCCTCCGGCCTCTCTGTGGGTAAAGAGGGGCCTAGTGTTCACTTTGCCGTGTGCGCGGGAAATGTCATCTCGCGGCTCTTTAGCAAATATAAACAAAGTGCTTCAAAGACCAGGGAGGTCTTGACGGCTACAGCCGCGGCTGGCGTGGCTGTCGCCTTTGGTAGTCCCATCGGAGGAGTGCTCTTTTCCCTCGAGGTACGGGTATGCATATCTATTGCTCAGACCAGATACTGATTCTTTCTGTATAGGAAATGGCATCATATTTCCCACTCAAAACCCTATGGCGCAGCTATTTTTGTGCTTTGGTAGCGACCGGCGTGTTGGCGGTTAGTACTCCCATGTAATCGACTGTCAAGTGCTAACATGCCCAAGGCGATGAACCCTTTCAGGACTGGACAGCTTGTTATGTTCCAAGTCCAGTACGACCGTACCTGGCATTTCTTCGAGTTGATATTTTTTATTTTTCTTGGTGTATTTGGTGGATTGTACGGGGCCTTTGTGATCAAGTGGAACCTTCGGGTCCAAGCATTCCGGAAGAAATATCTCTCGCAACATGCTGTTGTCGAATCGGTGACCCTAGCCGCGATAACGGCTGTGCTATGCTATCCGAACATGTTCTTGAAGATTAACATGACAGAGATGATGGAGATCTTGTTCCGCGAGTGTGAAGGGGGTCATGACTACCATGGTCTTTGCGAGTAAGTAATTCCGAGGAGACTCACAAGCATTGCTTACCATGCTAGGTCCAAAAACCGGTGGCCTTTGGTTGGGTCGCTCGCCATCGCGACAATTCTCCGCATATTTCTGGTCATCATATCCTACGGTTGCAAAGTACCTGCGGGAATTTTCGTACCGTCGATGGCGATCGGAGCATCGTTTGGCCGTTTGGTTGGGGTCCTTGTCCAGGCGTTGCACGAGCATTTCCCTGATTCGGCGTTTTTCGCGGCCTGTGAACCGGATGTACCATGTATTACTCCAGGAACCTATGCGTTTTTAGGCGCAGGAGCAGCTTTGAGTGGCATCATGCATTTGACCATCTCAGTCACGGTCATTATGTTTGAATTGACCGGAGCATTGACTTATATCCTCCCTACCATGGTACGCGTATGCCCATAGAGTATCTTATCATATGCAACTAACATGACTGGCTTGTAGATCGTGGTAGGAGTCACAAAAGCCGTCAGTAGCCGCTTTGGCAATGGTGGCATCGCGGACCGAATGATCTGGTCTAATGGTTTTCCTTTCCTTGATAATAAGGAAGACCATGTCTTCAACGTCCCTGTGTCGCACGCGATGACGGCTGACCCCGTCACGCTTCCTGCATCCGATTTTCCAGTTCGCGAAGCAGAGCACCTTCTGAGCGACAATAAGTTCCAAGGCCTCCCCATCGTCGACAACCGAACGAAGAAGACACTCGTCGGGTACATTGGTCGCACAGAACTACGGTACGCCATTGACCGTGCCAGGGCGGAAGGCATCCTCTCGCCCAATGCCCGATGTGTGTTCACCAAAGAAGCCGCTGAAGCTTCAGTAGCACGCAGAGCGTCTTTTTCCTCGCCACATCACCTCGCTCCTGATACCTTTGATGCTATCCAACAGAGCGTCGGTTCCAGCTTCGTGGATTTCAGCAGATACGTGGACCACACGCCGCTGACCGTGCACCCGCGTCTGCCCCTTGAGACCGTGATCGAAATCTTCAAGAAGATCGGACCTCGCGTCATCCTCGTGGAGCACCGTGGCCGCTTAACCGGCCTCGTCACTATCAAAGACTGTCTGAAGTACCAGTTCAAGGTTGAAGCTCAGGAACACGCACTTGCCGCGACCCAGGCTTCGGATGGCCCACTGGGAGGCCAGGCGAGTGCTCGATCCGGCGACACGCTAGAGGAGCGCGTGTGGAACTTCATACAACGAGTGGGCTCCAGGTTACCCCGTTGGCGGCCAGCGGGTCGAGTTGCCTTGTCCGACCGCCACGAAGGAAGGGGCATATCCACCGGTACTGATGACGAAAACGACAGACTGATGGAATTAGAAGAACGGCAATAGTGATATCCCCGTCCATGTTTGAATGTATATGTATATAGATATAGAACTTGTATGATTCGAATCCTTTTGAATCTCAGAATAACATACATAAATCATATACCCTTAACATACCCAGTACTCCATACAGCCAAACAATCACATAAACCCATCTACCCCAATCTATATTTACATTTACACAAACACACATACTCTACAATATCTATCTACCCCAAACCAATTACCACAAAGTAACAAACCCAAAGAAAGCCCAAAAAAGAAAGAAAACTAGTTATCCCTCATTCCAACCAAAACACACCCACCCCCCATCATCCCAGCCCCAACCCACCAAAGCCCCCCAACCTCCTCCCTAAAAACCAACATCCCCAGCATAGCCGTGACAAGAAAGTTCGCCGCCGTATTCGTAATCGACACCTTCACCGTCGACGGCGCAGCCGTCAAGGCCCTCGTAAAAAGAGCCCACATAATCACATTACAGAGGACATTAAGGCCCAGACAAGCCTATTTTTCCCACTCTTAGCACACATACAACTTACATAACATGCAGTTAAACAATGAACTCCACCCCCAAGGAGGGGAAATTCTCAAACGGAAGGGGACGGGAGAATCATACACCCCTAACCAACATCTCCAGGATAGGATGATCGCCTGTTAGACTTAAGAAGGCGAGCAGAGATTTCGAGAAGGTTGTTGTTTGTGTATCGGTTGTTCTGGGGAGTGTTTCTTAGGTTATCTTATCTTTTCTTATTGGTTATATGAGGAATGATTGTAGGGGAAAACGTACAGTTTCGCGAAGAGGCCGTTTAGGGCGGCGAATGCGCCGCTTGCTAAGGCTAGAACTACCCAGCGGGAGTGTGTGGACATGTTGAAATAATTTTGTTCTTGTTTCTGTTTTTGTTCTATACTGGGTGATTTTAGTTGGTGAGGTTGGTTGGGGTTAAGGGGAATGGTTTGTAGACGGATGGTTGTTGATATGTTGATGGAGTGTAGGTTGTTTCTTGGCGGATTTTGCCAAGTATTTTGGAGTACTTGGGATATAGGGCTGCTTTTGTATGTGTACGGTATTGAGTTTTATGGGTTGATTTTTTATTGATGTATTAGGGATAGATACCTGGTCGTGATTCTATTCTTAATAGTTATTGGAAATATTATGGGCTTTAAGGGGCTTCAGTCCCTGTGAAGCCTCTTCCGGATAATGGCCCAATTTAATGCATGACTGTCGCAACATCGCCACTTTTAAAGCATCTTTTAACACATCCCGTCCTTGAACATGATCTCTAGTTACTTCGACGGCTCAATATTGAGCACGAACTTCAATCATTAGCAATTATAAGTAAACAGAGTATGTCTTATCGATAAAATACCTATATCGCTATTTGCTAGTTATGTATAGCAATCCATCTAATCTATACTATACTTTAATCTAAGGCGAAAGTCGTTCAATCCGCCATTTATACGAGTCACTCTGGGGGTCATGCACCCTCACATACCGGAACCGATCATGCAGTCGACTACGCCGGCCCTGCCAGAACTCTACCGACTCCGGTACTAGACGCACGCCGCCCCAGAACGGAGGCAATGGGATCTGCTCCGTATTGGCAAACCTCTCCTCCATCTCCCGCACTCGCTTCTCCAGCAGCGCCCGGCCGTCGTCGATATCCGTTTCATCCACGTCCCCCGGAATAGCTTGGGGGAACACATCCTGCGCGAGACTCTTTCGCCGCCGCTCGATCAGACTGTCTGGCTCAGCGGACCAGAGCACCTTGCTCTGCCAACTGGCCCAGCCACCGATCTGGCTACCCCGTTCGCGGGTCCGCCAGTACAGTTCACTCTCTTCGCGGCTAAGGGGTTCAATAAGGCCTTCGATACGCACCTGCCGTTCGGTAGTTCCCCAGCTAAATGTGAGAGCTGCCCATTTGTTCCCTTGTGGCATCTCGTCATCTTCTGCGCCGGGCTCGGGCATGGCACCCAGAACGCTATCTCCACCTGCTTGAGTACCAAAGACCTGTGCGCCCTTCCCTTGCCGGCTGCCCCAGTTGCTGTAGACTACCCAGCCCCGTTCGTCAAGCTCCTTCAGATATACAACGCGCGCGCTCACCCGACCAGAGGGCAAAGACGCCGTAGCCAGCGTACAAGTTTCCGGGGCCGATGATGCAGACAGCCGCGGATCGCGGAACCAGGTATGGAACTGATGGAGCGGATTGGTAGGGTGCATCTGGGAGACAGTGAGTGGCGGGTTGGTCACGAACTGATGCGCGCGAGCGGGGTGGGAGACAATCTGGTCTTCAGTAACGGAGTTGGGCGTGGAGGTCTCCGACCGAAGGGCCTCAGCGACGAGTCGGGAGACATTGGCAGGTGTAGCGGTGTCCGGCTTGTGGGGAGGCGTTGTTTGGTCATTAGGGGTTGATACTTGGATGTCACCCGGTGCAACTGGAGAATGCGGGGATGTGTCAGCAACTATTCTTCTAGTACTGTAGTTATGCCCATGAAATTCAGACGAGTAAAACATACAGATTAGCTTTCTGGGGTGTTTCCCATGGTCATCTCCTGGGCTGGCGGGATGGTCAGCTGTTGGGTTCTCTGAACTCATGGCGGATAGGTGTCGCGGGGTTTGGTGGTAGCACTGAGCGAATTGTATGCGCCGGAGAGAGAAGTAAGTCGAAGACGACAGCCGGAGAGGACGCATAGGCTGTCTTCTACCGACGAGGAAGTAATTGGAGTTGAATGAACGAGGAGTCAGAATGTGGGATGTCTGAAGTGTGACCGTTGCATGGTTGAATGACTTAATCTATTCCGCGGGGTTGGCCGATTAAACGCCGATACCCAAGATCCATCACCAGTACTCCATAACCATCAAGAACAGGTTTGTTTACTCTCTACGTAAGCTTGAAAGCAACCACTATTTCTCTGGTTCATAAGTTTAGTATTGATTATCCAAAACTAATCCGTGGACAGCACAGAAGTCTTAGAATTCAGAAAGAATTGCAGCCAGGATTTTCCTGACTGGAGAGTTGGGAGTGTCTATCGAACAGATAAGAAATAGTAAATAACCCTGACACAAAATAGTATCATAACCCCTTTTTTACATGAACGCCGTATCCGCTCGCTGAATGCAAACCATAAACAAGATGTAGGACAAAATGTACACCAAATAGGCATGGTATTGCCTCCCAAATGCCAATGCGAAGACCAAATGGGCTGGAAACAGCCGAAGACAGGGATCCAGCCCTGAGAACATATTAGAAATGAATATTCTTTTATCCCTTTTCGATTGAAAACAGTGATTTTAGTCCTGCTTGAAACGAGAAGGTGGAAGGCAACGGTTCGTCAGTGGGTGACGCAAGTGCCTACAGGGCAGCAGCGACCGCGGCACCGCCACCGACAAGATCCACAATCTTGCTGGCGACAGCGGTCGGGTATCCACGAGACAGCATCTCTTGCACAATGCGAGAGGCGTTCTCTCGCTCGTTCGCCATGAGGAATGCACGAGTCATAGCCTCGTAAGTGCTGGGCTCCCGCTTGTCCACACCAATGCTATCATAGATGGCCTTAGCTTTACTCACGTTGCCCTCTGTGGCCCACCCTTGAATAAGGGTGTTGGCAATGTAGGCAGTCATATCGACCCTACGCTGGGCCATATCCTTGACAATGTCCTCAGTTTGTGCGACTTGGTGGTTGGCCACCATGGCCTCTAGGAGGGCCTGGTACAGGCATGGCTGGAGTCGCACTTTGCTGTTGGAGACGACCGAGTTGAAGACTCCCTGGGCAGCTTTCATGTCATGCATCACACAGCCATGAGCATGGATGAGAGATGCATAGTGCACGGCCTCGGGTTGCTGTCCGGCGGCTTTGATGGTTTCCAATACTTTCTCCGCAGCCTTCATATCCACAGGCTCCAGAGAGGCGTATGCGTCGATGAGCAGCTTGTAAGTGTGCATGGTTGGCTGAATATTACGGCTGAGCATGCGCTCATAATACGCCAGAACCTTGCTGCGGTCGCGCTTGGTGTTCAGGAAGTACTGAATCATGGAATTGTAGGGAGCTGGGCGAGGCTTGTAGTTGGGCATCGACTCCATCTCCTCGAACATCTCTTCGGCGAACCGTTCATCGCTGACTCGGCAAAGGGCGTTCACAATTGTTCCGTATGTAACACTGGTGGGACGCACACCCTGAGCACGCATCTCGGCGAAATACAAGAGACAATCATCAATACGACGGGCTTTGCCAAGCTTTCCGATCAAGGCGTTGTACAAGAACGATGTAGGCTCAACCCCTTCGGCGACCGCACGGTGGAAGATCTTCAGGGCTTCGGTTGCCTCGTCGAAGGTCTTGGTTGATTCCTTGAGCGTGGTAATATAAAGACCGAAAGTGTTGGCAGACGGAGCGGAGCCAAGTTCTGAAAGCTCCTGGTGATACTTGGAGGCGAGACTGCGATCATTGAGGGTAAGGCAGGAGGCTACCATGGCGTCAAGAATTGACACCCAGCCGTACTTGACAGCGTGATACTGGTGCAAGAGAGGGACGTCGCGGCGAGCCATGCTTAGAATTTCATGGACCAAATCGTTGCGATGACACTTGGCGGCAGCGGTGATCAGTTTGGCATACGTGATGTAGCGAGGATGACGCCCAGAGCGGCGCATGTTCCGAAGCCGAGTCAAAGCATCGTTGAGGTGGGACTCGGGGCGACCGCTGGTGCTTTCCAACTGTTCGGCAATCATCGCAGATCCTTTGAAATCAGTGGCATAGGCGTACGGATCAAAGGAGTCTTCGCTAGGCGCGGAAGTCATCGTCGACATTTCAGAGACTGGAGTGTGGCGATCGGACAAGAACGAAGACGGGCTGGAGGTGAGGCCAAGGTGGTCGTGCCACCTCCTTACCATGTCAGGGCGGCTGTTGAATAGCTTCCCGACAGCCTGATCGACGACGCGAGTAGTGTAGGGATCCATTTGAAGTCCGGTAGCCAAGGCAATGTCAAGCATGTGAGAAAAGCGGATCGGGTGCGCAACATCCAAAGACGCGGAGCTGTTGACAAGCATGCCAGCCTGGACCTGGAGGGCAAGAGTTAGGTCGCGGGGGTTGAGCTGCTGGATGGCGATAGGACCGAGGCTGGCGACAGCGTGGTCAGCGACCGGGGAGACCAGTCCACCGTTTTCGATCATTGACCAAAGGAGAGTCATGACAGTTTGGGGAGAGAGGACGGCAGCAGTCTGAATAAGTTCGCGACCGATGAGATGAAGACTTTCATTGATCTGTTCCCGGACGGAGTTGAGTAGATAAGGGTTGTCGACCGAAGCGTTGCGGACTCGTCCAAACATATTACGGGCTTCGACTAGGGCTTCTTCGATCTGACCACTTTTCAATAAGGCCACCGAATACATCGCTGTCGGCTGAACCATGTCCGGCGTTGTCTGACCCACAGTGCTTAGCATAACCCACAGAGGCCTAGCCGCTGACACGTTGCCTCGACGAACGTATAATGCCAGCATCGAGATAGCAGCGGCATGACGTTTTGCGGTATCAGTAGGCAAGCAATCGTATGCTTCGGAAGCCGCTTTGAGGTTACCGGCATCCGCCGCAGCGATGCAGATTTCGGCTATGGCATGATCCAGTGCCCCATCGCGCAACCGTGCCTTAGCTTGACTCAACGCCTTATCATGCTCACCCGATTTTAAGGAGTGCGAAACAAGGCCATCTCTAACGATCACCGTTTCAACAGCATCTTTCCTAGTTTCTCGGTTTTCTGTCACCTCATCGAAAGAGGCCCGGATCCGCTCCAAAAAGCGCAAAGCCTCCTTCTCCTTACCACACGATAGATACGCTTTGACCAACGCAGCGTACACCTGGCCATCCAGGCGTTGAACGATGCTGAACGTACCATTGTCGTCTGAGATTGCGAGAGCCTTATACTCGTTGTAGCACTCCACAGCGCTCTTCAGATCTCCAGTAGAGGCGAAAGCATCGATCATCGACGGGAAGATAGAGGCATGCGGTGTAACTTTATGGGTTTCCATGTGGGCGTAAATGCGGATCATATTCTCAACTTGGCCTTCTCTCGCACAAGCGATAATCAGGCGGCTGTAGGTGTCTAATGAAAACACGAGATCGGTGTGTCTTGTGGTAGCAGTGTCAAACAGTTTGATGGCGATACCGAGCGAATGGTCCTCATCGAGAATGGCTCGCTCCAACTCGCTCGAGTGGAGCATGAATTTGCCAGGCTCTTCCATTCCTCCGTAGCGGACCCGGTCCTGCTCGAGCGATTTCTTGGACTTCAGGGCATCGTGTGCGCGCTCCACGAAGAGCTGGACGAGAGTCCGATACGTCTGCTCGTCGGGAATTACCCTACGACGGAGCATATCGGAATAGACATCCAGTGCCTTCGGGATTGCCTGGGCGGTGTCACCGTGAAGCTGCACAGCCGATTCCAGCAGGGCATTGTAAGCACCGACCGTGGGAGTCAAGCCATCTCTGAGCAGTGATTCGAAAGCACTGGGGATCTCAGCGTACTTCTTTGCTAAAGCCAGCTGAACAATCTCGTCAGAGGCGATACGAGCTTGTTCCGTGGATACATCCGCGATGGCAGCCACGTCTGCTGGTAGTTCAGGGAATGCCTCAGTGGCCGAGTCATCCTTTGCTTCGGATGCCTCCTCAGCTTGGGCTTGCTCTTCCTGAATCTGAATCTCTCGAGCTACCGCCTCCTCAACCTGAGCGCTGACATCGGCATTGGCGGAGGCCTTCGTAATATGGGGCGAGTCGAAGTTATGGGAATTCGTCGAGTTCACGCCATCCTCCTTGGACTTTGCTGCTTCTTCCGGCGTCGACGGTTTCCACCCCAGTTTCCGCTTCACCTGAAACTGCTTCCAATCACTATCGTCACCGGTCTGCTGAGCGTGTTGCCACGCGGCATAATAAGCCGCGAGACCTAAGTCTCCTGAGCCCGAGCCGCCCTGGCTGGCTTTGGCGCCAGCGCCGGAAGAACTTGAGGGTTGGAATACATTTTGTAATGCGCTCCGGGAGACCTTTGCCGGTTGATTGGCGAGTTGATTGAATGTGGCGGAGGACGCGTAGGAAGACTGCGACGCCGCAACTACCGACTGAGCATAGCCATGAGTGAAGGCTTTGGTGAAACTCTGACGTGCGAGATGGGTAAACGGTTTGAAGACCATTTATCTGGCAGGAGTCCTCTTCAGCGAGAAGAGGCAATGCTGATTTCAGTGTTAGTCACGCGACCATTCTTTTAGTTCCACCTTTCCGGCTTTTGATGATGTGTTATCTGATTCTTACCTTGCAATCAAAATAATAATAAGGATGCAGGTTCATTTGACGACAACTGGTCGTCAAAGGAACGCGCTGGTATATACAAGGGAATTGAGACGAAGGGAGGAAAAATCTTTTCTTTAACGTGTCGAAAAATATGACAGATCGGACAAGAGGGAGTGGATGGATATTTGAGAGAAGGCGAGAATAATCGTTGACCAATCCTAATGGAGATTAGTGCCGATCCCGCAACGACTTGACTTCTTTGAGGATAATTAATTCAATAGGTTAGTACTAGAGCAGATCGTACCTTTGGGGGAACGAATCGTCTTGGATGGAATTCTAAGGAATAAACCCTCGGGTATGTATCTAAAAGACGCAGGGGGCAGAGAATCCTACATTTAAAAGGAACCCAGACAGGAACCAGGGGAGGTTTAAAGGAATATGGGCTATGCTTCTTCTAAACATGTCCGATGCGAACTAGAAAACACGAGAAAATAAAATAAAAAATAAAAAATAAAAAAAAATTCAAAAAAAATGTACATTTAACCTTCGTCATTCCCTCGTTGCCTAAGGCTATTTCCACAGGTCAGGTGGCCCTGGAACCCCGGGATAAGAAGCCGTCAGGGGACTTAGTCCAATCGGCGGGCTTTCCACACTGGGGCCATAGGAAGATTCAGGAGCGGGAATTCTTGATGTTTGGCCAAACGTGACTCACCGCGTCCCGGCTCATTTTCTTTAGACCCTCCTCCGGAGTTTGGCGTCTAAGCCCCGTGTGGGTCTGGATCCTAAGCTCCGGATATCCGAAGACCGAACGACCGACGGAGATGCCTGAGGCGGTATTTTTTTTTTATTGTGCTTGAATGGCTAGGGTTTTGACCAAACTGTTCGAGGACAAATGGAAGGTATTAGTAAAATGCGAGTACGGAGGATTGAATTTTCCCTTCTCAGCAGTGACTGAGCACGGCCGAATTAACTTTTTCTTCCATCTCCATCGCGATACGTAATTGCGGTCTCAGTCATGTTATTCGACGAAAGGGATAAACTCCCATGCAGGAGAGGCCACTTGTCTTTTCTTTAGGGCCAATGGTCTTGCTTGAATCCCTGCTTAGCCAGTACTTGTTCACTCGTTTTCCGAATCTATTGTTGAATATAAGTACGGGGGGTAACGGCGGACGGAGAACAGTACAAAAGAGTATCCGTACACCTGATCAAATGTCCGACGGGAAATTCCCGAGATGTCATACGATGGTCAGAGCATAAACGGTTACCCTAATAAAATAGGCTGCGAGCCTTCGACTCCTACTCTCGGCGGCTCACTGCCACCAATAATAGTGGTTAGAATCCGACAACCTAGTATTAAATAGCATGATGATGGGACATCGAACCCGATTGATGGGGTATTTGAAGGTTGTTTGTGAGTGAGAGGAAGGACCCTCTTTAGTCAGCGGTGTCACATCAGAGCTCAAGCCACAAACATCAGAGTCTCAGCCACAATTCATATCAGCTGCAGCCACAACATGGAAATCAATCATTGGAACGATAATACGAGCTCTGGAAAGCTTCCCTCTCCGACAAATAATCAGTCTCATTTACAGATTTAATCATAATAATAATCGTATTGTTTGCTTCGTGCACAGCTGAATTTTCTCCGGCACCCAGGCTCAAACTTCTCTATCCTATCTTCGGTGACGATTCGAGGCGGGCACTTTTGACCGATTCAGGAAAGAAACGACATAGATTACTACATGGGACCGGGGGTACCTCTCTGTGTCGTCGATAACGCTGATCTCTCGCCTACTTTCGCCCTTTTGCAATTTGATTCTCCTCGTATCGGTGCGTACAATCTAGGGCAACCGATACTCTATACAAAATCGCACAATAGTGTCTTTTGGATCCTATATGGAGTAGTGACTGATTATTGAGATTCAGTGTTGAAGGGGTCGCTAGATTAAGCTCGACTTACCAGCCCGTTCGGTTTTTTGTAACTGAAGGTAACCTCCTGGTCGAACAACCACCGTCCACCCTCATGTCTTATCCGCCATCCGGGAGCACCGCCTTGTCCGCCCCGGGTAAGGTCCTTCTTACCGGGGGCTACCTCGTTTTGGACCGCAATTACACGGGAACGGTTATCGCACTCGATGCCAGGATCCACGTTATTGTTCAACAATTGAAAAGAGGTCATCGGCGTGGTGCATCATTCAGCTCAGTGAAAGGGGGTCCCGATACGGAGACAGTTGAGGACGGAAGTGTTGTGGACGACAAGGATAACGAGGACGTCGTAGTTGTACGCTCACCGCAATTTGTCAATGCAGTGTGGGAGTACGGTGTACAGCGTTGTGAGAATGGAGGTGGAATCAAAGTAATCCAAAAGAACGAAGGGTAAGAGAATGTTTTCGACCTCTATTGTTCAAAAACTAAAGGATTCAGGCGTCATAATCCGTTTGTCGAGACTTCTCTCAACTACGCTCTCACCTACATCAGCTATGTAGCCGACTCGAAGGACTTTGGGTCCCTCTCGGTGACCATTCTGGCCGACACTGATTACTATTCTGAGACCGCCTTCTCTAGGGCTTCTGAGTCCCTTGGAAGATTTGTGAACTTTGGTGTTCCTCTCCACGAGGCCCACAAGACAGGACTGGGTTCCTCCGCGGCTCTAGTGACAGCTCTAGTATCGTCCCTAGTCATTCACCGTACCCTGCAGCCAGACGATCTCGGTGCTTCTCGTGATAAGCTTCATAACTTGGCACAGGCTGCCCACTGTGCCGCTCAAGGTAAGGTGGGATCCGGGTTTGATGTGGCTGCTGCTATCTACGGATCTTGCCTCTATCGCCGATTCTCTCCAAGCATTCTGGAATCTGTCGGTGATGCCGGTTCACCTGGGTTTGAAGAGCGGTTGTTTGCAGTTGTGGAGGACGCCGACCCTAAGCATCCGTGGGATACAGAGTGCTTAGATTTCGGCATGCGACTTCCTCGAGGCATGCAGATGGTTCTGTGCGACGTTGAATGCGGTTCAAACTCCCCTTCGATGGTCAAGAAAGTGCTCGAATGGCGAAAACAAAATCAGCAGGAAGCCGATCTCCTCTGGGCTGCCCTCCAGTCGAACAATGAAAGGCTCTGTCTTCAGCTCAAGCAGCTAGCCCAGAGCCCTGACCAAGAATCTCCCGAAGATTTCAATGATGTCCGCAACCTAATCCAGCGCTCACGCAATCACCTTCGCAGCATGACCCGCAAGGCGGGAGTCCCCATTGAGCCGAGAGTACAGACGGAACTGCTTGATGCAGTGTCAGCCATTGACGGAGTGATTGGTGGTGTGGTTCCTGGTGCGGGAGGCTATGATGCGATTGCTGTTTTGATTCGTGATGACCAGGAGGTACTTAGAAAGTTAAATAAACTCTTCGAGAACTGGGAGAGTAAGGTTGAGGACGATTTCGGTGGCAAGATCGGAACCGTCCGGCTCCTCGGTGTGCGTCACGGCTCAGATGGAGTCAAAAATGAGGGTCTCGATCAGTATGCCGGCTGGATCTAAGTCGACAGCTCTGTCCATATGCTCGCCATGCACAGTTATTAACCCAAGTAGACATGACATTCGAGAGGTACTGTGCTAAAAGGCAAAGAATGTTTATCTGACTCAGCTTACACTACATCTGAACTCGGCGCTAATATCGATTCTCTGCTTTCTTCTCTATTATTCCTTCTCTATTATTCCTTCTGTTAGCCCAAGCATTCAGTTACAAGCGATGCCAGTGATGAAGAGCATTTATAGTCCAAGCACGATCATGACCATTGCATCTTTCCATGAGATAGCCTACACAAAATGACAATGCAAAAAAGCTAGTAGACATCTTGTGAAACGAGGTTGTCCAGTCTCCCTTCAATTCAAGAAAAATAAGAGAAGACAGAGAACGTCAAATACAATCAGTTTTACATTCGTCCAGGGTCAGTGTTAGGATAAATGCTATTTATTGCATGTGCAGACCCGTATTCCAAAGTCAAGTCAAGCAAAACCCCAATTCTACAAACCTACAAACCACGGCGGCCTGCCCTTGAAACGCTATGATGCGTTTTCATTCTTGCTGGACGCGGTAGGTCCTGGAAAAGATATAAACCAGACCTTTTCAGATAACGGAGACCACACGACTCATGATAATTTATTGTTATTATCTAGCCAAAACCAACCACGGTTTGTATAAACCAGTGCAATATATCGTCAGCAATCTTATACAAAATACATATAACGGCCCCTGTTACTCCAAATGATAATGATTAGGCATATCATATTGCCACTGCTACCGGCGTCGAGACGATGCTTGTGGCAGTCGGGCGACCTATGGACGTACCTGCCTGGCACTTCTGGTAAATTTGTATTTTTTACGATATGTCTATCGTATGAGCATATGGCTCTTCGGTACTCGTCTGATCTGACTTAGCAGCCCTGTAAATTTACAATCATACCTTTCCCCCCATAGACTCACCCAATATCTTAAACCCGAACTTCGGTCCTAAAACCTCGCCCTGGGTAATTCCCCATAACCCGAGAATAGCATATAAACCTATCCTACAGAAACAAGTAGTGCTCAACGAGCTCAATTCTACCAAGTCATATACCTCATTTACCATACTACCTGCTTTAGGACGGAAGTCGCCGTCACAACCACCACACATCACCGATATGCGTTCGGTTCCCTTCAACCCGAACTTCTATAACAACCCTTATTCCCGGTTCAGTCGCGGGGGTATCGGGGGATTGGTCAAGGTTGCTCTTCTTGGGACTTGTATTTGGGCTGTTTCGAAGAAGGTAGTTATGAGGTAAGGGATTTGAGTGTTGGTTGTGTGCCTTTTTATTTGGAGTGTGCTGATTATGGGAGTTTAGTTCTGGTTCTGATGGTACTAGGAGTATGTTCCAACGGGAATCTGGTTTGGAGGGGAATTAGGGTGTGGTTCTTTTATGGGGAATTGAGAGGGAATACAGTGATTTAGACTATGTCTTCAGTCTTAGTACATATCCTTGTTGCTTTATATTGTTATCGTTCTGCCTTGGTTTAGAATAAGGAATTTATAGCTAGTTCGAGATTTCTTGTTTAATCATAACAACAGTTCAATTTATTGGGCCAGTAAACGATACAAATGTCATCGTACCTATATATATAAACGATATGATTATTCAAATGTACATATGTAGAGCCATGCAACATATCCATCACATGAAAACATCCCCTGATATCATGGGTATCCAGTAAAGGCAAGTATAGGAAGTCCAAAACGCCGTCGCAGTTATGTTTCTTTTCTAGAATTGAGGTTCTATTCAGTATAGAACAGTGGGTTGATTAGGTCCACACCATATAATTCTTTATAATTGACTAGGCAGGTAGGACGAGTATTCCTGCGAGTCCTGGGGGGCATGTTCGGCGATTCGCTCCTCGACTTTCTCGTTGTTATTGAGGATACCATACTCGGCAGCCTTGGCCTCAATTTCATCGTCGGAGAGCTTGGGAAGCTCTTTCGCTGCGCGCACATAGCTCATCTTCTCCACGTATCCCTTGGCGAAGATCAGGTCGATTTCTTCTAGGCTACGGCCTGCAGTTTCTGGATAGAAAAACCAGATAATTGGAATGAAGACCGCGTTCCATGCAGCGAAGAACAAGTATGTGCCCCAGCCGATATGTTCCACCATGACAGGGGTGATCATAACCACGGTGAAGTTGAACAGCCAGTTATTGCAGGTGGAGATGGCGTTGGCTTTGGCTCTGGTCTTGATAGGAGAGAGTTCGGCAGGATAGAGCCATGGCAGAGGCAGCCAGGTGGCTCCAAAGAAGCACATGTAGAGGAAGAATCCGAAGACGGCACCCTTTGCACTTTCTTTATCGCCAGGAATAAGACAGGCGAATACAATAACCATTGCTGCGCACTGCCCGTAACTGCCTCCCAGGAACAATTTACGGCGACCAATCTTTTCAATGAAGAACCACGAGAACGTTGCAAAAATAGCATAACAGATCATGTTGATACCGCCGATCAAGAGCGCAAAGTTGTGAGATTGGCCAATGGATTGCTCAAGCAAGACTGGGAGATAATAAATGACAGCGTTGCAACCAGAAATCTGCTGGAACATCTGCGACGACGAACCCACGAGCATGCGGCGCAGATGTTGGGATGGTCCACCAGTAAGTAGATCGCTGAACTTGGCTTTTGTGGCACCCGAACTGTCTCACGGTAAGCTTCAAAGGTCAAGTACATGTCATGGAAGAGGAAGACTTACGCTCGGACGGAATCAAGAATCAGATTCTTTTCCGTTTGAGTGTGACGATCCTCAATCTCAGTGCCAGCTAGCGCGGCAAGGACCCGCTCGCCTTCGGCGACTTTGTCATGGGCGATGAGATAGCGAGGTGACTCGGGCAGGTAGAGCATGCCGACAATGATAATGATACCGAAGAAGACCTGAAAGGCGATCGGGAATCTCCATACCAGGTCTTGTGGTCCGTAGTGTGCACCATAGTCAATCCAGTATGCAATAGCCGTACCTATGGCTATAATACCACCTTCGATACAGATAAGAAGACCTCGATTGCTGGTCTTGGAGCATTCAGCTTGGTATGTGGGAATTGTCGAAGTGTTCATTCCATTCCCAATGCCAGTAATAACTCGACCGAAGATAAATTGAAGAAGGGGAAGAGAGCCTGGCATAGCAGACACCTGAATTACGACACCGACAATCATAATAGTGGCACCGGCGATAACCATCCACCGTCGACCCGCCCGATCACCAAATAGCAATGCGAGAATTGCACCGAAGAGACAACCTACATTAGATGATCAGCTTACTCGAACGCAAGGGAACATTGTTAGGACCGCATTTCGACTTACCGACTTCATAGACTGCAGTTACAGTAGCTTGCATTGTATTGTCGTCCTTGGTTGCCGTGAACATGTCATTAAAGGCCGGGTCTGAGATGATGCCCGACATCACACCCTCTACAGCCGTGGTCAGCATAACTTCCCGTGAATGTATGCAAAGAGTAGAGACTCACGATCATATCCGAAAAGTAAAAACCCCATTGTTGCAATGGTAGAGACTGTCAGTGACAGTTTCCGCCCTGACATGCCCGCATAGGTGGGAGGCGCCATGATGAGAATGCTATACTACGCTGAAGCACAATGCCAAATATCTGGGGTACAGCATCAATTAAAATGATATAATATTAGAAAGAGGTTGGACTGAGAAAGAAAAGTTATGTACAGGACGATAGGATCAGACAGATTTTAAGCAGGGACGGCTCCAGGTCGACAATCGTCGACAGGAGATACTGTGTGCGGTAACCTGTGGCGTCACATACCCCAGTGGGGGAGGAAGACCCCCTATGGGGAGAATGCTTTCCACCTCCACATTGATAGAGACCATGGGGAGTATTGCCCTTGACATCATGGCAGTTTACTTTGACTGGAGGAAGCAATGAAGGGCCACTTGGAAGCACCATACAAAGTAGGATCAAAGGTGGGAGTGGACCTGCTAACCAGCGCGGTGGGATGGCAATGATGTAATACCCGTTCACAGTACACTTTAATTCCACCACGCAGTCACGAGTTGTCCCCACCGATGGAGACAACATGCGTGAAAAATTTTTTGCTCGTCGTCCCAAAGGTCGGGTTGCATGAGTACTTGTCGACGTCAAGTTTTCCAAAACCGAACTAGTCACTATCATTGGTCGCAATGAAAGCCAAGTGAAAGCTTATGTCAATCTTCGAAAACCCGAACCCCATCAAGAAACAGAATATCTGTGGTCGTCCTCCGACCACCAGTGCTGGTCTTGATCAAAAGATTCTTGGTCAAAAGATCCCTCCGCGGGAGCTGCGTTAAACGACTTTATTTCACATGTTTGTGAATAAGCTGGTAGGGACGCGTTGGCGTGTTGTGCATAACAGGATCGCAGTGACAGTGGAACCCTGGCGATCTTCTGCACGACGGGCGGTGCCCCATGTTTGGACATGGAAAACACAAACTGGATGCGTCATTACTACAAGTTTTTCTCGCAATAAATCACTGATGGACTTACATCAAGCCAATGGTACACTCTTGCGCTCTTATACTCAGTGCTAAAGTGCATCCAGTTATCTTCAGAATGGTCTTGGCAGGTGGGTAATACCAAGTCGATATTCAGCGTCATGGCCTCGGATGTCGCGGGTTTCTCCTCGCACTCCGAAAGCACCACGCTTTCTTGTACACCAAAGCTGCTCTTTTCTGAAAGGTGGTCATCATCTTCGCCAAACCTATAGGGCGGCAAAGTGGGTACAAAATCTTCAGCCGCTTCATATAAGAGTTTCCTCTTGAAAGGCCCAAGGCAGGAAACCAGACCATCTTTCCGGAGGAACTGAACGTTCTCTGAAATATAGATTTGCAACCCATGGAACCTTGAATTGGCCAGCTCGGCAAAAGACACGCTCACAGGTAATATATGACAGAGAGGAGCGCCTCTTCTCGACATGAGGATGTCGCATCGAAGTAAACGCTTCCAGGCGCGAGCAATGTAAACCGGCTCTGCATCCTCCACGAAGTCCTCTGCCGGACAATGGATGGCAGCGATCGGCATGTTCTGGACGATGTTATGCCGGAAGTGCCCTGGGAATTCTAGGCATGCTCGGACATTATATCGAACATGGCTTCGCCGTACATTAACAGACTCCGGCAACTGAGGGGGCAATACCATTTCGAAGTTGTAAGTATAGGTACCGGGAGACAACAGCTGATAATCTGACGCAGCGGTACTTTTGCATTTCGAACATAACTTGTTCGTGATGGTGCCCCACAATCCGCATTTTTGGCGCGATGTATTGCATTCCGTACTACCCGTTTCCAACATTCCTAGATTTTCCTGATCGGCGTGGTGTTGGGGTCCGGTCTTTGAGATGTCCGGACCGAACACCGTCAGCGTACGATCTGTGATGGTCTTCGAATCGTGAAGACCTACGTTCTGTTAGACAATTTTTTGGCGTCTTTGTCGTAGAGCGGTTCCTTCCACCGCATGTTGGGTTTTCTTACCATGTGGCCAGTGGACATGAGAAACCCCGTGGAAATTGACTGTTAATCTCTTCACCATTAATGTCTCCTTCACCTTCAGCTCGCAAAAACCCCTCAGAACAGCGGGTTTATGTGTGTATGTAGGTATGAACACCGCAGGCTCGGTGAAATTGATAGTGAGCTCAGGCTCACTGGACTTAGTCCGGGTCATATGGTCGGAGGTGTGTAGCGATGACTGTAGCATCATTATGAGATGGATGAGATGAGAATGCTTGAATCAGCGAAAACCAAATTACCTAGGAGGACATCGCCTGTAAATAGTGGTCGGAGTGGCAGTACAGCTTGCAGCTTAAAAAACAATGCTCAATGCTGTTGGGGACGGGCATATGACCTGACCAAATCTAGACCCAGTCCAGACGTTGGATTGCATCAAAAGAATATCTGCCGCGGAAACTTTGCATATCAGTAAACCAAGAATTACATGTTAGCACCTAGGAAGGCCCACTTGACTTCAACTAGACGTTTAGTCGGCCCGGGTACCACGGCCGAGGGATCTCAAACGGGCACATCTATTTCGACCCAAGGTATGACAGGCAAATGACCTTTCATTGCGATCGGATGATTCGATACCTTAATTATTTCCTGCGTCCAATTCATTGGGACGAACTGTCTACTTTGCTATTGTCAACGCGTCCCTCAGTTGGGAGTGATGTCACGATAGTCAGGGGTGTGCAATGTCCGCAGGAATCCTGTTGTGGCGATCAGGCGATGATACACAGTAGAGCTAAGGTAAGGAAGTACTGAAATGCTCTATAGTTCAGACATTCCAGAAGGTAAGGGACCCACCGACTCTTATCTGGACCCCGTTCGACTTCTGCTCAACTTCTATGAACACGTTCGAGCTTTAGTCAGGTGAGAGCAGAAGATTTGCCTGGCAGGTGACCTGGCAGAAAAAGAAAAAGTCCATTGTTGTAAGACGTTGATTGTTAGAGCGGTTGAGTGGCGTGAGAGCATCCCTGTCATAGGATTGGCATACTACTATCTCCCGTCTAGGATTTAGGCCCTGAATGGTATTCTGAATTACAGGACAGTGACATCAACGTATATTGCCATTACGAAGCATGAAAGCATATGAAGAATGAATCCCTTGGGTTCTATAATTAGTTAGTATTCCCTTTTCCTTCTTTTATAGTGGAGGATTAATATTATACTTTGTTGTGCATATTCACTATGGGTGCCTCGTACTATGAGTAGTAGATCAGGGAGGCACAGTGTTGAAAAATTCGCGACACTAAGTGGAGACAGTCTAGCTTGGCCTTACTCACTAAAAAATTATTCAATTGTATGACTGATGAGGCGACATATACAGTATACTAGAAGATCAGGATTTTCGGCAATTTCTTGCGCCATTAAGATAGCCGCTTTACCCGGTTCTTATCAACCTATAAATAGAGAATTTAGTGGAGTATCATAAGTAAAAATTTTATCTTCCAGTGATCTAGAAGATCACTAAATCATTATAATTTGTCACGAGATCTTTCTAAGTATTGCGGCATCAAAATGCCTCACTCTTCTAGGTAGACATAGAATTATACAGACACCTAAATTTCCTAGAAGCGCATTTTCTTCTTTTCGGACGGGGATTTATTATCAATCAAACAACTTACATACCACTCTTACGGCTAAAGACCCACTTATCGGTTGCTTATTTCGATTTGAGTATGTAGCGCGTTGATCAAAACATCACCTGACATTGTGAGCTGCCTTCCCTTACTTCATCTAAGTATGCCTTCTTTGGATAGGTGAAGATAGTTCGCCCATGTCAACTCACCCTGTTAAGGGATTCGCACGCTTTCAGGTGTCGACCCGTAGGTACATCTTCTGGGATTTACAATTCAAGTCAAGCATGAATATCCTTTGCAGTATGCAAATGCAAGTACGAGAATCGTTATGAAAATGCTTCCTACATCAATGTGCGCTGTCCGAAACCTCAGATCCAGATTCTATCAATCGCCAGGCAAAGAGTAATTAAGGTATTTCGGTATCTTGAACAGAGCAGGGGGTCTTAGCAAACGAAGAGTCACCACGACAGATTAGTATGAAACCTATCATTAAATAGAATGTATCTTACCCAGGAAATAGACCGAACGAAAAGACTAAGCTACACCTGAACGGTTGAGGAAGAGATATGCTAAACCTACGAAGCCATGAAGCAGGAGTCTAGATATATAATAGCAATCAGGCAGGCCTCCAGGCACTTGCAGCCGCAACCAATAATTTCTCCAGCTCCTTCCCGACTAAGAAGAGTTTCTTGTTGGCGATCAGCACTTCGTTCAGTCATCATGATACGAACAGCCACATTAGCTTCAGGGTGTCCTCAACTAGGTACGGGGTAGATAGCATTCCAGTCCTCCTTGCTTGATCTCCACTTAGAAAAACAAACATTGACTCTTTGGCCAATAAGAGATCTTCATATCTTTTTGGCTTTCAACATCCTTTTATGCTTATGAATTTCTGTGGCCATGAAAGGAAGGCGTGATTCTGATGCTTAGATGATTACACCCAATCACAAAAGAGAAAAACTCATTGACTCTAGGAGCATCCTCAGTATGAGATTACAGAACCACGGGAGAGACAATCTCTCGACCATTATAATGCCTTTCATCTTCTCTGCAATTTGCCTGGAAGACCATCCTTAACACGGACGCATTGTATATTTCAGAGCGGTTTCCTGGAGTAGATAGCCATTCAGGCGAACAAACGGATTGAACTGGGAGTTATTTAATACAGAATATCAGAAACTGTCATTAAGGCATGTTGGGTTGCTTGTTGTGGCATGAAAAGCTTATTGAATCCCTCACTGCTTTTGTAGTCTAATGCCTTGAAAGCCGCATGGTACTCAGAAGGAACCCTGCGGAAGGTCTTAAAATTGAGAAAATTTGAATGACTGATACTGTCATAGGCCATCAAGTACTGAATTAAGTAGAAGAATTTAATTGAAACGAGCAAGGGGTCATTTGCCTCTAGCGGGATTACAGCTACCAATATTTACTACCCTAATGACGTAGCAGCATTGGTGTATAACCCACGAAAAAGCAACATAGGCATTTCAAAGCCCATATAACGGAAGCCTCTGATAGAACTGGCCATGACATCATCTGTGAGACCTTCTCCAGAGCTCATACTATACTCCGTAGCACGGTGTTTAGGGTAACACACTTGGCAATAGAAGCCTCTGATCCCGAAGTGCTACTTACAAATTCATGAATGAAGGGCAGATCTACCAACCTAAATTAAATACGCTCTGCAGAATCTAATCTTAAGTTACGCTTGTTTCAAGCACCATACTGATTTTGAAAAAGGGTGTATGGGCATAATTTCCCAAGGAATACTCCAATCAAGTAATCCAGTGTCTACTTACAAGAATGGAAATAGAAGATTTGGCCGGCTCATGGATTGCATGAATTCTATTTTAGAAACTTGTTTGGGGTGCACCATTCATGTGCATGTGCTGTGGTATCCTAGCTTTTTGGTTTGGTAAGATATTCTGTAAGACAATAAAAGCCAGAACATTTGAATTAGGAGCTCCCTAGTCGAGCTAGTATTTCTAACGGACAAGGAAAGGCTTAAATTGCTTTTTCTGAGCCTTGGTTGATCTATCACGGACACGGTTGGCAAACGTCAACCAAGCTTAGTTGATAAGGAGTGTTATTCAGTTGAGTGATATGACCCTAACTTAAACCTTCTATATGTCCCTGAAGCTGTTTCCACTCAACACAGGTAACCAATTGTTATTGAACGATAATTTCCTAGTCTGATGTGTGCACTAGTAGATAAGCAAGGTATGTAAGTCGAGAATAGATTATTTCAATCCGAGGAAAGGGTTTAGAAAAACACGTCATACATATGCCCGTACAATTTCATGCTGCAGGATCTCCGCACGCGCCGAGCCGATCGGCAATCAACCATCACGCCTACATTGCCCTATATGCCATCCTCTCAAGTGGAATGAAGAGAAGAGCGAAAACATCCAAGGAAGAATATCCATTGTTAAGCTCGATTGCGTGGAAACTGTCATTCAAATAGATTATAGACCAAAGCTACCAAGGTACTACTAAAGGACAAACTTACTGCTACTAGTACGGACCAGTAAATGACCTCCATACGGCAGGACTAGCAAACCAACCAGATCACCGCCTTTCCTTCCCTTTTTCTCCCCTTCTTTTTCCGCCCTCAGTACGGAGTACCAAACATCATCTTTTCTTAAACTCTTACTGGCAGTTTGCCGGGGCTCAAGAAGACATCCTGCCCGTTAGCAAAGCTTCTCCTCTCACTCCGACTAACTGTCTCGCCTCCTTCCTAGAATTCCCCCCTCCCATAGTTACCTACCGTCTGTGTAGTACCGGGTACAAAGTACACAAGACACAACACTTCGCTCACTCCCTACTCCTCTCCTTTATCGCCTGTGTTTCGTCGGTCGCATGGCCCCCTTCATCCTTCTCCCGAAATAGAACCACTCCGTTTGGTTCTTCCGTTTGGCCTGTACCTCGTTTTTACCCTTCAATTCAAACCCACTCCCGTCTCCTTTCTTTAGCCGCGGATCGCTGGCTCATCGTCCTTCTATCCTCTCGTTTATCGTTCCTTCTTCTCCATCCCCCACTTGGCAAACAACTGTTCCGCCATCCTTGTCCCTATCGGGGTAGAGTAATCAATCAATCACCCTTTCCCTCGTTTACCACCCCGACCGTCCTCACTCACCCCAATAAAGCTGTCATATTCCATCATTGTTTCCTCTTTCAAGTGTGAGCGGCCATCGGAGGGTGTCTAGTTCAAACATGGCCTCCAACGACGACAATTTAAAGACGGACAGTCTGCAACTTGGAGATAACAACGAGCATTCAGTCCCTACTACTGCTGTTCACTCCCAAGAATCCAATGTGCAATCAGCCTCCACTCCTGCTTCAGCCCCAGAATCGGCGGCGAACCCGCTTACTCCTGGCCATCATGGAAGTAACCCCAACCAACATATAGTGACCGAAACGTCCGACGCACAGCCTCTCGTCGGTGGCGAAAGCGCCCCTCCACCCCAACCACCAAGTGATGCGAATACTCTCCCGACTCTCAATGCATCCACCGCTGAGTCTGGGGCCTCGGCCCCTGAGGCGCCCTCAGTGGAGCAGCCATCGCAGGAATCTGACGTGAAGGAGGAAGACCAGGGCCCGTCGCTGATGATTACACTGCTTTTGACATCAGGTTCGCGGCATCCGTTCAAGATCGATGGAAAGTATCTTCAGAAGCGGTCAGTGAATGTGGAAAACAACGATCCTTTTGCTATGAGCGTATACACGCTCAAGGAGTTGATCTGGAGGGAATGGCGACAAGGTATGTATTGGCACAGACGGCTATCAAGGACCGGGCCGGTTGAGATCGACTTTAACTAATCTGCGCATCTATTTAGATTGGGAACCGCAACCATCATCCCCGAGTTACATTCGGCTGATCTCGTTTGGTAAATTGCTCGACGATAAAGCGCCTCTATCAGGTACGTTATATGTGTACGAAACAGAATATTAACTGGCGAGGGTGCTGATTCAGTCCCAGACTCCAAATTCAGCCGTGATGCCCCAAATGTGGTGCACATGACAGTCAAACCCCAGGAACTTGTCGATGAGGAGGACGCCAAAGGCTCTAAGCCACAATACCCGCGGGAACGTGAAGCCAGTGAACGCAGCCCAGGGTGTCGCTGCATAATCCAATAAATTCATTGGCTCTTGTATTTGCACATACCAATGATGGGGGTTGCATGCTTATCCAGCTCCGACGTGACCCAGCCTTCCGGTTCGGACAATGCACGTCTGTGGTCTATTGAAAATCGCAAGAGGTCTTGTCTAATTGGTTTACTCTTGGGCGCGATGGACTTATTATGCCCATACCCCCATCCGTCTATCTTGTTTTGGGTTTTCCCTCTTTCATTTGTGAGCGCTTTGGCATGGCCATCGCTCTGTGGCCTTGATGCGGGATATCTACTTGGCCACTTGTGACCGTAAACAGGGACGGCGTTCCGGTTATTAGTATTTGCTCTTCTAGCACTGAGGCATTTGTGTGGTATTCTTAGTATGTTCTGGTTCTATGGTTTTCATTTGTTTGCATAACCACTCGAGTTGCTCGACGCTGCTCATGCCCTTCACCCCGTTCGTATATACCCTATTTCTTTGATCCTCCAAGCTGTTGTTCGCCAGCATATGTCTACATATTAGCAGATTCTTCATATTCTTTTTTCATAGTCTTTATCATCACTAAGCACAATACTGATTTTTCCAACCCTCCCATGATCCTCCCGTACTTGCTACCTCTCCCCGTGACGGAGTCATCATGGTATCTAATTCCACGCCGACATCTCCACTACTTGAGCAACCCCATGAACATACCACATAGCTAGAAGTAAACGAGGTAGCGCAAGGCCTCTGGCTTCTAACCGTGTAACATGACTTGACGGCGTACAAGAGACGTACGAACAGCATCGCTACACGAAAGGAGTACAACGGCCTCCTCAAATCTGCTCCACGGCCTACTATGATCATCGATCAATACGTGTGGCCCAGCTATTGGTCCATGCAACCCGTATGTCTAATTGCATCTAGTAGTATTTGCCCATCAAAGAATGAGTGGGCCACATTTCAAATCCTCTTGTTCACATCCCGCCTGTATCGAGAAGAAAGAATCATAACGGCCCATACAATGAATTAAATAAACGAGACCAACGAAGCGTAAACGGAAACCAAGAACCGGCAATCGAAACGTAGCTTAGAAATCCATCCGCAGCCTCTTCTCCATCTCGTCATGGAAAGTGGGTGGTTCTCTGAACTCGTCTCCTGTGTTGAGTTAGTATATGGAGACCCGATCCTTGAGCACAAGCTCCAGCTACTATGGGATAGAGAAATATAGGTAGAGGAGAGCGACGACGAACCTTTGAAAACATCCTCCCACCCAACTTCCGTATCCCGTCCACCGAGCACGAGAATATCCTCATGAACATTGCCAGCCTTTGCACCTCCCAGCACGGCCGGCCGGAACGATCCATCCCGCACAAGCTTCAGTTCCATGCCACGGCGGATGGGCTCCGCAATACCATATGCCCGACGCAGGGACTCCATCTTCATTGCATCCTGCGTTTGGCGCCAGGCGATCAGACGGGCTTCGAGGGGGTGTGCGGAGGCGGGGATTTCGGATTGAGAGGAGGGAGGACCTCGGGAGGCGGGGAGGGTGATGTTGTCGCGGAGAGTGTCGGGGAGACCGGGGGCTGAGGGGGCGCCTTTTGAGGGGTGCGGGAGGGAGATAGGCACGTTTTGACGGGTGGTTGTGTTGGTTGTTTGGGTGCGGTAGTTCGTGGCTGGGGCGATGCGGAGAGACTTTTTGTTTCTTTCGTTAGCTGGGTTGCTTTACTTGGATGAGGTGTTGTATGTAGTTCTGAGATGGTGGTGGATGGGGTGAGGATGTACCATTGTGGCGGATTTGAGCTTGAGATTTAATAATTTTCGGGTTGATTTAACGAGACGTGAGAGATACAAGTGTTGATGGTATATGGTGGAGGAAGATGGGGAGGTTTAAGGATAGAAGCCAAACTGAAAGTGCAGTGGAGGTTAGACAGATACCGAAGCTCTGACGATAGACCTGACAAGGCAACGGTAGGATAGCGCGTCCACAGCTCCTCCGGTACACCCTAACTACCACCTCCGCAAGTCCGATTCTCAGTAAGGTAAGCAAGACTGTCACGTGAACGCTATCGCAAATTATCCCCGATCAATTATACCAGAACATCCGAGAGGAAAAGGAAGGCAATAACATCACCACGCTTCTCACACGCCATGCCGCCATTCGTCTCCTCCCTCACCCTCCGCACGCTGCGGACCATCATCCAGCGTCCCGCGTTCACTGCTATCGCCGCCCCCAAGCCCTCATACTCCATCCCCCGGTTCCAGCCCGTCCTCCGCACACCCACGGCCGTCGCAGCCGCTACAACTCCTAGTCTTGCTATCCGCCAGTTCTCGACTTCTCCGTTCCGCCAGGCTACCTACAACCAAGTCCGTCGCGGATGCCGTGTTGCTCAGCGGGCTCGTCGTGCCCGGTCCCCTGCGCTGAAGG
This sequence comes from Aspergillus tamarii, assembly GCA_030556085.1. Taxonomy (NCBI): domain Eukaryota; kingdom Fungi; phylum Ascomycota; class Eurotiomycetes; order Eurotiales; family Aspergillaceae; genus Aspergillus; species Aspergillus tamarii. The sequence continues at coordinate 2,247,082 of JARVTJ010000006.1, forward strand.
ACAGGCCTGAGATGAAGGGTGTGTGCTTGAAGACGGGTATCACGAAGCCAAAGAAGCCCAACTCCGGTGAGAGGAAGACGGCAAGAGTGCGTTTGAGTAGTGGCAAGGTGGTTACGGCTTATATTCCTGGTGAAGGTTTGTCGTCCTATTCTGGTGGTAGCTTAGGGATTTGATGCTGACTTGGATGATTTGTAGGTCATAACGTCCAGCAGCACAGTGTCGTTCTTGTTCGTGGTGGACGTGCTCAGGATTGTCCTGGTGTGAAGTATCATTTGGTCCGTGGTGCTATGGATCTGGTATGTTGCCCTTTTGTTTATCTGCTGTTTGGTAGATTGAGTGATGTGGGTACTAACATCGTCGTAGGGTGGTGTTGCCAATCGGTTGACCAGCAGATCGAAGTATGGAACTAAGAAGCCGAAGAGGGATTAATGATTGTGGCTAGAGAGATACCCTGACTAGGCAGATGGGCGAGAAGCCGATGTTCGAATGCTTGTATTGTACTATCTACTTGGTTTTGTCAAACTGACTGTTATCGTCATCGTTATAAAATAGCTATGTACATTTATGATGGAACTTTTATATTGGACAGGTTGTTTTCGTTTTTCCCCCAAGTCAAAGCATAGTGTGGTAATTGCCCTGCTGTAACCTTAGCGCTCAATTAATATGCACAACCACTCCTTGAAAGCAAATAAAGAAGATGATGAGATATCCTTATAATGAGACACATAACACCGCAGAAATACGAAGATAAAGCAAAAAGAGGAAGACAAAGAGGACCGAAATGGCCAATGCCCAGCATCTACAGTTGGAACAAAATGGGCACATGGTGCTTCTTATCGTTTAAGATAGGTCTCCCGCATGGCTGCGGTTCGCTCAAATACATAAAGTCCACCATGGACCGCTCGCGCTCGAGCCTGGTTACTGATTGCAAGGACAAAACCGCCAATAATGGCTATCGAGAGCAAGACTTTTGCGAGAACGGGTAGTCAACTCTCATCCTCATAGCCCGCGGGCTTTTTCATGTTATTAATATGGAAGAAGCGGGAAGTGCCTGGTTGGAGAAATGAGTTAGTAACTGCCCCAAAATAGCAGTGGGGGATCAACTTACAGGAATAACCCTTCCAGTCAAAGTTGTCGCTGGGGTTGCAGTGGCACTTGAGATCCAGTCTCAATTGCTCACCCGTCGGACAGTGAGTGAAGGGGATATGGTAGTAGGCGATTTCATTGAAGAAGTGGATCTGTTCCTTTTCCAAGAGCAGACCAGCAGCAATAGAGTGCACTGGAGCATCGCCCCATCTTTCATAGAAGAAGCCACCATCGCGGTCAAGAGATTCGAAGTAATCCAGATATTCCTTAGATCTGAGCCAGTCCAAGTGTCCGATTTCAAAATTCGACCACTGCTCACAAGACTCTGGTTAGTGAAGCTCACTTAAGTTTCAGTAAACGAGGAACTCACGAAATGGCACTTGTTATATGTTTTTCCACCGTCGTCGCTCAGGAAGTCCATTGAGTTTTCTTTCGCAATATGTTCAGGGTGATTGTCCATGAACTTCTTCACGCTATCCCAGAGAGTAGGAATAGTATCGAAATATTCATACAGACTCAGAACGAAGCTATACTTCTTGTTGTTTTCCTTCATGAATCGGAAAGGGTCGAAGCTGATGTCACAGAACAATTCAATGCTGGGCTCCACGCGCCAATAGTACTCGTAGTTCAGCATCAAAGGGTGCCGGAAGAAGAATCCGGACTCGTAACGGCACATGTGTCGGTAACTCTCGGAATCGCCGTAAATGATTTTCCTTTGGCCCATGTCCTCACGCACCTTTTTGGCCTTCTCTTGATCGATCCACTCAGGATACGACCAATGTTCTTTTGGAATAACGCCATAATGGGTGGTACCGGACACCAGGGCTGTGGTGATCTTTTTGAATTCGTCATCGAACTCCTTGTCATTTAAAAATACCCAATCATAATGGTAGTTACGATTGAAGCGATCTTCGACACTCCGGATCGACTTCGCAATATCCCAAACATCCGAATTGCGCGCCAACGTGACAAACGTAGCATTGACCCGTCCACCCTGAGGGATGCTCACGCTCCCCGAAGCGTCATTGGTATGTTCATTCGGGGTAGCAGCATTGTCATGAGAGGACGGGGAAGAGGCAGAGTTATCTTTGTAGCTGGATGGGTTCAACTTCGAGCCGATAGTTTCGGGGATTGGGATTGCGCTTCTGGAGAGGAAAAAGAAAACTGCCAAACCCTATATTGGAATGATAGGTTAGCCACTAGTGTGGAAGAGCATGGGAAAGGAGCCACTAACCGCGGCGGCGAAGAGAAGATATCGGATGTATTTCACCGGTCCCGATGACATGATTGCAAGGTGTCCCTACCGTGCCAGACACGGGAGTATTGAACAACTGCGTGAAGTTTGAAAATGGGTGCCTAGCTTTCTATACGGGAACGGGCAGATCGGAAAGCAAGGGGGCAAGTACCAGGATCGAACGAATGACAAGAACAGGTGGGCGGAAGCAGCTTTCAGAAAGGTCAAGAGATTAAGTGCCGTCAATTAGAATAGGGCTGTATAAGTGAGCCGTCTGACTACAGGTTGGCACCCGGAGCGACGACGAAGGCGACAGCTGAAGTTCTAGTAGCAATGAGACAAGGGGAGGCCCTTTCTGGAAGAAATTATTCTCCAGTTAGAGAGGAAATTGCACGATCCCCACCCTTTGCAGGAATACCGTCGGGGTCGCGAGCCAATATGCCGAGAAGTTAGTTTCACAAGGAAACGAGGTAAAATTGGTTACAGGAAGTAGGATCTTTTTGTTCGAGATCATGATTTAGTTGGCAGTGGAATGGCAACGTAATGTACTCTACCATTATTGGCCAAGACTCCCTCCCCCATTAGGAGTTCCAATGAGTGTGATTGCCCAGTTGAATAGACATTCTGGTCATTAACGAGGAGAGTGTTACACGACCCTTAATATGTCAGGTAATAAAAAGAGAGATTCATTCTATTTAATTTTGTAGTTGATACTTATACATCGGTTGTTCGCCTTATGTGGTGTGTTTGAATGGGGCCACGGCGACTCTAAGGCGACGATCTATTCCTGCCTGGGGTTTGGGGCAGCAGCTGGCTGCTGGGCTTAATGACAGTCAGATCAACCCCATGACGATGACAGCAATATCCATTGAGGTTACACATCTCCTTGTTTTCACTAGATACCAGAAGACAATAGCAAAGGGAATGTATATCTCGATAGCTGTCCTCCGAGTCATAAATTCATTCCATGATTTATTTTGTAATAGGTATACATTGATACCTTAGGCATCAATACCACCCCGGCACTAACCTGGAGTCGGTAAGCGGGTGATATCAGACCGGAAGTCGACTTCATCCCGCACCACATTTATGCGGCGGTAAATCTCGCTCCCCTGTTACCTCGTCTCCGTGCATCCACATCCCGCCGAAGATGTCCTTCTTCGGCTTTGATACGACTCTCCCGAGGGATCGAACCCCCGGGGGTGGACAGAGGGGTATTTTTGATACTCCTGACCCGTTTGCCGAAGTCGCCCGCGCCAGGTTGGCTGGACATTTCCAGGACAATGATGATGATGATGATGTGTAAGACTGCCCGTCTTGATGTCGCCTCCAGTCGACCAGTTTATCCATGCAAGAAACATGATGTACTTACTGATGGGTTCTTGTTTGGTCTGCAGAATTGATTTCGAGGATACGTATGATGGTCTGGGAGATCAACTCGACGACGATCAGGATGCGTTCAACGACGACACTTTCGGCGGAGGCATGGGTACTGGCGCTGTCGGTAAGGACTTTGACTTCTTCGGAAAGACCGCTCAGGTTGCCGATGTCATTGGAGAGGAGCAAGTCCGCTACAGCCTACAAAAGCCTCAGGCTCCTGCTGCCGCTCCTGTCGCCGAGGTCCCCGTGGCAACAAGTACCGTGGCCCAGAAGCCCAAGCGCACCGGATACGAGAAGTATTCAGACCCGGACTATATTCCTGATCTTCAGGCAAAATCCAGCGTTTGGAATCTACAGAAGAAGCCCGAGCCCGCCCCCGCCCCCGCGGTTCAGCCGGTAGCTCAGCCGGTAGCCCAGCCGGCGGTGCAGGCCAGGAAGATGCTGAGTCTGGAGGAAGTGGAAGCGCAGTTGCGTCACCAGGGCGCCGGACCTGCCCCGGGTTTGCCCCCGGTTTCACTTCCCCACTCCATGGCAGAGGCACTCCATCATCTGCAGCGACCTCAGCAAATTCCTGGTTTCCCGGACGGCTTTCCCCAGTTGCCTCCTGAATACCTACAGGCGCAGTTTGCTAAAGGTGCTCCGCCTGCGCAGATGTTGCACCACCCACAGATGGTTCCTGAGCCATATCCCCCCCCTAACTTGCCCTTGCATCTTCTGCAGAACGCCAATCTCCCTCCTCAGCACATGGTTCACCCTCAGCATCAAGCTCTCCCACGCGGGCAGCGGACCCAGCAGCAGCAGCAGCAGCAGCAGCAACAGGCACCGCCCCCGATGTCCCAGAATGGACCTCAAGGTCCAAGGGGGACGAATGGCTCTCTGCCGTTGATCACGAACCCTCAGCAACTGATGCAGCTGACTGAAGAGCAGCGTGTAGCGTACTTGATGGAAGATGCAAAGCGCGCGAAACGCAACCACAAGATCTTCCTTCTCTCCAAGGGCAATGGGCTGATGACCCCGCAAGATAAGAACTTCATCACACGCATCCAGCTCCAGCAACTAGTAGCAGCTGCGGGCAACGTCGCCGACGCCGATTCAGAAGCTGTCTTGGCCGAGGACTTTTATTATCAAGTCTACAGCCAGATCCGAGGCGCGCCCAGACAGCACCCGCATCAGCCTCTTGGTCATTTTGCACAAACATACCTTCTCCAGACGGGCAATCGTCTTGGCGGCCATGGATCCCGACGGCAGGCACAGAGCGCAGACAACCATATGCAGAGAATGCAGCAGCAGGTCCAACGCGCAGTTGAAGCCGCCAAAGCGAAGCCGAAGAACAAACAACTTATTATTGAAGGAAGCTTGGGCAAGATCTCTTTTAGTAATGCGAAGACGCCCAAGCCAATGCTCAATATTAAGCGTCCTGAGACTTCTGACGGAGCTAAGGCGGCTAAGAAGCCACATACCGACCTTAGTCTGAGTGACCGGAAGTCTATCTTGACTAATATCGAGAACGTATATGGCACGTTAATGGAGCTAGAGGATATGGAGCGCACAATGCCTCCACCACCAAATGAAGACGATGCCGAGGCTATTCAAGAGCACATGGAATGGCGACAGAAGGTTCGCTCACTCAATCAGAAGTTGTGGCAGGCGCTCAAGGTTATGGAGCCGATTGTTCCCAACACGAACACTCCACACCCCTTCATTGCGTTCCTTTCGTACCCTAAAGGCAAAAAGGCCATTCCGCGCATTTTCCGTCATATTGATCAGGAACAGCGAGTTACCATCCTTACTATGATTGTTGTGCATCTGGATAGCTTGGACGTGGTTCGACAAGGACAGCCAGCGCCCGGTGAATCGCAGCCTTCTCTAGCCGTAAGAGAAGCTATCGATCTCTTCTCGCAAGCAGTCATGCCCAGTCTGCTAGGGTATGTTAACGAAGCCCCGTTCAATATCATTATTGGTCTCTTGGGCCTGGTCATCGCGCAAACTCATGTACACATGGTCGCCAAGACTCGCATTGGGCTGGGTATCTTGACCATGCTACTCAGTCGTGCAGAGATTGTGAAGGAAGCCGGCCAGGCCGCCGAACGGGACTGGCAACAGTGGGTGGAAAAGTTCAATGTCTTGTTTGACACTCTTGAACCTACGTTTGGAGATATCTTCCCTGGCTCTATCAATGCGGGCGACGATATGTATGTGTGGCAATTCTTGGCTGCAGTAGGTATTGGAGCTAGCCCCGAGCAACAGCAGCGCTTGGTCATCGCAGTGAAGTAAGTCAACTTTTGACGTCCTCTATCCCCTGATTTCAATACTACTTGTGGGTGTAAGTCCTCCAGGCTGCAGTGCTAACAGCTCTATAGGGATCGTGTCATGGAGACGGTGGCATATAGCAAGACTCTTCCTGCGGACATGGCTAGCCAACGGCTTGGAAACGTCAATCTCTTCATGCGTGCCATTGGACTCGACGTCGAACTTCTTGGCTAGAGGGAACATGGCCCTGCATATCTATCAACCGTGGAGCGCTAGTACTTCTAGGGCACGTCAGAGATACGACTCGATGCGAAAGAAAGCAAATCATTTAAAGTAATTAACTGGTGCTTGCACCATCCTGGGTAGGACTCTGTTCCCCCAGACGTGAGTTCCTACCACCGGTTTTCCATTCTTAGCTTGTGGACCCGGAGATTGTGGGAGTGAATGACCGGGCTAAGGAAGATTAATTACCCTTTAACTGAGAAGACCAATGGATCAGGGCACCATTTGGTTAAATGAAAGATGCGAAAGGATTATGATCAACTCAACGGCAGTTTGATGACACTAGTAATTGTGAGCGAAAGGGCATCTAACAAGATGTCCTCAGATGAAGTTCTCTCTACGGTCTATTGCGGCGATGCCGGATATCCATGCATGTTTATTATTTTTTGAATGTACATTTTCTTTTCTTCTCTAGTTCAAGCCCAAATCAGCAGACAAAAAAGAGTAAAAGTTAGAAATCAGGCCTCAAGAAGCGGTGCAATCAGCAGAAAGCCCGAAGACGTCGGGTAATACGTAGCATCTACCATAGTATGAGGCGTGGGATGATGGGTGGGTTCTAAGAATTATGTCCTGAAAATGTGCGGTTTAAGTACGTAGTGTTTTGGACTGATTTATCTATAAAAATACTAATATCTATATAGAGGACACTGGTCCTGGTAAATGCGAGGATAAATAGCTTCACGTCATCCAGTTGCAGGACCGGAGCCGACAGGATGTTAGATGTCTCACCCATCTAACATTGACAGCATTTCTAGGCAAAGGTCCGGACGAACTGACCGGGCAACACTCGGTGCGAACTTCGTATGTCAATGCCTTATAATTGACTGATATTAACCGGTTGGACCCTTGGGTCATCTTTGTAGGGTCTGGTTTAGTCCACCGATAAAGTGGAACTTGACCCGCTGGGTCGTAGAACCACTGGATAAAAGAGAGGCAACGTCGAGAGACATCTGGCCGATGGATTTCCTTCGGATTCGCTCGTTCCATATTCTTAGAATTCCAGAGTCCAGATGCCAGATATTATCCGACAAGGCAAACCGATAGTCTTGCCGAATGGCCCGTTCTTAACCGGGGAAGGACCCTAGTCTGCGTTGCCGTGCCCGATCGAATGATGCCGAGTGAACACCACATGGGGTGATATGGGGTGACTTTCAGCTTTCCCACAGGGTTCGATTGAACATATAGACAGTTTCGCGGCTTACCGGAGTTCGTCAAAGTATAGACTCTGCGGCTAAACCCATTTTGCGTATGCGCAAGGATGGATTAAGGACATTGGGCCTCCCAGCCAGTGGATGGTGGGATGAATGGACGGATAGATAGGCTGCATGCACGTGTGGAAAATAAACGGTACGCAAGCCATACCATCTGTAAAATTGAAGGGTCGATCGTCACCCAAGAAGGTTGTTAGAGCTTGAAGATGAATTACGTGGTGCCTGGGACTGGACCGCAGATCGTTCAGGAAGGCAAATTAAAGATGATCAATAGGGGGTTTCTCATTAGATGAAACAATTTAAGTCAAGAGAAAAAATCATCAATTGAACACTCCCTAAAACACATCTGATACTGTCTATAGAGGTGAAGATTACATACCAAAATAGGAGGGAGAGAGAGAGAGGGAGTCGGTCCAAAATTACATGTTGCGGTACCTTACGGAGGGAAGTTGGTGTACTTCGTATGAAAATGAAATCCACCCGAACGCATGCCCCTCCGCAATTGTCCTCCTCCCCCACCAATCCCAATTGCGGCGCCCCTTAAATATCCCGTGGCTGCCAGCGCTCGTCGTGTTTGTGTTTCTTTCTTTTTCTTCTTTTCCTCTCCAGACAACCCTTCCTTTCTAATCCCTCTTTCTACGTCGCTTCAACCCTTGTCTTCAATTTAATCGCATCTGTCATCATGCCTTCCGGTTCGGTTCTTGTCACTGGGTAAGATATCCTCCCTGATCGGGATAGTATACCCCACCATAGGTTCAATGGACTGACCAGCGCAACCATACAGTGGAACGGGCTACATTGGCTCTTTCACCGCCCTTGCTCTCCTTGAAGCTGGTTACAAGGTCGTCGTCGCCGACAACCTCTACAACTCCTCCGCCGAGGCCCTTCGTCGCATTGAGTTGATCTCCGGCAAGAAGGCTGAGTTCGCTCAGGTCGATGTCACCGACGAGGCGGCTTTCGACAAGGTTTTTGAGGCTCATCCGGACATTGACAGCGTCATTCACTTCGCTGCCCTGAAGGTGTGCATGCATAATTCCACGGATATATCTCACTTACTGACACCTGCGCTTTGGAACTTAGGCCGTCGGCGAGTCTGGTGAGAAGCCTCTGGACTACTACCAAGTCAACGTTTACGGAACTCTCAACCTTTTGCGTTCTATGGTCCGCCACAATGTTTACAACATTGTCTTCTCCAGCTCGGCCACCGTCTATGGCGATGCTACTCGCTTCCCCAACATGATACCCATCCCTGAGGAGTGCCCTCTGGGCCCTACCAACCCCTACGGTAACACCAAGTTCGCCGTCGAGACCGCTATCACCGATGTCATCAACGCCCAGCGAAACAACGCTGCCAAGGCCGGAAACCAGGAAGAGAGCACAAAGTGGAACGGTGCTTTGCTGCGCTACTTCAACCCCGCTGGTGCTCACCCCAGTGGCATCATGGGTGAAGATCCTCAGGGTGTTCCTTACAACCTGCTTCCCCTTCTTGCCCAGGTCGCTACTGGCAAGCGCGAGAAACTCCTTGTGTTCGGTGACGGTATGTCCTTATTTCCCTTCGTATCCAGAAGAAAAATCATCATGACTCACTTGTCCGGTGCTAGACTACAAGTCCCACGACGGCACTGCCATTCGTGACTACATTCACATCCTCGACCTTGCCGATGGTCACCTGAAGGCTCTCAACTACCTGCGCGCGAACAACCCCGGTGTCCGTGCCTGGAACTTGGGTACTGGTAGGGGTAGCACTGTCTACGAGATGATCCGTGCCTTCTCCGCCTCTGTTGGCCGCGACCTCCCCTACGAGGTTGCTCCCCGCCGTGCTGGTGACGTCCTTAACCTTACCGCTAACCCCACCCGCGCCAACACCGAGCTTGGCTGGAAGGCTGAGCGCACTCTCGAGCAGGCTTGCGACGACCTCTGGCGCTGGACCAAGAACAACCCTCAGGGCTACCGCCAGGAGCCCCCTGCTGAGCTGCTGGAACAGCTGAAGAAATAAATTATTATAATCTAAGGAAATGATCTACCGGCGTATGTTTGGATCTATGATGCGAAGGTGGATGGATCATCGAAGTCGCCCCTCGATAGACACAAGAGCCCTGTAGATTGGATGAGACGAATTTCTTTTCTTGTTTCTTTTGTTGAGCCACATATCTTTGCTTAACTGAATAATTTGCTATTATGTGCTCCTTCATGATTTCAAAAACATAGCACAAGTACACTCATAGATATAGAAGGCATGAAAAATTACCGATCGCTTTTTGAAACTCTATGAATTCTTTTGTTTCAACAGATTTTAATGTACAGTCTATTTGTTAGCTTTCCGGCTCCTTCGCGATCCTGGAGTCTGCTCTTTCGCTGCAGGTTTGGAGCTGGAAGAGCCATTGTTCTTCTGGTTTTCCCTCTCCTGCTGCTCCTTGTTGGCCAGTGCCCTTTTCACGGCACTTTCCTTCTCCTTGAGTTCAATTTGCGCTTCGCTGAATTGCCACAGCAGTTTCCCAGCCTCTTCATCCTTGACATCTTTGCGAGCAAAATCCACCTCCTGACACTCCTTGATCATCCATCCACCGTTACCACGGCCGTATCTAGCCTCCATGGCAGCATAAAGGATGCTCTGCGCGCCCTGCTGCGGCGACTTCAGGACCAACCACCACAAAGGCCAGGTAATGAGATAGAGGAGAAGCCCCCAAAGCGACCCACCCGTCAACCAGCGACGGGTACCCGGAGTGCGACTAAAGCCGGGGTCAACAACAATCACACGCGTACACGGAGGCATCTTATCGGGACGTTCATAGGCATTCAAGTGTTTTTGGAAGGACTGGGCGAAAGACATTAACGCAAGCTTGCTCGCTCCGAACAGGCTGATTTTGGATTTCTTCGATCCAGCCCCTGCTTTTTTCACATTCTTGCCGTTTTTCGTTCCCTGTGGCGCTGAAGCAGCGGGTGTACAAGCTGTCTCTATCTGTTTAGGGTCGATTTTGGCTCCAATGTAACTCGAACATGTCGTGAAAATGACCCGCACGTCACGATGTGGTGGCTGGGCCCTCAACGCCGGACTGAGAATGCTCAACAAGTGGAAATTGGCAAGGTAATTCACCTGCCATTCTTCGTCGAGTCCATCTACGGTCAGCTTTCGACTGGCGGATGAAGGTGCGGCCGTGTTTCCGCACAGGATGATCATGTCCAGTCGGCGCGGGGGAACGTTATCGATCCATTTTGTCGCGAATGTGCGAATCGAATGCAGCGAGGACAAATCCACCTGCTCAGCATAGATCAGTTGATTCTTCGTTGACTTTCGGAGATCCTCGATGTAATCAACCAGGAAGACGTCCGACGGAGCATGTTGTGTGAGGAGGATGATCTGGGCACCGCGAGAGGCAAGTTCGTGGACGACGCTGGCTCCTATTCCTGATGTTCCACCCTATGGAAACCCATATTAGAAGTTTCAATCCCATTTACACAGAAGCCAGCAAAACAGGTAGAACATACCGTAACCATCACAACCTTAGAATGCATCAACCTCTCGGATCCATTTCGGGCACCTCCAAAATAATACTTCAAAGCAGCAACCAACAGCACCCATGGCACGATCTTTAAAACTGTCCACGCATAGGGAATAGAGGAGATACCCTCTTGGAACCCCTGAGCAATCAAGGGAATCGGCATTGTGTGATTGTTAAATACGCATCCAAACAAACAAGGGCAGGTACCGACAAGTAAAAAGGACAATCCAATTATGGACAGAAAGCTGCTACTAAAGATAGGATGAAACGCAGGGCCCAGACCACAAACAAGCTCACCGCCCTGTCTACCGCCATCTGCTTCGTCAGCGGTATGGACCCACTTGGCTAGTGCGTCGATAAATTAGAATAACGCCCGCCAACAATTAAAGTCATTGAAATTAAACACATTAACCTCCCACTTAACAAGACATGACCTCCAACGAAGCCACTGATGAAGATTACTTCCTCCCGGTAGAATGCCAACGACCCTTCGGCGCCGGAATCCGTCGCAAGAAAGTCCAGTTCGTGCGGTCCTCCGAACATGAGCTTAGTACTACCTCTGCGTCGGCGGCGCAACCTGCCTCCTCGGGGACCAGTATAGCCAATAAGTATCTGTCGATTGTTATGCCGAAAGATAAGCAGGCTTCCGAGCCTGGTACGCCTGTCGAACGTGTATCTGGGTATGTTGGAAATCATGATGCGGAGGTGCAGTCGGCTCCAGCTTCGCCTTCTGCCATTCCTCGCTGCGATGTGTGTAGTCTTCCGATTGATGGGGATGAGTCGGGACAGGGGGCTGTTATGACCGGTGACCGGCCGCATGAGGCGTCGCTGGCACACCAGGTGTGTTTGTCGCATTCACATCCGCCATCGCATTTGGACCGGACGAGGCATGGACTGAGATATTTGGCTGCTTATGGGTGGGATCCGGATAGTCGGCTGGGATTGGGAGTTTCTGGCCGAGAGGGGATCCGGGAGCCGTTAAAGGGGCGGATGAAGGTTGATACCGTTGGTTTGGGGGCTGAGGGTGACGATGAGGCGAAGGGGAGTGATAAGGGTAAGAACCGGGTGGTTGAGAGGCCGGCTAAGGTGCAGAAGTTGAATGCGAAGGAGGCAAGGAAGGGATATTTGGATGCTAGGAAGAGGGGGGAGAAGTTGCGGGAACAGTTTTTCCAAAGTGATGACGTTTTAAAGTATCTGGGGCAGTAGCGGTTAGGATGGTTTTGGCGTTTGGCGTGATTGCAAGATACCCCTTCTATATTTGTCTCTTTTCCTTTAGTTGGGTGTGCTGGCCTTTTGGCACTGGAGAGTATGTTTCAGATGATACATGCATTAACTACATACATAGACAAAAGATTATATCAAAGAGAAGATAGAACAGGATACAAGAACATATCCATCATATCCATTTAGCGCCGTGGCGCCTTCGGTGCTCAAAATAAAACCCGATAGTTTGGTATCACAGACGCTGTAGTAGAACGACATTGGTATAGACTTCAAACGGCTATAGCCGCCGGTAGTCAAGGAGAGTGTTATTATCCTTGGAGTAATTCTGAGAGAAGGAGGCACTATGATCGCCTAAAGAAGTGATGGTGCTTTTTTTCCTTCTTCTCCTTATGTGGCTTGGCGTTGCTTGGTGCAGGTGCTGCACCATTCTGAGAATTGGATCCTAGGGACATGGCGCCCATAGCCGCCGAAGGAGGCGCCGGAGGGTTGAGCTTCGGAGCTGGAGCCTTCTTGGGCACTGGCTGAGGCTGCGGTGGAGGATCTTTTTCAAACAAATGGGCCGGTGCCGTTGGCTTTGGCCGTTCAGCTGGGATGTCTAGGCGCCTTCTATCGGCACTAAGGTCGCCTAGCTGTTTCAAGAACAAACCAGGACTTAGCATATGCGACGTCGCAAGGAAGACATCCTTGTTGAACGCTTGGGAGACCTCGTAGCAAGAACGAGCTTCGCCATACGTTGCGCCGCCAGCCATGAATACGATAATGCGTTGTCGGGGCTGCTCTGTGGCTGAACGGGTCCGAGCCCAAGTCGGTTTGGCGCTTCGCAGGGAGGCTTGCGAGAGGGTGTCCTGAGGCCCTCCCATGCCCTCTGCCTCGGTGTTTGGCCGAGTGGGAGGAAAGGCCGTCGGGTCCAAAGTTCCTCGAACCAACTCCTCGAGCATCAACTTTAAGTTCAATTCGTATCTCGACAAACTAGTTTCGTCGGATTCTGCGGGCGATGGAGGTTTTCTCTGGAACAGCGGCTGGACAGGTGGTTTCTCGTCCTTCAGCTGTTTCTCTACTCTAGAACCAAGTAGATCGAGGTTAGAAATGACGTTTCCATCCTGCGGTGGGAGTTGAGCGTGCGCCATAAGCTTCCTAATATCTCCACCAAGAATTCCCCCTTTGTACATGATGTAGAGGAGTAGAAGCCGAAGCCTATCCTGATGGTCCACAGCATCATCATCAAGTAGCTGAACAAGCTGCGAAGCCAAGTTCTTTGCCTTCTTGTAGTTCTCGTCCAGCCCTGTGGACAGGCACTGTTCAACAGAACTTACTTCTAATAGCTTGTGCTCCTGAAAGTGCTTCATGCATTCTTGTGCCATGTTAAGATGGAGTGTATATGCGTCCCTACCCTGTTGGAATTCTGTGAGACCAGCTAACATGTCTTTGATTGTGTTGACGTTGGCTTTGTCATTTCTATAAAGGTTAGCAAAAAAAGAAATCTACGGCTAAGAGACCTTAGGACAGCGAGGACTCACTCTTCAGCAAACTGAGGATTGGCTGCTCTGAATTTGGCAAAGTCTTCACCCAATTTTCCAAGCACATCTTTCATGTGAAGATGTCTGTAGTCAACCCAGACGGTATCATTTTCGGAGATCTCCATCTCCTTAAGTTCTTCATTATGGCTACCTTCGTTTATGATTGTTTTGTAAGTGACTCTGTCCCCATCTTTTATCGGTAGCAAGTCATGCACCATAGATTGGTACGTAAATTCGTGGATAAGTGGCGCAACAACATCCATAGAGCGATCCACCACCATAAGAACGCCTCGCGGTCTCTGGGACGGGGGCGGGAAGTCCTTTTGAAAGTGGGCAAACTGATCTAGCTCATTTTGAATGAATCGCGCAAGGTGCGAGCACATAACGCTAGCTTCGTGCGTTGGCGTTCTGGGCTTATAGTATCGGATCACGGGGTACTCTCCTAAGCTCACACAAAGAGATACGATCTAGATTCTTGATCAGTGGTGACTCCTATGACACTACATCAAAGAACAGAAGTACCGTACTTTCTGTGCCAGTCCCTCCAGGTGCCCGCGAATCAAGTGGTTGCAGCCGGGGTGAAACAACACGGGGAAACTCCACGGATCTCGAAACGTGACAAGACGCGATTCCCTCGGAAAGTAGTCGGCACTCATAACCCGGAAACTAGCAATTTGTTCTTGGGCCATTTGTGATCGTTCGAGTCTAGTGCGCTGTTGGGGGTCGAGGTCTGTAGACGAGGTTAGGGCTCAACTCGCGGGCGCAGAAAAGGAGATGTGACCGACATGACGTCCAAACCAACCAGGCCTTCTTGTATCGCTTTCGCTCAAAGTCGGCCATTAGGCAATCGACAATATGTGACTGGGGAGATAGGATATACAGCGCATCCATAGGGTTGGGCTTCCGCTTTTCCTCTATCTGCTCGACATCTTGAAAGAATGGTCATTAGTCGATGCGATCCATTATCGATAGAAATACCCGGCTTACTGGTAACATTGAGGTTGAGAATATCATCCTCGCTCACAGCATTATCGATTAATTTCCGACTGGTCTCATCCACAACCAGGACTTTCCACTGCACGTCACCACCATTAGTTCCGCGTCCACAAGGAGGAGGGGTCTTAGCACACCTCATTCCCTGCCGTATACCGTATTGTATTGAGAATGACTATGTGGAACAGGTTAGTATGTACAAGGAACGAGTGGTTTAGCTGAATATATCAACTACAGAAGGACTCACTTTCGCGTTGAATATTGAGTATGGAGGAGTTCATCTTGGCTGGCCGGCAGCCCTCTAGCTGTAGGTTAGGTTTGATGTCGCAGACCTGAAAACAATAAGACTGCAGCCTGAAAGCGACTGGTATAGGGAGAATAATAAGGACGGCGGACAGGCGACAATTTAGAGGGTCCAATCAGGGGGTGGAGGGGTTGGCAATGGAAGTGAGTTCTTTCTTTTTGAAACGTATCTGTTACTAGAGACCCTCTCCCAACTGTCCCCACCATTCAATCCATCATAGATTGCGGCGGATCGGCAGCATTCATGCGGTGTGGCGCCGGCACGCTTTCGGCCTTCCCTTATCGGGATACTGTTCCCTGCTGCTTTAACAACGATAGTAGGTACCAAGTATGATCATGGGCACGACCATGACTAAGGCGGCAGTGGCTACATACTAAAACTGGAAGATAGTCTTTTATTTGGTTGGATACGGTCAATTTGCCGATGTCATTGGTACTCCTGCAAAATGATACTTTAAATTTTTCAACTCAACTTGTCGTTGGTCGTTAAATGCATTGCACGGGTTCGGTCGCAGGTTTCCCTGCTAGCTTCATGCACCATTATATGCAGCTTTTCCGCGTTACAAAAATCTGCTACAGCTTAAGTCTTTCGGCCGCGAATCGTCCCCGGCGCCTTTCGAACGCGCTCGCCGTTTGAAGCCCGCCTTCTCGCTTAAGGAATGCAGTCATGGGCGAGTAGAGGCAGTCATTGCCTGTCATGCGCTATAAAACCTCTTTTTCGTTCGGGGATACGAACATTTTCCACCACACCAGCACTTCAGAGGTCGAAACGGTTGCAAAAGTCAAAGAAGGCACAAGAGGCCGCGCAGACAAAGCCTGACAATGTATTTGCCCCTTTGGCTCCTTTTTTGATGACTCGTCTAATAATAGCTTGTGTTCCTGAATAGTCTCCGGCTAGACCTTCCCTCCGTTCCGCTACAAAGAATTCAAGGCAGAATGTCACCGCACCGGACTTCTCAATCATCGTGGGGACTCTGCTTAAGGAACTCAAGAAAGAATTAGCACAGAGCTCTGAGTCGGCGTTAGCTGGATGGCAGAGATTTGAACGATATGTGATGAACGCATGCAAATTAGAGGACCGAGCAACTAGTGGGGGTTTCGGCACTCTACGGCAAGTGAAGACCACATTACAAAAGACGTACATCCAATCTGGCATTCGGGGTCTAAAGAATGAGTTGGAGTATCTCCTATACGCTGAGGACGTTACTTCAAAATACTCAACCCCCAACTTAGAACAGCAGAAGAAAGTGGCGGATATGCGTTTTCCAGCAGAGTGGTATCCGCAAGCGCGATCTATACAGCGAACAATACATCTACACGTTGGGCCAACGAACTCGGGGAAAACGTATCAGGCATTAAAAAAGCTCGAGGCTAGTAAAAGTGGCTTCTATGCTGGGCCACTAAGACTACTTGCACAGGAGGTATACCATCGGTTTCAGGCCAATGGAACTACCTGCAGCCTTGTCACTGGTGATGATGTCAAAATCCCCGAGGGCCAGGCACCTACTATTGTGAGCAACACAGTTGAGATGGTTAACCTAGGGCAACCGTATGATGTGGGTGTCATTGACGAAATTCAAATGATTGGGGACCACAAACGCGGATGGGCCTGGACTCGTGCTGTACTTGGGGCACGTGCTAAGGAACTTCATCTCTGTGGTGAACCAAGGGTTGTACCGCTGATACGAGAACTGGCAGCTCTTACGGGAGATAAGCTGGAAATTCACCGATATGAACGACTAAACCCTCTGAAGGTTATGGACCGAAGTCTGAGGGGTGACCTAAAGAACCTGCAAAAGGGAGATTGCCTGGTCGCCTTTTCACGCGTCGGAATTCACGCGCTTAAAGCAGATATTGAAAAGGTCACTGGGAAACGGGCGGCAATTGTGTATGGAAGCTTACCAGCTGAAATTCGGACTCAGCAAGCCAGTCTTTTCAATGACCCAAATAACGAATACGACTATCTGGTCGCTAGTGATGCCATTGGTATGGGTCTAAATTTGTGAGTCTGCTGTCGCTATAATGTCGCACCATATATCCTAATCAACCTTTCTACAGGAGTTGCAAACGTATCATTTTCGAAACACTCGTGAAGAGGGTGCCAGGTGGTCTTGTGAGGCTTTCTGTACCTGAAATCAAACAGATCGCAGGACGCGCTGGTCGTTACCGGTCAGCTGCTCAACAACAGAAGAAAGGAAAGCCTGCCGAGAATGACGGCACAAATGTCGGTTATGTAACATCCCTAGAAGAGGTGGATCTTCCCTACATTCACCAGGCCATGGGAATCGAGCCCCCTCCAATCACTGCGGCCGGCGTGTTCCCTCCAGAGCCTATTTTCCAGAGGTTTGCCGCATACTTTCCTCAGAGCATTCCATTGGAATATATCATTAAACGTCTTATTGATGTTTCCCAAGTCCATCCATTATTCTTCATGTGTGACCCTCGGGGTCAATTGGATAACGCCGAGGTTATAGACACTGTGAGCGGCTTGCGATTTGAAGACCAAATGACCTTTATGGCTGCGCCCATGCATACCCGGGACATCTCCTCGCGCGATGTTGCCTGTGCATTTGCGCAATGTGTCGCCGAACACACAGGTGGTCGCTTGCTGGACATACCGGACTTGAATTTGGAGATTCTAGAAGAGCCTGTGTCTGGAAACAAGGAATACTTGCATGACTTGGAAATATTGCACAAGTCCGTGATATTGTACTCGTGGCTCAGTTTCCGATTTGGTGGAGTCTTCACAGACCGAACTCTTGCCGCTCATGTGAAGGAGCTAGTCGAAGAGAGAATGGTTAGGGCACTGACTGAGTTCTCTGCTAATAAGAAGCTGAGAAAGGACGCCTCGCTTCGCCGCCAGATCGCTTTGCAGAAACAGATTCAGGACCATAAACGATTACTTGCTGAAGCAGATCTTGACGCTCTCGAAGAAGAGGGCGAGGAAACGGTCCCCATTGATCTCTCAGCCGACAACGACTCTCTAGAAAGGGTCAGTCCGGAGGCACAGGCTGCGTAGGATCTCATAACTTGCCGATATATCTACTGCGGATCACATTGTAACGAAGCATTCCAGCATGTTCTCCACTCTCTCCGTCCCAGTCATCGTGATGGTAGCGAGAACGATATAAGCCAAACTTTGTTTTATCTGGTTGAAATTTGGCATTCAAATATCTTAGGGAGAGGGGCTAATAATAGTTGAAGACTTCCCTTGTTTGGATGATAGGAATTAGGGGTTAGTGTAACATACAAATGTAAATTAAATGTATATTATATCAGTATATAGATCTAGCTCTCACCGATTCAGGGTGCCATTCAGTTTTTGCTGCCTGATATGATCAGCTTTAAATCTAGCTCAATTTGCAGACACAAGGCATTTCTTTCAGACATCTCCTAATTATGGTGTATCTCATACGATTATAGTAAATACTTGTATAGCTTCATATGTTGCCCAACTTCGCTTCATACAGTAGCCTCCCCAAATATCCAAGTAGTTTGACTTGCAGTTACTCTTATTTTGAGCTAATAAAATGAGCCAGGCAATCCAGAGCCTTTAACAATTTTCTTGTGTTGCAAAAATAGAAATATATGAATGGATTCCATACTCTGTACGGAGTACTAGTGAATACATTTGAGGTTGGCTTATCTTATCAGTGGCGAGTCGTCCGCAATACGCCAGAACGATTTTCCGCGACAGTGAGCTTTCCCCGATTCAAGCATTCAAAGATTGGCGAAACGCAACCTACTGACCAGAGAGGTGCGCAGCACACTCTTCTGCGGATTAACTCACATATTCAAGAATTCATTTGATTGGTTTTGATTGTTCGTTGACTTGCGGTCACTTTTGAAGCACCAGTCATGGATGACCTCCAGAGTCTGGAGCTCTTTTCGCTCGTTTCGCGAATCACGAGCGAACTACAGAACCACTTGGGTATTAATGACAAGACATTAGCGGAGTTCGTGATTGACCAGCATCTGAAATGCGGCTCGTTTTCGAAATTCAAGGAAACCCTTGACGAGATGGGCGCGGAGTTCCCTCAGAGTTTGATGGAGAGTATTGACCGTCTAGTGCTCACCATGCACCCGAAATACAAGACGAAGAAGACAGACGATGCCGACAAAGCGGAAGGGGGTGATGATATGGACGTCCTCGATGCACTCGAAAAGAAGGCGCGCGTATTCAAAGGTCTAGCTGTTCCGGACAAGGCACCGCAGTGGGATGAGGACGACTACACGGATAGGAAAATTGCAGACGAAGGCGATGCCAAGGCCGATGCAATGGATGATACATTTGCGATGCTTGAAGGGCTAGCAGGAAAGGCTCGAGAGGAGAAGGGTCGCACAACAGGGGAGGACCGGAGTAGCAGGAAACGAAGCAGAAGCCCTGGTTACGATGACTACGATCGTGGACGTCGGCGCAAGGATAAATATCGTTCCAGGTCGAGATCGTATAGCCCCCGTCGCCGTAAGAGGGATGACGACGTCGACGAATTCGGCCGTACGCGAAGCAAGTATTCCAGCCGAGATGAAAACCGCGATGGTCACAGCGAGCGGCGGCGGCGGCATGATCGGAGTCAGGACGACCATTTTCGGAAACCACCCCCAGTTGAGTTGGATGATGCCCCGGTACTGTACAAGGTTTACGATGGACGCGTCACTGGTGTGAAGGATTTCGGAGCCTTCGTGAATCTCTTGGGTGTCAAAGGCAAGGTGGATGGCCTGGTACACGTTTCTGCGATGCAAGAAGGAGCGCGAGTAAATCATCCTTCGGATTTGGTCTCCAGAGGTCAGCCAGTCAAAGTCAAGGTCATCAGTATACAAGGATCTCGCATTGGGCTCTCGATGAAGGAAGTCGACCAAGTGACTGGACTTGATCTTATTCCTCAACGCCGATTGGCGTCTGGTGCCAATATGGAACGCCTCGACGGGGCTTCAGCGAATGAGCGTTATGGCAACTTGAGCTCGGAAGTGCCTGTCATCGAGGATTCTGATGGAAAGCCCATGAAAAACCGAAAGCGCTTAACTTCACCAGAGAGGTGGGAAATTAGACAGTTGATCGCATCTGGTGTTGTATCAGCGGCTGACTACCCCGATCTCGACGAGGAATACCATGCAACACTGACAGGCGAGGGCACATTTGAGGAGGAAGAAGATATTGATATCGAAGTCCGAGATGAAGAGCCGCCCTTTTTGGCTGGTCAAACTAAGATGTCCCTGGAATTATCTCCTATCAGAGTTGTCAAGGCGCCCGATGGCTCTATGAACCGAGCAGCTATGGCGGGTACGAACCTGGCTAAAGAACGAAGAGATCTTCGTCAACAAGAGGCCCAGGATAAGGCTGCGGAGCAAGCTGCAGAAGTTGATCTTAACGCACAATGGCAAGATCCTATGGCTGCGCCAGAAGACCGGAAATTTGCGGCTGATCTTCGAACGGCCCAGCAACCTAAACCCGATGACGCTGTGCCTGAGTGGAAAAGAGTTACAATGGGTAAGAATCAGTCTCTCGGCAAGCGAACATCGATGTCCATTAAGCAACAACGCGAAAGCCTGCCGGTCTACAAGTTCCGGAAGCAACTTCTTGATGCTGTTCGTGACAACCAATTGCTGATTGTTGTTGGAGATACTGGGTCCGGAAAGACCACACAGGTGACACAATACTTAGCTGAGGCTGGCTATGGAAATAATGGCATTATCGGATGTACCCAACCGAGACGTGTGGCCGCAATGTCAGTCGCCAAACGTGTAGCTGAAGAAGTTGGGTGCAAGCTCGGTGCAGAGGTTGGATATACGATTCGTTTTGAAGACTGCACTAGCCCTGAGACACGAATCAAATACATGACTGATGGAATGCTTCAAAGAGAAGTCCTCTTAGACCCAGACTTGAAGAAGTACTCTGTCATCATGCTTGATGAGGCCCACGAGCGGACAATTGCTACTGACGTCCTTTTTGGATTGCTGAAAAAGACAATAAAGCGGAGGCCTGACCTTCGACTTATTGTTACGTCGGCGACGTTAGATGCAGAGAAGTTCTCCGAATATTTCAACGGTTGCCCCATTTTCTCGATTCCTGGACGTACATTCCCAGTCGAGATTATGTATTCAAAGGAGCCCGAGTCTGACTACCTGGATGCGGCTTTAATCACTGTCATGCAGATTCATTTAACGGAGCCTTCTGGTGATATTCTTGTTTTCCTGACGGGACAAGAAGAAATCGATACCTCCTGTGAGATTTTGTACGAGCGAATGAAAGCGTTGGGTCCTTCGGTACCAGAGCTTGTCATCCTTCCTGTCTACTCTGCTCTTCCTAGTGAGATGCAGAGTAGAATTTTTGAACCTGCGCCACCAGGAGGTAGGAAGGTTATTATTGCAACCAATATTGCCGAAACATCCATTACTATTGATAACATCTACTATGTCATTGACCCTGGCTTCGTGAAGCAAAATGCTTACGATCCGAAACTTGGTATGGACTCCTTGGTGGTCACTCCTATCTCGCAAGCGCAGGCCAAACAACGAGCCGGTCGTGCTGGAAGAACAGGCCCAGGAAAATGTTTCCGTTTGTATACCGAAGCAGCCTACCAATCGGAAATGTTGCCAACCACGATTCCCGAGATCCAGCGTCAAAATCTCTCACATACTATTCTCATGCTTAAAGCTATGGGTATTAATGATTTGCTCCATTTCGACTTCATGGACCCTCCTCCGACAAACACCATGCTTACTGCGCTAGAGGAGCTTTATGCTTTGTCTGCACTCGATGATGAAGGCCTTTTGACTCGTTTGGGTAGGAAGATGGCAGACTTCCCCATGGAACCAGCACTTGCCAAGGTCCTCATTGCGTCAGTCGACATGGGATGTTCTGAGGAAATTCTTAGCATCGTTGCTATGCTCTCTATCCAGTCGGTCTTTTATAGACCTAAAGAAAAGCAGCAGCAGGCAGATCAAAAGAAAGCCAAGTTCCACGATCCACAAGGCGACCACTTGACCCTACTCAATGTGTACAACGGCTGGAAAAATTCAAAGTTCAACAATGCTTGGTGTTTCGAGAACTTCATCCAGGCGCGTCAGATCCGCCGTGCTCAAGATGTGCGCCAGCAGCTTCTTGGCATCATGGACCGGTACCATCACCGCATCGTCTCATGCGGACGGAACACTACTAAAGTACGTCAAGCACTATGCACCGGGTTCTTCAGAAATGCAGCACGCAAGGACCCCCAGGAAGGATACAAAACACTTGTTGAGGGTACACCCGTCTATATGCACCCCAGTTCTGCGTTGTTTGGCAAGCCGGCTGAACATGTCATTTATCACACATTGGTCCTCACGACGAAGGAATACATGCATTGCACTACAGCTATTGAGCCCAAATGGCTGGTAGAGGCAGCTCCAACTTTCTTCAAGGTCGCTCCTACTGACCGCTTGTCGAAGCGTAAGAAGGCTGAGCGTATCCAACCCTTACACAATCGCTTTGCGGGCGAGGATGATTGGCGTCTATCTGCACAGAGACGTCAAGGTAGAGGAGGTGGTGGAGGAACTTGGGGTTAAACCTTGTACAACTTCTAATCTCAATATGTCATGCCCCCTTTGGCTGGGTAACTGCAATACGTGCCCTTTTACAGTAATACCCCGATTGAAGTGTTTTTTCTTGTTGATCGCTCTCCTTAGTGCGCTTTAGATTGAGAGCATGCTAGGGAGCTCATCAGTTGTATTCAGAGAGTATAACGTACGATATAGACGTGTTCAAGGAATGTCACTGTCCTAACAGTATCTTTTAGCAATCCTATAGTAGGAAGTGATTGTAGTTTAAGTATGCAAAGTATACGAATTTCCGAGGTCATCAAGAACGCACGAAGGCCCAACATGAACCCAAAACCAGGTCCAACCTATCAAGGAATCAAGTTATCGAAGAAGAAAACCCGAGGAGAGAACCATCTCCCGGCCTAAATGATGACGAAGTGGACGATGATAGTTTTGTTGTACAGAATTGTGAGCCCGTGGAGTACAATGACAGCGATGATGGGTATAACTCGAATTTATAAAATATAGGATATAAAAGACACAGAATAGAAGACCCATCCTTCACCCGTCATTGCCTGCACCATGTTGTTCCCAATCCCGCAGTCTAGAAGAAAGTTCCATCTCGAACCGTTCAATCGGAAAAGGTCCCTCCAGGCTGTGTTCAGAAGAAGGCTCCCCGCGGCCCTCGAATTTGCAAGCACGCTCTGCCGGAAGTGCCGGCGCAGATGGTCTGAAACGCGATTGGGGTCGTTGGCATTTTCACATACAAGAAACCCGTTTTGAATAGAGTCAATAGACCCAGCAAAATGGTTCTCCGAGTTTGTATTAGTGATCTATCGACTGAAATTGTTTTCAATCCCAAGCGAGAATATATGGGCCGCTTCCCAGGCTTTCCATTTACCTACCTAGATGAGCGCGACGGTTACGGACTCTAGAGAGAAAACACTTCAATCTTTAAGCCGTACATCCTCCGTAAGTTGATTTCGCGGCGACATATATGTACTTGTGCTCCCAAATTCTCCATTCTGGTTCGTTGTTGAGCTGTATGGTATTGTAGTTCAATAAACTTTGAACCTTGTGATATTACAGGACTAGGTAGTAACGTAGTAACTTGTACTATTAGACTCATTTGTGAACATCCTCATCATTAGAGGAGATACTGATGCCCGGGGGTTTTATTTTTTATTTATTTTTTCCCCCTAGACCAAAATAAGCCAATGGCTAGTTAGCTTAAGTTATATATACATACTCTTCACAAGATCTTTTTCCGAGACGCCGATTTTCAGAGGTCTCGTTATAATCCTTCCGGCGACTAGACGGCTTTAGCTCATGCTTAATTACTCGACACTAGACACATATACCTATTTTGCTTTGCTGAAAGTGCTTCTTCATACAAGTAATCCTATTCGCTATATTAGCTTGCTTGGCTAATCGCCTCCACTTGCATTTAAGCATGGCAATATCTGAGCTAGTGAATAATTAGCTAAGTACTTGTAAATATTCTACTCTATCTGACTTACTCCGATTCATAGGAAGAAGAGTGTGTGGATGCAGGACATGAATTCCAGGCCCAGACGGCATTGAAGTCTTGCCATGATCTCCATTCTTTGTTAAAGATCGATAAAAGTCTACTAAACAAGTTAATATTCAAATTCGACTAGCCAAGAGCGAGTTATGTAGTAAACTTACTAGCAACCCAGTCCTTTTCAGCCTGACTTGTGCCACCGTGTGTGGCCTTGCCCAGAATGATTTCTTTGTGGTTCTTCAGGCGCTTCGGTAAGTTGTTTGTGTTTGATCATTGTTTCCCTGGTCTAGATTAGAAGATGACTAGCTGTAGATTCAAGATTTGGAAGATCTTATATTGCTTTTTGTGAAATTCGGGATCCTGCAGAATACCTCGCCCCAGTGGATTTAACACTTTGTTATGGGATACACCGTACAAACGGCCTATCACTTAGGTTAATACAGCCTATGCACGTTAGCCGGGGGCATTTCTACTTTCTTCTAATTATCATAAAATTACAACCATCAGGAGCATATGCATCGTCATCACCGGGGACTAGGGTTTGGCTAGTCGGTATGACAATCTCCCTGGTTCTTGATTTGATGGTAAATGTACAATGACCACGACGATATTGAGCATGTCGACAAGATTGCCTTGAGTAATTGAGCCATTTTGACCTGCATAACTTGTCTAGATGATTAAACTGCTTGAATTGACTGGCCTACCCATATGGATTAAATCGTTTAATTTACCCAAGTTGAATTGCTCGCCTGGCCTACGTAGGTTACTTGATAATAGGAAAAAATTTAATTAGTTATAATTAACTAAGTAACAAGCTACACTAAGTTTTACTAAGCGTAGAAATCAAGCCACCAAGCGAAACGAGGGATCACGGCTTGTAGATTTGGTGTACGGAGTAGAACAGGCATTTTAACAAAAACTTGCTGGGGCTGCATGGAAAAGTTTCTTCGCTCCTTCCGTGACTGGGTCGCCGGCAGCCAATCAGGTACCGCAAAATTTTGACGGGAAGCTTTACATAACTTCAATCTCATCTCTGCGTTTCAAGTCTCCAAATTCAATTAGGAGATCATCCACACGCAAAATGTCTCCTCATGATGATCAGCTTCACAGAAATAAGAGGAGAAAGGTGGATTCTGTGCAGGAAAATGACGCTTCTACGGATATAACGTCTCACGGGCAACTACGCAATCTTTTAACGTTCCAACAGAATGTCAATGAGGTCAAACAAGGTCAGTACGCTATTACTCTTTTTGTATGTTCTGTGTAGAACCATACTCACATAGTAACACCAGGCATTAAGAAATTCAAAGAATTTCTTCTCGCAACTGGGCAGACTGAGAACGAGGGCGAGAAAGCCAAGAAATTCCGTATCCTCAAAGCCTATTGCGATTCGCAAATATCGCATGAAGAAGAGCCTTCTTGCTTTCCAGATATAATCCAAACTTGGAATTTTGCGGATAGTAACAATAATGAGTCGTTGCTGACTGTGGTTCCGTCGGTGTTGGCTCTTTTTATTAAGACTGTATCTGCTAACTTGGATTTCCGGGAGTTTGGATTAGCTCTATGCAAGTTTCTGTTGAGAAAGGAGCAACTAAGGTTTTTCAACCGCGGCTTGACAGCAACGAAATCTAAGGAGCATCTAATATCGCCCTGTCTTCGTCTACTTACTGAAATTGTCAGCTTCGATGGAGGTGCTGTTGCACGGCATGTCTACGCCGTGCGGTATATTACTTTCAAACGCATAGAAGTATTTCTAACTCCGAACAAATCTCAATTAGAGGAGGCTTCAGATGACAGTCAAAAGTCGACTCTTCGACGGAATGCTCAACGATATGTTCTGGCAAACTTGAGATTCCAGCATGCTAGTGCGAAGAGCGACATTATCGAACAGCACAAGGTCATCAGAGCATTCTTGGAGTATGTAAGAAAAGACCCCCGAGATACTGTTTTGGATATCATCAGGGCCATCGAGAGGGATATTGTGCAAGATTCTTCCCTTTCCAGGAATGCGAAGACGAAGTTTTTCAACCGAGGGAACTTGGAGAAACTTGTGACGCTCTACGGCTACGACAAAGATTCTGAGGAGCCGAATCCCACTGGCGTATCTATCGCCAGTGAGATCCATAAGATTCTGATGAATGTCTGCACCAACTCTAGTCATGGCGTCTTACTGTCAGAGACGAGCTGGTACCCAAACGGGAGTGACCCGGAGTCCTTGCCAGGCGAGGAAGACACATCGATCGACTTGGGGCTTGATTCTGCAGTATATGTCGACAAATATCGAGAGTCTGTGCCTGTTCGTAACGGGATATTATCTTACCTCGCTCAGACTCTTCGTCCAGACGCAGACAGCCTGCAGATCGAGCTTCTGGTAGCCATCTTCAAAGAAGCACCGGAGCTCGTTGCCGATTTCTTCACAAAGAAAACCATGTTTGTTTCAGATCCGAAACCTACATCATCATGGATGGCAGAGTCCGCGCTTCTGTTTTCCACGGTCAGCTTGCCTGTTCCAACGAACTTTGGTTGGAAGGATAAACTGCCTTCTATGCCGCCTCCCGTATCGGTAGTGATCGAGAACGTCCTGCCTCGTCCGCTTAGCCAAAAGACCCTAACCCGCTGCCTGAATTTAAACGCAGAGATAATTACTTTGTTTGCTGTTCGGATTTTGACAATCTCGTTCAATAAGCTGCGAAAGGTTCTTCGTATTTTTAATTCAGATCATGGTGTCAGCCAATCATTTTGGGCTCAGGCCAAAGGTAAATTAATCGCGGAGTTCTGTCGTCGATGTCCCTCAATGAAAGACGTTGTTTCATTGTACAAGAAAACTGCCAAGGAGGATCTGCAGCAGCAAGAAGCTGTGGCCGAGCTGCTTGCCTGTTTCTATGAAATTGTGCCTGATGTGGCATTTGAAGAAGCTTTCGATGTTTCTCTTGTTTTGGTTGATATCTTGAAACGTTTGGATGAGTCAAGTCCTAATGAGGAAGACTCGGAATCATTGCTTGCGCAATTGGGTAGCATCCTTAAGATCGCACAGCAATCCGCATCGATGCGTTGGTGGCAACAACCTGGTAAGTACGTTGTAATATTTGCCCTCGACGTGTTGCTAATATGGCTATAGGGTCTATGCAATTCTCTGCATTCACCTCGATTCTTAAGGTTGTAGTGGGGGCATCATCTCGTGATTCTCTCAAAGATATTGAGGTCCTGCTGAAGACTGTGCTTACGGAGAACTCTGTCTTGCAAGACTCAGGCTCCTATCTGTCACTCGTATCCAGCTTTGAGACTTCCGGCTCTGGAAGTCTGCACCATCAGTTATCCTTTTTTGATAACTGCGTTTGTCGGGTAGCGAAAAAACCTGTTCACTACCAAGACTTGCTTGGGTCGCTATGTGAGGCAGTATCAAAACCAGTCAGCCCTATCGTAGCTGCTATTACTGAACAATGGCCGTTTGTTGTTAAGTCCGGAGGTGATGCAGAAAGCGCCGTTGGTGCATGGATTGCTAAAATTCTTGGGAAGCTGAAAGGCTCCGGGGAAGACTCAAAAGCGTTAAAGGCTGCCCGAGATACTTTGGTAGCAGCCACTGAGAGTAAGCGCACCAAGTCGACTCTGAAAAAGGCATTAAAAGATACCGAAGAGGGGCCAAGTCAGGATAGCAACAGACGAGAGTCTAGCACAACACAACCGACAACCTCACGTTCAAGCAATGAGAGGTCAATCGTGGACTTGGAGGAGATATTCGGTACATTACCCACGGAAGGCACAACTCACAATGCACTGCATAGATGGGAGAAGGAGGACATCGAGATCTCCGTTGAGCAAGGCCGGGTGGCAGATCTAATGCTCTGCCTATGCTCTGAATACGAAGAAGTCAGAAGACAGGCATTCGCTAACATAACTCGATTTATGTCCAAGATTCGAGTAAGTTGATACTTTTCCTATGATGGCTAATTGGAGAGATTACATGACTCACAATACCAGGAATCCAAATATGTCGAGTGGAGGTCGGTGTTCCTTCTTACCGGTGAACTCCTGGAGACGGTGAAGCAGATTGGTCTGGAGTCGCCTGTGCCATGGATTGTGGGAGAGTGTGCTTCCAACTGTCTCGCAGTTCTCGTCAATCCAATGCACAAGCTATATGGAAAAGTCAACAAGTTCCTCCAGAAGGCACCTTCTTGGGAACCAGAGAAGATTCCATCGTATTGGATTGACAAGATCCTGTTGCACGAACCCGAATTGGATGATGGTTACTTCGAGGAGACCAACTGGCTATTGGATCTACTCATCAAAGGCCTTCGCACAGAGACTGTAAGCTACCATGTCGTATACCATGCGAAACATCATTAACGAGCTTATAGGATATGGGGATCTACCGCCGCGCGAATGTGTTTGAACGAGCACTTTCTTTCTATGAATCACCCGGACCTAGCCTTCCATCCAAGCGAAAGATTTTACACCTACTGTATCGCTCCACCCAGGTCCAAGGTAGCACAACTTTGATTACTCGGGCTGGTATTGTCAGCTGGATCCAGAGCCAAATTCCAGCATTGAGTGGTAAGGAGGTGCCAACTTTTACGGCCATGGCATTCTCTTTGTATGAATCCTCGGAACAGGATCGGGTCATGAAATGGAGTGGAGGATCTGTGGCACAGGTTGTTGAAAACATTGCTGTATAGATGCTTAATAATTTAGGGAGGATGTAAATCCTTTTCTTTTATAGACATAATGCTAGATATTGTTTCAATTTATTTTCCTTTTTCTTTCTAAATCGTTTTTCTACTAGTTACCATTGTATAAATACTTATAGTGTGTCGATTTTGCACTATGATAATTATGTATTTCTAGAACATTGTTAAACCAATGAACATTTTGTTACCAAAATATATAAGAGAATGAGTCCTCACCAATGGAGCGCTAATAATACCTGGGAATAGTAGCGAATAATATCTGCCTTTTGTCTCATACTGATAGACCTTAGAATAAAAACTGTGACTTTTGTGTATAAAAGAATGAGTGCATAGAATAATTAGAATGCTTCTATTTGACTTGATGATGCTGGTTGTTGGTGTTGTTGTTTGTCGGGGTACAAAGCGACTTTCCCCATTCGGAAGTCGAGTGCAGGAGCCTGAGGCCGACGGTCGAAACAAACGTTTTGCGGCCACAAGTTCAGATCGGGCGCTCTCCGTTGAAACCATTCACCACAACAACCCCCCATCATTTACCTACTACCTACTAACCATCGGCTGTGTCGCCTTTTATTTCCCACCTTCCACTCGGCTTCTGCAACGATAGTTAACTACATTCTTAACTGCGAGATAAAGTCTTTTGATCTGACAACGGAATCCCCTGTGCCCCTCATCGAGTCCCCGAGTTGACTGACCGATTGAAACGCCGCCAATCTTGCCACTAGCAAGTGGCTTTGCTTCACTGCACCTCTCTACACCGCACCCTCCATTACACAAGGACCGGTACCCCAGACTACACACACACACACACACACACACATACACACGCTCTCTCCCTTCTGATCTTACGTTCCCTGCGACTGCTCCAGCTCCCGCCTCTGATCCTTGCGAACCAATGAGAACGTTCTAACGGTCTGCCGATAACATCACACACTCCAGCCATCCTCATGGCGCGACGTTACCAGATTGATGAGCTGCTATGGCTACGCTCGTCGCCCCTGGTCGTTAAGCCTGCAAACTTACCTCCGGTAGAAGAATGGATGGGGTAGGGGATTCTTGTGGTTGCACTTATGATTCGGAGGCTGACTTGGCCGATGTTGAACTAGCCCGATACCCGACCCAACGACACAGAGAAAAACAACCGGCCCTCGCGATTCTAATAATCCAAATGAGACGACACCTCGACGGCCGAGCATCTTTGAGACTCGTCATGTCTCCCGCAATTCGAATTCAGGTAAATATAAGAGCATTGTCTTATGGCTGTCCTCTATTGGTGCCGAGACGGACTGTTCTAAAGAACTCATCGCTAACTGAGGACATTTCTAATTCCTTGTAGAGGATATTATTCTTGGGCCACCAAAAACTGCGTTCGCGTCCGCATCTCGCATACCGGGGAAGGGCTCGATAGATGCTACTGAACGGCCATCCAGGCAACCTGATTCGGACGACATCAAGAATGACCGCTTAAATTTCCGCGGCAAGTTCTTCAAGGATAGGGAAGCTGCTGATAGTAATTTTGATCGACGTGACGGAAAGTCGGACCCTTTCATTCCTCGTCGTGGAGACAGAGATGACTGGAACGCCGGTCGTCCCCGTCGCACCTTCGGCCAGGATGAACAAGACAGAAAACCAAGACGTAACGGGGACTTTGATCGATGGGAATCCCGTGATTTCAATCGTGAACGCGACCAACAGACTCCGAATCATGAACGGGGAGGGAAAGATAAGGATAGTCGATTCTTTCCTCGGAGGGACGGCCAGCCGGGGCGTGCCCGACATGAAGGAAGCTGGTTCCGTGATGACGGTAATCAGGATGGCCCCGATGCTGAGGAAGAAAAGACCCCGATACGGAGCCGAGATTGGCGTCGAGACCGGCACGGTGCTGACCGGGATTGGACTCGAGGTGCCAAATTTGAACAGGATCCTGAGTGGTTGGATTCTAATGAAAAGGAAGAGCCCCGGAGGGTGCACACTCAGGAAGATTTCGAACGTTGGAAAGAAAGGATGAAGGCGGGGTCTTCTCAGGCTCCTGTAGAGGAGACGAAAGAGCCACCCATGGAATCGACTCCGGCCCCTGCTCAGAAGCCCGAGCCTAGACCAACGGACGGCGAAATCTTCAGCAGCAGCGGCACACCGTTCCAATCAGATACAGCAATGGAACGCTTTTTCGGACTTCTGGGTGACTCCAAATCTCCTCAGGAAATCGCTACCTCGTCACCTCTAGAGGCCCCTTTAGTCAGTCAGGCTACCCCCAAGAAGGAAAATATTCCTGGGAAGCCTTTCAAATCTTCTCGTTTTGCTGGGTTGTTTAGCCCGCCCCCCGGCAGTCCGGCAAAAGAGACTGATTCGCAGCTGGGGAATAAGTCTCCTACTGTCCAGCCGTCTACTACTGATGCTGACCAGGAAGGGTTTCAGCGTATTCTACAGATGCTGGGAGGGAGCAAGTCGCGCAATGCTACTCCTCACAACGACGCCGCGCAAGCCAATCGGCCCCCGTCTCTTCCCCAAGCAGAATCTGTCCAAAGCGCTATTTCATCCCCTTCCCACGAGCAAATCAAGCGTCCAGAACCTATGCTCATGCAGGAGAGCTCTATGCGGAGTGCTGGCCCTGCTATGGATACCCAAGCCCGAGAAAGGGAACATTTACTTCGCCTAATGCAGCAAGTCCGTGTCACTCCAGTCACAAATCCGGCTCAAGGCAACCATGGTCAACCCCAAAGCGCCGGCGCCGCTCCTGGTATGATGAACATGCCAGATATGCTCCCGCCTCCTCCAGGGCTTGCTTCTGCACCAAAGGCTCCTAACTTTATCGATGATCCGGCGATAGCTAACATGCAGAGAGCGGAGCCTGATCAGCTTCGGCGACGACCTGTGAATGGGCCTCCAATGGGTTACTTTGAGGATATGCCGTTCCCTCAAGGCAGCCAAGTTCCCATCACCCCCGGTGGAAGCCGGGCTCCTCAAGGTCAAGGTATACCTGGCATGGGCGTGCAGAGACCGCCAGGTTTCGACCACTTGCCGCCTCCTGGATGGGCCGGCCACCAGCTTCCTCCACAGCAGGGCGGTGGTCCCGGCCCTCTCGCTCCTCCGCCGGGTATTCCTACTCCAACACGGGGCGTCAACCCTAATTTTATGTCTAATATGATGCCAATGCATGGTAATGTTCCACCGCTCGGTGAGCGCCAACCATTCCCACGTGGTGCGGGTGGCAATGGATCAGCGGGATTCCCGCCTCCCCCGGGTATGATGCCTCCCCCGGGTTACATGAACGGCCCTCCCCCGTCTGGCTTCCCGCCCATGCCGCCCAATGCCGAAGCTCTGATGGGTCTTGGCCATGGTGGCCAGGGTCCATTCGACGGTAACCCCGGTCCACAGGGGCCTCCACACTCCTCTCGGCACTTATTGGATATGTTTGGACAAGTCGGCGCTGGAGATGCCCGGGGCGGCATGGTAGGTCCGGGCCAGTTCAGATAAGCAGGCATGGATTTAGCCGCGCTCCTTGATGCAAAATTCGCGTGGCATATGGCGGGATTATTGCTGGGCTCATCAGGCCACTTTTTTGCCAAATTTGATATGTATTCCAAGTCTATGTGTTGCTTTCCCTGGTGCCCACCGTCTGTGTGTAGCAAGGTCTGGCTTTGATCTGTTTAAATCTCCTGCCATTTGCCCTGAGAGTGTCGAAAGAGTGTGAATGGGGTGGCTACCGAAGCTCCATTTCTAGGCTGATCGAACTGAAAGTAATAGGCGGATTGAACAATCTCTAGTGAAGTATATGATCTAACAGGATAGATCGTACAAACCCCACTTGCTTAGCAGATGACTGGATACTTGCAATCAATCTATTACTTGAACATAGGTTTCCATCTGTAAAATTCTCGCTCACTGTATACTCATAACTTTGACCCTGTTTGGCCAATGTCCAGGTGATTGGCTGGGAATGCCATATCCTAAGCAGTTCTGACCAGTGAAGGGCACCATCGACAACCTTCCAACTAGTGTTTTATCTTGTTCAGTGAATGGTAGGGCAGGGCACTTCGCGATGCACTTTTGCACATACATCTTTTGCACACGATGCAATTTCCTTCCACAGTGCACATGCATCACTTCAATATTCCGCGATCAGTATTTCACAATACAAAGTAACTCTAGGTTACCATGGCGCCCAATCCAAAGGCAAGTAAATTTCTTTATTCGACCGCGTCTGCTGATCTTTAAACCCCCTTACTCCCTCCTCCCGTTTGGTCACTTTTTACCCCATACCTACAGTTTTCACCACAGCCATACATCCACCATAGCGAACAGGGTAAGTCTTTCATCTATTCATTTGATATAAACTACTAGTGTGCCTAATTTCTAACAAATCAAAAGTCTGAAACCCTACAATAAGCTAGAGACGCAAAGGCGTCAATACCTCAATCTGTAACCGACATCTACACTTTCTGCGTAGTGATGGAGAAAAGGAGTCCATCCAAGGCTCAAGTGGGTCAATAGAAAATGCGAAACGGCTAACAGATATATTCTACCCAGCTTGGCGATATGATGGACGAGGTCGACTTCGAGCTTTGCTTGGACATCGATCAATATGTGAGTAATTCCTCTTCCTCGGTTTCATACTCGATACATATCATACGCAATCCCGGAGCTAGAGAAACCTCTATCTTTGTGAATCGAAATTAACCAAGAAGTAAAATCAGGTAGCCACCTCTCGTCGTGAGTCAAAGCGACTATCCGCTCAGTCTGCCACAGACTCAGTCAAGCACGATAACGTCCGAACTGTGACAACCCCCAATCCCAAAGTTCGCAAGCATGGGGAACTAGAGCCTACCTCTGACATCGACGAAAACATCACCCAAGAGCCGCTTTACTACGCACGACAATGCAAGAGACTCAAGGTTGCAAACCAGGCAAAGTCAGACCTCGAGGATGACCATGATCGCACCTATCTCGACATCGCGATCAAACGCATCACCACTCATCACGATCGTGAAGTGCTCTCAGACGCCGACGACACAGACCTAGAAACTCACAGCTCAACCAATACCTCGACCGCAGCTATCAACGAAGAAACAATGGACCTGGACACCGACACGGACGTCAAAGTCCACGCCAACTCAAGCAGCTACAGCTTAACCATCAGCCCGTCTCACTCCTACATCGCTCGTCCCTCGCATATATTCCATATCTACGAGGACCCAGATGACTCACATCTGGAGAACCACCCCGGTATCATGTCCAGTATTACTACCTACTCTGCCAATGAAGACAAGGAGAATATCCTCGACGATGACTACGAGCAGCAGGAGCAGACCCAGCGAATGGGGTTTAATTCGCAGATGTGGACTCGTCACTCTACTAATCGGTTCTCGCATGTGGTCAGTTCCGGATATCAGGGGGTTGATGGGGGTGCGGATACGGACGAGGCGGATACTGATGTCGAAGAGTTTTTGACTGAGGGTGGAGACGGTAGTATGGAGGTTGAGATGGAGGATGTGAGGGTGTCATTTCATTCGTTGGGTGCTGGAGAGGCTTCATTGCTTCCTCTTGCTTTTCCTCTGCCTTTGAGAATCCCTTCTCCAGCGTTGGTCCAGGGTAATAGGATTGCGGGCCGGCGCCGTTGCTTGGAACCTCGGCCTGTTGTGCACTTTGAGTGATTGTTGATGTGTGAGTTGCTTTGCTTCCTTGAGACTTGTACAAAACCCCCTTTTCTAACCTTTCTTTGCCGTCTCCTTCGTCTTGTCTTTCGCGGATTCTATGTGCTGTACTATTAGTGCTGGTGTTGTGTGGATTGTTTCTTTTCTTCAAATGGCCTGTGTCTCATATTGATTTACCGACGGGGAACATAATCATGTCTGATGGATATCGACTGCCATATTGTATTTACAATGTTGTCTATATCCGCTGCTAATACGTTTATTATGTGATCATTTCACTCATCAATGACTGCTAGTCAACTTGAAGATAGCTTCACAATGGATCAAGTCATAGCCAATGAAGTAAGGCTAAGTGCATTCAAAGCCAATTCAGATAATGTAATATCAAAACGATGGCATCAAAACTTCCAATTCAAGCAGTAAATAGCAGTACCAGAACCAATTGTCGACCAAGATCAGAACTAGTAATAGAAACCAGCTATCAAGAAGCCAAAACCTCAAAAGTATTAGAACGAAAAAAAAAAAAAAATATTGAACGAAAATGATACCAAAGTTCAATCCAAAGCGGAAATCAAAGATTAATCAGCAGAATATGCCACCAGGTCTGCGTTAATGGTTGCGTTAAATGGAATTTCCACCTGTTGGCTCTTCGATGACTGTTCCCCCAAACATCTTGATGAGATTGATGATCGAATCTCGACCATTCAGAACATCATCCCACATAGGACCGGAAATATTGGCCGTTTTTCGAGTTCGCATTTTCAATAGTTACTCATTGATTGAGTCTTTGATGGTGACCTTGACAAATTCCATATTTGTAGACTTGGTGATTCTGTAGTATAGCTATTTAGACTGGCTCATCCCAGGCATCAATTGCCATTGATGTCAGCTTTGCTTGATCGAAGATGAAATCGCCCTCCGGGGGCCCGTTCGAAGTCCGGAGCATGACTTGCGTGAATGGTATGATCAAGGGATCGCCCACAGTTTTGACGACCCCATTCGAGGTACGATAGACTTTGACGGTTTGCTCCAGGGCTTTGGTGTACCGTGTGCGTGCTCTGGTTTGTGGTTGTACACCAGAATATCTCTCGATATGAAGTTTATACGGATTTTTCTCAATAGACGCAATAATAACGACTTTGACGTCGCCTTCTGAGTGTGAGATCCACCAGTCTGCATCCATCCTGAGGTGCGCTAGGCTCTCCGCCCACCCACATTCGAGGACAAGTGTAGGCCATTTGATTGACCTCCCCAGGGGGAGAACCCTTGGACGAAAACAAGAATCCGGTTCCTTTATGTAGCTGCCATCTTTGTGTGCTTTAGAATGAATTCCTTTCAATGCATGAGCAAGATTCATTGATTGGGTTTGGTAGGCAATTTCCAGATCAAAGAAGCCTGAAGAAAGCTCATGTGGGCCACCGGGGAGCTTAACGATCATTCGTCGAGTGCCTGCGTCGTATGTAATTTGGCATTTACAACCAAATACTTTAACACGCCGATCGATCGACTGCTCTACTAGGTCAGGACTAACGTTTGTTACAAGAACATATTGCCCTCCCTTTCCCCGCTGGATTTCTTCTAATAGGCGCTGCCTAATACTAGTTGCACTTGATCCGACGATTTCTGTTGTGCCTCTCGGCAAGTTTCGGGCTGACATTAGGTTATCGTCCTCCTTCAGGTTACCTTGATATGATGGGGCTGTCGCCAAACGGTCGGTGTTCACGAGTGTAGACATTTTGCGAGATGTTTTGCGGCTATGATAGTAATATCAGTGATGTCACTTTTCGTCATAAACCATAGAAAGAAGGATATGGGGGTAGAATCCTAGGAGTATGTAGAACTGGTGGAGTATGTGTATAAGAGAGTGTATGATCCAGTCTGAGTGGAAGAGGATAATGATGATCAGGATAGAGGATAACGGTGATCAGGGAAGAGGATGATCAGGGAAGAGTAAGATGAGAACTAAGGCTAAGGCATATGTGAGATTTGGATACTATCAGACCTCTACCTTTCATATCTCTCTTTCATCTCTTACCCCACCCATACCCTCCCCAAACATCTGCAGCCTTTGGAGGCGTAAATCACCTTCCACCTTACCTTCAACTACCTCATTCATCCTTGTATCATTGATGCTTTTATTGCACTCCTCTATAGTGTAACCACATCCCGGACACACTATCACCCATTCGAGTCGAGCCTTCTACGATATCCTTAGCCTCTCCAGCTTCTCGAACCATCTGACCTCTAGAATTGACTCACAGACCACGGACCAGGATAGGTGCATGGCACGAGGTATCAAAGAGAAGTGCAAGAGGGAAGGGCTATGAGGATAGTGAGTTCTAGAAGTTAAGTGCATCTTGTCTTTCAAACCGCAGGATATTGCCGCGCTTTAGTTACATACATGAAGATAACAACCAGCATTACCAGCCTGAATGTATGAGTTGTATTAAACAGTGTATCACAAAACAATCCTAATGTGGAACCGGAAAGCAATGATTAAAAGCAGCTAATGAAGCAACACAGTATCATCTGAATACAACACGTATGGTGACATGGGAATCTCTAAGACGAATAAAAAAAGGTGGGCACAGAACTGTGAAAAGTTGGCTGGGAAAGGATGGAAAGATAAAAAAAGCGTGTAAATAAGGCGAGACAACGCGGTAGGGGTTTGGAGAGAGAGCCCATGAGCGTTACCAGGAGCATGGCCACTAGACTACTGTGACGAATCTCTTGAATATAATGCCGTAAATCGGCTATAAGCGGGCCCTTTGAGGCCATGCATATGTAGTGTATGCAGCGAAGTAGATGTACACCTATGGCAGCTAAGCTTCCATTTTGGTGGTCGGTATTAATCAACATTCGTCGCGTCGATAGTTCGCCCAAGATCGCTGGTCAACGAGTACACGGACAGATCTGAGAAGCTCTCGTGGGTCGGAGCGGGTAGTTTAGTCTTGTTGATCGGCTGTGTGGCATGCTTTCCAATATGGCTGTCGGGTGGAAGATGGACAGGAGACATCAGATCGCGAGTTTGGCCAGGAAAGAGGCCCTTGTCAAGGTCACTTTGCCACAGCCTGCGTGACGCATCAAATGCCTTGTTGACTAGTCCTCGTCGAAGCTCTTCGTATTCTTCAAACAGTGTGATTAGCTGAGAATCGGGATTCTGCGCCAAGAGTTTGGAAAATATGATCGCATCCTCTACCGCATACGCAGCCGATTCATCGCGCGGTGGCATCTGTATTTGTATTAGTCTTGTTACGAACCCAATGCTGTTGATGACGATGGAACTTACTGCGTGCGCGGCATCACCGAGTAACAGTATCCGATCCGTGTGCCATTTCCCCCGTTGACGAACCTGGTATACAGGGTATAGCATCCAATCCTCGGTGCGATCAATGATCTCGCGGATGTACGGTAGACTTGACATGCCGAATTGCGCCCGGACCAGGTAACGCATTGACATCCTCATGTTCTTCTGTGCCGCCAGGTCCGTTCCCGACATCGCTTGGTATTTCTCAATCAGGTGTTCGCTCACGCGAACGATAGCCGCCACAAAGAGCTTCTCGTGTTTTGGGTCGCAGTAGCTCGTTAGGAGCGAGCTATGCCGGGCGAGGTGTACCGCGGTTTGAGTAAAGGGCATTGTTGCGGTAAAGTTTCGGGCGTCGGCCATGCTTTGTATGAATGAGATACCGGTATACTCGGATCGGTTGCCGGGATCTACGATTTTTGTTCGTGTCGCCGAGTGAACTCCATCGCATCCCAAGACCAAGTCGCCCGTGGCGGTTGAACCATCTTCGAACTGCAATGTGACATTCTCCGCCGTTGTGTTACCTCTGACCAGCTTTTTATCGTAGTGAACCGAGACATTTGGCAGCCTGCGAGCCACTGCCAGCATGGCTTCCGACAAAGCGCTGCGCAATACCCGACGACCCTTATAACCACCATAACCATGTCCGTTCTCATCGGTAAATCGAAGGGGCCCCAAACGGCGACCGGTACGTACGGAAAACAAATCAATGGCGTCCACTTCAATCCCAGCGTGGTCGCCCATCTGGTTCAACTCGGATAAGACCCCTAATTCATCGAGATACCTCTGAGCGACCGGTGTCAAACTGATGGCGCCGCCTGACGTCGTAAGCTCCGGTGCGCCATCATACACCGTGATTTTCAATCCGGGAACGACGGGGGCGAGCTCGTTGGAAAGGGCGATAGCACTGGCGAGACCAGCAATGCCCGCACCGACGACGAGAATATCGCGTGGCATTGTGGGGAACCCCTTGTGCTTTGTTTTTTGCTCGGGGAAACCGACAGGCACACGGCCGTAGGAAAGTGGTAGTAAAAGAGGGTCAGAGCGAGGATAAATCTGTTGGAGAGGTCACACAGGGGCAGATATTTGCCCTGCAGTTCGATTCATGATGTTTCGTAGTATTGCACATCGTTGCACTGGTCAATGGTTTAGTGTCAGTTTAATTTAATTTTTTTTTTCTCTCTTTAATTTTTTATTTTTTTTTTTCTTGCCCGTTCCATCTTTCCCCATTCCAGATTGGGATGTTCTCCGCGCCCGGCCGAAAGTTCTGTTAATTCGGACGCTCGGTTAAACGATGCTGGCAAGCAGAGCCAATCAAAAGCTCAGACTGCCACCCCTCAAGTGTCATATCCAACCTGAAGAATTTGGCGTCCCATGGATCGCCCGAAATCCTCTCTGATTGGCAGCCCCCGGCATAAGCTTATAGCGCCCGGGGGGGCAAAAATAGATGGGTCTAGACATGCAATTTCCTTTCTTCACGGAACCAACCGCTGATTTTGATCTATATCCCACCTGTTAAGCATCATGTGGTCTTAGTATTGGCAGGAGGCATCCGGAGAGCGAAGCATCGGGAACTGTACCCGTTTGAATTAGGCAGTATTCATCATCATTCAGGATCAATAACATTAATACACTACATGATATGTACAGAAAGTAAAGTCACACTTGCCGAGGCACGAGTGAGTAAATAGAAAATGATTCCCCTGTGGAATTGGAAACTCTCAACAGCGAAGTTTTAGTCGTCATTCAGGGTGTATTTCCATATTCCATTCGGTAGCAGCGCTTGCCGCAATGTCTCCAGTTTCTTTTTCAACATGACTGTCTCCGCCTCCAGCTCCCCAATATAACTAACAGCATCGGTCAGAACTGCCATCTTCTTAGAAGCGTGCTTCCTTTGACAGTAGAAGCGGGGCCTGCCACTTCCAACCCCTCGCGTGTAATAGCCTTGCAGAGACGACTCAAGTGCGGCAAAATTCTTACTGAGGTTCTCCCGGTAGCGTTTCTCAATTCGGTTATGTGCTGAGCGCCGGGATAAGGGATGCGCTGGACCTCCGTGAGGAGTAGAACTGAGCGAGCCAGCTGGGGAAGATGGGGGCGGCGATAACGAGGCCACGGTTGAGCTCGAGGCTGAGCAATGAGATTGCGGGGGCGAGGTGCGGGTTCTAGAAGAGAGTTTCGACGTGTTTTGTATTGAATCTTGCTTAAGTGGCGGTAGCACGGACACGTCCTCAAAATGGTTGGGCGCCGCGAATGAATGTTTCGGAGATGCCCAATTTTCGTACGCTTCCCACGGGAGAAGGTCTGCAGAAGATGGAGACCATTGTGACAAGTAGCAGGGAGAATCGAGAATATCTTGAGAACTCGGCTGCATAATCATTAGATCATGGGCTGGCTAGGTGACGAGGCGTCTTTCCCCACAGGGTACTTACTCGTCGATGAGGGTTGGCGGGCAGTGGCTCAATAATCGGTTCAAACGCAGACATCGGCGCCACACCGACATCTACGCCAATTAAATTATCCCATGGATAGGGAAGATCTTGGGACTGGAGTTTCCACGGATGTGCAGAAGTTGCGGGCATTTTGCGTTGGCTGGACCGGCGGATAGTTGAGGGTACCGAACCATAAGCAGAGGGTTCAACAGCTTTAAATAAACCCGAGTCATTTCGGAATGGACGCCACGGGTATCCAGGATGCAAAGGATTGTGCCATATGAATTAGACTGGTCAATACCAGGATTGATCTCCGACATTAGGGACTTTTTATTTTCGTGCGATCCTTGTAGAAAATGACCTCATGCGACGCTGTCTGGACCACGAAACTTTGCGCTCGGCTCCGACTCGGCGTTAGCAGGGTTTCTGTGCCTAAGCCTCTTTTCGTCCCCGTTAGCCCTAAGTCACAATTTAATTCGTGGCATTGAAGCCTCGTACAAGATTGATTGCTGAGTAGTTGATACTTGTTTCAGTAAAGAGAATGACAGGTTGTTTTGCGGTGTCGTTATGCAAACCTCTAATTCTCCGATATATTTTCCTACTTGGCCATTACTGTAACCATGTGCTGGTTACCCTAGCGGAGCTATTATTATGCTTCGAAAGTAGGTAGGACAAATGAGCGACATGATAATAATATGTAATAAGGGAATAGATAAAAAAGTACGCTTTTCTGTGGGGGACTAGTAGTGAAACGCTGCATTGCAACCATCCACTATATCCATTAGTGCTGTCGCTGATAAGGGTGGCAAGATGACCCTTGTTGAAGATTCTTTTCTAGTGCGAGCGATTGTATATTCTAGATTGATGGCCAGATCAACGGGCGATCATCTTTGCAGCGGAAAAACATTATCATCTAGGCTAGCCCATTCATTGGCTGCAGATCGCCCAGTTTGCTGGTCTGTG
The DNA here is from genome assembly GCA_030556085.1 of Aspergillus tamarii. NCBI lineage: Eukaryota > Fungi > Ascomycota > Eurotiomycetes > Eurotiales > Aspergillaceae > Aspergillus > Aspergillus tamarii. The sequence goes on from JARVTJ010000006.1 coordinate 2,288,134, forward strand.
TTCCTTGACACTTTGTGGAGAACAGACCACGATGTCTGCTGAACACTTTGCATTACTTCTGTCGAATAACTTGGTGATCGTACATCAAATCATGAACCCGTTCAGGGTACCGCAAAGAAGTTTCGAGTAACCGTCTGAGATTATCATGATGTCAACACACATTGGCCGGAAGTGAAAGAGCGACAAGCTATCGATAGGCTCGGAATTGACAATTGACCAAATGCTTGTTTGGGAGGGGCATGATCCTTCGTCCCGTGCATGGCGTCATAAATCATCGCTGTCATTGAAGATCCTAATTATGAGTTGGAAGTGGTCGAAGAAAGGAGAGTCAAAAGAAACTAAGTTTGTCTGTTAGCGGTGTGCTTCGCCCACGTGCGCAGCTCACGAGAAATGAGGGGCTTTTTACTTTTAGGCTACTAAACAACTAAACTCAGCAATACCCTCGCCAGGTTGTTTTTTTAATTTTTTTTTTCTCTCCATTAGCCTTATTTCCAAGGATTCTTCTCACTTAATCCCAATCACACCACGACTGTCGCAATGAACGTCTTCCAAGAACAACGAGGAATGATCTCTCTTTTCGCCTCCGAAGGCAAAAGAGAGGGAGCGATTGTTGCCGTTATCCTTGAGGAACTCAAGTGGGTCCCCTGAACCATAATAATCCCTATGAATCTCGGCTAATTGCCTCTATTTCAGACTCCCCTATCACCTCCATCTGGTTGAAAAACCAGAAGATATTGATGCGAAAAGCCTCCCCGTGCTCAGGAACATCCAGAGCGACGGCGAGTCCGTCGATCTTTCCGGGTTCCACGATGTTGTGTCGTACCTGATTGCGCGCTATGACACAGCACACGAAGTGTCCTATAAGAAGGGCTCCAAGGAGGATGAGGAGGTCAATATATTAGTCGCATCTTTAACTGAGCCCAATGCAGCCCATCCGGAAGAGCACCGCTTCAACCTCGATGCAAAGGATGATGGCATACCCTTCGCCAGAAAGGCTATCAGCCTTTATCTTCACCTTGAGCAGCACCTGCAGAAGTCGCACAGTAACTACCTAGTGGGCAAGAAATGGTGCGCTATTTCTTCATATAATCCCTTTATGTTGAGTCTATATAAAGCTAACCATGTGCAGCACCCTTGCCGATCTCCTCCACCTTCCCTACGTGGCTGCCGCAGGCTCAGCTGGCCTCGACCTTGAGAGGTTCCCGGAGCTGACAATATGGTTCGATCGGGTTTACCAGCGACCGGCAGTGCAGAAAGGCTTCGCTGCTGTTCATATGAAGATCCGGGGATAGAACTGCTCATCTATCACCAACTGACCACGCTATTAGTTGTCAGTTGGCAGAGGCTGAAGTGATGTGTAGTGCACCTTTCGCTCCTTTCCTTTTCTTCATAATTGTAACCACTATGCACGTTTTCTGTATAGAGTAGTGTACGCTATAGATATATACTAGGTTGCTATAGATCAAGGTCAGCGATTTGTACATCCCATCGGCTCTAAGTCTAGACTTCCGTCAACGAAATTGGATTGCTCAGCGAGTTAATGAGCATTCTCTTAACACCCTGCAATATAATTGTACGTTACAGATATACTCGTGTGAGACGCACCTCTACTACCCAAGAGTCTAGAACCACACTGCATGCATGAATGATTGCGGAGCAATGATCCACCTTACAAAAATAGTAAATGTGGGGAGAACGCATGTGACTTCCGTTGCCTCTTATGTTAGCATAAGGTAATCATGATGATGATATCACCGTCAGATTCGCTGACTGAATCTCCCGAGTACTAGTTATGACAGCTTTCGCTTGGCTTCCCTGTGCGGCCAACTGTGATCAGTCAAAGATATTCTGCTGGAGCCGAATACTGGTTGGCTTCGCCATGTGTCCAATCGCCTGATTCTCGCCTCATCGGTCGGGACACCCGTGGTTTCCCGTGCGGTCGTACGAGGTCTTCCGTCCGTCTGATTCACTTTATAGATAAATATAAGCCATAATCAGCTACAATGCTGGATAATACAGCCGCTCCACACTGAATATCAACCTACAACTACATATCCTTCACCATGTGTATCGCATTTTTTTCCACAGCTCATCCCCAATATCGCCTCATCATCTGCAACAACCGAGATGTACGTATTCTACACGCTTCATAGACCATTGCAATATCGAAAATTGACCACATCACAGGAATTCCTTCACCGACCAACCTCCCGAGCAGACTGGTGGCCATCCCCTCATTCCCACGTCCTCAGCGCCCGAGATCTTGTGCGCCCAATCCACCCCACCTGGCTGGGTATCACAAAGCAGGGCCGCATCGCCGTGCTAACAAACTACCATGAAGATACCTGTGCAAAAGCCGTTGGGAAATACAGTCGCGGCGAGGTCGTCAACAGCTGGCTTGCATCGTCGCCGGATAGCGCGCAAACCACCCAAGAGTTTGTGAACCAATGGACCACCAACGGGGAGTTAGCGAATATCGGCGGATTCAATCTTGTGTGTGGAAATGTTATGGAGCCGCTGGCGATTTTGGCCAGCCGAGCGTCGGAGACGGAGCCGATACTCTGGATCGCAGACAAACCGGGCCAAACGGTCGGGCTGAGCAATACGGACTACGATGACCGGTCTTGGCCTAAAGTTGAGAAGGGGGAAGACGCGCTTGTTGATGCGATTGCGGGGCATGTTCAGAATCAGGAAAGCGAGGACGCTTTGATCGATAGACTATTGGGCGTGCTTAGTGCGGATACGCTACCTCGATTGAGCAACTATGCTGGAGTCCAGGAATACATCTCACACCTTCCACAGAGCGTTTTCATTCCACCTATCGGCCATGATAAACAGGCGCGGGATGAAGCAGAACTGCCTGCTAAGCAGGACAAGAGGGAGGAGAGTCCGGTCCTACCGTCTACTCCCGAGGGGACACCCAATCGTGCATATCTAGAAGGCCTGTATGCGACACAGAAGCAGACGGTCATCTTGGTGGGGTTCGATGGGCGTGTCCGGTTCTTTGAACGTACATTGTACGACGATGATGCTCGGCCGGTCTCTACAGAGGCTCGCGACCGGTCGTTTGAGTTCCAGATTGAAAAGTAGACGCTGCACAAGGGGTTTCGGTTTCACGCGGTTCTAGTTCGTCCATGTATATTTAGAGGGCATTGCGGCGTTGGGGAAATGTCTCTCGAATCATAAAGTTTAGCGATAAATCTGATCCAGTCTATTGGTATATCGGTTATTGAATAGTTTTGGGCTCAATTCCCATGCCAATGGCATCATGCTGTCGGTCACGTTGTCTTCATTTCGAGACACAGGAATCCATCGGCATCCCGATACCCCATGACGCGGCGAGCTTAGATTAGAGTCGCATGTTGTGTGGGTTCATTGTGGAGCACTGATTGATATGAATGGGCCATAGTTCATGCCCCATGAGTGATTACTGTCGTTATCAGTGTAGAATCCGTCCAAGATATTAGCATTCTTCCGTTCCCTTATTTGCCTGTATTATAGCACCAGCTTCTGTACTTTCGTCGTACACAGAATTCCTTAATAAGGCAAAGGACCAATGCCTAGCTCGAGCGGTCCAGACAAATAACATGGTTTTGTATGCCCAAAGGGTAAGGCCCAAACGGGGTTCCGGAATGGTTCGGAGGTGCCCGTCCGCAGCTATACTAATGACTATCTTCTACGGAGCCACACCGTTCTTGATCTCCTGTCATGCTGTTTTCCTTTTTCTTGATTTAGTGTGGCAAATTGCGTTGTGATCCCCACTCAGTACTAGTAGTATTAGGTGAACGCGAGCACTTGGGTGATTCACTATCAATAAAACATGACGAATATTAGCTTAGGCATCTTTCAATTCATTCCCTTGTCACACGTCTGCGATTGCCCGAGTACTACATCGGACCATATCGGCCTGTGAGAACAAAGGAAATCCTACTGTCATCAGCCCATTATGGGACGTGGTATAGTATGCGGAGAATTCATGTCTTACCTTGCTTTCCACCCCCAGATAAAATGAGTTATCCTGCTGTCTCCAAGGATCTGTTGTCCAATTTACCACAACATCATCGTACTAGTACCGACATCACCAACACCCACAATTTCTTTGACTTTTTGACTAGATTCACACCATGACCAACACTATATTAGACAGTTACTCTTCAAGACGCAAACCCCGCCGCATTGGCATCTTGACATCAGGAGGAGATGCTCCGGGAATGAATGGAGCGATTCGTGCAGTCGTCCGCACAGCAATCCAGAACGGCTGCGAAGCATGGGCAATCCACGAAGGCTACGAGGGACTCATCCAGGGCGGTGCAATGATGCATCCTCTATATTGGGAAGACGTTCGAGGCTTTCTATCGCGTGGAGGGACACTCATTGGATCCGTTCGCTGTGACCGTTTTCGCGAACGAGAAGGTCGTCTTCAGGCTGCAAGAAATATGGTGCTTTTCGGTATCGACGCTCTAGTCGTCTGTGGTGGAGACGGAAGTTTGACCGGGGCAGACCTCTTTCGATCCGAATGGCCAGAGCTGCTCAATGAGTTGGTCTCAACAGGTGTTTTGACCGTGGCGCAAGTCGCACCCCATCGGAATCTGAATATTGTTGGACTTCTCGGCTCTATCGACAATGACTTTTCCGGCACGGATGCTACCATCGGATGCTATTCTGCGTTAACACGGATCTGCGAGGCAGTCGACGCAGTTTTTGATACGGCTTCCTCTCATCGCCGAGGGTTCGTCGTCGAAGTCATGGGTCGACACTGTGGCTGGCTAGCGTTGATGGCTGCGATCGCAACTGGGGCGGATTGGTTGTTTATCCCGGAGAGGCCTCCGCGCGATGGCTGGGAGGATGATATGTGCTCAATCATTACCAAGGTACTGTTATCCTTACTCTTTTCCCTGCTACACACACTTTGACAGGCCGACGTACTAATAATGCATCGATGCTAGAACCGCAACCGTGGCAAACGTCGCACTATCGTTATTCTGGCAGAAGGAGCCCAGGACAGCAACTTGGATCGCATTTCGTCGTCTGCCGTGAAAGATGTTCTGAGCAAGCGTTTAGGACTCGATACCCGCGTCACTGTTCTGGGTCATATCCAACGAGGCGGATCCCCGTGCGCATACGACCGCTGGCTGTCAACATTACAAGGCATCCACGCCGTCAAAGCGGTGCTGTCTATGACTCCTGACTCGCCCTCTCCGGTGGTGATTATCCAGGAAAATAGAATCAAAACATCATCTCTGGCTGAAACTGTTGCCCTAACAAAGGAGGCTAACGCTAGTATGCATGCCAAAGAATTCGAGAAAGCAGCAACACTTCGGGATCCCGAATTCATGGAATACCATAGCGCGTACCGACACCTGAACACAAGTGATCATCCTAAGATGGTCTTGCCCGAAGATAAGGTATGCTCCTAATATCCTTGATCAAGTACCAATTGAGCCTAATGTAAGTTACAGCGCATGCGGGTTGCTATCATTCACGTTGGCGCCCCAGCTGCAGGCATGAATCCAGCCACACGCGCAGTAGTCGCATATTGTTTAACCAGGGGACACACCCCGATCGCCATCCACAACGGTTTCCCTGGTCTCTGCCGGCACCATAATGATACCCCTGGCTCGGTTCGTGAAATGCATTGGTTGGAATCTGGTGACTGGATCAACGACGGCGGGTCTGACATTGGGACCAATGCGGGACTACCATTAGACGATATGGAAACGACAGCTCAATGCTTTGAGCGGTATAAGTTTGATGCACTTTTCGTGATTGGAGGCTTCGAAGCGTTCACAGCCGTCAGTCAGCTGCGCAAGGCGCGTGAGCAATATCCTGCTTTCCGGATTCCGCTCGTCCTTCTCCCAGCAAGCATGTCAAATAATGTCCCCGGAACGGAGTACTCCCTTGGAAGCGACACCAGTCTTAACACCCTTGTTTACTTTTGCGATGTTGTTCGACAATCTGCGTCCTCGTCTGGGCACAGCGTATTCGTCGTTGAAGCGCAAGGGGCCGAGTACCAGGCGACAGCTGCGGCGCTGGCCGCGGGAGCGATGACTGTGTATACGCCTGATCGAGGTATAACTCTCCAGAGCCTCTCCAATGACATTGAGTACCTCCGCCGACAGTTCTCAAAGGATCACGGTGCCAATCGTTCGGGAAAGCTGATCATCCGCAATGACCAGACATCCACCATATACAGTACAGCCGAGATTGCAAATATTATCAAACACGAGGCCAAGAATCGCTTTGATGCGCAGGGCGTAGTGCCAGGACACTTCCAGCAAGGCGGCAAAGCCTCACCCATCGACCGCATTCGCGCGTTCCGGTTGGCCGTGAAGTGCATGGAACATTTGGAAACATTTGCGGGCAAGTCTCCGGATGAAATCTTGAACGATGAGAATTCAGCCACGGTGATCAGCATCAAACAGTCCCGTATCCTTCTACTGCCGATGGGAGGTCCTACCGGAGTTGAAGCTACCGAGACTGATTGGAAGCGACAGCAACCGAGAACTCAGAACTGGTTGGAGATCCAAGAAGCTGTGGACTCCTTGTCAGGACGCTCGTCTATGTGTGCAATTCCGAACTGAGGGGCATCCACTGTCATTTTTCTATAACGTAATGTTTACGAAGAGACCTGCGATTTCAATTCCGTTAATACACCCATGATGAATCCCAAATTCCATATTTTCTTAACTCGAATGAATTGACATGCTTTCAAAAAAGATTTAGACAACGCACCGCTCAATGCGAATGCAATGCTTAACGTTTTCACCATAAATTATTCTTCCGAAACCATAAAAAGCGCGTCCCAATCCAGCCAAACGCCGATCCAAGAAACAGAAAACCCCTTAAAGCACACAATTTGAGGGACAAACCAACCATAACATCATAACTCATAGTCATCCTATCCTCAGAGCCGCTAAACCCGCTCCTCCCTCAACCTCTTCGAGCTCCTCCTCCTCCGCCGTCCCCTACCCTCCAACTCGCCCTCCCCAACACACCTCGTCCCCACCACCTCCTCTTCTCTCCAAAGAACCCCCAATCCTCCATCCATAGCCCCAATCCCAGCTCCATTCCCCCTCACCCCGGAGGAAGCATTAGAAGAGGAAGACGAAGAAAGTTTACTCCTCCCAACACCATACTTCGCCCTCCTCTCCGTACGTAGAAGCTCCACTCCCCGCACCAGATTCTGATACATCTTATCCCCCGCGGCGCGATTCACCGACGCATACCCAACGACATGACGCAGGTCAGGCTCTGGACGGGCAGACTCCTGCTTGATTTTGGATAATGAGAGTCTGCTGAGTTGGTATTCGAGAGGCTCATGCGTGGCGTAGGGTAGGGTGGTTGTGCTGCGTTGTTGTCGTAGGGGGGTGGTGTTTAGGGCTCGGGTTAGGTTTTTTGTGAAGCTCATTTTGCTCCTTTCTTTTTCCGCCCTCTATTATCACTTGAGTAGAGTTGTAGTTGTAGTTGTAGACGTAGATATGGTTGTATGTATTGTAGTTATTCGATCACCGAATGAATGATTCTTTGATCAGTAACGTATGGTAGATATAGAAGCAGACGTATGTAGATGTAAGTTGTAACTGCTCGAAAGAATAGTTATGTATTAGAACAGAAACACCCAACCCCAACCCCGAAACAACCCATTTTATGAGCCCAAACTCGCTCCCCCAATCCATCACCCATACCCCCCAACCGGCACAGTGACGAAAGTTGACTCTAGGAACGCGATCATCCGGTGTGGCGATCCCGGTCCTGTGACCTGGGATCAGGCCACGGAAACCCTAATTTGGGTGCGGTGTGAGCCAATCAGGGGGCCCGTGACCTAGGCGATCATCGGGTAGATCGTACGTTATGATGCAAAAGCCGTCATTGTTGGGGAGGGGTTTTTGGGGAAGAAAGGAATTTTAAGGAGCTTGTGATCTTTTTCCATTTTTTTGAAAGTGTTTTGTGATGCTGGTCATTTGGTGAGGGTTTTTCTTATCCCTTTGGATTGGTGAGTCTGAATTTTGGGGTTAGGGGAAGGGAGATGGACGGCTTGCGGAATGCTATTTTGCTACAGTATGCTTGATTTGTTCAGACTTTGATTGAGTTTTGGATATGTTTGAGAAAGTTTGATTTCACATTTTATCTTAAGGGGTCTGTAAAGTAGACTTTTTGGCCTACGTAACTGAACATATGGTGAAACTCTAATAGTAAGTTATACTCCGTCAAAAGTCCTGACTCATGGTAAAACTACTACAATGCCAGAATTGAATAAACAACAACTCAGGGAAAAAAGCAGGATCCACGGCTGCACGACAGAAAATGAATTCATCCGTTGGGCCAATTGCAGCCGTCATATTACTGTAGCTTTGCTGGGGTCGGATCGCCTCCTGTGGGTATAGTGATATGGTCGATTTCGGAATTGGTCCTGAACAGACGTGGAATGGGTGGTCTTGATCTCGTTGTACCCCGCTTTGGCTTGCTCAGGGTCTCTTGTCCTGAGAGAAAAGGTAACGGTCCCTTGTCTTCTAATGTGTGAGGTATACTGTAAGGTGGGCTTGGGTTAGCCAGGGGTTGGTTGGGTTGCACTGTGTAGGGCTAGGTAACGGTTTCTTTTGTGCTTTGAGTGAGAGTCATTCTGTGCTTATGGGGGGGTGGGTTGATAGGGGTCAGTACTAACAAAGTAATCGTGGGTTGGAGATACACGTCATTTTATTCTTTTTGTGGGGATTTGCTGCTGAACGAGCGTGTTTCGTGTAGGATAGTGAAACCCAGATAGGCGAAACTGACACTGCTTATATATGTAGTGCTCTCGCGACACCACGGCACCACAACACCATCTATCTCATTACGAGATGGTTTATCACAGAGTCGAGAGCGTACACCCTAATATACATGGCTGACCCGGGCTCCTTGTAGCCCAGCCACCCAAGCGGCGCCCCGTAGCAACGACTTACATACGTGGAATTGACATCCGAGTACGACGTGCGGGGAGCTATGCCGGATCTATCGGAGGATGGGTCGAGATCGGATCAGGGATGGGAAGGGAACAATGGGCCATAGGTGACGATCTTATCTCCAGACTATCCAGGGCTAGCCAGCGCTTTGGACTCGAGCTCTACGTCTTGATGACACAGTTCTATCGACGACGCGGCACGACAAAGATATATGAAACCGGTTAGAAAGACCGTTATGAGGGTCGCAAGCGCCTAGGTAGTTGCCCGGTGAGGCTGCATGCACACTGAACAGGACCGATAGTGGCTGGATATGGCAGGAGCAGTGGTCGTGATCGCAAGCCGTTCAGTAAGAAAGAATGGCTATCCTAGTCGTGGTCAGTGCATTTGACCGGGTTGTGGACCGTTTGTCATTGGACAGCTCGCCTGCGATGCTCGGCCAGTGAAGCCATGCTGATGGGATGCCAGCAGCGTGTCACGTTGATATTGAATCCTTCTGTTTCGCTCGAGTCCTTTGTCCTGCACCCTGCCTAAGCTGGCAGGTCACGCTGCATTGTCAATCCACCACTTACGGAGCCGCGATGGTTGTACAGCATATCGTGAAACATCAGAGATTCTTGCCGACGTGCCCGGACAGAGGACTGAGCTCGAGCTGGTAGCCTTTAATTAGGTGAACTATCAAGGCCAGGCAGTTACTTAACTGGGTACCAGTTACCTTGAATCTAGACTTTCTCTTGTTTTGGCTGTTCACAAGCGAAAGAAAGACCCTCGCAAGCTCAAGGCGAACCACAGAGACGGATCGGTGCAATTTGAAACCCAGTATAAGATGCGTCGTTCCAGGTAGTCACTCCTCAACGGACTATGTGGCCCCTGCTATTTTTATCCAATGGCGGAGGCGGATCTACCGCTGCAAAATCGTTGTATGGCTCATTTGGTCACTAAGGTATGGACTGACTCTATGTATTGGTCTTTTCATTTTTCTTTATAGATTAACGCCTTCCTGTCGTTGGTCTATCTCATCCCTAATAACCTTGGATTAGTGTTGCGTGGCCCGGAGACCCTACCGGTCTATGGAAGACTGAGGCCTAAGGTGATGAGTGTCAGCCTCGCCTATACATCACAGAGATACATAGGCAGCTTCGGATACCTTTGGCTCTGGTACACCTATCGTCACTTCCACCCTTACAACTACTGTGCCTCCTGCCTGAACTATTGGCCCTAGCTTGCCTTCGCTTGGTGCTCTGTCCATGTTATACGAAGGCTATCTTAACCATGTCATCGTGAGTACTTCTCCATAGTCGATTTCTGCCTGTCAAATAAGCTGACACCTCCACGTAGTGCCCGTGCCATATCCAAGAGGCCACCTAAGCTTCGTGCTGCCTGCAATGAATGTCATTCCGCTAAGGTAAGCGGGAGAGTCCAGACATAATTGTATAGAAACACGGGATATAACTCTCATCCTTAGGTCCGCTGCTCAGGAGAAAAAACCGGCTGTCAACGCTGCGCTAATCTTGGCTTGGACTGTATCTTCTCGATCTCGAGGATCGGGAAGGTGCCTGGGAAACGAAGCAAAGCCAACCGTGCCGCAGCAGCAGCCGCTGCCGCTGCTGCCGTTACCGCTTCCCCATCATCCGCATCGCTCACGTCACCCTCACGCCTGGAGACCACAAATGAGACATTTCCATCCTTTCAGCCGTTTTCACACGCTATCAAGGATGAAGGAGTCTCAGGGGTGACTCCTTCGGCACGCCATGTTCCATCCAACTTCGCTGTAGATCCCATAATCACCCCGTTGATGGTGCACGATTATTCGAGCAGCATACCATTTTACCCAGGTGATAACTGTACACCGGACGGTCTCTCCCTCGCAGTCACAGTGCCCACTTCAACACACAATATATCCCGTCCTCTGGGTCCCAATATGGACATCGGCCTCCAAGAACCCGGCAACTTCTGCTGGACCTCCGACCTGGAGCCCCTCAGCGCCAACGGCCTCCCAACACCGGGACTAGAAATGTCAGCGAGCAGAGGCTCCCTGAGTCTCGACCGTCGCCTCAGCCACGACTGGGAGGTAGATACGAACGTCGCCAACGGCAGCTGCAACACCAGCCGATCTTGCGCGACTTCAACCCGGCAGCCGGCAACTCCACCGGAGTACCTGGCCGACGAAGGAATTTATCCGGTCGGCCCTCTGGAAAATATGGGTCCCGAAACGAGCTACACAGTGTACCTACAGCTGCTGCACAACATCGAACAGACGCTCCTCATGGGCCGACAGCGCACAAAGGAGAACCATACGCTGGACGCCGTCCTGGCTGCCAACCAGCAGTATCTGACGACTCTCCTACAGCTGACAGAGAGCCTAGGTTTCGAGCACATGTACGACGGTCACCTGCTATTCACCTTTGCTCTGAGCAAAATCATCACCCTCTTCAGCTTCGGATACCGCGACTACACGCTGCGGTCTGAAGCCCACCAGTCCATGGGCTGTGCGGAGCGTCTGATTCGCTTTGGCGTGTTCGAGATCGACTTCATCGAGCAAAAGGCTATCTGTGAGGGCATTTTCCTCAGGGAGCTGAAGCGCGCGGGGGTGTGTCTGTCCAGGTTGATGGATGCCTTGTGTCGGGAGAAATTCCCCTATGTCCATGGCCGCCATGAACGGTTATGTGAGGAGATGAAGCAGCATTTGGACCAGTTAACAAGTGCATTGGAGGCGAGCGAGGCATGACTTTTCTTCTTATCTTCCCTCCCCCTTTTCTATAATAATCTTCTATATCTATTAATAACGCATTATGCTGAAGGAGATTGGAATTGGTTCTCACAGATAGCTGGTTCAAAAGTCCTAATTCGTATACCCTGGAAGGATGATCTTATATAGGTGGTGTTGAGGATACACGTCACCACTCATGCATTATCGTTGTTGTTTCTTTCCCGATGCTATCTAAATTCAAATTGAGCGCAGTAAGAATATGAGATTGGTCCAGCCCTGTTATATAAAACCCACTTTTTAGTATACATACCAGACAAGGTTTCCTTAGTCTCATTCACGAACAAATTCTCTACCCATCGTAAGCTCACTCAGCGAACTAAATCCTGTGTACTCTCGCCAATCAATTCGACCCAACTGAATGGTTTGGTTTATTCGGCCTCCGAGGACGGAGCCGTGTGCTTGGATTTCCTTGTCGTCCTTGATCGGGATATGATATCGGTCTGAGTTTTGTTAGACAGGGGATAGTATTTGGATCGGGTTATTGTAAGGGGTTGGTTGTAATAATGCGAGGTATATAGAGTGGTCATGGATTAACAGTGAAGGTAAATTATGTGGAGGAGGCATGATCCTACTCCGGAGAAAGAAAGATGTCACGAGACCATTCAGCTGACATTAGATAACTAAGATGAAATCTATTGATCGTGTCCTAATCATATTTGTAAGTGTTCACTCTATCTCAGAAGTTTGAAGATACTTTATTATTCAAGCTCTACAACTTCTAGAGGTAATTAGGTACTGGATTAAGCAGCGAAAGCCACTACTAGGAATAAAGCGAACCACAGATCATATTCACGACATCAATCAACTAATCAACATCACAGATCCTGTCAAAGCGTCCATCGTAATCGCAGCTCGTATATAAATTAAGTATTAACAGACCAGTCAGGACCATAATATCTCAGGGTTGCTGCTAAGGAGACCAGCAACGGCCACGTGGGTATCAAACAGAAAGGAAAACATTCTTTCCAAGACATGTTCCGATTGGACAGAACATGGGTCAGAGTTCAAATGAGCGACTAGTAGTAGATTTTCTCTTCGTAGATAGGTGGAACACCCTTGTCCATGTCCCAGTGAATCTTGTTCTTCTCGTCCAACCATGCATCCTCATCAGTGATGGCGATCACCCGCGAGGTATGCTTGATTTCCTGCTTACTCACGCCGATTTCGTCACGAGGAATCCAAAGGAGAGGAGGCTGGGAGGTGATGGAAGGGTGGAAATATGCGTCGCGTTCAACTTCGGGGGCATAGGTGGTGATAGCCGAGGCGTTGGGGACAAAACGCCGCAGCTGGGTGTAGCCATCGTACTTGTCCGGGCGCAACCACTTGATCAGGAAGTTGACCTTCGGCTCCGGAGCTGGTCCGGTTAAGCCCTTTTCAGCCGAATCAACGTTGGTCACACCGTTGTCAACTCCCTCCTTTTCAGGGCCACTGGCGCCGGCGCCCTCTGAGTGCTCACCGGCAGATGGAGCAAGCTCACCCTTCTCCTGGAGAAGAAGGGCCTCTTCCTCCGATTCCAGATTCTTTGGGATATAGTTGATGAGAGGATCCACCGCCTGGTTCAGAGAAACATGGTAGATGACCATGGCAACAAGAGAAATGATCATGAGGATGAGTGGGCCGAGGGCAATTCGACGAGCACCGGTTGCAATGGCGAAGAGACCGATGAGACAAACATTAAGCAGGTAGCAGCCAACGGTGATGTGCTGCAGGGCGCGTGTATAGGCTTTGCCCTGAGTGTCGATGTCTGCATTGGACACATAGAGCATGTTGTACCGGTAGGCGAAGTAGAAAAGGTACAAACCAATGGTCGCGAACCCGAGAACCAAAGGAGCGATACACGAGTAGGTGATGGCTATCCATAAGCAGGCGCAATTAGCCGCATTCCATATCAGAAACATGAATAGAGTACGTACCAACGACTACCAGGAAGGTGAACGCGGGGTATACCGTTCCCCAACCTAGACCAGAAAGCGTGGACCAACGAGTGAACATCTTACGGGGAGTATTATCCAACAAAGCGCCTAGAACCTTGCCCAGGATTAGACCGGAAATCTGAAGAAGCGCACCAGCGCTGAAGGACAACCCCTGCAGGATGATATAAGAGATGTAGAAGTTGGAAGCTTGTGGGATCTTCTGAGCTAGGAGAGACGCAGCAGATGTAGGATTGTTGATGATATCCGAGACCACACTAGAAGCGGAAGACGCAATAGTGACAACCAAGAATGTTTGGATGACTTGGAACGTGAAGTAGAAGTTCTGAGTAGTCAGCTCGACAGCCGCGGCGGTCGGCGCACCACCAAGCTTGGCCATTACTAGAACAATAATGAGTGACCATTCAGAAATGAAACCCTGGTGAAATTAACTTACATCGCAGTATAATCGGCAACAGAGCCATGAGCACGGACTGCATAATAGTAGGGAGGAGGCCAGTGATGACACCTCGGATCCAGCTTGGAACATCGTTGATAAAGCGAAGAAAAGGGACCTTCTCAGTCAAGAAAGTGATGTTCGAGATGGAACCCACCACAGCTGTGGGAATTGCCCAAAAGACGATGAGCGCGACAACGAAGGCAATAGTTCCGAAATACCGAATAACGCGTTCCCACCACCGAATACGGAGATTAGACCAGATAACCTGAGTGGGCTCCAGGCCGATATAGCGCGGTGCCATGTGAAGAGGAAGATTGTGAGCCACTGTAATCGCACGTTAGACCAACCTTGCGACACCATCACGTCGGATATCAAAACGGAGCATAGCAAACAAACGCACCTGACTGGTAGGCAGACTGAGCATCTGCCTGATGATAGAATTCGACAAAAACCGACGAAACCAACTTTGCGTCACCAGCTCGGTGCTTGGCCTGCAGCTCCTCGATCTCGGGGTTCAGGCGCTCGATTTCGGATCGGGCCCAATTGATCGTGTCAACCTTCTTTCCAATGAGTAATTTGAGCCTGTGTGTGGGCCTCTCGGACGGTTTCACCCAGCGGGCCGCAACTGAGCCCGACTCATCACTGGGTTCTTCGCTGGGGGTCGGGGGGCCTTCTTCAACATAGCCCTGTTTCTTCATGGCCTTGAGGCGTGCCTTGTTCGCGAGAGTTATGAGCTTCGTTTCCGCGGCCTCGAGCTTCATGGCAGCATCATCACGTTCTTTTACTTTCTCGTCCAATTCGGACGTATCGGTAGTAACCCAGACATTCTTCACTTTGTCAGTACCGAACATTTTGCGAATCTTGTCACGGTTGAGATAGTCCTCGGTAACAGCGGTGAATAGCACGGTCCGAGATGAAAGCCGGCTGGCGTAGGCTGGGGAAAGGGCATAGGCGTGGCGCAAATTGATGTAAAAGATAGTTTCACGTGTAACAGTATACATGATAAAACCTTGAAAGAGCAAGCGATATGTAAGACCAAAATGACCATGGGTACGTGGAAAGGTTCACCAAAAACTTACCGAGGTAGAGCCATGCAACAAAGGCATGGGCGAAGTAACGCTCGTACTTGCTTTCTTCGACGTTGGACATGCTTAGAATATTCAATTGCACATTATTCCCACCTCCGGTTGCATTGATGGGAAACAATATAGGGAACGTAATGCACGCGCCCACGAAGCATATCATGGATACCAATTTAAGGAAGCGAATCAGGAGGTAAGCGTCCATCGAATGGTGTTGCAGCACGTATTCATCGGGCAATTTGTACATGTCGATGATCCAACCCCATGGGGTAGTAGAGACGGGAGGTGTACGTTCCCATGATTGCAAGACGCCTAGGTATGTTCGTGGCATATACATCCGGCGCTGGCTGCGACGAAGGATTAAAAAAATCAGAACCATCGCTCCGGCCGACACCAAGGCCGGCACAAGGGTGGTGACGAGTGCCGATGCCGTGGGCGGAGTGTCGGCTGGGTTATCACTGTCCTACATATTGTTAGATGTGCCCAAGTCCAGAGCGGATGAAATCGGTGGTTCAGCAGTCGCAACTCACCCGTCGGACGAGGTGATGGAGGCCCCTCAGGCCAACATCGGAGAACGCCATTGCGGCTGTGTATAGTTTCTTGTTCCAATGCTGCCTTTGTCAAAGCGCCCTAAAATTGATGTTTATTTAGGGGATATGGCAGTCGGGAAGATGCGATAAGAAACTCGCTGCGGGTTTTGGCCGCAATCAAATGAGGGATTATCAAATTGTCAGTATGCGAATCGAGTTGGAATGAGGATTTGGGGGAGGTAAAAGAATAAAAATAAAAAATAAATAAAATAAAAAAATGGAAAATGTCTAGAAGAGATAAGCGAAAGAAAGGAGTGAAGAGAGCAGTGTTTGGACCTCAGCCCAACTGGAGAAAGGGAGATTAGAAAAGAATGATACAAGAGAACCAAGGGAATGGAAGCTTCAGGGAGGGGCTGATATGAATTAATTTTTTTAAAATTTTTATTTTTTTTATTTTTCTTGTTTTCCTTTTCCTTTCCTGGTTACGGTGATCCTTCGTCAGGAAAAGTCAAAGAAGAGAAGGACATGCCAATTGGACTCCCAAGAATGAGAATGGTTCTTCGGGGAGGGAGGAGACACTTACGTAGATGCCCCGAGCTGAAAATGCTTTTGTACCTTTACGTACTGGGATCGTTGGTAAACTAGTGACACAAGTCGTGGGACCAATGCACGCCAGAGCCAGTCAGCACCATAACCTGCGACGAGTGAAACATGGATCGGAGATGCGATCGTGGGAACTTCACTGATCATGAGTAACTGATCAACTCATAGCGCTAATTTAAAATTAAATGATTTTGGACACTAAGAACACTTTGTGGGTTTTACTCATGTTTCTAATTTGCTGGTGCCGCAACAAACTGTTTAGCCATAAAATTTTCCGCTCATGCATTATGGTGGGAGTCAAAAGAAGGGGAGTAAAATAAATAAAAAAAATAGCATCGACTCAATTTGATCTGGGGTGGGGAAGAATAACGTCAATGTATAATAGACAGGTTATACATAGCAGCAATCAAACGATGCAGAAGATGAAATTTGACCAGAATTGGAAATATTGAAATCTCCCATACCAGTTAAGAACAGCTAGACTAAGGTTGTTTGGGTTATGAAAGTGGATGACTTGGCTCAATAGATTCTTTTTAGCGTCAAAGGAAAACTCTCGGTAGTGATTATTCTTGCTTTCCCGGAATGTATACCGTTTCTCAGTCTCTTCAATCTATAATATTGTGGCAACCCCTCCTGACTCAGGTTCCCAGGTACAGTTCATTACCCCAAAGTACATCCATGGGTACCTCAACTACAGGAGGGCCGACCTTACGTACTCATGTACCCGGTACCTAGGAGCAGCTGCTTGTTCCTGTACCTTACCGTACTGGTACCGCTGCCTCTCAGCACAGCCTCGAGGCCGACCCTTGTCCCACGGTATGTACTCCGTATGTTACTGTAAATTAATCCAGTACTACCGTGAAAACATTCTGAAACACACCCATCGGATGGGTCTCGTCTCGCTTCAATCTTTCAATCGTCTTTAACCTATAAACTCTTGGGGATTCTTTTTTCCGAAACGATTCCTAAAGCTACGCTATAAGGACTCAGAACAACTGGTGTAATCTTGTGTAATATAACTCGAAAACTCTATGATGGTGTGGCTAGTGCTGCTATCTATTCGCGTCAAACTTTGCCACTGGTCTAAGCTGCGCAGATCCAATCAAAGCCTGTGCTGATGGGCACCTTCCCGTGTCCTGCACCAGCCACACAATCAAACCCTATCAACCCAACCCAATATGAAGTCATCCTTCCCGACCGAGTATCTCCGTCCTTGGGAATACGACCATCAATACGGAGTACCAATAGCTTAATCTGAAGAATCAACCACTCTTCAAGATGTGAACATCCAACGTAAACAATTGAGCCCAGAGTCTCGCAAACCTTAAAAGCCCTATCACGGCATCATCACCGCTAAAAATTGTTCATCCAAGCCATCCCTAGCGCGAACCACAAACGCCTTATGGGTACAATTTGCTCGCTATCCAGTAACGACAATGAACAGGTCCACACCACGGTCCACGCTACCTCTGATCACTACATGTTCATGGCCTTACCGTGTGACCTATCGTGGCTCCACTGCCTTATCTGGGATTGTTTCTCGGATGGACCGATCTTGGCTCGCTTGATCTGGTACCAGACGGTCAAGCCACACATCCAGCCAGGTATGCCACTTAAGGTTGCGTTTGAAACGTCATCAGCCCCAGCCACACGGCTTCCGTATGGTTTCGTTGTAGGTCGATCATCGTGATATCATCTTGGAACGAAGATCGTGGAAGTAGTTTGGGTATAGACAGTTTTTAGGGTAGGAGTTGGTACACTGCTTTGATTTGTTGAACATCAGTCGTTGCCTTCTATAGAAGGCAAGAGAGTCTGGTAGTAAATTGGTTAGAGTTGGTGGCTGTATTTCATTGCCTAGTTGCTGGGCTCAGTATAGAGTAGGGCTCATGGAATATGCAAGGTGACCTGGTCTATGGAGGAGAGTTGTAGGGGAAGACGAGAATCTGCTGCACACGGGGATAGGTGGGGTGGATACTAGTATGATGTGAATGATGTCTACCGAGATTCGTTATGAGATGAATTGGATAAACTGTATTCCGATTGGTTGAAGATATATATATGTTTCTTCGAATCTAGGCCATTAGGGTAGCTCCCAGAAATGGGACTGTACATTTATCTCTATCGGGAGGCCAGAGCCTCTCTAATGTACCTCTTCAACATCCACGAGTATCTTGAGTAGTGTGATGGTATTTGGTTTCCATACTAAGAGGACGGGCTGGTCACAATAGATGTCTCTGCAGTTACTGCTTCGGCCCTTCGTTACCCGAACCCAGGAAGTTTCTTTCCAGAAAGTATGGTACAGCCTTTAACGAGAGTAAGCATAATATACATAACCCCCCCCCTCCCTTCTCTTCCCCCGCTGTTTCCTCTAGTTCGTACTGTCTCTGGTTGGCATGCTTAAGATGATACACGTCCCATAGTTATTAGGTACAGGGGATTGGGTAGCCGTATTGAGGGAAAGTGATGGCTGGGCACCTGTCCCTGTATCAGTTGAAGTATATACAAGAAGTTTAATCCAAGAATCAGAGGCTTAGATGAGATGGGCGCACGGCTGCCAGCAAACCGTTGAAGTGTTGTCGCGTCCTGAGAGGTGGTCAACAGCGTACATGTACAAGAAGAAAACAGTGACCCGGTTTGGGCGTAGCTCAGGGTTCTTCCTGGACCTCTGGCATAGAGCTGTACAATTCTCTTTCAAATACATCGATCCCCCGGATTGGTGGAGTAAGCATCAGGAGACTGACGAGAATCTCACTGAAAAGGAACTGGAGTTCCGGCCGAAGCTGTTTGTACAATTTCAGCAGCTCGTTCATGGACCAGCTTCTCTCGGGTTCCTGTAGATCGGCTTCATATCCTTCGAGTAGGAGGAGCCACACGAAGGACTCGCATGCGGGAAACCTGTCGAGTTCGTGATATTTCACAGTCGCACGTATATGGTCGAGAAACCGGCCGGTCTTGCTGGGAGAACCCTGGAAATCCCAGAGGGCGGCTGTAATGTATATGAGAGCCGCAGTACGGGTGAGCTCCTGGGTCGGCGCAGTCTTCGTTATAATGTATATGCGTGACTGATGCGGAACATGGGAAGGACGAGGTCCGCTGGATAGCAATGGGAACAAAGGACTGTCCATTTGAAACGCAGAGCGACGCTGGGGAACGGATGACAAATACGCATCGGTACTGTGTTCTAGCATTAATTCTTCTGCTCCTCGAAGGAATGTGACCAGCCATTGCTGGCCGTCTTCAGGAACTGCTGGATGAAGTGGCATCAACATAAATTGCACATAATGCAAGAATGCTTCGGCAACACGATTAGATCCCGACCTGGAACGAAGGATCTGGACAGCCTGGTCTACGTATCCTCTGGCATGCTGCTTGCTGCCAAATCTTTCTTCTTGTATCGCCATCCCCGTCAAAGCCATCGCTAGACTGTCAGTGTCGATCTCCATGTCGCCCTTCATCACCTGTTCAATGCCGTTTGTTGCTCTTCCTAAGTGCTGTTCTACCTCAGGACTCCACTTGAAACCGTATGCCTGTGCCCTCCAACGAGCGCAGTATGCAAGGACAACCGACTGAAACGGCAGGGGATGATTCAGGACCGCCCGGAAGACTTGGTCTTTGATGAGTCTAGGCTCGCCTGACCAGTATGTCAATCTGTTTGTCCAACAGTCCATTAAAATGAAATCCTCTCTCGTGCATGTTACCGGCAAGCTATCGAAAGGATCTTTTCCGGAGGCGTCGAGTAGGGTGACGGGCGAAACAGAGTAGGAAACAGGTACAGGTATTTGGGGTCCG
This sequence comes from Aspergillus tamarii, assembly GCA_030556085.1. Lineage (NCBI taxonomy): Eukaryota > Fungi > Ascomycota > Eurotiomycetes > Eurotiales > Aspergillaceae > Aspergillus > Aspergillus tamarii. The sequence continues at coordinate 2,308,214 of JARVTJ010000006.1, forward strand.
ACTGGCATCTGAAGCGGCCCTGGGTGTCAGTAAAGCATCGATTGAGCTGAACCTCCGATGACCTACTGTGGAGAAGTCTTTAGGGGTTATCTCATCCTCCGATCGCTTATGTTCAATGACTTCATTGTCATCGCCATTTAGTAACAACTTCTTTTGCTGCCAAGAGAGGTAGCGGAGAGGGCGATGAACTCTCTTGTCAGAGTCGCTTCGAGGATGCGCGTGTTTTAGTTGTTTCCGTTTCTCCTGAACATGATGGCGCATAACATGAGCTCGCTTTTCTCGGGAGGACGAGTTCGAATCGACAAAATAGAAAACTTGGTTCTTGGAGGGGTCTTCTGACGCGGGCTGGTGCCTTCGCCTTTTGACCCTCACTAGATGTGGACTGGCATTTTGCGGAGTCGCTGTTGCGAAACCTTGATCAGCTCGTGAAAGAAGGAAAGGAATTAGAAACTTGGATCGAAGCGCCAACCTTGCTGTTCTGTATCGGGAGAGATATCTTGCGGCGCTGAGTTTGGATCGGAATGTGCCAAATTAACCAAAGGGGGAGTGCCCACGGACATTGCGAGCCGCCTAGTGGCAGTGGATTTGGGCAATCTGACTGACGGGACAAAAAGCTAACCCTCCTTAGAGGTGCATACCGGACAAGAGCTTTACCAGAATACCCCCATAAAATGACCCAATTCGTCGGAGGGGTGCATTGCAAAAGTGCAGTCGGGGATGAGAAGGATGATTGACGATCGAGATGCGCCGGAGGAATCAGTCATAGTCATGCTTATCAACGTCTGGCGTAGGATGACCCCGGCATCCCATTACGGTTCTTATTAGGGATGAGAAGTCAGTGGGGTCGGTAATGAGCACAAGGTCTCGTTGGTGCAGCCCCGAAAGTTAGATGTGTAGAGCCCATCTTCCATTGGCCTTGAGAAGCTTGGACCCTCCTATATGAGCACCCTGGTAGTTTCTCATTGGTAGGGGAAAGAAAATACTTCAGGTAGCCGCTGTCGGCCACTGGCTTGGCAAGGATCCGTTTCCTCCTTGGCCAACAGGCATGAAGACCTTTCTCCTGAATCGGCTAGTCTGAGGGTGCTGACTCAACTATTGTCCAAATTGGGAAATGGATGAGGTAAGCACTCCTCTCGAAAAACCACTTTACACGTCGGACTGCAATAAGTATTCTCCGACGCGTTCGCGTTTCCTACGCGTTTCTTGAAAAAGAAAGTTATTATTGCTTCTTCGATCCACACACACTGCCAGGGCAACTTGAATATACCCCCCCCCCCAGTCCTGTCACCCACACCCTTAATTACACAATTGATCAACAAACCATCGTCCTATCACGCAAGAAGGGGTACATTTAGTTAGCTCTCTCCATCCGACTGTATAGCGGCCTTGATCTGGCTGCCCTCCACCATGTCGTCCCTTTTTGACGCCGTCCTTCAATCCGAGCTAGACTCGAACGCCGGCTCTCGCGACCATCGCCTGCACTCAGATCAACTTCCCAGCTCTCGGCCACATCCACCCTCGGAGAGCAATGGACCTATGAGCGATATGCACGCATTCCCTGACGATCAAGTCGTTGAATCAAATTCGACCGTGACCCGCCGCCGAAATCCATATGTGAAGGCTCCTCCCCCCTTGGTCGACGTGGCGGGCGAGAAAGTACAGCAGGCTTTCGAGGAATTGCTGGAGACTTATAGGGAGGAACCTACCTGGTCTGCGCCGCCACCTTCTTCGGAAATTCTCAGCGACAAATACTATATTGCTCAAATCCATGGCATGAACAAGCATTCACTGTCCACACTCTATGTGGATTTCACCCACCTGACATCACTTGACAATCCAATTCTAGCAGACGCCATTGTCAACCAATTCTACCGATTCCATCCATTCCTCACTAAGGCGCTGCACAATCTTATTGCCAAATATGAGCCCGACTTCTATACGCACCATCGCAAAGTTGATAAAGTTAACTCCGATGCCGGCACGTCGATGATGGGGGGCAACTCAAGTGTTAGTATATCCGACAAACATGAGATGGGAGAGTATGTCCAAGAAAGGACACGTCACCAGCAGACAGATAAATTGTTCTCTCTCGCTTTTTATAATTTGCCCCTTGTCTCCCGTTTGCGACAACTCCGAACCTCACAGATCGGAAAATTGCTCTCCATCTCTGGCACTGTGACACGGACGTCTGAGATTCGTCCGGAGTTGTCTCTTGGTACATTTATTTGTGAGAACTGCAAGACGGTGTGCCCCGATGTTGAGCAGACGTTCAAGTATACAGAGCCTTCGGAATGCCCGAACCAGTCTTGCGGAAACCGCTCTGGTTGGCGTCTAGACATTGGCAAGAGCACTTTTGTTGATTGGCAAAAAGTGAAACTACAGGAATCATCACACGAGATCCCTACTGGCAGCATGCCCCGTACTATGGATGTCATACTTCGAGGTGAGATGGTCGATCGTGCCAAGGCTGGCGAACGGTGTATCTTCACCGGCACCTTGATCGTTGTCCCCGACGTCAGCCAACTTGGACTGCCTGGTGTGCGGCCTGAAGCCGTCCGTGATGACTCTGCATTCCGCAGCGGAGATGTTGGTGGCGGAGGGCTCACTGGTCTGAAGGCTCTTGGTGCGAGGGATTTGACCTACCGTCTTGCCTTCCTGGCCTGCATGGTCACCCCAGACACGACTACACCCGGTCAGCAAACCAATCAGCAATTGAATGGGCAGTCTCATAATATTCTTGCTTCTCTCAACCAACTCACAGAGCCTGAAGATAATGAAGACAAGGCCCAGGAGGCTTTTCTTCACACCTTAACACCTTACGAAGTTGAGGATCTAAAAGGACTCGTCCATTCGGATTATATCTATTCTCGGCTTGTGGACTCCATCGCTCCTATGATTTATGGCCACCGTCAGATCAAAAAAGGATTGCTTCTACAACTAATTGGTGGGGTTAGCAAATATACAGCGCAGGAGAACATGCAGCTCCGTGGTGATATCAACGTATGCATTGTTGGTGATCCCTCGACAAGCAAAAGTCAATTCTTAAAGTAGGTGTTCAGGGTCTTATTTTCATGGACGAGGAACTCACTGTGTATCTAGATACATTTGCTCCTTACACCCTCGCGCGGTCTACACAAGTGGAAAGGCCTCGTCAGCTGCTGGTTTGACTGCTTCCGTTGTGAAGGATGCTGAGACCGGTGAATTCACTATTGAAGCCGGTGCTCTGATGCTCGCGGTAGGCGTTTCCCTCTCCCCTTCTCTTTAACACAGCTGACGACTCCTTGATGCATAGAATGGTGGTGGCATTTGTGCTATTGATGAATTCGACAAAATGGACGTCAGCGACCAAGTTGCTATCCACGAAGCTATGGAACAACAGACGATTTCGATTGCTAAGGCAGGAATTCACACGACTCTCAACGCACGTGCATCTATCCTTGCCGCAGCTAATCCTATTGGTGGACGATACAACCCCAAGGCCACCCTGCGAGCCAACCTCAACTTCAGTGCTCCCATCATGAGTAGATTCGATTTGTTCTTCGTGATTCGGGATGAGCCCAATGAAGCAGTCGATCGCAACTTGGCTGACCATATCGTCAACGTACACATGAACCGCGACGAAGCCGTTCAGCCAGAGTTGAGTACCGAGCAGTTACAGCGCTACATTCGATTCGCCCGGACATTCAGGCCGGTCTTCACTGACGAGGCCAAGGCCCTGTTAGTTGAGAAGTACAAGGAGCTCCGTTCTAATGACTCCCAAGGCGGCAATGGCAGGTCTTCATACCGCATCACCGTGCGACAGCTGGAGTCTTTGGTTCGTCTTTCCGAAGCCGTTGCTAAGGCTAACTGCGTGGAGGAGATTGTACCGAGATTCGTGCAAGAAGCGTATGATCTTCTCCGGCAGAGTATTGTCACGGTTGAAAAGGACGATGTCGAAGTCGATGATGATGAAGAACCTGCCAGTGCTGCGGGACGCGATGAGGATCACGAAATGGGCGACGGCGAACGTGACCGAGAGGGCGACAGCCCTATGCGTGATGATGTGGAAGAACAGCCAGCACCATCGCGCCCAAGGACTAAGATCACATTCGATAAGTACATGAAGATTCTGAACCTCGTTGTGCGCCGAGTCAATGAGGATGAGTCTACATCTGGCGAGGGTGTAGAAGAGGAGGATCTCATTGTCTGGTACCTGGAACAGATTGAATCCGAGCTGGAAAACGAGGAAGATCTGCAACGAGAGCGCAGTTTGGCAGTCAAGGTTTTGAAGAGAATGGTCAAGGTTTGTCCCTCTATACCGCTCTTCCTGGTTGATTTGCATGACTAACGGTTTATCTTAGGACAACATCCTCATGCCCATCCGAGGAGAAGGCCTAGTTGATGCAGCCGATGGTGACCAAGAGGTCTCCCACCGCACTGTTTATGTTCTGCATCCCAACTGTGCGGTTGATGACATTATGATCCCAGATCCTAATAGCAAGCGGCGATGATAATAAGCATATAAGACGGGAGTAATACTGATCACGAGTTATGAGGTGTGCTTGTGCATTGTTCATTTGGGTTAGATGGGGATTTCTGTGAATACCTCGGATTAGATTAATGGGTTCGGCGCGTACGGTATGAGGTCCCTTATTACAATCAGTGCAAACGAACAGCCGTGTTTTCACTATTCCAAGGGGTTCGCTGATTGAATAATACATTCAATGACTGCCATTACTTTGTATAAGCAGTAGTAATCATATCCAAGAGCATATGGATTATACGATAGGTGCGAACATACATTCGGCAAGCTTGTATTCTGGTGTGTCAAACATTACGATCTCATCCACACAGAACCCTTGTAGGTGAAGCGTATGACTCTTAGTAAAGAGGCGGGTTCAATACTACTGAACGGTCCTCTATAGGTCACTCACTTCCTGCATACCTAGGCCAATGACAAGCTTGATAGTGCCAGGCTGAAGGTCCGGAATAATGTACATTGGGCGCAAGAAGCCTCTGGGACTTGATACAGCCTGCAGCTAGGGAATGTAGTGGAACGGCATTCGGATAGTGCCCTACATTTGTACCAACAATATAGGTATGACAGGTCATCTGTCAACGGTAGAATACTGCGATTATGAAAATCTTGTGACTCTTCCAAGCGAACGGCGCATTGGCCAGTGTCAATACCTGTCAGTTCATATTGGAAGCTATTGGCTCAGACCTATCTGTACCGACTCTTTAAACGGACCTATAGATAACACCAAACGACCAATGTAACGAAGTCCAACATAGAGGCTTTTGAATACATAAATGATAGAAACTGACGTAGAAATATTTTCCTTGGATATATTGGAGTGAAAGGTTAGCCTAAATGTCAACCTGGACTTTTATCGAGTGAAGACGTGTCCAAGCTCTTCAAGGGGTGTGCTTACTGTAGTAGGCCTACCCCACCTGTGATATCACATAGAAGATATACATACGATCTTGTTTAGTTTTTGTAATATTCAGACCACCGGATTGTTCTACATTACAAGGGGCGGCTGTGTCCGTTAGAAGTGTTATATATCATGTTTTATCGTCATTAATCTCCCATATACATCACTGCCCTCTTGGGTAATGTTTTAGTTCTCCCCCATCCTAATCACAAGCAAAAATCATCTTATCCCATACTCTCCACTCATCCCCTGCCTTCGAAAATAAACACGTATTGGGCTTCAATTGCTGCATGCCCGATTGGCCATCCCCGCACCCGTAACCAGCAAAGCACAGAAACACGTTACAGCCAGGATTCAGCCAGTTCAAGACGGCCCCGCCCGATCCAGAGATGGCGAATACGTGGCGATTGGCACTCAGATCAAACCGGAGCACTACGCCGTTGGAGTCACACTGGTAGCCCGGAAACACCACCGCTTCTCCAATGGTCAGTGCGCTCACGGGGAGGGAGTTGCAAGCGAGGCCTGCAAGAGTTGCAATCTTGAGGAGAGATGGTAGCTTCATGTTGGACGCCGTATCTGTTTGGATTTCTGATTTTAGTTCCCTATTGACTCATTGTCGGCTTAGGGTTGAAAACTTACGAAGATGTTGTTTAAATCTTTGGAGGGCAGCGAAGATGGACTAGGGCTAAATTTGTGGGCGAGTGAATCCGAACCTTGGAAGATTGCTGTGAGTACTGATTGAATTGGGAGTTCTGGTTAAATATATATTACGAGGAACCCCTGAATGAGGACCAAGAACACCAGGGGTATTTTAATCACCGACCCATCACAATTGATAGATTAACCCAAGCAGTCCATCAAGTGGTAGGGAAATTTGTCTGACAAGTTCAGGGAAGAGATGCGGTTGTTGTCCACTCTACAAAAGGGTAATAACCAATGAAGTGCTGGGAGGAGTGGAAGACTATACTGAAGGAGCTCTAGTGCAATCGATTAGTTGGTCAAGAAATCAATGCCAAGTCATTTAGCACTTATCCAAGCTTGTGTAAATCATTATGAATCTTTGGTCATCATTAGGTATGATACACACCATTCCTAATACATCAAGGGAGTCACTGTTTTCTGCACCAATTCGTCACCGACTGGACTCTCTAATATATCTCCCTAGCTCATATACACGACGGTATAACCTATTCCTTCTGTTAGACGACACATCTCGTATCCAAGAAGAGGAAATGAAAACAGTATTCATTGAAAGAAGAATTGTACCCAGGAATTACTGCAGTATAGGTATAACTAAAACCTGGGAAAGTCATTGCTTCTACATCTACATAGCCAATGTGGTTCGTCGTCGATATGATGTTAAAGGAACCACTACCACAGGTGCCTTGATGATGATAAAACCAAAGGGTAAGCACTGAACCGAATGGCCTAAACTATTTTATATCATCACACACACAACTTTGATAGTGCTGATTCTTGGAATACTACTAGCATGTACTGAAGATTGGAGCCGGGAATGATTCAGGAAAAACAAATTCATGCAATAGGATGAATTGCATACTGATTCCATACTGAATACTCTACTATCGTGCCCACTCCTTTGCACCTTGTCCACAGCTGTGCTGCTAACAATCAAAGTCAAGAATAAGTCTCCTCCCTCACTATTGTCGTTCCTTCGGGAGTAAAATCCAGCCAGACCTGTCTGTCTACCGTCTGTGTGCTCCCATCTGCAAGGGTGAAATTGACATGTCCCTCATTCTCGGTCATGATATCCCTTTTCACTGCATGTGAGCAACTTTTGCTTGTATCAGCCCAGAACCAACCACCAGCATAGATGTTGCCATAGGTCCAACTTCCGCCGTTGTAGCTCGTAGATGCATAATCATACCACATGCACTGGTTGATGATTTGCTCAGTAATATCCTATTTCCCCCATTGTAAGCCCACACCCAGCGGTACCAGTATCCACGGCCGAGAGCAGAGTCACATACCCAACATTGTTGCTCGGATTGCATCCCGGAGATTGTCCAGGATCCCCAATAGGCACTGATGACCCCGCCACCCGCATCGCACCAGCCGCCATCGGGTCCGGCGGTGATAGATTGCGACCACGCATTGGGACAGAGCCAGGCCCGAATTGACCACATCATTTGCACTGCGGCATCACTAAACCATTGCTGATTTGGCGCTGTGCAGTCCGCGGCATTTGCCGTTAGCACGAGGGTGAGAAGAGAAAGGTATCTCGTTAACTTCATGATGGGATGAATGTTTCGTGGAGATGTTACGAAGTGAGCTCTCGAGGCTGTTGCTCTGCCAGATCGTAAGCTGTCCCTAGGAAGCAGCAGCACATGCCTTCTTTTATACTATCCTCATATAGATCTATTCTAGCCGCAACCACCATGGACGGAGAATACAGCGGGGTGCGTGGTATCTGTCAGCATTGGCTAATATACACCGGGGGCTTACTTCATGATTTATACTATAATGTCTTCCAATTAGAAGGCTACGCAAGCTGAATTCCGGTCCCGCCGGAGTTAGCTCTCTGGGTATAACTTCACTGGACAAGGCCTCGACCAAGGCTCAGTTCTTGCAGGACCAGAATTTGACTGCGATGCGGGGGCACTGATGATTGCCCGTTTCTGCAGAGCCTATACCAATTTCCTAAAAGAGCTTCGCTTATCGCCCTAGTGGCCTTTAGCTTCCTCTAGTCCTCAGCTGGTATGAAAATTTCTTGTTCTTCATTCCAGATTACTTCTTGGCAGATGTCGCTAGCCCTTTACCTAATGTCACAAAATCATCATTAGACTGTCTAGATTCTCGTGCTGCAATCATTTATTACTCGTACTGGTTCACCAAGCCACGAGCTTTCCAGAAGTGATATCCAATTATGCCACCAATACCATCTAGCCGTCAACTTACAGTTGGTGCTTCTATTGGGAGTCCGAATGAACCGATAATGCAATAAATCTTTTCTCTGTGTGTTAAGAAAAATCATGTAAGATTTGCATTCATCCGAAAAACAGCAATCGATTTTCACAGCCATTTGACCCACATAAAACTGCTTGTTCAGCTGTGTCCACAACAACACCTTCTGTGTTCAACTCGACATCCATAAAGATATTATTATATATGTTATGGTTGTATAGCAGGAACCGTTGCATTAACAGATATATACTATTTTAAAATGAAAGCGGCACAGGGTCTAAAAGCCCATAAAATAGCGACAAAAGTGCATTGCATTCGGGCTTTCCATAGTCTCCCTATTCGATCTGGTCCGCTTTATCTTCATGCAATTATCTGAAGTGTATTTCTTAGTACGATGAGTATCCACCTTTAACTATCAACCACTAAAATGGGGAGTCGAGACTGACCAGGATGGAAGAGTCGGGCATTACACGTTCTCTGCTTCGATCATCGGCTCACCGCAAGACGGGACAATGATTAGATAAAGACAAGTCAGGCACTGGCGGGAAGAGACCTTTGTCATGACCCCCTTTGATAAGTGAGAGACGTGGAGCTGGAGGGTTTTAGTTCCGGGAGAACTCCTACATAATGGTAATCTACACTGGGTCTTGTGTGTGCAAGTCGGGCACACCAGCCTTCAAAATCACCTCTATCGATCTGATGACGATCGGGCTGCAGGGGAAGAGGACTAATTAGTGGGATCAACCGGCTCACTGATATGGGAAACCTTTTGGGGGCAGAAATTGGACATACTGGAAAAAAACCCCGGATATCAACTCCTGAATCCGTGCCTTGGTCATCACATGATTAGAAGATCATAGAACAATGACTCCATCATACACTGCAGGGCGATTTATTACCTTTTCCAAGGTGGAGCACCGGACCGACCCCTTCGAGCTGGCCGATGCGAAGATCTCCAGGCAATATCGATCGGTCAAGCTGTACCTGATCGACCCACGCTGTCGTCTGTGTTCCACCTACAACGTGCCGCCGCGGCAGCAGCAGTAGCATCACTGGTGGGCACCAGTGGTGGACAAGGGCCTTGCCACGGCTAGTTTGCTTCAAGAAACGGTGGATACGGTTATGCAGGGAACCGACCGCTAACCGATAGGAATGACAGAAGCGAGAAAGCACAAACAGGAAGTTTCGTGGGAATGATGTGACACGACTCAATGCTATGTGTATCCCTAGTTTCCAGCAGGGTACAGGTACATGTACAGCCAACATAAATCTACGTAAACCGAGTGTCTGACCTACTCATTGGAGTACTAAATGAAAGACGCCACCCGACCGAGGCAAGTACTCTAGTACGTTGTTGTAATCAAAGGTTCACGATCATGATGTGTAACAATAGTTCCGTTAAAATACTGCTCTGTACTCCGAGGCTTTGTAGATGTTTACTACAGGACTACACCCCACTTAAATACTGGTGGACATGTATAACATACTCCACATTTTTCTCCTTAACCTTACAAACTAGCCAGTCAAGAAACTGAGTAAAGAATTACAATATAGGAATTCAGGAAAAAATTATATACTTTTTTGCGTTGGGTTATGTTTTCTCAACAAACGGTCAATAGACACCAGATCCAACCCTGTCTCCCCAGATATTTATATATATATATGTATATATTCGCTAATGAAATTAGTAAGATTTTCTTCCAATTACCACCAAAACCAACAAAATAATATACTCTCCTCTCAACCAAACAAAACCAAGATATTTACATATTCCCCACACAGATGACACACACGTGATAGAAACAGAGCAACAACACGGACATCATCCTTCAGCGGTAGCCGCGGGGATAAATCAGTACTCTATTTTCATTCATGGTGGGGGGAGGGGGAGTTCGGGATTTGATTTTAGCCTTTTAGGTTGAGCGGGGGTTTAACAGGTAGGTAAAGTGCTCGTGCTGTTCCTTTGTCATGTTCAAGAGTTCAACTCATTTGACTTGACCTTAAGCTAGTTAAAGTTGGCTAACTTAGTGGGGAGGTTGATGTTATTACACAGGACATCCTTCGATGTAGAGTTTTGTGTTGAATCATGACTGAGGATAATTACATAAAGTAGGTAGGGTTTTCTTGTGGAGGGTGAGTAGAGAATAGTACTAAGGTAGTAAGTAGTACTGGTAGTAGACTAGAGGGCTTGTTCTATGCCAGGCCTCGGCCTCGGCCTCAGGCTCTTACTCGATTTGTTTAAGGATGACGCTAATACAAAGTAAGAAGTCTGGGGGTTGGGTTTGTTTCCTCCCTTCCCTTCCCTCACGCATCCCTTTCTTTATGAATCATTTCCTAGTGAGAAAAATCTCATTCCACAAACCATAAGAATGAATATCCAAAATGAAATTCAATAAATAGACCGATCACCCTTTAAAACCAACACAACAACACCCATGAAGTCGTAAGAAGGTTAAATCATCGGTAAACATCATGTCTATCTCTCCGCTACTGGTACGTACCCGTCTGTATTTCCCTATTTCCCCATTTCCCTCCAGTACGGAGTAAAAACATCGACAGTAACTTAACAACTATGAATCCACTATCCCAGACATAGTAAGAGCTGAACGTCTAGCCTCGTCCTAAGCGATCGCTACGGGCACGAGCACCAATCCCGTATGATTACGCATCGACAACATTATCCCTGTTTAGAAAATCAGTACTTTGGCCTGCATTAGTTAGTGAGTTCCTATTTAGGTAAAGGATCAGCTGGGGCATGAGTCGTTGAAGTTCTATTGGTCCGATGGGTTCTTCAACTAAGTACTAGTACAAAGTATCTGGTTGGTACGTATCTTTTTTGGTGTAGGGAAGTGTGTTAAATACCTAAAGTCTCTAACCCTATGTTTCTATTGCTGGTTCTATATTGTTGGGTATTTGGATATGTTATTTGTTATTTGTTATTTGGGATAAAGATGGTTCAAGGTTGATACTGTGTATGGGGCTATGTTAGTAATTAATTATTTAATTTTTTTCTTCCTATTTTTATAGCGAGGGTTTTCTGTTAGGAGTAACTAAGTCATTTGTTTATAATTAATGTCTACAGAGTATGGGAGAGGTTAGAACCTACTACTTAGTAGATGGAAAAGAAGAGTTTATGCAACTGGCAGAAATCGAACAGGCCCGCGTCTATCATTCCCCAAAGAGAATATCATTGTTTCAACTGTAAATGTGGCCGGAAGAGGTTCCACCCGACGCCGGTCGACGAAAAGGGGTGGCAGCACAGCCTATCACAGGCACAAGCTTCATCCTGCGTCTACTAAACCGTTATGGTATGTACTAGTAGTATGGTATGGTTGGATCGTGTATCTTCGGTAAAGATTTGATCGGCGGAGTTGAACCTTACATTGTCTACTAGTACTGTCAGACCGTGTCATACTAGAATAAAAGATGATAGATACATGGACTTCACATGGTTACTAGTAGGTATGTACTTCTGATTTTTGACTATACACATCAGATCAACAATATACTTAGGTAGAAAGGAAAAACAATGGATGTCAAATGCCAATGCAAAACGCCACGCGCTCTTCAGTCCGTTATGCTAAACATGATCGTCACGAACGAATGAATGTCAATAGTAGTGTTTATCAATCGCTCAGTAGACCAAGGAGAGACCAAACAATAGAAGCAAAGATAGAAAAAAAAAAAAAAAAGAATAGTAGAGAGTGAATGTCAATCTCAATGAACGGAGGGGTCAGGTATCATCGCTAAAACAACTCGAATTAAACATGCTGCTCCAAGGCACAGACTCCGACGGAGTACCCATGGAGAATAATATTCCGCCACCACGTATTGGATGGCCAACCAACACTGTACGTCGTTTCTAAGCCCTCATCATCATTCGTCGGGCTCGGAAGGCAGACAGGTCGATCGATTCTTCGGATTCCGTCCCGTCGTCCACCTCGATCGCCTCAACATCGTTGGATGGCCCCTTGTTACTCGTGGGATCAACCGTCAACTGTACAGATACCACTTGCGGAGCCTCTTTCTCCTTCGCGGCACGTTCCTTTTCCTGTTCCTCCGTGAGGCGTCGCACTTCACCCGTGGCCAGTTCGAGCAGCGCCTTGAATTTATCCAGCGCCCCCTGGAGTTCTTCCGAGCAATCACCTACTCGGAGGAATTGGTAAGCTGCAGTCTCACACAAACTATGAGCCAACTCCAGCTGTCTATCCGCCATTTCAAACGGCGAGTTCTTCGCCATAACTCGAGCCTGCGGCGGAGGCCCACGGTTTCGGTTGCTGCGGATCTGGGACAACAACTGGTCGTCAGACCCATCCGCGGAAGGAGGGGGCGGCGGGCTGTTCATCCGAGGGGATTTGCTGAGAGCACTACTACGCATTGCTCCCATCTGAGACATCTTTCCCTTCCGAATATTGTTCCTGGCTGTCCCGATAATCCGCACCATGTCCTCCAGTGACTTCTGCGTCTCCCCGTCGTAATGGATCACTAGGTTGTATCGCGTGCTGACAAAGGGGTTCTCCTCGGAGGCTAAGGATGGAGCTTCGTCCGTGCCGCGCTTTCGAGGGTTAGGGTTAGGGGTCGTCGGGTCCTGGGAGGCGGGCTGGGGTGCCTCGGGGTCTTTCTGGGTCGGTGCATCTACGGGGGGCGGCGACTGTGTGACGGCATTTCGCAACTCATCGGTCCGGATAGAGCACACGGAGCTATTCTTGCGACGGCGCGGCCTCCCCGGTGTGACGGCGAGCTTCTTGTACGCCTCGGCATATTCGGCATGTTTAGCGGCGGTGTGGGTTGCCAAATCAGAGATACGGTTGATCCATGAGGGTAAGTTATCGGTGAGGTGGGAGAAGGCTCCCAGAGCGTCCATTGAGCCGGTAGGCATTGGGGGAATTGTTCGCTTGTGTTTCGTCGGACGAGGGTATACTGTAGATTGATTATGTTGAAGATACCTTGATTACGCTAGGATATGGTAGGTAGTCGAAAAGAAAAATCGTGCCGTCGTTCAAATCGTCAGTCGTCCTGAGGCGTGGATGATCTGGGGTATAGGACTAGGAAGTCGAGAATCCCGGCAGCCGTGGCGGCGTCTGTTACCCGCTTTGGGTCTTAACTACAGTTCCATGGAATGTGGAAGCGTATCGATGAGCTAGGTAGACCAAGCGGAAGACCAAGTAGTGACGGCAGATAGCAAATTGAATTAGGGGGGTTCGAGAAAAAGAAAAGGTGGTAGAAATCCAAACGGGGTTGAGGGAGAGACTAGCTAAAGAACATAAAGAAAAGGGAATCGAAGGGAAAGGAAAGAAATGCGACCGCGGGTGGGAAGAGAAGAGACTCAGAGGGAGCCAAGTGGAGACCCACCGAGTACTAAGTCCAGTCGTCGTCGGAATACTAAAGGTACAAAAGGACTTGCACACACGGTATCGTAATACATCTTCATTACCGTATCGGCCACCAAAAGCCAACAGGTGACATCCCCGAAATGACTGAATGAAGCCCGAGCGTGGGCTCCACTGTCCATGTGAATTGCAGCAGCAAGCAATATCGATCCAGTCTGGAATGTTTAGATGGACCTATAATACCCGTCCTTGATGACTCGTCTTCGACGTTTCTCCCACATTTTTTCCTGCTAGTGATTTTGACCATGGACTGCAGGACAACCCTGTTTCTTTCGTGGGTCGGTTGGGTAGGATCCACACTCGGTAAGTGATCGGGGATGATGGGGTTACGGGTTTGACCGTACCGTACCAAACCCAGCTAAGGCACGACGGTCCCTCCCGGTTCGCTACCGTCCAATGATGGAGGCCCGACGAGCGGAACCAGAGCTTCAGGCATCCACACCCTTTCCTCCTTGGCACGTCGTTCAATCCATGACATTAGCATTATTATGATTCTTTAATATCGTTCGATTTCCTGAACAGTCTGACCTGCCACTGTTTTCTTCACACCCTTGCAACGCTACAGAATCCGCGAAAGGAGCGGTGAAGAACCCCTCGTGGACATCTTGGTTATGCATCTAGACAGTTCTTTAAAAAAGACATGCAGATGGCGTCAGGATCTGGTCCTACCGGGCTGGAGGGGCTGACAAGAATCGTCGTACAATTCGATCTCCGGTTACCTCCGTACGACAGGGTCCTACTTCGAGATGCCCTAGAAAGGTCCCGGAAGATCGGAAGACTTTTTTGGTTCTAGAAAACGGGTGTTACTGGAAATGCCACGGGATATTCTGTTTTTTTTAAAAAAAGGGTGATTTGTCCCCAATGAAACAAAGCATAGGCACCTCAGGATAAAGAAGGCAGGTGACACCGGAGAAACACCAAACAATCACAAGTGGTTCAGGTACAAGTCCAGGATATATTATATCACCATGTGTTATGATCCACACCGAACGGGAGACCCGTTAGACTAACCACGGTTGCACTCAAGAAGGGGAATTAATTAAAATACGTAACTATAGGGTCAGGTTAGGGAGCAAGAAGCCCGACGCGGCCAATTGAAGGATGCCTTGTTCAACGGCTTCTTTACCCAAGTGAGCCCTGACACGTAACGGCTATTTTCACTGACGGCGACGAATGCCATGTTGGGGTTAAGTTCCCGACGCTTCCGTCTCCGCTTTGAAACGTTGCTTCGGCTGACGATCAACGTGCAACCATTTAACATGGGACAACGGAGAAAGGCGAGCAAGGCAGAGGAATAACCTTGTTATATTCGCGAAGGATTGTCAACAGTAAGATAAAACGTCTATCCATGGTCTACAAGACACAAAACGTGCCATCGCCAAGCGGACTCCTGAAGTTGGCACTAATTTCAAGGAAGTGGATTGCACCCTTGCACTGCAAGCCATCCTACCTGCCCGAATTCACCAGTTTTAGACGTACGTATGGCACGAGCCATTCCTGGTCGCCAGATTCTTAGTTCGTCGCTACTAATCACTCTGGGAAAATGGACGAGAATCTAGTCTCGGCTCACGACACGAATACATCAGACAACGGTGGCCTTAGTGGCTCGGATTCATGTTGATCACTGACAACGCATCATCTTCTGTCTGTCACCTGCCATGTAAGCAATTGTCCATTTGGAAACACCAATTTTTCGCTGCTGCATGCAAACGTAAATCCTGGATACGAATCATGAAGACTAGGCAAACCTATTCTTTTCTCAGTAAATGAACTTTGGGTGCACGGATACAAGAGTCGTAGGAGTTGCAGACATCGCATGACGCAACTGACGATTGAGTGAGTCAGTGAGTGTGTGTGCTGATATAGTTGGAAAAAGTGGCATCTGAAGGAATACCCCTAGTTATTGGTTTTGTACCGCAGTTTCGATGTCCTCCATCTGTAATCATATACTGGGGACTTTTGCTTTTTGCCACCGTTGTCAATGCAGTGCCCTACATGCTTAGCATCATTACGTTGCATAATTAGCAGGTTCATCATGAGCGAACATGATCGTACGTTCGTTCAACCGGTGGCTTGCCGCGGTTAATCTTTTCTGCTCGTTCAGCATACTACAATTTAGGTCGACTATCTGACCTGTTAGAGTACAATCAAACTAGTCAATAAAAAATACTGTAGATGAATATATTATGCGGAACAGTTTGATCAGCGAGACATGTTGAAGAAGTTGTAAAATGGTTCCATCCCTACGTACTGTACACCCGTGGTTGTATATGATATTAGGACGAGTTACTGGTATCTCAGCGTTGCGTATTCTTCTCGGTCAGCAACAGGAATATACATGTGACCAAGAGACCTTAGACAAAATAAGCCAAATTCGCAGACTGTCTACTGTTTACCACGGTGGTTCCAGGGTAATCCTGGACTAGTACGTTCTGCAAATTGTGGCTGTGAATACGTGTCACTTTTGCCTGCATTCTGCAGGTCGAGTTCCAGCATCTGTCCTTTTCGTTCTTTTCAGCCTTCGAAACCTTAATCCGCGACCAACGTAGAAAATACTCTCCTACTGTTGTTCTTGTTCTTGTTCTTGTTGCTTATCTCCTTTTGACTCTTGATTCAGCTGCTGTGCAACAGCGCGTAGAAACAGGCCTATGGCTCTGGACTACAAGCCCAGCATATACCCTTAATGGTTGTGATGCTTTCGACTCCCTTGTCCGCAGGGTACAGACTTGCGATACCACAGTACATGATCCTATTCTGGTTACTGGTATATTATAGGACCCTAATAATCTGACAGGTAGCTAAGACTGCACGGCACATTACATACAGCTCGAGAAATCTATGCACGACTGCAGCGTGCATACTATTCCGCCAACCGGAAAGATGAGCTAAAATATGGCTAGCTGAATGGAAGTGGATACAATGCGAAAGGCTACAGGCCCGCAATATATCAGCTGAAAATCACTGAGACTTGTTGCAACGATGTCCGCGACCTCTCATACAGGTCTTGCCTCAGATTTTCTGTGGAAGGTTGTTTTGATGGTCCAAATCAAATCAAGGGAGCGGCCAGCTTCTAGCACAGGATGTACCTAGAATGTTGGTATCGATAGTCGTGATGTTGAGTATATAAGGACGCCCCTCGTCGGCATGTTTACTTCTCAATTCATCTTTCAATTCATCTCTTAAGACTTGTCTTGTGAAGAATATTGGACCTCCGAACAAGGTAAAATGAATATAGGAGACATTTAGGAAGATCCCTCGCTGACCTAAAATACTAGTCATATTCCTAATACTGCGAAGCACACACGCCAGTACCACACAGCCTGACCATTAATCAAAATGGCTGAAGCAACCGGCAAGTGGACTCCACCTACCTTGGGTCCACAGCCTACATTATCTAGGCCAAACATTCGACTCTGACCGTGGCCAATACTGGAGCGGCGAAATCGAGGCAGGCACTGCCAAGATCACCCGATACCAAGATGGTAGACCCACGCGGTTTACCTTCAAGAGACCATTCCAGAAGGTACCACATGTTCAACTCACTCCTGACTTTGGTGAGAACCCATCGCAAGAGTTCAGGCAGTCTTGGCTCTACTTCCTAGGCAGGGGAAAACCGGCGGTGGACAAGGAAGGCTTTACTGTGGGGTGCTTTACAGATGTTGGACATGAGCTTACATTTAAGTATACCGCTATTGAGATACGTGAGAGGTATTAGTAGGCTTTGGATAGGGCTGGTGGGATAGATTGACCGGGAGAGTTGGGTGTCAATGACCTGGTTACATAAATGTTCTAAGAAGAAGATTCTTTGTTTTGACATTTGCCCCGGCTTGTTTTTTTTGTGTTACATCAGATTCCCTCTACGAATGTACAAGGAAAGAATTTTCTGAAGTACTGCTAGACTTCTACTACAATAGTCGATGTGCCTTCCATCCTATTAGCGTGCAAGTTAGTCTTTCACATAAATGATGACCTGTTTTCGATATATGGCTTTTTGACATTTTAGTAGTTAAAGCTTGGTATGACAACATAGAGTAACGAGAGACTACTAGTAAAAGTAGAGTGGCATCATACCACTATCGAGTACTTTGATGTTCCTTTTTCTGCTTCTGGTACTACTGTCACATCTGAGTTCCGATATAACTTATCTACTAGTATTAGACAAATTATTCTCAATCTAGGTTGAAATACCATTAACTCACCTTCGAAATATTCATTGAGAAGAAATATTCCGGATGACATATAGCAAGGTACACTGAATGTCAAACATGGAGATGTTTGAACATGACTGCACACTGTTGAACAGAACTGCTGTCCGCTTGCACAAAGTCAGACTATTATGGTGGCTTATTGTAGTATATCAGGTTCATTTCAATTCAACGAGACCAATTTCTTAATATGTGAGGTGCCATTGTATCCACCTGGTTGAGCTTGACTACTAAACCAAAGACATTAAAGATAAAGTCAGAACCACTATAAAAAATTATAAAAATAATCTAATGAACATGCAACATAGACCAACTATCTAGAATAGCACGTTCGCTCGCCATCATCGCCGGGACCCTCCCAAGTACAATCGTCTGCTTCACTATGTATGTCGTGGAATTTGATAGATTGCACTTTAAATGTGTGTCCACGACGGTCGCGCGGAATTGGATGGGTCAGCTTAAAAGGTGCTTTTAACCGCATGAGCCTTGTCTAGATGAGAAGTTGCACCATCGTTGGCATCAATCTAGGGGAATGCGACCTCGCCCGTGGTGACATCGCTGCCATGTGCCACATCGCCACCATCTACTCCTATCCCTTGCGACTAAGCTCTATTCTGCTGTCGTGTGCAGACTTGTTGCTGTGTTTGAAGGATGTAAACTGGTGGAGTGGTGAGATGTTCCTGGGTTCAGTTCACACGAGGCTCGTAATTTAGTGCGGTTTGTCATGTATAGATGGCGGAGAGAGGCGGCTCCTTTCATTGATCAATGCAGAATGCCTTAAAAGGCTTTGTAACGAGGTGCAATCAGGTGACTACCGGTTACGAAGTTATCCATGGATTAAGCTCTAACCCACTGATTAAGTCGTATGATTGCGCTCACCCGACCCAAGGATATGATTGGACGTCGAGAGGCATTGGAAAACTTAACACTCATTGGACTAGTGGTAATGAAGTTAACAATGGTCATGACCAAGGCTTGTATAATGATTGCAACTGACCTTTTTAATTGACTACATTACCTTAGATCCCAAATATCAACTACTTCCAATTGCCTTCCGCACGAGAATCAGGCTTTCCTTAGATTTCAGGACCCTTTGTATATGCCATCCCTGAAGCTCGTGGACATCAGTCACTATCTTGAGCACTCATTAATCCTATACGACTCTGAGCACCAGGATGCGCCTCGGCACTATTTACATCCTGGGGCGTCTTTATTTCAAAAACTTGACAGCATCCACAAACGACCCTTCGGTGCCTGCTGGTAGGGGTGCAGATCTTCTCAGTTAATCTCCACACAGTTTAATAACGCATATCCAACTAAGGATGTATAGGAAGTAGCGCCAACTGCATTCTCGCCGACCAATGTGAGCTCGGTCTATGTTACCGATGCTGCTGCTGCTATTGCGAGGCCCGGGGAGATGCTTGCGGTGTAGGCTGGTGGTGGGATGGAGACTGTTCCTGTGTGTCGTTTACGGCGGACAGTCAAGAAATTATTTCTCAGAAATCCCAGTTTTGTAGCTGCGATTAATTACTTAGCGATGTTCAAGGGAAATGATCTGTCTCAGTCATCATGTTGACAAGCTCCGTGGCCTTCTTTACTTGGGGTAGACTGATCGGATTCATCTCGAAACTGGACCGCGCGTGTTTTACCTCAGAGGTGACTTATGTGAGTAGGATATCATGATATAACTGAGCGATCAATTGGCTAGCCAAGCTGGAAAGATAGCAATACTGTCCGATTCTATGGACTAAGCCGCTTGAACTCTGGTTTTGCAGACTACCAAGATGAATCTCCTACGTCTCAGGGAACAAGGTCGACCAGGTCGTATATTGAAAGACTTTATTGGATGTCATGTCGGCAACCTTATCCATTCAACCAGACAACGGATATCGAGAAAGATGTTTGCTTTGGTTCTACCACTACTTCCTGAACATCAGACCACCTCATCCACTACCTTCACTACTAAGATCTGCCCCCGAGCTACGTCCGTGACAATTTACGCACTACGCCCACATAGAATCCTTCTCAATAGGAAGAAAATGGACCTGCTCAATTAGTGGACTTGACCGTGTTATAGCTAATTTCCACTCGTTTCCGGTGGCATGGAAGGTAATCCGATAAGCTCTGGTTACTGCAAAGAAGTTTATCTGTTGAGTATCATTTTGCCCCCTTGTTCAGATCAATAGCCGACGGCAATGTATATTGTTCATTTGAGAAGCTTGATGGCGATAATAATCACAGAGCTATGAGATACGGGCGATAAGAGGCTCAACGTGCTGCTACATATTGAATTTTCCTTCGGGACGTAAGGTTCGCTTCTAGCGGCGTAACTGACTAGGAGGAGGAGCTCGCAAAAAAAATGCATTAAGTGGGTCTGGGAGGAGCTCCGCCGTTGGTGATGGATCGGATAGCGAATAGCTTACTAGAATTGTGCTCTGTCATCTGCTTATGCTCAATATGCGGAGCAAATCCGTTATCTTAGCTGTGAGGTATTAGCGATCGTAAGTTGATCTAATGTGTTAGCCATGCTCTCATTCAAACACCGCTCTCACCACGGGGAGATTACAGCGAGCCACAGCCGAGGTTAGAGTAGACAGTCTAGGGCTACACTCTATCCTTTTTTCTTTGCGAGATAAGACAAACGTTTTATTCATTCCATTGACGTTGTGCATGCAACGTTCTTAACAGGATGACACTCAACGAGATATGCGGTCGTCTGGCCCTAGTCACGGGCGCATCAGGAGGGTAACAATAATCTGAGCTCAAGTGAAACAACTACTGACAAACCTTTCACTGCTTTAGAATTGGAGCAGCATGCTCTTATCAGCTAGCTCAACGTGGAGTTCATCTCGCATTAACCTACTCGAGCAATCTGACATCGATAAACGAACTTGTTACAGAACTGCAGTCCAGATACGCCGAGAACAAGCTACGCATATCCACCCACAAAGTCGATGTTGGATCCGCCGACCAAATTGAGAACCTCTTTCAGGAGATTGACACCCAACATGGTCAAAGACCTGACATTCTGATCTCAAATGCCGGATATGGGAAACGAATAACTAATATATGGGACATCCCGCTTGAGGAATTTGACTACATGCTTAATGTTAATCTTCGCGCTTCATTTGTTCTGGTCAAGGGCGTGGTAGAGCACATGAAGGCGCAAAGATGGGGCCGTATCGTGTTCATGTCTTCGATCGCCGCTTATGGGGGAGGAATCAATGGATGTCGTGAGTTGATCCTTTCATCTTTACTTGCATATGATAATATCTAACTAGTGGAATGTTCTTGTCAGATTACGCAGCGTCCAAGGGCGGACTTATGGGCATGATGAAGAATCTTTCTACCCGTCTGGCCGAATACAACATCAGTGTCAATGATGTCGCGCCTGCTATGATAGGTGATACGGGCATGGTTCCCAATGCCTCAGCCATCCAGGATACAGTGGCAACTATTCCTTTAGGAAGGCTGGGTACCCCGGAGGAGACCACGAATGTGGTAATGATGCTAGTTACTACCGGGTATATGACGGGCCAGAGTCTGGTATTATCCGGAGGTTTGAAATAGAGACATGGCAGTTTACCTAGCACATAATAGAGCCATCATTTACAATATCCCTGTTTTTAGATTCTGCTATGCATTACAACTACGCGCAACATTGTAGTGCATTTGAACACATTTTACCCTCGGCACAATGGCATTATACATAAATATTTGATGTTGAGCTTTCAGGTTCCAAATGAATAAGTAATGATCTCACCCTTTGACTGACAGCCACTAAGAAATGCAATGTTATATAAACTTCCATGTTAAGAAGCGAAGCTCTTCGGTTTAGACTTGTAAAACGAGCCGAAGTAAGGTATGATGCTAGTCAAAGAACAAGCATAGACTTGTTACCAACAGATGGTTGCCAGAACGTTACCCGCAAGTTAATCCAATAGGCAACACAGCCAGTGAACTTGATGTGGCATACACAGGAGTATAGATACCGACAGTATATCAGTTGACCCTTTACTAGTGCAACAGCACTAGGTATGCAAGGCCACTCGAAAATAAGTAGATGTGAAGGCAGAAAATGGTGTTGTCCTTGGTGGAAAACTGATGCCATCGTTGGATCGGGGCTATAATGCCACAGGACAGGGAACATGGTCTAGAATATTTTAGCCCCCACAAAATACTTACGCATATTCTCTATTTGCTACAGTGGATATTGAAGCCAATGCTATGTATACTGTTCCAAATGCAATGTATACGTGGCGGTCTGGCGGGGTCATGTATTTACATTACCTATCCTATCTATAGGGGCTGTGTTGGTGTCCATGCACGTACGCTGCAATGCAAACCCGGGTCACTAAGAACTCTCATAAGCACACTAAAGCTTTCTAGTATGACATAATATCTGCATTGTGATTCCATTCACACCTCACGCAGTGTATACCAGTATTTAAATCTGAGGATGTCTTCTACACCCTACACGGGAATATATATCGAGGAGCCTAGTTTCTCTTCTCTCATTTTGACGCCCATTCCATTTGCCGTTGTCAAAATCTGGTATATACTGCTTATTGAATCAAAGACACAGGATGCCTCCAAGAAATTTAGTCTAACACGGGCATATAGCTGTTGTACTATATACTCCGTGATGAGGGGAAAACAAAACGTCCTGGTCTCATTTTAGGTTGTCAAACTTAAATTGGGCCCAGGGCAGACAACGGCTGATGTGAGACAATTCTATGCACTCGCTCCGCGTGATTTATTAATGCTGACTTGTATGGTAGATCCTTATTACAGACATTATATCAGATATATATATCTTTCAGGAAGTATCTGATATGCTTGTTAATAAGATACTGTGTAAGAGATCCGGGAGTACTATATATCCTTAATCAATTCTGTAGTGGGAAGTTTAGGATTTATAATATATAGAAAGTATGTTATTGATCCCTTATCTGGAGCTTTTATACAAACCGATGCTATTGCCTAAAACCAGTCTCGATGTTATCTATTTCCTCAGACCCTTGCCTTTTCACAGAAATAGATAGTAAAGTATCACAAGCGCGATGTTTCTTGGTAATATTTGCTTGTCTGGTAGGATATCCCTCTTATATATTATAGAAGGCGTAACTGTATTAATTATGGAAACACGGTTATATTTCCTACTTATATAAATATATATATATATATTTTATATTAGTATATATCTCTGAGTACTAGATAAGTAGACTATAGTAACTTCTTAACTATTTTCTTTCCTTGTTGGTAAGCCCTAAAAGTGACGTGATAGATGCCAGAAATTCTTTAAATCTCCCAGTTCAAAGAAGCAGCATATGGAAAATTCGAAGTGTCAGAGTGTATATCTAGTAGGCGGCTCATGCCACCCCAATGTTCGTTCCAAAGGGCCACAACGCGCCCGGCAAGAACTGAGTGATGGCTCTCTACCAATGATGATTGGAGCCGCCGTCACAGATATCTATTCCGCATATCCCGGACTACCTCGGGATGCAGTCATGCCTAGTTTTAGAATGGTATGTCGCCTTCGTTTTATGAAGCCTGATGTGGATACCTTATTGCAACATGTCAACAAAAAATTGGACCATATGATTGTCGCGGCCCTCATCGGGGCTGCCCTTCCTTTGTTGACGTAATTTGTGACATCCTACTTACTACGATGCATATGATGGCTTGTTGCTACTGGATACTTTAGTCGAGTCATGTCGAGTATTGCTGTTCCAATCCGACAGCCCGGAGCAGTATAGTTTCATGTATAATTTGCCCCACATGGGATTGGATCCGAGCGGGGCTCCGCACGGCCCGTTGCTGCCGCTGAACTATACTTGAGCCTCGCAGTAGCACATTCAATAGCCACGAATCGTAGTGCATGCCGGAGTGGCCGTAGTTGTATGTTTATCCGCATGCATATATGAGCTGGCAGCTATACCTAATGCAGCCAAATATCCTATACTGTTTAATATATTACTACATAGGTCCATTACTTTACCCGGGTCAGTCGGATGTGGGCCACACAATGGCGGCACTATAGTAGGCGCCGTAACTCGGGATATGTTCTGGACACAGATAATACGTAACCAGGATTTCTATAATTTAAGGGGCAACAGTGGCAGATTGCAGCCAGAAGTCTACTTATTTCTAGTGGTGATCATCGATCAACGTCAACTACATGAGATAAACTACCAAATGGTGCCCCGAGTAGTTACTCGCCCTCATCCACTATGTGCCAGAATGTAACCTCACTACACATGTATACATGCAGATAGAGATGCAAGTACGGTTTCTCCGGCATGCACCATGATTGGTGGCTATTGAATATGCTGTTGCAGGGCTATTAGTAGTTCAGCTGCAGGAGCGGGCCGTGCGGAGCCAGAGTATGCTAACGGGATAAGCTGGGGGCCCCGTACTTTACCTTAGAGACTAGTAGGCTACAATCTGATCCATCATGATGTACCATAGAAAGATCTCTGACTCATTCCGGATAATGCCCGGATCACTAGCTGCCCAAGGTTTATCGTTTTCATTGGTAGCCTACAGCTATGTCAATCGATACTACTGGTTCTCTTTCGTTTTATTTTTTACCTTTTGTTTCTCTCTCCTTTTTTTTTTGGAATGCAACGATATGATATCATGTGCAATAATGACGTGTATAGTTAGTGGTTGGGCTATGGGTCGTACTGATAGTATGACGAAGAATCTTATAAATTGAAGAAGAAAACACCTCATTCATAGTATAAGAATCTAGTCTCAAAGATACATATCATATAACATTCTTATCAAATTATCAAAACCATCAAACCCTTTAAATTAGGGTAACAGCTAGCATTCTCCGAGCACCCCAATTATGGCTTCACTTACCAACACCGACCTAGCTTTCGTCAGTACTGGGGCTGCTCTCCATTTCTACTTTCAAAAAGAGAACAAAATTTATGAATGCGCCTTTTGGGAAAACAGCTGGGGACTTCACACGGTCACTATGGCTGAAGACGCGGATCCAAATGGTTCCCCTATTGCCGCTTATTATGTGGAGAAGGACTTTGACCATGACAACAAAGTCACGGTATGTCTTTCCCTTTTACGATAACATATGATTGAGAAATATTTACATCAAATTCTGTGATAGATCCACGTTCTGTACCTGCGTCCGACCGATGTCAAAGGTGAAAGGGAGGTCGTTGAGAGGGTGAAATACCTCAAGGAACAAACGTGGCACACTGTTCTGACACGTGTTCCCAAAGCCACTGAGACTTCTACTATTTGTGCTGGGTCCTTCAATGGTTCCTCAGATTGGAAGCCAAAGGGAGCACAGTGGGCATATTATATAACGTAAACACCTGCCCCAAATGAGTATGAGGGAGGAACTGTGTAAACTAACAGACTTCACATTATGTATAGCCAGGAAGGAAATAAATACCAGGTTACAGAGATCAGCCGCACCAAGAAGGGATCCTGGAACGCGCGAACCGTCTCGCCCAGTACTCGCCTGTTGTTTGATGGAACAAGTCTTGCATGTTCCGTCACTGATGGTACCATTAATCTATACCTACAGAGCCATGAGCAAAGCATACTGTGGTGGACGAACTCAGATGGCAAATGGGAAGGTATTTGCGCCCTTGCCTATACGTGAAGGTTGTTAATTCTAAAATGTGAAACAGACAAGGGCGCATTGAAAGGTGCCGAAAAAGTCCAAGCCAAAACACCAATTGCGGCAGCTTTCTATGACCATAAGAGAAGGGTCATCTATGTTGATGACAAACAACCATCTAGTATGCAGCTAAATAGCGAAGGCACTGTCTCCGAAATTGCACAGTTCTACAATGGTACCCGACTCGGTGCTGTGGTACATGGCGGCAACCTTCTGCTTCTGTACAAAGGGCTTTACTACCATATCAACGATATCCTCAAGAAGGAATATAATGGTTCAACCTGGAGTGATGAGGAGGTGGTGGTGGCCGACAAGTAATTATCTATATTCGCGGTGTGGGCCAGATGTGACGGGTATAGATATTCTGCAGTGTGCCATCTGTGAGTGATACAACACTCCCTACTATATCCAGGACTAGTCAAAGGAATTTCTAAGACCTGGTAAATGTATTGCACAAAGATATAGTTGGAAAATGATACACTGAGTTATTCATTTGCTTCGTTTCTCTTTTTCTGACTTGATACTATTATCACAGTACTTAATATATATATAAAAGCTGGTGTTTGGCATATGTAATCCTGATATATTTGGTACTATGTTGTGTCAATGAAACAGTCATTACAAAAAGAACAGAATAAGAAGTGTTTATAGAACTCTATCAAGTTGCTTAAAAATACCAGGGGCAAAAGAATTGTGAGTTAATATTATAAATATAACTGTTGCTGATCAAGTAAATATAATTCTGCAGTGAAAATTATATCTAATAATTGTAATTTATTTTTTTTTTCAGATATACATAAGCTACAATACCTCTCTGTCTGTGCACACTTCAGTGAGACCTGGAGATACAGTACACCTCGTCTATTCATCCGCATTTGTTTGGCATGGGAAATGGTGGACAACTTGCGACAGAGTGCGTTTGAGTGTGAGTAAGAATTTTTAGTCTTTCTGGGTGATGCTCGATTAAGCCCAGCCAAAGTCCCCAAGAATAGCGCTATTGTACTGTAACTCAACTGTAGATATCTATAAGTATCTGGGTTCACCACTATCTCACGTAGTGACCCAATTCAGTGCTGTGACCCCATTCTGTATTGCCAAGCAAAACTGTGCCAGTAAACCACTGCTAGATCTAACGGAGCCTGTCCAAAAATCCCAAAGCCTCCGAGAGCCAGGTTGCAGGGTAGGATTTATAAGGCTACTCTTTTCAACTTTTCTGGATTTATTATCTTGTCTTTCGGAAATTCCTTGTTTTACTCACAGATACAAAATATTAAAACATGCCATGCAAGACAAAGAAGAAAGCCCGCAACAATATTGCTCACCAGCAGAATGCAAATGGGACATTGATTATGAGCCACCATTTGATCAGCCATTCGCTGATTATTGAAGGAATGGCGTACATCTGATGTATAGCTACATAGCGCCTTAGCAAGCATGCGGGGTTATGGCCAGTGAGACTTCCCCTATTACCCGTAACTATCCAGGCAAGATGCTGCTCAATTGAAGTCTTGTCTCCATTCAAGTGCTATCTTTCCCTGAGATCGCAATACTGATGATAACCCAGACAAAGGGGAAGCAGAAGACGAAGACGTGGGCGACCAACGCCACAGCTGGTACCGGAGGGTCGACCTCAAGTTGGCGACTGGGTCATCGATATCATACGCAAGTTCACCAAAGACCGTGAGTATGGCGTAGAGAATCAAAAATGTTCGTGTTAGCAAAATTCCAGCACAGACCTACGAAGCAATGTACCAATCCTGGAAAATGCAACTTGTGAAACCGGAGACCCGGAACAGTTCTGTTGAGGTATGGAATATATATAACAAAGTATACCAAGTCTTGGATAACTTCAATCGGGAGTATAATCTGTTGCTCAAATAGAATTTATCTATATCAGCAGTACAAGAGGCTTGGGGCTTTGGCCAATTTTAGAAATATTATTAATTTTTATCCCATCACCCTGTAGGGCAAAAAAAAAAAAAAAAAAGGAAAAACAGATCGGATCCGTGCCTTGTGATTTACCAGCATGCAAGCAATGTGGGCTTACTGTTTATGGCTGAATTCCGCGTGCAAACAACTGTTCAACTGGGGTTCATGTTGCTAGGGCCTAGACTGCGGCAACATCCTCAATATCCATGGATATCCGCATATCCTCTCCGCAAAGTGCGGATATGGTATGTCACCCACTATTTTCAATTCTCAATTTTGTAGATATGGTATTCCACTCAATATTCTCTAAATATTTGAGAATATTATAATCACTTAATTAAGGGTATTCTAGGAAGACTAAATAGCCTACTTAGAATCCTTGATATTTGATTTTGGTTCCTTTTTCTAGTTCTGAAAGACCCTGGTTTTAGTGGTGCAGTAGGTATTTGAAATAGTTATTATTTCTTAACACGGTACGCATATTGCTAAGGATTGCAATACTCTTTAACCTCCTATTTTAATATCCCATGAAAATGACACTACAATGCTTGTGAGTAGGACAAAGGATAAAACACGGATAACCCAACCAGCCTCTTTAGAGCCAAGTCTCAGCGAAATAACGGAAGTGTTGTGCGGTGATGGGGATATCCGTCTCGTTGAGCCCGGGTGCCCGGTCCATCAAAGCCTGGAAATGAAAAACCATCGGCGCACCGATAACTGCATGAGGAGTGACTGTAACTTCTTGATCCATGTAGAGCGTTTGGGTGGTAGCTGGCTGGTTGACCAAAGGAGGTATGTTCGGGGACTGCTGGTGCAGCAATGAGATATACTGTCTGGTTATGGGTTTGGGCGCATTTGGTGGCATGAGTTGCCATTTCTGGAACAGCATCTTCGTGCGTTTCAAACTGATAAGTATGACAATTCTGACTCTTCCACTGGAGTTGTTGAACCACCACTTTGCGTCTTCTTGAAGTTTTCGGAGAGACTCTGATACTCCTGTCTCGATGACCAATGTTGGCCAGTCCTGGATTTGCCCTTGAACGGGCTGGCGGTTCCGAGGGAGTAATATCTGATCGCCTTCTTTACCTTTGTTACCTAGAGGGGACCGATACCTCGTGGCACCCCCCCACCGTATGTCTCTCCAATCAAGACCCATTGCGCTGAGCGCTCCGAAAACCACGAACGTGAAATCATTTATAGGCATCTCATGCCCGGCTCCTGGCATTACCTTGATCAGTCCCGTGGTGCCATCCCATTCAAGTCGAAAGCAAACACCATTCATGCAATCATTTTCCCTATCAAGCTTGTCTATGGTTTTCTGTGAGAGCCCCAATACCAAGATCCATTGATTTCCGCTGAAATCATTCGCATTGAGAGAATCGAAAATCATAGTGGCGTCTCGTGCCAAATTGGATATGCGTGTGAACGTTCGGGTAATACATAATGATTCTATTCCAGCTGTGAGTCCGTACTCGCCGGTCAGGAACGATTCGTTACGACGGGTTGGAGACATTGGGGAGACGCTTCGCGAAGTACTCTGGCTGTCGGTGAACAACGTAACCATGGTCAGCTCTTTGAAGTTTATAGCGATAAGAGAAGGACGTAAGATGACTCGATATCAGACTTCTAAGACGATAACGACAAAATTGAGGAACTCAACTGAACTGACAGTGAGATCAAATATGAAATCCAAAGACTCTAACCTCGCAGATATGGTGGGTGATCAGGTGACTGTGAAGTGGAAGTGAATGACAGACGGAATAGTAAGAAGAGAAAACCTGTAATCTCAGATTTACTTCCCCCTTAGAGGTAGATCAATACCAAGCTCATGAAGTTGACAGCTGTAGTGGGTAAAGTAAATAGCTTGAAATGCGGCCGGGACTTCATTCAACGGAGCGATTGCATCATGATTACCCAAAGCCATCTACAAAAGAGTAAAATCCGAAGGCTACGACGTTATCATGCCACAGCTACAGGTGATGCGCTATGTTGCGTAGTTCATGTATAAACGGACGTGCTGAGCTGAAGCAGAGTTGGCCTAAGCCTGGAGCAAACTATGCAGGAGCGGAAGGCGAAGACGCTGGTTAAACGGTCACATGAGGACTTAGGGAGGGGGTCAACCTAGGCCCAGGTTTCTAACTGCACGGTGCAAACATAATGAACAGAGGAAGGGTGTGATATAAGCACACTGATGGTGCGGATGTATTTCTTTACGTTTGGCAGACATCTTGGTTATACAGATTCAGCTTTTTTGATTTGGTACTGTTATAGCATTGGTAACGAGCCATGCTTTTATGATCAAGACAAGAGATAGCCTTCAATAGCGGTGGGCTTCAGCTCAGAAGCAGTATATTACAACGACAGCCCAAGACCCTTATAAACCTCGGTCTCGACATCTTGAGACAATTGGAACAACTGGTCATCACCAAACGGTAATACCTGCGAGCAAATAAAGCCCGCTACGCCTTTTTCACGGTCACACCACCACCGAAGGTTCGCTACACCGGACCACTGTGCAGTCCCCATGGAGCGCCCTGTGGAACCTCCACTGAGCAAGAAGGTGAGTCCCCAGCCCTGACGGTCTCCCTCCACAGTTGGGTGAAGGCCGATACCAGATTGTACCATGTCTGCCTTCGCGTCCGGGAAGTACTTTTCAGCGAGAGGGGGCAAGTTCTCGATCTGGTTCCGGAACATTTCGTCTACGGTCTCCTTCTTGAGCAGTTGCTTACCGGTTGTCGGCGAAGTTCCATTGTTTAACAGGACGGCCAGGATTTCTAAATACATGTCAGTTTGTTGTGGGTATTGTCGGCTCTGTACGGAGTCATACGGGAGTAGTCTTGTGCAGTAGAGAAACAACCGGCTCCACCGCTGTTGAAGTAGGACTTGATGTCACTCTCACTCTTCACTGTCAAGGCACGCCGAAGCAGATGGTCGCGGACAGAGAGCTTGCCATCAGCCCCTCGCTGGTGCATGTACGCGAGGGTCGCCTTCATATCTTCCGTGGGAATCATTGAAACATGCTTGAGACCGAGTGGCTCGAAGATGTGTTGATGGAAATAGTCATTCAACGACTGGCCTGTTACACGCTCAAGCACGACACCTGCCCAGTCAATGCCAACCTATCGCGCAGTCCCCTGGATGTTAACAGTCGTCACTTAATTGCAGTGGGGCGGTAGTTACTTACGCCATATTCCCAAGCTTCCCCGGGCTGGTGAACCAGCGGCTGGTTGAAGTCCTCAGCATATCCCGAAAATTCGTCGTAACCAACGGGTCGGCCGTAATCCCGCAGTTTCTCATTATAAAACGTATAACCAAATCCAGCTATAATGTTTCAAGATTAGCACCCCAGTGCGGCTGTGTAAATTCATGGATACTGACAAGTATGAGTCAAGAGCATTCTCAAAGTAATCCCCTTGTTCTTCTCCACCAAGGTCCCATCTTCTTGGAGCACCTGGAGATTGTCAAATTCAGGGCAGATACGGTGGATTTGGCCTGCGTCATCCAAAGAAAGCTTTCCCTGTTCGACTAGCTGCATGCACGCAATGCCCGTGATCATCTTTGTGCACGACGCAATCCAAAAGACCGAGTCCACAGACATGGGCTCGGGGCTTCCACGGCCCCGTTTCCCCGCAGCATGGCTGAACAGCTGCCTGCCATCCCGTCCAACTACAGCGACGGAAACCCCAGGCAGTCCCTTGTCAGGATCGCTGCACACGGATTGCATCCGGCGCTTGAGCGCCTCAATATTCGTGGGATTAACCTCGCTCATTGTCTGGAATAGTAGGTATTGTGTCGTGGAGGTATGATGAGGGGTTGACTGTCAATGCCCATCATTTATAATGAGGGGTTTCGGTGGGGCTTCTCTTCTCCTCCTCTCGGGCCCGTCGAAAATCGTTCGGAATCTCAGCAGTTCCTCGTAGCTTGGAGCCTCAGGCATTGAGCTCTACTACTCACGCTAAATTCCTCTCCAATTTCTAGTGTACGTCCGGCAGAGAACCACTTATACCATATCGTCAAAATTTTAATAGCTTTAAGTGTTTTATTCCGAGCAAAAATCGCAATTTCTACCAGTACTTGGATATCCTAAAGTCCAAAGAGCAATTGAATCGCAAGGTTACTAAAAAGTATGATACTCTTAAAATTCATAGGCTGCTTGTAGTTCTTCTGTATTTTGTGATTTCCCTGTCGCAGTTACGACATCTTCATTTGTATCCTATCTACTTCCGACTGCTTGCCGCGGAATTAAAACCTTCCAAGTCTGCATGACGCTCTTTGACCCATAGAGTCAAGATGCGATTGGTAGTGAGATCCCTGATCTTTAAAATTGCCATTGTTTAATCCAATTCTCCATGATAGCCCCATCAATCGGCCCGAGGACACGCATTGCCTTACTAGCTGATTGAGTCTTCGCAGTCTCCATCATGCTGGTAAAAGTACCATGGCTGCTGGCCAGTCCCCGATAAAAATCTATGATTTTGAGGGCCGGTTTGTCTTGCAAATCGCCATCCGTGGGATTACTGAACGCCTCCAAGGCGGCCATCCAGTCATGTATGTCGACAACGTCAGCGTTATAATACTTTTGAATGACCGGAATAAGTGATTCCCAGCTTGAAGTATGAGGGTTGACGAGGTTGAAAGCGGCTGTTCTGGTGATGTCCTCGGTGGCGCGTCGGGATTGGGTGATATCGACCACGATCTTGGCCATAATATCCTATAAGAAATTATTAGCAGAGAAGCCCATAGAACCTAAATTGAAGAGGATGGGACGGAAACGTACTATAGGAATCCAATCAACCGGCATTGTACCAAGGGTATTCGGAAGTTTTCCGAGTGTCTTGGACGTCGCAACCAGAGAAGGTAGCCATTCCTGTCGATTCCACAGCCCCTTCTCCATCGTTGGACCAGCGATCTGTCCCACTCGATGGATACTGGTCGGTACTCCGGCAATGGACGACGCGAGAGCACAGATGCGCTCGCCAACAAACTTAGATCCCCCATACCCTTGGCGCAAGGCGACATCAGGGTCCTCTAGAGGGATTTCGGGAACGGATGGACCGTGCTGAGGGCCCCACGCACCCACGGTAGAGATCGAGGAGATGAAGTGAATATGTGCCGAATGGGCACTTCGTAGACTGAAGTCCACCAGGCTACGTATACCCCTGATATGGGGATCCTCAAATGCCTCAAACCTGTGGTTGAAGTTGACCTTCCATGCATTGTGGATAATGAGATCGACGGACTCCGTGAGTTCGTTATATTTGTCAACGGGCAAGCCAAGGTTTGGGGCTCCAAACTGGGTGTGTATGAACTCGACCCGTTCATCGAAGTCCTGGGGAATTCCAAGGCCTTTTTCCTTGAAGCTGTCGATTTGCCTTTGTCTTGCATCCTCTGCCCGATTGAGACAGTAAATCATGGGGATCTCCCGATCATCGAGTAGCTCGTTTAGGATATAGTTACCCAATGATCCAGTAGAGCCGGTCAGAATAACTGCGTGTTTTGCTGACCTTCTAAAGCTTGTAATTCCTCTGTGTGGTAAATCATCGGTGTACTTATTGATTAATCCTGCAATTCTCCCGGGTCTGGAAGCCTCTTCATCCTCTGCATTTTCTTCCTTGGTGTCGCCCTTTATCAGTCGGGAAACATACTGCGATAGTCGATCAAGTGTCGGATAAGCGTATAGCTTCTGGCTTGTGATCGGCTCGGAGTGCTTCTCAGGAGAGAGGTGCCGAATAGCGGTTTGTAAGATTTTGCTCAATTGCAGGGTTTGGAGCGAATCAATGCCCAGTGAGAATATGTCGCTGGTATCACTGATTTGCTCGACAGAAAGTAGCTGTGACAGCAAGGTACGGATATACTGTTTGATATCTTCAAGGTCTGTGCTCTGTGGTAAACCATCAGGATACTCCTCATCGTCACTGGCGTATAGAGCATTAATTTCGCTTTCGTAGTCTTCAGATATCTGTCGTCTCTGAACCGAACCCTTGGGAGTTAGCGCGAATGGTTTACCTTGCTTAGCTAGGGCAACCTTTGTACGCAAGACACGCGCATGACCTGGAGCAATACTATTCGCTCTCTCAACGGTAGGCCATATTTTGTCGATAAAGTCCTCCTTGTCTTGATCCTCACTCCATTGACTCCAGTTTGGCTGGACGAGCAATGAAGCCTGGAATCGCCCTTGACCAATAATGATGGCTTTTGAAACCAAGGAATGACCCTCCACGATATTCTCCATATCAATAGGGTTAAACTTTTCACCGTTGCTGAGCACAATCACGTCGTCAAGTCGACCGTGATATTTCCACAGTCCTGACCTTGTCGGATGTGGCATGAACAGATCTTTTGTTCGATATTCAGTAATACCAGGATGGGTATGGAATATGCAGAGGAACTCATGAAGGCTGCCCTTCCGAATAACAGCCTCAAACACTCCATCGCCAACCGACTCCATGTGTATACCACCGTAAGGGTTCCACTCAAAGTATTCCCAATCTTCACGATGCGTGCAAACCAAGGCCCCCATGAATCCGGCTTCACTGGAACCAATGATTGAGAGGAGAGTCACTTTCTGACTTAGCTTGTTGCCCACCTCTGGTGAAAGCGGTGCGCCACCGAAGAGTATTGCTTCGAATTTTTGTAACCCCTTTAAGCCTTCTTCAAAGGCGGACAACTCTTGTATGACCGATGGTGTGAGCAAAGCTGCTTCCGGACGGGCTGTCTCTAGAATTTGACTAAGAAGTACCGGGGTCATTGGTCTTTCCGGGCTCAGGACCACGGGAGTATTGTGGAAAATGGCTCCTGAGAAAATGACAAGCCCCATCAAATGAAACATCGGAGCCATGGTAAACAGACGTTTGCCTTGCCCTACTGACGCGATTGATTTATTTTGTCTGCCCGGGGGAGTTGGCATCTTGGGAAAATTGTCAATGACACTGAAGAATCCGTTGGTCAGATATACCGGCTTAGGGAGACCTGAAGAAGGAGGGTTAGTCTATAGCAAGCAGGGCTCATCACAATTTTCAAGGCTTACCAGTAGTCCCTGAACTATGGATGATAATGCAGGGTTTATTTTGCAAGTCGTAGAAATTTGCGTTGAAGGCGTAAGGTTCAGCCTGTTCACCGAATACTTCCCAAAGGCTGGGTATCTCGAGTAATCGGACATTTTGAATATTATCCCCTATTTCTTCGGCAAATTTGTGTCTCTCAGCACTATACACAACCTTGGAACATTTGGTAGCACCCAGAACATGTGATGTGGCCACGATTGAATTCCTTGCAGAAGGCAACAACGCCTATATGCTGATTAGAAAAAGGCTTCACACCAGTGCTGAGCAGCTAATATGAGGACTTACCGCATAACCAGTCTTCATGCAAGCCAAATAGAAGGCCACATAGCGGATATCATTTGCTCCAATATAAGCCAGTGGCTCAAAGTCAGAGCCCTTTCCCATTGTCATCTCAATCCACCGGGCAGTGTAATCCACGGCACCAGCGAGGTCCCTCATGGATACATTTCGCCAACCTTGGGATAGATCGGAGGAAATGGGTTGTATGCAGAAGAGCTGTTCCGGTCTACTCTCTGCCAACTCATCGACAACGCAGCACATTAGTCGCTGGTCGAAGTTTGTGGAACCCATAGCTACTTGCTTGGGAGAGCGTTGGAATAGGAATGAATATTTAGGAAAGATAAGAAGGATATCTTGTAAGTTATGAGAGCTTTCATGAGATGGACTGGTATGAGCGATGGTCATTGACCGATTGGCCTGGGATTTATATACTCAGGTTCGGTCGATCCCTTCCGATATGATATTGGTCCTATGTGGGTAAAGTTGTGTACAAGCTTTCCGTGTTTTTGGGATAATACACATCGCCTACTATACGATTGCCATCCCGCCGAGTTTGAACGGGGAGAGATCGGTGGACACTGTATCGGGATGGCAGTAGAGAAACGTATTCATTCATGGCACAACTTCTTATCCCAGAAGAATGCAACATAGTGAGCCTTGCTCGCGTCAGTCCCTTCACCGCAACAAGGATGAGACCCACTGCACCCAGGGGCATACAGCCACCTTTCCAGAACATAATACTGCCATGGAATCGTATACAAGCATAATGTATCAAGTGCGTTCGTTACACGGGGTAATATCCGGTGGGGTTGTAAAACACATTGGAATAGATAAGGTGGCCAGGACACTAAAGTATGTGCCGATTAGCCCGATGAAGAAAATAGTGGTTAATCATTTGCCTTTCTCAGCTGTAGTGCAGGAGGTAATGAATTATAAGAGTACCAAGACTGAAACTAAGTGGAGATCGGCGACCGGGATTTACGGCCCTTCCGCTTGCCGCACGCGTTATGCTTTCCGATACTCCTTGTGTAAGATTGAAGTCCATCGACAAAGCGTGTTATGCTGAAGTATCTGGGGATCAACTGTGACATCGGAAGAGACGGCAATGTAAGGTTTCAGAATAAGTGAAGGGGTATAAATATCTCTGTGCCAAATGCAGCGTAGTGTAGGATTCTTCCCAGCCTACGAACCGTTTTTCAAATCTATACACAATTGCCACTATGACTGTCACTCAAGGCAAGACTATCCTCATCACCGGGGCTTCGGGTTTCCTTGCTACTCATATTGTGAAAGCCTTTCTTCAACAAGGGTATTATGTCCGTGGAACTGTTCGATCCGACCAGGCCGCAGCAAACGTACGCAAGGGATTTTCGGAGTATAGTGATCGGCTGTCATTCGCTATCGTTGAGGATATAGCACAGCCTGGAGCCTTCAAAGATGCCGTGAAGGGGGTCGACGGTGTAAGTCTCTAGACTTGTGCTTTCTAATCGATGTCCGAAGGTTCCAAGACTCTAATACTCTCCTATTTAGATCGTTCATACCGCTTCTCCATTCCAGACTTCAGTGCAGGACAATAAGCGAGACCTCCTGTGGCCCGCTATTAACGGCACTACATCTATCCTTCAGGCAGCCCAGGAATATGCACCGCAAGTTCGTCGTGTCGTGATCACATCTTCAATGGCTGCCGTGATAGACGTCGCAAAGGGTCTGCAGCCCGACCATACATATACCGAAGAAGATTGGAATCCTATGACATTCGAACAGGCTGAAAGTGCTCTTGGGATGGTCGCATATGCTGCTTCCAAAGCAGTTGCGGAGAAAGCCGCCTGGAGTTATATGGAAACGAACACGCCTCAGTTCAGTCTTACCACGATTTGCCCACCCATGATCTATGGCCCCGTGGAGCATCATGTTCCTACCATGGAGAGACTGAATACAAGTGCGGGTGATATCTACAGACTGTTCAATGGTAGCAGCACTGAGATACCGTCGGCAATCTTGCCAGTCTTTGCAGATGCTCGTGACGTAGCTCAAGCCCACCTCTCTGCCTTTGAATCTGAGAAGGGGGCAGGAGAGCGTTTTATTGTTAGTTCTGGAGGTTACACCTATCAAGAGATCTGTGATATTCTTCGGTCAATCGTTCCTGAGGTCAGGGATAAGGTCCCTATTGGTCAGCCCGGGAAAATCGAACAAGCAGTCATTAAGGTCTCTAATGAGAAGGCCAAGACCCTTCTTGACCTTACTTTCCACACACTGCAGGAGACCGTGCAGGACACCGCGTATAGCTTGTTAGTGCTAGAGGAAGCACTCAGGGCATAATCGGCCGCATTAGTAAATTTATTCAGAAATGTATTGAAACTTAGCCATGCCAGCGTCACGATACTTTTATGTTTTTGCATAGTCAGCAAGTGATTGTATATTTATTCTAGTAGAAACATATATATAATCAACAAAGCTGGCATTGTGTGATAAACGAAGAGATATTGATGCTTCATTTTATTTAGGTCTGCACGGTTGTCGGGGCAAAAAATAAAAAATAGAAAAAAGAAAAACAGGAAAACAGGAAAGAGAAGAAGTAAAAGACAACACCAGTCAAGAATTAAATTGCCGCTGCAGAAAGCGAGGAATTACTATTGAATGAGCAGCATTTGATATGCTGAGACAAGCATTTATTAGGGTTACCTCCTTATGCATGGATTGTAATATTACGGTAAGATTTCCCCGATGCGATCTCCGCCGGCCCCACAAAAAAGAGAGCATAATTTCGTCTATGTCATGTGAATGGTGCATAGCAGAACAATTAGAGTTGTGCCGTGGTAGCTACGGAGTGGCTTTTTCACTCTGGACCTTCTTTTCCTCTAACCAGCTTACGCTGCCAAGCTTAGACAGCCGATATTGTTATCTAACATATTCTAAATTGAACAATGGATCCTTGGGTGCAGAGGGGCCGTTTAGACTCTTCCAGTGAAGAAACACCGGGCCAACGACAAGTAGTACGTTGCCCCTGCTAATGTGCCATAGACTCTAATCGAGAGATATAGGCTTGTGAGCTTTGTCGGAGATGGAAAGTAAAATGCCAAACAGCATCCGGCCATGCTACATGTTCGGTTTGTCAACGCCGAGATGTGGTTTGCGTTCGCACGGCTCGACCCCGTGTATCTCGGCGCCCAGTTATCAGGTGGGGAATCGGGGTCTGACTCCCTAGAAAGCCCCATGCGGTTTACTAATGTGTTGAGACAGCAAGAGGAAAAAGCAGGGACCACAATATCCAGTTCCGCAACTGAACGATGCCTTCCATGCACAACGGAAAGAGAGCATCCGAGGACAAACTAGGGTGGAGGCAGGGCTGGTTAATGA
Organism: Aspergillus tamarii; assembly: GCA_030556085.1. Classification (NCBI taxonomy): domain Eukaryota; kingdom Fungi; phylum Ascomycota; class Eurotiomycetes; order Eurotiales; family Aspergillaceae; genus Aspergillus; species Aspergillus tamarii. The sequence continues at coordinate 2,346,437 of JARVTJ010000006.1, forward strand.
ATTTATCGCGTATAAGCAATGGACGAGGAAGTTTCTTCACGACTGGGTTAACTTGCTCTGTGAGATCTCGCGATCCACTAATTGCTCGCTACCGCTAATAGTTCTCAGCCAGTAAAACGCCATTGTACTGTTTGTCAGCTCAATGGGAAGAATGGCTACAGTCTGAGATAGGCTGTCAACTCGGACCCCTTCGAGACAATATCAATGACTCTCAATCGTCAAAAGACATCCTTCCGAGTACTTATTTAAATAACGGTCGACTGCCGGTATTCGCGGCACTACCTCCACAACAAGAGGCTGTTGAAGTCCTAAATACGTTCTTCACGTATACTACAGACGTATTTCCCCTATTCCACCCCGATACATTTACAGAGCTTCTGAATAAAAGCTATGAGCGAAGGCGACCACGGGACCCATCGTGGTGGGCTGGCCTAAACATAGCATTGGCGATTGGCTATCGTTACCGGTCCCTACACCAACCTAGCCCGAGCAGTGCTAGAACCAAGTCAGATGTGTACTACAAGAATGCAATTGCCGTTGTGCCAGAGCTTTTATTACGCAGACCTGACCTTATGGCGGTTCAGGCATTAATGGGCATCGTGAGTGTGATAATGTATCCTGACTTGGCTTGATCAGGTGGTTGTTAACGTTACCCCGACAGGTCTTTCTTTCGTGCAATGGGTTTGACACCCCCATGTATCAGAACCTATTATCTGTCGCAATTCGCTCGTGTACGCAATTTGAGATCAACGGATCTTGCGCAGCCCCACGATCTACATGTAGAGAACAGGATCAGCCAATATTTATCTTATCTCTTGGTTACATGATGGAAGAGCTGTAGGTCCTACCCAGAGATCATATTGAACCAGCCTGACTGAGCTTTACAGATACCGTCCATGGCAAGGCCTGCCACCCAGCAATGCCTCAGCCGACTTTGGCGCGGACAGCCCCCATCCAGACTGGGTATACGAGTCTATCGCTCAGAATGCCAGTTTTTCTGACATGGATCTCTTTACTTGGTTTCGTCGCCTGAGCGTTATCCGGCATAAGATATATACGTCTCTCTACAGGACAAAGGACTCGCAGGCGTTACCGCATGGACAGTCTTCAATCATACAGGCGTTGCAACTAGAGCTAACGAGCTTTCAACGGACCTTACCCGTTGACCCTGGCCATGCTGTAGAATATATCACCAAACTACCAAGCCATCTCAAGTCGCCCTTTGTGTCCCTCCTATGTGCGTATCACAATACCGTTATTTTATTGCATCAGACACATATCTTCTTCCGGGCCCCGAAGATCCCAACTCCGTCCCGAGATACAGAGGTCTCTCAGAAGGCATGTGTAGGTGCTGCCCGCCAGACGGCATTTCTATTGAACGCCCTTCCGCCCTGGTGGTGGCCGTTTGGTATCCGGTATACTAACATTCTCTATTTGCCCTGTCCATTGCATGATACGCAGAACTAACAAGGACCAGACTTGTAGCCCTCTACATCTTCGCTGCATTCAACATCCTGTTCGCGAGTGTGCTCGACGGCCCTGATAATGATGCAGCTCAAAGCAATCTCGAGTTAATGGAAGCAATGATCACCCGCCTTTCTACATGTGCAACCGCAAATAGCCTGCCAGAAAGCCCGAGTTTAGCCGAGTTTACCTTTTTTCTTCACACCTCGCGAGAGTGTCTCGAGATGGCCTATTCTATGGTCCACAAAGCGCAATCTTAAGAGCTGATCGAGATAGGCAGGTAATGAAAACTATGATAATTTTTTTATGACGAGATACTAGCTTATAGGGTCAATCGGAGGCGATACCTTCGGCTGGAAACATATTTGGGAAAGCTTCAAAATTACAGAATGAAATCAATGGTTACCAAGGTTAGCATAAACTGAGGCATAATCTAGAGCTCTAGAAGATAGCATAACTAATGCTAATTTGATGTCACCTTCCCGGTCTAGGGTCTATAACACTACCATTGGCAACAAAGAGGATTAGACGTTGAAGATGAGCTGTTCAAGGCACAACCCTAGTCCCATATGGTATTTGCTTCAAGTGGAATTGATATTAGATACGTGCTGTGTGCTGTTGTGCTAGGGAAGTCATTCACTGCTTCGATAAGCACACACTTCACCTGGCCGCAACAGCGGACTGAGCCCTGGAAATCAAAAAGTCCTTCGCCTTGACCATCTTCACCATCGTACTCCATGGAGTCCAACCGAAGATCAGCCCCGTGCCCCCTGTCGAGCCAACGGGGACCAACATCATGATCGTATTTCCCTGGTCATAAGTCTTGCGCTTTCTTCCTTGGCCAAGAATATCTGCTTTCAGATTGCTCGCCACCACCGCAGCTTGTTCCTGTGCCTTGAATGATAACCGCATCGAGTTATTGGTGATATCCCCTGCCGCATAAATCGGCAAAGGAGTCGCCCCATCTCTACCACGTCCCACGACCCGGAGCTCCTTATCGACAGTAACCCATCCATCCTCATCCAGGAACTCCACCGGGATGAATTGGTTATTCGGCAACGCCCCAGTGGTGGGGATATACAAGTCTGCATCTAATTCTCCCCCGTCGTTGCTGAGCGTAACCTTCCATTTCCCCGGATCCGAGCTCTGTATTGCGCCAGCGACCTTTTGATTCTTCAATACTCTCACGCCCCGAGCAACAAGAAGCTTCTCTGCTGCGGTGCTCCCAGCTACCTTCAACATGGGTAAGATGCGATCGGAGGCGGACACGAGCGTGATGTTCACACTCCGTCCGGCCAACTGAGCAGCCTCGGCGAGTTCACCAGCAAGTTCAACACCAATGGGACCTGCACCACCGATGACAATGTTCTGAGAGGTCTTAATGCGGGCTTGGGCAGCTTGGATCAAGGCTTCCATGTTGTCTGAGTTGGATTGCTTGAAGGGAATAATATTGGCGTTGTTTCGGCTTGTGGACGCGGTGGTGCTGCCGGATGCAATGACCAGGTAATCATATGAAATGATATGTGTCTCGGCAGTATCTATGGAGATAGTCCTAGCAGACACGTCTATCGCGGAGGCGCGTCCTTTGATGAATTCGAAGGAGGTCTTGGGATAGGAGGCAAACTCCTTTTCAATGGGAAGCAGGTATTGCTCAGGTCTGAACGCATCTTGTTTGGCGAGAATTCTTGGGGCAGCAATACTGAAGTAAAAAGTTGATGATGGATTGATCAGGGTGACCTTGATAGATGGAACGTCCTTGAGAAGAGAATGGGCGATTGGGATGCCTGCGAATGAGGCGCCAACAATAACGACGTGGGACATTTATTCTGTACCGTACAGGAGTGGAGGAAAGATTGAATGGAATTCTGAAAACAATGGCATAGTACTTGATGGACATGCAATTCAAGATTTAAGGAAATGACAATGAAGTAACAGGGTTAGTTAGACTATGGGGCATATCGTGGCCTGAGGCATTTTCTTTTTTGGATTTGTACTTGTTTATTTTAGGAGAACTTTTGGATTTGTCAGGTTTAGCTAAGCCTTTTTACCGCAGAGATACTTTGCTTACTAGTTATGTATTTGAAATGCTTAGCTAACAGCAAATTGACGCGTTATCTCTCAGTCCTAGAGGGATATATAAGGGGGGTCCCCCTAGAAGAACCCAATCTTTAATGTGGACTTCTCAACTGAACAGACTATGGATTACAACGGCAGAAAATTGCTTTGAGACCAAAGCGTTACTTGGGATTAATAATCTTGTATGGTTAGTTAGTTACAAACTATGTTGTTACCTAAGGTTTCGCTACGGTGACCTGAACCAAATATTTAACATAGCGTCAATACAAATACATATACGATACTGAGAATATAACAACTAATTCTATTGCCATTCAATGGGTTGGCTTTGGATTTAGAGAGGTGAGGAACCCGTACCACTCTAACTATGTGATTGCTACCTGTGGACTAAATTTGGGATCTAAACCTACTCATTGAATTCACCAAGCAGAATATCATGTTTCTCCTCTTTGCTTTCGGCGTAGACTTTCAATAGTACCAGAGGCGGCAGTACACATATTAATCAGTGATATCTTGAGAGATATCAAATAATTCGCCCAAGTTTGATAATTTTTGAATATCTAGCAGCACTCGTCTCGATTTTCCTTCTTTCTCCCTTTTCTTTTCTTTTGAAGATGAGGACAGCAGCAGACGATGCTCCGGTTACGAGGAATTCAACCACCTTCCGTATGGACACCGGCTGGGTACCTTGCATACCTGTAGAAATATGTAGTACAAACTAGAGAGAGAGCCATATCTATCAATATTATCAATAAATGCAAAAATGGAAATACATACAACAGGAGGGATTCGCTGGTGGTCACCCACCCAACTACTAACCTCCCGGCGTGTGGCTTCTGCGCGGTCAATAGGTCGCTGCGTGCTTCTGCAGGGTAAGTACAGGTGATGATACCAAGTCATTGTGCGCTCAGCGCCGGTATGTTTTAGAGAGGGGTGATAACTTGTCATATCCATCACCCTGCACTGATGGGCCAGGAATACACTTATGGCAGTCTATTTCTACCTAGGCTGTAATTATATTTCAGTACAATTGCTTTTATAGCTAATGGTTACTTGTTTATCCCAGTCCTAGCTCCAGTGATAGGTAGTAGTACTAATACATGGCGATCCAACCTGGCAATATATTGTTCGGAGAGGTACCATATGCATAGCAACCTCCGTCAAACAGCGGTTCGGCCTCTCCGTAGAAGTTCTTTAAGCTTTCTCGTATGAAACCCGCAGATTACATGAGAATTTCCCTTCCTGGAGTAGGATGGTTACGTCATCTCGGAGTTCCGAACAGCCCTCGGGGATGTTTTCTAAACATATAAACCCGCAACAAGAGCAGTTCATTCAAGACAAATACAAGCATACCACTACTGGCAGCACTCGACGACCCGAACTCTGTTCTCAGGTACATAACAAGTGCTCGCCCGCAACCTCACTGTGTCCATAACCAAAGAGAAATCGGAATTTAATTTGTGGATCTTGTACGGAGTATGTATCTGCTCATCAGCTTCTCCTTACGTCATACTCGAAACTTTACTACCTGTTACTAAATTGCTGCATTATAGGATACGTGGCACAAGCTAGGCAAAGGTGGATATCATTCAATATCGAATCAAACTGCTGTATCATGGCACCTCGATTCATTCCCGAAGCGGGCAACGTGCCAAACGTGTCTTACGACGCCCAACAGGCCTACGCTACCCTGAAATCTGGCGGAGTAATCATAGCCCCGACAGACGTTGGTTATGCGCTGATGACCAGTACCCAGACTGGGATTCAGAGGATCTTTGCTGCCAAAGACCGTCGGCAGGGCCATAATATTGGAATAATTGGAACATACCGACAACATCGCGAGATACACCTGCTGCCAGATTCCAAGTTTGAAATGACACGTGTGCTGACGGAAGATTCTGGCATGATAGTCGGAATCATCGCTAAGTTTGACACCAAGAGTCTTCATCCTCGACTCGCAAAGCTAGATCCGATCACGCTCTCTCAAATCACGCAAGGAGACACAGTCAGTATCGCAGTTCCCGAAGGGCCATTCTTGCGAGAGCTCGGTCGGCTCTGTGATGCGGACCCGCAGGGAATGTTGATGTTTGGCACTTCTGCGAATCGCACAGGACAGGGGCAGAAGTTCTGTGTGGAGGATATCGACTCCGTCGTCGTGTCGTCCGTCGATTTGGTGGTGAATTACGGTCTGCAGAAGTGGCACTTGTACGGCTGCGGTGGTGTCAATTTCGACGCCGAACATATGCGAGTGTTGCGCAAGGGAGCTGGATACGAGACTTTCAGAGACAGGATCTTACGATGGTTTCCCCATCTGCTTGAAGAGGCGGGGGTCAGTCTTGACGAGGACTCAGAGAAGTAAATCATTAAGCCGAGCATTATATTAGGAGTCGGCCATAATAAAACAAGTGTGCAAGTACAGTGATTTGATTCCTGCATCAGAACATAACTTTGTCAACCAAAAAAACCATTATTTCAGAATTGGGAAACGCGCAACTATTTAGCCATTGTTATGACTATTTTTGATCCTACTCTTCGTGTTTTGACTATTGATGTACGTGTCAAATTAAGCAGAAATTAGTAGGGGGAGAGAGAGGCAGACATTCAGGATTTCAGACCATCATGCATTTGACTGACTTAGCCATAGAATTGCTAGTGTAATCGGATTACAGCATGCATAAATGTTAACAGCTGTTTAATTAGATTTAAATGATGGAAAGACGTGCTATCCAAGCACGGGTTTGGCTCCCCCCACCTCTCATAGCTCTGGCGGAGCGCCTCAATAAACGATTCAGAGTCTGGCAATACTGGTGGTGTTGGCTAGTCACCAAGTCTATAATAGTAAATACTTTTATTTATCTAAAGACAAAGTAAAATGAACGAAAAGGTGACATACCAGGCCCTATAGTCTTCTTCATACTCCCTTTATCTGTTGGCAATCGTCGCACAAATCGTATTTCATCACTTAAGTTATCGATAAACGCCATATTCTCGTTTTTAGTACTCAGAAGTTGGCCTCGGCTGATCATGCACATGCGCCTGGTCAGAAGATATGGCGTTTCTCCATCTCTAGCATGTGGTGCAGGGCCCACAGTGTCGGATGTTGGCGGGATACAATGAAATGAACATGGCGGTCTCATAACAAACCATGCTAGGTCCAGAAGTTTGAGACATGAAAACAAGAAAGTCAAACTATACTAATCTATCGGTTAGGTTGAGATAGGCATTGCGCTCCGTCTTGAAGTCGAAGAGGCAAAGGTGTATCTCTTCCCATATTGCACTTGAGTCGTCATGTAGCCACAAGAGCTTTTACTACACAGAAACGCAGCTATGGAAATAACCACCGTACGAAAATAATAACCTGGTCAAGCTTTTTTCTTGGAGGCTGAAACCCGAGCAAGAGGCCGAACGGGCCGGCAGCCTTAGGTCCGTCCAAATCATGACGGAAGTAGGGCACACATCCAAAGTCAACCTCGCAAGAGGCCGAACGGACCGCAGCCTTGGCTCCACCCAAATAATGAAGGAAATACGGCACACATATTCAAAAGTTGCCTCGCAAGACCTGATATGCCTAAGCCTATTTAAAGGACGACGATACCTGCGTTGTCTCTCTCATATTCAATAAACCTCATCTCATGTTCTCTATCTCTAACCCACCTCCGCCCCTACAACAATCATATACTATGACCCTCTTCGACGTCCTCGTGATAGGTGGCTGGCCCAGCCGGTCTGTCCGTAGTAACCACCCTTGCCCGTCAATTACACCGCGTCGTCCTCTTCGACTCGGGTATGTATCGCAATGCACTAACTGAGCACATGTACAATGTGGCGACGTGGGATCACAAATCCCCCGAGGAATATCGGCGTGAGGCCCGCAAACAAATCCTCTCTCGTTACGACACAATCTATTTCGAGGATACCGAAGTGCAAATAGTGGAAAGGACTGTCGAGGGCTATTTCAAAGCTTTCGATGTCCATAACCAGTGCTGGACCGGTCGCAAGTTGGTTCTTGCCAACGGTGTCCGGGACATCTTTCCCGATATTGAGGGGTATGAGAAGTGTTGGGCGACGGGGATGTATGCATAACGTCTTTCCCCCTTTCCTCTATCCAATTTGTTTTGAGATAATTAATTGTGTGGCCAGCCTTCACTGTCTTTTTTGTCATGGTTTTGAGGAACGGGGTTGCGCATCGGTTGGTGTCCTGGCTGTTGGGGATATAGGCAATGTAGTGGCTGCCATGCGTGTGGCGCGTATGGCGAGGCGGTTTGCAGATTCGGTGACTATCTACACGCACGGTGCTGAAGGACTGAGTCAGATGCTTGAAGATGCGGCTGAAGGAACAGGCATCAAGGTCGACAAACGACCTATCTCACGGTTTGTCAAGGGAGCAAGTAAGTCAGAGGTACAAATTGTCTTTGAGGATGGCATGATCAGCACCGAAGGCTTCTTGGTAAGTAGCATATCCATGGTGTATAAGCCTCTAGTAGCTAATGCGTCTAGTCGCACAAACCTAAAACCCAGATTAACGGGCCCTTCGCAGACCAGCTAGGTTTAGAACTTACCCCTGATGGGGATATCAAGACCACCGAGCCTTTCTACAGCACCTCTGTACCCGGTGTGTTTGCTGCCGGTGATTGTGCTGGTCCCCTAAAGGCTGTGGTAACGGCCATGACAAGCGGTTCTTTGGTAGCAGCTGTATTGGCTGGGCAGTTACAGTCGGAGCTCTAGGCAACTAAGATCGTTAAGTAAGATATCAAAGGGTTTGTTACGTCCTGATTATGTCAGGTTTCTGCTAGGATCTAACATTCGATGAATATGTGCAAGATTAGTATCAATCCTTCATATTCCTTACTTTGTATCTTGTGTTTGTCAAGGAAACTATCCACTTCGTTATATCTCTCGGGCAAGCACGGACATTATCCGGAGCCAAGCTCGATTAAATATTCCTTACGCAAAAATCTCAGAGACTACTGTGACTTCATTCCTTTTGTTGGAATTGTTGTAGGGAGTCATGCACCTTCCATATAGTAGGCCGAAATGAAAGAACTAGAAATCCAAACGCACAGTTAAAGCGTATCTTTTTTCCGCATCCATAGAGTGGTAGATTTTGCATTTTCCTCAACTCCGCGCGAGATACATATTCCACACAACTACGCCCTGGTTGGGATGTGTATAAATATACCCTGCTTTTGTACGCATTTCCCTATTATACTTTAGCGTGACCTTCACCTTTGTATAATCCATAAATCCTGTCTTTCTTACAAATACGTGCCATGCATGCATTATACCTCATGGATGTTCTGTCTGATTGTGAGTAAAAGATAAAGCTGTTACCGAGAATGAACAGGAGTGTGGTATCGGTCTTGACTACGCAAAAACCAAACGTCTAAATCTCTCAATATCTATTTGAATATCCATGTTTCCGACGTTCTTGAGCCAACAGCAGCGAGATAGATTACGGTTGTTATCACGTGATTTATTAGGGTCCTGAATCTCGGGAGAGAGCAGGCATGCGCAGAATACTTTGGAATCACTATACGGTGACGGTTACTCATCAACTTCCCTTTCCCACGACCTGTATGATACTTTATATTCATCACACCCATGCCAACTGCGCCAAAACCTCAGCGCCTGCGGTCGGCATGTACTCAGTGCCATGCAGCCAAGGTAAGGAGGACAAGAGAGTCGCTGACAGAGCTGCTCGGGTCCTTGACATATATAGGAGGAAAGGTATAACGATAATTCGTCTACAAGTACGATGTAGCGGCGAAAAGGAAAGCTGTAGACGTTGTCTACAAAATGGACTCATTTGCGAATATCGAGTGTCGATGGTGGGCCGCGCACCAAAGAAACAAAGAACTAGAGGCACGCAATCTCTCCCGCCATGGACGTCGTCGCATAACTCTCTCACGCACCCTTTATCCTGGGACAATATTTCCAGCAATGATTCTGCCACCCTCTTCACGCTAGGTGACTTTGCTGCTGATATTAATGGTAACCTCTCACAGAGTTATTTAAACAACTTTTGCTTTGCGACCACGGACCTGCAACCGGGAGGGAATCCAGACTCTGAGAATGTGAACGCCATGGCCACCTCAAATTCACAGGCTACTGTTCAGGGGAGCGCACCAAACACTTCCTATACACCCTATGAAGCTACGCCTTCGCTGATGTTGGCACAACTTCCTGCGCCCTCTGCCCGCTCGCAGCTACCAGATAGCGTGGCCCTCAATACGCCGAAACCGTACCGTGACAGGTCAGTGGTGTCTCAGTACCCACATGCAGCGACACTCATGGAGACCGTCGAGTTGTTGGAATGCCATTTGCAGAACCCCGGGCCACCCATAGATCAGGCGATGCTCTTGAACCGGCAGGCGATGGTCACGGTGCGGGACATCTTGGGCTCACATGAATTCCAGCGTTGTCAGAGCTGTCCGTCGTTAGTTGCTACTATCATGGGTCTGGCTGTGGGTTTGTATGAGATTGTTTTCATCACCATTATTCGGCCTGCAACTACGACCCACGGTGAGTCTATCCCGGAAAGCAGCCTTTCCGAGTCGGCACCTTCGGCCCCTGGTGTGCGTGCTGTGCCCGCCTTCCGGTTTGGATCTCTCGAGTTTGGCCCTGATGAGCAGGAAATATTCCGAAATGCCATAGTTCGACGGGACCTAGCCCATTGTATTGAAACAATACGGCACTGCAGCCAGGAAATATATCAGCGACAACAGCTGGGAGAGCAACAGGATAGGACAGCAATCCAGCATGGGGGGTTTCAATCAATGAAATTATGTATAGACCGTATCCAATTGCAATGGTATAAGGAGTTGGAGGAACAAACTGTACGGCTATTTGCATCAGTCCCAGATCTCTGCCCCGTAGGGTTGGGGGGTCTTGACGCAAAATATAAACTTTCCGAAGCTTTAGGTTCTTTGGGGGAGGATGCGGATACTGTACAGTAAACCTAACTTTCTTTTTCTCTAGCATATGAGTTAATGAGGACCGAACCTTTAAAGAGAGTAGACGCGATATTCCAGAGTCACCAGCTTCTCCCGCGCAGCAAATCTACGCTTTGTTTCACTTAATCGTCAATCGAGCTTGAGATACTTATTAGATTATGTATAAACGATTAGATTGATTGGAAAGTAATTTGATGTTCAACATGTATATAAACCCTGACGCTTACAAGTGTTCTGTGATGAAACATAGTTAATCTTTATATAAAAAAAGGGGGAGCCCGTCTATGCACAAGACTATATCGAATTTTCATTCAAATTGCATGAAATAATAGATAATGGAATGAAATAAAAGAATAAAAGAAAGTAAAAAAAAAAAAGGAAACAAAGAAGGAAAAAGATGCGGCGAAAGCAGAAGCAACTGACGAAACCACAATATACATTTTGGGACAGCCCCAAGTATTCTTGATCCCTCGATTAGTTGAGTTCCTGCCGCCAGACCAGGTACCTGCCCAGTCGATAATAAAGCGAAAGTCCCGAATGTGTTGGATCATATCCCAAATTTTAATTGTCTAGCCTTTGTATGGTTATATATTTGTATTTTCAAGCCCATATATCGACCGTAGTGGCTACTGGTTATGGAGCATCAATGCTTCGTTGTAGGTATCGATCTTATGTTGCTCAATGGCGAAGGGAGATGGCATGCATTGCGGAAACGGCCACTTGAGGTTGAGCGCCGAGTTGATGACCAGGTGGGCCACGAAAAGATTGCACCAAGATCTAACCAAGACAAATTGTAGACCGTCCCGTAATGCAGGCCTCCCAGGTTGAAATATATCCCCATAGATAGAATCATAGTACTCAAAACCAGAATTTTGTAGAACCCGACCTGAGGCTATAATATTATGGTCAAAACACGCTATCAGTAAAAAATGAGCAGGACGAGTCAGCCAAAAAAGCTCCATAAAGGCGAGTAGGGCTTCACTTTATGAGGCGAAGCCCCCATATCAACCGATTAGATACTATAATAGGCTTCCGGCACTTAATCAAGATCAAGACTACAGGCACCAATAAATCCAATAAACCCCCTCGTACACAAAACATTACTCCTATCTTCGGTTTCAGCACAATTCAAATTCAACCGGTCAATTATATTCAATTCTAGGTCAGAATGGAGGAGGATTACATATACTTCTTATATAGGGTTACCACCCGGCAACATAGGAGACCTCTAATATTTCGCTTCTTATAGAAAGCTGCAGGGGTGATCAACCATCCATTTCACATATTCAAAGTCAAAAAGAAAAGAGAAGTACCCTACTATATACGTTTATTAAAGGGGATGATTCAAGGCGAGATAATTATGTCCATTTACGATCTTATTGGCCGTAGCAAGTAAACAGGATTCGTGGTCAACAGGCCGGTCAATAATTTAGAATTTTATAGTAATACGACAATCTTCAGCACCATTTTAAACCCTCAGCGTAACATCGCCTGCCACACCAGCTATATCTGATACTTGATATAGTTCAAGTGGAGGTACACAGCCACAAAGTTAGCCTTACGCTCACAGGAGGTCGAGATGCGAGAGTTGCGGTAGTACGCTGGAAGCACCAAGATGGGCTGATCTATCGCCATACAACTCGTATTTACAATATTCTTGTCGTTATTGGACACACCAACTGGCGAAAGTCAAGGATCTCCAAATATATCTAATATATTTGTATCTCCAGGACCATTTCCTACATTGGATGGAAGCACCGAGTTTAAAAAAGATCAATCAGAATCTCCTGACGCCGTTAATTCTTGACAGTCAGTAGTAAAGGTGGACTTCCTTGAGCTATTCATGCGTATTTTAATATTTAATGATTCAATAATCCTAATAGCAGTGAAATGGGGTACATTATCCTTTCTGATGGAAGGTACTATTGTGGTGACTTGACGTCGGACTCTATGTCCGAGATAACAAGGCCTACGACCTTACCAGGCATTGTGCGCGCCATGACTGAAAAGGACTTTCGAGATCTCAGAAAAAAGCAACTCAAACCTATGGACTTGATGATGGATGATAGAACCCAGGGGGTTGACGGTATTTGAAGCACTTTCTTTAGATATATATGACTCATGATTGATTGATTGTCTGCGTATATAGGCACAGACTACAGTCAAAGGCTGTCTTGGGCCGCCTGGCCAGTAGAGGGCTAGGAAGCATTCATGAATCAAGAGACTCCAGTGTACTTGAGAAATTATAGTACCTCACCTGTCACCAAACGACTACTATAAGGTTTGATATAACGTTATGTCAAATGTGTGGCAGTTTTTGAAGACTCAACTCGGACAACTAGCCGTTTCTAGACTAGCTGCGCATTCTGTAATCCTTCAGGTCGGCCTAAACGCACTGATCGCAATATCCACTGGACTGAACAGGGCCTCTCCATGAAGATCAAAGGTATCATGGCGAATTGAAATTATGCCTCCAGACACAGCCGCACGATCGGCAGTCGAGATAACCAAAAGACCCTGTTTTGGCCCCAACAGGCAAAACAATCTGCAAACCCTGAACCACCCTCCAACCTCGGTGGAGCATCTCACTTGTCCCTTAGTGTAATTTAGCACGGTCGCAATTCTTTACGCTGTCAATTTTTAGCTCCAGTCCATGTCAGACGAAGAACGGAAAAAGGAGAGTATCCCTTCTGCTTTACTCCCTGCCGTACCATTCTTTCTCATGGTTCGTTGTATAGATCTTCCGGGTCCTGGGTTAGAAGGATAGCACTCGTTTTTTGTTTCCATCTTTATTTTCTCGGCCCCTTGAAGGATATTTGAAAAACAATGAGATCATCTGTAATCCTTGGAGTCTCTCGCCTAATCCTCCTTGTACCATTACTGTCAAGCATAACATCAGCAGCGGATAACCGAACATGTTACATGGTCGACGAAAAGACAGTCGCGGTCGACGACGTTCCCTGCACGACCAAAGAGACCACGCATTGCTGTAACAAAAATGACATCTGCATGTCGAACGGTCTCTGCTGGGTCCAAAGTACCGGCGATATGGTTTTATCACGAGGAAGTTGCACCGATAAGAGCTGGGGTGGTGATTGCGTAGCTGCAAGACCATGTGGTACGCCTCAATCTGTTGCCTGTCCTCTAACCTCCTACAAGATGTATCATGCTAATTGAAATGATCGAACATAGCCCGCGCGAATCCGTCATCCGGATACCCCGTTGTCAACGCCGATATCGCCAACCACCAGTTTTGCTGCGGCTCGGTCGTCAGCTCCTCCTCGTCTGATGGAATTAAGTGCTCGGGGGATGGACCGTTCCCTGTCCCCACAGGGACTGTTATTCCGGGTGTCGCCGCATTGGCATCCGTGGCCTCGACATCTTCTCCTAGCTCTAGTGCCACTCATCCCGCCGGTAATAGTAACGACACATCATCATCATCATCATCATCATCATCATCATCATCACAGAAACAGGAGAAATCCAACGACCAGTCAACCAAGTTGGCTATCGGTTTGGGACTTGGTCTCCCACTGGGTATCATTGCGGCCACTGCGTTGATTTGGGGTGCTTGGGAGAGAAAGAAGACCGTATCTGCCAGAAGGGAAATGGACCAGTTGAAGGCTGCGATGTACCAGAATTATCAGTACGCCCCAGTGCCACAAATGCAGGCTCCACCTCCGGTCGAGATGGGCCATAACGAGCATAGTGTTGCGGAGTTGCCGCCTGGGGGCTACAACAAGTGATCAAAGTGGAACAACTGGATTCACGTAAATTCGCAACTAAACTTTGATAATAGCGAGCTCTCTGTTCTATAATGACATGTGCACTGTTAGCTGAATCGCCTGTTGGAACGCCGCCGGCATTGCCTCAGTCAAGGCGCATACAGCACTTCCTGTGTATCGCGGTAGTGCAGAAAGAAAGGATTCTGCGATGCTTAGCCCGTCAAACCTCGCGATTGACACCCATCAGCCATAACGAAGGGGGTGCCAGACGATTGTCTAGGCCATACTCAAGATAGTGCAATCAGTAGGGGGTACTTGCCATAGAGTCAAATAGGCCGATCACTACGAAGGAGCGTATTATCGCGACTTGGGTATACAACTGTTCACCACTCAGTCTTGTCACGTTACCTTCTGGTGGAGTTCCAAACGATGGTCACTTTATACCGTCGGTGTAAAAGATGAAGTGAGCGGTTCAATCCGTATCTTGCGAGTTCTTCCAAAGTGGAACCAGGGTTGTGGCCAAGGCTACTCCGAGCTGCTGCCTTACCATAAATGCCAGATACTGCGTATTTATATACCTCATACCGAGCCAGGCTTTCTCTATGCTTCCACGGCGTTTAATAAATCATATAGCACTCTCGACATAGTAGAACTACAACGAAGACAAGTATGTTTTGAGAATGAAGGAGATTGCCGCAACACCTAAAATGTGCGAATAATAAGACCTCGACCAACTTACAGGTACAATGCACTCTGAATCAGCTCGGGGCCATGGAGACCATGGAGTCTCACGTCTCGGACAACAAGGCGATGGTCTAGGAGAAACCCCGAGACTACGCGACTTTGGCGCGCCAGGAGCGGGATCACCTTATCGCTGAGGGCGTTGATTCAGCCATTTTGCAAAGCGAAATAAGCAATTATATTCCAGGATGAGAAGGAGAGTCCCCTTCCGACTTTGCGAAGCTTTACGTCGAGACTATAAATGTCATGGTTGGTCGCGGCGCCTCCATACTGTATGATCAGTGTATTGCTGATGTGGTGCCATCGGGATTCGGAAACTGCAGATGGAAGGTATTTCCATTTGGGCCCGGGATAGAGTGCGACGAAGGGGGGGGGGTTTTTCGAGAATTTTGCCAGTGGTTCTCGGAGGTTCCGAAAGCAGGACAGAGCTATGAGGTGCAAGAGAAGTGGTTGAATTTTGAGAAGCCAAGCGCAAGGGGGATTTAATTATAAAGCGGGGGACAGGGTATGATCATATAGTTCATCTTTCCTTTGTCTTGAGAGCTCAATATCCGTGTCACATTCCCAATCCCGATAACCAATTTCCTGTCCACCACGCCGTGAAAATACCTGCATAATTACATTCTTAGGGTAGAAAATCCCCATTAATAAGGTCTGACCCCTAGCATACGATCATTCTGCATTGACCCACATAGTACACGACATGACAGAATCCTTACCAAATAGCTTTTGCCAGCCATTCGGTCAGGTCACATCATATATCTGACCCAGATGGACAAGAGACTATCTCATATCTCGGTAAAGGAAAGCAGTAACTAAGACTAGACACCTATGCAGACATAGTAATCAACCCACAAATTGCTACAGGCCGCATCAATCATCGTATTCCACGAGCGAAACTGAGCAAGTGTAATGCCCGCAGCAGTGTCGATCGAATAACAGTCGTCACCCTTCTTCACTAGGTAATACTTCTTACAGTTGCTCACAATGCCGGGCATGCGCGGCTCGGGAGGGGTGTCCGTGGGCCCGGGTGGTTCACTCGTTGTCGTTGTCGTTGTATCGTCCGGGACATGGACGCAAACGTAGTAGTCTAGCCAAAGGTTGGAGCATGCTTGTACGAACAGGATTAGGGGTCAATCATAACAAGTCGTGTCTTGAATAAAGAAAACATACCGGAGTTAATACTGGGATTCCAGGCTTTGAATTGGGCGTCGGTTATCCCGTACTTGGCTTCAATAGTATCGCACTGATCGCCGGCCGCGACGAGATGGAACTTGTCACAGTTGGGTGGTACACCCGGCTGGGTAGGTTCGTATTTCTTTGAGGACGTGGTAGTCGTGGCAAGCGTCGTGGCAGCGCTGGTAGACAGCAGCTGTAGGAGCAATCCTAGGACAACAGTGGTCTTGTAGCCCATGTTTTGAGTTAGGTATCAGCCTTACTTCTTCGTTGGGGAATAGGAATAGAAGTTTGATACACTCATTCTGATTTTTGTTCGTGCGGTGACTGGCCTGCTTTTATACACGTACCCTCACATCCGCCTGCAGTTTCTTTTGTTTTCTTTTCTTGTTTTTAGAAGTGGCGAGTAACGTAACCGACACTCTGACTCACCCACTATTCCATCATTAGAACGTATTCTGTGTATACCTGAGTGTGACCCAGCTGGAGGAATGTCTCACTTGAGTGCCAGGGTCCCCGCCCTGACTATGTGAGGTATACCGCAGCCGGACGGACATCCGTTCTACAGTTAGTGCCACTTAACATCAACAATGGCTCTCACTCTCTCAATGTACTGGCGAGGTTTCTGATTTAAATGCGGGGTTAGGGTTACATGAAGACAATCTACCGCAGCCACATCCGTGTGCAAAGCCGGACACTGCTGCCGGATCAGCCGGGATTTAATAATTGGATTACAGACGGCTTCTGACATAGTGACATCGTGCCAGTCCTTGCTGCTGCCAAGAACTACTAAATATGCGCCAAGATGCAGTGTATCCTGCATCCTATAGGTGTGTAGTAGGTGCAAGACCAGAAACCCCTCTCATGGCGATTTTGATTTACGTATGGCTGGCTGGGTGGCGCACAAAGAAAGGCCGTCGCTTGATTACGAGCCGCTGCAAGGATTAAGCAACAGGTCACACGAAGAGGGTGGAGGCGAGCCATTCCAAATTTGCCGGTAACCATGCTTCCTGCACAGGTGGTACTTGCGCTCCCGGGGGGGTGGCCTGATCCTGGGAAACGGCCAAGTGCATGCATAGACTGGTTTATGACCGCCGAAAGATTTTCTGTAACCAATGGGCTGACCGTGAGGGTGTAGGTATTGAAGGTACGTGTTTGGGTGTAAACACTGTACAACAGAGGCCGCCACTGTAGGACTTTGTCAGCCGAACTTTGAGACATTGAGCGTCTGAGTTGCCGACTGGTGGTACAGGCCGTTATCAGTTACTGTTAGGAAATTAGACAGCGAAGTGCCATGGTCGGTAGTAAAGTCGAGCTAGTAGTGGGATTCACCATAACCATCAATTGTCACCATATCCATCTCCAGGTCTTGGAGCAGTTATGGTAGTTGAACGTCTAGGCAAACTGTAAGGATACCACAACGGAAGAAATATAGGTCGCTACTTGTTCTATCTATGTTCGACAGATTCATAGTTGATCGGAGAGGGTCAATTTCCTGTAACGGAACGCCCGTAATCTGCGACACCTTGTGAAATATCGCAACTTGGATTATGGCTGCAACCTCCTGGGTGAGTCGACCAACCCTGGGCACTTCAGAAGTTAATGCTCCAGAGGTCAGAATTGCACTAGTGGAAGTGGCTGTAGGCGAGGGCTCTTTCGGAGTCAACAGGTGCTTGACGAACGGATCGTCGAGTAGAACGCTGCTCTCACCAGGTGCCGTGGGCGAGAACGAACCGAGTGCTAGGTGGCTGGCAGCAACATCATCAATTGGGTTAGAAATTGCATAAGTAAGGGTGGAAAGCAATTGGTTTAAGGAAATAGACTCCAGTTTGGACATTCGCAGATTATCCAAATGCTCGAGCTACCCATGCAGCTAACCCGCTTCTTCACTGGGCCCTATGTAGATTGGCCATGTGGTTTCCTTTTGTGACGCTCGCCAACGTACAATGGTATCTTAGACGGTAGAAGCAGCTGCATAGTTTATTTGCCCTGGATTCTTAATTAGTCTCACATAGGAGAATAATATCACAAAGAAATCCAGTGGGTCATCGTCCAATGCGTCGTGGAATGCGTAGATTCCACAAACCTCCGAGCCTACCACCTGAAAATAATGGAACTTGGGTCATCTTAGACCATGTTCTTGCCTTTGGCAACCTACTTTATATCATTTTTAAAGGCTATAGATTAGCCTTCCTGGTAAGCTTTTCCTCTGCCTTTGGTGCTGCTTTTGCACGTTCGTTTGTTGACGTATCCTATGTAAAACTCGAATTCTGTTGCGTTGGTTTTGTAAGAGGTGCTTTGCTTTTCACTTTTTTTTTTTTTTTTTTTTTTTTTTCCTGTGTTCCCGAGGAAGGTTTCTTTCTTGCTTAGGAGCTTTATCAAGCTGTGGTGTTTTATCTTGATGAGTCTGATGATCCTGAGCTTGTTGGATCTTCATATATAATATTACTATTCGTCCAGCCACTAAGACCAGATGCAAAAAGGTATATACAATGCCCGGGATTGAAATCTTGAAGCCAGGCATTCTATATGTTACCACAGGCGGCGAATAATATATAAGACATTTAGAAAAAAGCTTCGATCTACAGAGATATACGTGACTGTAGTATTCCATTCTCTATTTAGATCCTGAACGTGCTTTTAACCCTTCTCCCCCCGGTTCGATAAAACTCATGACGAGAAAAGATTCTTTTTCCTCCTGATTGTACTCCAATGAACAAGCCTTTCTTATCTATGTTATACTTACTTGCAGGCCGTATATCATGTTCCTTGAACGTCTTGGCCGTGAGCTCAAAGTAAAGAGAGTATTTATACGCCGGACTAGCTTGGCTGCGTTGTGAGTCAATTCCAGTTGTATCGCGGGTAGTAAGCTGATCATTATATTTCTTCAAAGTTTGATTTGGCCACTGTTTTCCCGGCTTATCTCTTGTGACTTAGCGAAGATTCGTAGCATTTAAAGCGTAGGCTGAAGGCCTTTACTACTTAGAATATTGATCCATTTTATAAGCGTTTCGGGCTGCTCGCCATCGAGGATCTGCTGATCATTATATTGCTCTGATCGAAGCCATATGATGGAGCGCTAACAGAATGTCGGAACGTATTAGGGTTCTGAAAGAGACCTTATTTTATCCAAGGTGAAAGGACACTTCGGGTGTATCTGCATGGCTGCTGCTTCGCTCCTGGATTAGGTTCAATAGTTCGCGCTGGTTTGCAGCGATAGGGCTAACTTAAAAATTACTCTTTATGTAGATCATTTCCTCAAGCTGGAGTACTGCGGGATTCAATGATCCACAGTTCAGCTGCCTTAGAATCTCTCCCTTTGCTCAGTGGCAACCGCATTTTGCGTTATGATACAACCAGTACGTCTGGTGGGTCTGTCTGCTTGAAGTCGTATGAATGGGCCGCTATACGCGTCCCATGTGACCTAAATTTACGAGTGGCTGCATCTTTTCTGTCTTCGGCTACCAAAGTGATTTAGGCTAGGGGTGTGGAACTGAAGGTCAGTGAGAAATATAAAAACCACGACTGCCTACCAGCCAACAATGTCTACGACCGTTCTCCCACAACACCACCGTAATAACTAAGGGCCCTTGACCTTTGGTTATTGTCGCTAGGTTACCTTTTCGGTTTTCAATATTTTAAATTTTGCTTCGTCTCCTTTCTTTTTCAATATGAAGGTTTCTACCATCTTGGCCACTCTTTCCGTACTGGGCGTTGCCAGTTCGGCGGAGCAACCCTCACAATGCCCTGGATCCTTTGGATCCCTTCAATGCTGCAATAGGCTTGGGTTGGCGTCTGATGGAGAAATCAGCAGTCTTCTTGCCTTAGTCGGAGTATTTGGTCTAGACTCTAACAGTAAAGTTGGAGTAAATTGTAGGTGTCGACATTCATCTTTGCACCTTCTGAAGCTAACGAGCCATCTTTCCAAGGCAATCCTATCAAACAGGGTGAACCTTGCTCCGCCAAACCAGCTTGTTGTACAGGAAGTGTAGGTCATATTTCTCTGAGATATTGTTCCGGCTATCTAAAGTCTTCTGGAGTTGATTACTGATATGAGTACAGAGTTTCGGTGACGTCGTGATAATTGGCTGTTCGCCTGTCGATTCGTCACTATGAAAACAATGAAAAGAAAACAAAAGCAGCCATATTTCAATTATTATTCCTATCTAGTTAGGAGGGAAGGCGGATGCAACTGTCTCAGACAGCAATTGAATACAGGAGCAGAAGTTTTCAAGGTGGTGGTGATTGTATAAAGATATGTCTTGTAGTGCAATGTGACCTAAGTTCGGGCAAGGACGTCGTAGACGTCCAGCTAATGACATTCTATGGTTATCTGCAAGCGGTGTTAGTATCTTGTATGATAAGAGACCACAATTAGGATATCCTTGGGCTATGCCAAGAGTCGCTCGGAATGCCTAGGGCTTTGCAGTTCGAGTGATGATCGCTGCTATAATACTGTTGAATAGCTGTAAAGATCCAGTACTAATACTAACGGATGTCCATAGAGGTTTAAGTGATAGTCCGTGATATGATATTGCTGGATGACTCGAGAGATCCGACTCTTATGATAATTGATATGGATGGCATGTGCAATACAAGTAGACTTCGCAGAACCCGCCATGGGTTCAAGATTTGGACCCAAACCCCAGTTCTGCATAGAATAGGTATAAACCTACTTCCTAAGCAGGTCTCTGTATAACTAGTTACTCTAGTAGTGAAATAGTTACCAGACTTGCTTGCCTAAATCCATATATTTTGCCAAGCCAAATTTAGGGCGGACTAAATCGACAAAAGCAGTTAAAAATGGTAATGTCGAAAGTTGTTCAAGATTAAAATGCAGTTCGTGTGTTCCAACAGACTTAGTGGTAAAATTATTCAAATTAGTAGATTTAGGCTGCCGCACGTTTTAGGCTGCCGGACAAACTGGCTCCGCCGCTACTTTTATTGTGTTGGCTGTGGTTAATATAAATTTAAATGTAGAGCGAGCCCCCATTACTCTCCCTGTGGCGATCTCTAACCTGCAATCTCTAACATGCCAGAGCTCGTCCATCTTCCCCGTGAACTTCTCGCACGAATCATCTCATATGTCGATCAATCGACCCTAAAGCAGCTACGCCAGACATGTCGCACGCTGGCGCAATTCGCCTCGCAGGAACTCTTCCGCGTCGTGCGCCTGTTCCCTGACGAAGAAAGCAATGAAAGAGTTCGCAGCATCTCAAATGACGCGGCATTCAGGAGGATGGTAAGGAAAGTTTACATCAACACCTGTTACAAAGATTTTGTAGGTAGACTACCCAATAAATCTTGTCAAGAGTCGCAAACAAAAAAAACTAACCATACAAGGAATCGGAAGATGAGGATTGCACACTCACTGAAGCATTCAAAGACGCCATCATGGAACTGAAACAATTTCCAAACGTGCAAAGCACTGTTTTACGCTTTGATATGAATTGTTGCGTCGATGATGGTGGAGGAGAAATGTGGCGTAACCAATGGCCCCAAACGCCCAGCTACCGCGAGGAAGTTCTCCGAGTGTTCTTCTCCTGGCTGACCTCCTTGGATGTACCCATCAAAGAACTAGAAGTCCGAAATCTGCAAGATCGCAACACCCAAGACGGAGAGATTCGCGCCATGATGGAGAAGGTGCTGGGCAGTCTCCAATCGCTCCGGCTGAACATTGTGACCGAGCGTTACGAGGCGAGTCCCGAGGAGGAGTTGGAGTTCCCCGAGCCCCACGAATTCTTTGCAGAGATGCCCTCTGCCTGGCTGAAGCCCACCATGGGATCACTGGAGCACCTGACGCTTTACTGTGATAATTACTGGGGGTTCTTCCCGAAGGTTGACCTTAATGGCATTCATTTCCCACGGCTGAAGACTCTTGCACTGGGCAATTTTGGATTCGTGCAGGACTCGCAGGTGGAGTGGATTATGTCGCATGCAGCGACACTGACAGAGCTGTATCTGGATGATTGTACGATCTTGTACGACGTAGGTATGACAAATGAGAATATAGAACGCTGTTCTTTCGAGAAAGCCGAGATGGAGATCCGAATCCGTGAGGATTGTCCTGAACTGAGCAAACACTACCGTTCCTACGAGAAACGGTGGCATGATCTCTTTGACGCCTTTCGGACAGGCTTGCCGCTTCTTCGCCATTTTCGCATGGGAACAACGTGCTGGTCGAACTCTGGTGAAGGCATGCCATTTGAGAAGGAAACCAAAATAAATATTGGCCTCATGAACGATCGGTATATGGCGTGCTATGACGGATACGGTCCGAGTCCGTACATGACTGGTCCTCATCAACCTCAGGATTATGAGAAAGCGGCACCGGAATGTGATGAAGAGGATAGGAACGCTCTGCGGCTCTTACTGAAGACTATAGGCCAAAGCACACTGGACTCCTGGTCACTAGGCTATAGAGAGGTTAAGGACCTACTGGATACAAGATATCTATAGCGAGATTGTGAGGCATTTGGGGTACATTTAGATGGAGCGTCCTAACGCACCACGCAATTTGCACGAAGTTTACAAGTGCAAGTTAATAGAAATCGAAACATTCCCTAAGACACAGACTGGTGTTTTAAAGTTGCTAAATGCTTAGTTCCACTGTCATGTGGGGCATTGGGTTGCGACGCACTAAGCCCAGTCTCTACAGGTCCTCAGCTTCTGCATAGCGATCATCTTCCCCCCTAGTGACGACTCCATCTGAAACGAGGTTGGCATGGATGCTACCGTGGACAAAGCGAAGTAATCTTTAGTCCAGTGCGGGTTTGACTAATTCTCGTGAAACCTTGCAATGAACTCGATATAATCAAGCCATGAACGAATTAAAGCTTCGAAATAGGTTCAACAGTCAAAGTCCCAGTCTTCGAAATCAGATACTCGTCTATCGCTACATCTTTGCCCGCTTCCTTTCCATATCCAGAAGCCTTGATACCTCCAAAAGGCGACTCCGCTGCAGAAGCGTTACCTATTAAATTGTGAGCAA
Organism: Aspergillus tamarii; assembly: GCA_030556085.1. Classification (NCBI taxonomy): domain Eukaryota; kingdom Fungi; phylum Ascomycota; class Eurotiomycetes; order Eurotiales; family Aspergillaceae; genus Aspergillus; species Aspergillus tamarii. The sequence goes on from JARVTJ010000006.1 coordinate 2,369,563, forward strand.
GACCTGCACAAGAAACCCGACTATGGAGACATTACCTGTATTCATGCCTACCATTCCGGCTTCAAGACTCTCAAGCAACCTCCATGTGCGACTAGTATCTTTGGTAAAGAAGTATGCGGCAAGCCCCATGCTAGTATCGTTCGCCATGCGGACAGCTTCCTCCTCCGTCTCAAACCGATACAGTCCAAGTAGCGGACCAAAGATCTCCTCTTGACTCGTCAGCATGGAGGGCGTCATTCCCGAAATGATTGTGGGCGCGAAAAAGTTTCCAGGCAGATTTGTTAATCTGTTCCCACCATGGGCGACCTTTCCACCCTTGGAAATGGCGTCGGCAATATGCCGTTCCATCTTGTCCAAGCCGCGAGTTGTTGTCAATGCCCCCATTGTGGTGCCAGGGGCTGCGCCGTGGCCGACTTGAATTTTCTTTGTGGCGTTAACTAGCATAGATAGGAACTTGTCGTAAACGCCACTTTGGACGTAGACTCGGTTGGCGTGAGTGCATGCCTGTCCGGCGGTCCGCCATTTCAAGATCATTAGTGCAGCCAGAGCTTGGTCAAGATCGCCATCATCGAAAATTAGGAATGGACAGTTACCACCTAGCTCGAGAGTCACCTATACTATTGTGAGTCATGCTCGACGAGTTCCAGTGTGGGATCAGCTCAGCAGATGTCGGCAGATTCGTCTGTGCATTTTAATTAACACTTACCTTTTTCAGTCCATCGCTGCAGTGCTTCGCGATGATCGAGCCCACAGCAGTGCTACCAGTAAATGTAACCTTGCGCACAAGTGGATGCTTGCACAATCTCTCACTAACCACTGGGGTATTCTCGTTATCGGTCGTGATGATATTCAAAGCGCCCGGTGGAAACCCGGCCCTCAACGCCAGGTCTGCAAGCGCTAGTATGCTGAGCGGAGTCTCCGGCGAGGGCTTGATGATCATCGTACAGCCCGCAGCCAAAGCCGCTGCAGCCTTACGGATCGTCATCGCAACAGGGAAGTTCCAGGGTACTAAGGCTACGCTGACGCCGATCGGCTGCTTGATTACCAGCGTGCGTCTGTTGGAGACGGATGGCTGAGCGACTGAGCCGCGGACACGTTCAGCCTCCCCGGAGAACCACCATGCAAATCCGAGTGCGTAATCGACTTCCCCCAGAGCTTCTGCCATTGGTTTGCCTGTCTCGTGGACTATGAGTTTTGCGATATCGCTTCGTGCATTGGTGATCAGGTTGTGCCAGTTTAGAAGGAGCTTGGCCCGCTCTCTGGGGTTTTCTTCTCGGTATTTGAGGAATGCGGCCTGCGCGGCTTCGACGTATTGATCAACGTCGGGCAGGCGGTTGTTAGGACAGTGTGCGAAGACTTGGCCCGTCCCTGGGTCTATTTGCTTGCGTTAGGAAATGTTCCTACCGGTGACTGATAGGTGAGACCGACCTTCGATGGCAAACATTTGCTGCTGCTGGGCTTGGACCCATTTTCCATCTAGTAAAGAAGCCTCATGAAGAAGGCTGCGGTCGTCTAACTATAAACATGTTAATGTCTTATAAGATACGAAGGTGTTTACAGGGGAAGCCAACCGTGAAAGGAAGTCTGTTTGACATAGCTCTGAAAGTTGCCGCTGGATGTACCATCTGGATGAGATATAGTAATTAACGAAGGATGCAATCGTCCACTCATGGGAGTCCCTCCTTTATAGGCTAGGGATCAAATTACTGAACAATACTTCTTCAGTGGAATTCATAGTACCAAGTACCTCAGGATTCTGGGGGTGTGATCAAGCCCCTAATAGTGACCACGTAATTCTGCGGAGTCAAAAGCATTTCATCCTAGATTATTGAATACTGACGAAACATGATCCTTTGCTAATGGATTCCGATTAGGGTCGGAAAGAAGGAGCATCTTGTTCAAGTATGACTCGGCTGCGCTTATACCTTAGCGAATATGGCGCATGGACTCGGCCACTACATTAACAAATGATATTCTATCATGAAGAAGGTCGCGTCTAAAGTTACTCTTAGGGTTGAACAGGATGTGATCTCAAAGTTCCGTCTTTTTCCCCACACGGAAGCTCCGCGCGGAAGTTCCGGTTTCGCCAGGATTTGGAACGCTCGGTCTTGCCTTATGGAGTCGACCGGTTAATCCTTACCTTCACGGAAGTGGAGCTCGCCAATCTATACCCACATCCAAAACCCTCATACAACGCCTTCGCCTAAAACTGACCTTTGGGGATATGCTAGATTCTGACCATTGCCTCTCTCAGGACGCCAAGATTCACTATTTAAACACAACGCTATCATCCATAGCTCTGGTCTCGCCCAAAGGAAACAACAATCTTGCGCACGACGGTCACAATTTCATGTCTGTCGCAACCATGTCGCTCAATCACCCCTTTGACCCTTTGACACCAAAGGAGATCGCAAAGGTATGTGGAAGCACGAGATGATCTCTAGGGACTAAGCATGACAATATCGCCTAGGCCGCAGCAATTGTGCGCCGTGAATTCCCAGGACAAACACCCAACTTCCGAGTGATTACTTTGAAAGAGCCCGCAAAGGCTGAAATGATGTCATTCCTGGAGCACGAACGCCGAGGAGAGGCTGCTTGCAAGAAGCCCGCGAGGACTGCCCGTGTCCAGGTAGTTCTGCCTGGTGATTCGGCGAGCAGGTTCATTGAACTCTGGGTCGACCTTGACCAAGCTGCCATACTTGGAAAACAGCATCTTGTCGGAAAGCACCCGTATATCGACTCTGACTATATGCAAGCCGTTGAGAAGGCCTGTCTGGCAGATTCAAGAGTTCAGGAACAAATTACCCTCCTTCAACTACCGGCCGGCGCTTCTGTTATTGTCGAGGCATGGGCGTACGCTACAGATGGTGTCAATGATATGTCACGGCGGACCACCATGGTAAGTCATTTTTTATTGGATCGTATCGACTTAGGCTCTAATAGGATGCATAGTGCTGGTTCTATATGCGGTTGGTGGACAATGCCGATGCCAATTACTACGCGTATCCGCTAGATCTGTGTGCGGAGGTATCGGAGGAATTGAAAGTCACTAAAATCTATCAATTGCCTTCGGGTCCCAATGACCGTATCAATGAAGAGCCAAAGCCGTTTGACCGCCGCAAAATTCACGGAGCGGAAACTGAATATATCCCTGGATTGCGACCTTCTCCCCGAACCACAACAAAGCCGTATCAAGTAGTGCAACCTGAAGGTCCGTCCTTCAAGGTACAAGGCAACTTTTTAGAATGGGAAAAGTGGTCCATGCACATCGGATTCAACTACCGAGAAGGTCTCACTCTGCACGATATTCGTTACGATAACCGCAGCTTGTTTTATCGCTTATCTCTTGCAGAGATGTTCGTACCATATGGCGACCCTCGAGCTCCATACCCTCGCAAAGCCGCATTTGATCTTGGCAATGATGGCGCGGGAATTAACGCCAATAATCTACAACTAGGTTGCGACTGCCTGGGCCATATTAAGTACTTCGATGGCTGGCACACTACTACTACAGGAGACCCTGTGAAGCTTCCGAACGTGATCTGCTGTCATGAACAGGATGACGGGATTTTGTGGAAGCATACAAACTTCCGGACCAAGAATGCAGTTGTCACGCGTTCGCGAATTCTAGTCTTGCAAACCATCATCACAGTGAGTAACTACGAGTATATCTTTGCTTTCCAGTTCGGTCAGGATGCATCGATTCATTATGAGGTTCGCGCGACTGGTATTCTCTCCACGACTCCGATTGATATTGGAGACAAGGTACCTTATGGTACCATCGTCGCGCCAGGCGTCTTGGCCCCCTACCATCAGCATTTGTTCTCTCTGCGTATGGATCCTGCACTCGACGGCCATAGCAATTCCTTGCAAGTAGAAGAATCATACGCTATGCCTATTGATTCCCCGAGCTTTGACCACGGCGGCAAATCGCAAGCCCAGGTCGACTCTTACACCAATCCCTTCGGTGTCGGATACGTCACGCGTTCTTCCATCGTCGACAAAGAAGGAGGACTGGACCTAGATTTCACCAAGAACCGGACATTCAAAATCGTCAACGAGAACGTCATTAATCCCATAACGGGAACCCCTGTCGGGTTCAAGCTTCTGCCAGCCTACAGCCAGATGCTCCTAGCACACCCGGACTCATACCATGCCAAGCGCTCTGAATTCGGAAAACACGCTGTTTGGGTCACACGTTATCAGGATGACGAGCTTTTCCCAGCTGGCCGCCATACCATGCAGTCAACCGGTGGCGACGGTATCGCTACCGCTATTGCAAAGCGAGCTGGAACTGATGCATCTTCGGTCCGAAATACGGATATCGTCATCTGGCACACATTCGGATCGACCCATAACCCAAGAATTGAAGATTGGCCTGTTATGCCATCGGATAAGATGGTGGTCGGCCTTAAGCCTGCTAATTTCTTCACTGGAAATCCTGGGCTGGATGTTGCTGTGTCGACGCAGGAGAGAAATCGGAGCGTGTTGGTTGATGGTGGCGATGATGTGAACTCGAAGTCAGGGTGTTGCAGACTGTAAACCTTATAAATGAATAGAAACTGTTTCAGCGTTTTAGCCACAGTGACTTGAACGGTGGATAGACCTTGTATTGAAATGACAACTTTACATTCCATTGGTTTCATAAAGAGGTGCTCGATATGGAAGTATGATGAGTCACTATATTTCTCGAACAAGATAGAAACAAGTTCAGAAAGCTATGACACATTTTAATTAAGGCATGATAAGAATCAAGCTAAAGTCTTCAATCCATCGTTGGTCAGTTTATCAAGATGACAAGAAGCATTCAAAGAATAGGAGAAGACATCATGTAGACCCGGTCTTAACTCTTTCTGTGAATGCACTCTACTCGCATACTTTGCGAATCGGCTACGCTCTAGAGCGTCTGCAGACCTGTCCTTCCATTTCTGGGGCAATTACAGTGGCCCTTTAGTTCAGCCAATATGCTTTTGCAGGAGATGAATTATATAGGCTACGACCCACCTAACAGGAAGAAGGTAAAGTGAAATTATGGAAGACAGATAACCAATGGGAAGTTGTAAATGATAGGCTGTTACAGGACTATGAAATCAGATAGTAGACACCCTGGGCGGTGGAATTGTTGGCTCAGCTCTATGTCTAACTTTGCTATAGTCTCACAGATCTAGCTTTGAGCAACTCAATGGATCAAACTGCTCAAGGTTTGTCTCTGTTCCTTCCTGTATCCTCACAGCTTCGGCCTGACTTGCCCAGTCGCTTTGAAGATACTATCGATTTCGGCAGTTACCTCAATCAGCTCCTCGTCGTCAAACGGACGTCCAACGATCTGTATTGTGGACGGTTGATTGGCGAAGAGCTCCGCGTCATCTATCCAGGAAGGATATATGTCAGTACATACCAGTTGTCTCAGTACGATTAGAAAATGAGCTTACACATCGCCTGATACGCCTTGTCATAGGGATTAGAGTTCAAAGGCTGATACGCTAGATCGAGACGATCGATTTGAGGATCGACCTTGAAGTTGGCCACGGGGAGGATTGTGGATGGGTAGTCGAGGAAGTTGAACATGGACGTGTACCCCCAGTAGGCATTGTAGTCGTGAGGTGCGCCCACTGAAGGTGCAGCGGGGCAGATTAACGCATCCATGGGGCGACCTGATCTGGTGATCTGGCTTGTGTGCTTCCAGGCGTTTGCAAATTGGTCCTTAAATTCTCTCATTTTCAAGTTAAGCTGGGAAATGCTTGATTAGTGGAATTTCCTGAAGGAGGGATGGGTTGGAGGGGCATACATGACAAAGCTGTAGAGCGCTTAGGTGCCGCGCGTTATATACCTTAAGCAGATCTGCGAAAGCTGGAATAAGTGGTTCTCCAGTGGGTCTAAGCTTTGCAAGGGTTTCTTCGCCCGCTTCTTGGAAGTATATATCGAACTATGCCTATTGTAAATTGATGTATCTTGAATTCAGGGTAGAGGTCATCGCTTACCGTGCATTTTGCGAGCTCCCAGCAATCAAATGGTGGCTGGAATTCAATAACTGTATTGATATCTAAGATACCTTCTTTGTAGATGGGGGATAAAGCAGAGAATCGTACCTTCAAATCCAGATATACCGAGGACTTGTTTGGCATGTTCCATGGCTCGGAGAACAGGTGGGTGAGGCATAACCACACCATCCCATTTCATGATACCTACTACCAACTTCCCTTTAGGCAGCGAAACATGCCTCCAAGGGACAGGGACGGCAGAGACATCATATCTATTGGCCGGATCTGTAGTAAGTATTTCCGTAAACATTTGTACATCTTCAACAGAATGGCAGACCGGGCCAACTGAATCTCGGATCGAGATCTGGCCCGTCTTTGAGCCGCCCCATCCGGCTTTAGGAATTCGAAGGGATGTGGGCCGAATGGCATACAGTCCGTTGAAAGCAGCCGGTATACGAATTGATCCGCCAATATCCGACGAGGGTGCAATTGGGCATCCTCTCATAGCAACCAACGCACCGTCTCCACCAGAGCTCCCTCCAGCAACGAGCTTAGTGTTGAAAGGGTTCAAGGTACGGCCCCATAGATTGCTGACTGTTTCGAGAGCCATGCCCGTTTGAGGCATGGTGGTTCTGCAGAAGAAGACGGCACCTGCAGCGCGTAATGTTGCCACGATAGCAGAATCATGATCTTGGATGTCGTCTTTATTCACCACATACCCTCGAGTAGTCGGGTGACCTTTTACGTTGTAGGAGTCCTATATGGAGTTAGAGGGAGATAACATACAACAATGATTTGAAGACCGAGCGAGATGGAAAGACAATGTAATTGTTACCTTCAATGCCACCGGGACGCCATGTAATGCGCCGAGGGGCTTGCCTCCACTGTCAAGGATGTCATCCAGGCGTTGGGCTTGTTGCATCCCCTCTTCCAGGAACCATGCAGTGAGGCAGTTGACCTTCAAGGTTGTCAGTATACAAGTCCATCGCCTCGGAACATCACAGGTAGCTCACCAATTGATGGGAAATAGCAGCACGGGCAGCAAACGCCTCCAAAACTTCCAATGCTTTCAACTGACGAGACGCGATTTGTCTCGCCAATTGTGTCGCAGTGAGCTCCGTAATCTGGATCTGGCGCTGACTTAAGATCCCACATGTCTTCGGTATTTGGGAGACATCTGTCTCCGATGCAAAAGCTTCGGTGTCAATCCTCCACCTGCTAGGAAGAGAGCTTAACAAATCAGCCTGTGCCTTTTTGGATACTGTCTCCCACGACATCTCAATGAACCCGCGATCTTGCAATGAAGCATATTCCAGTCAGTTACAAAAGCTCGACGGGAACTGACATACTTCCTTTTCTAGTTGATCATCGGAATTTCCGTTAAAGTACTAGCGCAAAGGCAAGAATTCCGCGCGAAGCAATTGGTCGTCTATGAATCTCCGTGCCCACTTTCAAACCTCCGGGCCCACTCCGTCAACTCCCGGGCAAATGCTTATGGCTCTTTTCTTTTCTTTTTGGCCAACCTGCATCAAGTAAACAAAAACCAAGTTCATACTCGATAATCATTATACCAGATATTTCCGAATGACTGATAATTTCCAAATCAACTCTTCAGCAGTTGATATTATTATGTAATGTACATTATTCTCCATCCTTAGTCGAACCATGTTGCTTACCCCAGCAGAGAAGGGAGAGTAGGGTCCAAGAAAATAACTTAGGACTATAGCGAGGTAACCAAACAGGTGTTCAGTTTAATGCACCATGTCCCAGAAATCACTTTCTATGAAGCCACGAGATAGTTCCTCGATGTCGAATTGCTCGAGATTGTCCAGGCCTAAGACAAGCGACGCCGGGAGTGGAGCAGAACCGAGAAGCTGCTGTTGTCGATCCGAGTCAGGTTCTTCAGAAAGACGGTCAATGAAGTGCGATTTAAGCCTCATTTTCGATGGACTGTCGCTTTCACATCCAGCCATCGTATCCGGACCTAGTGCATGATTCGTCTCTGGTTGTATGCTTGGGACGAGGAGGTCCCAAAACAACTCTGGCTTGAAATTGATGCTCGTTTCTTGATGTGTCGGCTGTGAACGGTTCTGGTCTGCCAGTATTCGTAACTTTCTTAACGTGATAAGCTGTGTGTTATGTTAGCCTTGGTGCCACCGCTTATGATGAATTAGCTACGTTATAGAGAACTCAGAGCATTCGTCAATGGAAATTGAAGAACAGATAGATCGTGTCCTCACCTTATTGAAGAGATGTGGCCACATCTCTGCCATGGTACTTATAAGCTTTTCACAAGTTTCTAGATTATTGCGCGTCCTTTGGGCTACTTTCGCATCTCTTGTAAATTGAAATAGCCATAAGATAGTCGCGCTAGCTGCAATAGCATCCCCAAGTATTGGATTAGAAATTACCAGCACCCCTTCGCTCAACTGAAGAATCCGAAACAGCCAGCTCACATGGTACAGGGCCATATCAATCTTTTGTTGAAGGAAAACACAGGACTGAGGAATATCCTTTTGTGATCGCAAGACAACGAGATGCAAGAACGGGTGATTCAGGATGGCCTGTGCAGCATGCCATAATATCTCTGTCGTCATCCAAGGATTCCAATACTCGCTCTGCTGGTCGATCTCTGCCGCAGGTCGATTGGCAAATGCGACATTAGCAAGCAAATGGCGGTTGCTATGCTGGGCCTCGAACTCAATGAGCTCTATGCCCAGTTTTGTGTGGGTTGAGTCCGCCAACCATGGTTTCTCAACTTCACCTTGCGACAAACGATGTAAGTATAATCTGATTTTACCCCATATGGAGATAATGCGCAAGCAATACCCGTTAATCCCAATGTCTTTACCAGGAGCCTCTTCAATCATTTCCGGGACCGGAACATTTGACGCGTTACCTCTCGTGATGGAAGATAGAGGGGGCGGTGGCAAGGATGCACTTGGGGGATAATTAGGAATGTTGGTGGCTGAAAGTTCCGATACGCAAGGAAGGAACAGTCGTTCAAGGACAAAGACACTCCAATAGCCTCTAGATTCAGAGTCATCATTGGGAACGGGCGCAGCGGTTCTATTCAATAGGGCTCGCATAGCGTAAAGTCGCGAGGCATTTCCGATAACCATCCACGCCTGAGCCGGCCGAGAGGCTGATCAATTCTGTCAGTCATGCTGCAGTCAGGAAGTAAACTGGGGAGATTATTCGCTTTTACATTTAATATGCTTCAGTGCAATGATACACAAGGACCGTGTGACATCTGACCTGAATTCGCCATCTGAGGCCAGTCTCATAGTGATATCTTCTGCAGAACGAGCATAAAAGTCCTCGGCAATGTGTTCGTGATCTTTGAAGAAATCATGGCTCGATATCGTCAACATAAGGGATAAGAAACTCCACAAGACGAACTGAGGGCCGGCGAGTAATTGATCTGCCAGTCTTTCGAGGCAGAAAAGAGGTAAAGGTTGCAGATGCACCTTTGTCCGGTACACGTCCACATAATATTTAATAACCTCAAGAGGAGGTCGAGGCCTTCACGGCAAACTCATATTAACAGGAAGTCCCGTCATTTTGTTCAAGTGGTGATCCATAAGATTGTAAAGGATTGCGTTACCTTTCAAGTGTAAAAGTGGAAAATTGATTTTCAGACTGGATGGGATTTGGTGCATCCACAACATCAATGATGCGCTGCCCCGAAGAATCAATTCCGGGATCAACCCCAGAAAATGTGATTTCGGGTGAGAGTCGCATTTGGCGATTGGCAGAGGATCTGGGAAACCTGAGCATGTGGTCCAGAGAGGCTGGAGAACAGAAACGCACCCTAGAAGGCCATAAAGATGATTTATGTGACGTTCCATCATCTGGAAACGATCCGTGGTAGATACCTTTCTGCTGTCATTGCATGAGCCCATATCTCTATAGTCAGATCATAACCATCTTGCCGGTAAAAAATTACCTTGCGTCCATGGCGACTTTCTTCCCCACGCCATTGGCCGGCGAGGACCCTCTGGGTAAATACACACATGGGATATTGAGACGCAGGCAGAATGAACAGCTTGGGCGTTCAGCCGTGCATTTAGTCTTCTTTCGGCTAGTTGACGGATCAGACTACATTTTCCTACTCATTGTTAAAGTCCAGCTGAAGGGGTGAATGCGCTTACCGGCATGACTCACAGGATTGCCTTGTTAATGGCTGTGATGCGGCGCTGGCTGGGGGCATTATATCTCCGACATTCCAGACGGCCGTGATTAGTTGTATTTAAATTGTTGGACAGTATGCCCACTGTGGTGTGTCAGAGATAAGCGGGGAAGGACTGACGGATATGTCCACGTGACCATGTATACAAGAAAAACAACTGTCATTGACTTCACACTGTCACCGAAGTTTACAAATTATTTCTATCTTGACTATCTTAGGCAATAACCCCCTCTAGATACAGCTGAACAGTTTATACATTCTGCCACTGCTGTTTGAAGACAAAACTGGAGTATACCATTTGTGGGTAGCTTGCAAACACGTCTCAAAGTTTATATATCTTTCGCTTTCGCAAACGCCCCATCAAGATCCCATCTTCGCCATCTCGTATTTTTTACTCCGCGTTATGATATGAAATTTGTCTAACACATGTTGGAACGCAAGGACGAGAGAAAAGGGCCTATAGGTGATGCAAGTATATTTTTGCGAGGCTCTTTCGATTAGCGCATCCACACGCTCAATGTGTCTCCATCTACAGCCTACAATCGCGCCAATGGAAAGCCTCAACTACGTAAAAATGGTCATTATCCCCTACGATTCAATTCTACACGGTGCAGATAAGCTATCAGCTCTTACTTTGGTTGGAGTACTATTTGGAGTGGTCTTCAGGCCGAGTTCGGGTTCCAAACCTCAAACCCTCTCCGAGCCCGAAGAGCAACGCGCTATCTAGAATTCTCGACTAAGTACTCGAACCTTGATCATTTTCAGCTTTAATGGAGCATAGTATAATCGGTTCAATCAGGGGATTGACTATATATAATATTACATAAGAAGTAAACCTTTTAAGATAGTAGGACAGACCTATTATGTACCTAGATTTAAATCTGCCGGTGAAGAAGCCGTGCTAAGCCCCTATATCGCTTGAAATGGACCTCCGGTCACGGAACTTCCGGCTTTTGTAGACCAACTGCCGCATCAACTCTACTGTGGGGCCCAAGGTTGTACAAATTACTATTCGTTTATGAAGTTCGTCCACGATCTTGAGGTTTGCAAATTGGTCTATCTTATCAGTAATTACATTTTCTGTTACGTGATAAAATCCTCCAATTCTGAATATCCGCTGTGGGGAACCTGGGGTTGTGGATAGAGGAAGTTCATTGCTCCCGAGTATGGGGCCGTAGGAAAGAAAGAAAAGAAATAAAAATAAAAAATAGTCTCCTCTCGTCTACTTTTTGTCAGTTCTTATCGCATTGCAGGATTCTCGAAAGATATGGATAATATACGCGGGAAGAAAGAAGACATCGAAAGCCCAGCCAATATAGCTCCCAATGTGGACGAAGGGGATCTTAAACCGGCAGTGACCGAAGATGCCGTATTCGGGGTTATTGAAGGGGATGGTCCAAATTATCGCAATGTATACCTGTACCGTGTGGCTTTCTTATTCTCTAATGAGACTGATAATTCATAGTTAGGATGGGTAGGAACATCAGTCCTTATGATGAAAACCCAGATCGGCTTGGGTGTTCTCTCCATCCCATCTGCATTTGATACCTTGGGCCTGGTGCCTGGAGTGCTGTGCCTGATCGCCATAGCCATTATCAACAGCTGGTGTAGTTATATGGTCGGCAGCTTTAAGCTCAACCATCGTGAAGTGTATGGTATTGACGACGCAGCTGGGCTCATGTTCGGCCCAGTTGGACGTGAGATCCTCGGAGCCGGATTTATCCTTTGTAAGTTAGCTACCTGTGTGAGCTCTTAAAATAATACTGACGGATGACGTCTATGGACCTGACCTTTGTTGCTGCTTCCGGCATACTTGGCATCTCGATCGCTCTGAATGCGATCTCCACCCATGGAGCTTGCACAGCTATTTTCGTTGCTGTCGCTGCTATTGGGGTGTTCTTCCTCGCCATTGTCCGTACTCTAAGCCGCGTAACTGTTATTGCGTGGGGCGGGTTGGCATGTATTCTCGTTGCCAGTAAGAATCTTTCCTTTGCATGTCATGATCTACCGCACTATTTCCAACACTTTTAGTCTTTATCGTCACCATCGGGGTCGGCGTAGAAGACCGCCCTTATGCTGCACCTCCAGGCCCGTGGGTTTCAGACTATCGTATTGTCAATAATCCCAGCTTCGCGAATGGAATCTCGGCAATCTGTACACTTATCTTTGCGTACGCCGGCGTTCCATTCTTCTTTCCGATCATAGCCGAGATGCGTGAGCCTCGCCACTACACCAAGGCCTTGGCCGCCTGCCAAACCGTTGTCACAGTTATCTATGTAACAATTGGGGTGGTTGTTTACTATTATTGCGGATCATATGTCGCCTCACCTGCGCTTGGTTCCGCGGGAAAGTTGATTAAACAGATTGCCTATGGCATTTCTCTTCCAGGACTGTTCGCGAGTGCGACGATCTGCACCCATGTAAGGCACTATTATTTATTACCCTCTTGTTCCCGAAGTGAACAATATCTCACACCTGTATAGCTTGCAAGCAAGCATTTCTTCGTTCGAATGCTGCGAGGGTCAAAACACCTGGTCGCGAATACACTTGTGCACTGGGGGACCTGGATAGGGTGTGTCCTCGGTGTTGTCGTCATCGCGTATATCGTTGCAAGTGCAATTCCCAATTTTGATAGCCTGATATCTTTTATTGGAGCCTTGCTTGGCACGTTACAAGGCTTCCAGCCGAGTGGTTGCATGTGGTTGTATGATAACTGGAGTCAGGGCAGGCGACAACGATCGCATAGATGGGCCCTGGGCGTTTGCTGGAGCGTCTTCGTTGTTGTCTGCGGCACCTTTTTGATGGTGGCTGGCACATATGGCTCTGTAGTTGGGATTATCGACTCTTTCAGCACTAATGGTGGATCGGGTGTTTGGTCTTGCGCTGACAATTCCAACTCGGTGTAGAGGTAGAGAACTATAAATAAGTCTCATTTCATTATGGTGGACGTTTGATGCTAGGATGGTAGATTCATTCTGCTGAAGGTATCTAGGTACAAGAGGGCCTTCATTGATCAACTAGTACTCGCTAAAATCGTATTCTACCTCGTAGTCCTCGGCATCAATTTCACCATCAGAAAGCTCAACATCCTGAAGATTCTCTCCTTCATCCTCCTCGTCGCTAGTGAATCCGTATTGTTCTTTCCTGAGCTTTTTCCAAGCAGCAATGGTTTGCTTTCGAGTTATATAAAAGGGTAGTTTTGACAAGGAGACGCATCCATCCTTGGTCACCTCGACAGTTTGCCCAATAGAGCTAGCAGTATCTGTCGTTCTATCCATTAGAATAATGTGGATGAAAAAGACCATTCCTGGCTGCGCAACAACGTTTTGGCCGCGGACAAACATGGGATAGTCCATCCATGTAGGAGCAAAGGTGGCACCAAGGCTATATCCGCAAGCGTTGAAACGCTGTTCTTTAAACCCGTTCTCATCTGCAACTCGAGCGTAGGCCTCAAACACGTCGCCAATCTCCTTGCCTGGCTTGAGAGCTGCCATTGCTGCCTCCATTTGTAGAATGTTGACCTCGAACATACGACGCGCGAGCTTCGTGACTCCACCAATGTGTATAGTCCGCATCAAACAGGCATGATAGTGTTTGTAGACACCGGCGTGTTCCAAAGTAATTTGGCGATCTATCTTGCACTTGCCGGTTGAGTACCGGGTTAAAACGGCCTTGTTGCCAGACACCAGGATATTTTCATTCGCAGGATCGTCCCCGCCACCTTCGTACACGGTCCCAACAATTTCTCTCCACAAATCGCCTTCGTACGCGCCCGGCTTGGCTAGCTTTAATGCTCGCACAAGGGCAAAATCAGCCAAATAAGCGGCCTTGCGAATCTTGCGAAGCTCCGCTTCGGATTTGATAATCCTCAAATCGCGACCAAATAGGGTGCTGTGGTTGACTAAAGTACACAGTCCGTTCGTCGTTTCCTCTAGCAATTTACCAATCTCGAGGTTTAGTGTAGCGGAATTGGGTTCATAGCCGATTCGCTTGGACGTGGAATTGATGCCGAATTCCTTCAGAACATCTGCAACCAGAGCGACTGGGTTGCTGCCCGCGTCGTCTGGGCGAATCAGAATATCCTCCTCCTTTAGGATCGAGGTGTATAGAGCCTGTCGAAGGTCAGGCATGCGAGTAATGAGCCGCATCGAGCCGTCATTGTGGAAATACATGGCCTGAAAGAACACATATCCAAAGGTATCGTATCCGGTGAAGTAGTATAGAGACTCTTGTTTTGTCATCAGGAATCCATCTAGGTTCTCTCGCTTCATGAGCTCGAGGGCGCGCTGCCGGCGCTGTTGGAATTCCTCCTCGGGGAAGTGCAGAGCCTTTTGGAACGGCTGGGGCTTTTTAACAAGCACCATGATGGTTGAGTTAGGGATGAGAGCAGGGATGACAGAATGATATGCAGTTGAGAACTTGTATTGGCTATTGCGATTGTTGGTATAATAATGAGCAGACAAGCTTGCTCTTATAGTTGTCTTACCGGGTCATGTAGTTTGCTCTGGCTCTATAGAAGGAACCTGCAGGTCGGACTTCGAACCGATTATCCACAGAACCTCACCCCATACCCCCAAGTCTTTCATCTATTAGGATTAGTTAGGCAAGAGCGACCGTGATACACGTTGATTCCTGCTTTGTGAGGCTTATCTCGGCGTGGGGTGAACGCAAGAAGCCAAGACGGCCTCCGATCCCTCGTTGATCCACTGTGGCTGACTTGAATCAGGCAAGACCGACCAGTGGTCATAGCGTCATTCAAAGTTATTGGCCTACCTTATCTACATCGTACATCATCCGGAGTATATGCGGGGAGCGTAACTATATCCCCCTAGGTATAACCCCAGGCTCAAATCATGTCGGTCGTCAAGACTGCCGTTGTGTCTGCAACAAACTTACCTCTCTTTCTACCACACTCGATCGAAACAAGATGAAGAAAGTCGAAGGAAACGATACAGACATACCAGGTACGGCCGACATGCAAACAATTAATGATGGCACGACACACCGTGGCCTGAAGCCTCGTCATAGCCAAATGATAGCCCTAGGGGGCTGTGTCGGAACCGGGCTGTTTGTCGGTACTGGAGCTACTCTGGCCACAGGTGGTCCGGCTTTTATCCTCGCGGCCTTCATCATGATGAGTATCCTAGTATATAGTGTCGTCACGGCTATCATCGAAATCACGGCATACCTACCCATCACTGGAGCATCCATGTCTTACTATGCCTCTCGATATGTCTCCCCAAGCCTGGGTATTGCATTAGGGTGGCTCTATGTCTATTCCTTGGGCATTTTAGTCCCATATGAGATTACTGCGGGAGCTTTGGTGATCGACTACTGGAATAGGTGAGTCTCACCAAACGTTTGGAGTTTGGCCCCTTTAGATTAATTTGGTGATTGGACATTTAGCCCTGTGAACATTGGCGTGTGGATCACGATATTCATTCTGGTCATCGTCGGTCTGAACTTTCTACCGGTATCGTATTACGGTGAATCGGAGTTCTGGTTTGCCGCCATCAAGGTCATTACGATCGCTGGTCTCTTAATCTTGGCGTTCGTTATCTTCTGGGGTGGCGGTCCAAATCAGAATGGCATTCTGGGGTTTCACTACTGGAAGGAACCGGGTGCGACTGCTACCTACCTTGTCGACGGACCTACGGGGAGATTCGTCGCCTTTGTGGAGTCTCTCGTTCTGAGCGCCTTTCCCTTTGTCTTTGCACCCGAGCTTCTCCTCTTCACCAGTGGAGAGATGCATAACCCCCAAAAGGACCTTCCGAAAGCTGGTCGCCGCTTCACTCTCCGCCTCATCGTGTTCTACATTGGCTCGGTCTTGGCCATAGGGGTCATGTGTCCCTTCAACGAAGATGCACTGATCAACGGGGGAGAGGGAGCCAAGTCTTCACCCTTCGTCGTGGGTATCCAGCATGCGGGGATCCATGGCCTGGGAAGTGTCGTTAATGCTGTGATCTTGATAACCGCATGGTCAGCCGGGAGTGCGTATTTGTACATGAGTTCCCGAGCTCTGTATTCTTTGGCGGTTGCAGAACAGACACCCGCCATATTCAAAAAGTGCACCAAAGACGGCGTGCCATATGTGGCGGTGATGGCCTGTTCCTTATTTTCGCTGCTTGCCTATCTCAATTGCGGGACAAGTAGCTCGACGGTCTTTCAGTGGTTTGTCAACATCACTAACACGTCGGGCTTTCTCTCATGGGTGTGCTGCTGCATTGTGTACTTGCGCTTTCGAGCGGCTTGGAATGCTCAGGGAAGACCAGCACTGCCCTACCAAAGCTGGGTTCAGCCCTATGGTGCATGGGCTGCCATGCTTTTCTTCGTTGTCTTAGCTTTGGTCAATGGTTTCAACGTCTTCTTTCCTGGCCAATTCTCGGCAGCAACCTTTGTGACGACCTACATCGGGATGCCGGCATTCTTTGCACTTTATCTCATCCACAAAATATGGAGAGGACACTCCGATCCTTGGTTTTATCCGGCGCATGAGATTGATATCCATGAAGGTTTGGAGCATGTACATGGTGAGCGGCCAGCTTCAGAAGAAGATCCTGGCCCCAACAAGCTGATGTAAATTCAATTATTTGCCAATATAATTGTTATCCTGACTAAACCCAACTACATTCCTTTGAGAAAACCGCACTTCATAGATATGCGTAGAGCTTAATGAGTTAACAACCACTCTGTACCTGCCGTCTTATTATGCTGGGATAAGAGACTTATGACTGACTCTCCACGCATCATCGTTCGCGCCGAGAACTATTTCTGAGTTACATTCCTCCGTTGTATCTTCCTATTTTATATTTCTATATGTTATTCTGTATACTTATATTTTGTTTGTTTCTTTTTTGCCCCGTTATAAGTAGGGAAAGAAACCTGTTATCATGCTAGGTATTAGTTAAATAGTAGTAGGTCTTGGAGGTGTGTGAGTATCATAGTGGGCCCAATTCAACCAAGGCCAAGCAAGCATACACGCATGATAAGTTACGGTACACTATACTAGTACTCAAATACGAGCAGAGAAGACCACCCCCTCACGAGCGATGGGGTGGAGTATGGATGGGGTAAGGAGGACGTACATCTATCTCCACGTACCCGAAACTCGAGACCCAAATCCGTTCTAGCAAAAAGCGGAGTCTGTCAAAACGGGAAGGCGCCTCCAGAGTTTCGGGGCTGATCTCCGAGCCTCAGGCAAACAAAAGTATTATCTCCCCTAATAATGCACAGTAACAGGCTAGACCTACACTCCATTACGTACGAAGATTATCTGCTCTCTTTTCTGTCTTTTACCCTTCATATCATATTCTAGTGGTTGTGTAGCCAACGACTAAAAGTATTTATTCAGAGTGATATTGCCAGCCAACCAGCCAGCCAGCCAGCCAGCTTTATCCTCGTACGTCAAGAAGGTTTTAATAATTAAATTAGCCAAAACAAGTTGTTGCAAAAACATGTCCAATCTTTTGGGACACCCGGTAGTCCAGCTCCATCGGCGTATATGTCAAGTGGAATCGATCACCGGCAACGAGCGGCCTGTGGCGGAAGTGATTGTGTCGTATTTGGAACAGAAGGGGTTCACGGTTGAGAGACAGATTGTCCTGTCTACTTACCCAGAAGAGCGGTATAATATCCTCGCCTATCTTGGGGCCGAACGAGATACGAAGGTCTGTCTCTCTAGTCATATTGATGTGGTATGTATAGCCTCAGCCCAATCTGAAACAGAAACGCTTTCATTTCCACACAATGCAATAGACGCGGTGGTTAATTCAATCTTCAATGGCATTAGGTGCCACCATACTGGCCTTACGAGCTTGTCAACAACGACACAGAAATCCGGGGCAGGGGCGTGGTGGATGCCAAGGCATGCGTTGCTGGGCAGATTGTTGCCGCCGAAGAGCTGTTAGCCGCGTCACTGATTAAACCTGGGGATCTCTCGTTGTTGTTCGTTGTCGGGGAAGAAACTGAAGGCGATGGCATGATTCATGTGAATCAGCTGGGGTTGAGTTGGGATGCTGTGATCTTTGGAGAGCCGACGGAGGGAACCTTGCCAAAGGGTCATAAGGGGGTGCTTAATATGCGTTTGATAGCTTCGGGGAAAGCGGCGCATTCGGGATATCCGCAACTAGGGGAATCGGCGATCGATAAGTTGCTCGTTGGGTTACAGGAACTGCGCCAGTTGCGGCTTCCTTCGAGTGAGCGGTTTGGACAGACGACGATGAATATCGGATGTATTCGGGGTGGTGTTGCGCCCAACGTCATTCCTTTCTCGGCTGAGGCGGAGATTATGTTCCGGGTTGCTGGGTGCACGATTGAGGAGCTGAAGGAGATGATCGAGGGGGCTTTGCTGCGGGTTGGGAATCCTTGTGCGATCACGTATGGGCCGGATGCTTGTGAGCCGGTTCAGATCGAGAGTGATGTGCCTGGTTTTGATACCATGGTGGTCAGCTATGGGACTGATATTCCCAATCTGAAGGGGAATCATAAGAACTATCTCTATGGGCCAGGCTCTATTCATGTTGCCCATACGGAGGAAGAAGTGTTGAAGGTGTCGGACCTGGTGGCTGCTGTCGACGCTTATCGAACACTGGCACTGCACGCCTTGAAGAAGTAGTGTGGATATATGAGCGACTCAGACAGTTTACTGTGTTAGAGGTAGAACATCTGATGAATATCAATGGATATCATTCGGATATTTCTGTTCTTTCATCCTTCCAGCACCCAGGCTATCTTCCCAAATAAGACTATAGGTACATATATACACGAATCGCCTGCCTATATGCGCACACCCTGCGGCTACATATCCCGTTCCAACTTCTCTTCGAATTGTTGATTAATATGCTTAAGCAGCTGGAGGGGGTGGCATGTCAAACAGGTATTATCCTTATATTTAATGCTTCAAGTGCTTTCCTCCAATCGAGCGGAGTTGGACTGCGGTCAAGAATTGCCCAAACCTGGTGGATAGTAGCATGTTGTTTCGAGAAGCTTTTCAATCCATACGCTTGCACCCGAATCCACCATTGGTCCCAATTGTTGCGCATCTCACCTACAGCTTCACACGAGGCGAGGTACGCGGGCCACGATATCGGTGCTGGACGGGAAGTGCGGTCGAAAAAACAGGCTTTCAAATCTTCGGCCTCATTCATCGCGGCTAATATGGCTTCTTGCTCCACGCAAAGGCTACTGGCATCGCAGTTCTGTACTGAGCGATAGTAGTAGATGAGCGATGCGTAATGAAAGGCTTTTGCTTGCGCGTGTGCAACTTGAATTGTTCGTTCTTCTTCCGAACCTACTGCGGAGAAGCTTTCGGAACACATTGTCCATGAGCATAATTCATCTCCTAAAGCTTCACAGGCTTCCATAAGGCCCAGTGGATATGACTGATTCTTGTAGTATGATAGGTGTTGGGTAGCCAGGTATATCTTGTCAATCGACCGGGCAATGGCGGATGTAATTCCGTATAGATACTCGATACTTGGATTCGAGTAATCGCAAGCCCTTGCTTCAAACCAGGGCTTTTCAGAGATCCACGGCAGGGGCTCCATGTTGGGCTGCGCTGTCTGAGCGAAAAGACGAAGCATTGTGCATATTGCGTTCAGTTGGCCAGTTTCCCGACTGATGAGGGGGGAGTGATGGCGGGAAGCCTGAAGGCGGAATCCTGCCTCCAAATGGATCCAGTGATCATGAACACCACCATCGAGGATCTTCATCAAATGTGGATGTCAGAGGTTGTCATAGGAAGCCGACAGTGGGAGGCACTTACGTCCATAGAAACTAGAGACAAGACGCCAATCATCAACTCTTTGTATGTACTCCTTTTCTTGGAAAGAGCGCACCGAAGAGCGACCAGGGCTTGTTGTTTGTGATGGAAAGCTAGACGCTCTAGATCTCGGTTTTGTAAACCTAGCCCCAGTACATGGAAAGCAGCGGTAGTCAACAGGCTGTGGAACACTGCTGCTCTAGCCGACGTGTTGCCGCCCAAATCTCGATAGTTTTCCAGATAAAATGACCCTTCAATTGCTAGCGGGAGGTACAAGGAGCGAAAAGGATTATTCTGGTGTGCCACGGGTTGCATAAGATGGGCAACGTGCACGGCGTAATGATTGATTAATCTTGCCACCGAGTAATTATAAGCCCCAGAACTGGAAATATTGTAACATGGTGGCGAAAGCGCTGTGTTCAAAAGCGCAAGTTGTACGTCGTGAATTCCTTGCAAACCTGGTCCACGCTTGAGTTTAGTTAAAAAGTTGTCGCGTCGCTCATTGATTGGATCATGGGGCGACATTGTAAAAGTATCATCCTGATCGTAACGAACTATATCCGCATTTTCATCCATCTGTTCTTGGCCAAGATTGATATGATGATGGTAGGTGGGATCATCCAATATGAGTTGTAGATTATCATTGAAACAGGGCTCCTCTCCGACAGAGGCATCTAAACTCGGCAAATATATTGTAGTATCATCTTGAGACAGAATGTCCGATTCCTTCGTAGGGAAAGAAAGGCCATTGGAGCTAGGTGTATCAGGTGGTATTGCGACCGCCTGTTCCGGTTCTTTCTGTAGGCTTGACACGTCATCCTGGGGTTGGGGCCAACTGTCCCCGCAAACAGCACTTTCCACCGGCGAAACTGACTCCACATGATGGTTGTGACCAAGAGGCTGGAGGCGGAAGACTGAGAATGGGCCAGCTGTGGCTTCATCTTCCGGCTCTCTATCGAGCATAGAAAGAGCACTAGCAAGCTCCTCGTCTGCCATATGCCAATTGATACATACCTCTTGGGGATTAGAGCTCAGCAAGGTCCCGACTGAAACCTAATGGGAGCCCGAAACTCACCTGGATTAATCCTCATCCGACTCCCGCCGCGCTCAGGGGCTGTCTTGTTCGAATCCATGCCCCATTGCAGACGAACACCATACCCAGCACAAGATAGACTATCTTGCTCGCATCTTCTGCACGATTGGGGTCTTTCGTCACATTTGATGCGTCGTTTTCGACATGTCCAGCAACTTCACCAAGATTAGATTACGGCTCCGAGGGATGGGGAGGCATGCCGACATTACCCGCTATAGGAGATGGTTCTAGTCCGTGATCTTCGGGATCCCTTTGTATGGTGCATTATGATCAGAGGATGCGTGCATTAGCTTGACTCATAATTGACGCCTAATGTTGGGGTGCTCCAGAGAGAAGTTCCAATCTATATTGCAAGTGTTGAGGGAGGATTTCCTTATCTGCGGGGTAAGCTGGCCTTCCCCGGATTGGCTCCAGCCTAGTCTAGTGACCGGACTAACTGGATATAGTTAGCTCTCGTATCGTCCACTGTAATCTATCAATCGAACGAGTATTTGCTATACGGAGGCGTATTCAAATTGCAGACGGGAGAATAATTATAGGAGTCGCAAAGTCGGCGCTACAAGGATCAATCCACCCAATGCGTCACAGCAGGCCTGGTAGTAGCCACCAATTATCCACCATGGCACAGTTACTACTACTACTAGCTGTGCTACTTGATCTTAACGCCATCTCTGGATTTATATATTTGGATAATATTGTACGTGATACAGTGTCAAGCGATTGAGAGCCTAGCCTAGCCTGGTCACCCAGGTGTTAGCTGTTAGCTATGCTTTATACCCAGTAGCGCTCTCCTATGGCAGTGCTACTTCCAATTATAGGGTTCTCAGGTACTACTATCCTGGACGGGTTGTAATCTTTTGCCTTTCTATACAAGTCCACGTTTCCTTGCTACTAGAGATAAGTCGAAACTCAGAAAATCAAAGACATCTAACGAGTGAGCAAGGGCTTTATGTATATGCATATACATATGTATAAACCATGAAATTTAATTCGTGAGCACTGATCGTCAACTGGTAGCAGGCGAAAGCTTGGGCGTGAAATGTCAATATTTAAACCATGTCCTGGCCGTGCGAATAGTTCGAGCGCTGTGCACCAATATCATCCTTACGGCTGCCACTCGACTTCAATGAACCACATCGTGCTCTTTGGGGGCTGCCAGGCATTCAGGAACTTAAATCGGGGATCAGCCATTTTGAATAGACCTATCCAGTCATCCAAAGCCCTTTCACCGGTATTGGCCACTGCCAAACACAAAAGATCCATGCATCTAATGCTTCGATAATTCATCCATGGAACAGTACCGGGCTCGGGGATTACCCCATCATTGATGACAACTTTCGCTCCTTTCTTAAGCGCCGGAATCAAAGCCCTCAAAACCTGGATGGCATATTTGTCCGAAAATGCATGGAAGACCCAGCGGAAAAAGTAGACATCGGCTTCGACAGCCTGTGGTGTCAACAGGTCATGTACTTCAAGCTTCACTCGCGGCTTGAGATGTTGTGGCACCGCGGCCTTTGTCTCTTCCGTGATTGTGTGCTCCTGATCTTGAACTACGAAGTTTAGTTTGGGATGTGCTTCTGCAATCGCCATCGAGGCAAAACCTGTACTGCCGCCACACTAAAGCCAAGTTGGGAACATTAGAGACAACCCCCATTAATTATCACATGGCAAGAAAGAGGATGATACTCACGTCGACAACTGTTCCCTTACCAATGTCCGCCCATGGATAACCGGTCACGGTGTGCGAGATATCAAAGCCAACCCCACCACCGTGTGCCTTCATGCTCTTACTATATCTGTCGGCGACAACGTCATTGCGGGAAGTGTGATCGAACCAATTGAAATTATGGTTATAGGCCACGTTAATACCAGTCTCATTTGGCTCGCCACTCCCGGGCCATCGCTTCAGAGCTTCAACAGTGTAGGCAAAGCCAGGCCATATGTCATTACAGAGTAGACCCACCCAGGCATCCAAGGTTTCCTCCTCGAGAAGAACTCGCGATGCGCGGTTGTGCGCAACGAATCCAGGTTCCGGCTCGCAGAAGAAGCGGTTAGTGATAGCGTGGCGGATGATCCGTCGGAGGGTGAACGGTGGTACAGAAACTCCACTCAACTGATGGCACTTCTCAGCCAGGTCTTCGTAAGATATTTTGTCAGTCAGTGGGACGGCCTGCGGGACTCTGAAGGCCCAAATGGCCTGTAGGGACAATGGATCCATGGCCTGCAACGTGATATTAGTCATAGTTTGTCTTCTGTTTATTTTTATTTTTAAATCTTCATGTTTTGTTTCCCATATAAATGAAACTTGGCCAAACCTACATCCCAGCAAATGTTTCGGATATGATCCTTTGGACCGTGAGCAAGAGCATAGAGCTCTTTTGATGCTGCAACCAACTCTAGACGGGCTTCATACGCCTCTTTGTCGTCAGCCGAAATTGCATAGTCCGCTAGCCCATCAACATCGAAAGAAGGAGGCTCCAGTCCCTTGGAGGCCAGGAAATCCGAGATGACTTTTGTCTTCTCCGCGATGACATTGGATAATACAATCAATCGATTTGGGGACGCCATCTTCGGACTTTTGGGCTAAAACACAGAGAAGGATATTCTCCTTAGTTATGTGGTGAAGGTAGATAAAAGGGCGATGTGGGTTTACTTTTTCTTCCTTTTTACTTTTCTTGTAGCTACCCTTGGGTTTTTAGCAATATTTTATAATCTTAGATCGAATTGAGCTGCATTGAAGGTCATCCTATAGTATGTTTGAATTCTACTTGCATGCCCTTTCCCCATGTTTCTACTTACGCATTACCCCGCCATAGAATGGGGCGCCTGAGGGAAGAGGGGCACGGGGAAAAAAAATGCGGCAGCCGGTAGATAATATAGTATGGTGCGCATCTCAGTCGTATATATATTAACCAATAGCAAAATTTGTATCTGGTAGTTATTCACAGGGTCGCCATGTAATTGTATATATGTTCATACATTCTTTTGTGCGCATGTCCTACGATCTCGGCTTTCTTCCTCCCTACCACTAACGTAGTGAATAATGCCTCAATGCTACCAAATTTGAAATGAAATTGGATTGAATTGTTTTATCTGGTCAGGTCACTTCCATGCAGTGATCCTTGCACCTGGATGAAAGGAATGGCATCCAAAATCAAGTGTATTTACCGTGGTCAGGTTACAGCATCCTGGTCAAGCTATAGCGAAGACGGACACTAGCGGTCGGAAAGAAAAATATGTCAAGATAGACATTTGCTCTTTGGTTTGAAATGGAATAACCCTAACCAAGGCATGCATCTCTGTTCTACGGTTCAGGTCAGTCGGAATGTATTCAAGCAGTACATGCGTTGAGTCCATGCTAGATCTGAACCAGCGAACGCACGGATAACGGTCAGTGCTACCGAGGTAGGTGCAACTCCATGGATCAAACTCCCCACATCAAAAAGCACAATCGCCAGCAGGAATACGATCTTTAGGCTAAGGATGAGATATGCCATGCCCTCTTGTCGTTGATGTTACTAAACAAGGCGATGAAAGCGGACTTCGAGCTCACAAGCGCAGACAAGATCTGCCACAAGACAAAGACTACGCGAGTCTGAATGTGTTCCAAAGCCCGTAGTAATCAGGACGAAGGCCGACCTGTAATACCCCACGTGTCCTAGACTTTGAAATTGATTGGTAATACATGGGATACCAGTCGCAATAATGGCCTAAGGAGCACGATATGTAAGTCTTCTTCAATCCTGGCGGACTTTGCAAAAGAAAACGTCAAGCTCACGAAGTCTAACGAAGTCTAGAGAATTTCCAAGATTAAAGCAACAACTACGAAAATTAGATTTAACTCTGTTGGATATTCACTCACATCGCTAGGTGAGCTTGGAGGTTTCTATTTATGAAGCGCGTACTCCTTTGGGGCATGATCAGCACTTTCGTGTTCTACCATCTTGAATCGTAATGGTATAGCGACAAAGCTGGGGCTGAGAGTGTTATACTTTAACTGTGACACCTCTCGACATACCTTATCGGAGACCGGACTTAAGGGGTAAATAAAAAAGGGGAAGTGGCATGCAATCCATTCTGTTCTTGATACCCTTGTTAAGTGGTCGGAGTTAGGAGATAAGATAGAAACACGAAGAGCTGGCATGCTGAAGGCTGAAGGAGATGAGCTTATCGAGGGTCCTTTCTGGTTCATCAGTGGATCACGGGCTCGGTGGAGGCAAGAGGATTCAGCTTAACGCCGTGCAATGTCCGGTCCATGTTGACTG
Source organism: Aspergillus tamarii (assembly GCA_030556085.1). Lineage (NCBI taxonomy): Eukaryota > Fungi > Ascomycota > Eurotiomycetes > Eurotiales > Aspergillaceae > Aspergillus > Aspergillus tamarii. The sequence continues at coordinate 2,394,854 of JARVTJ010000006.1, forward strand.
CTTTCATACTCATGTCTTATGTCCATACATTCAGCCGTTTGGACCACCCACAATCCCCTAGTGGCCACCTGCTCCATTCTCGCCGAATGACTATGACTGACACTGGTTCTAGTTGTTCACTGGTAAAAGATTCATCCAAGGTGATTACAAACAGTCACAGTGATAATAATGGGGTAATATCGAGCAAATATAGCCGAAACCGGGACTTTGATTGGCGAAATGGAGCAGCGGGAGGGGTTGCAGGATGCGCAGTAAGTCTTCCCTTCTCCCTACACAGGATCTATTCCTGACGAAGCATATATATATAGGCCAAGACTATTGTTGCTCCATTGGAGAGAATCAAGATTCTCTTTCAAACATCAAATCCGCTTTTCTTGCGCTATTCAGCCCGGTGGAATGGTTTAATCGAGGCGATAAGTCACTTGCGAATGTCGCATGGGATCTCGTCGCTCTTCAAAGGTCATTCGGCGAGCCTGATCCGCGTTTTTCCGTATGCTGGTATCAACTTTCTCGCATACGAACAACTCCAACGTGCGTTCATCATATCACCGGCGACAGACACACCATTCCATCGATTCCTCTGCGGGAGTACAGCGGGTGCCATTTCTACCATCTTCACATATCCTCTGGAGTTGATCCGTATCCGTCTTGCATTTGAAACAAGACAGAACGAAAGTTCCTCTTGGTTCAGGATTGCTCGACGAATTTACTTTGAACGCGGCCGGAAAGGTAGCGTATTCAACCTTTATCAAGGAATTGGCCCGACTATGCTAGGCATACTTCCCTATGCAGGCACATCATTTGTAACCCACGATTTAATCAGAGATCAGCTGCGCTCACCGTTCTTTGCGCCTTACACTCTTGAAAAGGGATCATCCACTCGACTAACCGCAGTTGCACAGCTATGTTGTGGAGCAATCGCTGGTATTGTTGCTCAAACGGTTGCTTACCCAATCGATATCCTTCGGCGACGAATGCAAGTCGGAAGTGTGGTTGGTAGTAGTTCAGGAATTCCTGAGACAGCCCGGCTCATAATGCGGGAGAGAGGTGTTAGAGGTTTCTATGTTGGCCTGACAATTGGCTACATGAAAATGGCTCCCATGGTGGCGACGAGCTTTTATGTCTATGATCGAATGAAGCGATTGCTGGGCATTATCGACTAAAGATACTATTGCCTTTCTATCGAGTCCAACACACTGGTAATACTCACTATGCACCGCCGATTTCTTTATAGATCGACGCCTACATTAGTGCATATCTGATTGTAAACATAGATTGGCCCGTAATCTGGATTGCTTATGCATGCTTAGTGATACATACCTTTGCTATACAACCTTCGCCCGTGTGGTGAGATATGAGCCGAGACATGCTATCGATTAGGTTTACTCTATCTTCTCTTGATTCAACTCAAAAACGCTATATCTAAATACCGTTCTCATACCGTGACGCTAGGCCTGTGATCCAATCTACCACCTTCTCGGGCGCACTAGCTGTAGGAATATGTCCTGTTTCAATTACCGTCACATCCACCTCCCTACTGCTTTCTCTCTCAATGATCTCGATTTGCTTTTGCTGCACCCCAGGCGGAATCACCTTATCACCCGCGCAGAGCAAATACGAAACCGGTACGTCCTTATACCCAGCATATGTCAATGGACCTGTAAAAGTAGCAGCCGAGTGTCGGGGGGACCGCTTCACCCACGCCTCGCCTTCCTCGGCCGGAAGGTCTGAGAAGCATAACGCAGCGGACGCGGCATGATTAGCCATGACCAAATATCCATGTTCCTATGATATTCATTAACAGCCGATCGACAGTGGAACGAAATATGCCAGGACGTCAAAATGACAGCATAAAGGGAGATAAGGGGACACACATCAGGTCGCAATTCGACACGATTTTCAGCCGGAATATCAGCCAACATATCCGCCGCCGATGCGCCCAATTGCGGCACCAGCGCCGTGAGATACGCCAGGTTTACGACTCCGCCGACCTTCCCTCTACCCTCTGTCTTGGCTAGTCCCTGGATGCTCTCGCTGGCAGGGACCCCTCCATATGAGTGAGCCACCAAGATCACCTCCTTTCCTTGATCGACCAGCGACGCAACCTCGCGGGCAATCGCGGCGGCGTCATCGTGCATAGTTGCAGGTTGTTGCAAGTCCTCGGTGCTGCGAAGACGAATGGCTTTGATCTCGTAACCCTTGGCTGCTACTCCATCGGTAACCGCGTCATAGAACTCTGGTAAGCTGAATGAGCCGGGGACAATGACAATAGAGGGTTTTGATTGTGACATGATTCAATTGCGGAGTGGTACGGCAGTATCAAATGAGACAAGTCTGACTTCGGAGGGTTGATCGGGTGAGGTTGACATAGCATTGATAACAAGCATCTGGTTCTGAACGAGCCATGGTCAGTATTTAAATCAATTGCTTGACTACATAATTTTCATAGCATCACCAATCCGTTGGTGATTTGAAATCTGGCCGGATGCATTATAAATACAAGCTTACGGCTCGAGAGCACGCCATTTAGAACATGGATATCGACCCAATCAGCACGCTTGTGCGTACCTATAGCAGCAGGACAGTAATCAATTGGATCTTTAGTTTGGACCGCGATAAACCTCCGTTTTTTCGAGGTCTGCCATAGTGCAGTATGGCCCGAATAATGGAAAAGACCATGAACGATGGGCATGATCGGAATGGCCGTGGGGTTATTGCAGGTAACAATCGTGCATCCGAGACAAACATAGCGATCAGCAGGCCAAACTGACAGGGACAGATAGTATATCACCCATATAGATAGGGCATCGTAGTAATTTTAGGGATTCAAGTTAGGTCATCTAATCTAGTGTCTCCAATTTAAGCAAGCTATAGGCTATTAGCGTAGTTATCCGATAGAGTCCTGAGTGGAAATAAAGACGATATGCGTCGCCGGTTGAGGTACGCCAAGTTGTCTGTAAAATAGGGGATTAATACGCCATACCCAATCGGACCTAGTCGCTGCGAATGGATCCTCATTTTATACACGTGATATCATGATATTTATATACGACTCTTGTGAATCTTCATAATTACTCTTCGCAAGGCTTAACATCGTACTCTACGTCCGTTCTGATAATATACTTTGCACCCTTCCTTACTCCAGTCCCCTCATGTAGCAAGGCTCCATTGGCCTCTCCGTGCGGGAAGATCGCAACGGCTCCCATGACAGGTCGCACCGGGTAGGCATTGAGGGTTCCCTCTCGCGCAGCGGGCAGAAAGAACGTCGTCTCACCGCCCTCGAACTCATCGTTCAGATACAGCAGGAAGGTGTACATAGAGCTCTGCTTCTTGTCCTCCGGCGACGCGTCATACACATACGTGTCATCGGGGAGGATACCGGACGGCGGCCAAGCGCCGTCAATGTGGCAGCGGTACTCGGCGCCGGGGACGTATCGGTATACACGGAAGCGCCGGTTGATACCTCGGGCTAGGCGGCCGTTAATCGACTGAGGTACGTAGCGGGACATTCGCGCCCAGAGCATGTCATGGAAAGTGGTGTCCACAACCCAATAGAAGTTGTGGGCAAGGATGCTCATGTCGCCATCTTCACGGAGGGGCGCATCGGGCAGAAAATTCACCGATTCACCTGCTGCAATAATTGCCTTGCACTCGGCGGGGGAGAGGACATTTAGGGCAAGGCCAAGACCTGGCACAGCGGGATGTGGGTGGTATGTGATGGTTGGCCCGACGGGGGCCAGCGGGACGGCGTTCGGGGCGGAGGTGTAGAGGATGGCGGGGTGGTGGTTAGGAGGTTTGCGAAGGGGGCCGGGGGTTGTTTCGATAACGCGGAGGGCAGATGGTGACTTGGGTGCGTCGGCTAGAATGGATTTGTCAAGGACTGAGGCGTAGACCGGGAGTGGTGCCGTCGATGGCCGAAGGTCCCAGATGGTTTGGAAGGCAATAGGAGAGGTGGAGTCGACGGCATTCGGGTTGGTGTCAATCGGAGTGCTCACACGCAGGATAGCATCGAGGACGCGGAGAAGTTGTAGGTCCTTCGCGCTGCGTTCAAGGGGAACACGATCAATTGCGTCGGGTTGCGTTGAGAGACCGCTGACGACGTCCAGATCCCGCACCCAGCGACACAAGGCTCCGATCTTGGGTTGTTCGCCCCGAATTCTCATCTCGGCGAGCAGGACCTGGGCGTCGATATATTTCTCGTCGGCAAGGGCACCGGTGATTCGTGCCGTTAGGTTTGCGCCCTCTATCGAACAATTAGCTGCTGCTATTAATTAGCGATAACGCAGAAGCATACCAGCAGCGTTGACGCCAGTAGTGCAGGCCTGACGGAAGTCATAGACCGCGGCTCGCAGGTCCTTGCATGCCTTCGATTTGGTTAGGCCCGGGTATTGTGCGAGAGCTGTGAGTGTCTCGATCGTGATTTCGAGGTCCTCGTCTGGGACAACCGTTTTGAGGTGCTTGGGCTCGCCATCGGGAGGCGGTGTCAGCGTAGGAGCGGCCTTTGGGACTTTTTGTGGGAAGTCGGCTTGTGCATTGCGCTTGCGTTTGGCAGCCTTGGATTTGGCCATGGTTATCTATGGTTGATTGACAGATAATTGACTGATACGGGTGGGGGTTTGGAGGTTAGACTTGACGTTGGTGGGCGCATTCCGTCCCTGCAAAATTCCTGATTTGCCCCCACACAGTCTCTGTTTCCTAAAGTCTCGTACAACTAGCCTCCGAATGGACTAGCGGTCTGTGCCAGAACCGGTAAGGTGTCGTGTTAATAGTTGTACGTCCATTTCAAGCCCGAATAACCTGCGTTTGGGACATGCTTCTCTTTACCTACCGTAGCTCATCTGCCCCAGGAAATTTTCAAATCCACTGATACATGCAAGCTATACCAGAATCTGTGTCAATAGCGAATGTGAAGTGGTCGGCCCAAATAGGTTTAGCGCATTTCTAAGCTATTCCTTTTCAGAGATTATACAATGGTCGATGTTGGGCGGCATCTGGAGCGCCTTGTGTGATCACATACGCTGTGTATGGGTTTACAGTCCTCATTAAACCTACTATTGGAGGGGATGGACTGTCATCTGTCTCCCAATGGCCTCACACACCATGTTAGTTCACATCTCCTTCATTACCAGCTGACTAGTTTTTGGGGG